>CM070522.1:28260581-29506616 GCA_036346375.1 Guadua angustifolia | reverse complement strand
GTACACTTTACCCACAAGATACGATCGCTCACCACACAGAGATTGACCATAACAAAGCCTTTCAGAGACTTCTAGCTCAACCTAGGAACCTCTCCGGGGTTGTCTTCACTATCACTTCCCTCACAGAGAGCCAAAGTATAGGACAGGAGCCAACACCGTTGGATAGGAGTACCAAGTCAGTAGCACGCACGCTTCCCCATACGCTGACTACCCCGATTAATCGCCACCCCGAGGTATCAAAGGTGAGATATCGGAATCCTACTAAACTAGGTCTTCCCATTCGCATATGTGGTTGTCACGAGTGATTTCGAGGTCAAAGGCTTGCAAGGTGAAGTCCTTAACTGACCAATGCAAGACATCCTTCTCTCAAAATTGGCACACAACCCTCACAACACTTGACGAATACTCATACCAGGGTACCCCACGGCAAGATGGGATTATCACTGAATATTGGTTGGAACACCGAATGATCCGTCCAGGGCCCAGCTCTAGGCCTCGTGGGGCCACGAAAGATCCTCGGCCTTGTTCAGGCCCACTAGGGGCGGTCCGACCTGACCGCAGGTCGGATGCTCCCGCAGGCTCCGACCTGGCCTCAGGTCGGATCCCTAACGAGCCCGAACTCAGCAACCTCCGCCACGTCATCAGTTGACTTCAAGCTGGTACCTGCCCCATGGACACGACGGCGATGTTGGGGCAGGTGGCCCCTTCCCAAGGTGGCCAGGAGGCCGTCTAAGTCAAGCGCCTGTTCCCTCACCCCGTCATGCACAGTGGAGAGATGCGCTCCGTCCCGAGGCGGTACCGGTAGCGCGGCGTGAACAGAACGGCCAAGATCTCGACAAGCGCTACAGAGCGGTGTGCACCTTCCCGACGGAATGCCGCCCGTTGTGTCTACCAACCCGACGTGGGATAAACAGGGACCTGTCAGTCATCAAGATCGAAGACCGGGACTCCCGGGCGTAGCTTACCCCTACTTTTCTTTTCCAAACTCCCGTGTAACCTACTCTCCCCGCCTATATAAAGGGAGGCAGGACCCTCAGGGAGGGGGATTGGATCCAATCGGTCAAACATATAGGCGAACACCCTTAGCTCCTCCGAGCTCCCAAGTTCTCCCTCGTCTTACTCGGTCGAGGCGCATTAGGCCAGCCCTGTTGCCCTCGCTTGTAACACTCTGTAACCCACTACACCCCGAGCAATACAAAACCACCACCACGAACTAGACGTAGGGATATTCGGCCCGAACCAGTATACATCTTGGACTCCCTTAGTCTAACCATTCAAGAAGAAGGAATGTGCGGCCCCTATACTTACAAATTTACTTGCCGGTTGTACGAAACACCGACAGTTGGCGTGCCAGGTAGGGGCTTCGCGCGTCGTCATCTTCGTCTCTGGACTCCCAGTCACCTCCTTGATGGCTTTCTTCACCCACAACGGCGCATCTGCGTCGGGGAGCTGGATTCGCTTCGGCTCCCTCGACTTCATCGCCACTCGGCTAGAGAGCTTCGTGGTTGTCCCCTCACTCTCGGTCCAGCCTCGCTTAGGAGTGTGGACTCCATCACGACGCTTTCACGATTCTCGGCTTGAGGCCCCCAAGACGGACCTCGACGCCGAGCCTGTCCGCGCCACGCTCGCCTCTAAGCGGCAAGACACGTGAGCTGGTGCCGACGGTGATTTCGCTCCCCACAGGCTCACGACTCGTGGCAGTAGCTGGCTATGCGCCAGCCTCCGTCCACGAACTGCTAGAGGTTTCCTCCAGCGATGATTCCAGCTCCAACATGGAGCATGCTGCGTACGAGTTGTACTCTCGCGAGTGCAACATGGCGGGTGCGGTCGACCCGACCACAACCCCCGTAAGTTCAGGAACCACCGCCCAGCGCGCCGAGGCGCAGGAGGCGGAGGAAAGCCTCTAGGCTCGCGCTGAGCTTCAAAGAAGAGCCTTGAACTAGCCGGAGGCTCAAAAAGGCTCACTGGACAACCTGCATCGACCTGAGCAGGCGGCGCCAACCCGAGCCCCCACGCAGCGCGGCCTTGCACCACAAGACGCAGAGGTTCAGGCTCAATTCGCTGCCGAGGGGTCCGACGGTCTTCGCTTTCCCCACGCCACTAAAATGTCGCCAAGAAGAAGAATAATGCTACTCGCAGCATCCCCGAGCCAAGAAACCCGAGGCAAGGCCACGCGTGCAGAACCTCCGAGGCCTGGTGGAGCGTGCTGCCGTCCAGCACATGCAAGGCTCCGGTTCCCACCACTCGGGGGCTTCTTCGAGCCACCCGCGTGATGGGCTGCAGGACCGGCCGAGGTCCGACGAAGACGGCGCTGCCTTGAGGGCCCCAGCCTCACAAGACCGGCAGCGCCAGCCAGGCGACAAATACAACGTCCGCGACACCCTCAAGGCACGGAGAAGGGTGATGGATGAAGCGGCCCGATCGCGGGCCGTCGACAGCGGTCGACACCATGACTGCGGCTCAAGCCCTGACGGCCCTGGGCCTCAGGCATTCTGCCGGGAGGTCCGCAACGTAGATTTCTGCCGCCTGCCCGGTTCCGGGCACCTGTCAACATCGCCAAGTACACTGGGGCGATGAACCCCGGTGTCTGGTTAGAAGACTACTGCTCGCAGATAGCTGGCGGGGAGCAACTGATGATCTTTTCATCATCCAGTACCTCCCCATCTACCTCACGGACTCGGCTCGAGCCTGGCTCGAGTACCTGCCTGTGAACACCATCAGGAGCTGGGCCGACATGAAGAACCTCTTCGTCGGCAACTTCCAGGGCACTTACAAGCGCCCCGGGAACTCCTGGGACCTGAAGGGCTGCAAGCAGCAGCCCGGGGAGACCCTCCGGGACTACATCCGACGCTTCTCCCAACAATGCAACGAGCTCCCCGACATCTGCAATGCCAACGTCATCGGGCGTTCATCTACGGCACCACTTCTAAAGCTCTGGTCCACAAGCTGGGCTGCGCTAAGCCTAGGACCACCAAGGAGCTCCTGGACATCGCCACCAACGTAACCACACCTCCGGCGAGGAGGCCGTGGGGGCCATCTTCGACAAGGGGAAGGCCAAGCGCGAGTCCGACGCCGACGCCGCTGCCCCCTTCGACCGTTCCAACAATCGGAAGCGGAAGGGGAAGCAAGGCCGCGAAGGCCACGAGGTCGCGGCTGCCGACCGCCCTGCTAAGCAGCAGGCGCGGCAGTCGCCCGACCACTTCGAGAAGCTGATGGACAGCCCGTGTCCGCATCACAGGTACCCCGTTAGGCACAAGTACAGGGACTGCGAGACCCTGAAATGCTTCATTTTCGGAGCCCCCACGCGGGGCAAAGGGAAGAAGTAGGACCCGGCACCAGATGTGGGGCAAAGGAGGCGGACGACGAGTTCCCGGAACCCGACGGCTGCCTTATGATCTTTGGCGGATCGGCAAGTTACGCCGACAAACGGCAGCAGAAGCTTGCCTTCCGCAAGGTCCACACGGCGGCCCCCGCCGTGCCCAAGTACCTCCGGTGGTCGGAGTCACCGATCACCTTTGATCGGACCGACCACGTCCCGCATCCAGGGAGATACCCGTTGGTCGTCGCCCCCATTGTGGGTCGGCGTCCGTCTGCTTGTGCTCATGGACGGCGGCGAGAGCCTCAACATCCTCAGATGTTGTGACTTTCGACGCCATGGGAATCCTCGCTCAAGGCCTTCGACGAGCAAGGCACCTTTCCACGCGGCCGTCCCCCGCCAGCAGGCGCGACTCCCTTAGGCGGATCGACGCCTGCGTCACCTTTGGGAGCCCGCACAACTTCAGACCGAGACCCCTCGCCTCGAGGTCGTGGGATTTCTGCTCCTACCACGCCATCATGGGGAGGCCATGTTACGCCAAGTTCATGGCGGTCCCTAACTACACCTACCTCAAGTCGAAGATGTCAGCCACGGGAGACATCACCGTGGCCGCTTTTTCAGCTTCGCCTTACAACCGCGAAGGAAAGGCGGTTAGCTGAGTCAAGGCCGACGCCATCGCGGTCCGCCGAGCTCGAAAACCTTCGGAGGGAAACCTTCGAGTCTACCCCCGACTCCAGCAAGTCGGGGCCAGGATCCTTCAAGTCCGCCGAGGATACGAAGGAGGTCGCGGTCGATCCCAAGGATCCGGCCAAGACCGTGCGGGTCGGAGCCACGCTCCCCACCAAATAAGAAGACCCGCTAGTCGACTTCCTCCGCGCCAATCGAGATGTCTTCGCATGGAAGCCCTTTGACATGCCAGGCATCCCAAGGGAGGTCGTCGAGCACTCCTTGAATATCTGACCTGGCTCAAGGCTCGGTCGCCTAACGCCATGCCGCCGACGAGGAGAAGCGCAAGGTCATAGGAGGAGATTGCCAAACTTTTGGCCGCGGGGTTTATAAAAGAGGTACGCCACCCCGAGTGGCTAGCCAACCCCGTCCTTGTAAAAAAGAAGTCTGGGCAATGGAGAATGTGTTGATTACACGAGCCCTAACAAGGCATATCCTAAGGACCCTTTTCCATTACCTCGCATCACAAGTTGTCGACTCTACCGCAGGTGCGAATCCTCGCCCTTTCTCGATGCCTACTCAAGCTACCACCAGATAGCGATGAAAGAGTCCGACCACTCATGACTTCTTCGTCACTTCGCTCGCTCATTTTGTTACGTGATTTATGCCATTTGGTCTAAAGAACGCTGGTGCTACATACCAAATGATGTATGCAAACATGTTTCAATGACCAGATAGGCGTAGAACGTTGAGCGATGTCGTCGGCGACATCGTCACAAAACTAAGAAGGTGGCGAACTCACATCGACTTAGAAGAGACTTTTGTGAGCCTCCAACGGTTTCAAGATCAAGCTCAACCCCGAGAAATGCGCTTGGGGTCCCTAAGGAAAGCTGCAGCTTCATCATCTCCGAGCGCTGCATCGGCTCAATCGAGAAGATCTCCACGATCATGAAGATGGGCCCGATCAGCGACCTAGAGGGAGTCCAGAAGCTGACAGGATGCCTTGCAGCCTTGAGCCGTTTCGTGTCTCGCCTTGGTGAGCGTAGAATGCCGCTCTACAAGTTGCTCAAGAAATCCGACCATTTCAACTGGACGTAGGAAGCCCAGGAAGCCCTCAACCAATTGAAGGCATTCCTGACTTCACCCCCGGTGCTGGTCGCTCCAACGCTAGGGGAACCGCTCCTCCTCTACATCGCCGCCACGACCCAGGACATCAGCGCGGCGCTTGTCGTGGAGCGAGCCGAAGAAGGCCATGTGCTTAAGGTGCAACGGCCGGTGTACTTCATTAGTGAAGTACTCTCCGAGTCCAAGGCTCGGACCATTCGCAGTGCAAAAGTTGTTTCGGCGCGGTGCTCATCGCGAGAGGAAGTTGGTCCACTACTGACCCAAGCACTCTGCCTCCGTGGTGACCTCCTCGCCGCTCGGTGAAATCATCCGCAACCGCGACGCTTCAGGAAGAATAGCCAAGTGGGCACTTGAGCTCAACGGCCACGACATATCGTACATCCCACGGACAGCGATTAAGTCGCAGGTCTTGGCCGACTTCGCCGTCGAGTGGACCAAAGCCCAGGCACCACCGACGCTTGAAGACCCCGAGTACTGGACGATGTACTTCGACGGGTCCTACACCAAGAACAGAGCGGGTGCTGGGGTTGTCATTGTTTCTCCACTGTCGGGACCTGAATCTACAAATCCGGACCCTCTGTGTATTCTGTAATAGTCCATGATCACTCTAGTACACACAGGATAAACAGGTTGAGGTACCACAATCATACACAGCGGAAATAATAATAAAGTACCTCAAACATAATTATAAACGAGTTACACGACCTTATGGTCACCTTTCAATAATTCACCTCGCAGGGCGATAAATAACAAAAGTAACACAAGTTCAATAGCGGAAGCAAAAGTACGACAATGAACCCCTCGTTCTGCCACAGGCAACTGACGAGGCTCAACCCTAATTCTCCGGACCTTTGCTGAATTCTTCCTCCCAAGCCGGTGTAGCTTCTTCTTCTGAGGTTTTGTTGAAGCAAGGGTGAGTATACAACATACTCAACAAGTCATGCACAAATGCAGTTCTATTACTACATGCATGGCTTATTCCAAAGGAAAGGCTTAAATGGTTATTTTGCATGAAATAGCATTTCTTTTAATAGATAATCTTAATTAGATTAAAAGCGGTAAAACCATTACTATAATAATTACTTTCTCAATTCTTTTTCAAGAGTTTGGCACACAGTCCTAAGTTCAATTCACTGCCTTTGGCACACAGCCACCCATTCCACATTTTATTTTGAAAATCTAACCCATGACTGTAATTCCCGAGCATTGCCCAATACCGCGGACGCAGCTATTCGAATAGATTTAACACACACTCTGCAGAGGTTGTACACTTTACCCACAGGATATAGTCGCTCACCACACAGGTGATTGATTGCAACAAAGTCTTTCAGAAACTAACATCTAAACCTATGAACCTCCCCAATATTGCCTTTCTAACACTTCCCACATTCAGAGCCAAAGTTTAGAACAAGCGAATACTGTTGGATGGGTACCAAGCCGTAGCACAGGTACGCTCCTCCACATAGTTGCACTCTTGTGTAACTACTTCCCCAAGGTGTTAAAGGAAAGATATTAGAACCCTACTAAACTAGGTCTGTCCCATTCCAGACAAGTGGTTGTACGAGTAACTCAGTTCAAAGACTCGCAAGGTGAAGTCCTCAACTGTCCAGGGCAAGACATTCTTCTCGTCGATCTCGGCACGTAGCCTTCACATTACTTAATTCATCCCGTTGCCACACAGGCCCACCTGGCACGAAGCCATCTTGCCACTTACCCCGGTCCAAATCATTTTCCATCCCAGTTTGCATTTATGCAACACATGCCAATGCCCACTTCATTGTATGTATAGAACTACACAGGTTACTACACTCCAATTCCATTTCATGACATCATCGCATTATTCCAAAATATATTCCATATATGCTTAGTCAATATTCTTTTGCAATTTTGAAAGTCATTCAGCGCATACAAGCAACTAGGCATCTACTCACGGTCTAACCTCCCGTGTTGGCATCATAATAGCAACCAACTCAACTTAATATCTTAGGGTGACAAAGATTTTAGGGTATACAAGTAATACAACAAGGTGGCATAATCAAGGTAGGTGTATTATCTATTCTACCCAAAATTAATCAATGTCATTTTCCTAATTAATATAGCATGCACAGTTTAAATTGAAATGCATTTTTAAAAATCTAGGAGCAGTATGGTCAAAGCATGACTTGCCTTCAAAAAGTAGTTGATCCTCGATCTTATGATTTGTTCTCCAAATCCTCCCCGACAACTTCCCAGAACTCCTGAGTCTATTCGATCAAACAAACATACAATAATTACACAAACAGATAGCAAGATCAACTCTAAAATAAAATAAAATTAACCAATAAATAGTTCACATTTTTACAAATTTTAGGAACTGAATCACCCAAATCGAGCTATGACGCAAAAGTTATAGCGACATAAATTTTGTAAATTCAATTAAAAGGAAAACCCGAATTAATCTATTTATTTTCCTACCGAAATTCCGGTTAAATCCTCACCGACACGTGTCAGCACCAAACCAGCCACGCCGCCGATCATAGACCGGTTCACGATTTGTTTCGTTCATCGTGGACTCGGTCCACCGAATAGTGTCATCGACCAGGTCTCTGATGACGCCTTGATGACGCCACTTACGGCTACCTAATCGTGTGGGTCCGACGGAACAGTGCACGGTCCGCTTAGCTGGCGACACATGGCACGACCCCACTGGTCCATGCAGCGCACGCGCTCCTGCCCATTGGATTCAAATCCAACAGCCGGTCCAAGCACAGTCAACTACCGCCACGTGGCAAAATCTCGACCATGGGTTGAAGATCTAACGGCCTGGCTCGACTTAGCCTTCGGCCAAACCCGAGCCTTTGGATTCGAGATCCAACGACCATTTTCAACGCATCTAAACAGTAGCTACGTGGACTTATCAGAACCGCACAATGACGATCTAACGACCATTTTCAACGCATCTAAACGGCAGCTACGTGGTGCTATGGTGGCGGTCAGATTAAGGATCTACGTCCGAGATCTACCAAGTCGCTTAGGCCTAATTCTATAGGGAGGGGACGTGGCATTACTCGGCGTTAGATGGAGATCCCACGTCGTTGGCGTCAAGTAGATGGCGGCGGTGCGGTGGCTTCCAAGACCGGAGATGAAGAAGACGACTTGGTTGGCGGCACTACGGGCTCCTTTGATGGAATGAGTTAGCGAGATGGTGCGCCTTGACTCAAGGGTCCCGAACCGAAGCTTCAAATTGGTGGACCGTGACTAACGACGGCGAGGGACGAGGAAAACCGGTGGCAAAGAATGCCAACTCCGGTGAGCAACCGGGAGAGCTACGAGCACGACGAAGTAAAGGCGAGCGAATCTGACAAAAGATGCGGTCGAAGGACAAGTTGAATGCGCTTATAACACGCGTAATCGATGCCTTGGTAAGCGCCGAATCGACCCCAAATCCTCGGCGCCCAACCACCTCTTAATGGCGACGGCGGGCGCCGATCGCTCGACTTCCGGCGACGGGTTCAATCTGTCCGTCTGATTACGCGATCCAACGGCATTAGAGCTCTGGGCGATGCAAGCCAAGACAACCATCCGACGCGATCCAATGGCCCAGGCGAGCGACAATACTCACCGCAAGCGACGTGGCGCAATCCGACCGCCGAGCCAACACGATCCGACGGGCTTGCGCAGCAGCGACGCGCCCAACCTCACCAGTTCGATGGAGAACGACGGCCGGAGTGAGCGGGCGCTAGGTTCTCGCTGAACGGGCCGATGAATCATGCAAGTTGTTGGGCTCGCCCAAGATCAGAGCGAGAATTTACCTCGGTTTTATTATTTAAAATAATCACAGTAAAATTAATCTAATTATTCAGAGAGCACTAAAATACCCAAAAAATTCTAGAAAATTCCAAAAAATATTTCAGGGCATTTAGAGCTTAAATAAAATATTTTTTTTATTTATTCTTGATATTACTTTTCTGATATTTAATTATTCAAGAGAGAGATAAATTCCAATTAAACTTAAATAAACCCAAAAATTCACAAATAAATTCAAATAACTTCAAAAATTTAAATTAGGCCAAATTTTGGGGTGTTACACCCACTCGGGAACAAGCTCCAGTACGCCATCCGACTGCTCTTCGACGCAACCAACAATGTCGCCGAGTACGAAGCACTCGTCAACGGTCTCCGGATCGCTGCCGACCTCGGTGCGCGCCAACTCTACGTGCACGGCGACTCCAAGTTCATCGTCGACTAAGTCATGAAGGCCTCGGAGCCTCGTGACGCCCGCATGGTAGCCTATTGCTGGGAGGTGCGCAAGCTCGAGGAAAAGTTCAAGGGATTCGAGCTTCACCATAGCTACTGACGCTACAATGGTGAGGCCGATTACCTAGCCAACCTCGCTTCCAGCAGGGGACCGGTCCCACTGGGGATCTTTGTCTCTGACCTCCGCGAATCTTCCGTCCGACCGATTCGCCCACCACCACGACCGACACTCCGTGCATCCGCTCCGATCGCCGGCCACGACGCGGACCTTCCGGTCGACCACGGCATGTCTGTTGCCGACCCGATTGAGGAAGCCCTTCATCGACCGGTTGATCGACGGATCGCTTCCTCACGACTCCAACCGAGGTTCGGCGCCACGCCTCGACGGGCGAAATTCTTCGCCCTGGTCGGAGAAGACCTCTACAAGAGGAGCCCCCGAGTCCTCCGTGGCGCATTCCGCGCATCAGGAAGCAGCTTGTCGCCGACGTCCATGGCGGCGCTCAGCGCCACCATGACGCCACCACGGCCCCTCGGGGAAGCCTTCCGCCAAGGTTTCTACTGGCCATCCGCCGTGGCCGACGCCGAGCAAATCATTCGCACCTATGAAGGTTGCCAGTTCTTTGCCCAGCAGACGCATCTTCCAGCGCAAGCCTTGCAGACAATCCCCATCACTTGGCCATTCGCCATTTGGGGACTCGATCTGGTCGGGCCCTTCAAAAAGGCGCCCGGGGGCTTGACCCACCTACTTGTCGCGGTGGACAAGTTCACCAAGTGGATAGAAGTTGTTTGCCGCCACCATCACCTCTGCAAAGCGGCCAACTTCTTCCGCGACATCGTTTATCGGTTTGGAGTCTCGAACTCCATCATCACCGATAACAGAACGCAGTTCACAGGGAAGGAATTCCTTAAATTCTGCGACGACTTCAACATCCGCGTCGACTGGGTAGCCGTAGCCCATCCACGGACTAACGGCCAGGTCGAGCGGGCGAACGGCATGATCCTCCAAGGGCTCAAGCCGTGAATCTTCAGCCGACTGAAGAAATTCGCGGGACAATGGGCGGCCGAGCTGCCCTCTGTTCTCTGGAGCCTGTGGACCACACCGACCCAGTCGACCGGGTTTACACCATTCTTCATGGTGTTCGGTGTAGAAGATGTCTTGCCGACCGACCTGGAATACGGCGCCCCAAGGCTACAAGCCTTCAACGAGGCACGGGTGGCGACGTGCAACAAGACGCCATCGATCAGCTCGACGAGGCGCGCGATGTGGCCGTTCTGCGATCGGCCAAGTACCAAAGAACGCTATGATGCTACCACAATGAGATCCGCTGAAGGTCCTTCAACGCTATGCACTGGTCTTGCGCCAGTCCAGCCCAACAAGGATGCACAAGTCGCCTCCTCCCGAAGGCCCTTCACTGTCGTGGAGGTCCTTCGACCCGGCACCTTTCGACTCAAGGATGCCGATGGCAATGTTGTACCAAACGCATGGAATATTGAGAAGTTAAGGAGATTCTATCCCTAAATTTCCTCTTTATCCTCGCGTCTCCACCCGATCCTCCGAGTTGAAAGTGCCGCGCGTCGACCACGCCCTGGTCCTCATGTGCCGCTCGGGGGCTACTCCTTCACACGCTCGTCACAAGCCGGCGCTCCGCCTGACCTTCGAGACCTCCCAAGCGGTAATCCTCTCGACCCAAGTGCTACGGCCTACACCCTGGCGGCTACGATTGCGAAGTAGTGCTTTGCGGGAGAGGGGAGTGCCCACGCGGGACGGTCCATAGTCGATCGGGGGCACGCTTGTGGGCTGCGAAGCTTTTTTGCTATTTTGCATTTCCCTTAAATTGTTGGTGCTCCGGCCTACGCTCGAAACAACCACAGCGGTTCCTAAGAGCTACTGTCATCCAACGAGTGCACATAGCAGAGAAGAAATGCAAAATAACAAACGAAGTTCCCATAACATGCATATTTCGAACCACATTACATCACATAGAAGCAAAAGTTAGACACGAGCGCCTGGGAGGTTTTCAACCAGAGGCGTCATCGCTGCCGAGCTGCCATCGCCACGACGATCGCGCTTAGCTCGCCATCGCCTCCGCCGCTCAAGACTGCTCGCACCCGTCCGCATCGCCGATCCCGGCGATGGTCGCGATCGGGTCGGCGGAGGCGCGCGCCGGGCGCAGAAAGCCAAGCACGCACTCCGCCATCGCCGACGGCGATTCGCCCCTCGCGAGTGGAATGCTCACGCAAGGGGCCGGGCAGGTTGGACAAGGCCTCGGCCGCCTGGGTGAGGCTTAATGCGATCATGACGCAAAGACGCTTCCACCGTTGCTCACCACCCCCAACAGTTTAAAGCCCCGCCCATCTCAAGGCCGGGTGGAGCATGGACAGGAGGTTCGCCATGGGTCTCAGAGGATCGAGGATGCGCCTAGGGGGGTGAATAGGCGCTTTTATTAAAATTCGATCGCTCACTAAAATAATTCGCTTTAATACACCCCTAAGTCAAAACCTAAACAAAGATATATGCGAAGTTTATAAACTGGTTTTGACAATTAAAGCCTAAATCAACTAGGCTTACTAGTGCACTAACTAAATTATGTTCTATACTAGAATTGCTAAATTGAGCAAACAATCAATACTAAGCAATTCTAATTATAATCAAGCAATTGATAAATATACAATAAAGTAAATGCTTGAAGGTAAAAGAGACAACCGATATTTTTTCGTGGTGTTCTGGAGACTTGCTTGTCTCCCTAGTCCACGTTGAGGCAAGCCCAACCACTTGGACCGGCTCCCGCCGAGCACTCCGCCTGCTTCCACTAGTCGTGGTTTTTCACGCTATGCCAGAGGCTCAACCCGAACCTTCACAAACTTGCCGGGCTTTCACACCTTGAGAGTTTCACAAGACGACGCCCACGCCTGCCTAGAGTCAAGAACCTCTAAGAGTAACAAGTCGCCCTTCGCTTGAACTTCACCGAGCACAACGAATACGCTCCCGGTGATCACCAAGTGCAACACATGCACAAGGACCTCCCTCAAGTGCAACACATGCACAAGAGACTCTCAACCCACTTCTAATTGCAACACATGCAATTAGTCTCACTCTTGCTCAAGAACAACTTATGAAATGCAATACATGCAAATCACCTCTCAAATACTCACACAAGAGCTAATACACAAATGAGAGCTTCAATACATGAACCACCTCACCCAATATACTCTAGCAACCAGCAAATGCCCCCCATGACCTCCTTTTATAGCCTCACAAAGAAAACTAGCCGTTGGGGGCAAACGGGCATTAAACGAGCTAAAACTAGTCGTTGTTATAGTGTTTATGGTACTACCGGCCTCACGGGTGGTAGTACCGCCTAGGAACTCTCTCTGCCAACTACCGCAAGACGGGCGGTACTACCGCGTCGTAGGTACTCACTGCCCCTCACGGCGGTAGTACTGCAGACTACATACCACCAAAAAGCTCATAACTTTTACTCCGAACTCCGATTTGGGTGATTTTTGATTCTATGAAGTTTATCACGAGGGCTACAATCTCCACTCATTTTAAGATTTAATCAACCATAGATATTTTTAAATATCACCAAAACTAAACTCTAATATAGTCATTCAAGTCTAAAATCTGATTTTCTCAAATACTTCACATAGACTTGATCAAAAACATGACTACAAGCTAGCAGGGTTAACAACCTTGAACCATGTGATGATCAACTCATGATCAAAATAATTTGCAAAACACATTTGCAAATACTATTCACATGCTTCAAAGAACTGACGAAATTCCAATCCAACTAGCTTGAGCATCCTCATTTTGCAACACATGCAAAACC
This sequence comes from Guadua angustifolia, assembly GCA_036346375.1. Classification (NCBI taxonomy): domain Eukaryota; kingdom Viridiplantae; phylum Streptophyta; class Magnoliopsida; order Poales; family Poaceae; genus Guadua; species Guadua angustifolia. Next base: position 29,493,440 of record CM070522.1, on the reverse strand, counting down.
TAGCTCCAAGCAACCACTTTGATTTTGAAAGATTTGTTTTGTAAAGAGAAAACAAAACATGAAGCTTTAACAATTGCAATACATGCAAAAGTGAACTTCATGCAAAGCCAATGCATACGCTTATCCCACTTGCAACACATGCAAATCAAAGCGCAGTAAAACCAAATGCATATACTCTTTTTCTTTGCAACACATACAACCGAGCATAATGCAACAACAACCAAGCATAAGCTTAACTCATTCGCAACACATGCCAAATGGTTAGCTCTAATGCAAAAACCAAATCCAAATGATTTGAGCTCGAGTGAACACGGATTGAGATCATCAACACATGATGAAGCCAAGCTAGAGACAACCCTCTTAATAGTACGGCGATAAAACTAGACTCAAAGACTACAAAAGTCCTTAGCCTATCTAGTTATACCTTCACGCCACAACAAGCAATCCCTTTGGGGTCTTTATGATCTTCACTTGATACTCCCTTGGGATCATCAATGACTCCTCTTCTTTATCATCCCATCCATCTTTGGACCTAACTCAATCACAACTCATAAAACTTGTTAGTCCAAGATGCATGGTTGTCTCAATTATCTCTTGCACTCCATTAACACATAATGGATGCCTTTAGATCAATTGAGCACAACCTAAATCAATTTGAATGATTTAAGTGTGTCTTAAGTACAATAGTGCAACTCATACTTTATTATACTTAAGAGCTATTCATTTGTCCTTAATTAATCAAGGAACACCATCAACACATGATGAAATGTTCTTTAATGATTAACAAGACAAATGAACTCAATTTAAATTATCAATTAAATTGATATGAGTATATATTAACTACTCAAGTTTTCATATACTCATATATTTAGTTTCTTTGTCTTGATCCTTATATGTGTCAATAAGAATTAGATCAATACAAAGAGACTTTCAAGTTAAACTATAAACTCCCCCTAAGTGTGTGCATCCATGTAATATATGGATTGGGAAACATGATGCACATTTTGTGGTTAATATAATGAGGACATTCATATTTTAACTTGACTCCAAAGTATGCAACTAATACTAGAATGGATACGCAAACATACCTTGGATTTTCCATTCTTTTAATGCGATGAGACTAATCAAAGATATTCTAAATAAACAAGTTAGTCTCGATACAAGATTTGTCATTAATAATAAAATCACATTAAGGATATTAGATTTGTCATTAACACCAAAACCATAACTAATGAAGGTTGAACTTACATGGTCCAAAGACTACTGCAACCCGGCCAGCCTCTTCCGGCGGCCCCGGGCTCGAGGCAGAAGAACGCCACCTCCTCGCTCATGAAGCTCCTCCTAAGAACCTCGGCAACCTCGGCCTCTTCAAGGTTCGCGAGCCTCCTCAACGCACCTGCACTCGAGCCCGCCGCCACAACGCTGGCCTCGGGCGGCGGCGCAAGGCCCCGACGTTGAAGGAGGCCTTTAGCCTCGCTGCAGGCCGCCAGATCCGCCGCCTGCTCCCATTGCGGGGATCGCCCAGGCATGGGGAGCGATAGAGGCCGCCCGCCGCCCCGCCTCTACCGCAGAAGGGGCCACCGGAGACGCCATGGGCGGCCGGGCGCGAGCCCGAGCCTGGTTACCGAGAGAAAGAAGAAGCAGCTCAACGTCAGCAAGACAGAGTCAAGGCCATCCCGAGACCAAGCAAAGGAGACTCACTCTGGGAGAGGGTTCCTAATGCGGAAGATTGACGAGGACAGAGTAATCCTGCCCCTCGTCGCGGCGGCAGAGGACCCGGCGTCAGTACGGGGCCTCTTGGCGTCGGAGTCCCGTGGGCCCACTGCCGCCTCTCGCTTGCCAGCCCTCCGGTCGTCACCGTCGCTCGCCATCTGGTGTTTGAGATGCAAGAACCTCTCCCTCTCGTGCTGCAGAAAAATGCAGAGAGGCGGAGAGGCAAGGGCAAATGGCTGGGCGTGGTCGCTCTCACGCCCTATGTCGATGAGTAGAGGCAGGTGGAGTGGTCAAGTGGGCGCCGCCGCAGAGAGCGCCAAGACGCAGATTAAATCCACTCCTCAAGACGACGTGACGTGTCCTTTCCATTCCCCCCACTACGCATTAAAATGCGATGGGACGACAGGGGGTGGAAGGACACCGCCGACAGATGCGCATGACTCTTCTTTTCAGCCTGTGGTTGGGCCGACCGCACCGACACAACGAAGAAAGGCCTGGACGAGGCCGCGGCGACCCCGAGGTGGCAGAGGGCCCATTAGCTCAACCGCCCCGACAGAGGGCTGAGCGAGGGGCCCAACAGCCACGTCGTCTCCAAAAGCGAAATAAAAAAGTTAAGGCGACTCCATCCCTGAAGCTTTTTCTTATTCTCGCACTCATTTCCCACTCCCCCGAGTTCAAGCGCTGCGCGGCGACCACAAGCTTGGTTCCCACGCACCGCTCGGGGGCTACAGATTCACACACTTACACGGGTCGGTGACCCGACTGGCCATTTGGTTCCCCCTAGCGGTAACCCTCTCAACCCAAGTGCTACGGCCTACGCCCCAGCGGCTACGGTTTCGAAGTAGTGCTTCGCGGTAGAAGGAAGTGCCCGTGCGGTGCGATCCATAGTTGGTCGGGAACACTCCTTTCTCACGCAAGTGCAGATGAATGATTTATACTTAAGTTCCTACATCACACGGGTCGGTGACCCGGCTGGCTACTCGGTTCTCCCTAGCGGCAACCTTCTCGACGCAAGTACTACGGCCTACGCCCCAGTGGCTACAGTTGCGAAGTAGTGCTTTGTGGAAGAAGGAAGTGCCTGTGCGGTACGATCCATAGCTGGTCGGAAACACTCCTTTTCCGTGTCGAGTGCAAGCGAACGTTTTGTTCCTTAGGTCCCCGTTTTTCTTTGAGCTTTCCTCAAAGGTGTTAACATACCGACCTACGCTTGTACAACGCCCGCGGTTTCTAAAGCTATGGTCGTCAAGTGTTTATCACCTCTGGGAAGTGCGAAGGATAAAGTCGGACCTACGGAATGGCTCGACTGGCCAAAACGCTAAAACAAACTTCAGTTCATTACATGACAAAGTTATTGCATTACAAAAATCAAAATATCTAACTTTCTTCCCGCTCCCGGTGGAGGATGCTCTGTGGCGATATCCGGCCGGCGATCACTGCGGTGTGCGGGTCGACCTGGGTATTGAACTCGTCGACCTCCTCGTCGGTCCGGTCCGCGGCGACCCCATTGCTAACGATGGCAAGGTCGATGCCGACATAGTGGGAGATGACGAAAACAAACATGAAGAACTTGCCCGAGCGCCCAAGATCAATTTATAAGCGCCGAACAGCACCACCGAACACGCATCACCGAGAAGCATCGATCGAAGTGACGCCACTCGAGCGGACATCGCTTCGGTCGAAGCGTCGCGCGTCCCGTCAGAGCGCTACGCCACGTCGCTGGTGAGACGTATCGGTTCCCAATCATTTTGCTTCGCATTTAATTGACTCCGCGCGCATTAAATACCAGCAGAGGCATCAGGGCTTCATTCCGGGCGATACGCCCCACGACCTCTCGATCTCCGCCGCTGGGCTGGGATGACCGGACCGAAGCAGGTATGGAAAGCCCACCGGGCCGCTACGGCCTCGAGGTGGCGAGAGGGCTCAAATAGCTCACGCCCAACGACAAGCCTAGCGCTGCGGGTTCCGAAGGCCTAATCCACCAAGTGGATCTCAAGCCGCCCCAGCAGGAAAAACGAGCGAGGGGCGAGGACAAGGTGAGCCCCCAGTGGGCCTTGAGTTGGGTTGGCGGATGACCCAATCGCCTTAACTCGTGTCCGAGACCATACTTCACACTCTCCCTCCGAACCCATCGATGGGTGGCAGCCAGCTGTGCTCCGGGTCGGTGGACGGCTCGGGGTCCGATACGGGATCGAGTAAAGAAAGGTTTCTTATGGGTCGCACCCAGCGGGTCGGACACCCGACGCAGGGATCGTCCGCTCGAAAAAAGATCCCCCTTGGGAGGGATCTCTAGGGCCCACTCGGATAACCCGTTAGTAGCTCCACGAGCACGGTGTTCAAACCAACGCATGGTAAACCGCGCTTGCTCAACCCCTCCAGGTCCCACACCTGCGGATGGGGCGTATACGTGGGACAGACAGCGGCCACTCCTCTCGCAGATAGCCTCGCCCGACGAGGACTCAGGACGGACGCCCTTCGCCTAGCTCTAGCGTAAAACCAGCCTTATGAACGCGTCTAGCTATGACGTAAAACTAGCACGCGGAAACCAGAACCTCGCTGAGGCATCTGAGCATCCCTGCCGACTAAGGCGCTGGCCCGGCCACGACGTAAAACGAAAGATTCGAAAACCGTAACCTCGCCGAGGCATCGGGCATCCTCGCCAGCAAGGCCGCGTCTAGCTACGACGTAAAACTAGCACGTGGAAACCAGAACCTCGCTGAGGCATCTGAGCATCCCTGCCGACTAAGGCCGCGTCTAGCTATGACGTAAAATGAGCATTCGGAAACCAGAACCTCACTGAGGCATCTGGGCATCCCAGCCGACTAAGGCCGCGTCGAGCTACGACGTAAAACGACCACTCGGAAACCAGAACCTCACTGAGGCATCTGGGCATCCCTGCCGACCAAGGCCGCGTCTAGCTACGACGTAAAACGAGAACTCGGAAACCAGAACCTCACTGAGGCATCTGGGCATCCCTGCCGACTAAGGCCGCGTCTAGCTACGATGTAAAACGAGCACACGGAAACCAGAACCTCACTGAGGCATCTGGGCATCCCTGCCAACTAAGGCTGTGTCTAGCTACGACGTAAAACTAGCACGCGGAAACCAGAACCTCGCTGAGGCATCTGGGCATCCCTGCTGACTAAGGCGGCGTCTAGCTACGACGTAAAATGAGCACTCGGAAACCAGAACCTTACTAAGGCATCTGGGCATCCCTGCCGACTAAGGCCACATCTAGCTACGACGTAAAACGAGCACTCGAAAATCAGAACCTCACTGAGGCATCTGGGCATCCCTACCGACCAAGGCCGCGTCTTGCTACGACGTAAAACGAGCACTAGGAAACTAGAACCTCGCTGAGGCATCTGGGCACCCCTGCCGACTAAGGCCACGTCCAGCTATGACGTGAAACTAGCGTGCGGATACCAGAACCTTGTCTAAAGGCATCTGGGCATCCGCGCCGATCAAAATGGTGTCGAACCAGGCCCCCCCGACCAAGTCGGTCGGGCTCAGCTGGCAAGTGTAACCCCCCAACCAGCTCTCCGACCTGCTTGGGGGCTACACCCACCGGGTGCGCTCTTCCGCACCCGATCGAAACCGGCTGACCAAGTCGGTCGGGCTCCGCCATCTAAAGCAGCCTTCCGACCCACTCGGGGGCTCGGGACCAACTGAGTCCACTCGATTCACCCGGTCGGATATTTGCGATCAGTAACCCGACCAGCTCTCCGACTGCCGGGGCTTGAAACTACACTCACCGAGCGCTTGCTGCGACTGTTAAAACCGACCGCACTAAGTTGTCGAACTCGGCCGACTAAAGCGGCCACCCCAAAGGACCTGTTGCTTCGTTACGCGGCGCTGTGGCTAAGATCCAAGAGATCGCATGGACAGAAGCACTCATCAGGCAAAAGCTAATAGCATTTATATGGTGCGCAAGTTACATACAGTTGCTACTCGCATCACGACCAACTAACTTGAAGACATCAAGATAACGCAACAATCTAAGCGCGCGCACGCCGAACTGCCTCGATGAGGGCATCCCTAGCCTTGGCAAGCTTCGGGATGGCGTCGATCAGCGCATCGACGCCGGCGACGTCGCGGGCGGTGGCGTCTTGCTCGGCCCATTCGGCCTGGGCGAGCTCAAAGTCGCCCCAAAGCTTCGCGAGGAAGGCCTCCTCGTCCGTGGGCACCGGCGGGTCATCATCTCCAAAGCCAAATACCAAGGTTCCATTCCTGGAGGAAGAGGAGCGAGAAGAAGCCATGAGAGAAGCCAAGTATTGCGGAGCGGTCGAAAACCCGTAAGGCAAATGACCCAACCAACTCCTGCAACAGTGCCACTCTCATATATGCTTAAGGCGCGGAAGCCGAATGGTTCCCAATAAATAGGGGCGCAAGAAGCCGAAGCGTCACTATGCATGCGAAGAGATCGCGCCGCCGAAGACGATGGGCCCATCTGGGAATGCACACATTTCAGGATGGCCCCGGGGGCTACTAACGAATACTCATACCAGGGGTACCCCACGACAAGATGGGATTATCACTGAATATTGGCTGGAACACCGAATAATCCGTCCTAGGCCCAGCTCTAGGCCTTGTAGGGCCGTGAAGGATCCTCGGCCTCGTTCAGGCTCTCTAGGGGCGGTCCGACCTGGCCGCAGGTCGGACGCTCCCGCAGGCTCCGACCTGGCCTCAGGTCGGATCCCTAACGAGCCCCAACTCAGCAACCTCCGCCACGTCATCAGTCGACTTCAAGCTGGTCACCTGCGCCATGGACACGACGGTGATGCTGGGGCAGGTGGCCCCTTCCCAACGTGGCCAGGAGGCCGTCTAAGTCAAGCGCCTGTCCCCTCACCCCGTCATGCACAGTGGAGAGATGCGCTCCATCCCGAGGCAAGATTAGGGCGCGAGTAGTAAACGTCGGCCAAGATCGACAAGCGCCACAGAGGGCAAAGCGCACCTTCCGACGGAATGCCGCCCGCTATGTCTACCAACCCGCGTGGATAAACAGGACTGTCGCTACATCAAGACCAAGACGGGACTCCCTGTGTAGCTTACCCCTACTTTTCTTTTCCAAACTCCCGTGTAACCTGCTCTCCCTGCCTATATAAAGGGAGGCAGGGCCCTCACGGAGGGGGATCAGATCCAATCGGTCAAACATATAGACGAACACCCTTAGCTCCTCCGAGCTCCCGAGTTCTCCCTCATCTTACTCGGTTGAGGCGCATTAGGCTAGCCCTGTTGCCCTCGCTTGTAACACTCTGTAACCCACTACACCCTGAGCAATACAAAACCACCACCACGAACTGGACGTAGGGATATTCGGCCTGAACTAGTATACATCTTGGACTCCCTTAGTCTAACCATTCAAGAAGAGGGAATGCGCGGCCCCTATAATTACAAATTTACTTGCCGGTTGTACGAAACACCGACAACACTCAACCCTCCCAAATGCCACGAAGGCCCACCTGGCACAAAGCCTCGGTCCACTTGCCTTAGTCTAAATCAATTCCCACCCCAAATTGTTTTACGATGCAACACATGCTTGTAACCTTCCTTCATGTAGAACCACACAGGTCTCTACATTCCAATATCATTACCAACAACATTCCACCTTTTATCAAAATGCATTCACTATTCCTTTAATCAATGTAGCTTTTGTATTCAAAAAGATTATTCACGTTATATGCATGGCTAAGCATCTATTCACAGTCTAGCCTCCCGTGTTGGCACAATATTAACAACCAACAAATACTACCAAACTTAGGGCATCAAATGAAATCATGGCATACAAATACTAGTGACAAGGCGACAATAACAAATAGGTTGATTTAACTAATTTACCCAAATTAATTAAATCCATTTTTAATTAAATTAGCATGCATAGTTTGAATCAAAATACATTTTCAAAACTTAGGAGAAAAATGATCAAAGCACAACTTGCCTTCAAATAGTGGCTGGTTCTGATTCAGAGCTTGATCTTGTGCTGGAAATTCTCCCTCGTAGCTCTCCGGCAAATCAACGTCTACTCAAATCATATGTACACACAATAAATACAATTTATAGAGAGCAAAATCAACTCTAAAAATTCCATAAAATTCACCATTACATAGATCTTGATTTTACAAATTTTTAGATATTGGAATCACTCAAATCGGAGTTAAAACGCAAAAGTTATAGTCATTTGAAGTTTGAAAATCAATTAAAAAGAATAAACCGAATTTCCACATTTATTTTTATACGGAAAATTCAGAAATATGACGTTAGCATGACGTCATCACCGAATTGAATTGCACCGAATTGTTTTTCTAAAGGAAAATCGAATTATTGCGCAAGCATGACGTCAACAGGTTCATGGACTCGGTCTACCGCTCGGATTAGTCTACCGTGAACTCAGTCTACCGCTCGGATTAGTCTACCGTGAACTCGGTCTACAGAACAGTACACTCACTGACACGTGGACACACTGCTGATGTCACGGATGACGTCACTGATGACGTCACGGATGACGCCAAGACCCACGCATTCACGATCGACATGTGGGTCCCATCGATGACGCTACCGCCGATGTCAAGATGACACGTGGCACAATCTCGTTGCGACACGCGGCAAAAAATTATCAACCGAAAGCTTGATCTAATCTCATCCATCCGATTTAAAGTAAACAGCCACGATCAACACGACGATTCGGTTCGACATTCCGAGTCGACACGCGGCTTCACCACGCCCATCGGATCTCAATCGAACGGCTAAAATTAAATCAGATGACGTCGCCAGACGATTTGCGCCGACTTCTCGGTTCCCATGCGACACGCCACAAGACGGAACTGGTTCGGCACGAGGCGCAATCCGCATCACACATTCAAAATCCGACGGCTGGATTGAATCTACTGACATCACGATCGCCCGCGGCTACTGCCGTGCGCGACGCGGACATATCCGAACCGCACAACTAAAATCCAACGGCTCATAATGGTTCAATCCTACGCACCAGATTACTGCTACGTGGCAACACCTAGATCATCCGATCTAAATCTAACGGTGATTTTTACCAGAGCTCAACACTGTTGACCTAAACTACGTGGCTTGATCTAGGGCGTTCACCAAAGATCTAACGACGGATATTGCATAAAAGCAGAACTACTCTAATTGATCTGGACCGTTCATCCTAATCCAACGGCTAGGGAATGAAGATGGGACTCACTGTGATACGACGACGTGGCGAGATTTGGGTCGTTCGGTGGTGATCGGACGGTTGACGAGGTTCGGGCCGACGGTGATGTCGCGGCGGTGCAGTCCTTGCCGGAGAGAATGAAGACGATGGCGGCGACGCCGTTCCGGGCTCCCTCCGGCGACACGAAGTGGATGACTCGACGCGGCTTGGTGCGAGGGTTACTTCGGTGACATCAACGACGACGCAGAGGGAACGACGGCGGTGTAAAGACAGTGGAGACATCTCGGGACTACGGCGAGCAAATACGAGCGCTACGGTGATTCTCGGGATGCGTGAAAGGTCGCAAAATGCGCAAAAGGAAGTGATTTATACGATGCGCCGAGTAATGAAGCGGAGGAGTTAACTCACCGGCGTTAATGGCACGCGGAGTCTACGGCGGTAACACGCTGCGGCAGCGATTCTAGAAACGGTCGGCGAGTGATGTGGCGCGATCCTAATCATACACGTGGCAACGAATCGACGGTTAATGAAATGCAAACGATGCGGCCTCATTCGAACCGTTCAATGCAAAATCAACGGTGGATTCGTAGCGCCGGTTAGGGTTCCGTTGGACCGGGCTGGCGGTAGCACAGTAACGGGCTAGGCCCATTACTGTTCATCAGGTTTTTATTAAGTTTTCTGACTAAAAACAATTCCAGAAATTTAAATAAATCATTTGAGGCTTTTAAAATATCAGAAAAATTCTAGAAAAATTCCAGAAAATATATTGGAAAATTTTTAACTCAAATAAAATATTTTCATTTTTATTTTCCAGAAACTTATTCATTATTTAATTAATTTTCAAAGAAAGATTAATTTCCAAAAAAAGATTAATTTCCAAAAATACCAATTAAATCCAAATAAATTCCAAAAATTCTCAAAAATTCAAAATGACCAAATTTTGGGATGTTACAAACCTCCCCCTTAACGGAATCTCATCCCTGAAATTTAGGGCTACTAAAGAAAAAGGTTAGAAAATTCCTTCTTCAGATCTTCTTCACGCTCCCATGTTACTTCGTTCTCCGAGTGATTGCTCCATTGAACTCTGCAGAAGCGAATTGTTTTATTCCTGGTTTCTCGTTCAGCTGTATCCAAGATCTTGATTGGATATTCCTTGTAGGTCAGATCTTCCTGCAATTCTATCTCTTCCAGAGGTGTCTGCTCTGTTGGCACTCGAATGCACTTCTTGAGTTGGGACACATGGAATACGTCGTGCACTCCTGCCAAAGATTGCGGCAATTCCAACTGGTATGCGACTTCACCTCTGTGGCTGAAGATCTTGAATGGACCCACATATCTCGAGGCAAGTTTTTCTTTCGTATGGAACCTTTTAACTTCTTTGAGTGGCGTGACCTTGAGATAAACAAAATCTTCTGGCTCAAAACTCAACTCGCGGCGTCGGTTGTCAGCATAACATTTACTAAATTTCGCATATAATTGGTTTTCTCTTAACTTTTCCAACACCATCCTTAGATGTTCGGCGTGCTCTTCTTCTGTCTTGGAGTAAACTAGGATGTCATCAATGAAAACGACGACAAACTTGTCCAAATATTACATGAATACTTTGTTCATCATATTCATGAAGTAAGCTGGGGCATTGGTCAATCCAAAAGACATGACCGTGAATTCATAATGCCCATACCTTAACGAGAAAGCTGTCTTTGATATGTCCTCGATCCGAATTTTTAATTGATGATATCCAGATCGAAGATCTATCTTAGAGAAGACTCCTGCTCCTCTTAACTGATCGAAAAGATCATCTATCCTAGGCAATGGATACTTGTTCTTTATCGTCACATCATTAAGTGCACGATAATCTTTACACATTCTAAAACTTCCATCTTTCTTCTTGACACACAACACCGGTGCTCCCCACGGTGATGAACTAGGTCTTATAAATCTCTTCTCCAATAATTCCTCAATTTGCTTCTTCATTTCTTCCAACTCCTTGGTGGACATTCTATAAGGTCTCTTAGCTATTGGAGCTATCCCGGGTACTAACTCAATTACAAACTCTATATCCCTATCTGGTGGCATTCCAGGTAAATCTTCAGGGAATACATCCGGATACTCGCTAACTCATCGAACATCTTCCATATTAATGATTTCTTCACACTATTGACCATCAATTGACCATTCTGAACAGCAATTGCTTGAATCTCCACCTTCCTACCATCTGGGCTCTCAACTGCTACTATTCTCCGTCCACAATCTAGCACTACCTTGTGCTTGGATAACCAATCCATTCCCAAAATAACATCCAAAGTCTGGGTATCCAATATGATTAGGTTCGCTAGGAACTCTATTCCATTTATTAAGAATTTTACCCCGGAACATCCTACTTTAGCTCGGAGTTCTGATCCAGGGGTCTGGACTATAAGCATACTCTGAAGTTTGACCATATCCAAATCATTTTGCACAACAAAAACTCGAGAAATAAATGAATGTGAAGCTCCAGAATCAAATAAAATTATAGCTGGTACTGAGTTAACTAGAAACTTACCCAGTACAACGTCCGTGGCGTGCTGGACTTCATCTGCCGTGATGTGGTTGACTCTTCCTCGCACAACTGATTGAGGTGCAGTTCCAGCTTGAACAGGTCCTCGGCTTCCTCCTTGAACAGGAGTTCTAGTGGCGATTTCCCAAGTTAAAGCGGACAGGGGTGACTCCTCCCTTCTTGGGGCAAGCATTGGCGAAGTGCCCGATCTCGTTGCAGTTGTAGCAGCGTCTTCCAACCATCGGTGAGTTTCCTCCGACTTGGTGAATTGCTCTTGCTGGTGTTTGAGGGTTTTGACCGATAGGTCGCGGTGCAGGTAATGGTGTTCTAGCACTGCTTCCGGGCTGAAACCTGGTGAACTGTTGAGATACCACTCTCGGTTTCTGCTGCCCTTGACGATTCCCTTGCTGGGCCATGCGACGCTTGCGGTTGTCTTCCAGCTCTTTGCGCTTGTCTTCAAGGATCAGGGCCTTGTTGACTAGTTCCTGGAAGTCAGGGAATGTATGGGTGATCAATCACACCTGCAATCCAGTGTTTAGTCCCTTCATGAATCGGGACTGCCTAGATTTATTCGTTGCTACGTTCTCTAGAGCGTAGCGTGCAAGTTGGGAAAATTTATTCAGGTAGTCGGCCACTGACTGGCCTCCCTGCTTTAAGGACCTGAATTCTTCCTTCTTGAGTGTCATGCCCCGAATTTGCAATCCGGACACTCTGTGTATTTTGCACTAGTCCAGGATCGCGCTAGTGTACACAGGCTAACAGGGTTTAAAGTACCAATCACATACACAGCGGAATAATATTAAAGTACTTCAAATATTTATATAAATGAGTGTACGACCTTATGGTCATCCTTACAATAGTATGCCACGCAGGGCTTACAATTATCAAATAACAAAAGTTCAACAGCGGAATAAAATAAATCTTCGTGGTGCTCCATCTTCTGCCACAGACACCCTGACAGAGGCTTGATCCCTAATTGCCTGGCTCTTCAGCGTACTCCTCTTCATATGCTGGTGTAGTCTCTTCTTCTGGTAAGTTTGTCCGCAAGGGTGAGTACACACCGTACTCAACAAGTCATGCACAGAATGCAGTTCTATTACTACATTCATGGCTTGTTACAAAGGAATGGCTTTACTGGTTATTTTGCTTTTGCAACAATATTTTAAACCACTATCTATTTAGATTGAAAGCACCGAAACCATATTATCATTATATGTTTCAAGTTGTTTTCCACATTATTTTGGACACACAGTCCCTAATCATCTTTCTTTGACACACAGCCTTCCCTCCCATTTTATTTTCAAACACTACCCCTTGACTGTAATCCCCGAGCAATGTCCAGTGCCGTGGACTCGGCTATTCGAACAGTTTTAACACTCTGCAGAGATTGTACACTTTACCCACAAGATACAGTCGCACACCACAAAGGCGATTAACCGTAACAAAGCTTTTCAGAGACTTCTACCTTATCCTAAGAATCTCTCCGTGTTGTCTTCACTATCACTTCCCTCACTTAGAGCCGAAGTATAGGACCGACAAACACCGTTGGATAGGGTACCAAGACGAAGCACAGGCACGCTCCCCCGTACAGTTACCCTCGTGTAACTGCCACCCCGAGGTTTCAAAGGTAAGACATCAGAACCCTACTAAGCTAGGTCTTCCCATTCAGACATGTGGTTGTACGAGAGACTCAGGTCAAAGGCTTGCAAGGTAAGGTCCTTAACTGACCAAGGCAAGACTTCCTTCTCTCAGATTTTGGCACACAGTCCTCACAACACTCAAGCCCACCAATTGCCACACAGGCCCACCTGGCACGAAGCCTCGGTCCACTTGCCCCAGTCTAAATCAATTCCACCCCAGGTTATTTAACGGTGCAACACATGCCCGTAATCATCTTTCATGTAGACCCACACAGGTTTCTACATTCCAGTTTCAATACCAACATTATTCCACCTTTTATCAAAATGCATTCACTATTCTTTAGTCAATGTTGCTTTTGTAATCCAAATAGAATGGTTCACGTTACATGCATGGCTAAGCAACTATTCACGGTCTAGCCTCTCGTGTTGGCACAAATATTTATCAACCAACTAATATTACCATTTTCTAGGTTAACAAAGGTATCACGTCATAACAAGAACATGGTGACAATAATAATTAGGTTGACTAGCTAATTCACCCAAAATATTTTACTCCATTTTTAGTTGAATTAGCATGCATAATTTGAAACAAAATATATTTCAAAACATGGGATCAAAATGGTCAAAGCATAACTTGCCTTCAAAAAGTTGTTGATCCCGGTGGGAGTTAATTCTTGTGCAGGAAATTCCCCCTCGAAGTTCTCCGACAAATCAACGTCTACCAAATCATATATATACACACAATAAATACATTTTCCAGAGAGCAAAATCAACTCTAAAATTTTCACAAAATTCACCAATAAATAGATCTTGATTTTACAAATTTTTAGAAATTAGAATCACTCAAATCGGAGTTAAAACGCAAAAGTTATAGCCATTTGAAGTTTTAAAATAAATCAAAAAGAATAAACCTAATTTCTTTATTTATTTTTATACGGAAAATCCATAATTATGACATCAGCATGACTATTTATGACGTCAGCACCGAAAACATTTTCGGTCGAATTATTTTTCTAAGAAAATCGGAATTATGACGTCAGCATCTACTGTGCCATCACTGACAAGTGGGCCCGACTGATGACGTCATTGCTGACGTCAGCATGACACGTGTCATGATTTGGTCGTGACACGTGGCGACGAATTATCAACCGAGAGGTTAATTTATTCTTGACGGTCCGATTTAAAACTAACGGCCATGATCAAACGTCGGTTCGGCTTGGGTTACTCCGGTGTTGACACGTGGCACCATATCAACCACTGGATCAAAATCTAACGGCGGAAAATAAATCGAATAACGATTCAACTGATCCGGTCAAGCGTCAAGATTCGTGCGTTGAGATCAACGGCCAAGATTGCACCGACACTTCGGATCACTACTGCGGTGCTGACACGTGGCGCAATGTTAACCCTCGGATTTAAATCGTGCGGCTAAAAGTGAATCGGCGACGTCGGCCGCAACGGCTTCACCGACGCGCCTCGTTTCTCGACGACACGCGGTCAAGACGGATCGCCCGACGAGCGGCGGAATCCGGTCCATTCATTCAAAAATCAACGGCCAGGATTAAACCCAAATTCCCGTGGCGAGACGGGCGACGCGGTTACTCCAGCGCGCGACGCGTGGATGCATCCGCACCGCACATCCATGATCGAACGGTCAACACTGGTTCAATCCTATGCTTTTCAATGTAAATCCAACGGCTACAGTTGATCTAATCTACGTGGCGAAATAGAAACCACACGATCCGGATCCAACGGCTAGCAGTTGAAGATGAGGTTCATTGTTGCCGTGACTACGTGGCTAAATCCAGACCATCCGATACGAATCCGACGGCTATTACCTAGCGCAAATTCTGAGCACACGTGGGCAGTCCCTTCTTCGGGCACGTGGCGCTATCCTATCCATCCATTATGAATCCTACGGCTAGGATCTACCGTTGCACTGCTCTGGTCTCTACTGAGAAAGAATACGTGGACTCACCTCAGTCGTTGGATGTAGATCCGACGGCTGACGTTGCTCACGAGCTTGGCGAAGGCGTGGCGGCGTTCGAAGACCGGAGCTGGGGAAGACGACCATGCGCGCGGCGTTTAGATGCAGTTCCGGCGAAGTGAAGTAGCTCCTCGAACGCGTCACAGCTTGAGACTTACCCCGGTGGTCTCGACAGCGGCGGAGAGTCACCGGAGTGGGCGCAACAGCGGCGGAACGTCTCAACACTACGGCGAGGTCGTGCGGCTTAACGGCGGCGAGAGAGACGGTGTGGGTTAGGGCTATGGGTGCGCACGGCGAAGAGCTTTCCCGCAAGGTCATCGGCTGGCTTTATAGCCTCGGGAGGCGAGCTCAAATGGCGCTTTTACTCGGCGGTAACTCTCGGCGGCGACGGCGATGGCGCACGGAAGGGAAAGCGAACGGTGACGCTGGCGCTTATCTCGTATGCACACGCGGCAATCCAACGGCGGCGATTTAAACGACACGGCGATCCTCATCCGCAGGATGCGACCTGACGGCCGCGATCCCATGACGTTTAGGGTTTCGCCATACAGAGTAATGGGCCGGGCCCTTTACTGTTCATCCAAATTTCAATTGTTTTTCAATAAAAATAATCCCAGAAATTCATTTGAATTATTTGAGGCATTAAAAATATTAGAAAAATTCTAGAAAAATTCCAGAAAATATTTTAAGAGATTTTGAACTCAAATAAAATATTTCCATTTATATTTTACAAAAATTTTTCATTATTAAATTAATTTCCAGAGAAAACTAATTTCCAAAATTTCAATTAAATTCAAATAAATTTCAGAAATTCTCAAAAATTTAAAATAAATTACAAAATTTAAAAATAGCCATATTTTAGGATGTTACATTGAGCTCCATCATACCCTCCGGTACATGGTATTGGCGGAAGGCAACAGTAAACTCCTCCAGGTGATCTCCTGAGGATGCTTATGGGAAGCACAGTAATTTTCCCACCACTCTGCGGCAGTTCCTTCCAATTGATGAGAGGCATACAAGACTCTCTCATTGCCTACACACTGAGATATGTGCAGCTTCCTTTCAATCGTCCGTAGCCAGTCATCCGCTTCAATGGGATTGACATTTCCAGAGAAGGTTGGAGGCCTGGTCCTCATGAAATCTGATAGCCTAGATTGGTGTCTGATGAGGACATCACTCCTATGCATACGCCCGAGACTCCTCCAGTTGTGATGCAAGGACCCATCACAAGAGCACGAGCACGGCAATTGAATCAACAGGTGAGCTCGTTCCTAAGTACTCGTGCATATACTTGTGAGGATGGTATGCTACCTAATGATATTATTGATTATATTGTACTTAGGAATTTTGGAGAGGATCATGAAGGCCTTGGAAACCAGCAAGGGCCAGGAGGGAGGCAAGGAGGGTGTCCAAGTCAAGTTGGAGACCTAATTCATCTCGGAGTCGACTACCTCGGCCACCAGGAGCAGTGCTCACTAAAATCGTTGCCCAGGCCACAAACGGGCTCCGATTTTGATGATCCACATATGCCTCGAAAGCTAAGGAGATAATCTTTCCAATGGCTCTGATTTCAGGTCATTTGGATTTCGGAGTCGACGGGAATTCATATTGCAAGTTGGCAAACAGAATCTGTCCCAGGGTGCTGCGTCACCAATTTGGACCGTTGGCCCATGTATCGTGTTGGAGTCCATCACGGACGCGTCTAGGGTTTCTAGGACGTCCCCTAGCCTTTATATCCAGTAGCCGCCGCTAGGGTTTGATTTGGATTTTTGCTTAGATTAATTCTGTCTTTGAACAGTGTCGCCGTTCATCGGTTTGTGAGACCCCAACTCGTGAACTTCATCCTCAATTGCAAATTCAGTTGCATCTTTCTTGTTCTTGCTTGTGTTCTCGATTCATTGGCAGGGATTAGCCTTCGTGGCGAGGTCAACCGGCAGCGACGTTGATAACCGAGGACGCGTGGTGTTGCGACAGACAGAGGTTTTGATCGTGCCGATCAAGAAGCCGGATCGTGTGTGTCTCGCGCCGCCTAATCGATTTATCCTCCACCGATGGAAGTTCGCATCCCATTCCCCATCAAGTGGTATCGAGCAAGGTTTACCGTCAGTTCGCTTTTCCCGTAGTTTGATTTAGTTTTGCATTCGTCCTATAGTCCACGAAAAAGCCAAAAAAAAATTGCAGTTCATAGTCTACCATACCTAGAACCACGCCTAGCCTTTGCACAATTTCGGTTTCAGAGTCCGTAGTACTGAGTTTGTGTCCAGAATCGAGTCGTGTTGCTGGTTTAGATAGTGGTCTTAATTTAGTTGTGTTTCATCTCCGCTGCATCCCATATCCTACACCGATCCAGTCACCAATCGCTATTTGAGTCCTTGTTGGATTCGGATTGTTTTTTTGGTTTTACCTCAGTTTCGGAGTCCTAGTTGTGTTAGGGTTTCTCCTTCAAAAACCCTAATCCCCCACCTCCTGTTAGCCATATCGCCACCCCTCATCACAGAACCTACCACCACAGATCATCGCGTTCCATATCCACTCCATACGCCCTTGAGTTTGGAGAGGTGCCGCTAGAAAACCCCGATTCGAGTCCTTCCGTAAAACAGCCATAACTTTCGTGATACGGACTCGAATTAGGCGAATTTTTTTTCACGGACATCTACAGAAAATTTTACATCCGATTCTCCCCAACTTTATCGGGTTTGCTGAATTTATTTTTGCGAAATTCCTCGAAGATTGAGTTTTTCACCAAGTTTGAGCACGCTTTTCGGAAAACACTTCTTATTTCATATCGGTTTCATCTTACATCTGATCAGGCTAAAAATTTGTGTACTATCTACCTTTGTGCTCCTGATCCTAGGAAAAATATCAAAAAAATCAAAGAGAAATAAAAAAAATTGTGAAAGAAGCCTAGAGCAAAATTTTTTTTTGAAGGAAGCGAAGAGCAAAAAAAAGGACAGGAGTAAGGGCAGGTGTTTTTACCGTGCCTGATAAAAGTGTTTTGCTGTTATGCTGATATCTGTTCATATAATCTGACGCCTTGTTGCTTGTTTCTATACCTTCCTTGCTTTCTACCGCAGCTAGAATAAGGACACGTTTAGACCAGCAACTAGGGCAAGTGCTTTTGGACATTTATTCAGCATTACTATCTGTTACTAAATTGTGTGCCACTCCATACATATAACCTTCCTACAGCTCCACAAATACATCCTTCTGATCAGCACAGGTTATTGACCCTTGCAATCGCTTCATCACGCCTCACGATTGTCACGAAACTACCCACGGTTGCACCGCCCCTCATTGTGTTGGTAAGAACTGGGTAAGAACTTGGTAAGATTGCTTGAGAGCGTGAGATCCCACCTAGTAGTTCATAGGGCTCATAATACTTGTGCTTGTTTTTTTCCTTCTGCCCTTTTTCTGTGCTAATCATGGCAGGTGGTAAGAAGGGTAGGAACGAGGATGATGATGTTACCATCAATGACCTGTGTCCTTCATTCAGAGTTGTCGACCATATGCCGACGAGATAAAATGATGTTCAAGGAGCATGCCCGACAACGAACAAGACCCTTGAGAGCATCGACGACGAAGTTTCCACCCTCACCGAGAGGATGGATGTCGAAAAATGCCTCCAAATGACCATTGATGGAGGTGCATTCGTCAACGACGGCAACAACGACCAAGATGAGGATGGAGATTTTGAGGAAGATGAAGATGAGCAGCAATGTGCCGCCAGGGAACGTGTTGCTCAACGAGACACCCGTCTGCATGACCGTCTTCGCCGCAACCATCACGGTATGGGAGGTAATAACCGAATCGCAATGATGATCCTTTCGCTAAGGTAAAATTCACCATCCTTCCTTTTCGGAGCTTATGATGCCGATGCTTACTTAGATTGGGAGATGACTACGAGCAAAAATTTAATTCCCATCAAGTTCCCGAGATTCATAGAGTTAGACAAGCCACTAGTGAATTTAAAGATTTTGCTATAATCTGGTGGAATGAACTAGTAAATGCTCGCTTACAACCTGATTCTTGGGCGAGATTAAAAGATGCTATGCGTAATAGATTTGTTCCTCCTTCCTACCAACGTGATATGCGCAAGAGATTGCAACGATTAGATCAAGGTAGTATGACTGTTCAGGAATATTACCAAGAGCTTCAAAAGGGTATGTTACGCTGTGGGGTAGTAGAGGAACCTGAGGATAAAATTGCTCGTTTTTACGGTGGGTTGCATCCAGAAATTCAGGATATTGTTGATTATAAAGAATATACAACTGTTAATCGCTTATTTCAACTTGCTATGTTAGCAGAGAAGGAGTTGCAGGGACGCCATTCTAAGAGCAGGAGCAACGTCGGCAGCACCTTCACGCCTCGGACGACTACGGGACAAGCGAAGACAATGCCTTCTTCCACCTTCCGACCAACTGCACCGCCACCTTCGACGAGCAGCACACGACAGCATCGACGGCACCGCCTCCGCGCGTGCTACGGAGACAGCAAGAAGTCGACTCCACCAACACCGCCAAGAGCTCCTCCTCCGCCGCTTCCACGGGCCGACATCGACGGCATTCGCGCCACAAGTGCCAAGGGATTGGCCACGTCAAGAGAGAATGTCCCAGCCAGCGGGCATACATCACCACCGACGACGGAGGTTACATCAACGCCTCCGATGTTGAGGATGAGATCGACGACACCAGGGTGGACGACGACGTGGTTGATGATGATGCCACCTTTGGCGCCGAGGATACCGCTGCGTACAGATCCATCATTATCCAGCGTGTCCTTAGCGCACAAATGGATCAAGCCGAGCAGCAGCAGCGCCACAACTTGTTCCAGATTTTCTTCGTTATCAACAATCGACGAGCGCGCGTGATCATTGACTCCGGCAGCTGCAACAACTTGGTGAGTACAGATTTGGTCAAGAAGCTTGGCTTGACCACACGTCTGCACCCACATCCATACCACATTCAGTGGCTGAATGATTCCGACAGAGCTAAGGTAACACAAACAGTTCGGGTTCATTTTTCCATTGGTACCTATTCTGATTTTGCTGATTGTGATGTGGTGCCGATGCAAGCGTGCTCTCTTTTATTGGTCGCCCATGGGAATATGACACTGATGCGCTTCACCATGGTAGAAGTAATAAATACACTTTTATGCATAAGGGAAAGAAAATTACACTTCTACCTTTGACCCCCGCTGAAATTGTTAAATCCGATAGGGAGCGGCTTGCTAATGACAAGAAAACCATTGAAGAAAAATCTGAAATTCAGCATGTAGCCAACCAAATTAAATTGAGGAATCCCGTCTTGCTTGCTACAAAATCTGATCTTGCTGCAATTAATGATGATGCCTTGTGCTATGCTTTGATATGCAAAGATGCTTTGTTTTCATTGGATGATATGCTCAAGATTTTGCCTCCGCTTTGTCACTAACCTTTTGCAGAGTATGCGGATGTTTTTCCGCCGAGATACCTCGGGACTCCCACCCATACGAGGGATTGAGCACCAAATTGATTTGATACCGGAGCGAGTTTGCCAAACCGAGCTGCTTATAGGACCAACCCCGAGGAGACTAAGGAGATTCAGCGCCAAGTCCAAGATCTTTTGGATCGGGTATGTATGTGAGAGCCTTAGTCCTTGTGTGCTGTTCTTTTGGTTCCTAAGAAAGATGGCGGTTAGGCGATAAAGGAGATTGTAGAGCCATTAACAATATCACAATAAGGTATCGCATCCTATTCCTAGGTTAGACGACATGCTTGATGAGTTAAGTGGTTCTATAATTTTTTCTAAGGTTGACTTATGAGTGGATACCACCAAATAAGAATGAAATTGGGAGATGAATAGAAAACAGCCTTTAAAACCAAGTTTGGATTGTATGAGTGGTTAGTCATGCCTTTTGGGTTAACTAATGCACCTAGTACTTTCATGCGCTTAATGAACGAGGTTTTACGAGCTTTCATTGGAAAATTTGTGGTGGTTTATTTTGATGATATATTGATTTACAGCAAGTCGTTACATGAACATCTTGATCATCTACGTGTTGTTTTTGATGCTTTGCGTGCTGCACGTTTATTTGGTAACCTCGAGAAGTGCACTTTTTGCACCGAACGAGTATCGTTTCTTGGCTATGTTGTGACCGCAGGAATTGAGGTGGATGAAGCCAAGGTGCACGCGATTAAGAGTTGGCCAACGCCCACGACGATTTCACAAGTGCGGAGTTTCCATGGACTTGCCGGATTTTACCGCCGCTTTGTGAAGGATTTCAGCACCATTGCAGCCCCATTGAATGAATTGACGAAGAAGGAGTTGTGTTCCATTGGGGCAAGCACGGAGAATGCCTTCAACCTTTTGAAAGATAAGCTTACTAATGCACCTTTACTCCAACTTCCGATTTTAATAAGACCTTTGAGCTTGAATGTGATGCTAGTGGGATTGGAATTGGTAGTGTTTTGATGCAAGATAGAAAACACATTGCTTATTTTAGCTAAAAATTGAGTGGTCCTGTTTTGAATTATTCCACGATGATAAAGAATTGTATGCTCTTGTGCGATCTTTAGAAACGTGGCAACATTATCTTTGGCCCAAAGAATTTGTTATTCATTCCGATCATGAGTCACTAAAACATATTCGCAGTCAAGTGAAACTCAATCGTAGACATGCTAAATGGGTTGAATTTATTGAATCTTTTCCTTATGTTATCAAACACAAGAAAGGGAAAGATAATGTGATTGCTGATGCCTTGTCTAGGAGATATACCATGTTATCCCAACTTGATTGTCGTATATTTGGATTGGAATCAATTAAAGAACAATATGTTAATGATGATGATTTTAAAGATGTCTTGCTGCATTGCAAAGAGGGAAGAACATGGGACAAATATGTGATAAATGATGGATTTGTGTTTAGAGCTAACCGCCTATGCATTCCAGTTGGATCCGTTCGTTTTCTTTTGATACAGGAGGCTCATGGAGGAGGTTTGATGGCTCATTTTGGTGCCAAGAAGACGGAGGCCGTGCTGTCCGCTCACTTCTTTTGGCCGAAGATGAGGCGAGACATTGAGAGGTTTGTATCCCGCTGCACAACATGTCAAAAGGCTAAGTCACGATTGAATCCACATGGTTTATATATGCCTCTTCCTGTTCCTAGCACTCCATGGGAGGATATATCTATGGACTTTGTTTTAGGATTGCCTAGGACCAAGAGGGGAAGGGATAGTGTTTTTGTGGTGGTCGATAGATTTTCTAAGATGGCTCACTTTATTCCTTGTCATAAGAGCGACGATGCTGTTAATATTGCTAACATTTTCTTTCAAGAAATCGTTCGCTTGCATGGTATGCCTTCTACTATTGTTTCAGATCGTGATGCCAAGTTTTTGAGCCACTTTTGGAGAACTCTATGGAATATATTGGGGACCAAGCTGCTGTTTTCAACAACATGTCATCCCCAAACCGATGGCCAAACCGAGGTAGTAAATCGTACATTATCTACTATGTTGAGGGCTGTTTTGAAGAAAAATTTGAAGATGTGGGAAGAGTGTTTGCCGATGTTGAGTTCGCTTATAATAGGGCGGTCCACTCCACCACTAAGGTAAATCCTTTTCGTAGTGTATGGCTTCAATCCCGTGCTCCTATTGATCTATTATCTTTACCTCTTGGTGAACGAAGTTAATCATGATGCTAAGGAACGTGCTGAATTTATTCTGAAATTGCATGAAAAGACTAAAGAAAATATTGAAATGATGAATGAAAGGTATCGGATTGCGGGAAGCAAAGGTAGAAAGGAGGTAAAACTTGAACCGGGTGATTTAGTATGGTTACACTTGAGAAAGGATCGTTTTCCAGAATTGAGAAAATCTAAATTAATGCCTAGAGCTGATGGTCCTTTCAAGATACTTGAGAAAATAAATGATAATGCATATAAACTTGAGTTGCCGCCCGAATTTGGGGTTAGTCCCACATTTAATATTGCAGATTTGAAACCGTTCATGGGAGAAGAAGATGAGCTTGAGTCGAGGACGACTCCACTTCAAGAGGGGGAGGATGATGAGGACATCACTCCTATGCATATGCCTGAGACTCCTCCAGTTGTGATGCAAGGACCCATCACTAGAGCACGAGCACGGCAATTGAATCAACAGGTGAGCTCGTTCCTAAGTACTCGTGCATATACTTGTGAGGATGGTATGCTACCTAATGATATTATTGATTATATTGTACTTAGGAATTTTGGAGAGGATCATGAAGGCCTTGGAAACCAGCAAGGGCCAGGAGGGAGGCAAGGGGGGTGTCCAAGTCAAGTTGGAGACCTAATTCATCTCGGAGTCGACTACCTCGGCCACCAGGAGCAGTGCTCACTAAAATCGTTGCCCAGGCCACAAAAGGGCTCCGATTTCGATGATCCACATATGCCTCGAAAGCTAAGGAGATAATCTTTCCAATGGCCCTAGTTTCAGGTCATTTGGATTTCGGAGTCGACAGGAATTCACATTGCAAATTGGCAAACAGAATCTGTCCCAGGGTGCTGCGTCACCAATTTGGGCCGTTGGCCCATGTATCGTGTTGGAGTCCATCACGGATGCGTCTAGGGTTTCTAGGACGTCCCCTAGCCTTTATATCCAGTAGCCACCGCTAGGGTTTGATTTGGGTTTTTGCTTAGATTAATTCTGTCTTTGAACAGTGTCGCCGTTCATCGGTTTGTGAGACCCCAACTCGTGAACTTCATCCTCAATTGCAAATTCAGTTGCATCTTTATTGTTCTTGCTTGTGTTCTCGATTCATTGGCAGGGATTAGCCTTCGTGGCGAGGTCAACCGGGCAGCGCACGGTTGATAACCAGAGGACGCGTGGTGCTGCGATTGCAGGGGTTTTGATCGTGCCGATCAAGAAGCCGGATCGTGTGTGTCTCGCGCCGCCTAATCGACTTATCCTCCACCGGACGGAAGTTCGGGCATCCCATTCCCCATCAGTGTCCATGGTTCATGGCCTGATTATTGTTGTTGGCTGCAGCCTGATTCTGCATCTGATGCATCATAGTCTGCATCAGCTGGGTTTAAGCAGTCAGAAAAGCTCATAGATTGCTCATATCAACGGGTGGTGCTGGTTGAGGGTTTAGTGCATTGTCTTGGTTTCCGCCCTGCTGTGAACCGCTTCCTCCCGCTCCGCGGCTTCCACGTGTGTTCACCATCTGAAGAACAATAAAGTTTATAGGGAAGAAAGAAATAGAAGAGACAAGTACACGAGATACTAATGAAGGGGAAAAGGTTTGACTCAAATAAGACACGAAATTTTATTATTATTATAGTGATATGATCGCTCACAAATGCCTACGGCAATGCGACCCATATCAAGCACCCATTAAACATCCATAGCAAATGTTCATCTCAAACAAATGTTCTAAAGGCAGACTCAATAAAACTAACTCGATACTTGATTCAACATTTGAGTTGACTCTGAAAAGAAAATAAAACTCTCAGTCATCAAGCCACCCAGGCTGCGGTCCTCCCGGTGGGTACTGCGGCGGGTGCGGCGGTATAGGAGCAAACTGATCCTGATGCCCCACTACCGGCGGTACGAACGACCCCACCGACTCTGCTGGCTCCTAGGCTGCCTGTTCCTGTGACGGTGGCTCTGGCACCTCCTGCACCGGGGCCTCCTGCTCTGGCTCCTCGGGGTCCGGGTCGTGCAGCTCCAGCTCTGGCTCTGGCTCGGGTGCATACAGTGCCTCCTCCAACTCACGAACCCTCTGGATGGAGTGAGCCAGGTACTCCCGAACCTCCCGTAACTGGGTCCTGACCTCCGTGACCTCGTCACGGGCCCTCTGCAGCTCCTGGACTATCTCGTCCAAAGACTCCTCTTGGGCGATGACGAACCTCGCCAGGTGGGTGATCGTAGCGTCCTCCTCCTCGAACGGATCCCAGTCGAAGCGGTTGTCCCAGCGCGGGTGATGACGGAAGACGGTGCCCTCTAACTCTGCGGAGTAGGTGCGGGCGATCTGCGGCATCGCGAGACGCGCTGTCTCCTAGATCCCAGCCTCAAACGTAGACCTCCTGGCAGTGATGTAGATAGGACGACTCGCCCTTACCCCATCTCGAGCATAAACCGTGATCTTCACGTCCCAGGCGACATCCAGTCCTGCCCGAACCACAGCGGGTCCCCGTTAGATCGGTCTATCGAAACCTCCAAGCAGCTGCATCATACGCCACAACTCAGTGGCATATCCTCCAGTGCGCTCTCCGAAAGTGTGGATCCTCCTCATCTGCCAAAACACACCTCGTTAGCTCTAGATTTTAAAATCATAAAGTAATAACAGAAAATTGCAGCATAGATGCGAAGTAAGAAGAAAAAGATTAGTCAAGATTTCATTGATAATCTTGTACAGTTTTAATCTTTAGAAAATAGTTTTATCTTTCTCGGCCAGCCTACCTAGGGTCAAATCCTACAGTTAGTATGCTCTGATACCACCTCTGTCGGGCCCCGAATCTGCAAATCCGGACCCTCTGTGTATTCTGCACTAGTCCAGGATCGCGCTAGTGCACACAGGCTAAACAGGGTTAAAGTACCACAATCATACATAGCGGAATAATAATAAAGTACTTCAAACATGTATATAAACGAGTTGTACGACCTTATGGTCTCCTTACAATAGTTTGCCATGCGGGGCTTACAGTAATTAGAGTAATAAGAGTCCAACAGCGGAAAAATAAACATCGTGATGATCCATCTCCTGTCACAGGCACCCTGACGAGGCTTGCTCCCTAGTTCTCTGGCTCATCAACAATCTCCTCCTCCCATACAGGCATAGACTCCTCCTCTGGTAAATTGTTGTCCACAAGGGTGAGTACACACCATACTCAACAAGTTATGCACAGAATGCAGTTCTATTACTACATGCATGGCTTGTTACAAAGGAATGGCTCAATTGGTTATTTTGCATTTCATCAATATTTTAAATTACTATTTATTTAGATATAAAGCAGCAAAACCTTAATAATATAATAAATTTCTCAATTGTTTTCCACATAATTTTGGACACACAGTCCTTAGCCAACTTTCACCATTAACCTTGGTACACAGCCTTCCACCCCATTTTATTTTCAAAACTCTACCCCTTGACTGTAATCCCTGAGCGTTGTCCAGTTCCGTAGACTCGGCTATTCGAATAGTTTTTACACTCTGCAAAGGTTGTACACTTTACCCACAAGATACAGTCGCTCACCACACAAGTGATTGACCATAACAAAGCCTTTCAGTTCTAGCTCAACCTAGGAACTTCTCCGGGTTGTCTTCACTATCACTTCCCTCACACAGAGCCGAAGTATAGGACAGACGAACACCGTTGGATAGGGTACCAAGCCGTAGCACATGTACGCTCCCCCATACAGTTACCCCCGTGTAACTGCCACCCTGAGGTATCAAAGGTGAGATATCGGAATCCTACTAAACTAGGTCTTCCCATTCAGACATGTGGTTGTACGAGTGACTCAGGTCAAAGGCTTGCAAGGTGAAGTCCTTAACTGACCAAGGCAAGACATCCTTCTCTCAAAATTGGCACACAACCCTCACAACACTCAACCCTGCCAAATGCCACGAAGGCCCACCTAGCACAAAGCCTCGGTCCACTTGCCTCAGTCTAAATCAATTCCCACCCCAAGTTGTTTTACGGTGCAACACATGCTAGTAACCATCCTTCTTGTAGAACCACACCGGTCTCTACATTCCAATATCATTACCAACAACATTCCACCTTTTATCAAAATGCATTCACTATTCCTTTAGTCAATGTAGCTTTTGTATTCAAAAAGATAATTCACGTTATATGCATGGCTAAGCATCTATTCACGGTCTAGCCTCCCGTGTTAGCACAATATTAACAACCAACTAATACTACCAAACTTAGGGCATCAAATGAAATCATGGCATACAAATACTAGTGACAAGGCGACAATAACAAATAGGTTGATTTAACTAATTTACCCAAATTAATTAAATCCATTTTTAATTAAATTAGCATGCATAGTTTGAATCAAAATACATTTTCAAAACTTAGGAGCAAAATGATCAAAGCACAACTTGCCTTCAAATAGTGGCTGGTTCTGATTCGGAGCTTGATCTTGTGCTGGAAATTCTCCCTCGTAGCTCTCCGGCAAATCAACGTCTACTCAAATCATATGTACACACAATAAATACAATTTATAGAGAGCAAAATCAACTCTAAAAATTCCATAAAATTCACCATTACATAGATCTTGATTTTACAAATTTTTAGAAATTAGAATCACTCAAATCGGAGTTAAAACGCAAAAGTTATAGTCATTTGAAGTTTAAAAATCGATTAAAAAGAATAAACCGAATTTCCTCATTTATTTTTATACGGAAAATTCGGAAATATGACGTCAGCATCACGTCATCACCGAATTGAATTTCCACCGAATTGTTTTTCTAAAGGAAAATCGAATTATTGCGCAAGCGTGACGTCAACAGGTTCATGGACTCGGTCTACCGCTCGGATTAGTCTACCGTGAACTCGGTCTACAGAACAATACACTCACTGACACGGATGATGTCAGCACCCACAGTAGCATGACTAACATGTGGGTCCCACTGATGATGTCAGCTGCTGACGTCAGCATGACACGTGGCACAATCTCGTTGCGACACGCGGCGAAAAATTATCAACCGAAAGCTTGATCTAATCTCATCCATCCGATTTAAAATAAACGGCCACGATCAACACGACGATTCGGTTCTGATTACCCCGGAGTCAACACGTGGCTTCACCATAGCCACTGGATCTCAATCGAACGACTAAAATTAAATCAGATGACATCGCCAGAGACGGCTGCGTCGACTCCTCGGTTCCCCCGCGACACGCGTCAGCACAAAACTGGTCCGGCACGCGGCGCAATCCAGACCACACATTCAAAATCCGACGGCCTGGATTGAATCTACTTCGCATATCACGATCGGCCACGTGGCTACTCCGGTGCGCGATGCGTGGACATAACCGAACCGCACAACTAAAATCCAACGGCTCATAATGGTTCAATCCTATGCACCAGCTTACTGCTACGTGGCAACACCTAGATCATCCGATCTAAATCTAACGGTGATCTTTTGCCCGAGCTCAACACTGTTGACCTAAACTACGTGGCTTGATCTAGGGCGTTCACCAAAGATCTAACGACGGATATTGCATAAAAGCAGAACTACTCTCATTAATCTGGACCGTTCATCCTAATCCAACGGCTAGGGAATGAAGATGGGACTCACTGTGATACGACGACGTGGCGAGATCTGGGTCGTTCGGTGGCGATCGGACGGCTGACGAGGTTCGGGCCGATGGTGATGTCGCGGCGGTGCAGTCCTTGCCGGAGAGGATGAAGACGATGGCGGCAACGGCGTTCCGGGCTCCCTCCGGCGACACGAAGTGGATGACTCGATGCGGCTTGGTGCGAGGGTTACTCCGGTGACGTCATTGACCGCGGAGAGGGAACGACGGCGGCGTAAAGACGGCGGAGACGTCTCGGGACTACGGCGAGCAAAAGCGAGAGCTACGGTCATTCTCGTGATGCGTGAAAGGTCGCAAAATGCGCGGAAGGAAGTGATTTATACGATGCACCGAGTAATGAAGTGGAGGAGTTAACTCGCCGGCGTTAATGGCGCGCGGAGTCTATGGCGGTAACGCGTAGCGGCAGCGATTCTAGAAACGGTCGGCGAGCGACGTGGCGCAATCCTAGTCATACACACGGCAACGAATCGACGGTTAATGAAATGCAAACGACGCGGCCTCATCCGAACCGTTCAATGCAAAATCAACGGCGGATTCGTAGCGCCGGTTAGGGTTTTGTCGGACCGTGCTGGCGGCAACACAGTAACGAGCTAGGCCCATTACTGTTCATCGGGTTTTTATTAAGTTTTTCGATTAAAAACAACTCCAGAAATTTAAATAAATCATTTGAGGCTTTTAAAATATCAAAAAAATTCTAAAAAAATTCCAGAAAATATATTGGAACATTTTTAACTCAAATAAAATATTTTCATTTTTATTTTCGAGAAACTTATTCATTATTTAATTAATTTCCAAAGAAAGATTAATTTCCAGAAATTCCAATTAAATCCAAATAAATTCCAAAAAATCTCAAAAATTGAAAATAACTTATGAAATTCAAAATGACCAAATTTTGGGATGTTACACAAGTCGTAGCACAGGTACCCTCCCCCACACAGTTATACCCCTGTAAAACTGCCACCCCGAGGTATCAAAGAAAAGATGTTAGAACCTTTCTAAACTAGGTCTGTCCCATAACAGACATGTGGCTGTACGAGTGACTCAGTTCAAAGGCTCATAAGGTAAAGTCCTTAACTGATCAAGGCAAGACATCCTTCTCTCAAAATTGGCACATAGCCCTCACAACACTCAACCATCCCAAATGCCACGAAGGCCCACTTGGCACAAAGCCACTTGCCACTTGCCCCAGTCTAAATCTTTTCCCACCCCGGTTGATTACTGAGCAACACATGCCAACAATAACTCAACTTTCATGTAGAACCACACAGGTCTCTACATTTCCACTTCATCATGTGGCATTATCACAATATCGTCAAAATACATTGCATAAGTCTTTAGTCAGTATTGTGTTTACATTTCAAATGGTTATTCGTCAATTGCCCAACTAAGCACTATTCACGGTCTAGCCTCCCGTGTTGGCACAATATTAACAACCAACTAATATTACCAAACTTAGGGCAACAAATGAATCATGGCATACAAATATTAGTGACAAGGTGGCAATAACAAATAGGTTGATTAACTAATTCACCCAAATTAATTAAATCCATTTTTAATTAAATTAGCATGCATAGTTTGAATCAAAATACATTTTCAAAACTAAGGAGCAAAATGATCAACGCATAACTTGCCTTCAAACAAGTGGTCGATCCCGATCCGAGCTTGGTCTTATACTGAAATTCCCCTCAAAGCTCTCCGGCAAATCAACATCTACTCGAAATGAATATACACATAATAAACATAATTTATAGAGAGAAAAATCAACTCTAAAAATTCCATAAAATTCACCAATAAATATATACTAATTTTACAAATTTTTAGAAATTGAAATCACTCAAATCAGAGTTAAAACGCAAAAGTTATAGTCATTTGAAGTTTAAAAATAAATTAAAAAGAATAAACCGAATTTCTTTATTTATTTCTATACGGGAAATTCGGAAATATGACGTCAGCATGACGTCATCAACGAATTGAATTTCCACCGAATTATTTTTCTAAAAGAAAATCGAATTATTGCATAAGCATGACATCAACCGGTCCATAGACTTGGTCTACCGTGAACTCGATCTACGGAACAGTATTCCACTGACACATGGGCCCCACTGATGACGTCACGGATGACGTCAGCCCTACGGTGATGTGACTTTGGGTCTCGATCTTTCTATGAGAGTGATAACTTCGATTTGGAGGAATTGACTTTGACGATCCGACTACAACGTACGACGCCGATGCGTCTTAGCAATCGCTAAACCAACTCCAGAGGGTTATTGATCTTGCCGTTGGCACGATCAACCTGAACACGAGGTTCAATTCCTGCATGCAACCGAAAAACAAGCAAGAACAATGGTAAAGCAATCTGAAATTGCGAATATGAATGAAGGCAAAAACAAGGGTGGGGTTCTATTGAAGATCTTGACAAGGTGGCTGTCCAGCACAACTTGAAGACTTAAAGTTTGCACTTGGCTAAACTAATCAATCAAAACCCAACTAAACCCTAGATGAGGGTGTGGCTGCCTATTTAAGGAGCAGAGGGGGCATGGAAACTCAGCCAAAATAGTTGGAGGCCAACTACAACTCAAATTACAAGGCCCAAGGCCCATGTCAATTCGGACTAGAAAAGTGACATTTGGTTTTTGGCAGTTTTTAGACACATCTGAAGGAGTTTTGAGGTGAGGCCAGATCCATTAGAAAGTAGACTCCAAGATCTTTTAAACGTGCACTCATGGTCCTCCAGAAACCTCCGGAATCAAAAGTTATGGTCCTTTTACTTTAGGCTGTTTCGGGAGGCCGAATTGGATTCCAAAACGTGATGGATTTGATATCTCCGTCTTCTTGGCCCATGGGTGACATGATGGAGTTGGTCCAACATGGTGTGTACATATCCATAGTAGTGATGTCCTCATCATCTGGCTCCCACACTGACGGGTGGGACCCACTCGTGACGTCATGGTGATGTCATCCGAACACAGTACAGCGGCGACGCCCACTGCTCAGCTGACACTTGGCACACGGCCACTGGTCCACGTGGCACTCGACTCGAGCTCCCTCCCGTTGGATTTGAATCCAACGATCGGCTCCCACCCTCTGTCAACTCCGGTGCTTGGACTTCCCCGAAGCCACACGGCAAGCTCTCGACCCTCCGATTGAATCCAAGGCGCACCGATCGCGTCGCTTCGGTTCCCGTGTGACACGCGGCGTTCACGGGCTGGCACTAGGTACGGCGCTATCACCACCGCGCGTTTAAAATCCGATGGGCCGGATCAAATCCACTCGGTTGGCTATGCGGCCAATCTCGGGCTCCAACGCGTGGGTGCATCCGAGCCAACCGCTACTGAATCCGACGGCTACGATCTGCGTAGCTTGGGCACACATGGGCAGTCTCGGCTTCGGCCACATGGCGACATCTAAACCACACATCTACTGATCTATGGCCTAGATCTAAAAGCTTGTCTCTACAGAGGGGAAGTACGTGGCGTTACCAGAGTGGGTGGATGGAGATCGAACGGCGCACGTGAATCGCGAAGCTTGGGGGTGATGTGGCGGTGTTTGGTCACTGGAGTCAAAGAAGACGACGGGTCCGACGGCGTTCAGCATGGGCTCTAGCGATGTGGAAGGTCCCGGCGGATACGGCTTGGTGCGGGAACTCCAAATCAAGACTCTGGTGCAGCGGTTGGCATCCGACGGTGGCAGAATGGACACAAAACCGAGACGACGGCACGGTCCAACTCCGGTGAGCTCTAGTAGGTGCTACGGTGCGTCTCAACGAGTGTGAAATGGCGCAAAAGGAGCGGAAGGGAAAGGCCTACTCGGCGCACTGCCTCACGGTTAAGAAGGGAGCTCGAGGGCACGTTAATGGCGAGCGTTACCACGGCGGAAATGGCGCAACGGCGGGTTCTCCGGAAACGGCCGGCGGTGTTTCGGCGTCCCATGTCGGTTGGACACGCGTCACGGCATCAACGGCCCACACACGCGCGCACATGTGGCTAAACCCGAACCACACGATCCTGATCCTACGGTAGCGCACATCGTCGGTTAGGGTTACGTGTCCACGGGCCGAGTGGCTCGCACAGTAGTGGGCCAGGCCCAACACTATTCAACTGGATTTTCCAGGGATTTTCCTATAAAAACAATTCTAGTAATTCAATTAAATCTTTTCAAGCATTTAAAATATCAGAAAAATTCTAAAAAAAGTCCAAAAATTATTTTAGGACATTTTGGACTTAAATAAAATAATTTCATTTTTATTTTGCAAAAACTTATTCATTATTTAGTTAATTTCCAAAGAAATATTAATTTCCAGAAATTCCAATTAAGTCCAAATAAATTCCAAAAATTCTCAAAAATTCAAAATAACTTATGAAATTCAAAATGGCAAAATTTTGGGACGTTACAAACCTCCCCCCTTAACAGAATCTTGTCTCTGAGATTCAGGGCTGGCTAAAGAAAAGGTTGGGAATTCCTTCTTTAGATCTTCTTCACGCTCCCGTGTTGCTTCGTTTTTCGAGTGATTGCTCCATTGAACTCTGTAGAAGTGGATTGTTTTATTCTTGGTTTCTCGTTCAGCTGTGTCCAAGATCTTGATTGGGTATTCCTTGTAGGTCAAATCTTCTTGCAATTCTATCTCTTCCAGAGGTGTCTGCTCTGTTGGTACTCGAAGGCACTTCTTGAGTTGGGACACGTGGAATATGTCGTGCACTCTTGCCAAAGATTGCGGTAATTCTAACTGGTATGCAACTTCACCTTTGCGGCTCAAGATCTTGAATGGACCCACGTATCTTGGGGCAAGTTTTCCTTTGGTATGGAACCTTTTAACTCCTTTGAGTGGCGTGACTGTGAGATAAACAAAATCTTCTGGCTCAAAACTCAACTCACGGCGTCGGTTGTCAGCGTAACTCTTTTGCCTTGATTGTGCAGTCTTCAATCTTTCTCTAATCAAAGCAATCTTTTGCTCTGCATCTAAGAGTATGTCTGGTCCAAAGACTTGACGTTCTCCCGTCTCGTTCCAATTTAATGGTGTTCGACATGAACGACCATATAAAGCTTCAAATGGAGACATCTTCAAACTAGCTTGATAACTATTGTTGTAGCAAAATTCAGCATATGGTAAACATTTATCCCACGATGTAGTATATGATAGTGCACAAGCTCTTAACATATCCTCGAGTATCTGATTTACTCTTTCAGTCTGACTATCTGTCTGCGGATGATACGCTGTGATGAAGTTTAAACGGGTTCCCATGGCTTCATGCAGCTTGCCCCAGAACCTTGAGGTAAATTGGGTACCTCTGTCTGATACTATCTTCTTTGGCACTCCATGCAAGCAAACAATTCTTGCCATGTATAGCTCTGCTAACTTATCTTCTGAGTAGTTTGTCTTTACTGGTATGAAATGTGCAACCTTTGTTAAACGATCTACTATGACCCATATGGAGTCGTAGCCACCTTGAGTCCTTGGCAAACCGGTGATGAAATCTATCCCGATTTCCTCCCACTTCCATTCCGGTATTTTTAACGGTTGCAGCAGTCCTGCTGGTCTCTGATGCATGGCTTTGACTCGCTGGCATACATCACACAACGCTACATGCTTAGCTACTTCTTTCTTCATACTCGGCCACCAAAATTTTTCCTTCAAGTCTTGGTACATCTTAGCACTTCCTGGATGAATCGAGTACTTGGAATCATGTGCTTCCTCAAGTATCAACTGCTTCAATTCAGGTTTATGAGGTACACAGATTCTATTTTTCATCCACAAGGTACCCTGCTCATCTACTCTAAAGTCCTTGGCTAAGCCTTCGTCCATCTTGGATTTGATCTGCTTGATCTTCTCATCATTCTTCTGACCTTCCCTAATCTGGTCTTCTAAGGTAGGCTTTACTTTCAAAGTAGCTAAAAATCCTTCCGGAACGACTTCCAATTTCAACCTCTAGAGGTCCTTGCACAATTCTTTCTGGCTCTCTCCAACCAACATGTTTATACTATGACTTTTCCGACTTAAGGCATCAGCCACCACATTGGCTTTTCATGGATGATAGTGAATCCGCATGTTGTAATCTTTGATCAATTCTAACCACCTTCTTTGCCTCATGTTTAGGTCAGATTGGGTGAAAATGTATTTAAGACTCTTGTGATCAGTATACACCTCACATCTATTTCCAATGAGATAGTGACGCCATATTTTTAAGGCATGCACTACAGCTGCTAGTTCTAGGTCATGTGTCGGGTAATTCCCCTCATGCGGCCTTAATTGCCTTGATGCATAGGCTACTACCTTTCCGTTCTGCATCAACACACATCCAAGTCCTTGATGCGATGCATCACAATAAATATCGAAACTCTGGTGAACATCAGGTAAGACTAACACTGGTGCTGATGTTAACCGATTCTTTAGCTCTTGAAAACTCCTTTCACATTCCGGTGTCCATTCAAATTTCTTTTCTTTCTTCAACAATTGCGTGAGAGGTCTAGTAATTGTTGAAAAACTCTCTATGAATCGACGATAATATCCTGCCATTCCGAGAAAACTTCTAATTTGGGTAACCGACTTTGGTTATTCCCAATGTAACACTGCCTCTACTTTCTTCGGATCAACAGCTACTCCTTTAGCAATCATTACATGTCCCAGAAACTCTACCTTCTTTTTCCAGAAGTCACATTTGCTAAATTTTGCATATAGTTGGTTTTCTCTTAGCTTTTCCAAAACCATTCTTAAATGTCCTGCATGCTCTTCTTCTGTCTTGGAGTAAATAAGGATGTCATCAATGAAAACGACGACAAACTTGTCCAAATATTCCATGAATACTTTGTTCATCATGTTCATGAAATAGGCAGGGGTATTGGTCAATCCAAAGGACATGATTGTAAATTCATAATGCCCATATCTCGACGAAAAAGCTGTCTTTGGTATGTTCTCAGTCTGAATTTTTAATTGATGGTACCCTGATCGAAGATCTATCTTTAAGAAGACTCCCGCTCCTCTTAATTGATCGAAAAGATCATCTATCCTGGGCAATGGATACTTGTTCTTTATCGTCACATCATTAAGTGCACGATAATCTATACACATTCTAAAACTTCCATCTTTCTTCTTGACAAACAACACCAGTGCTCCCCATGGTGATGAACTAGGTCTTATAAACTCTTTCTCTAATAATTCCTCAATTTGCTTCTTCATTTCTACCAACTCCTCAGTGGACATCCTATAAGGTCTCTTGGCTATTGGAGCTGTTCCGGGTACTAATTCAATTACAAACTCTATATCCCTGTCTGGTGGCATTCCAGGTAAATCTTCAGGGAATACATCCGGGTACTCGTTAACTACTGGAACATCTTCCATTTTAACAGCCTTCACACTATTGATCATTAATTGACCATCCCGAACAACAATTGCTTGAATCTCCACCTTCCTACCATTTGGGCTCTCAACTGTTATTACTCTTCGTCCACAATCTAGCACTGCCTTGTGCTTAGATAACCAATCCATTCCCAAAATAACATCTAGGGTCTGGGTATCCAATATGATTAGGTTCGCTAGGAACACTATTCCATTTATTAATAGTTTAACCCGGAGCATCCTACTTTAGTTCGGAGTTCTAATCCAGGGGTTTGAACTAGAAGCGTACTCTTAAGGTTGACAATACCCAAATCATTTTGCACAACAAAAACTCGAGAAATGAATGAATGTGAAGCTCCGGAATCAAATAAAACTATGGCTGGTACTGAGTTAACTAGAAACTTACCCAATACAACGTCCGTGGCGTTCTGAACTTCGTCTGCCGTGACGTGGTTGACTCTTCGTCGCACAACTGCTTGGGGTGTGGTTCCAGCTTGAGTAGGTCCTCTGCTTCCTCCTTGAGCAGGAGTTCTAGCAGGCGTGTTTCCCAAGTTGAAACGTACTGGTGTAACCCCTCCCTTCTTGGGGCAAATATTGGCAAAGTGTCCTGCCTCGTTGCAGTTATAACAGCGCCTTCCTGACATCTGCTGGTTTCCTCTACTTTGGCTAACAGTTCTGACCGGTGTCTGGAAGTTTTGTCCTATCGGTCTTGGCATCGGTGGCGGTGTCCTGACAATATTCCCCTGCTGGAATCTGGAGAATTGCTGAGGTACCATTCTTGGTTTCTGCTGACCCTGGCGTCCTCCTTGTTGTGCCATGTGGCGCTTGCGGTTGTCCTCTAATTCTTTGCGCTTGTCCTCAAGGATCAGGGCTTTGTTGACTAGTTCCTGGAAGTCTGGAAATGTGTGGGTAATCAGTCCCACCTGCAGTCCAGTGTTAAGTCCCTTCATGAATCGGGACTGCCTAGCCTTATCCGTTGCTACGTCCTCCAGAGCATAACGTGCAAGTTGAGTGAATTTGTTCAAATAATCGGCCACTGACTGGCCTCCCTGCTTCAAGGATCTGAATTCTTCCTTCTTAAGTTCCATCATACCCTCCGCCACATGGTATTGACGGAAGGCTGTAGTAAATTCCTCCCAGGTGATCTCCTAGGGATGCTTTTGGGAAGTACAGTAATTTTCCCACCATTCTGCAGCAGTTCCTTCCAGTTGATGGGAGGCATACATGACTCTCTATTGCCTGCACACTGAGATATGTGCAGCTTCCTTTCAATAGTCCGTAGCCAGTCATCCGCCTCAATGGGATTGACATTTCCGAAAAATGTTGGAGGCCTGGTCCTCATGAAATTTGACAGTTTAGATTGATGTCCATGGTTCATAGCCTGATTATTGTTGCATCTGATGCATCATAGTCTGCATCAGCTGGGTCTGAGCGGTTAGGAAAGCTCCTAGATTTTGCATATCAACAAGTGATGCTGCTTGAGGATTTGGTGCATTGTTCTAGCTGCCTCCCTACTGCGAACCGCTTCCTCCCGCTCCACTGCTTCCACATTTGTTCACCATCTGAAGAACAATAAAGTTTATAGGAAAGAAAGAAACAGAGAAGACAAATGCATAAGAAACTAGTGCGGGGAGAAAGGTTTGACTCAAAACAAAACACGCAACTTTATTATTATTATAGTGATATGGTCGCTCACAAATGCCTACGGGCAATGCGACACATACCCAGCACACCAAACAAACATAGCAAATGTTTAACTCAGACAAACGTTCTAAGGGACAACTTCATAAAACTGACTCGATAACTTGACTCAACATTTGAGTTGACTCTGAAAAGAAAAAGAAAACTCTCAGTCATCGAGCCACCTGGGTTGCGGTCCTCCCAGTGGGTACTGCGGCGGGTGCAGTGGCATAGGGGCAAACTGGTCCTGATGCCCCACTGCAGGTGGTAGAACGACCCCACCGACTTCTTGGTCCCCGAGCTGCTGCTCTGTCTTGCGGTGGCTCGGCACCTCTGACCGGTGCCTCCCGCCTGCTCCTCGGGATCTGGGTCGTGCAGCTCCAGCACTGGCTCTGGCTCGGGTCCATACAGTGCCTCCTCCAGCTCATAGACCCTCTGGATAGAGTGAGCCAGATACTCTCGAACCTCCCGTAGTTGAGTCCTCACCTCCGTGACCTCGTCACGGGCCCTCTGCAGCTCCTGGACTGTATCGTTCATGGACTCCTCGTGGACGATGACAAACCTCACCAGGTGGGTGATCGTAGCGTCCTCCTCCATGATCAGATCTCGGTCGAAGCGGTTATCTCGGCGTGGGTGATGACGAAAGACGGTGTCCTCCAACTTTGCGGAGTAGGTACGGGCGATCTGCCGCATCGTAACACGCGACGTCTCCTAGATCCCAGCCTCAAACGATGACCTCCTGGCAGTGATGTAGATAGGACGACTCGCTCTCATCCCTTCTCGAGCATAGACCGTGATCTTCACGTCCCAGGCAATATCCAGTCCTGCCCGAACTATAGAGGTTCCCCAATAGATCGACCTATCGAAGCCTCCGAGCAGCTGCATCATATGCCACAGCTCAGCGGTGTACCCTCCAGTGTGCTCTCTATAAGTGTGTATCCTCCTCATCTACCAAAACACACCTCGTTAGTCCTAGATTTTAAAATCATAAAGTAACAACAGAAAATTGCAGCATAGATACGAAGTAAGAAGAAAAAGATTAGTCAAGATTTCATTGATAATCTTGTACAATTTTAATCTTTAGAAAATAGTTTTATCCTCCTCAACCAGTCTAGCTAGGGTCAAGTCCTACAGTCAGTATGCTCTGATACCACCTCTGTCGGGACCCGAATCTGCAAATCCGGACCCTCTGTGTATTCTACACTAGTCCAGGATCACGCTAGTGCACACAGGCTAAACAGGGTTAAAGTACCACAATCATACACAGCGGAATAATAATAAAGTACCTCAAACATGTATATAAATGAGTTGTACGACCTTATGGTCCCCTTACAATAGTTTGCCACACAGAGCTTACATTAATCGGAGTAATAAGAAAGCAACAGTGGAAAATAAAACATCGTGGTGATCCATCTCTTTGCCACAGGCACCTTGACGAGGCTTGTTCCCTAGTTCTCTGGCTCCCTAGCAAACTCCTCTTCCCAAGCAGGCGTAGACTCCTCCTCTGGTAAATTGTTGTCCGCAAGGGTGAGTACACACCGTACTCAACAAGTCATGCACAGAATGCAGTTCTATTACTACATGCATGGCTTGTTACAAAGGAATGGCTCAGTTGGTTATTTTGCATTGCATCAATATTTTAACTTACTATTTATTTAGATATAAAGTAGCAAAGCCATAATAATATAATAAGTTTCTCCAATTGTTTTCCACATAATTTTGGACACACAGTCCGTAATCAAATTTCACCATTATCCACCGCACATGACCTTTCATCCCATTTTATTTTCAAAGATCTACCCTTGATTGTAATCCCGAGCTTTGTCCAATTCTGTGGACTCGGCTATTCGAATAGTTTTGACACATTCTACAGAGGTTGTACACTTTACCCACAATATATAATCAACTCACCACGTCAGCCGTGAATCGCCATACAAGAGTATGCGAATGAACAATCATAACAAAGCCTTTCAGAAACTAACACCCAAACCTATGAACCTCCCCAGTATGGCCTTCCTAACACTTCCCTCACACAGAGCCGAAGTTTAGAACAAGCGAATACTGTTAGATGGGTACCAAGCCGTAGCACAGGTATGCTCCCCAACACAGTTATACCCCTGTATAACTGCCACCCCGAGGTATCAAAGGAAAGATGTTAGAACCTTACTAAACTAGGTCTGTCCCATACCAGACATGTGGCTGTAAGAGTGACTCAGTTCAAAGGCTCGCAAGGTAAAGTCCTTAACTAACCAAGGCAAGACATCCTTCTCTCAAAATTAGCACACAGCCCTCACAACACTCAACCATCCCAAATGCCACGAAGGCCCACCTGGCACAAAGCCACTTGCCCCAGTCTAAATCTTTTCCCACCCCCGTTGATTACTGAGCAACACATGCCAACAATAACTCAACTTTCATATAGAACCACACATGTCTCTACATTTCCACTTCATCACGTGGCATTATCACAATATCGTCAAAATACATTGCATAAGTCTTTAGTCAGTATTATGTTTACATTTCAAATGGTTATTCATCAATTGCTCAACTAAGCACTATTCACGGTCTAGCCTCCCATGTTGGCACAATATTAACAACCAACTAATATTACCAAACTTAGGGCAACAAATGAATCATGGCATACAAATATTAGTGACAAGGAGGCAATAACAAATAGGTTGATTAACTAATTCTCCCAAATTAATTTGACGAGGGCTAGGAGACCCTTGGCCGGTCAGCGCACGGTCAATGGGCTCCCTAGCTCGGCTACTTCGACCACGACCTGGACCATTTTTGAGCCACGCGTCCAGAGCACGTGCGGCCTCGAGGTCGGGCCCCGCGCGACCTTGAGCTCGGGCTGGCTCTTGTTCGGACGACGTCCCCTGGAAAACCGGAACGTGCGTTTACTCGGCGGTTACCAAGGCGTGGGATCGTGGAACTGGGTAGGCGTCTTGCGAAGTGTCGGGGCGATTCTTGCCGACCATCAACACGCTTTGAAGACCACTACCGGGAATCTCTCCGTCGTTCTGACGAGGAGGATATAAGGCTAAGGATGGCGCAACCTGAAGGACACGCCGCACCAGAGTTTGAGCATTAGACATCGTCATTGTTGAGCTCGAGCTGTAACACACCGCTGTACTCGAGAATAGCAAAGATCACCGCCGCAAGGCAACTGGAATAGAGCTATTACCTTCATAGGGGCTCGAACCAGTATAAATCCCCGTGTCACGCTCGTTGTCGCCTTGCTCCGACCACCAGCACGTTGAATCCGTTCCTCCGTTGAGCAAAGCTCAGCTCGGGTCCCTAGTATCACTAACCCCCTTTTCATTTCTGCGGTTGGCGATCCCGATCGTCGACATAATTAAATTAGCATGCATAGTTTGAATCAAAATACATTTTCAAAACTTAGGAGCAAAATGATCAACGCATAACTTGCCTTCAAACAGTGGCTGATCCTAATCTGGAGCTTAGTCTTATACCGAAATTCCCCTCAAAGCTCTCCAGGCAAATCAACGTCTACTCAAATAAATATACACACAATAAACATAATTTATAGAGAGAAAAATCAACTCTAAAAATTCCATAAAATTCACTAATAAATAGATCTTGATTTTATAAATTTTTAGAAATTAAAATCACTCAAATCAGAGTTAAAACACAAAAGTTATAGTCATTTGAAGTTTAAAAATCAATTAAAAAAATAAACCAAATTTCTTTATTTATTTCTATACAGGAAATTCGGAAATATGACGTCAGCATGACGTCATCCCCGAATTGAATTTCCACTGAATTATTTTTCTAAAAGAAAATTGAATTATTGCGCAAGCATGACGTCAGCCGGTCCATAGACTTGGTCTATCGTTCGGGTTTAGTCTACCGTGAACTCGATCTACGGAACAGTATTCCACTAACACATGGGCCCTACTGATGACGTCACAGATGACGTCAGCCCTACAGCTCCCACACTGACGGGTGGGACCCACTCGTGATGTCATGGTGATGTCATCCGAACACGGTACAGCGGCGACGCCCACTCCTCAGCTGACACTTGGCACACGGCCACTGGTCCACGCGGCACTCGAGCTCCCTCCCGTTGGATTTGAATCCAATGGTCGGCTCCCACCCTCGGTCAACTCCGGTGCTTGGACTTCCCCGAAGCCACACGGCAGGCTCTCGACCCTCCGATCGAATCCAACGGTGCACCGATCGCGTCGCTTCAGTTCCCGCGTGACACGCGGCGTTCACAGGCTGGCACTAGGTACGGCGCTATCACCACCGCACGTTCAAAATCCGACGGGCTGGATCAAATCCACTCGGTTGGCTACGCGGCCAGTCTCGGGCTCCAAGGCATGGGTGCATCTGAGCCAACTGCTACTGAATCCGACGGCTACGATCTGGCGCAGCTTGGGCACACGTGGGCAGTCTCGGCTTCGGCCACATGGCGACATCTAAATCACACATCTACAGATCTACGGCCTAGATCTAAAAGCTTGTCTCTACAGAGGGGAAGTACGTGGCGTTACTAGAGCAGTTGGATGGAGATCGAACGGCGCACGTGAATCGCGAAGCTTGTGGGCGATGTGGCGGCGTTTGGTCACTAGAGTCGAAAAAGACGACGGGTCCGACGGTGGTCGGCGTGGGCTCCGGCGATGTGGAAGGTCCCTGCGGATAGGCTTGGTGTGGGAACTCCAAATCAAGACTCTGGTGTAGCGGTTGGCATCCGACGGCAGCAGAATGGACACAAAACCGAGGTGACGGCACGGTCCAACTCCGGTGAGCTCTAGCGGGTGCTACGGTGCGTCTCGACGAGTGTGAAATGGCGCAAAAGGAGCGGAATGGAAAGGCCTACTCGTCGCACTGCCTCACGGTTAAGAAGGGAGCTCGAGGGCACGTTAATGGCGAGCGTTACCACGGCGGTAATGGCACAACGATGGGTTCTCCGGAAACGGCCGGCGGCGTTTCGGCGTCCCATCTCGGTCGGACACGCGTCACGACATCAACGGCCCACACACGCACGCACATGCGGCTAAACCCGAACCACACGATCCTGATCCTACGGTAGCGCACAACGTCGGTTAGGGTTACGCGTCCACGAGACGAGTGGCTCGCATAGTAGTGGGCCAGGCCCAACACTATTCAACTGGATTTTCCAGGGATTTTCCTATAAAAACAATTCTAGTAATTCAATTAAATCTTTTGAAGCATTTCAAATATCAAAAAAATTCTAGAAAAATTCCAGAAATTATTTTAGGACATTTTGGACTTAAATAAAATAATTTCTTTTTTATTTTGCAAAAACTTATTCATTATTTAGTTAATTTCCAAAGAAAGATTAATTTCCAGAAATTCCAATTAAGTCCAAATAAATTCCAAAAATTCTCAAAAAATTCAAAATAACTTATGAAATTCAAAATGGCCAAATTTTGGGATGTTACACCAATCATGAAGCCCTGCAAAATATCTCTTGGGATGAGTTCATTACTGCTTATCGTCATTCCTTTGCCTCACTAGATGACAGTGTGGTTATAGTGAATTTAGAGAAGAATGCTACCCCTGCACCCTATACCATATCTGGACGTTGTTCTTTGAAGTGTTGTGATTCGAACAAGTCAAAAGATCGTGCGTGCATTCGGTGTGGAGAAATAGGGCATACTGCTGATGAGCATGCAATCAGTTGCTCTAACTGTGAAGGAAGTCATTCGCCTGGAGATTGTCTTATGAGTAATATCACATGTTACCTTTTTGAAGGTCGAGATCACTACCCAGCTCAATGTTCCTTGGATCCAATAGTTACTGCTGTGACCCAGAATCTACGAAAGAATCTTCGAGCCACAGTTGCTCAAGAACTATCAAAAAGAAGAGGAACACTAGTTGTAAGTACTAAGTCATTTGAGGAGCTTCAGACGCATCATTCCGACTGTGTCAGTCTCCATCAAGAAAGTAGTAAGTGGCAATCACCAACAGAGTGTTTCTTGTGTGATGAAGAAGGTCAATGGGCCAAGAAGTGCTCTAATAAATGTCAAGTTGAGATTTGTGGGAAGAACAATATTGTGTGCTTCAATTGTCGTGAGAAAGGCCATTATGCTAGTCGATGCCCATAGAAAGGTCAAGCATTTCCTATAGCTGCAACTATTTCAAAAGTTACCTTAGTCAAATTCATAATACCAAGAGAGAAAGGTGAAGTTGCAAGAGCAGTCTGCTCGAAGAACCAGTTGAAGAAAAGGCGTTTGAGCGAAGACACTACCTCAGACAACAAATGCTCTAGGAGGAGAGTTTGCCCTAAACTCTGTTTTACCTGCCGCAAGCCTAGGCATTTTGCCAAGAACTTCCCTCAAAAGAAAGCAACCATGCTAGTTTATTCCAATTTCAACTCCACCCTTGTCAAAGCTCCAGTGCTAACGCTAAATCAAGGAAATCTGGAACAATGATTTTACTTTGTGCAATGTCATGACCCTATTTGTATAAGAAGGTGATGGGTTAAGAAATCCATGTAAAGATTTTCTCATTTAAAGAAATAAAGTAAAGATGTTTGATATGTTGGTATGTGAATTTTTGGAATAAAGGCATTATGACAAACGGAGAGTCCGATGTTTCTATCCGCATTCACCCTGTGTTGATGGTTCACCTAAAAATGATGTATGTGCAAGGATGGTCAGTTCGTGGTATTCAGCATGAAACTTGTTAGCTTAGAAGATTTGCAGTTGTCCAAATGTAGTCAGTTAATGCATGATATAACCTAGGATGTTTGGAAGTTCAGTTGCTTTTTGGATGGAGTAGAGTTCCAAGAGAATCATATTGTGTTGGGTACTCAGACATTGGATGATATCCTTAGAATGGATTGGATATTCGAACACAAAGCTGTGTTGGATTGTGATAGAAGAGTTGTGTCAGTTGAAAGCTCTAAAGGAGAGGAAGTGGAATTTCAAGCAATCGCAGTTTGTAATGGTCAAATGAGGGTTAACAATGTTAAAGCCATCATTTTAGAAGAGGTACCAGTCGTCAATGAATATCCAAAAGTTTCCCCAGAATTTATTTGTAAATGCCACCTGATCGAGACATCAAGTTTGTGATTGAGTTAGTGCCTGGTACAACATCAATAGCAAAGCGAGCGTACTGGAT
Source organism: Guadua angustifolia (assembly GCA_036346375.1). Lineage (NCBI taxonomy): Eukaryota > Viridiplantae > Streptophyta > Magnoliopsida > Poales > Poaceae > Guadua > Guadua angustifolia. Next base: position 29,448,988 of record CM070522.1, on the reverse strand, counting down.
GCCTGTAGAAGAACTAGTGGAAATGAAGAAATAGATTGAAGAATTGCTAGAGAAAGGTTTCATTAGACCTAATTCGCCTCCAAGGGAAGTGCCTGTTCTGTTCGAAAGAAAGGTTGAAGCTTAAGATGGTGCATTGACTATTGAGCGCCTAACAAAGTGGCGATCAAGAATAAGTATCCATTGCCCAGGATCAATGATTGCTGGATCAGTAGGAAGAGCTAGAATTTTTTGAAAAATAGATCTTTGATCAGAATATCATCAGTTAAAGATTCGCGTAGAAGATGTGCCTAACATAACATTTTCAACAATATACGGATATTATGAGACCGTTGTTATGTCATTTGGTTTGACCAATGCCTTGTATATTTCATGAACCTAATGAATAAAGTTTTCATGGAATATCTGGATAAGTTTGTTGTTATAATTATAGATAATAATCTTGTCTGATCCAAGATAGAGGAAGATCATGTAGAACATTTGAGGTTCGTTCTTGAAAAATTTTGAGCACAACAATTGTATGCTAAGTTCAGTAAGTGTGATGTCTAGTTCATGTGATAACTACTAAAGGTATTGCAGTTGATCATAGTAAAGTCGAGGCAGTATTGCATGGGGAACAACCAAAGACGGTGACTCAGATTCATAGTTTTCTTGGAATGGTGGGATATTACCGTCGATTTATTGAGGGATTCTCAACAATTTCTAGACCCTTATGCAATTGCTAAAGAACGAGAGAAAAAATTTGCTTAGACGCCAGAGTGCGAGAAGAGTTTCCAGGAATTAAAGAAAAGGTTAACGCCATCACCAGTATTAATGTTGCCAGATATTCAAAATAGTTTTGATATTTATTGTGATACTTCGCGTCGAAGACTTGGATGTGTGCTAATGTAGAATGGCAAAGTTGTCGCATATGTTTTAAGACAGTTGAGGCCACATGAGGAGAATTAACAGATGCATGATTTGGAACTACCTGCAGTAGTGCGTGCCTTAAAGATATGGTGTCACTATCTTATCGAAAATCGCTGTGAAATATACACAGACCATAAGAGTTTAAAGTATATTTTTACCCAGTCAGACCTTAATATGAGATAGAGAAGATGGTTGGAATTAATCAAGGATTATAACTTGGGAATTCATGATCATCTTGAAAAAGCTAATGTGATAGCCAATACCTTAAGTCAAAAAAGCCACAGTGTTAGCATGTTAATTTTGGAAAGTCAGTCTGGATTATGTAAGGAGTTTCAGAAGCTGAAATTGGAAGTGGTACTTAAAGGATTTTTAGCTACCTTGGAGGTAGAGTCAGCCTTGGATGAGCAAATCAGGGAAGGTTAGAAAAATGATACTAAAATAAATAGGATTAAATCCAAGATGGATGATGGCAAAGCTAAAAATTTCACACTGGATGATCAAGGTCCTCTTTGATGAAGGGTCGAATTTGTGTCCAAATAAGAAGGGAGCCTAAACATTCGATTCTCGAGGAAGCTGTTGATTCCAAGTATTCAATTCATCTAGAAGATGCTAAAATGTATCAAGCTCTTAAGGAATGGTTTTGGTGGCCTCAGAAGGAGTGTGAAGTTGTTGAATATATTGTTTTTTTATTTAATGTGTGTCAAAGAGTAAAGGCCATGCCTCAGAGACCTGTTGGTTCACTACAGTCATTACAGATTCCTGAGTGGAAGTAGGAGGCAAACCAGTAAAAGGATCCATACTGTGGAGGATTTGCCTATATCTCAAAAAGGATATGATTCCCTATGGGTCATCATTGATTGTTTGACCAAAATCACATATTTTATACCAGTAAAGACTACGTATTCAAAAGATCATTTGGCAGAGCTGTATATGTATCAAGGATTGTTTGTTGCATGATGTGTCTAAGAAGATGGTGTTAGATAGAGGTACCCAATTTACCTCGAGGTTTCGAGGAAGCTGCATGAAGCCGTGGGAACTCGTCTGAATTTCAGTACAACTTATCATCCTCAAACAGATGGTAAAATAAGAGAGTCAATCAAATTTTGGAAGATATGTTAAGAGCTTGTGCCCTAGCCTATGCTATTGCGTGGGATAAATATTTGCCATACGCTGAGTTTAGCTATAATAACAGTTATCAGGCCAGTTTTCAAATGACACCATTCGATACTTTGTATGGTCGATCTTGTCGTACCCTGTTAAATTGGAACTAGACAGGAGAGCGTCTAGTCTTTGGACCAGATATGTGAATAAAGCTGGGAAACATATTGCTATGACTAGAGAGAGACTAAAGACTACCCAGTCAAGGTAGAAAAGCTATGCTGATAATCGCTGCTGAGAGTTAAGTTTCGAGCCTGTTGATTTTGTGTATTTCAGAGTAACCCCTCTCAAAGGAGTAAAAATGTTTCATGTCAAAGGAAAACTTGCACCAAGATATGTTGGCCTGTTTAAAATCTTGAGTTGTAGAGTAGAGGTTGCCTACCAACTAGAGTTGTCACAACCATTAACAGAAGTGCATGATGTGTTCCATATGTCCCAATTGAAGAAGTGTCTTCAAGTGCCTATAGAGTAGACACCAGTGAAGACAATCGAATTGCAAGAGGATCTAACCTACAAGGAGTAGCTAATTAAGACTTTGGATGCTCGAAATAAGTTAGTTCATTTCTGCAGAGTGCAGTGGAGCAATCATTCAGAGAGTGAGACTACATGGGAGCATGAGGAGGATCTGAAGTTAGAATTTCCAAACCTATTACTTAGTTAGACCTAAATCTTGGGGTCGAGATTCTGTTAAAAGGGGAGGTTTGTAACATCCCAAATTTTGCTTTTATTGGATATAGTATGCTTTTTCCTTTTTATTGAATTTTCTGGGATTTTAATTAATTTATTTTGAATTTGTGGAATTAAGCCTTTTGCAATCTTTTATTTGTTTAGTGAAAAGTGCTAATGATGTTTTATTGGAAATATTTTATTTGAGTTCCAAATGCCTTAAAATATTTTCTAGAATTTTTCTTAGTATTTTTTCTATTTATTTGGGCTTTGTTTATTTATTGCAATTGTTTTTATTTGAAATTGATTTAAAATTAGGTGAATAGTGTCTGGGCCGCAGCCCAGCCAGTCGGCCCAATTCCTTCACGTTGCCAACCCACGTAGGCCCGTCCGCAGCTAACCCTAGCCGCTCGAGATCCGCACCGTTGGTTTGTGATCTCGCAGTTGACCTTGAACCACATCATCGCCATGCTCTGTGCCATCGATCTGCTGCCACGTGGATGCGTGGGATGGAGCCATGTCGACCTCACCGTATCGCAGCCAGATGCGCCGCGCCGCTAAATCCCCAGAGATCTCGGAGTCCATGTCTTGCCGTTGCATGCCTCCCGAGCTGCCTATTTAAGGCACCGCCTTGCGTGTCGTGTAGCCTGGGGCAAGCTGCACCCGTAGCACTAGCTTTTGTCACCCCTGCCACTGCTGTTAGTGCACTAGAGCTCACCAAAGTCCTCGAAGCATCGCCGCTAGCTTTTCTTCGGTTTCCACCACCGTCGAGCCGCAATTCGCCGCTTGGGTTCTAGATCCGGACTCACCGCATCGAGGCGCATTCATACCGCCACTTCTTGGTCGCCAGAGGTTGCTGCTTCACCGTTGCCAAGGTCGTCATCTCCAGATCCAGTAAAATCTTTGCAACCGTGCTGCCAACAACGTTGTGAAGCTCATGAGTCATCAGATCTTCAATCATCGATCAGGATCGAGCCACGTCGCCACATCAATAGTGAACTGCACCAGTACAATGAGCCGTTGGATTAAGATCAGTTGGTTAAGGTAATGCCATGTAGATCTGAGCTGTTCAATCTGGCGTGTAAGGCTAGGATGTCATCGTGTGTCCCCGTCATGCGCCGCCATGTCAGTCATTGTTCACCATCTGATTTGGATCGGATGTTCCAGTTCGCTCTGCGTGTCGCGTTGTTGTAGCCATTGGATCACGGGTGTGTGGAACAGATCATGCCGCACCCGCGTCCAATCACGTCTCGCCATGTGGCATGCACACCGTCTAAAGCACTGTAGACCATGTCCACCGTGAACCAACATGAACTGTGGACCGGGTCTATACACCTGCAACAGGTGTCGGGCCGAAGTGCTGCCACATGTTCGTTGACGTCAGCGTGATGTCATAATTCACTTTTTCTGTAGAAAAATAATTTGTCCGAAATTCATTTCTATGTTGACGTCATCATGAGGTCATGCTGACGTAATAAATCCTATTTCCCTATATAAAAATAATTCGGTTAATTCGGAATTTTGATTTTTCTGATTTTTCATTTGTTTCAAACTTTGAACAGCTATATCTTTTGTGTTTGAGCTCCGATTGGGGTGATTCCACTTTCTAAAATTTTTTAAAATTATGCTCTATTTAATGTTGAATTTTATTTAATTTTTGGAGTTGATATTACTCTCTATTTTTTAAGTTTATTGCTTTCTCTTTTGTTACATGTTGACGTCGAGTAACCCAGTGAGTTTGTCGTCGAGGATCCAGCACTCGAGGAAGGTCCAGAGCAGGAGTTGGAGCTATTTGAAGGCAAGTTATGCTTTGATCATGTCGAACCTAGTTTATAAAATTGCTATGTTGTTTTACTTTATGCATGCTATTTTATGTGTACAATTATTTTGAACTAGTTTGGGACCTAGTTAATCTACCCGCTTGATCTATACCCTACCTTATCACTTGTATGCCATAATTAATTGTCACCCTAGAATGTTTTGTCATTTAGTTGGTTAATATCAACAATCAACATGGGTGGTTAGACCATGTTAGTTTGCTTAGCCACACCACGTCAATTCATGTATTTAGAATACCAAAAGTTAATCTTGACTAATGGAATATGGAACATGATTATAAATTGGTGTGTCAGATATTGTCACACAATGATGTTGAGTTGCGGTGATAAATGATGTCACGTAACGATGTTGATTTGTTGATGGCACGTGGTGCTTGGTAATCAATCGGGGTGGTAAAATGATTTAGACTGAGGCAAGTGGCAAGAATTGTGGTGGGCTAATGTGGCATTCAGACGGTCGCATTGTTTTTCATGGTAATTGATGGTTAATGGTGATAATGGTTTTTCAGTTAGTCCTGCCTTGGTCAGTTAAGGACTTAACCTTGCAAGCATTTGATCCGAGTCAATTATACAACCACATGTCTGGAATGGGACCGACCTAGATGATTAATTTGTTATGTCTAAGCTTTGGTACTACTAGTGGTGGTATGAGACCCGAGTAGTGGTAACCAGTCCTCGCACGGGGTGGCTCACATGACGCAAGAGGGGTGACTTGGATGTGGTAACCAGTCCCACTAGTGTTGAAACCTTAGCGAGTAGTACTGGGTTTAAACAAAGCATTGTAAAGGCTTTGTCATGATCTCTCTATCGACACACCAAAGGAAGTGTGTCAATAGCATGGCAACAAGAGATGATCATGTCGTGTGGGTAAGGTCATAACTTCTACAGAGTGTTAAACCTATTCGAATAGCCGTGCTCGTGGTATTGAGCATTACTCGGTGATTACAGTCAAGCGTTAGATTTTATCAAAATGAATTGGGGATGGATCGCCGTATGCCTACAGAAGTTTGGAATTTGATTTAAGGATTGAGTTGATTTAATTTGGAAATAACTGAGAAATTTATTACTCTTATTATTTGTTTTGATGTCTTTTCAATCTATCTATGCTATTTTTTTCAGAAATGCTGCTTATTACAAATTAACCATATTAGCCATTCCTTTGGAATAAGCCATGCATATAGTATGATAGACTTGCAATCTGTGCACAACTTGTTGAGTGCTTTATGTACTCACCCTTGCCAACAACCAAATCATCAGTTGAGGAGAAGTCTGTATCTTTGAAAGAGATGGAGTTCCATGAGAAGACGATTATCTAGGAGTTGAACATTGTGAGATGCCTGTAGCATGTTGCATGGATTCACCGATATTCTTCATTCCGCTACTGCTTATTTACTTTGCATCAGAGCCATCAAGGCCTAATAAGTGTAAGGTTGACCATAAGGTCATTCAACTATATCTTTCTTAATATACAAAGTCTTTTATTATATTTTCGCTGTGTATGATTGTGATATTTACTGATGTTGAGCCCGTGTGCACTAGCGTGATCCTGGACTAGTGCAGTATACACAGAGGATCCGGATTTGCATATTCGAGTCCCGACAAAGGGCTACCGTCTATGATGATCACGCTCTACTTTCTCCTCGATACAGTCATCGAACAGAAAGTCGGAGGGTTACATCATGCATTTGTTAGCGCGTTTGCTCTACCATCACCTCGATGCACTCATTGAGTAGAAGGTCGGGAGCTACATCGCTTGATCATTCCAAAACCTGGTTCCACTCTCGGCTCGATACATCTATCGAGTAAGAGATTCGGAGTTGCAATTGGTATCTGTGATGCTAATGCTCCATTTTCTGCTCGATTCCGCTATTGGGTAAGGAGTTAGGGGTTACATCATGGCTTTGTGCTTACGTCAATCTACTCCCTACTCGATAGCATCATCAAGTAAGGAGTCGGGGGCTGTAGGTAACTCGGCACCCTTTTTTCCTATTTCTTGGTTGATACAGTTATCGAGCGGGGAGCTGTAGGCATAGTTTCTTTGTTATCTCTTGCATACGATTCTTTATTTTCTTTTACACACAAATTTTTTACACGCATTTACTCGATCATGTACTTAGCATGTCAGTTAACAAAACCAAAGTGTGGCCATGGCTGAACCTGACGATGAGTAATTCTATCTTGCGCGCATACGAGCACCAAATTGTCAGACATCTAAAGCTCCGTGGTCAGTAGGAGACGAGGCCTCTAACCGGTTCTACATGCGCTGAACAACAAGTTCACGTTTGCTACAAAGTCTGAGTCATATGGTCGATGAAGACTTGCAAAAACCATGTAATTTCAATTCGACTTAATTAACATTTATGTTATGTACGTCCTCTCCTAGTGTAAGCTCGGGGGCTTAGCTATTTGACAAAAAAATTTAGCTTTGTGTGCAGATACAATTAGCATCAAAGCTGGTTACTGAGAATCTATGAATGATAAGTCAGATTTGCACCTATTGTGTTACTCTATTTCATCGACAAGAAAATAGCAAGCAAAGCATGATAGAAAGGAAAATCAATTAGCATTGTCATTAAAGATGCAGTGGTAGCATTACAAGCGGTATGGTCAGGCCTAAAGAACTCTAGCTGGCATCATCAACATCACCAGTAAGAGATAGCTCCAACTGGGCCACGAGCCTCTCTACAAAGTCTTTGAAGGACTCGATGTGACCGGCAGCTTTGCTCTCCTCACATGTGAATCCTTCGTCCACAATCGAGAGGTCCAGGCTAGGATGGAGGCTTTTTATCAAGCTAAGTACATGGAAAGTTGCGAGTTATACAGATGAAGTCATGTGCTCAAGTGTCCCCGACTACAGAGCGGCAAGCATTGCATCTACTGCAACCTTTTTGTAACATCCTAAAATTTGGCTATTTTTAAATTTTGTAATTTATTTTGAATTTCTGAGAATTTTTGGAATTTATTTGAATTTAATTGAAATTTTGGAAATTAGTTTTCTATGGAAATTAATTTAATAATGAAAAGTTTTAATAAAATATAAATGGAAATATTTTATTTGAGTTCAAAATGTCTTAAAATATTTTCTGGAATTTTTCCAGAATTTTTCTAATATTTTTAATGCCTCAAATAATTCAAATGAATTTTTGGGATTATTTTTATTGAAAAACAATTGAAATTTGTGATTGAGCGAATGGGCCAAGCCCACTCTCTGTCATGTCGCTTGAAACCCTAACGCCGCTCTTTTTCCACCGCTGGATCTGTATCGGACGGCTGAGAGTCGCTTGTGTCGGTTCATCGCCCGCGCCGTTGGATTGCCTCGTGTACGCGTGAGATGAGGCCACGTCACTTCGTCTTCGGTTACTGCAAGTGCCGCCGCCGTGCGTTACCACCGTGGATTCCGCACGCCATAGCCACCGCCATGATCACTCCGCCGCTTCATTAACCGGCGCACGGTATAAAGCACTTCCTTCCGCACATGTTGAGCCCTTTCACGCATCCCAAGGACCACCGTAGAGCACGCACGCCCTCGCCGTAGTTCCGAGACTCTCTGCCGTTGTTTGCGTCACCGTCGGTGACTCTCCGCCGTCGTCGTGACCACCGGAGTACTCCTCGCGTTGAGCCGCACCAGAGGGACTACTTCTTCTCGCTGGAGTCGCACCGGAGCGCCATCGGAGCCGCCGTCTTCTTCAACTCTAGTCATTTCTGCTCACCGCGCCTTCGCTGAGACTCTGAGCTTCGTCGACCATTCGATCGTCACCCAACGTCCCCGATTCATCCACGTCGTCTCCCAACCGGTGAGTCTCATCTTCTAACCGTAGCCGTAGATCTGAAGATGAAGGGCTAGGATAGAGCCACGTGCCCGAAGTCGGGATCGCCCGCGTGTGCTTCAAGATGAGTTAATAGTAGCCGTTGGATCTTGGATGTAAGGTTACGATTTAGCCACGTAGTCGCATTTGATAAACTTCATCTTCACTTATCGGTAGTTAGATCTTGATCGAATGATCCGTATGTAGCCACATAGTATAGAAAATCATAGCCGTTGGATCTGTACTAAATAACGCTTGGTGGGTCTGATCTAGACCGTTGGATCTAGGATGTGTAGTGCGGATCATACGTGTCGCGCTTGAGTATACGTCGCCCATCATGCCGCGGGTTTTTGATTTAATGTAGGCCGTTGAATTTGTAATGAACGTTCGGGATTGCGCCGCGCACCGGGCTAATCCCATGTTGACGCGTGTAGCATGGGGACCGAGGCATCAGCGCAGCCGCTGACTCATCGAAGTTGCTCAGATTAACGCTAGTCGTCTGATTTAGATCTGGTGGCTGAGGTGAGGACACGCGTCAGATAAAACCGAACTGTCGCGTACATCTTGACCGTTCATTTTAAATCGAACGGTCGAGATTCGATCAACCCTTCGGTTGATAATTCGTTGCCGCGTGTCAACCTGATCTAGCTGTTGATTTTTAATCGGCGGATGAGAAGTTGCCACGTGTCGACTCCGCAGTAACCTAAACCGAATCGTCGCATGAATCGTGGCCGTCCATTTTTAATCGGACGGTTGAGATTAGATCTAGACTCGGTTGATAGTTCTTCGTCATGTGTCACGAACAGATCGTGCCACGTGTCATCTTGGCGTTAACAATCGAGCGTCATCGAGAGGGCCCACTTGTCGATCTTGTACGATGAATCTTGACGTCGTGATGGCGTCATCTTGACATCATAATTCCGATTTTCCTTAATAAAAATATTTGGCCGAAATTGTTTTCGGTGCTGATGTCATAAATAGTGATGCTGATGTCATAAATGCCGAATTTTCAGTATAAAAATAAATAAAGAAATTCGGTTTATTCTTTTTGATTTATTTTCAAACTTCAAATGGCTATAACTTTTGCGTTTTAACTCCGATTTGAGTGATTCCAATTTCTAAAAATTTGTAAAATCAAGATCTATTTATTGGTGAATTTTGTGGAATTTTTAGAGTTGAGTTTGCTCTCTGGAAAATGTATTTATTGTGTGTATATATATATTTGGTAGACGTTGATTTGTCGGAGAACTTCGAGGGGGAATTTCCTGCACAAGAATTAACTCCGGACCAGGATCAGCAACTTTTTGAAGGCAAGTTATTCTTTGACCATTTTGATCCCAAGTTTTGAAATACATTTTGTTTCAAACTATGCATGCTAATTCAACTAAAAATGGATTTAATTATTTTGGGTGAATTAGCTAACCAACCAAATTGTTTATGCCACCATGTTATCATTAATCGTATGCCATGATTCCTTTGATAACCTAAGTTTGGTAATATTAGTTGGATGATAATATGGTGCCAACACGGGAGGCTAGACTGTGAATAGTTGCTTAGCCATGCTTATAACGTGAACAATTTTGTTTGGATTACAAAAGTAAGTGAATGCATTTCGATAAAAGGTGGAATGATGTTGGTGTTGAAACTGGAATGTGGAAACCTGTGTGGTTCTGCATGAAGGGTGATTACGAGAATGTGTTGCACTGTTAATAACTTGGGGTGAAAATTGATTTAGACTGGGGCAAGTGGACCGAGGCTTTGTGCCAGGTGGGCCTGTGTGGCAACTGGGGTGGGTTGAGTGTTGTGAGGGCTGTGTGCCAAAATCTGAGACAAGGAAGTCTTGCCTTGGTCAGTTAAGGACCTTACCTTGCAAGCCTTTGACCTGAGTCTCTCATATAACCACATGTCTAAATGGGAAGACCTAGCTTAGTAGGGTTCTGATGTCTTACCTTTGATACCTCGGGGTGGCGATTACGGGGGGTGGCTATGCGGAGGCGATGCTTGTGCTTCGGCTTGGTACCCTATTCAACGGTGTTTGTCGGTCCTATACTTCGGCTTTGAGTGAGGGAAGTGATAGTGAAGACAACACGGAGAGGTTCTTAGGATAAGGTAGAAGTCTCTGAAAAGCTTTGTTACGGTTAATCGCCTTTGTGGTATCTGTTGTATCTTGTGGGTAAAGTGTACAACCTTTGCGAGTGTTAAAACTATTGAATAGCGAGTCCACGATCTTGGACAATGCTCGGGATTCTGATCAAGAGGTAGTGTTTGAAAATAAAATGGGAGGGAAGGCTGTGTGTCAAAGAAAGATGATTAGGGACTGTGTGTCCAAAATAATGTGGAAAACAACTTGAAACATATAATGATAATATGGTTTCGATGCTTTCAATCTAAATAGATAGTAGTTTAAAATATTGTTGCAAAAGCAAAATAACCAGTAAAGCCATTCCTTTGTAACAAGTCATGCATGTAGTAATAGAACTGCATTCTGTGCATGACTTGTTGAGTACGGTGTGTACTCACCCTTGTGGACAAACTTACCAAAAGAAGAGACTACACCAGCATATGAAGAGGAGTACGCTGAAGAGCCAAGCAATTAGGGATCAAGCCTCTATCAGGGCGTCTGTGGCAGAAGATGGAGCACCACGAAGAATTATTTTATTCCGCTGTTGAACTTTTGTTATTTGATAATTGTAAGCCCTGCGTGGCATACTATTGTAAGGATGACCATAAGGTCGTACACTCGTTTATATAGATGTTTGAAGTACTTTAAAATTATTCATTTGTGTATGTGATTGGTACTTTAAACCTGTTAGCTTTTTGTGCACTGCGCGATCTGGACTAGTGCAAAATACACGAGTGTCGGATTTGCAAATTCGAGGGCAGCGAGAGGTGGTATCGAGCATCTTGGTGTAGGACTTGACCTTAGGTTAGGCTGGCCGATAAAGATAAGGTTAATTTCTAAAGATTAAAATTGTACAAGATTATGAATGAAATCTTGACCAATCTTTTTCTTCTTAATCCGCACCTATGCTGCAATTTTCTGTTATTACTTTGTGATTTTAAAAAAATCTAGTTTTAACGAGGTGTATTTTGGCAGATGAGGAGGATTCACACCTTTGGTGCGCCTTTGGAGGCTCTGTTCTTTGTTTGTGGTATCTGTTGCAGTTTTTGGAGGGCTTCGTGAGGCCGATCTACCGAAATACTTCGTGGTTCGTCTTTGAAATTTGGGCGTCGCTTGGGATGTGAAGGTCACTGTCTACGCGCGTGACAAGGGGAGAGCTAGTTGTCCTGTCCACGTCAGCTGCAGGAGGTTTACGTTCGAGGCCGACATCCAGGAGACCGCACGCCTTGCGATGTGGCAGATCGCCCGCACCTACTCCGCCGAGCTTGAGGGCACTGTCTTTCGTCACCATCCCCGGGATGACCGTTCGGCAAGGGATCAATCGGCAGCAGCGACGCCTTCGATCACCCACTTGGTGAGATCGTCATCGCTCGAGAGAGACCTTGGGCGAGACGATCCAGAGGCTGCGAGAGGGCTCGTGGCGAGATCACAGAGGTCGAGGCTCGGCTGCGTGAGGCTCTTGAGGGCTGAGTATCTACATCGGGAGGTGCAGTGGAGGAAGCTTGGAGGGACTGAGCAGGCGGAGCATGAGTTGCACGATCCCGACCCTGAGGAGCCCGAGCCTGAGCAAGAGGCGCCGGTGCAGGAGGCACCAGTTCAGGAGGCACCAGTGCAGGTGGTGCCAGAGCCACCAGCACCCGTGCAGGTAGCCCCGGAGCCAGCCGAGTCGGTGGGCTCTTTTGTTCCGCAAGTTGTGGGGCACCAGGACCAGTTTGCTCCTATGCCGCCGCACCCACCGCAGTATCCGCCTGGAGGACCGCAGCCTGGATGGCTCGACGACTAGAGAGAGAGTTTTAGTCTTTGCCAGAGTCGACTCATGTATTGAGTCCAGTTTATCGAGTTAGTTTCTTGAGTCCGTCTTTAGAACGGTTGGATGGTTGAACTTTATGAGTTATTATGGTTCCTTGTGTTGAACAATTTCTATGTTTGCTTAATGTGTATGTGCGCAATGCGTAGGCTTTGTGGTGACCATATCTTTACAATATTGAATAAAAGTTATGTGTTTGAGTCAAATCTTCTCCCCGCATAAGTTTCTTGTATACTTGTCCACTCTATTCTCTCTTTTCTTATGTCCTTTTGTTCTTCAGATGGTGAATACTCGTGGAAACCGTGGAGCAGGAGGAAGCGGATCACAGCAAGATGGAAGCCAAGGCAATGCACAGAATCCTCAACCAGCACCACCTGTGGATATGGGAAATTTAGGGGTTTTCTTGACCGCCCAGACTCAACTCATGCAGACGATGATGCAACAGATGCAGCAGTTGCAGAATCAAGCTGCAGCCAACAACAACAACCAAGCTGTACACCATGGACATCAATCAAGATTGTCAGACTTCATGAGAACCAGACCCCCAACCTTCTCTGGGAACATCAATCCCATTGAAGCAGATGACTGGTTGCGCACAATTGAGAGGAAGATGCACATATCCCAATGTGTAGGCAATGAGAGAGTTTTGTATGCCTCTCACCAGTTAGAGGGGACTGCTGCAGAATGGTGGGAGAATTATTGTGCGTCCCACGAGCATCCCCAGGAAATCACTTGGGATGAGTTTACAGTTGCCTTCCGTCAGTATCATGTGTCAGAGGGTATGATGGAGCTTAAGAAAGAAGGGTTCCGCTCTTTGAAGCAGGGAGGCCAATCTATGGCCGATTATCTTAACAAGTTTACACGACTTGCGTTATGCTCGGAGGATGTAGCCACCGATAAGGCTAGGCGGTCTCGATTCATGAAGGACTGAATTGCGGACTTCAGTGGGGCGATCACCCACACATTTCCAGATTTCCAAGAGCTTGTCAACAAAGCGCTCATTTTGGAAGATAAGCGTAAAGCGGATGACAACATAGCGTTGCTTGGCACAAACAAGGAGGCGCCGGGGACAACGAGGCCGAGGGTGGTACCCCAGCAGTTCACCGATTTCAGCGAGGAGTAGCGCAAGAGCACCACTACTGTCTGACGACCTCTTGGTCGAGAATCCCAGACACCGGCAAGAGCAGTCGGCCAAGCTGCAATAAGTCCGTCAATGGCAGGAAGACACTGTTACAACTGCAATGAAATGGGGCATTTTGCCAATGTCAGTCCCAAGAAGGGAGGAGTTACCCCTGTTCGTTTTAATTTGGGGAATACACCTGCTAGAACTCCTGTTCAAGGAGGAAGCCGAGCACCTGCTCAAGCTGGAGCCACACCACAATCAGCTGTGAGAGGGAGAGTCAACCATATCACGGCAGATGAAGTTCAGAATGCAACGGATGTCGTACTGGGTAAGTTTCTAGTTAACTCAGTACCAGCTACTATTTTGTTTGATTCAGGAGATTCTCATTCATTCATTTCTCAAGTTTTTGTCATGCAAAATTATTTGGATGTGGTAAAACTTAAGAATACACTAATAGTCCAAACCCCTAGATCAGAACTCCGAGCTAAAGTAGGATGTTCTGGGGTAAAATTAATAATAAACGGAATAGAGTTCCAAGCGAACCTAATCATACTGGATACCCAGACCATAGATGTTATTCTGGGAATGGATTGGTTATCCAAGCACAAGGCAGTGCTCGATTGCGGACGGAGAGTTGTAACCATTGAGAGCCTAGATGGTCGGAAGGTAGAGATTCAAGCACTTACTACTCGGGAAGGTCAACTTATGGTGAATAGTACGAAGGCTGTTAATATGGAAGATGTTTCCGTAGTTAACGAGTATCCAGATGTATTCCCTTAAGATTTACCCGAAATGCCACCAGACAGGGACATAGAATTTGTAATTGAGCTTGTACCTGGAACAGCTCCAATAGCCAAGAGACCCTATAGGATGTCTACCGAGGAATTGGTGGAAATGAAGAAACAAATTGAAGAATTATTGGAGAAAGGTTTTATAAGGCCAAGTTCATCACCGTGGGGAGCCCCGGTGTTGTTTGTAAAGAAGAAAGATGGAAGCTTTAGAATGTGTATAGATTATCGTGCACTTAATGATGTGACGATAAAGAACAAGTATCCCTTGCCCAGGATAGATGATCTTTTCGATCAGCTAAGAGGAGCAGGAGTCTTCTCTAAAATAGATCTTCGATCCGGATATCACCAGCTAAAGATTCGGATTGAGGACATACCAAAGACAGCTTTCTCATCTAGATATGGGCATTATGAATTCACGGTCATGTCCTTCGGACTGACTAATGCTCCTGCATATTTCATGAATATGATGAATAAAGTATTCATGGAATATTTGGATAAGTTTGTCGTTGTGTTCATTGATGACATCTTAGTTTACTCCAAGTCAGAGGAAGAGCATACTGGACATTTAAGGATGGTTTTGGAAAAGTTAAGAGAAAATCAGTTATATGCAAAATTTAGTAAGTGCGACTTCTGGAAAAAGAAGGTTGAGTTTTTGGGTCATGTGATGACTGCTGAAGGAGTAGCTGTTGATCCGAAGAAAGTAGAGGCAGTGTTGCATTGGGAGCAACCAAAGTTAGTTACCCAAATCAGAAGTTTTCTTGGTATGGTGGGGTATTACCGCCGGTTTATTGAAGGATTTTCTTCAATTGCGAGACCTCTCACGCAATTGCTTAAAAAGGAGAAAAAGTTTGCGTGGTCGCCCGAGTGCGAAAAGAGTTTCCAAGAGCTGAAGAAGCGTTTAACTTTGGCACCTGTCCTGGTTTTGCCGAATACTAAGAATAATTTTGATATATACTGTGATGCTTCGCGTCAGGGGCTGGGATGTGTACTGATGCAGAACGGTAAAGTAGTGGCGTATGCGTCAAGGCAGTTAAGGCCACATGAATAGAATTACCCGACTCATGATTTTGAGTTAGCCGCCGTAGTGCACGCTCTTAAGATATGGTGTCACTATCTCATCGAAAACCGATGTGAAATATATACTAACCATAAAAGTTTAAAGTATATATTCACTCAATCGGACCTTAACATGAGGCAGAGAAGATGGTTAGAGTTAATCAATGATTACAACAACGGAATTCACTACCATCCAGGAAAAGCAAACGTGGTGGCAGACGCTTTGAGTCGGAAAAGCTATAGCTTGAATTCATTGACAGCAGAAGATCAGACTGATTTATGTAAAGAACTTCAGAAGTTAAGATTGGAAGTCGTACCGGAAGGATTCCTAGCTACCTTGGAGGTTAAGCCGACCCTGCAAGAGCAGATCAGGGAAGGTCAAAAGGATGATGAGAAGATTAATACAATCAAATCCAAGATGGACGAAGATCTATCCAAGGACTTCAGAGTAGATGAGCAGGGTACCTTGTGGATAAAGAACAGAATATGTGTACCCCATAAACCGAAATTGAAGCAGTTGATATTGGAAGAAGCACATGATTCCAAGTATTCAATTCACCCCGGAAGTGCTAAGATGTACCAGGATCTCAAGGAAAGATTTTGGTGGCCAAATATGAAAAAAGAGGTAGCCGAGCATGTAGCATTGTGTGACGTATGTCAAAGAGTCAAAGCCATGCATCAGAGACCAGCAGGACTGCTACAACCACTAAAGATACCAGAATGGAAATGGGAGGAAATCAGGATGGATTTCATCACCGGATTGCCAAGGACTCAAGGTGGTTACGATTCCATATGGGTTATAGTGGATCGTCTAACAAAGGTTGCACATTTCATACTAGTAAAGACAACCTACTCAGGAGATAAGTTAGCAGAGTTATACATATCGAGAATTGTTTGTTTACATGGTGTACCCAAGAAGATAGTATCGGATAGAGATACACAATTTATCTCAAGATTTTGGGATAAGTTGCATACAGCAATTGGCACTCGTTTGAATTTTAGTACGGCATAACACTACAACAGGACCAATCTATTCTAACACATACTTTGCAATACATATAGTTTGTGTTGCAGGAAAACTCAACTGCAACACATGCTACGTGTTGCTAACACCCATTTGTAGAATTCTCAAACATATAGTATTCATTGAATTACCCTACAACACTTGATGATCATGTTGCTACACTTGTCAGATGTGTTGATAGGTGAACAAAGAATCGAGATAAGAAACATATATAAATTTTGGATAAACAAAATAGGGTGATGGAGGCTGTTGTGCTAATTAATCTTTCTCGAGATGTGTGGTGCCTTGACTTCTCCTTGTCTGAGTATCCTGCATTGAAGGGGCATCAGGCATTATGAGAATAACATAACATACTTTAAAAAAAATATTGAAGACAACAGTCCCCCAGCGCGGTGACCTCAAGTTCCCAATTCCAAAATCCAAATCGCCCAGAGTGACCTAGGAGTGCAATCGGATCGGATATTTTTCGACTGACCGACCGACCGGATGTGTTCAGATCGGATTCGGATAATTTTTTCGGATATTTTTCAGATTCAGATTTGGTTTTGGATACTTTCTTTCGGATTCGATGGATACGATCCGTCGGATTGGAATATTTCAAATATTTTTTCGGATCTATCTGCTTCAATTTTGTCGGATATCCGACCGAGGCTAATCATCATACCTATACTAAAGTTTGAAGAGTTCACGGCGGCCTGTGGGACGTGCCACGTCGATTTTTCGCGATGCTCCGGCTCGGTTTGTTCGCGTTCGCACGGCTCGGCTCGATTGTCTCTTCGATCTTTGCGGCGATCGGGGCAGCGTGGCGCCCCGCAAGGCCCCTTCTTGAACCACCGTCGCATTCTCACACGCGCCATCGGCTGCCCTTTTCCCTTCTACTTCGCCTCCTCCATCCCTCCTCGCCAGACGAAAATCGGGGCCGTCGGCGCATCAACCGCCGCCTCGGCTCCAACCGTGGCCTCGTTGCCTCCATCCGCCTTCCGCCCGATGTAGGTGTGGGGCTGCGTCGGCAGCGTCGGCGCCCGGCCTCCTCGGCCCCATCGGCGCCACGCAAATCGCTGGAACACCGCATTGTCGCTGTTGGGGCCACGGCCACCGCTGGCCTCGCGCTCGTCGCCATCATCGTCTCCTCCCATGGTCGAGAGGACACCGCGCCCGCACGCCAAAGCCTCCACGAAATTGTTCTGTTCTTTGTGGCCAATCTCAACGCGTGTGCTTTTGGATGCAGAGGTGAGCTTAAATCGCCGTGGTGGAGGCGGCGGAGGAAGGCCGCGCTACGGCCTAGGAATGGCGCAGCTTGTTCACGCCGGAGGAAGTTTCACGATGGCGGGTGAAGCTTCGAAGAAAGTTCGGGCGGAGTAAGATCTGAAGATTGCTTTTGATTGATGTTTTCCCGGTCTATCTCATGAATTGATGGTGTCGTTTACAAAGTTATGACTTATGAGATTGAGTTATGTGCTACGTGATAGGATTGAACCGAGCATCGAGCGCACGTCCGCCATTCCATACGGGAGTGTAAGTCGTACTCTGAAATTGTGCTCTGAAGACAGTTGCACTTATGCTTGCAGATGCATAACTAGATCGACAAGATACTTGCGTGAGATATCCATGCTAAGATCGTTTTGTACTTTAGCAATGGATTCAATCGTTGTAACCTTGCCCGTGGTGACGGATCGATGTCCCTGCATTTCAAGGAAGCTTGTAGGCAATAGTGTGGAACTTAATGCATACAGTTTTAGACTTTCAAGCTAAATAGTGGAGAAAAAAATTCATGAATCGCTATTTGTACACGATTCAACCTTGATTGAATCTTGCTTGTATGATGATTTTTTCTTTTTCTTTTGCGAGTACATTATGACTATATTGTTCGAAGAAGAGATCTTCGCGAAATTTGATTACCCACGGTATGTGGGCGTTCGATGTCAGGATGATTGCCTCCAAGTAATCTGAATTTTTTACTCATGCGATTATAACCTTGACAATTGAAAGTGAAAGAGAAGCAATTAAAGCCTAGAACAGTACAATGATGTTTCTATTTATTATTTCTCTGTTCTTTATTTTTAACTCCATATACTTGCGATGTTGATGAACAAATTTTCGGAGGAACTTTACGCTAATAGTCTATCTGGTGTTCCTCGGTCTCCACTATTGTTTGTTTTGACCACTAGAGAAACACATTGCTTCTTTAGTTAAAAACGGGCCTTCAATTTCTATTTTGAGGCCCCAAACTCCTCTTAAAGAGCATACTCAACAGTAATTTCCTACATTCAAGGCATTAATATTCTTTGTTATCTGCGTTTTATTAATGTCTATATCTTTCTATAAGAGCCTCTAATCGGATCAATGATGTAAAAACAAATTTGTTATCGCTCCACATAATAGCGCCTATTCGAATCTTTGTGCTACCGATCGACAAACACTCGCATCCTTTTTCCTAAACATAGCTACTTTGTTAATAGCGTGTATCAAATAGGTAACCAAACCTGCATATAGTTATCTGTTGGTTATATATTATATGTGCATTCATCGTTTCTTATTCTTTTATGTTAGTGTGGAGTGTGACACACTGAATTCTAACATTAATTTGCTTTCATCTACGAGAAAGCTTCGAGTCGCATTTTGTAGATACCGCCGTCACATACATAATAGATGATATATATGAAATAAAGCGCATCTCCTTTATATAACCGTATAAGCGACTTTTCGCTCCAAGTTGCCGCCCTAACTAACATTTATTTGCTTTGCTGTTCGTTTTGCCTCAACGCATTGTACATCGTAATCGCTTCACAGACTTCTGCTTGCGGAATTGCCCTAAAACTATTCTATTGACTTACAATTAGTTGCTTCTACAAAAGACTTACGTACCTCTGCTCTGTTGTTGCAAAAACACCTTTGGATTGGAGAAAGTAGTGTAATTCTTGCCGCCGTTTTCTTATACATGTGTTTTTCTTGTTTACGCATTAGTTTATGAACAACCCATCCAAAGATTCGTTTTGCCTACTCGTTTTATCTCGGTGCATTACACATTACCAATCGGTTTATGGATTTATCTACCGCGAGATCACCACAAGTCGCATTACATCAATTTAGAGTTAACCGACTTTGCACGAGCTTTGATTCTCATCCTCTGCTATTGTATGGCCATCTGCGACCTTGCAAACAAGAGCATTATTGTGTTTCACTTTTTCTTGTACATGTGCTTGCCTAATACATATATTAGTTCAACAAACATTGCCTACTTAGACCTTAATGTAGAGGATAAATTGTGCCCTTACAGAGTAATCGCATACACTCACGCTTTAGGTGGTGCTCTTGCTAAAGCTCGGTTTAGCGATTCAATAAACGCTACATGTTCCTCCTGTGCACCGCACAATATATTGCCAGTTTTAGATTGATTTTGCTTATTTCTTATGTTACTATCCTAATTGTTCGCTAGCTACACCTCCCTCTTATTTTTCCCAGCTCAAACTGCTTGAGCATTTTAATCAAACTTGATGACCGTTGTATGTTGAAATCAGATGATCATTCATCACTATAAAATGTTTTGTTGCCTATCCTTGTTTTCAATTAAATATGATAAACGAACACAATTAAAAGCAGTTGGCTTAACTGTACGTAGCATAATAAGATAGTTCATGTATGTTAATTATATCTTGGTTCAATTTTATTGCACTCGTGTCCTTTAATATTTACATACATGCGTTTTTGTTGTTGTTTTTGCAGGCTCAAAAATTAATGGTTGAGTTATATATTTGGATGTTTACTTCATCAAAGGATCAAGAAGCAAGGAATTTAGTAGTAGGAGGAGGAGGAGTCTAGTTGTTGTTTCATATTCTTTTGCTGTTGTTTTTGCACATGACAATATAGTGACAGTAGCATATAGTAGTAGTATGTCATATTTCATATTTTTGAACTTAGTTTGGATCATGTTCTCAGTTCTTGTGTAATGAAAAAATCAATTGTTTTTCTTTCGTATGTGCAACAATGTACAACACCTTTATTTAAATTCAATGCAATATACCTATTGATCATTGTTCATGTTGAATTGTATTGTATTATCAAATAAAAATTATTTGTGATAAATATATTTTTATTCATATATATGAAACAAATAAATAAATCATACTTTACATACATATTTATTTGTGCGGCAAAAGACCACTTATGTGATGCTAACAAATGTTAGCTATGTTGAAAACATGTGTTGTTATATATTAAAAAATGTGTTGCTACTTTGCAACATATATACGTATGTATAACAATACCTAGTTTGTGTTGCAGGGAGCTACCTCAGCAACACCACCTATAACATCACTTATAATATGTGTTGCTAGCGATGCTTGCAACACATATACGTAGATATAGCAGCATATGTGTATGTTGCTATAGCTCATTCCTGTTATAGTGATACCATCTGCAAACAGATGGTCAGACCGAAAGGGTAAACCAGATACTTGAAGATATGCTAAGAGCTTGTGCTTTATCATACACCACATCATGGGACAAATGCTTACCATATGCTGAGTTCAGTTACAATAATAGCTATGAAGCCAGTTTGAAAATGTCGCCTTTTGAAGCTTTATATGGTCAACCATGTCGAACACCATTAAACTAGAATGAGACGGGAGAGCGTCATGTTTTTGGACCAGATGTACTTTTAGATGCAGAAGAGAAGATTGCTCTGATTCGGGAAAGGTTGAAGCGCACAATCCGAGCAAAAGAGTTACGCAGATATTAGGCGTCGTGATCGAGCTTTGAACGAAGACTATGTTTACCTCAAGGTCACGCCATTAAAGGGAGTTAAAAGGTTCCACGCTAAAGGGAAACTTGCCTCGAGGTATGTGGGTCCATTCAAGATTCTGAGCCGTAAAGGTGAAGTTGCATACCAGCTGGAATTGCCACAATCTTTGGCAGGAGTACATGATGTATTCCATGTGTCGCAATTAAAGAAATGTCTACGAGTACCGGAGGAACAAGCACCAATAGAAGCCATTAAGTTGCAAGAAGATTTAACTTATAACAAATATCTAGTGAAGATTTTGGATACCATGGATCGTGAAACCAGGAATAAGTCAACCTGCTTTTGCAGAGTTCAGTGGAGCAACCACTCAGAAAGCGAGGCAACTTGGGAGCGCGAGGAAGAATTGAAGGAGTTTCCCAACCTCTTTTCTAGCCAGCCCTGAATCTCGAGGTCGAGATTCTGTTAAGGGGAGGAGGTTTGTAACATCCTAAAATTTGGCTATTTTTAAATTTTGTAATTTATTTTGAATTTCTGAGAATTTCTGGAATTTATTTGAATTTAATTGAAAATTTGGAAATTAGTTTTCACGGGAAATTAATTTAATAATGAAAAGTTTTAATAAAATATAAATGGAAATATTTTATTTGAGTTCAAAATGTCTTAAAATATTTTTTGGAATTTTTCCAGAATTTTTCTAATATTTTTAATGCCTCAAATAATTCAAATGAATTTCTAGGATTATTTTTATTGAAAAACAATTGAAATTTTGTTGAACAGTAATGGGCCAAGCCCACAACTGTGCGCATCGCCGAAACCCTAACGCCGCTCTTTTTCCACCGTTGGGCAGTCGAGCAACCGAGAGTCGCCAGGTCGGTTAAATCGCTTGCATGTGATTGGATTGCCGCGTCTACGCGTGAGATGAGGCCACGTCGCTTCGTCTTCGGTTACTGGAAGTGCCGCCGCCGTGCGTTACCGCCGTGGATTCCGCACGACATAGCCGCTGCCATAATCACTCCGCCGCTTCATTAACCGGCGCACGGTATAAAGCACTTCCTTCCGCACATGTTGAGCCCTTTCACGCATCCCAAGGACCACCGTAGAGCACGCACGCCCTCGTCGTAGTTCCGAGACTCTCCGCCGTCGTCGTGACCACCGGAGTACTCCTCGCGTTGAGCCGCACCAAAGGGACTACTTCTTCTCGCTGGAGTCGCACCGGAGCGCCATCGGAGCCGCCGTCATCTTCAACTCCGGTCATTTCGGCTCGCCGCGCCTTCGCTGAGACTCCGAGCTTTGTCGACCGTTTGATCGTCACCAACGTCCCCGATTCATCCACGTCGTCTCCCAACCGGTGAGTCTCATCTTCTAACCGTAGCCGTAGATCTGAAGATGAAGGGCTAGGATAGAGCCACGTGCCCGAAGTCGGGATCGCCCGCGTGTGCTTCAAGATGAGTTAATAGTAGTCGTTGGATCTTGGATGTAAGGTTACGATTTAGCCACATAGTCGCATTAACAGTAAACTTCATCTTCACTTATCAGCCGTTAGATCTTGATCGAATGATTCGTATGTAGCCACGTAGTATAGAAAATCATAGCCGTTGGATCTGTACTAAATAACGCTTGGTGGGTCTGATCTAGACCGTTGGATCTAGGATGTGCGGTGCGGATGCGCCCACGTGTCGCGCGCCGGAGTAGCCGCGTCGCCCATCATGCCGCGGGTTTTTGATTTAATCTAGGCCGTTGATTTTGTAATGAACGTTCGGGATTGCACCGCGCGCCGAACTAATCCCGTGTTGACGCGTGTAGCACGGGGACCGAGGCGTCGTATTGGCCGACTTCGTCGGCGTTGTTTCACGCCTTGTGCGTCGATTTAGATCTGGTGGCTGAGGTGAGGACACGCGTCACATAAAACCGAACCGTCGCGTACATCTTGACTGTTCATTTTGAATCGAACGGTCGAGATTCGATCAACCCTTCGGTTGATAATTCGTTGCCGCGTGTCAACCAGATCTAGCCGTTGATTTTTAAACGGCGGATGAGATGTTGCCACGTGTCGACTCCGCAGTAACCTAAACCGAATTGTCGCATGAATCGTGGCCGTCCATTTTTAAGCGGACGGTTGAGATTAGATCTAGACCCGGTTGATAGTTCTTCACCACATGTCACGACCAGATCGTGCCACGTGTCATGCTGACGTCATCAGTGGGGCCCACTTGTCAATGCTGGCACAGTAGATGCTGACGTCAGTAGTGACGTCATGCTGACGTCATAATTCTGATTTTCCTTAATAAAAATATTCGGCCAAAAATGTTTTCGGTGCTGACATCATAAATAGTGATGCTGACGTCATAAATGTCGAATTTTCAATATAAAAATAAATAAAGAAATTCGGTTTATTCTTTTTGATTTATTTTCAAACTTCAAATGGGTATAACTTTTGCGTTTTAACTCCGATTTGAGTGATTCCAATTTCTAAAAATTTGTAAAATCAAGATCTATTTATTGGTATATTTTGTGGAATTTTTAGAGTTAAGTTTCTCTCTAGAAAATGTATTTATTGTGTGTGTATATATATTTGGTAGACATTGATTTGTCGGAGAACTTCGAGGGGGAATTTCCTGCACAAGAATTAACTCCGTACCAGGATCAACAACCTTTTGAAGGCAAGTTATGCTTTGACCATTTTGATCCCAAGTTTTGAAATATATTTTGTTTCAAACTATGCATGCTAATTCAACTAAAAATGGATTTAATTATTTTGGGTGAATTAGCTAACCAACCAAATTGTTTATGCCACCTTGTTATCATTAATCGTATGCCATGATTCCTTTGATAACCTAAGTTTGGTAATATTAGTTGGATGATAATATAGTGCCAACACGGTTGGCTAGACAGTGAATAGTTGCTTAGCCATGCTTATAATGCGAACAATTTTGTTTGGATTACCAAAGTAACATTGACTAAACATTAGTGAATGCATTTCGATAAAAGGTGGAATGATGTTGGTGTTGAAACTGGAATGTGGAAACCTGTGTGGTTCTGCATGAAGGGTGATTACGAGCATGTGTTGCACTGTTAATAACTTGGGGTGAAAATTGATTTAGACTGGGGCAAGTGGACCGAGGTTTTGTGCCAGGTAGGCCTGTGTGGCAATTGGGGTGGGTTGAGTGTTGTGAGGGCTGTGTGCCAAAATCTGAGAGAAGGAAGTCTTGTCTTGGTCAGTTAAGGACCTTACCTTGCAAGCCTTTGACCTGAGTCTCTCGTACAACCACATGTGCGAATGGGAAGACCTAGCTTAGTAGGGTTACGATGTCTTACCTTTGATACCTCGGGGTGGCGATTACAGGGTAATGGCAGTATAGGGAGCGATGCACGTGCTTGACTTGGTACCCTATCCAGCGGTGTTTGTCGGTCCTATACTTGATTACGAGTAAGAAAAGTGATAGTGAAGACAACACGAGAGGTTCTTAGGATAAGGTAGAAGTCTCTGAAAAGCTTTATTACTGTTAATCGCCTTTGTGGTGTCTGTTGTATCTTGTGGGTAAAGTGTACAACCTCTGCAGAGTGTTAAAAGCTATTGAATAAATGAGTCCACAGATCTTGGACAACGCCGGGATTATAGTCAAGGGGTAGTGTTTGAAAATATAATGGGAGGGAAGGCTGTGTGTCAAAGAAAGATGATTAGGGACTGTGTGTCCAAAATAATGTGGAAAACAACTTGAAACATATAATAATAATATGGTTTCGATGCTTTCAATCTAAATAGATAGTAGTTTAAAATATTGTTGCAAAAGCAAAATAACCAGTAAAGCCATTCCTTTGTAACAAGCCATGCATGTAGTAATAGAACTGCATTCTGTGCATGACTTGTTGAGTACGGTGTGTAGTCACCCTTGCGGACAAACTTACCAGAAGAAGAGACTACACCAGCATATGAAGAGGACTACGCTGAAGAGCCAGGCAATTAGGGATCAAGCCTCTGTCAGGGCGTCTGTGGCAGAAGATGGAGCACTACGAAGAATTATTTTATTCCGTTGTTGAACTTTTGTTATTTGATAATTGTAAGCCCTGCGTGGCATACTATTGTAAGGATGACCATAAGGTCGTACACTCATTTATATAGATGTTTGAAGTACTTTAATATTATTCCACTGTGTATGTGATTGGTACTTTAAACCCTATTAGCCTGTGTACACTAGCGCGATCCTGGAGTAGTGCAAAATACACAGAGTGTCTGGATTTGCAAATTCGGGGCATGACATTTTTCTACCTTGTAACGCCCCAAAATTTGGTCTAATTTTAATTTTTGGCGTTATTTGAATTTTTGTGAATTAATTAAAATTTATTTGGATTTATTTGAGTTTAATTTGAATTTATCTTTTCCTTGAATAATTAAATAGCATAAAAGTAACTATCAAAAATAAATAAAAATATTTTATTTAAGCTTTAAATGCCCTAAAATAGTTTCTAGAATTTTTCTAGAATTTTTCGGATAATTTTAGTGCCCTAAATAATTACCTTAATTTTCTGGAATTAATTTAAATGTTAAAAGTCGGAAAATGCCTTTGCTACAGTATTGGGCCGAGCCCAACACTGTGCTCACGCCGGCCAAACCCTAGCTTCACGTACTCCGGGCCGTGCGATTCCGATCGAACGGCCACGGTTGGGCCGCGTCGCTTAATCGCGATGACCGTTGGATCTTAGTACCTGAGCCGCTAGGATGTCACCACGTGGCGTGGGTGGCCGAACCGTTATTCGTTCGAAGTCGTTGGATTGCGATCGGGCGGTGTGGGTTGATCGCATCGCATCGGGAGGGGGCGAACTGCCGCACCGTCGTCGCCCGTTGGCCGCCGAGATTTGTCAGAGATTTGCGCGCTTTCCAAGGCTTATCCGAGCGGGAGATATAGCCCTCTGTGCGCAGCACATCGTTCCGCTCATTTTGCACCCTCTCCCACATGCTGTCGCATACCGTAGCTTTCGCTCGAGCTCGCCGGAGTAGAACATCTCCTCTCCTCGGTTTTCCTCGATTCCCACCGTCGTCCGCCGCTCTCCGCCGCACCCAAGACCCGTCTGAAGTTCGCCGTGTTGAGTCTGCACATTGTGAGGACCCGATTCACCAATTCGAATCCTCGTGTTTTACCACACTAGTCCGGGATCAATCGCTAGTGCACACAGCTTAACATCGGTAAGCATCATATCATACACAATGATAAGAATAATAAGACTTATTTATTGAATATAGCTAGTGTATGATCTTATGATCACTTACAATATTCAGCCTCGCAAGGCAATAGTAAGACCAATGAGACAAATCAAATGGAAAGACAAGAGAAGGCGTAGATGTCCCATCGGCACACCACAGGCGTCGACAAGGATTGGCCTAGTGACACGCGTCCACCTGAAAGTCCTCCTCCAATAACGATGATGATTCCTCCACTGTTGTTGGTTGTTAAGCAAGGGTGAGTACACCAACACGTACTCAACAAGTTGTGCACAAAATGCAATTCTATCATAGCTATATGCGGGCTTATTCCAAAGGAAAGGCTAAGAATTCATTTGCAATAAAGCGACATTTAAGAACACATACGATACATAGATTGAAAAGACGATAAAACAAATAATAACAAGTAAATAGATTGATGATTCTCAAATAAACCCAAGTTTTCCATCCTAAATCAAGTTCCATTATCCACATGGCATCCTGCCATCCCTTCCGATTGTCCATTTTAATTAACTACCCTTGATTTGTAATCCCGAGCATTGCTCAACACCGTGAACACGGCTATCCGAATAGTTTGTACACTCTGCAGAGGTTATGCACTTTACCCACATGATACAACCATGCACCACACGGTGAGCGATTATAACAAAGCCTTTACAATGCATCCTCTTAACCCGGTGCTACCCGCTAAGGTTTCAACACTGAAGGGTTACACCACCACAACAGGGCCCCCCTCTTGCGCCATGTGAGCCACCCCCAAGCATGGACTGGTTACCACCACCCGGGTCTCACGCCACCATGATAGCACTCAAGTTAAGCATTTGCAAATTAGTCAGCTAGGCTGCCCCATAACAGACATGTGGTTGCATGATAGACTCAAGTCAAAGGCTCGCAAGGTTAAGTCCTTAGGATTGATTAAAGCAAGACATACACATACCCTCAGCTCCTCTGAGCCCACCTTGGCACACTTGCCCCTTCCACTTGCTTCAATCTTAAAATGATTAAACCCCCGGTTGGTTACCAAGCACCACGTGATACTCACAAATCAATATCGTTGTGTGACCTCCCCGCCACAACAACTCAATCTCTTTGTGTGACCACACATGACACACAAGTTATCATCATTGTTCCATATTCCATTAGTCAAAATTTATACTCAACATTTCATATACATGTGATGATGTGGCATGGCTAAGCATTTCTATTCCGGTCTAACCATCCATGTTGATTTCCATATTAACCAACAATAATGAACCAACCTATGGTGACAAGTGGATTATGGCATACAAATAGCAAGGTAGGGTGTAATTCAAAAGGGTACATTAACTAATCCCAAAGTTAAGTTGAAATCATTTGTACACGTACAATATCATGCAATAAAGTAAATCAAAGTTAAGTTCAACTTGTGTGTCGGGACCCGAATTCGCAATCCGGAAACCCTCTGTCTTTTCAGCACTAGTCCCAGGATCAGTAGCTAGTGCCCACAGTTAACAAAGATGAATATCACAATCATACACAACGGATTAATAAATAAAGAATTCATCTTTTAATATAATATGTTGAACAACCTTAAGGTCAACTTACAATTGTGAAGCCTAGATGGCTTCAACTACTCAGAGTAAAATGAATAGCAGCGGAACGAAGAACGTCGGTGAATCCCATCAAAATACCACAGGCATTTGACAAGGTTCAACTCCTAGATATTCGCCTTCTTGCAGAACTTCTCCTTCTTTGAAGACAAAGACTTCTCCTCAACTGGTGATGTTTTGTTAAAGCAAGCGAGAGTACACAACCGTACTCAACAAGTCGTGCACAGAATGCAATTCTATTACTACATGCATGGCTTATTTCAAAGGAATGGCTGAAGGGTTCTTTTGCAATAAAGCAGCATTCACAAATAATCATAATAGATAGAAAAGCAGTAAACAATAATACTCATAATAAATTTCGTAATCATTCTCAAGTAAAGCATTTCTCATCCTTAACCAATTTCCATATCACATTGTCCACATTCCCAACCTCATTTTTATCAAAATCTAACCCTTGACTGTAATCCCCGAGCAATGTTCAATATCGTGAACACGGCTATTCGAATAGTTTGTACACTCTGCAGAGGTTATACACTTTACCCACAAGATATAATCGACTCACCACGTCAGCCGTGAATCGCCATACAATAGTATGTGAATGAGCGATCATAACAAAGCCTTTCCAAAGATCCGTCTAAACCCAGTACTGCCCGCTAAGGTTTCAACACTGATGGGACTGGTTACCACATCCAGGGCCCCCCTCTTGCGCCTGTGAGTTTTACTACCCGCACATTCGGGACTCACTCCACCACGACAGTACCGAAGAATGGATTTCACAATTTACTCAGCTAGGTCCGTCCCATTCCAGAACTTGTGGTTGTATGAATGACTCAGGTCAAAGGCTCGCAAAGTTAAGTCCTTAGTTGACCGAGGCAAGACTAACCAAAAATTCATCACATCAACATGTCATAAAACCAAATGCGACCGCCCAATTGCCACTCTTGGCCCACCAAACCAAATGCGACCGCCCAATTGCCACTCTTGGCCCACGAAACAATCTTAAAACCAAATCGACCACCGGTTGCCACTCTTGGCCCACCAGAAACAATGTTGCCACTTGCCTCAGTCTAAATCACTTTCCCACCCCAGTCCTTTACCATGCACCACGTGCCATCATCAACTCAATAACACATGTCTCATTCTCAAAAACATGTTCCATATCTCATTAAGTCAATATTAACTTTAATTTTCCAAAATCATGACAAATCTACGTGGCAGGGCTAAGCACACTACATACGGTCTAATTAACCCATGTTGGCAAATTATTAATATCCAACTATTAATCCACAATCTAGGGTGACAAATGAATCATGGCATACAAATAATAGAGACAAGGTGGCAATAACAAGTAGGTTGATTATCTAATCCCAAATTAATTGAAATCGGTTTATTTCAAACTAGCATGCAATAATTTCAAACGAAGTAATTTTAAAACATGGGATCAATATGGTCAAAGCACAACTTGCCTGGTCCTTGCAATTTATATTATTCTTTACTCTTTATCTTCGATCCTTGATCCTCGATCTTCAATCTCCGCTTGCTTGATTCTCAGCTCCTTTGAGCGACTTCCGTCAACGCGTCTAACGATAAACAAACACAAATACAACAAAACTCAAAAGGCAAATCAAGTAAACTCCAAATTAAGAACGAATAGCATTGGGCACAACGGCTTAGATGAAATTAGGAACTTGAATGGATTAGGTCGATGATTAGACAAAATAGAACGGCTTTCAGAAAATACACCGAAGGGAAAGATTAATAACTGGGAAAGAAGAAATGATATTCCGAAGAATATTTCTTCCGAGGTTATTATCTTGATTGGATAGCCGATGACATATGGACTCTCGATCTATAGACCGGGTCCACGATGATACGTTAGTTCACCATGAACTAAGCAGATGCTCGAGGTTAACTTTCGTTGATCGAACGGCACAGTCAACCAAAAGGAAGATAGACTGATAGACTAGGTTTGGCACAAGAATATGACATATGGCTAATGGTCTATCGACCAAGACCACGAATGAATTCTAGGTTAATGGCAGATTAGATTTTCAAGGATAAGACAAAAACGGATGGGATCGACATCCACTACGGTTTGATCCGGAGGTTAGTCTTACATCGAGGACGGGACTCGACGACGACGAGGCGGTGATGACAAGAATACGAGGCTGAACTCAACGTGATGGGCTAGATCACAATAAGGCTATAGAAAAGGTAAGGACATCACATTAGGGCTTCCACTTGCATGCACCCATGCGATGACGCGATACGATGAGAGCAAAGTGTTAACGGCGGGACATTAACGACGAAACGTTAACGGCGGAGGCGAAGCGATGACGGGACACATATGAAATAACAAGGTGGCGACCATCGGCTGATAGATAGGGCGGCGGGGTCACGACATGGCAACTACATGGCAAATTTGTCTTTGGCAGAATGGAGTCTTGTCGAGGCGGTTGACACGCAAAAGCAGACAACGATTTAAATAATCGAAACTAAAATAAATTTTAAAAATTATAAAATTTATATTGGCATGAAGGTATTGAATTTAGATGAATTTAGAAATTTGAATCACTCGATTCGAGTTAGGATGGAGGAGAATGGATCAAGCGAAGTTTAACTAGAAAGAAAATCACGAAATTACGAAATTGCCTTTGTAGCATCGCCATGCTGCTTGCTTTTTCTGATTCGGCTGTTTAACGAGCTCCATTAGAGGCTTCTTGCACAAATAATACCGGAGCTAGGGGCATGGCGGCGCAAGGGAGCGACAATATGGAGCGAGGGCGACGATGCGATACCAAGGCAAGCAACGGCTCGTGACAGTGGCCTAGAGTGGCGCCGACAGCGCTGGGGCGGCAACGGTGTGGGCTGTGGTGCTCCGCGAGGGGGCATAGGAGCCAGTGGGAGGTGCGTATGGGCGCTGCATCGTGAGGAGGCGGTCAAGGCGGTCAGACGGGCCTAATAACGCATGAAGGTGGCACTGGCGGCTTGGTCGTGAACAGTGACACATGGCGGCGGCATGCTCGTGGAGGGGAGGCGACCAAGGGGTGGGATGGGGCGGCAAGGTGAGGAAATGATCGTGGATCTGACGGCCGCCATGAGGATGGCGGGAGCGACGGCGAGGACGACGGCCGACTCGACCAAAAACCGACCGAATGGCATGGCGGCCAAAAACACAATAAAACACGGAATTTCTCAAAACTAGTGAGAGCACGGCGTAGACCAAGATCATACTAGGCTATATCTAAAAGGAATTTGATTGGGGATTACCGGTTTGGGAGGAATCGACGACGAACGAAACTCGACTTGACGACGAACGAACGCAAGTTCCCGGAGCAATTCTTGATGAAACCTAGATTTTCTTGAGAGGTTATGATCTACACACTAATGCGCACAAGATGACGTGAACGGAAGTCGATTTGCCTTACCGGATCAAAAGATGGCACGGTGATGTCAACGGAGGACGTCTGGTGATCGTTTCTTCGATTTTTGGGAGGGCAATCGTTTTGGAAATGGAGGGAAAGGGTGAGCACCGTGTTGGAGGAACTGAAACGCTCATTTTGGGTGGTCACACGCGATGAGGGGATGAGAAACGAAAGAGTTATGGCTCAAACAAGAAACGGCAAAGAAGTGATTGCAGCAGCCGTTTCACTTGATTTCAGAGGGGGAAACTATAGGGGAATTGAAGCCCTTAACTAGACCGACGATTTACAACTGACCTCACTCAATTTCGTTGAGAATTGCAAAAGTTATGAGCATTTGAAGTTTGGGCTGCAAATGGGGCTGGAACGTGAACAGTGAGCATAGCTGGAGGTTGAAGATGAACCGTAAAGGCCACGTGTCGCTTTCTCATTAGTTAGAAGAAATGGAGGGACAAAAGCGCGAGGAATAAAATAGTAAAAATAATATAAAAATCTTGGAAAAATTCCTAAAAATACTAGAGATTATTTGGAACCCAATGAAATTGGTTTCACTAAATTTTTATGAGTTTTGAAATTTAGACAATTTCGGGACGAATATACTGGATTTAACGAAAGACCGCGAGAGATAAAATACCAAAGCGATTCTATAAATCTTGGAAAAATTCTCAAAATCATTATAGAATATTTGGAACCTAATTTTATGAATTTTGATATTTTTAGAGTATTTTGGAACTCGGGTAAAATTTCGAATAAGGACCGAAATTGAAATTTTGACTTTGCGGATGATAAAGGATTGAACTTTAATTTCGGAAGGATATGGATGCCAATTTAATTAGAACACCGAGGGAAATCGAAATTTTGAATTTAAATAGAATTTCAAAGGAAAAGTTTGAATTAGAATTTGAATATAGAATCGCCCGAACAATTAATAATTCAAATTAAAAATTCAATAAAAATCCAATTAACATCCAAATATTTAAATTAATAATTTTAATTAGTTTTTAGCAAATCTCAAATTTGGGAAATTCCCTGAGATACAAAGAACACTGTAAAAACTAAATTTTAAATTCCTTGATGTACACAAAAGGCACATTAAATTGTTTTAGATTTGGAAAAATTCTAAATTAAGTTTCTTTAATCAAATAAGATTGATGTAAAATTTTTGGAAAGCTAATTTAAATATAAATTTTTGAAAACCCAAATTTTGGGATGTTATATTGTGCTACTTTGTTATTTATCGCCCTGCGTGGCGAATCAATGTAAGGTGACCATAAGGTCGTGTAACTCGTTTATACTCCTGTTTGAAGTACTTTATTATTAATTCATTGTGTATGATTGTGGTACTTCAACCTTTGTTCATCTGTGTGTACTAAGCGTGATCTGGACTAGTCTGAGAATACCAGAGGGTGGGATCTGCAGATTCGGGTCCGACAGAGTTAATATCGAGCTATCTTGTTGTAGGACTTAACCCTAGTTAGAATGGTCGAATTAGGAAGATAAAACCTAATTTCTAAAAATTAAAACTGTGCAAGAATAATCAATGAAATCTTGACTTATCTCTTCTTCCTTACTCCATATCTATGCTACATTCTGCTATTATCTTTGTGTTCTTTAAAAAAAATGTTAGCACTAACGCGTTGATTTGGCAGATGAGGATGGTTCACTCCTTCGGCGAGCTTCACGGAGGTTACCCAGCGGAGCTTTGGAGGATGCTCCAGGTGCTTGGAGGTTTCGACCGCCCTCTCTACCGGTCCCACACCTGGGTAGTCAACGGGATCAACCGCGGCTGGGAGATGACCCTCACCTTGTATGCTGAGAGAGCAGCGTGCCGCCGTCCGCTCCACCTCTCGGTGAGGCGGGCCAACTCATGTGAGCATCTGAGTGTGCGGCTAGCGCTGCGTAGGGTTAGCAGGGACTACGGCTTCGAGCTGTGGGACAGTGCTTTCCGTGTGCACCCGCACGCGGGTGGACCCCTCTAGGCGCGCTTCGAGCTGGAGGACAACGCTGCCGTCGTACACTTGGGCCGGTTCGCCGCGGCTCAAGAGGAGGTCATGGACGCTACTACTGTGGAGCTACAGGCTGTGTACCGTACCTTGAAGGACACCGAGGTGGCCTGCGAGACTAGGATGCACGCGGTGCGAGAGGATCGCCGAGCTAGAGGAGGCCCTCACGGTCACGGGAGCCTGAGGTTGTCACGAGCTGGGCAGCGAGGGCGAGGGCAGAGCCGAGCTGCGCCAGAGGATCGGCGGCAGTGGAGCCCCAAAGCACGGTGGGAGGGCATGGGGATCGGTTGCCCCAATGCCGGCTCACCCACCGGTGTACGTGATAGGCGAGCATGACCGGGATGGTTTGGATGGTGAGTTCGTTGGGTCGGGTAGTTGTTGGGATTTTTACATTGAGACTCAATTGTAATGAGTCGCGTCTTTAAAATTCAAACTTAGTTGCGCCATGCTATTGTAATGAACTATTTGGTTTGATCTTTGTGATTCTTTGGTATGGTTGCAAGGCCCTTAGGCCCTTGTAGGCGACCATACCTATTTATTATCTTTGGATGGATGTTAAGGATTTAAGTTACACCTGTTTCCCCATATAAGTTCTTCTACTTGCCTATTCCTTCCCTCTCATCTCTAAACCGTCAAGTAATCGCAGATGGTGAATACTACATATCTAGGAGCGGAGGCGATGGTTCACATCAAGGAGGCAGTCAAAGCAATACACCACCACCTCAGGCAGCACCGCCGGTTGACATGCAGAATTTGGGAGCCTTCCTTGTAGCTCAAACTCAATTGATGCAGACAATGATAGCAACCGTACAGCAAATCAACACCCAAGCAGTCGCCAACAACCAAGTTGTTAACAATGGGCCACATCCCTACTCGAGATTGTCCGAGTTTATGAGGACACGTCCGCCTACTTTCTCAAGCAATGCTAGCCCGTTAGAGGTAGATGACTGGTTAAGAACCTTCGAGAGGAAACTACATATAACACAGTGTGATGGAAATGAGAGGGTGCTTTATGCCTCTCATCAGCTAGAAGGAACAGCAGCTGAGTGGTGGGAAAACTACTGCGCGTCAAAGGAAAACCCACAGGAAATCACCTGGGAAGAATTCACCATAGCCTTTCGTCAATACCACATACCAGAAGGTATTATGGAACTGAAAAAGGAAGAATTTAGAGCGCTGAAGCAAGGAGGCCAGACAGTGGCTGAATATTTGAATAAATTCACTCAACTTGCACGATACGCCCCAGAGGACGTAGCAACAGACAAGGCCAGACAATCCCGTTTCATGAAGGGACTTAACACTGGATTACAGGTGGGATTGATTACCCACACCTTTCCTGATTTTCAAGAGCTGGTTAATAAGGCGCTCATATTGGAAGACAAGCGCAAGGAGCTAGACGAAAATCGCAAACGCCGCATGGCCCAACAAGGAGGACGCCATGGCCAGCAGAAACCAAGGATGATACCCCAGTAGTTCTCTAGGTTCCAACAGGGAAACATTGTCAGGACACCGCCGCCGATGCCGAGACCAGTAGGACAAACCCCGGACTCGGCCAGATATTAATCGAGCGGAGGAACGGCGAGATGTCGGGAAGACTGCTACAATTGCAATGAGAGTGGGCATTTCGCCAATGTGTGCCCAAAGAAGGGAGGGGTGACACCAGTGCGTTTCAACTTAGGAAACACGCCAGCTAAAACTCCTGCCCAAGGAGGAAGCCGAGGATCTACCCAAGCTGGAGCCACACCGCAAGCATTCACGAGGCGGGATTAATCACATTTCATGAGCGAAGTCGAGAATGCCACGAATGTCGTGCTCGGTAAGTTCCTTGTCAACTCGATGCCGCCACGGTGTTATTCGATTCGGAGCTTCACATTCGTTCATTTCTTGAGATTTTCTTTGTGACAAATGATCTGGATATTGTTAACCTTAAAAGTACACTTCTAGTCAATCCTCGGATCGAACTCCGCTCTAAGGTCGGATGTTACGGGGTTAACTATTAATAAAAGGGTAGAGTTCCTAGCGAACCTTATTATATTAGATACCCAAACCTGGATGTTATCACAGGAATGGATTGGTTGGTGAGCATAAAGGTCAGATTAGGCTGCGGGCAAAGAGTTGTGTCTATTGAGAGCCTTGATGGTAGAAAAGTGGAATTTCAAGCAATGGCAGTTCGAGAAGGACAGATGTTAGTAAACAATCTGGAGACCGTCAGCATAAGAGATGTACCGATGGCAGGTGAGTACCGGATGTTTTCGAGGAACAACCGGGGAATGCCACCGGACAAAGACATAGAGTTTATGTCGATCTAGTACCGGAACCGCACCAATAGCAAAAAGACCATATCGGATGTCCACAGAAGAGTTGGTTGAGATGAAGAAAGCAGTTGAGGAGTTATTAGAAAAAGGATTCATCGGTAGAGCTTGTCACCATGGGGGCGCCGGTTACATTCGTTAAGAAGAAGGATGGGAGCTTTCGGATGTGTGTAGATTATCGTGCGCTTAACGAAGTGGCGATAAAGAATAAATACCGTTACCGGATATATGATCTTTTGATCAATTAAGAGGAGCAGGAGTATTCTCCAAGATCGACCTTAGGTCGAGGATACCACCAGTTGAAAATCAAGGCAGAGGACATACCCAAGGCGCATTTTCTTCAAGATATGGACACTATGAGTTCCTTTGTTATGTCATTTGGATTGACAAATCTTGACATACTTTATGAATTTGATGAATAAAGTATTTATGGAATATTTAGATAAATTTGTGGTCGTGTTCATAGATGATATTCGGTTTACTCAGGGACGGATGAAGAGCACGCCCAACATTTGAGATTAGTGTTAGAAAAGTTAAGGAGCAACAACTATATGCAAAATTGAGAAATCGACTCTTTGGAAGAGCAAGGTAGAATTCTAGGGCATGTAATGACCACCGAGGAATTGCAGTGGACCCAAGCAAGGTTGAGACAAGATCTTGCATTGGGAACCGCCAAAGCAGTTCTGTGATTCGAAGTTTTCTTGGGATGGTTGGGTATTACCGCCGATTTATAGAAGGGTTTTCGACAATTGCTAGGCCAATTACGCAATTGCTAAAGAAAGAGAATAAATTTGTGTGGACACCAGACTGTGAGAAGAGTTTTCAGGAATTGAAGAAACGGTTAACATCAGCACTAGTGTTAGTTCAACTAGATGTGCACCAGAGTTTTGATATTTACTGCGATGCATCACGCCAAGGGCTTGGATGCGTATTGATGCAAAACGGAAAGGTAGTAGCCTATGCCTCAAGGCAATTAAGGCCACATGAAGGGAATTACCCGATGCATGATCTAGAACTAGCGGTAGTAGTGCATGCCACAAGTTATCGCGTCACTATCTTATTGGTAGCAGTGTGAGGTGTATCTGAGACCATAAAAGCCTTAAATACATTTTCACCCAATCGACTGAACATGAGGCAAAGAAGGTGGTTAGAAGCGATCAAGGATTACAACATGGGTATCCATTATCATCCGGCAAGGCCAATGTAGTGGTGATGCCTTGAGTCGGAAAAGTCATAGTCTAAATATGATAGTGAGAGAAAGCTAGGAGAATTGTGCAAGGACCTTCAGAGGTTGAAATTGGAAGTTGTTAGGAAGGATTTGTAGCGCTTTAGAGGTGAAGCCTATCTTGGAAGACCAGATTAGAGAAGGTCAGAAGAATGATGAGAAGATCAAGCGAATCAAAGCTAAGATGGAGGAAGGGCAAGCAAAAGAATTTAAGCTGGACGAACAAGGCACGTTGTGGATGAAAGAGCGTATTTGTGTACCTAACAAAAAGGAAGTAAAGCAGTTAATACTGGAGGAAGCTCACGACTCCAAGTATTCGATTCACCCAAGAAGTGCAAAGATGCATCAAGACTTAAAATAAAGGTTCTGGTGGCCGAATATGAAGAGGGAAGTAGCTGAGCACGTAGCACTATGTGATGTATGCCAGCGAGTCAAGGCTATGCATCAGCGGCCAGCAGGGCTGCTACAACCATTAAAAATACCAGAGTGGAAATGGGAGGAAATCGGAATGGATTTTATCACCGGATTGCCAAGGACGCAAGGAGGTTATGACTCCATATGGGTCATAGTAGATCGCTTAAGAAAGGTCGCGCACTTCATCCCGGTAAAGACAACCTACTCAGGAGATAAGTTAGCAGAGCTATACATGGCAGAATAAATGCCTTGCATGGAGTGCCAAAGAAGATAGTATCGGACAGAGGTACCCAATTTACCTCAAGATTTTGGGATAAATTGCATGCAGCAATGGGCACCCGCTTGAACTTGATCTGACGTATCATCCATAAGCAGTGAGCGAGAAAAGAGTGAATCAGATATTAGAAGATATGTTGAGAGCCTGTGCATTGGCATATACGATGTCTTGGGATAAATGTTTACCATATGCTGAATTTAGTTACAACAACAGCTATCAGGCTAGTCTTCAGAGGTCACCTTTCGAAGCATTGTATGGTCGACCTTGTAGGACGCCGTTAAATTGGAATAAGACTGGTGAGCATCGTGTCTTTGGACCAGACATACTCCAAGAAGCCGAAGAGCAAAAAGCACTGATAAGGGAAAGGTTGAAAATCGCGCAGTCAAGGCAGAAGAGTTATGCGGACAATCGCGCAGGATTTGAGCCGATCACGAAGATTATGTGTATCTCAGAGTTACGCCTCTTAAGGGAGTACAGAGATTTCACAAAAAGGGGAAACTTGCACCACGATATGTGGGGCCGTTCAAGATCCTGAGCCGTAGGGGAGAAGTCGCATATCAACTAGAGTTACCGCAGTCATTGGCAAGAGTACACAATGTTGTTCATGTATCGCAACTCAAGAAGTGTCTCCGAGTGCCTGACGAACAAACACCCCTGGAAGCAATTGAGTTACAGGAAGACTTGACTTACAAAGAGCAACCGATAAAAATACTGGATACAGTGGATCAAAAAACAAGGAGCAAGACAACCCGTTTTTGCAGAGTTCAGTGGAGTAATCACACAGAAAGCGAGGCCACCTGGGAACGAGAGGAAGATCTGAAAAAAGAATTCCCAAACCTATTCTCTAGTTAAGCTTCGAATCTCGGGGTCGAGATTCTGTTAAGGGCGGTAGGTTTGTAACGTCCCAAAATTTGGTCTAATTTTAATTTTTAGAGTTATTTGAATTTTTGTGAATTAATTAAAATTTATTTGGATTTATTTGAGTTTAATTTGAATTTATCTTTTTCTTGAATAATTAAATAGCATAAAAGTAACTATCAAAAATAAATAAAAATATTTTATTTAAGCTCTAAATGCCCTAAAATATTTTCTAGAATTTTTCGGGTATTTTTAGTGCCCTAAATAATTACCTTGATTTTCTGGAATTAATTTAAATGTTAAAAGTCGGAAAATGCGTTTGCTACAGTATTGGACCGAGCCTAACACTGTGCTCGCGCTGGCCAAACCCTAGCGCCACGTGCTCCGGGCCGTGCGATTCCGATCGAATAGCCACGGTTGGGCAGTGTTGCTTAATCGCGACGACCGTTGGATCTCAGTACCTGAGCCGCTAGGATGTCGCCACGTGGCGTGGGTGGCCGAACCGTTATTCGTTCGGAGCCGTTGGATTGCGATCGGGCGGTGCGGGTTGATCGCATCGCATCGGGAGGGGCGAATCGCCGCGACGCCGCCGCCTGCTGGCCGAGATTTGTCAGAGATTTGCGCGCTTTCCAAGGCCTGTCCGAGCGGGAGATATAGCCCTCTGTGCGCAGCACATCGTTCCACTCATTTTGCACCCTCTCCCACACGCTGTAGCACACCGTAGCTTTCGCTCGAGCTCGCCGGAGTAGAACCTCTCCTCTCCTCGGTTTTCCTCGATTCCCACCATCGTCTGCCGCTCTCCGCCGCACCCAAGACCCGTGCCGAGTTCGCCGTGTTGAGGTGCACCGCCCAGGCCACTTCTTTCCACCGGAGAAGCTCGGAAACGCCAGCGCCTACTTCTTCTTCTCCAAGTCCGGCGACCAGACGCAGCCGCGCCTTCGTCAACACCCCCGAGCTCCAGCGACCATCGGATCTTCATCCCACGACTAAGGTAATGCCACGTCCTCCTTTCTGTAGCGCTAGACCGGGATGACTTCGTTTGATAAGGGCCGAGATCTCGCCACGTAGCCATCTGGAACCTCAGCAGCCGTGCTAGACCGACCGTTGGATTTGAATGCAACGGGCGGAAAATCTTGGAGCCGCGTGGAACGTTGGATGAGCGACGCGTGTCAGCCGCTGAGTGGACCGAATACTGTTCATCGGGCCCACTTGTCAGTGTAATGACCGCCGTGGGTGCTGACGTCAGCATGACGTCATCTAGGGCCCACATGTCAGCGACCGTGGTGACGTGGCTGTCCCTGGTGCTGACACGTGTCAAGCCGAGGGATTTAATCGGATTT
Source organism: Guadua angustifolia (assembly GCA_036346375.1). Classification (NCBI taxonomy): domain Eukaryota; kingdom Viridiplantae; phylum Streptophyta; class Magnoliopsida; order Poales; family Poaceae; genus Guadua; species Guadua angustifolia. Next base: position 29,409,292 of record CM070522.1, on the reverse strand, counting down.
CCAGTAGGAAAATAAATAGAGTAATTCGGTTTTTCTTTTATTTGAATTTACCAAAAATTGTAATCGCTATAACTTTTGCGTCTTAACTCTGATTTGAGTGATTCCAGTTCCTAAAAATTTGTAAAAATGTGAACTATTTATTGGTGATTTTTATTTTATTTTAGTGATGATCTTGCTATCTATCTAAGTATATTTATTGTATGTATGATTATTCCGCGTAGACTCCGAGTTGCCGGAAACTGTCGGAGAAGATTTCGAAGACCCATCGCAAGTGCCAGATTAGAACCAACTGCTGTTTGAAGGCAAGTCATGCTTTGATCATTTTTTTCTGATATTTCAAAATATACTTTGATTTAAATAGTGCATGCTATGTTATTTAAAAATACCATTGATTAAATTGGGTATGGTAGCTAATATGCCAATCTTGTTTATGCCACCTTGATTATGTTGTTATTATGCCCTAAAAAACATTGTCACCCTAAGATGTTAATTTATGTTGGTTGCTATAATAATGCCAACACGGGAGGCTAGACCGTGACTAGTTGCTTAGTATGCAAGATATCTTGTTGAATGACTTTCAAATTGCAAAATAATATTGACTAAACAATTATGGAACGCATTTTGGAATAATGCGATGATGTCATGAGATGGAATTGGGGGTAGCGAACTATGTGGTCCTACTCACGCAATGAAGTGGGCATTGGCAAGTGTTGCATAAATGCAAACTGGGGTAGGCAATGATTTGGACCAGGGCAAGTGGCAAGGAGGCTTCGTACCAGGTGGGCCTATGTGGCAACGGGATGTATTGAGATTGTAAAGGCTGTGTGCCGAAAAGTATAAAATGGATGTCTTGCCCGGGACAGTTAAGGACTTCACCATGCGAGCCTTTGAACTGAGTTACTCGTACAACCACTTGTCCAGAATGGGACGGACCTAGTTTAGTAGGGTTCTGATATCTTCCCTTTGACACCTCGGGGCGACAGTTACACAAAAATGTAACTGTATGGGGGGCGATACTGTCTTTGCTGCTTGGTACCCATCCAACTGTATTTGCTTGTTCTAAACTTTGGCTCTGAGTGAGGGAAGTGTTAGAAAGGCAATACTGGAGAGGTTCACAGGTTAGGTGTTAGTCTCCGAAAGACTATGTTGTAATCAACAACCTGTGTGGTGAGCGACTGTATCCTGTGGGTAAAGTGTACAACCTCTGCAGAGTGTGTGTTAAATCTATTCGAATAGTCGCGTCCGCGGTATTGGACAATGCTCGAGGATTACAATCGAGGGTTAGATTTTCAAAATAAAATGTGGAATGGGTGGCTGTGTGTCGAAGACTAATGAATCAAACTTAGAGCTGTGTGCCAAACTCTTGGGAAAAGAATTGAGGAATTAATTATGATAGTAATGATTTTTTCTGCTTTTAATCTAATTAAGACTATCTGTCAAAAGAAAAGCTGTTTCACGCAAAATAACCATTAAGCCTTTCCTTGGAATAAGCCATGCATGTAGTAATAGAACTGCATTGTGCATGACTTGTTGAGTATGTTGTATGCTCACCCTTGCTTCGACAAAAACCTCAGAAGAAGAAGCAACACCAGCGTGGGAGGAGTTTAACGAAGGTCTGGAGGATTAGGGTTGAGCCTCGTCAGTTGCCTATGGCAGAACGTGGGGTTCACTGTCGTACTTTTGCTTCCGCTATTGAACTTGTGCTACTTTGTTATTTATCGCCCTGCGTAGCGAATCAATGTAAGATGACTATAAGGTCGTGTAACTCGTTTATACTCCTGTTTGAAGTACTTTATTATTAATTCTGCTGTGTATGATTGTGGTACTTCAACACTGTTCATCCTGTGTGTACTAGCGTGATCCTGGACTAGTACAGAATACACAGAGGGTCCGGATCTGCAGATTCGGGTCCCGACATACCTCGACCACCTTCCTGCCCGCTTCCGCCTTGTCCCGACTAACTTTGGCCTTGAGCCACGCAACATCGGTGGTAGTCTTTTCGTCATTTAACTTCTCTGCTTCTGCATTCAGCTTCTTTGCTTCTGCCTTTAGACTCTTCGCCTCTGCATTCAGCCTATTTGCCTCACCCTTTTGCTTCTCGGCCTCAGCTTTGGCAGTTTTTAGCTCGGCCTTGAGGGCCGCTAGTTCAGTGTCTTTCATCTTGAGCACTTGCGAGCTGGAAGCCGTGAGCCGCTTGTTTTGTTGATGAGCTTCCTCACAGAAGGTCTCAACTTTGCACAATGTATCCACTGTGCGCTATAAAAAGAAGTCAAGAGACATCAAAAAAATAAAGCAGATGACAAAACAGAGCGTGGAAAAAGATTTGGTGAAAGTCGTTTACCTGAAGCTTCATAACAGACCAATACTCCAAAGGCGCTTGAGGAGTTGGAGGAGGTAGAGCTGTTGACATGGTTGGAGCTGCCGAAGCGGGGGCTAGGATAACAACAACTGTGCCAAGGGACGACAAGATAGTGGTGGTGATATCATCAACAATGCCACTGGATACACCTTTCCTATAGGGAATTCTTTACATGACATCTCCAAAAAAAAGAAAAAAGAATTATGAGGAAAGAGAAGCAGCTTACTTCACCAGTCGAAACTTCGCCTTCACATTCTTCTTCTGAGCAGCTATTTTCATTAGGACCAGTCTGGTTCCAGCAGTTGGCTTTTTGCTTGGCTCGATCAATTGAGGAGATGGCACTGGTGGATCAGCGACCAAAGGTGAAGCCTGCACACAGATGGTTATTGTGAACAAAACGCCTGTTGCAAACTAATTTAGCAAATGCTATCGGATGGTGGTGTACCCGCTCGACCATTCTGGTCAATGGAGATCCCATTCAAGGAGACGATGGTGTGGGAGTCACCAATCTTTGCACATCGGCTCCCCAGGCAGCCCGTTGGTCCTCCAACATCCGCCGGATTACGTCAGAAGCAATATCATAGCATCCAAGCGAGCGATTGAAAATCACCTGGTTGGATGGTGTCATCGATGAGGTCTGGGGCCATTTGGCTGGTCGATATGGCACTGGAGATACCGACCTCCTCACTCGAGGAGACTTAACTGCCTTTTGCTCCAAAGCTATTTCGCCCTCACTGGGGTCAATGACAAGCACTGTACCATCCAAGGGAGGAGCGATGCTAACGGGAGCGGAGCCCATGCTTGATCATCATCTCGAGTCAGCTCATCATCCAGGCCGATGACTCCCTAAAATTGTCCTTCTCATCATCGAACTTGGCCTCTTGAAGATATGCTTGGTTAAAGAAGGTGATAGGTACATGGATGAGGCAATACAAGCCATAATCCAGTACTCACCTCTAGCCAAGAATTGGCCAGCGAATACGCCTCGATGTCACAATGGCCAGGTTTTGAGCCTTGAAACATCTTGCTCAACCTAGAGGAGATGTTCACGTTTGACAGATCTAGCAAAAAGCGAGTCAATTCACTACTCATCGACTGAAGCAAAAAAGCAACAGTACAACTAGTTCTTAGTTTCAGGGTTATCCCTGGTGGCGTCATCGACTCTGGAATAGTCCTAGGCCAAGTGATCCCAGCACTTCAATGAACTCGATCGGCACGTCATGAAGTCTCTAGCAATGTGCCACCCTATCAATCCTTTCTTCCTTAGCTCCTTGATCATCTGAGCACAGTGCACATTGCAAGAGGTCAAAGGAGAGACTTTCATCCAGAGGTTAATCAGATTAAGGAGGAGTGGTCGATAGGCCAGAGGGAAGCTCACTGTATCCAAAGAGGTGATATAAAACCACCGCTTTTTGCAGTTTGACTACCAGCAAGAAGTAACGGGAATAAGTATATACATGCTAAACATTCCACTGAGGAGGTGGAAACTGGCACCCCCAACACATCGTTTTTCATCGCCCTCTTCAGATTGTAGAAGTGGCGAAATAGATTAAGGCTGGGTTTGATACCCAAAAAGGCCTCACAAAGGTGGACAAACACGCTGAGCATCGTAATTGAATTAGGGCTCAGGTGGAAAAGTTGGATCTGGTAAAAGTCCAAAACATCGAGTAAGAATTGGGAAGGGGAAAACTGAGTCCACAGTGGAAGAAAGCCTTGAACACAACGGTTTCATTCTCATCCATAGGGGTAGGATATAACTCATTGAGTGATGGCCTCCAGTGGAAGAATTCTCGAGGAGGAATAAAGCCATCTTTCTCCTATTCGGCGAGACGCTTCTCTGTCATCATCGACTTCTGCTACATCTTTTGGAAGGTCTCATCATCAAAGACCACCTGGGCCATCTCAGGTTCTTTCCTCGGTGGCAAAACAACTCCGACACTAGTAGAAGTGATGGACACCATTGAGAAAGGTATAAGATGGAATCTTCAAAGGTGGCGACGCTAGGGCTTAAGGAAGTGCGACAGAGGTTTCAAGAATAAGGCTGGAGGCAAAAAGCACGGAATGGTTACAATTCCGGATCTGGGAACTTATAAACCAAAACCCCTTCAGGCGAACGGTTCACTCCTCGCCGTACGGTGCCTTGATCAATGAGAAAAGTGGGATGATGGCACCGCACCATTCATGGCGTTACAGACGAAAGCAATAAATGCTCAACTGCCTAACATTTAGAATTTCTGATTTTTGTTCTAACTCTACTCAGAGTCGAGTCAATGAGTCGACATCGAGTAACATCCGCTACCCTAAGAACTTGAGTTGGGCTGGTAGCAGGGCGCTCGACCCAGCACATTCCTACTCGATACTTAGCGATTCCATCCTACTCGAATTGTTCGACCACAAGCAGGCATGGCATTACTCGACCAAACCAGAGCTTGGCAGTAATCGACCAGGCACTTAAACAGACCTTCCACTAAATAGAGTTCAGGGGGTACTGTCGAATATATAAATATGGGGTATGAGTATGCACTGGAAACTTGAAGACTATACCATATATGCTCAAGCAAGCATATGAAAACTCCAGATATCGCAGGCCTAGTTCAATGGGATAAGATATACACGGAGGGGGTATCTCCATATAGGGAAGAACTCAATCGTTTTCCTGTTACGAGGAAACCAACTCAAGTACGCCTGATATCTAGAGAAGTTTGGATATGTTGCGAAGATCACGCGACGATGGACTCCTCATCGACTACGATCTGATATCCCAAACCGACTACAACTCGACCTAAGGCAAGACTACCCCAGCTATATAAGGACGAGGGTAGGCATCCCAAGAGGGACAAGCAATTCTCAGACTACAAGCCATCCAGAGCTAGACAAGTGGGAAGACTTTTTGAGCAGAGCATCCAAGAGTTGATGAACTACGCTTCGTCAAATCCTTAGTCATAGCTTAACCACCCCCAAGTTCAATCTTCATTGTAATTAGAGCTAGGCGTTTCGCTTTGTTCATCAACTCCATATATCATCCACACAGGAGTAGGGTATTACTCCATCAGGAGGCCCGAACCTATCTACATCGTGTAACCTCGATTTTGTGCCAGACTTTGCTAATTCAACGATACCCGAAGCTATAAGTTTATTGTCGATTTCTAACCTTCGACAAATGCAAACATTTAGCTCAAGTCATACTAAAGTCGGCACTATTGCCACCCAGGGTCGGTAGTACTGCACCCTTGGCACTACCGCTCCTGATTGGCTAGTAGTGCAGCTCGCACTGATCAGCCCCGAGAGAACCCTCTCTAGAAAATAACTACTGCCATTGGAGGCTGGTAGTACCGCACCCACTAGTACTACCGCTCCTAGATAGTCAATAGTGCCACCAGGGTCTAACCTCAAAGAAAACATCTCTGTGTAAAAAGACTACTGCTTCCAAGGCCGATAGCTCCGTAGACCGGCACTATTGCCCATCCCAAGCCGATAGTGTAGCCTAGCCAGCACTACCACGCCTCCAAGGCCGATAGTGCTACCCTAACATGACAACATCTCAAATTACTTCAATTCAAATTGGAATTCAAAACAAACTCAAACTTAAGTACCACATGCTCAAACACTATCAATAACTCATCACAAACTTGGATAGACCTCCACATGGTCTTTCATACTGTTACTATTATCAGCACTTACTTACAAGATAAGAGGTATTACTACCATAGAGTGTGTTCTAGTTTTGTTTTAAGTAGAGGAAAGTAAATTAGATTATCTCGTTGTCTATGTTTATGATCAGCAATAAAGAAGAGTGAACCGGGCAAGGCGGAAGATCTGAGCTTGATGGTAACGCAAAACACAAGGCGATTTATCCAGGTTTGGGCTCTCCGATGGAGATAATACCCTAGTCCTGCGTTCAGTGTTTATTGGTGTATGGGAGTGTGTTCTTTCTTACAAGTTCTCATTTTCTTCTCTCGAAGCTCCCCGCTTTATACAACAGAGGAGGATCGCCTGTATACAGTAGTGGAGGTTGTTGAAGCACAGCAGGGGTGGTTGGGCGTAGAGGAGAGGTTGTCCTATTCCTGGCCGACCATGCTGCAACAAGATGCAAAGCATGAGCCGCCTTCTCTGTCTGGTCTTGACCACCTAACTGTCGGCCCTTCTCCCGGTCTTTTCCTTTGCTGCAAACGACTGGACCTTCTGGAAGGTCCTTTCCTTGTCCATCCGGCCCAGCCCATCCCTTCGAGGTGGTTCGGACGGCCCCTTAAGCAGGTATCCGAGGCCCATATATTCCACAGTAGCCCCCGAGTGCTTCGTGACTAAGTTGCCATCCTTTGGTTACTTCTCAGCCGCCATGATGCTCGCCGGATGATTCCAAGCCCAGACATGTCTTCTTGACGGGCTTTCTCCGCCGAGTGCTATGCGGTCGGCAAGGAGGTCATGAAGAACTCAATGGTCCCTTGCTTACTTCTTTGAGTGATACCCAGCCCAATTTATTGGGAGATTAGCGGTTGGTTAGTCTGGGCGCATCTCGCTTTGGGTTGGCCTTGATAAAGTGGTACTTGTACATGTCTGTGATCGACTCACATGGAGCGTACCTTGGATAGGTCAAGTGGTGCCCATACCCGATCATATCAGAGCATAGCTTGGCCCGTTATGGGGCGCACCGTCATTTGGCTTTTAGCCGAGTGGTACCTGTACATGTACAACAGTTGGCTCAACATGGAGTGTACCTTGGATTAGTTTAGTGGTGCCCATACCCGATCATATCGAAGCATGGCTTGGCCTGTCATGGGGCGCACCATGCTTTGGCTTTTAGCCAAGTGGTACTTGTACATGTACAGCAGTCGGCTCAACATGGAGCGTACCTTGGATTATCCGAGCGGTACCCATGCCCGATCGTATCGGTGCATAGCTTGGCCTATCATGGGGCATACCCTCTAAATCCTTGATTTGAGCCCCTTCGTAATACCTGATTTCGTCTTGCGGCAACCAGCGAGTGACCTGACATGGGGCATATTACGGGGGTACATTTCAATTTTCGGTTCGGAAGGCACCCAGGTTTCGTTCGGAACGGAAACCGGTGATTGACCCAATGTGGGGCGTACCATATCCCGAACTGATTTTTTGCCCTAGCGACAGCTGTCCACCACAGTCGTGGTGTTCAGTTGGCTAGGACAAAATGAGGCGTGCTCTGGTCAGACCTGGTAGCAACGGGCGTGTGGAGGCGTGGTCCCCACCCTGAGCGGGATCCATCATCACCCTTTATAGTTCCGAGGCACCACGCAGGACTCGACTCTTCCTTCGCACATCACGCCTCTGCTTCTTCGACTCCAAAAAGTTCATCACCCTCCTTGCAAGCTTAATTGCTAGGGTTAGCCGCCGCCGCGTTTTTCCCCTCGCGCCGCCGACGATTCCTTTTGAAGATGTCGATTCCTTCTTCCCAAGACACCCCCGCGCCGCCTCCATCCCATGATTGGGTCCCATCAACACTGACGGAGGCGCACCTGGATGCGATGGTCACCCTTGGAGTCATGCCGCCGGTGGAGTTGATCAGCGCTCGTCCGGCTTGGGGTGAATGTTATCCCACCCCTCGCCCCGAGGAGGTCGTCGTCTTCGAGTCCTTCTTCCAGCGCTGGTTCAGGCTTCCGACCAGCGCTTTTTTCTGTAGGCTCCTTTATTTTTATGGCATCAAATTGGTTCATTTGAATCCCAACTCAATTCTCCACATCGCCGTCTTCATTCATCTTTGCGAGGCGTTTCTTGGAATTCGCCCACATTTTAATCTTTTCTGTCAACTTTTCCTCCTCAAACCCTTCCCAACCAGGAGCTCCCCTAAGGCGGTCGGAGTAGCCGGCTTCCAGCTGAGAGATGGGATGAGGAAGCTTTATTTTGCCATTCCCTTCAGGACTTCGAACAAGGGTTGGCACCGGGAATGGTTCTATTGTGCCAATCTTGATCCTTGCCTTCCTTCCTTCTCCGGGGAGCCCCCGAGGGCTTCTTCTTCTTAGACTGCAATCCCTCCGGTCTACGAGATGGGGCAGGTCAACGAGCTCCTGGCCTTGATCTGCAACCTGAAGGAGGCGGGTCTGACCGGCGTCGGGATCCTTTCCAACTTCGCCATCCGCCGAGTGAAGCCCATCAAGGAGCGAGTTTTCCTGGGATATGAATATAGGGAGAACGACCCGATGCGGGAGGTCTCCGAGGATATCGACCAAGATACGATCTTCTAGCCCGGATGTCTCGATCCTTCCCCAGGGCCTTCCAAGGGCCTTCTGCCTGGCGAATCCCCCTCCTGAGGTGAGTACTTCAAGCTTACTGATGTTTGGTTGTTGATCACCAGCCGACTGTCGACTGACTCTGTACTTGCTGTTCTTCGCAGGACCGCGTCGCTTTTTCTTTAGACCCCCCTTCCTCACTCTCCTCCATGCCAGAGCGCCGCGACGAAGTGGCCCACTGATCCCTCATGTGAGGAACCAAGCGCGAAGAGGAAAGGGCCTGCAACCGAGGGAGATGCCGAGCGGGCGTCGGCGCCGCAACGCCCCTCCGAGGGCCCAACTATCCAGAACCCCACAAGGACGTACATCAAGAAGCCGGCACCTCGACCACCCCGGGTCCACGTGATTTCGGACTCCTCCCCGAGTGGTTCAGTCACACGGAAAGGGCGTGGAATGAGGATAAGGAGATTCGACAGGTTAGTTCCCCTATCACTCTTTGTTCTTATTTCCCTGGCGTGAGCTTGACATTTCTTCCGGTGATCAGGGCACCGACAGGGGGTATCCCCCGAAAGGTCCTGACTGCTGCAACTCCAGGAGATGCAGGCCAGGAGGGAGCTGTCTCACCGTCAGCTACTACGCCCAGCAGAGACGAAATGGCTCCAGAACGGGCCGGAGCTGCCCTTCCCACCGCCGCCGAGCCTGGCGACACAGGGGCGACTCCTCTGCCGCAGGGCACTTTGAGCGCCGGCCGAGGCGGCAAAGACCGAGGCCATCGCTGCTCCTCCCTTCACGTGGAGGAGATTCCCCGACGACCCTCCCATCCCGCACCCAGCCCCCAGCCTCCACTCCGGATTTTATTCTGCCACGAGGATAAGTGGAAGGCTTTCGGCGAGGGAGATGAGAAGTTGAGGGAGGAGCTGTACCAAAATGCCATCAGAGGCGCCCAGCTGATCTAGGTAAGCCGTCTTCTTCTTCCTCTTCTATTCGTACCGAGTGGTATATGTTCTTCATTCTCCCGAAATTCTTCAGGCGCTGGGGGACCGCTCCGAGCAAAGGGACGCCCTCCTCAAGGAAATACTCCCCAAGGTTAGGGAGCAAGAGGAGTACGAGGCCAACTTGGAGCGCGTTCGACGTGACAGCGAAGCCAAGCGGCAGAAGCTCCAGGCCCAAATCCAGACCTTGATGGAGGCGCTTCAAGGTGGGTGCTCCTTCACTTGCTTAGTCGCCGACTTGGCTGTTATCATCTTCTGACTTCGTTCATTGCTTCAGCTGAACAGTCCACTACTTCCAGCCTTCGCGGGCAGGTCCAGATGCTGAAGGGCTCCGAGTCCCGAACTCAGGCCGACAACGCTAAACTGGCGCAGGAGCTAGAAGGTATGCATATCCCGACTCGGCGCTACATCCCTCGCGTTTGTGACACTTACAACGATAATCCGACTGGTTTGCAGAGAACAGGAGAAAGTTGCAGGCGCAGTTCGATGTCCTCAATGGGGAGATCAAGACTGCTCACGAGCTTCGCGACAAATACCGTGACTCCGTCAAAGAAATAACCAAGTTCCTGAGTCCTGGAGGAGCTGAGCCGAGTAGCGAGGATGAAGCCCTCTCCTGGCTATCAACGGGCCCCGAGAGGCTTAGGGCTCACATTTAGGAGACGTCGATCACGAGTGCTAGCCAAGCATTCGTGAAGTCGCTCTATCCCGGAGTGGAGCTGGAGGCCGTCAAGGAAGGCTTTGCCTGCTCTGTCGACGATGATCAAGCTGCCGCCCTTCTTGATGAAGTTAGGGACGTGGCCTCCTCCTTGGCAGAAAATCTGGACTTGGATCTTTTGTAAATATTGACTCGAATTGTAATTACTGCACTTCTTTTGATGTGATTGTTGTTTGTCATGAGTGGCTTCACCGTGTCCGAAGGAGTTTTCTCATGCGTCATGCGCTGTTAGTGTCCCGCTTGGTCTCCCGTGCTAGTGCGTTTTTAATGTTGCCTTAGCACTCGTGTGTCCTTAGAGGCGTTTAGACTTCACGTAGAGGTACGACTTGGGTTGTCTGCCTTCGGCTATATATAAGGGCGTCACCGCTACTGGAGAGATCACCCATTCTTCTCATCTTCACATCCTCTAGCTCTGCCGTTCCTGGTGGCGAAGTAGCTCCGCCCTCACCTCCGCCTCCGGTGGAGGAGCTAAACTTTGACTTAGGAGATGACGCGCCTGGCGGCGAAGCAGCTCCGACTTCAGCGCCGAGGGTCGACGAGGAGGAGCTCTGGGCAGATTATGATCTTGCCCTTGCTGAGTTGGCGGAGGAGGAAGCCATCGCACTCGACGTCGCCACCGTAAAGGTCTTGCTCGAGGTCGTCCCGGCTCTCTTCGAGGTCGCTGACATCCTTGTCAAGGCCTTGGGCTGTGCTCATCACGCCGCGTAGGTTTGGCTGCTTTTCAAGATATTTATGTAAAAATATGTAATTGGACATAATGTTCAATATGGATATGCGATGCTATATATATATTTTGCGGTTTCTGAATCCATCTGAATGCGCGTTATCTTTTTTTGTTTGAGCGTTCCGCCTGACTAGCCTAGCCCCCGAGTGTCAGGAGTGTGCGCGTGGCTCTTTTTCCCAGGCACGTATCTAGGTTGCTAGATTTCATCGTTCAGAGTTTCGCTACTTGGAGTTAACTGCACTCGGATTTAGTCGCAACCGCTAGGAAGAAAAAAGGCAAAGAGTATCTCGAAAGGATAGGTGTTCGCATTCAGACACTATCAGGTGTAGCCCCCAACTTACTGTTTAGTTGAGAATCAAGTAAGTAGTAAGTCAAGAACGACCTTAATTACAATAATACAATGAAATGCGTATTGAAGTGTAAAAGCGACGTAGTTGTTCTATGTTTCAAGTGTTGCCGAGTGCTGCGCCTTCCTCGCGCTTGAGTCGGTAAGACCCCGGGCGCACCACTTCATTGACAATGTAAGGGCTTTCCCAGCCTGGGGAGAGCTTGTGCTCGCTTTTCTGATTCTTTCTGAGAACCAGATCTCCTTTGGAGAAAGCTCGGCATCGAACATTTCGATCGTGATAACGGCGCAAACCCTGGAGGTACTTAGCCGACTGGATTGATGCAACATCCCTGACTTCCTCTAGCTTATCGAGATCTTCTAGTCGGCCTTCTTCTGACTCAGCTTCCTTGTAGTTCCGAACCCGTTGGGATCCGAATGCCAACTCGGTAGGTAGGACTGCCTCCGAACCAAATACTAGGAAAAAAGGTGATTGCTCGGTAGCCCTGCTGGGGGTAGTTCTCAGCCCCTAGAGCACTGAAGGCAATTCTTTTACCCATCTCGCTGCATATGGCTTGAGACGATCAAATATTCTGGCCTTTAGGCCCTACAGCACCATGCCATTGGCCCGTTCGACCTGCCCGTTACTCCGGGGATGGCCCACGGAGGCGAAGCAAATCTTGATGCCGAGCCCGTCGCACCAGTCTTGTAATTCCTCGCTTCTGAACTGGGTGCCGTTGTCGGTGATGATCCTGTTCGGCACACCGAACCTGACGACGATCTCTTGAAAAAATTCTCTGGCTTTGACTGCAATGATCATGGCAACTGGCTTGGCCTCAATCTATTTGGTGAATTTGTCGATGGCGATGAAGAGGAAAGTAAATCCACCCTAGGCCTTCTTGAGGGGTCCGACTATGTTGAGTCCCCAGACTGCGAATGGCTAAGTGATCGGAATGGTCTGCAGCTCCTGCGCCGATATATGAATTTTTCGGGCAAAAAACTGACAGCCTTCGCACGTGCGGACGACATCTTCTGCATCTGTCACAGCAGTCGGCCAGAAAAAACCTTGACGATAAGCTTTGCCCACCAAAGTGTTTGATGCTGCGTGATGCCCGCAGATCCCCGAGTGAATTTCTCTGAGGAGGTTCTTCCCTTCTTGCTCTGATATGCACCGCCTGAGGACCCTGGAAACACTCTTTCGAAAGAGCTCCTCCACGACCACCACGTAGCTTTTGCTTTGCCGTGTGATGCACTCGGATTGGATGCGATCCTCAGGAAGCTCGTCCCTCAACAGATAATCCAGATAGGGTTTTGTCCAGTCGGGGTTGATGACCATGACTTCTGCCTCGACCGACTTCTCCCCTGGTTTGCCCGACTCCCGCTGTCGGCTTGTGAAGCTCTTCCACGAAGATACTGATTGGAACCGTGGCCCGGCTGGAGCCTAGCCTAGCGAACTCATCTGCTGCTTCGTTGTCCCGGCGGAGCACATGGGTGAGCTCCAGCCTGTCGAACTTGTCCTCCAGCTTACGCACCTCCGAGCAGTATGCAGCCATGCTGTCATCAACGCACGACCACTCCTTTTGCACTTGGTTAATTACCAGCTGAGAGTCCCCGCGAACCGTCAATCGTTGGATACCGAGCGATATGGCGATACGGAGACCGTGTATGAGGGCTTCGTACTCGGCGGCGTTGTTTGATGCTAGAAAATGGAGTTGAAGGACATATCTTAGCCTTTCCCCTGCCGGAGAGATGAGCACCACGCCATCCCCCGCACCACTCAGCGTGAGAGAGCCATTGAAATACATCGTCCAGTATTCGAGGTCCTCCATAAATGCACGATCTTGCAACTCTGTCCACTCGGCGAAGAAGTCGACGAGCGCTTGAGACTTGATGGTTGTCCGAGGTTTGATGGAAATCTCGAAGGCTCCAAGCTCGACCGCCCATTTCGCGATTCTCCCAGTAGCCTCCCGATTGTGGAGTATATCCCCAATTGGAAAAGATGTAACCACCGAAATTGAACGCTCTTGAAAGTAATGCTTGAGTTTACGAGAGGTAAGCAGTACCACATATAGAAGCTTCTGCACTTGAGGGTACCGCATCTTGGATTCGCCCAATACTTCACTGACGAAATAAACCAGGCGTTGAGTCCTCTACAAGTGTCCCTCCTCCTCCCGCTCCACAATAATTGCAGCACTGACTACGTGAGTTGTTGCCGCTATGTAAAGCAGAAGGGGTTCCTCTGGCGCTGGCGTGACCAATATCGGAGGTGTGGTCAGGAGCGCTTTCAGATCCTCGAAAGCCTGCTGAGCCTCGGGAGTCCATTGAAAGTTGTCTTGTTTCTTCAAGAGTTTGAAAAACGGCATCCCCCGAGTGCCCAAGCGAGCAATAAACCGGTCGAGTGCCACCATGCACCCTGTGAGCTTCTGGACCTCCTTCTAGCAAGTCAGCGGCTTCATTTTGAGAATAGCGTTGATTTTCTCGGGGTTTGCCTCGATGCCGCGATGTGACACGATAAATCCGAGCAGCTTCCCCGAGGGAGCCCCGAAAACGCACTTCTCGGGGTTGAGCTTCATCTTGAAGGCCCTTAGGCTTTCAAACGTCTCGGCCAGATTAGACGTGAGATCTTCCTTCCACTACTACAGAACGGCACATTACTATCGCTTTATCTGTGTCGGTTCTTAAGTTTTCAGGAAAAAACGATTGTGATAGATAACTTCGGACGGGGTGTTAGTAATAATCACTATCGGTTCTGAGATTATAGTGATTGTGATATGGACTCGACATATCCCAATCGGTTCTCAACTAACAAGCGATAGTGATATGGATACGTCATCTCTATCGGTTCCAAGAAAATAAGAGATAGTGATGATCACGTATATATCACTATCGGTTCTTTTTATAGAAGTGATAGTGATGTGGGTATACATCACTATCGGTTCCAAGAAAAGAAGCGATAGTGATGTTCACGTGATCATCACTATCGCTTTTATGGAAAGAACCGATAGTGATAACCGTGGAAATCACTATCGCTTTTTAGTTGAGAACCGATTGTGATGTGCCTCGCTAGGTTATATATACCACTCGGGAACAAGATCTCTGTTGTTGTTCCAGAGGAGATTTCTCGCCGCTTGATCAAGAAAACAGCTCATATTCTGGTGCTTGGAAGCAATACTTGGATGATAAAATTTGAAGTCCTCAAGGATAGGTGTTAAGAGGGCAAATTTGAAGCCTTATCTTGAGGAGATTCCTTCTTTTTACCCTCGTTTGCTGTTTTCTTCAAAATGTGAGCAATCCGCCTTTAAATTAAACCCTTCAATTTTGCACTAGGTAATTTTGATACATCGTGAATAAAGTTTAAGTTACCTTTGGAATTGAGTATATGCTATCAGATTTCACACTCTCTATTAATTTGTCAAGCACACATCTATTTAATTATTGTAGTGCTCTTGTTAATATGGAATTATTGTTAATTTCTATCATGTGATAAATGCTAGAGTTTAGGTTGGAACCTCGTCTCTGTTCGAGGATGCTTGTTTATAAATATGCGAACAAAATGGCATATTTATAAGTGAGCGATCTCGAATTGTCCACGTTTTTAATTGGGCGATTCGAGGATATGTGGTTTGGGCAAGTTCTGGTGTGTTGTACAACTCGAGTAGATTTGATGGCGTCTCTGGTGTTCTCCATATACACACCCTCTTGACTGTTGTCGAGGCGTGTATATGGAGAACAAGGGGAGATGTCACAAATTTTCTCTCGAGTTGTACAAATGCCTTAGGAACTTTCCTAACCACATATCCTCGAATGGGATTAGGACCTAACCTATTTAGAGATTAGGAGTCATCGTTGGTACCCTTGTTTTGTTTTGTTGTAGTCAAAAGATTTGCAAGTACTACTGAGAGCTATATAATTAGATTATTTGATATCATTGTTGATGTTAAAAATGTAGGTCTCCTATGTAAGGAATTGAAAGCACTAAGCAGGAGAAGAATCTAGATATCGATCGGGAGTACATATTTTATATATCTTGGAACACGTCCTCTATTTACATAAAGGTAATATTAATTAGAAATGATGTCTCAATATTTCAAATAGCTAGCTAGGTGTCTCAATATTTATTGTGCGAAGTTTAATTACAGATGGACCGTAAGGAATGGATGTATCGTAAAAGTCATTTGAGTGCTGAATTTCAGAGGGTGTTAAGGAGTTCAAAAAATTGCGAAGAGGACATTGTGAGGAGGGTGTAAACTTCATATATTGTCCTTGCATTGATTGCACCAATCTGAGAAGATTTAACAACTTCGGCTCAAATCGAGGACCACGATTCGGCGTGGCTTTGTGAGGAATTACGTGTTGGATCCATCACGGCGAGGCAGTGGTACCCTTCCGGTGTGTAACGAAGATACGGTGGAACGGATGACGAGTTGCAGACATGATATGTTTGAGGATGAGAATTTGGAGCAAATGTTGCGGGATGTGGAGGTAATTACGGAAAGAGAGTTGAAAAGTTTAAAAGCTTGATGGAAGATGATGCCAAACCGCTGTTCACAAGGTTGCAAAGCGGAATACACCAAGTTGGGTTCGGTCCTTGCATTGTTGAGCGAAGGCAAAACACCGTTGGACGGATACAAGTTTCAATGCACTTCTAGTTCTTCTATCGGATGTGCTTCGAAGAAGCGAGTTGCCAACAAGCATTTATGAAGCGAAGAAGCTACTGTGTCCCATGGGAATGGAAATAGAAAGGATACATGCATGTCCTAATGATTGCATCTTGTACCGTAACGCATATCAGGAGCTGCACGTTTGTCTAGTGTGCAGTGTGCCCCGGTACAAACAAAAGGAGAAGCGTAACGACAAGAAGCGTAAGAGCCGAACAGCGATGGTGAAGAGGTCACTAAAGGTGCACCGCCAAGGTATTGTGGTACTTGCCCATCATTCCCGTCTTGGCGGTTGTTTGCAAATCCCGAGAGGCAAAATTGTTGTGTTGGCATTATGAGTCTCGAAAGGAAGATGGCAAGCTGAGACACCCTGCTGATTCGGCTCAATGGAGAAACATCGATTGGAAACATGAGGAGTTTGGTGCCGAAATGAGGAACATAAGGTTTGGGTTGAGTACCGATGGAATGAATCCATTTGGTAACATGAGCGGCCGCCACAAAGACGTGGCGATTCATTGTGTATCTACAACCTCCCTCCTTGGTTGTGCATGAAGCGAAGTATATCATGATGTCCTTGCTAATCTCGGGACCCAAACAGTAGGAAATGATATTGATGTGTACCTTGCACCATTGATCGAGGATTTGGTACAATTGTGGAATGAGGGGTCGTGGTGTGGGATGCATACAAAGAGAGTATTTCACCCTCGAGCTATGGTATTTTGTACCATAAATGATTTCGACGCTTGGTAATTTGGCGGGTACAAGATCTGAAAGGAGCCAAAGCGTGTCCTATCTGTGAAGAGGAGGCGAGAGCCTATGGCTACCGAATTCCAAGAAAACCGTGTATATGGGTCACGTAGGTTTCTACCTCGAAGTCATCGATCCGTAAAATGGATGACAAATTTGATGGGAAGAGGGAAGTCCGTCGCCCCCATGACCTATGAGTGGAAGGCAAGTATATTCACGTGTGGAGGATATTGAACTTGATGCGGAAAGAGTAAATAAATCTGTTAGTACTAGGACAATTTGGAAGAAGAGGTCCATATTTTGGGACTTGCCGTCTTGGAAGGAGTTAGATGTCCGACATTGTATTGATGTCATGCACGTTGAGAAGAATGTCTGCGACAATTTGGTTGGTATCTGCGCTGAACATACAGGAAGACCAAGGATGGTGTGAATGCTCGTCGCGACATGGCCTACATGGGAATCAGGCCCAGGCTTGCAGTGATAGAGGAGGATGGGAAAGGTCCGTACATCCCCGCTGCATGCTACACCCTATCCAAGAAGGAGAAAGAAGATCTCTGCAAATGTCTCCAAGGTATTAAAGTTCCATCTGGCTACTCCGCAAACATTAAGAAGCTGGTGTCCATGGATGATTTGAAGTTGTTGGGCATGAAGTCCCACGACCGCCATGTCTTGATGACCCAAATGCTCCGGTTGCTATCGAAATATTCACTTTGAGGATGTCGGGTTTGCAATCACGAAGCTCATATTTCTTCAATGCGATCTCTGCAAAGTTATTGACCCCGATATGCTAGACAACTTACAGAGTGAGGTGGTGCGACTCTATGTCGACTTGAGATGCATTTCCCACCATCGTTCTTCGACGTCATGGTCCATCTTGTTGTTCACCTTGTCGAGAGATTAAGATATGTGGCCCGCATTCTTCGTTACATGTATCCGTTCGAGAGGTACATGGGTATATTAAAGTCCTACGTGAGAATCGGTCGAAACACGAGGGTAGTATTGTGGAAGGTTATGGGATTGAAGAGGTTATTGAGTTCTGCGTGGACTATCTCGGAGAAGACAAGCAATCGGTGTTCCTCTATCTCGCCATGAGGGCGCACTATCCGCAAAGGCTGTTAGGCGAAACTAACGAGGCCACGATTTGATATGTATTGCAAAGCGCATCGGCGATCTTGCAAAGACAAAGATGAAGTTGCGAGGTATATCGAAAGACAAGTCGATTTTACGAGAAGAGAATCCACATATGGATGAGCTTTCCATCATGCGAGAACACAACGATAGATTTCTAACATGGTTCAAACAGAGGCGAGGTCTCTGTTAGTGATACTATCAAATGGTTGGTCGACGGACCTAGATTTAATGTCTGAGACATGGCGAGTGCGATATTAATGGGTACACCTTTACCATCGAAAGTCGGGATCTAAGAGTCTTGCTCAAAACAATGATGTCGGCATAGATGCTTTGTCCGATGAACATCATCGAAAGGAGGATCCTCAATGGCAATGAACTTTTACTACGGGGTGATCAAAGAAATTTGGGAGGTCGATTACGGAATATACCAAATTCCATTGTTCCGATGTAAGTGGATGGGACTTCCACATGGACTGAAGGTCGACAAGAGAAGTTTTACTCTTGTGGATCTCAACAGAATTGCCTATAAAGATGACCCATTCATACTTGCGAAGCATGCAAATCACGTCTTCTATGTGCATGATCCGGCCAATCCGAGGTTGCACGTCGTCCTTTATGGCAAGCGACAGATCGTTGGTATAGAAAATGTCATAGATGAAGAAGAATACGACGAGTTTGATGAAATACCTCTGTTTGCGGATGGGGCCTGTCTTAGCGGCGACGACGACACACATGGAAGAAATTACATACGTGTAAATCATCAAAAAGGGTTGTATTGTAAATAAAAGGAGTACATCATTGTATCGGTTGATATGTGTTTGCAAAGGTTATGTGTACGTATGAAACTTTCACAAATTTTGTCAATGCATTGTGGTATGTAGCTACTTAATGGAATAAAAAGAAGGCACTCTACATCAAATCATTTAAGGAATTTTCGAATACTTGGACTTTATTTGAGAAAGATTTGACTTTTCTACTCTTTGACCAAAAAGTATGCCTACAAAGTGAATTTGGGCTTCTGTTTTCAATGCTTACTCATTTTGCCAAAATCCTTTTTAGAAAAGATCGTAGTATCACAAAGTATGTTTACGCAAACTTTCAAATAATTCCAACTATGTGTGCAAAAGATATGGCCTTTTCACTCTTTGATCGAGATATCTCTGTAAATTCAGACTTTATGGTTTGTCGGAAAACAAGCAAGTGCCTATATTTGTATTGGTTCTTATTTAAAGCAACACATATACATAATCATTTGTATCGGTTTTGTAATAAAACCGATAGTAATACTATCCTTGCTTGTATCGGTTTTACTTTAGAACCGATAGAAATATCACTCCTAGGGTTTTCCTTAGTACAAGTATTTCTATCGGTTTTCATTTACAAACCCGATAGAGATACTATCATTGTATCGGTTTTACTTGAAAACCGATAGGAATATGCCTCCTAGGGTTTTCCTTAGTACAAGTATTTCTATCGGTTTTGTTGGAAAACCGATAGTAATGAGGAGAGTGAACAATATTACGCTGCGCTCCTCCATTTTTTTTGCCCTAGCTCCCCCCACGCTGAATTGCTCCGCGACCACGATTTCTTCGCCTCCACCGCCAACGCCGCGCAAGCCTCCACGCTCCCTCTCCTCCTCACGCCGTGCACTCCTTCCCCGCCGAATCGCCCCACGCCGCCGACTCCTCCCCGCCGACTCTTCCCCACGCCGTCGACTCTTCCCCACGCCGAAGTCGCCTCCCACGCCGACTCCCCCGCCACGACTCTTCTTCCCCACGCGTCGACTCCTCCCCGCACCGCCAAGTCGCCCCACGCTGTCCCTCTGTGTATGCTCTGTAATTATACAAGATCTGCTTTTTGAAACATGTTCCTTCTGATTTTAGAAGAATGATTTATCACACTTTCTGATTTTGAAGTTCTAATAGCAAATTATAAATAGCTAAAGTTGCTCAAATTGCTCTCTTTCATTGTGCTCCTCCTAACACAATGTCTCGATCCGCCATCAACAAATGATACAACCGCAAACTAGACGAACATAAAGTTGAAGATGGTTCAAGAAAATAGGGGTTACAGGATTCCAGATATTGTTAGTTAAGAAAAGTACCAAGGAAAAGGAGAGGTCATGACAATTAAAAATCACCCTGCAGATTAAGAGACTAAATGAAGACTCTTGTATTATCAATATGAATGCTTTCTGTACATCAACACATATGTGCACCAATCAGTGTACATTTACCTGCACCAATCACTTTGGTAGATTGTCTTGGGTATTGCTTTGGGATCTTCAATTTCCAAACTTCAATTACGAGTTTAGTTTAGCAAAAGTGGACTTCAGATACCAACAGTTTGCAAACTACCAAAACCTGATGTTAAGCCGTATATGTGTTGTTGCTATATATGTGGATTACCTTATACTCTTGTCTTAGTTTTAACAAGCGCAACATATATGGTCTTATTTGTCCTTATATGATTCTCAATTTGATTTTTCTCTATGCTTGGTGTATCTCTTGGATAGTCCACGTATTTTACAAAGTTACCTTCGCAAAAGTATTCATACATTTCTATATAGCATAATCTTTCCATATGCATTGATTGCTTGTTTATATATGCAAATGATGGCTTGTAGCAACTTTTGAGTATGCGATGGTATAGTTATTTCAATCTTAATTGCATATTACTTTTTTATCTCAAAGATATGTTAGAGTTTAGGTTATGTAACCTCGTCTCCCGCTCGAGAGTGTTTAATTATAAATATGCTTTGGAATAGCATATTTATAAGCAAGCGATCTCGAATTGTCCACGTTTTTGGATTAGTTCGAGGATATGTGGTTGGGCAAGTTCTGTGTTGTACAACTCACGAGTAGATTTGATGGCGTCTCCCGCTTGTTCTCGGATACACACCCTCTTGACTTGTTGTCGACGCGTCCGTAGAACGGAGATGCGGCGAAATTTTCTCCGAGTAGTACAACGGCTTAGAACTTGCCCGAACCACATATCCTCGAATGGGATTAGGACCAAACCTATTTAGAGGTTAGGAGTCATCGTTGAAGATCATTCGTTTCTCTGTTTGTTGTCAATGAGCTGTTGCTTTACATGATTTATTGTCAACTTCACATAATTGCTACGAATTGCTTTATCTCATGTCAAATATATGACCATGTCAGATAAGAAAACTGAAAATGTCGCAACTAGAGAGCATCGACTCATCGCCGAATGTAACCGAATTTTTCGCTCCGAGGGGCCGGCGAACTTCAAGTGTCGAGCCGAGCCAACTTCCAAGTGTCGAGGGGCCGAGTAAGGTGAGGAAGGCCCGAGGACCGAGTAAAGGGGCCATAGGGAGAACACCACGTTCTCCAGTTCAATGCCACGGGGGTTTGCACGGGTCCTCCTAAGTACAAGGGGCGATACCGCTCATTCCTCGGCCAATTGGTGAGGGAGAGGGTTGCCATAACAGTTAAGGACCGGAGAAAGGAGGTCGGCGAAAGCGTAAGAACCGGTGTGGGACGAGGTGAAGGGCAAATGGATTATAGAAGAGGAGGGCGAAAACAATGCCAAAGATGTACGCCATGAAGAGGATGGGTGTGGCTTTGAGGCACTTCGTGGTCTACATGCATAGTAAGTACGTCTTTGAAAGGCCGTACACCATTCGAGAGGTATCCGCTCGTGACTCCGATGTTTGGGAGGAGTTCACGAGATCAAGGGTACGCCCGAGGCGAGGAGCCGAGATGAAGAACATTGGTATCCAGAGGCGAGAACACGTACCGCACCACCTCGGTTCAAAGTGGCTACGAAGGAAGAAAGCGAGAATGGGCGCGAGTAACCGAGGAGTGCGCGAACTCCGGAGAAGGTTTTACTCCCACATATGTGAGGAGCGGCACGGATTGGGTATTAGCGAGGACAAAGAAATCCGCGGACGGGCAGGTGGTAGTACCAAACCCGCTATCACGCAAGTCGTCTCCACCATCGTAAGTCAACAAACTTACTACATTGCGATCAACCATTCTGTTGTATTTCAGATCTAATTCAGTACTCCCCTCTTGCAGGAGGAGGTCACCAGAGGAAAGAGCAGGGACCTTTGTTAGCCAAGGGTCAAATGACATCTTGTCCTCCGCGATCGGGAAGTCCGACCATAAGGGCGGGTACTTGCCGAGGGGCGGGCATCTGAAGAAGACGATTCAAGACGAGGTTAGGAGTGCGGGGCAAGATCATGGGAGGCACGACGAGCGCATGAAGGACACGCCAGGAGGAGATCAAGGAGGAGATGAGGGGGAGATGACGGACGTGAGCAGGAGATGAGGGTAGAGATGGACCGCTTGAGGGCCGAGATGATGGCGATGTTCTCCCAGTCGAGCGGATGACCCCGCCACCGTCTGAAACACGTGCATGACCAAAGCAAGGGTCTAAAACGATAAGGCCGGGTCAGACTAAAGGTAATAGTTAATTTTGCATGGCTTCGAGGTGCGAGGGTAACTCCCCAATATTTTCTCTTAAGTTCGCACCTCTTGCAAAGCGCCTCTGAAGTGCCACTCACGCCGACGGAAGATGGATTTCTGTTGAGGTTGCACGCGGGTTGCATTTCCATGCAACGAGACCGACACGGTGCATGGTCGGCCTTTGGGGAAGGGCTACATGAGGGTCGGTGGACTACGCCCTGAAGCCTTCTTATCACATGTGCTCGAAGTTCCCCAACGAAGAGATCACCACTCTCGCAAGCGCACATGTCGCTCATCAAATGGCCCACGAGCGTCGTCTTGGTCAAGGTAAAAACCTCGCTTTCTACAGACCAAAGAGTATTGCAACAAGTTGTTCATACGCTGCTTTGTAGGTTCCTACCGCACTGCGCCTCCTCCCACGATCGTGGACGAGTCCCGCGCAGATAATTGAGTGGTGCATAAAAGGGCTACCACGACGACCACAGAAACCTTTGGAGGCCTCCGCTAAAAGCCAAGGCTCACATGCACCATAGTGCCCTCTCAGCACGTGAAAAGCCTCCAACCCCCCTCCGAGACTCCTTCGCCCAGAAAGGAGAGCCGCACGAGCCACAGAGAAGCCCTATAATTTTAAGGCGTATGAACATGGAAAGCCCTACGCCTCTGCGAAATTGAATACTTTAGGCATGTGGACTCGCGGCTCCATGGATGGTACATTGACAAAGTGAAAGGGAACAGCGTCGGGTCGACTTCAATGTTAGGTACAAAAGGACATTTCCACCGTGAGGACGACGGACATTTCGGTCGCTTTTGAGGATCTGTTCGTCTCTACCAAATGATCTCCATCGACGTTTCCTTTGTGCGATCCTCGACACCGTGAGTATCGCACCACGTAGCATGACCTTAGAACTTCCATAGGATTTTGCATTATGCTTCAGAATATTCAATACGAGTTGCGGGGCAATGAGGCAATGAGTCGTGACGAATCGACAACTAATTGGGTTAAATCGACCACGAGCCGGTGTCCGCAACGATGGCTAGGCTTCAACCGCAATGGCTTGCGGCTACATCAAGGGTGCGTTGAAAGTCGAGGCCAAGAAGGACTTCATTCTATTCCGCATCACGAGGAGTAAGTACTACTACACCCTTCAATTACTTGTACGCACTTCAACCGTATGTGAACTTATTTCCTTCACTGCATACCATTTAATAAGCAACCATTGGGTCCTACTCGTGATCATTCCGAGTAACAACGTGGTCTACACTTTTAATTCCATTGAGAAGAGACCGATGGCCTCACGCGATCAAGCCTCCTTTGGAGCGATAAGTGCACTACTCTTATGTAACACTTTCGTATTTAACTACGTACATTCATTATTTTGTACTTATGACGTCTCTCCAATGTATATAGGGGTTTCTCCGACCACGTCGCAGTATGAGGATACACGATCGAAAAAAGGGCTCCAAGTCGAGTATGTGCGCTTCAAGGTACAAGTGGCGTCCCTATATAAGATTTAGATTTCTGACATATTTTCTTCGTCTCTTAATTTCTTTTCTTTCTTCACGATTGCCATCAACAGAGCAGCGGCGACCACAAATGGTTTGTACGTCATGCATCACATGCTTGATCTTGATTAGCCTCTCGAGACCGTTTCCCCGTGTATATATGTACATGCATAATAATACAAGTAGCCTTTCACATAGAAATTTCAAAACTTAAATTAAAACACTCGCTTTATTTTGCAGACTCTCAATATCCCCGAAGAGTATAGACCGCACTACGCCAACAAGATAAGGGACCACTTATGCGAGTGGTCTTGGATGGAATGTATGGTGGAGGACTGACGGTTTAGAGATCCCAAAGCTCGTACTAGGCTATATGTGAACAATATTACAAATCTGAATGGGATTACATGTGTACATGATGGTTAAGCATGTGTCATTGTAACAAAGTATTCATTTTCTGAATGTGATATGTATTTGTTGTAACAATTAAAGTATTCATTTTCTCGTGAATGAGTTGTATTCATTTTCTGTGAATGTGAATGTGATATACATCTTTGTATGTTTGTGATATGTGCATATATATATTGTGTGAAATATGTGCTGATTGGAGGGTCAATTGGAAAGTAGCACACCCTTCATCTCTATCGGTTCTCACAAGAAAATGATAGAGATAACATTGTCATCTCTATCGGTTTTTTGTAAGAAATGATAGAGATAATGTTTACATCTCTATCGGTTCCTACAAGAAAATGATAGAGATGAACTCATCATCTCTATCGGTTCTTCGAAAGAAAATGATAGAGATGAACTCATCATCTCTATCGGTTCTTCGAAAGAAGCGATAGAGATAATAGCGCCTCATCTCTGTCTAACCGCTTAGTGTCGCCACCAGAACCGATTGCGATGATAAAAAAGAACCGATTGTGATGTGTAAACGTGTAGTAGTGTTCGCTCGGGTTTTATCCACGACGTCGTCTACGTATGCCTCCACGTTGCGTCCGAGTTGAGTGTGAAAACACTATTGTATAGCACGCTGGTAGGTCGTGCCAGTGTTTTTCAACCCGAATGGCATTGTGATGTAGCAATACGCACTGAACGGAGTGATGAATGAGGTCTTGATGTAGTCTTCTTCCTTCAGCTTGATTTGGTACCCTGAGTATGCGTCTAGGAAACTCAGGAGTTCGCACCCGGCAGTCGAGTCTACCACCTGATCGATGCGGGGTAACCCGAAGGGATACTTTGGGCACGCCTTATTGAGATCAGTGTAATCGACACACATGCGCCAACTTTTATTCTTTTTCCGTACAAGGACCGGATTCGCCAACCAGTCGGGATGATACACTTCTTTTATGAAATTAGTGGCTAAAAGTTTGGTGATCTCCTCTCTAATGGCATCACGGTGATCTTGTGCGAACCGTCGAAGTCACTGCTTGATGGGCTTTGCTCTTTCGTCAACATTGAGAGAGTGCTCGATCACCTCCCTAGGAACACCGGGCATGTCGGATGGCTTCCAAGCAAAAATATCCCGGTTTGCCCGAAGGAAAGCGACGAGCGTATCTTCCTATTTGGGATCAAGCCCTGTCCCAATCAAGGCCGTTTGGGCTGAGTTGGACGGGTCAAGAATCACCTTCTTGACTCCCTCGTCAGGCTTCATACCCGACTTGACTTGCTTTGCAGTCGGGACGTCGCCTTCGCCCTGCGGGAGGGCAGCCACCAGCCGGATCTTCTCAACATCGGCCGACGCCACCAGCAGCTCGGCCAGGTCGCAACTTTCCCTGTCGCACACGAAGGACTGCTTGACATCCCTCCGAACCGTGATGACGCCGTTTGGTCCTGGCATCTTCAACGCCAGATACGTGTAATGGGGGACGGCCATGAACCTGGCCAAGCCTGGCCTTCCCAAGATGGCATGGTATGCCGTCTCAAAATTGGCCACCTCGAAGTTCAGATACTTCGTTCGGCAGTTCTCCTTGGTTCCGAACGTCACCGGTAGTGTGATTTGCCCGAGTGGTACTGTCGAGGTCCCTGTGATTACCCCATGGAACGGCGACGATCCACGCTTCAACTCGGAGCGAGGGATCTTCATATCGTCGAAGGTTTTGGAGAAAAGGATGTTGAGCCCACTTCGTCCATCGACCAGCACCCTCTTGAGCCTAACGCTGCGCACGACTGGGTCTAGGACCAGAGGATATCTCCCCAGGAATGGGACACAGTCAGGGTGATCTGAGTGATCAAATGTGATCGGGATTTCAGACCACGTCAGGAACTGGGGCGTCGCCGGTGTTACTGCATTGACCTCCCGAGCGGGAAGCTTCTGCTTCCGCTTGGACTCATACGCAGCCGAGCCTCTGAATATATAGTTGAGCTCGTGCTTGGTCACCTGGTAATCACCCCCGTCTTCTTCGGGTGGATCTTGTTTCTTTGCCGCTTCGCCCTTGCCTCGGTTCGCCCTATGGCTACTCTCGCGGGCAAACCTCTTCAGGGTGTAGCAGTCCTTGGCTGTGTACTTCCCCTGGGGGTGGAAAGGGCAAATGGCATCCATCACCTCTTCGTAGTCGTTGTTCCGTGGCACTTGGGGCTGGCCGCGCTCGGCTGCAGTGACCATCTCTCCAGGCCCACGCATCTTGTCCCTTTGCTTGGAGGACTCGGCGTGGTCCTTTTTGTCCTTTTGCCGCGGGTGATCTTCCTGGCGCTCCGCCAGGGTGTCCGAGGCCATGGCATAGCGGTCGGCCAGGGCAAACATCTCCCTGATGGTGGTCGGCGGGCTCCGAGACATCTTCTTGATCAAGTCGGGGTTGCTGACTCCCTTCTAGAAGGCAGCTATGACGACCGCTTCTGAAGCATCCCGAATGGTATTTTTCTTCTGCATGAAGCGTCGAATAAATTCCCGCAGGGATTCATTCTTCTTCTAATGAAGTTGATACAGGTCCCACGAGGTCCCAGGCCTCTCGTAGGTGCCTTGGAAGTTTGAGATGAACTGCTCACAGAGATCACCCCAGGAATCAATAGAACCCGCTGGGAGTCCTGTGAGCCAAGCTTGGGCCGATGGGGCGAGCGTGACCGGCAGGTAATTTGCCATCACGCTCTGATCTCCCCCGGCTGTGTTGACTATGAGGGCATAAACCTGCAGCCAGGCCTCTGGATCTCTTTCTCTGTCGAACTTGACGATGCCCCTAGGATTGAAACCGTCGGGCCAAACCACTCGGCGGAGTCAGGGGGTGAAGGCGCGGACCCCATCGATGGGCCCGCTACTGCGCCATCGAGGCGATCGGCGCAGGGGTGTCCCGTCTCAGTGATCCCCATCGTCACACCCAGCCTGGCGACAATGATCCTTGCGGTAGGTACGGTCATCGCATCGGCCATTGCGATCGTCCCGGCCATCATAGCTGATGCCAAAACGTTCATAGTCATCCTCATGCCGGCGCCGCTCCCCCTCTTCCCGTTTGCACCGCCTGGCATTAAGATCCAAGCAGAGATCACGGTTGAGGCTCTGGCGGGCGTCTTCGCCCCGGTGAAGCTCGAGCCGACTGCCACAGGGCCAACTTTGGGCAGTCCAACTGCTGCCGGTCTGGGTGGCCGCACGGACACGAGACTATGTCTTCTCTACGGGTGCTTCCTGGTTTTGCTGGACCACTGCCGCCGTCACCATGGCCTTAACTTGGGCTACGATCAGGGCAGCGGGGCTGTCCAGACCAAGGATTGGCCCTAGGGTGTCGAGTAGCATCTTGGAGGCGACGATGTTCTGTTGCGGCGTGTGGAAGACTAGTTGGTCCCCTTTCTTCGCCTGCAAAAACTCCTCGTTGACGTTGCGCCCCCGATTCTGGAGGGACCTCGCGCGCTCCTCCTGGGCCGTGCGACGGAGACGCTCCGCCTCCATTATGTCTGTGGCTTCTTGCTGGTGCAGGGTGTCAGTCCGATCATCTTCGATCGCGAAGACGCCACAGAAGGCTCCTTGAGTGCGGGTGGACGCAGTGCCCCTACCTGGTGCACCAACTATCGATGTTTATGATCAGCAATAAAGAAGAGTGAACGGGGCAAGGCGGAAGATCTGAGCTTGATGGTAACGCAAGACACAAGGCAATTTATCCAGGTTCAGGATCTCCGATGGAGATAATACCCTAATCCTGCGTTCGGTGTTTCATGGTGTATGGGAGTGTGTTCTTTCTTACAAGTTCTCCTTTTCTTCTCCCAAAGCTCCCCTCCTCTTTATACAACAGAGGAGGATCGCCTGTATACAGTAGTGGAGGTTGTTGAAGCACAACAGGGGTGGTTGGGCGTAGAGGAGAGGTTGTCCTGTTCCTGGCCGACCATGCACAAAAGACATGCAGTCTTGAGCTACCTTCCGCAGGGGTGCAGTGCACCACCTAACTGTCGACCCCTTCTCCGGTCTTTTCCGTTCTCAGATCTGACCGACCTTCGGAAGGTCCTTTTCTTGTCCATCCGGCCCAGCCCATCCCTTCGAGGTGGTCCGAACGGCCCCTTAAGTAGGTATCCGAGGCCCATATATTCCACACTCGCCCTCTTTCGCCACTTTATTTCAACATCAACATGACTCAATCTACCTAATCCTCACAGAATAAAATATAAGGCAACAAATAAAGAAGAAAGTATGAAGAATGATAAAAGAAGCTTGGTGTCCGAGCACCAAGAACTTCTTGAGACTATGCGCTCGAGCTACACTTGGATCCAGGCATCCAAGCACGCCACAGTCTATGTGTCCAAGAGCATTTCCTAACCTTAATCCCTACTTCTATTTGTTGTACTCAGCTATTTACACATACATATTTATACACATCACATTTTGTAATATGAAGCAAAAAGCTAGTAATAAGAATTTTGGTGCATGGACCTCTAGACGAATCAATTGGGCATGTTGTTTACTTGTGGCTAGTTACAGTTTTTGGTGTTTTATGGCATTTTGATCTGTAACTAACATTGTGCTCGAGGTACGAAGGCAACAAGGTGATCGAAATTAAAGTGATAGTCGAACACCATGTTACTTTCATACACCTCAAGAGCACAATGTCACCTTCAGAAATACCATGAAATAGCAAAAACTGTGACTAGCCAGCAGTAAATAACATGCTCGATTGATTTGTCTCGAGGTCCATTTGCCAAAATTTTCCAAGGGGCCTTTCTTCTATATTCACAATGGATTAATCCTTCCAACGTATTGACAAGCGGAGCTAACTAACAGAATTATAGAAATGCTTAACCTAACAACAAATAAAGAAGAATAAGAAGAACATAAAAGAAACTTGGTGTCCAAGCACCCAGAACTCCTCGAGATAATGCGCTCGAGCCTGCATGACATCACAGGTAATAATATAAGGCAATGAACAAATAAGAAAGTACAAAAGAACAATAAAAGAAACTTGGTGCCTGAGCACTAAGAACTCCTCGAGATAAAGCACTCGAGCCCGCTTGGATCCACACGTTCATATGCCATGGACCACTCGTCCGAGAGCATTTCCTAACCTTAAGCCCTATTTTCATTTGCTATACTCACCTATTTACACACACCATATATATACACACATTCATATTTGGATATTGAAATTGAAGCCAAATTAAATTGGCATACTGAACTCATACATGACTAAGCTTGAGATGATGATAAATTCAAACCACATGAAGATAGCTAACATTGAGATGATGATCGATCCAAAGTGCATTTAATTGTCAAGTAACTTTAATCAAGATGGCTCATATTGTGACGATGATAAATTCAAAGCATACTCAATTCCCAAAGAACTTCTAGCATCAATAATTTTATTTAACAAGTTTACAAACTATTTGTTTTGCATCATGATTAGAATTTTAAATTAATTTTAAATACTTATACAAAACAAGACATGAAAGTTTACACTTTTGGTCATAGTCATCTTGAGAGTTAACACTTGACCTTCTATGAATGAGACAATGAATCAGATACTATACGGAGTAGTGATCCAATGATGCATGGTCACAAATGAATCATGCAAACCAAATTAATCCCATGAAAGCATAGATAGAGACTGACCACATGCATGGGTGTGCTCAGATCAATAGAGGTAGCAGTTCTGCTACTATGCTAGTGCTTGTTTAGGGAGCGCACAAAAGCTTTGCACACCGTTGTAAAATAGCGAGTGAGTAAAAAATATAGCTCACCAGATTGATAGCCAGGGGAGGAGGACGTCAAGGAGGATGTCGCCAAGGGGGAGGACGCTGGGGGAAGGAGGTCACCGATGTCAGGGCTAGGGTTTGGGAGAGATGACGTGTGTAGGAGGCTAGCTAAGGTTTAGGAGAGCTGGGGCGCATGGGTAAGTTTATACTGATGTTATCATAAGAACCGTCTATGATATCTAAGTATCATAGACAATTCTACAATAGAACTATTTGTGATATGATGGCAATGAACTTCAGCTCCATACTATATAAAAATGGGCAGAAGTTCATAGACTTACAAATAGATGTTAAATGCAGTATTTCTCTAAAGATGGTTGTACACTATCTAAATGTGCCAGGACAAGTATTTTCCAACCATCTGCAATACATTAAATTTTGCACTGAAACCATGTGTGTAGCACCATCTGTAGATATTTCTCTACATATAGAGTGTAGCACCATATGCTATTTTTAAGACTAACAAACCAAAGGCCCTAGCTTCATTCAAAACCAATAGTTGTTTTTTTAAATTTATTTTTAGACATGACAAATAAACATGATGACCTTATCATAACTCCACTTGCTTATTCTTTTGTATAAAAATTAGCCATTTACGGTGATCGACGCGTGTGTAGCTAGCTTCCTCAAGTTGTTCTTCCTCAATTGTTATGCCATTTCCGATAGGAGGTAACTCATCAAATTGATTGTATTTCTTTTCATCTACTATATTCTCAACTTCGACAATCCTCCTTATTCCCTGAAGAACTACGTGGCGCTTCTTGTTAGACGGATTGGATACATAGAAGATTTGAACAACTTGGTTAGCACATACGAATGGCTTGTCTTGATATCCGACACATTCGAGGTCCACAATAGTGACACTGTACTTGCCAACCTTCACCTGCTAGAGGTGAACCCAACAGCACCAAAATAAGGGGATCATAAAAAAATACGTAGTTGAGCTACCATATCTCCTCTATAAACCCATAGGAGGAGCTCCTCATTGACCCAGCAGTATTGAATACATCTATGTGGACACCGCTATTCTGGTTTGCACCCTTCATATCTTGATCTCTCATGTAAAATATGTACCCATTTAAGTCATATCATTTCCATGTCACAACTGTAAATGTTGGTCCTTTTGCTAACCATGTCAGTGTATCACCTAATGAGCTTTCAGTAATGGGTCGCTCTTTCAACCATTTGTTGAACTAAAGGTTGTGCTATCTCATGATCCATGACCCCTGCCGCGCTGGATTCTCTTGCCATAACCAGTACTTGTGCTCGTTAATATACAAGGACACTACAGCCATGTGTTGCAAAATCATGAAATGAGCTTGGGTACACGCAATTAGATCAGATGTCATTGCTTTCCTTCCGATGGTCCTGATATTCTCAAGCCTCCCCTCATGGCAAGATCAAGGTACACCTTTTGGTTCGATCTGAGACATGTAATCAATGCAAAATTTGATGAACTCTTCTGTTGCATAACCTTTGATAATGCCACCCTCCGATCAAGATTAATTCTGATATAAGATTTAAGAATTCCCATGTACCTCTCGAACAAGTACATGCTACATAGGAATACGAACAAACACATCTTTATCTCTCTTACAATGTGAACAATGAGATGGACCAAGATATCAAAAACAATGGAGGGAAATACAACTCAAGATTACATGGAGTCATCACCATCTCAGTTTATAGAACATCTAGTTCTTCGGGATCGATGATCTTCTGAGCAATTGTGTTAAATAAATAACACAACCTCAAGATTGTCTCCTGGACTTTGATCGGCAAAATACTTCTAATTGCAACAAGGAGCATCTGTGTCATCAGCTCATGATAGTCATGAGACTTCATGCCAATTAATTTCAAATCTTGCATTGAAACAAATCTCTTAATATTGGAGGAGTAACTGGATGGAACTTTCACACCATGTAGGCACTAACACAATTCAGTTGTCTTGGCCTTGGATAGGGTGTGACAAGCAGGTTAGTAGCACGTTCAACCTTTATCAGTCTATTTCAGTGCTAACTCAGGTCTGATACCCATATTGACCAAGTCAAGTCAATTATTGATACCTCCTTTATTTTGCCCTTAATGTTTAGTAAGAGACCAAGCAAACTATCACATACATTCTTCTCTACTGTATGACTCGATGAAATGGTGAACTTCTAGGTACTCCTAATAAGGTAGGTCTCAAAATATTGATCTCTTCTTCCATATGCTCTTATCATGGGTCCTCGATTTACATTCCTTTCCATGTGCAACATCTAAATGCTTAGCCATATCATAAACATCTCTCTCGCTTAAAGACCTTGAAGTTGAATCATCTTCATTCTTTCCATCAAATTGTTTCTTTATATTGTAGTACGGGTAATTCCTCTAAAGGAACATATGGTGACGCATGTACAAGATTTTACACATGTGATTTAACCACACACTCTCGATATCATTTAAGTAGCGAGTATAGGTTTTGGCGCCTTTTGTACTCTAACTCAACAGGTTAGTAAGGGTTGGATAATTATTTATGATACAGAATAACAAACAATGTGTCGGTGTACTTTGCACCAGGGTACCCTCTCTGCCGTAGAAGTAATAGGCTCAGAAAGTGGCCTGGCCCAGTTTAAGGCCCATGTGGCCCCCCGACGAGCAGTCTGGCGATCACGCTCGCCACGGCGCGGCGACTACAGGTGGCGCCTGGCGGGCAACTGGCGAAGCACGCCCGCTCACGGGCGCGAAGCCCACGGGCCTCGACGAAAGCGACTGGCGATCACGCCGCCACCGGCAGCAGCGACAGGCGTGGCCTCTGGCGAAAGCAACTGGCGAGCACGCCGCCCACCGGCGAGAAGCCCACGTGGCCTCGACGAGCAACTGGCGACACGCCGCCGTGGCGCGCGCAGCCGCGTGGCCTCTGGCGAGCGACTGGTGAGCACGCCGCCCACCGGCGAGAAGCCCACGTGGCCCTCGACGAGTAGCTCGGTGATCACGCCGCACGGACGAAGCGTTCAGCGTGGCACCCTAGCGGCAACTGGCGAAGCACGCCGCCCGCCAGCGAGAAGCCCATGTGGCCCCAGCGTAGCCGTTCGGCGATCACGCTCGCTTTCGCGGGCGAAGCGGCCGTGGCGCGCTTTGACGAGTGGGCGGTGTTTGGGTCCCCTTGTCGTGCCACGAAGGCAACCACAGGAATGAGGGAAGGCTTCGCCCAAGTTTTCTCCCTAGCACCTCGTGTCAGGGTCATTAATTGTGAAGGATTCAGCTTTCGACACGACGACGGCTCATGCCTCTGACGCTTCTCACCAACCCGTCGTAGAAGCGTCCTATCCCGGGCGGACCGGGCGAGGCCTCTCACCGACATTAAATGAGGTTCGAAGGACAAGGCCACGGAGGCGTGCTTAATAAATGAGTCGTGGGTCGACGTGGAAGCTGAATGATGGGTGTAATTAATGTGTTGTAGATAAGTATAGCACCACCATCTCTCCTGCCCGAGGTGGCCCGTCTATATAAGGGCGCCCTGGTGCATGAAGAACGGGGCGGTCGGCTAGAACAAGAAGCATAGAGAAACAGACACTGAAGAACACCCTTGTAAACGCTTCCCCATTTTCTCAATGAAGAACTAGCAGGACGTAAGGCTATTACCCTCATCGGGGGCCTGAACCTGGGTAAATCATTGTGTCCACCAGCTTGCTGACGCCCGGAATCCATCGTCGAGAGACATCAGGGTTTCCAGCCACGAAGATGCCCTCTACCGAACCATAATTTCCATCTAGGGAGTATACACCCTGTTAGCGAAATCTTGTCAAGTGAAATACGCCGACACAATGCAAAGTGAAATTCTCTTATTTGTGCGCATCCCAAACCTGCACCCCATGAAACCACAGTATTTTCAAATCTTCCACCAATAGTGCTATGTACAAATCAATATCGTTCCCATATTGTTTCAGGCCTTGGATATCGTTCCCATATTGTTTCAGGCCTTGGATAAGTATAGACAATAAAATATACTTTCGCATCAAAGACAACCAAGAATGAAGGTTGTAGATACAAAGATTCATAGACCAAGTGTTATGTCGGCTTCTTATGTTATCAAAAAGATTCATTCCAACTGTGCTCAATACAAACCTTATATTCCTCAGTTCTGCATCGAATTCTACAAACTTCTTATTGATGTTTCTCTACTGGGCGGAATAAGCAGAGTGTCTTAGTATTCCATCATTCTTACGCTCCTTCGAGTGCCAATGCAACAGTCTTGCCCCATTTGGGTTTGTAAATAAATGCTTCAAATGGGGGACTATAGGCAGATACAATGCCACCTTAACAGGAGGTCATTTCTTCACCTTGATGCCCTCACTATCATCCTCTAATTAATTCTTACAAGTTGTACTAGGATACGTT
Source organism: Guadua angustifolia (assembly GCA_036346375.1). Taxonomy (NCBI): domain Eukaryota; kingdom Viridiplantae; phylum Streptophyta; class Magnoliopsida; order Poales; family Poaceae; genus Guadua; species Guadua angustifolia. Next base: position 29,374,960 of record CM070522.1, on the reverse strand, counting down.
GCACACCGAACATACATGCAAGTTTGCATGCTCTTTATGATAGAGGATAATCATTCGGACATGCATGTATTCTTTGTACTTCCATTCCCAAGGGACAAAGAACCTTTTTAGCTTTATAGGTGGTTATCAGCAACTTATTTCTCTTTAGAAGTATGTCCGCTAATAGACCTAATACCACCGTGAAACTCTTCTCGGACCAACCGGTGCTTGCCTTCAATTTTAGCAGTTCAAGCATGGAAGGTAATCTTGTGTTTTTTGACTTGCAGTCTGGGATCAAAGGTTTCTCTGAATCATCTATCGAGCCCCAAAATTTTGAATACTCTCTCTCAACACAGTCCCCTTCTGCATCGCATACCATCTGATCCAAATTGTCATCGTGCAACCTATCCACATCGAAAGCACAATCAATATCATCAAGCATATCGTTGACTTTGTCAGCGATGTTAATACTACCTGCTTCTTATATAATCTTGTAACATCCCAAAATTTGAGTTTTGGAATATTTGAATTTAAAAATAAACCATTTGCATTTTTCTTGAATTAATCAAAGCTTAATTTGAATTATCTAATAATGAAAAGATTTAATTTGATTAATCTATTCATCAAATAAAAGGTTTCTGTTTGAATTTATTTGCTATTTATTTGAATTTATTTGGATTTCTAGAAAATTATTAAATTTGAAAATGTTTTTATTTTCTCAAATTACACTCGGGCCAAATCTTACCTCGGCCCATTCCTATTTTCTCTCTGTCTGGCCTGTTTCTTTGGCCCGATCCGCCCGTCACCTCAACCTGCTCTGCCAGCCCAGCTGCATCGCACCACGAGGACCGTCCGATCTGCGCTAGGTATGTGGTCGGGATGGATCCATGTCGCGCTTGCACCGCCACCAAAACACTAATCGTGCCATGGAGTTCGCGCTGAACTCGACGTCCATGTCGTGTCTGTGCGCGCCTCCTGAGGGCTATAAAAGCTTGACGACCCCGTGTGAGCTTCTCCATTGACCTCCACACCCATCGCCCCTTTCCTTGCTGCCCGAGACCCATCTATCGCCAAGAACGACCTCGCCAGAGTTTGCCACCGCTCGAAGACGCTTCTTCCTCATTGATCTCCATCTCGGGACCATCTCTGTCAACGCCGTTGCTTCCTCCGAGTTTGCAACATCTTCCTTTTCTAGATCTGTGCCGAGCCAGGTTCGATCGGTTGCCAAATCACCGATGCTGCATCATCTTCTTTAGCGTCGATGGGTTTGCGCCGTCGTTGTTTCACCGAAGGCTGAGCTTGAGTCGTGCTTGCGTGGCATCCGTCTCATCACCACTATGTCACCGCGTGGCTACCACGTTGCACATGGTCATCAGTTTTTCCCCGTGTGGCTCTAATGTCAGCGATTGCATCACCATGCCACATCAGTGTGCCACAGGCCCCACCTGTCAGCCCTAGCCAAACCGTGAATCGGGTCTATCGTAGACCATCATTCCCCCGTGGACCTAGTCTATAGACCATGGGCCCACGCGTCAGTCTCTTAAGTCTTTTTCTAATTTATTTTTATTTTCCAAAATTCCCTGCTGACATGAACTTTGCACAATAAACCAGATTTTCCTTTAGAAAAATAATTCCAAAAAAATATTTCTTTTTCTATTTTCTCTGATTTAATCTTCCGGAGGCTCGTTCTCGCTCAAACGAACTCCGATTGAAGCGATTCAAATTTCTAAATTTTTCTAAAATTAAGCTCTACCTCCCAAAGCTATTTATTTTCAATTTTGAGCTCATTTGAGTTTTTGTTTGGTATTTATTTAGTTTTGCTGCTTTCTTTTCCCGTAGACACGAATTTCGAAGGAGCGAACAGAGACTTCGAGGACCAAGACTCAGCACTAGATCAGCAAGGCAAGTCGTAACCTTGATCATATTGATCCTATGTTTGCAAAGTAATTCGTTATGTACAATTGCATGCTATTTGAGTATTGTTGATTATTTCATGGGAACAATTATGAACCTAGTTGACATTATGCCACCTTAATTATTAGGATGCCATGTATCCATTGTTAACCCTAGGTTGGGACATTATTAGTTGGACATAAACATATTACCAACAAAGGGTTATCGTAGTTAAGCTTAGACATGTTTAGTTGTACGATGGGATTCATATCACATGTAAATTAATGTTAATCTTGACTTGATGAAATAGTCACTGTTATAAAATTTGTTGCACCATGGCAGGATATGCCACTGATCTTCGTTAAACTAAGTGTTTTCCCTTAGGCAAGTGATCGTGCAATAAAGGGGTGCTTTCTAGTACATTGGGATGTGGCTATCTTGCCTGAGACAACTTAAGGACTTAATCTTGTGCGCCATTGAACTGGGCCTAACCGTGCAACCACAAGTCTGGTATGGGACAGACCTAGCTGATTAATTTGCAATGTCTAGTCTTGAGTATTGCCAATTGTTGGTGTGTCTTACGAGATGGACGGGTAGATTCACATGGCTCAAGAGGGGGCCCCAAGGGGTGAAACCTTAGAGGGCAGTACTGGGTTTAGACATGTATCGTAAAGGTTTTGTTGTGATCTCTCTGCCGACACACCAAAAGAAGTGTGTTCATAGCGCTTGGCAACAAGAGTTGATCATGTCTTGTGGGTAAAGTTGTACAACCTCTGCAGAGTGTAGAACTATTCAAATAGATGTGTCCGCGGCCATGGACAAGGCCAGGAATTTCACATGAGGTATAGAGTGTTTCATGAAATGTGGGAATGTGGAACTATTGGGATGTGAACGGGGAGTTTACTGTTGTTTTGTTGTCTAAAGTTATACTGTTGAATTTAGTGGTTAGATAATTGTGTTGGATGGTGTAGGGTGATGCCTCACCATTCTGTTCATGTTGTCTACCATTAGTTTACCAGTTATTTATTATCTTTTTCATCAATATACTTTCAATATATTTATTTTTATTTTAATTCAAGTTATTGCTTTCTGCAAATGAACCATATGACTATCCTTTGTCAAGCCTTACATGAATATTGCATTATTTCTCTACGGCTAACTGAGTACTTTTTATACTCACGGCTTTATGCCTTTATTGATCAGTTGCTGACGAATGACCAGCAAATAATGAGTATCAAGAGGAGGAAATCTATGAAGACTACGTGGACTAGGAAGGCGTTTCCCTAAACGATTGCCTGTGGCATGTCGAATGGCCCAAGATATTTATTTTTCATTGTAATATTTTATTTGTTTCCTAAGCCCATACGGCATAGTTGTATGAACCTTGACCATAAGGTCATTTGCTTTAAATAATAATAATTTGCTTCTTCTTAGTTAATTTGTTGTATGGAATGATATTTCATCTATATTGCCACTGTGTGTACTAGCGTGTTCATGGACTAGTGCAGTATACACAGAGGGTTTCAGATTTGCAAATCTAGGTCCCGACAAATCTACTCTTCACCATGAATGGTACAACATATATACCACTTTTTGAAAACCCCTTAGAATCAAGTGTGCTTCAATCTAAACTTAGTTTTGAAACTTACTCAGATTCTCATAGTTAATGCAAGGACAATACATAAATTTCACTTCTTATTAAACATATCATCCTCTGCAGCTCTTTTAAAAGAAAACACGTGATTAATGTATTCACCACTCGTACGATTCTCAGCATATATCCAACTTCGATCCATCTATGCTACGCATATAGCAATTAGTGTTAAATATTGAAGTACAATAGAAGTGCACATACACACATTCTTAAAAAGGATCATAAATTAACTAGCAAAACCCTACTCTAACCAAGCTAGCTAGATCTATAAATAATTTTCTCTAGTACCAACGTAGCTCTAGATCTAAACCAAGCATGCATGCATCTTCAATTCTCTCTTTTCCAAGCTAGCACTACATTTTGAATATAATGCAATTATAACCAATTACTACCATAGATCACAAAGAACAAATAATGGCTCTGCAAACTAGATCTAAACAATCTTAATTTTTCTTTTTACCAAGCTAGATCTTGAAAATAATACAATTAGAACCAATTACTAACCTTAGATCACAATCACTCTTTCAAATCCATAGTCTCCTTTCACCAGATTGTCTCACAGCTGTAGCCACCTCAAAGACATATCCATAAACCCAAAAACCCTAAGTGGGTCAGGGCTCTGTATTATATATTGGAGGATATATCACAGATGGTTTTATTGAAAAACTATATGTGATATCTATTAATATCATAGATGGTTTGTGGTAAAAACCATCTGTGATAATTCACATATGGCTTTTTCTATGAATCGTCTATGATATAAACTCATCACCGATAGTCCTTAGCAAATCCAATAACTTAGATGGTCACTCTTTGAAAATTATCTGTGATTAGATTTAACACAAATGGTTTTTGAAAACCATCTGTGGTGAGGCGTCCAATATAGTCCTTTCTGTTATAGTGATTACTCCCTTCAATTAGGGATTAAAAAAAGCTCAGGACTCGCAAGCTGCCCGAGCTTAGCTCGCTCTAGGCTCGATTCGAGCTCTACTTGAGATTGATCCCGAGCTCATGAGTTTCAACAAGCAAAGTTCGAATAGCTCACGAGCCTTGGTAAATTTATGGATCACTTATTAAATATTACTACATATTATCTCTTACCGAGCTTACTCAAGCTTGAGCTTTCTTTTTGTCAAAAATTAGTGCCTATTGATTGTCCCGATTACTTGAGCCGAGCTCGAGCTTAAGTCCAAGCTTGGACCCCAACTTAGGCTTGCTCGAGCTAGGGTTGTTTACAGCCCTAACTGCAACTATTCTAGACAAATATCAATGAACAATTCATTTATAAAATCATCCCATACTGTAATGTTTGAGGACTATTATTTTTCATACATAAAGTATGATGCATATCAGTAGGATATGTGACAATGCATCTAACTATATATGATCTTGCATGTTTATTGCCACAGAAGAATCAATGAGATCATGAGAAATTAGTAGGTGGATGTATATCTAGTAATCCACTAAAGTTGTCAAAGTTCATGATGTACGCAATTAGAAACCTTGGAAAGTAATAATTTTGTCCCACAAAAACCTTAAAATTTGGTACTAGGGGTAGTATCGCTCCAACAAATGGATTCATGATAGACAAAGAGAGCCAATAATAATACAAAATTGGACAATTGAATTCATAATAAACTATATTCCAATCATTACTACCTTTCAAGGTGACCATCAACTAGATATGATTTAATGGTTAGGAAATAAGTCACCCTTAACCATTAAATAGCTAAATATTTTTGTCTTAGAATTAAGGATAAAAGGAAGTGACTAATTTGGAATGAAGCAAATGTCTTCACTCTGTCTCTTGCTAAAAAAATGAAGAAAAATTTTGTAATGTAGAACATGCATGACCGTATCCCTCTAATAAAAGAAAATGAACACAACTTGCACCAATTGTCTAGGTACTAGATTACATTGAAACTTATAATGACTATCTCAAACTTATGGATCAAATAGCATGTAAATGATTTGGTGTACCGGCCATTGGGATAGGACGTTGTAGTTAAACATAAGAATGATAGAACCACTATATGCTAAAATATTCAAGCAAGTGCAAGGATTTATTTATTGAGAGGGAAAGTCCATGGAAATTGAATACACAGTTCATCACCAGTTGCATATCAGTAAGTATCAAAATGAATGCTTAACATCTTATTGCATTTATACAGAATAGCTTCATGATAAACTAAATTGGACAACTAGCTCTAAATTACTATCTTCTTCATGGTAGCATGTAGTGGACATAAGAAAGAAGAAATATTGCTCAGATATGAAATTGGCTAAGAGGAGGAGATGGAGGATTATTTCTATAGGCAAGAGGTGGTGCAACGCAGCCAGAGGGAGGCCGGCGAGGGGGTCCAAGCAGAGGCAACCCCAAGGGAGGCTGGCAGAGGGGGTTCAGCCATGGGGTGAGGATAGCTCAGGTGGAGCTGTAGCATGGAGTGAAGAACGGTGGAGGCAGCTCGCCAAACGTTGCTAGCGGTTGGTGGAGTCAATGCGAAATGGAGCTGAGGTGGTGCATGGCACCTCAGGGTGAAGGTGGCTCAGACAAAGCTAGGTGTCAGGTGGAGACCGGCTCAGACAAAGCTTTGAGCAAAGGCAGGGTGCGATGCCATAGTGTGAAAGCCACTCAGATGGAGCCACAATGTCAGGTGGAAACCAGTGGAGCCACATTCTTCATGGAGCCAGCTCGCTGGAGTTTGTTGATGACAGGTGGAGCTAGCATGTGGTGGGGTAGAGGTGGCACAAACCCAAGCACCACCACTTCAACCAGATATAGCACCATGCGGGTGGGGTATGTGGAGCGATGGTGGGATTAGTCCCATATTGCTTGTCTAAAACAAGTTGTAGTAGAATATAATCACAACTACAGGAATGTACATCCCAATCAGTTCTTTTTCATCATCACAGTTGGTTTTAGTGGCAAGACAAAATCATTAGACAGTGATGAGCAGGTGCTATCACAGTCGATTTTTGCCCGGTAGTGATAAATGGTCATCACAATCAATTCTAAGTTCAAAACCGATTGTGATGGGAATCATCACAATTGATTCTAATCTAGAACCAATTGTGATAATAGAGTCATCACAATCATCGTTTGATGTTCAATGTACATCATCATTTCACAGCCCTAGAAATATTACACATCACATTCACAATATCCAACACAATACATCAAACGACATAATACATAATATTGTTTGCATACTACATAATGTTCACAACACAAGCATATCACTTTCACAGTATGCATATCACATTCACATGATATAATATTGTTTACATATGAGCTAGTAGGAGCCTGACGGATCTCTAAATCTACTATCCTCTGCTATAACTTTTGTCCAATACCACTAGCATATGTGGTCTCGTAATTTTTTGAGATCTTTTTTGTCTAGGCTCTTGAGGGGGATATTGAGGTTCTGCAAAATAGAAAGTAGTACACTAATTTAAATTTTAAAATTTGTATGTAAAAGGCTGAGTGTATTATGCATGTACATATACCTTAGGGAAAAGGTGTCCGCCGCTGAACAGGATCAACATGTGATGCATGACATAGAAGCCACACAGGTCATCGCACCCATGTTGATGACACTGTGAACAAAGAAAATCAAATTAGGAGACGAAGAATAGATGAAAAAAAATCCTATGATAGGCACTTGTACCTTGAAGCGCTTCCACTCCAACTGGTCGCCTCATTTGTCACCGTGTCATCCTCCTTCAATAATGTAAGACAAGAAAGCCCTACATACATTGGAGAGATGCCATTTAGTCAAAAAAAACGAACGTAGTTAAATACAGAAAATGTTATGTTAGAGGAATGTATTTATTTTTGCAAAGTAGGCTTGATCGCGTAGGTCATCGATCTCCTTTAGAGCGAGTTAAAAGTATAGAAATTGTTTTCACTCAAAGCGAGCATGAGTAGAACCCAATGGTTGCTTATTAAATAGTATGCAGTGCAAGAAAATAAGTTCATATACGGTTTAACTGCGTACAAGTAATTGAAGGGTAAAGTACTACTTACTCCTCGTGGTACGGTAATAGAACGAAGCCCTTTTTCGACTCAACCTGCAATGATCTCATTGTAGTCGGTAAGGAACTCCAATTGAAGCCTAGCCATGGTCGTAGACACAAACTCGGGGTCGACAAACCCAACTAGGTATTGACCCGTCACATCTCACTGCCTTATTATCCAGCAACTCGTGTTGAATATTAAAAAACATAATGCATAATCCTATAAAAGTCATAAGCTCATACTGTATGGTGTGATACTCATAACATCCAGGATTGTACAGTAGAAATATCGATGGTTATCAGTTGGTACAAATGAAACAGACCTCAAAATTGATTGAGAATGTCCCATGGTCCATACGGTGGAAATGTTCCCTTCTATACCTCACATTGAAATCGACATGACGCTCGGCCTCATTCACCTTATCAATGTACCATCTATGGAGCAACTGAGTCTACTTTCTTAGAGAATTCAAGTCACTACTACGCAAAAGGGGCTTTCCATGTACGTACCCCTTAAAATCTTGAGGGTGCTCTTCGCCTCTACCAACTTTTCTTTCTGGATAGAAGGAGTCTCTGAGGTTAGGATAAGGGGATTTTCATGTATTTGAGAGGGCGTTGTGGTCTCTATTAGCTTTGCTTTCTTGATAGAAGGAGTCTCTGAAGTCTCCTGTGGTTCTTAGGCTATTGTGCTAGTCCTTTTGTGTGCCCGCTTCGCACTCCGTGTAGCACTCGTCAAGGTGGTGGAAGTAGGAGCAGGAGCAGGAACCTATGAAACACACGCATAACGTGTTGCAGTACTGGAATGATCGAGAAGACATGGGAGATTTTTACCTTGACTAATACGACACCCGTCGTGGGCCACTTGATGAATGACATCCATGCTAGCCCGAGAGTGTTGATATCTTCGTTCAGGGGAACTCCAGCACATGAGATATGAAGTCTTCATGGACAAGTCGACCTGCACCCTCATGTAGCCCATCCCTAAAGGCTGACCATGCATCGTGCTAGCCTCCTTGCATGGAAATGCAACCCTACATGCAACCTCAACGGGAAATTTGTCTTTCGTCACAATGAGCTGGAACTTGGCAGACACCTACAAGAAGTATGCAACTTGATCAAAAACATTGTATGAGCTACTTTCATTCCTTTAAGCCAGAAAAAATTATTATCTTTAGCTGGGGACTGGAGTGATCATTTTTGGAACCACGGCTGTTGGGGCGGGGCACAGGCCTTTCTATGAGAGACGAGGCTATCTGACTCTAACTCTGGGAGATCATCGCCATCATCTCGGCCCACAGACACTCCTCACGTGCTTTCATCTCCTCCCTCATCTCCCCCTTAATCTCCTCCCTCAGCTGCTCCCTCAGTGTGTACTTGAGGTGCTTTGCACGTGCCTCCCATGACTTGATCTGGCACTAGTAGTGTCCTCTTGGAAGAAGGACCTCTTTCTATGGCCCGCACCTACAGCAAGCACCCGGCCCCTTATGGTTGGGCTTCCCTATCACTGAAGACAGAATGTCCTTCGACCCTTATCTTTGAAAGGTTCCCTACTCTTTCCGATGACTTATCTCCTCCTGCAAGAAGCAAGTACAAATTAGTTATAAAACACAACTGCAAGGGTCAACTGTAATGTACTAAGTTAGATGTCTTACGATGGTGGAGACGACGCGCATGGTTGTGAGGTTTAGAACTACAAGCTGCTCGTCAGAGGTTTTCTTTGTCCCCACTAATACATAGTCATGTGATCGCTCCTCACATATGTTGGAGTAGGCATTGCCATCCCGGAGTTCACATACTCCTCGGTTAGTCGCGCCCACTCTGCCTTCTTCCCTTCATAGTGACAAAACCAAGATAGTGCACGTACGTGTTCTGCCTTTGGACAGCATTGTTCTTCTCTCTCAGCTCCTTTGCCTCGAGTGTACTCTTGATCCTTGTGAACTCCTCCCAAGTATTGAGAGTCACAAACGAATACTTCTTGAATGGAGTATGGCCTTTCAGCACATACTCACCGTGCATAATAACCTTGAAGTGCCTCAAAGCCACACCCATTCTCTTCAAGGTGTACCACCTTGCCTTGCATTCATCTTCCTCTTGTATAATCCATTTCTCCTTAACCTCGTCCCATAGTCGATTCTTCTACTCGGTGCTGGATTCCTTCCTCCAATCCTTAACCATGATCAGCACTCTCTCCCTCATCAATTATCCTAGAAAAGACCGGTAGCGCCATTTGTACTTGGGAGAACTTGTGCAAACCCCTGTGGCATTGAAGTAGAGAACCTGTGGCATTTTTCCTATGGCCCCTTTATTCCTCGGGCCTTCCTCACCTTACTCAGCTCCTCAACATTTGGAACCTTGCTTGGCCCCTCAGCAGCACCTTCTATTATGTCTAGCGATGAGCCGATGCTCTCTACTTGTGACATTTCGAATATGTATATCTGAAATGGTAATATATTTGAATTGAGAGAAAGCCATTCATAGCTATTATGTGGACTTGGCAAAAACTCATGTGAAGTAACAGACTAATGGATAATTCATAACATATAATTGTTCTAGGATATTGTAGTAGAGCAACAGATTAATGGATGATCTTAAAGAAAAGTCTATCTATTGACCAACTAAGCATGTGCCAACAATAACTCCTAATCTCTAATTAGGTTAGATCCTAATCCCATTCAAGGATATGTGTTTCGGACAAGTTCCTAAGCTGTTGTACCCTCTCCGCTGTTCTTCAAATACACATCTCGACAACTGGTCAAGATGGTGTGTATGTGAAAAACACCAAGGAGATGCTACCAAAACTTTCTTTGGAGTTATACAACAGCGTATTAGGAACTTGCCCGAACCACATATCCTCAAACTATCCAAAAAACGTGGATACTTCGAGACCGCTTGCTTATAAATATGCCATTTCAGTATATTTATAAACAAGTGCCCTCGAACGGGAGACATAGATTACGTAACCTGAACTCTAACATTGATCATATTACAACAACATTAATGGCATGTAAAATAAAAACTATTTTAAGGACATTAACATAACAAGATAAATGACAATGAAACAAAACAAAGGCTACTAGCAAGCAATTCATATGTTAAACAATTTCTAGTTGTTTAACAACATCCAATTCAAATTACCTTCTAGGCTACACTAACCTTCTAGGCTATACATCTAACTTATTGACCACATGTGCATAACAGTACGAGAGTATTGCACACATATAAATAGTTGTTCTATGTCAAAAAAGTCTTGACCACATATTTTCGAGCTACTTAATCTCTCATTAGCATCTGTACGGTCTTGTGATCTCAAATACAGTCACACCAACTAATATAAAGTTTGTTTGGATAGGTAATCAATGCCAATTACCTTTTTGCCACCCTGCATAATGACCTGCAAGAAAAAAAAAACTAGAAGAGCTTTCTGGTTAAAGGGCATTTATCATCTATTTCCTTAACCATTTGCATTGTCATTTCTACACATGAAAAACTAACTGCAATTACTAGTTAGTTTGAAACTATATAATTGAAATGTTACTTCCACAGGTCATCTATGTTGGTCTTGATATTGTGACTCCTTTGATATCTTTGGACCTTCTAAAGTACCCTAAACTCAGTCGTGATGTAATTAAGTCCTTTTCATTTCTTTTGGTTGTAATAAAATAGAATGGCAATCAAATGCTAACAAGCACTCTAATTGTTGGAAGTCTTGAGTTGTGTTATGCAATCAGGTAGGAGCGTTGGTCTGTAGCTTCAATTACTACTCTTATCATATTGTCAGTTGATTGCTAAATATTAGTTTTGTGCTAGTCAAGTTTGGGGTTTGCTAGGCTGAACTACCAAACTTGGTCCTACTTTTTCTTAAGTTTCAGATAGCAGCAGCATGGATTGCTTGTTATTTTTCTGTTTACTTGTTATTTTTAAGCTTACTATTTGAATTAGATTTTGTTGGACTGCCCCTGCTTCACGTTAAAGCAATTACCATTTACGATATATCCAGTGAAGCATTATTTGTTTCAGGTAGACTATCTTATACCAAATTATCTATACTTTCGTACCTGTATGATGATTGTTGAACTTCAATATGATGTGATTACATACTCCTTAATTGATTAACCCTTGTGAGATTTCCATTCAGATTTAATATGGAACTGTAGTAACTAGTAACAGTTGAGAGACAATTTCCTTAGCCATTAACTCTTGGTCATTTGTAAGTTGAATTAAGATTTACAAAAATGAAACATTGCAACACTTTTTTGGGCTCTTGAACAATAGAACTTAACAACTACCACTTTATACTTGAAGCTTTACTTTTCCTTAGTTGGCCTGAGCCCTTATTATTTTTTTACCTATATACTCCTTTCCCTTTTCCTGATGCAGTAAATTCCATAACATTCAAAGAAGATACACTGCGATATGCATTGGTCCTCCATAATAATCTCTTTGATCCATTTTTTAGCAGGCATTTAGAAAAGTTGATCTAGATAGGTAGGAATTTGCAAATAAGGGTTTTTTTAGGACAAAAACATCTACTAAAGACCATCAATAGAAGGAAACCATTGCATGGAACTATCCAAGTGCAACAGCAGCAGCCCCAGTTGCAGAATACTCTATTACCTGCTTGCATAGAGGTGGGGAAGTTTGGTCGAGGCTTGCTAGGGTCGACGAGGAAGTAGGGGCGCTGACGTCGAGCCTTGCTAGGGTCGACAGGGAAGTGCGGCACCGCCGTCGAGCCTTGCTGGGGTCATCGGGGAAGCAGGGGCTTGATGGGGTTGAATAGGCCACGTCGGGGTGACCCCCCGAGCGTCGGCACTGACCAGGGTTACTCCTGCTCGCCCCCCTTGTGTGGCCGTCGGCTTCAGTGGGTCTCTGTCTAGGGTTTTTAGTGGGATTGTAGGGAAGAGCTATGAGGTAAGAAGTGAGGAGTAAGTGCGTGTTTAGGGATCAAGGCATTTAGTATATGTCAGAATAGCACAACAAAATTAGTTCTTTTGGAACTGACAGCAAAAAGAGACAACACAGTCGGTTTTTCATGAATCGACAACAAAACATATGGACAGCATAGCCGGTTTTTTCAATACTGATAGGAAAAATGAAGACAACACAGTAGGTTCTTCTTTGTAACCGATAGAAAAAAGGATGGACAACATAGTCGATTTATGTTTGAAACCAATGGCAAACAGGAGAGAAATCACAGTCGGTTTTCATTGGTACCAACAGAAAAAATGATAGAAAGCACAATATATTTTTATCGATACCGACAGAAAAAATGATAGCAAGCACAATCATTTTTCTGAATCGACTATGATAAAAAAAGGAAACACAATCAGTTTATATTGCAAACCAAGGGTGATGATTTAATCATAATCGGTTCCAATTAGGAACCGATTGAGATGATGCATTTGTTCAAACACACAGAAATCTAAATTTTTTAGCTCCTTGAGAGAAAAGGCCATAACTTTTTCAAACATAGTTAAAATTTTGCAAAAACATACTTTGGGATACTTCATAGCTTTTCCAAAAATAAATTTTGAACAAATAGCTAGCATTTGAAAGATATGCCAAATTTTACTTCGTAGATATGATTTTTGCTTAAAGAGTATAAAAGTCAAAACTTTATCAAATAAAGTAGAAATTTTTTCAAAATTTCTAGAAATGAACTTTGGACTAGTTAGAAGCTTTTTGAAAAATAATTTCCTTAAAAGGAATTTTCTTTCAAAATATATGGCAAAATACTCATAGTATGCATAAAGAAATGACAAAAAATCTGATCTAAGGGGTGAAACTCACAAAATGCTAGAATATGATCTATATGGGTTAACACTAGTTTTTCGACTAGTTTCAAAATCAAATAACTTAGGTGACATAAATAAAAAATATGACAGGATGTGAATGTAACTGAAGAATGATATGAATGTAACTCAAAATCAAATTAGCTATGATTTATCTCATGTGTGTCACAATGTTCTATATCACATAACAATCTTACAACTTCACATAAATAAACAGCACAATTAAACAATTAAACGAACAAATATTACAATAGTTCCTTCATTTATAGTACAACTCTTCCTGATGATCTACATGCATGTAATTTATTCCATGTGTGTCATCGTCCCAGCAAAGACAGGCCCCATCCACAAACGGAGGTATTTTATTGAATTGGTTGTACTCTTCTTCATCTATGATATTTTTAACTCCTACGATCTGCCTCTTGCCACGAAGAGTGACATCCAACCACGGATTGATTAGATCACGCATGTAGAAGACTTCAGTTGTTTGCTTTGCAAGGATGAACAGGTCATCTTTGTAAACAAGTCTACTAAGATCTACATTAGTAAAACCTTTCTTGTTAATCTTCACTCCATGTAGAAGTTCCACCAACTTACATCAAACCAATGGAACTTGGTATATTTCATAATCGTGCTCCCAAATTTCTTCGATCATCCTGTAGTAGGAGTTCATTGTGGTTGATGATTCTCTTTTCGAGTGATGATCATCAGAAAAAGCATCATGCTTATACCACTGTTTTGAACAGTACTCTCTGCATCTTATCTTTCAGTGTAAAAGGTGTAACCAGTAATATCGTACCCCTTCCATGTTTGTACATTAAATCTTGGTTTGTCAGCCAACCATTTGACATTCTCACCAACGGAGACCTTCGCCTTTTCTTTGAAACATGTGAGAAATCGATCATTGTTTTCTCGCGTGATGGAAAGCTCATCCATATGTGTATTCTCTTTCTATAATATCAACTTATGCTGCTCGATGTATGGATGAACTTCTACACTATGCTACAAGACTGTTAAATGCACTTTGCAATACATATCAAACTATGGACTCGTTACTTTGAACCCAACAATTCCTTTGCCAGCAAGTCTGCCCTCATGACGAGATACAGGAACACCAATTACTTGTCTTTTACTTAGATAGTGCATGCAGAACTTAATAACCTCTTCAGTCCTACAACCTTCAACAATACTACCCTCAAGCTTCGACTAATTCCTCACGTATGACTTTATATACCTACGTACGTCTCGAATGGATACATGTAATGTAGGAATACAGGTCCACATATCTTAATTTCTCTAAAAAGGTGTACAATAACATCGAAGAACGACGAGGGAAATGCATCTCAAGTTGAAATAAAGTCTGCACTACCTCACTCTGTCAGTTGTCTAGCACATCGGGATCAATAACCTTGCAAGATATCGCATTGAAGAAATAACTTAGCTTCGTAATTGCCAACCTGACGTCCTCTAACAGAAATATTTCTGATTGCAACAGGGAGCATTTGGGTCATCAAGACATAGCAGTCGTGGGACTTCATACCAAGCAACTTCAAATCATCCGTGGACACGAGCTTTTTAATATTTGCGGAGTAGTCTGATGGAATTTTAATACCTTAGAGACACTTGCAGAGATCTTTTTCTTCCTTAGACAGTGTGTAGTATGCAACGGGGATGTACGGACCTTTTTCATCCTCCTCTATCACTACAAGCTTAGGCCCAATTCCCATGTAGGCCATGTCGCGGCGAGCATACACACCATCCTTGGTTTTCCCAAGTATGTTCAGCAGGATGCTAATCAAATTGTCACAAATATTCTTCTCAACATACGTGACATCAATACAATGCTAGACATCTAACTCCTTCTAGTATGATAATTCCCAAAATATCGACCTATTCTTCCAAATGCTCCTGGGACGAACAGATTTATGGCTCTTTTTATACTGAACATTGATATCCTCCACATGTGAATATACTTGCTTTCCACTCATGGGCAGCAGGGCCGAACAAACTTTCCTCTTCCCATCAAATTTGTTATCCATCTTACGGTATCAATGACTTCGAGGTAGAAACCTACGGTGACCCATGTACACAGTTTTCTTGGAATTCGGTAGCCCAAGCTCTCAATCTCCTTTTCACAAATAGGACATGCCTTGGCTCCCTTGGTATTGTAGCCCATTAAATTACCAAGGGTCAGAAAATCATTTATAGTGCAAAATATCATAGCTCGTAGGGTGAAGTGCTCTTTTCTGTATGCATCCCATACCACGACCCCCTCGTTCCACAATTTTACCAAATCCTCGATCAATGGTGCAAGGTACGTGTCAATATCATTTTTTGGTTGTTTCGATCCCGAGATTAGCAATGACATCATGATACACTTCCGCTTCATGTACAACCAAGGAGGGAGATTGTAAATACACAACAGAACTAGCCAAGTGGTGTGATGAATTATGCATCCCACACCACGACCCCCTCATTCCACAATTTTACCAAATCTTCAATCAGTGGTGCAAGGTACACATCAATATCATTTTTTGGTTGTTTTGATCCCGAGATTAGCAATGATATCACCATATACTTACACTTCATGTACAACCATAGAGGGAGATTGTAGATACACAACAGAACTAGCCAAGTGTTATGATGACTGTTTATGTTACTAAACAGATTCATTCCATCGGTACTCAATCCAAATCTTATGTTCCTCATCTCGGCACCAAACTCTTCATATTTCCAATTGATGTTTCTCTATTAAGCCGAATCAGTAGGGTGTCTCAACTTGCCATCTTCCTTTCAAGATTCATAATACCAACGCAATAATTTTGCCTCTTTGAGATTTGCAAATAACTGCTCCAAATGGAGAATGATGGGCAAGTACCACAATATCTTTGCTGGTGACCCTTTAATGACCTCTTCACAGTCGTTGCCCCGACTCCTACGTTTCTTGTCATTAGGCTTCTCCTTTTGTTTTTACTAGGGTAAACCACAAACTACACAAACGTGTAGTTTCTTATGTGCATTACGGTACAAGATGCAATCATTCAGACATTCATGTATCCTCTCTATTTCCATTCCCGTGGAACATAGTAGCTTCTTCGCTTCATAAATGCTTGTTGGCAAATCGTTTTTCTCCAAAGTATATCTGATAGAAGAACTAAAAGTGCATTGAAACTTATATCTATCCAATGATGCTTGGCCTTCAATTCAAACAATGCAAGGACTGAAGTCAACTTGGTGTATTCCACTTTGCAACCTGAGAACAACGGTTTGGCATCGTCTTCCATCAAGTTTTTAAACTTTTCAAACTCTCTTTCTATATAATTTTCCTTCACATCTCACAACATTTGCTCTAAATTTTTCTTCTCAAACATATCACGCTGCAACTCATTATCGGGTTCCACCGTGTCTTTGTTGCATACCGAAAGAGTACTACTTGTCTCCCTATGATAGATCCAACATGTATAATTCCTCACGAAGCCACGTCGAATTAGGTGGTGTTCAATTTGAGCTGAGTTGTTAAATCTCCTGAGATTGGTGCAATCAATGCAAAGACAATATATGAAGTTTACACCCTTCTTCACCATGTCTTCTTCTGCAATTTTTTTGAACTCTTAACACCCCTCTGAAATTCAGCACTCACACGGCTTTTCTGATACATCCATCCTTCATGCTGTAATACCGCGAATCGTTTACCAGGGTTTGTGTCCTTTAGAATTGATGTGTAGTGTTATTTACATTTTTCCCCCTAGCCTTTTTATTTTTTTAGCACCCAAATTGATGGAGTATAAAAGGAAGAGAGGGAACCCTAAAATTAAAATTCCCCAACCCAGCCATCATTTTCTCCAGGCGCTGCTCTCCCTCCCGACTCCTTTTCCTGGCATCGCCCGTGCCCGCCTCCTCCCGGCCAGCTGCGCCGCCAGGTCGGCTCATCCTCTCCGGCGCCGCTCTTCCCTCCGGCCGCCGCCTTCCTCCCTGTCGCCTCCGGCCTCCCCTGGCCGAGCCTTGCGCCCCTTTCCATGGCTGGTGCGCCATGCTCTTTCTCCTCCCCTGTCAAGTAGCAAAGAATGACAGAGTAGCTTGTGTGTAGCTGCGAAAGGCAACCATCCATCAAGAATGAGTAGCAATGGGCATGTGAGCAAAGAAGAATGCAGCAGCTGGCGAGGGCCTTGGCTTGTCTTAGTAGTGCTACCTTGGGTCCTCCTCCCTGTCAGCGCCAGCGACCCTTCCTCCATGGATGTGCTTTGAGGTAGTCTAGCTTGGGTATTTTTCTTTGCATGCAAGGTGTTTGTGTTAATACCTAGCTAGGCTTTCATGAGAATGAATTGGTATTGCATGCGATTTTGATTCCCATTAAATTGTGAGCTTGATGTACTGGCATATTTGAAGTAGAATATATGTTCTGTGTTTTTTTCTTTGATGTGGTTAGCATTGATGTATAGAATATTTTCTTGTAGATGAGCCATTATATGGGATTCTGAAAATGTGGAAATGCTTGCCGTGAGCAATATATAATTGTCTGGTTTATGCTTTATTATTGGATTGGAGCTTAGAAAGTGTAATTAATTTGCACATCTCTGGTGTTGTTTGTTATAATATTGATTGCTACTTTCTCCAGAAACATACATTAAGCACCATGTAATATTGCTATGCATCTAACAGTAAAAGAAAAAAAAAGATCATTGTCAGCTCTATACAAGGTTTCACTCTGGTGTTCCATCCCATGTGTGCTTTGGCTTTGCAAACCTTGGAGATTTTATTTTATTTTTCCATATCATTGCAGAATTTCGTTTTCAGATATAGTTTATTGTACAAGACCTGAATCAGAGTTGTTCATACGACTCTGGTCCAACTGCCTATTGCATTAAAATGGCCATGCCATCATTCTAGAGCCTAGTATTCATGGTTGTGCATACTATACGGGTATATGGTAGTTGTCACTTTAGGGCCATTACGATATGCGATCACTTATAAATCGATGATGATCACAAGAACGATGTCGAGAGACCCTTCCTCATTGACACAAGTCCTAGCTTAGTTATTGAACATTCACAATTCAAACATAGATAATGCTTTACATTTGGTAGCTTCTTGTTCATTCCTCCAAGCTTATTTTCTTCATTATCTTTAGCATTGCTAGAGAGTTGTTCATATTATGAAAATGCATATAGTGACAATAAAAATAACAATTGCTATGACCTACAAGTGATGAAATCCATGTTATGCCATTGTTAATCTTGAAATGTATAAGGTCCCTTATCGAGTAGTGTGCGATTATACTCTTATTTAACCATGCTTCTTTAATTTCCGATAAGTTTGCGAATGTGACAATCGTGCCTTACCCTATATTGGTTGTTGTTCTCTAGGGTTGGTGGTTTCTAGCGCTGCAATGGACCGTCAGTTCATCGCCGAGGTTAAAGGCAAGTGCATTGTATCGGTTGTGGCTTAGGTGGCCACTAGGCTTTATAATATCTGCTTATCCATGTGTTGCTTTAATATTGCCATGTTTGATTTTGCATGCGATATGATGAATGAGAATGGTTAATTGGTTATGCTTTTATTTAAAACGAGTTTATATGCAAATGTAACCCGTATATCTCTTATACGGTATCTAGTTGATTGCTTGTGTTATGTATATGCTTATGCTATGGTTGCATTCGTGTTTATAAGCACGTCTAGTAAGGTTATTATCTTTCGAGGAAAAGGGCAAGTAATCTAAAACATGTGCATCTTTGTTTGAACGTGTTATGATTTGTTTGATGAACTTCATATGCCTTGCCATTATGAAATTATGCTGCATCCCTGGATTGAATGTTATGTACGATGTTTAATGAATTTCGTCTAGATGTCGGGATGACATCTTGCTAAATTTTACTTTCATATTCAGGTTCACTAGTTTGATAGGCTAGTGAGAACACTGAAAGTATGGAATTGGATTGCGAAAATGATTTGATTTATGATCAAAATAGATGGAATTAGTAATTACTCGAGAATTGGTGATGTGAGTATGATTATGAGCGTTGAGAATGTGATGATGAGCGTTGAGAATGTGATTATAAGCGTTGAGAATGTGATTATGAGCGTTGAGAATGTGATTATGAGTGTTGAGAATGGGATGGTAATTTCTGGATGTGAGAAGTGGCTGATGTTTATGTATTTGGCTATGGCTATGCAAATGTGAGAAATGAATGTAGTTGCAAATTTATTTATGTCAAATTGCATTTGTGCATTCATGATGGAAGGGGCGACCCATTCTAATGCGGGCCTCTGTGCTCACATGTAGTGAGTACGAAAGTCCTACCTCGTAGTCCCGTACACGTGGTTGTATGGGAGCGAGTCAATAAGAGTAGGCACCCTCCACCACGGGGTGGAAGGGGAATGAGAGGGTGCACACCGACGGGCGTGCACCCGGCAATACCAATATGTGCTAAAAGAGGAGATGAGACATGCATGATGCATCATATGCATGAGAATTGTGAAATATGCATTGCCTTGACAATGATGAATCATGTTTATTGAGTTGGTTGTTATGTATGGATGTGAGATGCTACCTTTGTATGGCATATTTGCATATACATTGCATTGACAATGATGAACCATGTTTAAATGAGTGGAGTGGATTGTGATGTATGGATATGAGATTTTGTTTTTGTATGGTATATTTGCATATGCATTGCATTGACAATGATGAATCATGTTTAAATGAGTTGATTGTGATGTATGGATATGAGATTCTGCTTTTATATGGCATATTTGCATATGCATTGCATTAACAATGATGTATGGATATGAGGTTATTCTTTTGAATGATTTGTGCACCGGAGCATTGAAGGCAATGAATCGAGCCTGTTAATGGTTAATCGTGGAGCTAATGGCAATTATAGGTTGAGGATTGAGTCGTGGACTCATCCAAAGGTGGTTATCGAGGTATGAGTAAGTTTAAATAAATCTTGAGATGGTTGTGGTATTTGGAATCAGTTTTCGGTTAATTTATTTACCAGATTCGATCAAGTATTTGAATATGTTACGCTTCAAAGTATTGGTATTTCGCTTGATTCGGTTGCGTTTCTTTATTGCTGCACTTTCTCGAGTCTTGGACTCACGCTTGTTTGCCTCCTTTTAGGTACCTTGAAGTCGATTAAATCGGGTTGGGAGTAGTAACACGAGCACATTGCGGTCTCCAAAGAAAATTCATTTAACCAATTCGTCACATCTGGATGTAATTAATGTAATTGTAATTTAGTGTTCTTCATGATGAAATTTATTAATTTCATTGGTACGTGTGATTGATTAACTAAGGACACGCTAGAATGGTATCATACTCTTTGTTTTCCTATCTCGCTAAGTGGATGTCCTAAATTCTAGAGAGGTCATGCCGAAATTTTCTAAATTTCGGTGACTTAGCTTTAAACTGGATTAGAGAGAGTGTCAAGGTAGGTTTCAATCTTTTATTAGAGGTAAAAGGTTAGTGACTCGTTCGTTGATGTTCTTAGTTCAATTGAACTTCTTTGACGAGGTTTACTTCTTGGGTCTTTCTGGGGACACTCTGGACCAGTACGGTTCCGGAGTGTTGTAAGCATCATTTAGGGTCTTTTGGTAGCATTCGCGGTGCGTTTGGCGCCGGGGTGTTACACACGCTCCATCTACAATTAAACTATGTGTGGAACCTATCGGACCGGGTATCTGATCAATGGGCCGACCGGATCAGCCCATGGGGGTGGGCCGGGCCAACCATGCAAAAAGGAGGAGCTTCTGGAAGGTCTCAGCCACGCCAGACAAAAGCAGATCGGGAGGTGGAAGCAACAAGGGTAGGTAGACAGCGCCTGTACCTCTGCATACAGCGGCGTTGTTCTCTGCATGCTATCAGCACTTCGTCGGGGCTGCACAGGCGATCTTCTCTGCTGCCTCAAGCGCCTCTCGCTCTGCTGCGCTTCAACAACCCCAAGAATGTGTTCGGCGACCTTCCATCGGGGTATATAGAGAGAAGGAACCTTAGACGAGGAAGAAGAGAGACATCTGTAATAGAGAACTTGTAAACAAGAACACTCACACTTACACTAGAAACAACGAATGCAGGACTAGGGTGTTATCTCTATTGGAGAGCCCGAACCTGGGAAAAAATCGCCTCGTGTCTTGCATTACCATCAGACTTAGATCTTCCGCCTTGCCCCACTCCCTTTTCTTCATTGTCGGTTACAACCATCGACAGTTGGCACGCCAGGTAGGGGAAGCGCGAAGATCATTCTCCTTGAGTCTGATGGCGCCACCCAGCGGGATCACCATTTCCTTCGCTCCCAGCCAGGCCTTCTGTTTCAGAAGTATGGACTTCGTCGCCGACAACTTCGGCAAGCTTGCTCTCTCAGGGCAGGGCTTGGCCCTCCTTGGGGAGGATCTCGTCGCTCCCTCACCAAAGCTCCAGGCTAGATCGAGAGGTATCGCGACGGCCTGCTCTCAAGGAGCTTTCCGTGGCGTCTTCGCGATCGAGGACGATTGGACCGACACTCTGCACCAGCAAGAAGCGGCGGACATGGTGGAGGCGGACCGCCAACGTCGTACGACACGCGAAGAACGCACCAAGTCCCTTCAGAACCGGGGGCGCAACATCAACGAGGATTTTCTGCAAGCCAAGAAAGGAGACCAACTGATCTTCCACACGCCACAACAGAACATCGTCACCTCCAAGACGCTGCTCGACACCTTGGGGCCGATCCTTGGCCCTGACAACCCCATAGCCCCAATCGTGGCTCAAGTTAAAGCCATGGTGACGGCGGCAGCGGTCCAGCAAAACCAAGAGGCACCCGCGGAGAAGACACACTCCCGCATCCGCGCGTCCACCCATCGGCGCATCGGATCGCACAATGCCGGCTCGAGGCGGTCGGTGGAGCTCGTCGCTGTATGAAGACGCCCGCTGGAGCCTCAACCGAGATCTCCGTGTGGATCTTACTGCTAGGCGCCGCAATCGAGAAGAAGGGGAGAGGCGCCGACGTGAGGATGAGTACGAACGTTTCGGCATCGGCTACGATGGCCAGATTGATCGTGATGGCCGACGTGATGATCGCGCCGACCGCGGGGGCCATGGCCGCCGGGCCGAGAGTGACAATGGAGACCACCGGGGCGGGACCCCCCCACGTCGATCGCCTCGACGAAGCAGCTGCGGGCCTATTGATGGGGTCCGCGCCTTCACTCCACGACTTCGCCGAGTGGTATGGCCCGATGGATTCAACCCTAAGGGCATCGTTAAGTTCGATGGCGAAAGAGATCCGAAGTGCAAGTGTACGCCCAGCGGATCAAGGCAGCGAGGCGACAGAGTGTGATGGCAAACTATCTGCCGGTCACGCTCGCCCCCTCGGCCCAAGCTTGGCCCACGGGACTCCCAGCGGGTTCAATAGACTCCTGGGGTGATCTCTGTGAGCAATTTATCTCAAACTTCCAAGGCACCTTCGAGAGGCCCAGGACCGCATGGGACTTATACCAACTTCATCAGAAGAAGAATGAGTCTCTGCGGGAGTTCATCCGACGCTTCATGCAGAAGAAGAATACCGTTCGGGACGTCTCGGAAGCGGTCGTCATAGCCGCCTTCCTGAAGGGAGTCAGCGACCCCGACTTAATCAAGAAGATGTCCCGGAGCCCGCCGACCACCGTCAAGGAGATGTTCGCCTTGGCTGATCGCTATGCCACGGCTTCGGACGCCCTGGCGGAGCGCCAGGAAGACCGCCCGCGGCAGAAGGATAAAAAGGATCACGCCGAGTCCTCCAAACCAAGGGACAAGAAGCGCGGACCCGAAGAGCTGGTCGCGGTGGCCGAGCGCGCTCGCCCACGAGGTCTGCGGGGCGGCAGCTACGACGAGGTAATGGATGTCGTTTGTCCTTTCCACCCCTAGGGGAGGCACGCGGCTAAGGACTGCTACACCCTGAAGAGGTTTGCCCGCGAGAGCAGCAATAGGGCGAACAGAGGCAAGGGCGAAGCAGCGAAGAAGCAAGACCCGCCCAAGGAAGACGGGGGCGACTACCAAGTGACCTAGCGCGAGCTCAACCATATATTCGGGGGCTCAGCTGCGTATGAGTCCAGGCGGAAGCAGAAGCTTACCGCTCGGGAGGTCAACGCAGTAACGCCAGCAACGCCCCAATACCTGAGGTGGTCCGAGATCCCGATCACCTTCGATCGCTCGGATCACCCCGATTGCGTCCCCTTCCCGAGCAGATATCCTCTCATCCTGGACCCTGTCATACGCAGCGTCAGGCTCAAGAGGGTGCTGGTCGGTGGAGGAAGTGGACTCAACATCCTTTTCTCCAAGACCTTTGATGATATGAAGATTCCGCGCTCCGAGCTGAAGCGTGGATCGTCACCATTCCACGGGGTAATCCCCGAAACCTCGATGGTGCCATTCGGGCAAATCACGCTCCCGGTGACATTCGGAACCAAGGAGAACTACCGGACGGAGTACCTAAACTTCGAGGTGGCTGATTTCGAGATGGCATACCATGCCATCTTGGGAAGGCCGGGATTGGCCAGGTTCATGGCTGTTCCTCACTACGCGTATCTCGCGCTGAAGATGCCGGGTCCAAACGGCATCATCACGGCTCGGGGGGACGTCAGACAGTCCTTCGTATGCGACAAGGAGGGCTGCGACCTGGCCGAGCTGCTGGTGGCATCGACCGAGGCCGAGAGGATCAGGCAAGCAGCTACCCTCCCACGGGGCGAAGACGATGTCCCGATCAAGGCAAACGGTCGCATGAAGCCCGACGAGGAATCAGCGGTGATTCTTGACCCGTCCAACTCGGCACAGACCGCCTTGATTGGGACAGGGCTTGATCCCAAATAGGAAGAGGAGCTCATCACTTTTCTTCGGGCAAACTGGGACATCTTCGCTTGGAAACCATCCGACATGCCCGGTGTCCCTAGGGAAGTGATCGAGCAATCACTCAATGTGGACGCAAGAGCTAAGGCCATCAAACAGCGACTCAGACGGTTCGCGCAAGACCACCGCGACGCCATCAGGGAGGAGATCACCAAGCTTCTAGCGGCTAATTTCATAAAAGAGGTGTATCATCCCGACTGGTTGGCAAATCCGGTCCTTGTACGCAAGAAGAATAAAAGTTGGCGCATGTGTGTCGATTACACAAATCTCAACAAGGCATGCCCAAAGGATCCCTTCGGGTTGCCCCGCATCGACCAAGTGGTAGACTCCACCGCCGGGTGCGAGCTCCTAAGTTTCTTAGACGCATACTCGGGGTACCACCAAATCCGGTTGAAGGAAGAAGACTACATCAAGATGTCATTCATCACGCCGTTCGGCGCGTATTGCTACATCACAATGCCGTTCGGGTTGAAAAACGCTGGCGCGACCTTCCAACGTGCTATTCAGCGGTGTTTTCATACTCAACTCGGATGCAACGTGGAGGCGTACGTGGACGACGTCGTGGTTAAAACCCGAGTAAAGGAAGACCTCACCTCCGACCTAGCCGAGACATTCGAGAGCTTACAGGCCATCAGGATGAAGCTTAACCCCGAAAACTGCATCTTCGGGGCTCCCTCCGGGAAGCTGCTCGGATTTATCGTGTCGTACCGCGGCATTGAGGCAAACCCCGAAAAAATCAACGCTATTCTCAAGATGAAGCCGCCGACCTACCAGAAGGAAGTCCAGAAGCTCATGGGATGCATGGTGGCGCTCGACCGGTTTATCTCTCGCCTGGACAGTTAGGGAATGCCGTTCTTCAAACTCTTGAAGAAGCAAGACAACTTTCAATGGACTCCCGAAGCTCAGCAGGCCTTCGAGGATCTGAAGGCACTCCTGACCACACCGCCAATATTGGTTGCGCCAGCACCAGAAGAACCCCTCCTGCTTTACATAGCAGCCACGACTCACGTAGTCAGTGCAACGATTGTAGGGGAGAGGGAGGAGGAAGGACACCTACAGAGAGTTCAGCGTCCGGTTTATTTCGTCAGCGAAGCATTGGGCGAATCCAAGAGGCAATACCCTCAGGTGCAGAAACTTCTATACGCAGTACTGCTTACCTCTCGCAAGCTCAAGCATTACTTCCAAGAACATTCCATTTCGGTGGTAACGTCTTTTCTGATTGGAGATATACTCCACAATCGGGAGTCCACCAGGAGAATCGCCAAATGGGCAGTCGAGCTTGGGGCATTTGAAATCTCCTTCAAACCCCGGACTGCCATCAAATCTCAAGCGCTCGCCGACTTCGTCGTCGAATGGACTGAGACGCAAGATCCCGCAGCTGTGGAGGACCTCGAATACTGGACAATGTATTTCGACGGCTCTCTCACGCTGAGTGGTGTGGGGGCCGACGTCGTGCTAATCTCTCCGATGGGGGAAAAGCTCAAATATGTCCTTCAACTCCATTTCCCAGCATCGAACAACGCCGCCGAGTACGAAGCGCTCATACATAGACTCTGTATCGTCATATCATTTGGTATCCGACGATTGACGGTTCGCGGTGACTCTCAGCTGGTGATCAATCAAGAACAGAAAGAGTGGTCGTGCGTTGATGACAGCATGACTGCGTATTGCCAGGAGGTGCGCAAGCTGGAGGACAAGTTTGATGGACTGGAGCTCACCCATGTACTCATGGGACAACGGCAAGCAGACGAGCTCGCCAGCTAGGCTCGGTGCCGCGATCCAGTTAGAGTCTTTGTGGAAGAGCTTCACAAGCCGACTACAGGCCGGCAGCGGGAGCCGGGCAAATCAGGGGAGAAGTCGGCCGTGGCAGAAGTACTGGTCATCAACCCCGACTAGACAAAGCCCTATCTGGATTATCTCCTAAGGGATGAGCTTCCTGAGGATCGCATATAAGCCGAGTACATAACGCAGCGAAGCAAAAGCTACGTGGTGGTCGGAGAGGAGCTCTTTCGAAAGAGTGCCTCCGGGGTCCTAAGACGATGCATATCAGAGCAAGAAGGGAAGAATCTCCTCAAAGAAATTCACTCAGGGATCTATGAACATCACGCGGCAACAAGCACTCTGGTTGGCAAAGCCGATCGGCAAGGATTCTTCTGGCCGACTGCCGTCACGGACGCGGAGGATATCGTACGCACATGCGAAGGCTGTCGGTTTTTTGCTCGAAAAATTCATATGCCGGCACAGGAGCTGCAGACCATCCCGATCACTTGGCCGTTCGCAGTCTAGGGGCTTGACATAGTCGGACCACTCAAAAAGACCTAGGGTGGGTTCGCTTTCCTTTTCGTCGCCATCGACAAGTTCACCAAATGGATTGAAGCAAAGCCGGTCGCAGCGATCACCGCGGTTAAAGCCGGAGAATTCTTTCAAGAGATCGTCGTCAGATTTGGTGTGCCAAACAGAATCATCACTGACAATGGCGCCCAATTCAGAAGTGAAGAGTTCCAAGACTGGTGCGAGGCCCTCGGGATCAAGATTTGGTTCGCTTCCGTGGGTCATCCACGGAGCAACGGGCAGGTCGAACGAGCCAATGGCATGGTGCTGCAGGGCCTGAAAGCTAGAATATTTGATCGTCTCAAGCCGTATGCAACGCGATGGTTAAAAGAATTGCCTTCGGTACTCTGGGGGTTGAGAACTACCCCTAGCAGGGC
This sequence comes from Guadua angustifolia, assembly GCA_036346375.1. NCBI lineage: Eukaryota > Viridiplantae > Streptophyta > Magnoliopsida > Poales > Poaceae > Guadua > Guadua angustifolia. Next base: position 29,348,065 of record CM070522.1, on the reverse strand, counting down.
TACCGGGCAGTCACCTTTTTTCCTAGTATATGGTTCGGAGGCGGTCCTACCCATCGAGCTGGCGTTCGGATCCCAACGGGTTCGGAGCTACAAAGAAGCCGAGTCGGAAGAAGGCCGACTGGAAGATCTCGACAAGCTGGAGGAGGCCAGGGCCGTCGCATCCATCCAGTCGGCTAAATACCTCCAAGGTCTCCGGCGCTACCATGATCGAAACATTCGGGGCTGAGCTTTCTCTAAAGGAGATCTGGTTCTTAGAAAGAATCAGAAAAGCGAGCATAAGCTCTCCCCAGGTTGGGAAGGTCCTTACATCGTCGATGAGGTGGTGCGTCCAGGGTCTTACCGACTCAAACGCGAAGACGGCGTGGCGCTCGGCAACACCTGGAACATAGAACAGCTACGTCGCTTCTACACTTAAATACGCATTCCATTGTATCGTTGTAATCTTAGCCGTTCTTGACTTACTACTCACTTGATCCTCAACTAAGCAGTAAGTCGGGGGCTGCCACCCAACAGTGTCTAAATGCAAACATTCACCACTCTTTTTTGAGAAACTCATCGCTTTTTTTTAGCAATCATGGCTAAACCCTAAAACCATTAACTTTAAGTAGCAAACTCTGAACGATGAAACCTAGGTACCCGAATACGTGTCTAAGAATTAGCCACGCGCTCGGGGGCTAGGCCAGTCGGGCGAAGCATTCAAACAAAAAGGACATTGCACATTTGGATAAAACCAGAAGGCCATAAAATATATATATCATCATAGATTGAACGTTATGTCCAATTACGTATTTTTACATAAGTACCCTCTAAAGCAGCCAAACCTACGCGACGCGGCGGGCACGGCCCACAGCCTTGACGAGGACGTCTGCGACCTCAACAAGGGCCGGGACGACCTCGAGGAGGACCTCTACGGCGGCGACGTCGCGGGCGGTAGCTTCCTCCTCCGCCGCCAGCTCCGCGAGGGCAAGATCGTAGTTCGCCCAGAGCTCCTCCTCGGTAACCTCCGGGGCGGGAGCATCATCCTCGAAGTCGAAGATCAACCCTCCATCGAGGCGAGGCGAGGCCGAGCAAGCCGGCCGGGAACGATGGGGTTCGACGAAGACGCCATCAGAGGATCGTCGAAGAAGCGAAAAGACGAAGATTGCGAAAATGAGAAGAGTGGGCGATCGCTTCGGAAGTGGTAACGTCCTTATGTACACAGTCGAAGGCGAACAGCCCCAACCGTACCTCTACGGGAAGTTGGAACGCCTCTGACGACGCACAGGCGCCGAGGTAGTGTTAAAAACCCACTAACGCGGGAGTCTGGGCGAGGCGCTGACAGTGCGTGACGTAGGGAAAACCTCTTCGGGCACAGTGAAGCCACTCATGATCAACAGTAACAGCATTAAAAGAAAGGCGGCAATTACAATCCCAGTCAGCATTTACAAAAGGTCCAATTCCAAATTCTCCACCAAGGAGGAAGCCACGCTTCTAACTTCTTCAAAAAGGGCAGCGGCTTGATCATCGTCGACGGTGCAGGCAAAGCCCTCCTTAATGGCCTCCAGTTCCACCCCAGGATAGAGCGACTTCACGACGGCCAGCACTTGGCTAGCGCTTGTAGTTGACGTCTCCTAGATATGGGCCCTAAGCCTTTCAGGACCTGCCGACAGCAAGGAAAGGGCCTCGTCATCGCTGCTCGACTCAACTCCTCCGGGGCTCAGGAACTTCGTCATCTCTCTGATGGAGTCGCAGAATTTGCCGTGAAGCTCGTGAACGGCCTTCACCTTCCCATTAAGGACGTCGACTTGCTCCTGCGCCTCTCTCTTGACAGCTACAAACCACCTGGATCATCGTTAAAAGCATTGCAGACGCGAGGGACGCGACGCCGAGTGGGGAGATAAATACCTTCCAACTCTTGCGTCAGCTTGGCGTTGTTGGCTCGGGCCGGGACTCAGAATCCTTCAGAGGCTGGATTTTCTCATGATGTATGCTCTCCAGCTCCCGCGCCAGTCTGGAATTGTCGGCCTGAGTCCGAGACTCAGAATCTTTCAGCGTCTGGATCTGCTCGTGGAAGCCTGAAGCAATAGGCAAAGTCGGGGGCAATGAGAACCAAGTCGGCAACCAAGAAGGCAAGAAAACACCCACCTTGAAGCGCCTCAGTCAGAGCTTGGACTTTGGCCCAAAGCTCCAGCTGCTTAGCCTCGCCGTCGCGCCGGACGCGGTCCAAGTTGGCCTCCTACTCCTCGTGCTCCCTAACCTTGGGAAGTATTTCCTTGAGGAGGGTGTCCCTCTCCTCGGAGCGTTCTCCCAGCGCCTGGAAGAGTTCCGGGGAAGTGAGGAATGTATACCACTCGGCTTGAACAGAAGGAGGAGAAGACAGCTCACCTGGATCAACTGGGCGCCTTTTATGGCATTTAGGTAGAGCTCCTCCCTCAGCTTCTCGTCCCCCTCGCCGAAGGCCTTCCACTTATCCTAATGGCAAAAGAAGATCCAGGGGGAAGGTTGAAGGTTGGATGTGGCATTGGCGGGGGGCTGTCGGGGGATCTCCTCCACCGGGGGCGAGGAGCTAGCGGCGGCTGGCTTAGATGCCCCTGCAGGAGGTGGGGTAGTCGTCCCGGGATCGCCAGACTCGGTGGCTGCTGGCAGGCTGACAACAGCCCGCCCCAACGCAGTGCCGTCCCCGTCGGACTCCAAGTTCGGCGGCGGGACCGTTCCACCTTGGCCCGCACCGCCCGAAGGCACGATGGGCGGGGCCTTCAGGAGGGCTCCTACTCCCGGCACCCTGATCATCGAGGGAAAATTAAGCGCACGCCAAGAGAACAAGGGTAAGAAGCAATGGAGAAACTAACCTGTCCGACCTCCTAATCTTTGCCCTCAGTCCTTTCCGAGTGGCTGAACCACTCGGGGAGGGGTCCGAGGCCGCTTGAACCCTGGGCGGACGAAGAGCCGGCTTCTTGATGTACGCCCCCGAGGGCTTTCGGACGTACGGATCTCCGGAGGGGCATTGCGGCGACGGCCCCCGCTCGACGACTTCCTCGGAGGTAAGCCCCTTCCTCTTAGCACTCGGCTCTTCGGCTGCGGGCTCGACAGGACGCTTTGCCGCAACGCTTTGGCAGGAAGAGGCGTGGGGAAGCGGGGGATCCGAGGAAAAGGCCACACGACCCTGCGAGAAACCACGAGAGCAGACTCAGTCAGCAGTCGGATGGCGGACCAGCGGCGGCACATCAAAAAGGTCGTAGCACTCACCTCGGGAGGGGGGTTCGCCAAGCAAAAGGCCTTCGGGGTGTGGTCTGGGAGGATTGCGACATCCGGAGCCAGAAGGTCGCTCATCCAGATAATGAGTGTCTCTCGGTCGATGGCTTCGGCGACCTCCCACGTCGGGTCGTCCTCCCGGTACTCATACCCCAAGAATACCCGCTCCTTGATGGGCTACACCCGGTGAACGACAAAGTTGGAGAGAATTCCTACACCAGTCAGACCCGCCTCCTTCAAGTCGCAGATCAGGGCGAGGAGCTCGTTCATTTTCCCCATTTCTTGATCAGGAGGGACCGCGGTCCAAGAAGGGGAAACTCTCGGGGGCTCACCGGAAAAGGATGGAAGGCAAGGATCGAGGTTGGCACAATAGAACCATTCCCGGTGCCACCCCTTGTTCGAGGTTCTGAAGGGGATGGCAAAGTAAATCTTCCTCGCCCCATCTCTCAGCGAAGCCGGGCGCCTCCGACCGCCTTAGGGGAGCTCCTGCTCGGAAAGGGCTTAAGGAGGAAGAGGTGGCGGAAAAAAGGTTGAAATCTTGAGGCGAATTCCAAGAAACGCCTCGCAAAGATGAATGAAGACAGCAATGTGGAGGATAGAATTGGGATTCAAGTGAACCAATTCAATGCCGTAGAAGAAAAGGAGCCCACGGAAGAAATCACCGGCCGGGAGCCTGAACCCGCGCTGAAAGAAAGATTAAAAGACGACGATCTCCTCGCAGCGAGGGGTGGGATAGAACTCACCGCAGTCAAGCAAGGCCGACTGTGGTCGCCATGCAAGATGACCCCTGTGGTGACCATCGCGTCCAAATGCATCTCCATCAGCATTGAGGGGACCCAATCGTGGGCCGGAGGCAGCGCGGGGGAGTCCTGGGGAGGCGGAGTCGACATTCCCAGAGGAGATTATTGGCGCCGCGAAGAAGAGAAAAGCGGCGACGGTGGCTAACCCTAGCAATGGAACTCGCAGGGGGGCGATGAGCTTTTTGGAGACGAAGAAGCGGGGGCGTGAGGCGTGAGGGAGACTTAGCCCAGCGCGGCTCCTAGGAACTATAAAGGACGACAACTGATCCCGCTTGAGGTGGGGACCACGCCTCGACATGCCCGTTGCTGCTGGGTTTGACCGGGGCACGACTCATCCTGTCCTGGCCAGCCGAATGCCATGATCATGGCGGACAGCCATCGCCGAGACAAGAATCGGTTTGAGCATGACATGCCCCGCACTGGGTCGGTTGTAAATCGCTGTCCCATGCGGAACCCAGGTGCAATCTGCACCTAAAAATCGAAGCACGCCCCCGCGATATGCCCCATGCCGGGTCACCTGCTGGTTGCCACAAGACGGAATCAGATATTGCGGAGGGGCTCAATTCAGGGATTACGATGGTGCGCTCCATGACGGGCCACGCTACGCTCCGACGAGATCAGGCGTAGGCATCATCAAACCAATCCTGGGTACGCTCCATGTTGAGCCGACTGCCGTACATGTATGGGTACCGCTTGGCTAAGAGCCGAACAATGGTGCGCTCCATGACGGGCCACGCTACGCTCCGACGAGATCGGGCGTAGGCATCATCAAACTAATCTTGGGTACGCTCCATGTCGAGCCGACTGCCGTACATGTACGGGTACCACCTGGCCAAGAGCCGAACAATGGTGCACTCCATGACGAGCCACGCTACGCTCCGACGAGATCGGGCGTAGGCATCATCAAACTAATCTTGGGTACGCTCCATGTCAAGACGACTGCCGTACATGTACGGGTACCGCCTGGCCAAGAGCCGAACAATGGTGCGCTCCATGACGAGCCACGCTACGCTCCGACGAGATCGGGCGTAGGCATCATCAAACTAATCCTGGGTACGCTCCATATTGAGCTGACTGTCGTACATGTACGGGTACCGCCTGGCTAAGAGCCGAATAATGGAGTGTCACATAGCGAGCCACGCTACACTCCGATATGATCGGATGTGGGCACCCTCAAGCCGAATCAAGGTGTTCGCCGGGCTAGGCCGACTGCCATTCACGAGCAAGGATACATTCCACGGGCAGCCGATCACCGAGGCCATGGCGAAGCGGGTTACAAACCACTCGGGAGAGTTAGCGCGAGGGAATTGAGTCCTTCACGACCTCCCCACCAAGCGATGTGACGACGGGAGAGCATCACGGCAGCCAAAAGGCGGACATAAAGGGGGCGGCTCGGCCACGAAGCACTCGGGGGCTACTGTGGAACCTATCGGACCGGGTATCTGATCAATGGGCCGACCGGATCAGCCCATGGGGGTGGGCCGGGCCAACCATGCAAAAAGGAGGAGCTTCTGGAAGGTCTCAGCCGCGCTAGACAAAAGTAGATCGGGAGGTGGAAGCGACAAGGGTAGGTAGACAGGCGCTGATCAAGAACGCAAGCGCTGCTGCTCCTGCATGCTATGTGCTGCTCGGTCGGGCTCACAGACGGTCTTCTCTGCTGCCCCCAACTACCTCTGCTGCTACAGGATGGTCTTCTATGCTGCCCCCAACTACCTCTGCTGCTCTGCTACGCCCCAACAACCCCAAAGAACTGTGTTCGGCGACGCCCATCGGGTATATAGAGAGAAGGAACCTTAGACGAGGAAGAAGAGAGACATCTGTAATAGAGAACTTGTAAACAAGAACACTCACACTTACACCAGAAACAACGAATGCAGGACTAGGGTGTTATCTCCATTGGAGAGCCCGAACCTGGGTAAAAATTGCCTTGTGTCTTGCATTACCATCAGACTTAGATCTTACGCCTTGCCCCACTCCCTTTTCTTCATTGTCGGTTACAACCATCGACACTATGCATAATAAATTAAGAAAAAATTGGAGTGAGCGATATCAAATTACCTAATGTAGTAGCTGGCAAATCTTTTCATTTCAAAGAAACAAAATAATGGTTAGCATTAACAAAGTTGACGAATTGAATGATCTTAATGAAACATCTATGTGTTGACCAACTAAGTACGTACCAACGATGACTACTAATCTCTAAATAGGTTAGGTCCTAATCCCATTCGAGGAAATGTGGTTCAAGCAAACTCCTAAGCTGTTGTACAACTCCAAAGAAAATTTGGGCAGCATCTTATAGTTGTTCTCCAAATACACGTCTCGACAACAAGTCAAGAGGGGTGTGTATCTAGAGAACACTAGGGAGATGCTATCAAAACTTTCTCTGGAGTTATATAACAACTTAGAAACTTGCTCGAGCCATATTACCTCGAACTATCCAAAAAATATGGATAAGTCGATAGTGCTTACTTATAAATATGCCATTTCAGCATATTTATAAACAAGCACCCTCAAACAGGACATGGATTATGCAACCTAAACTAACATTCATCATATTACAGCAACAATAATTCTAGATTAACATGGGAGTACTACAAAGATAATTAAATGGATGTGTACTTGTCAAATAAAGAGTGTAAAATCTGATAGTATACACACAATTCGAGTGCAACCTGAACTCTCTTTGCAATAAATCAAAATTACCTACTGCAAGAATTAAAAGGGTTTGAAAGAATACTCACCTTTTGAAGAAAACAATAAATGAGAGAAAATTGAGGGAAAATTAATCTCCTATTCAAGCTAGGGCTTTAACTTTACCCTCTTAACATCCAATCTCCAGGATTTCATAATCTATCACCTAAGGATTGCTTCCAACTAGAGTATGTAGTGTTTTTTGGGGCAACGGTTGTTTTTTTGTCCCTGGAACAACAATAGAGGAGAGTTCAGCCTGAAGATATAAATAATCTAGCGAGACACATCACAATCAGTTCTGAGAAAAGACACTACTACAGAACAAGTTGACACTGCCGGCTCATCCACACCATTACTGCCGGTTATGGGAGCCGGCAGTGATTGGTTGGCAGTGATACTCGGGGTTATCACTGCCGGCTCAGGAACCGGCAGTGATAATAGATGTCACTGCCGGTTCATTGTACAACCGGTAGTGATATTCGACTATCTCTGCCAGTTTACACTAGAACCCGGCGAGGATATTCGATTATCTCGCCGGTTCACACTAGAACCCGGCAGTGATATATGTATATCTCTGCCGGCTTATACCAAGAACCGACAGTGATATATGTATATCACTGCAGGTTCCTAGACGAACCGGTAGTGACAACCCGTGAAATTCTGAAAAAATTTGTAGATGTACTTCATAGATTACTCTACCTATGTATAAAATTGTAGGTTCAAATTCAATACATATCAGGACTTACAAAAAAGAGAAAATTCTGAACAAGTTTCAACTCCTGCTCCCATGTAGCCAGCATCCCCCTGGGAGCAATTATCATCGCACTACACAGTGGGAAAAAGCTCAAGGTAAGATTGAACAAATGTGATTGGAAGTCGAGTCTTCCATGTCTTTGGGGCATGAGAAATCACATAGCCACCTGCAAACATCGGTGTTGATTTAGGGTGGGCCCTTGATCGGCCGGGGCTGGTCAATCGGACCCCGAGCTCGGGAGACCCGGCCTCGACACAAGTGCGTCGAGGCGCTCGACCTAGAGCGCGCTAGACCCGAGCACGGCCCCGCTCGACCTCGAGCTTGGGCGGGCCCTTGTTCGGAGCCGTGGTCCACCCTTGGATTTCGGATCAAGCACTTGACCGACGGTTGCTCAAGGCGCGGGTCGTGGGGCAGGCGCAGATGCGTGCAACAAGTTCGGAGCGGTTACTGCTGGCCCTCAACGTGCATGAAGGCCACTTCCCGGGAATCTAGCCCAGCCGTTGCGTGCCGAGGAGGTATGAAGACCAAGGGTACACAGTCCTTTGGGGCAGACGAAGACAACACACAACACGCCCTAGCTCGAGCTGAGACTTAGCCATTGTTGAACTTGAGCTGTAAAAACACCCTTGTACTCAGAATTAGCCAAAAGAACTGCAGCAAGGCGACTGGAGTAGAGCTATTACCTCCCCAGGGGCTCGAACCAGTATAAATCTCGGTCTCTCGCTCGTTGTCGTCTCACTCCGACCATAACCGCGTCCATACTTTTCCTCCGACTAAGTGAAGCGCAGCTCGGGTCCCGTATCACACCGACCCCTAACTCACTTCTTGCGGTCGGCGATCCCGATCGTCGATAGGTGTTCACAGTGTGCTTCAGCTGTTCAATTGAAATATCCCTTGCCAACTTTGTCCACAGTTCATGTGGACAAAGTTGGCAGGGGATATTTCAATTGAACAGCTGGAGCACACTATGAACACCGATGTTTGCAGTTGGCTGTGTGATTTCTCTTGCCCCAAGGACAAGGAAGACCCGACTTGCAATCACATTTGTTCAATCTTACCTTGAGCTTTTCCCACTGTGTAGTCCGATGATAATTGCTCCTGTGGGGATCTGCTACATGGGAGCAGGAGTTGAAACTTGTTCAGAATTTTCTCTTTTTTGTAAGTCCTGATATGTATTGAATTTGAACCTACAATTTTATACATAGGTAGAGTAATCTATGAAGTACATCTACAAATTTTTTCAGAGTTTTTTGTGACTTTTATTAGTTGGTGTGCACGGTGTGTACACGGGAAGCCCTGTGTGCACATGACATGTTGCCTTCAAATATATAGTATATAAAGCATCATTAGATCATAATTAAAATATATTAAAGCATCACAATATTTAGTTTTTATAATAGTCTGTTTACAAATGTAGTGTGAGTACATCTCGTTCACTTTGGTTTTTCAGCGACTCTAGTAGAATTAAAGTTGCTCGTGGAACTCGCCGTTTGGATTGATGATCTCATCGTGAATGAATCCAATGATCCGCTCTTGAATTGCTAAAATTTCATTAGCAAGAACTTATTGGTTCTCATCCTCGAGCTATTTGTTATTGAAGAAAAGAGAAATTTAATTAATGATGATAGATGTTAAATGAAAGAAAAGTAGGCATCAATGTGTAATTATATACCATGGCTTTGTTATAGCCGACACTCTCCGTGACAATTGCATGTATATTTGTACATACATAGTATGCACATAAATTATTTCCCTGGTCCTGTCTCATGCATGGAAAGTCTTATTATTTGGAAATCTTTCTTGTAGGGACGATACCGATGACTTTTCTTGCAATATCGTGCGAATGCCCTATGAATGATTTTAAATAGTAATTAACCTTAAATACAATAAAATAAAATATTACTAGAGCAATAACGCAACGATCGAGTTTACCTGTTCATCATGTCCCAAAAATTTTGATACAGATTAAGTGGTTTTCTCAGCGAGTCCAAGACAAAAATCCTGCTAGCATCTAACTCGATGACGAGGAGGATCCAGTGAAACCTAGACATATATGTTAACATAGCCTATTAGTCCCACATCGTGTCACGCAAAAATAGTAAAACAATATTAGAAGTAGGGTAATACGTACTTAAAGTTATAGGGTAAAACTACGGAGGTTTTGTATTGCAGCTTCAAGAAAGTATTAAATAAATAGTCTTCAACAAATTGTGGATCTTGCAGGATGATTTTCTCGTTGACAAGCCTCAGATCGAGAAATCCTAACTTGTCATTGCCATTTCTTCTACATATTTGTATCTCCATTCCACATATATAAAAAAGAAGTTAGACATACAGTTAAACGGTACAAGAATATACAATAATATAAATAGAGACTTACAAAGTCCACAGTCTGAGTACATTCGCGTCCAGAGCATCTTGCTGGTACAACATATACAATTCGGAGAATAATACCCAGAAGATGTTATCTCCATTGTGAAAATCCGATTCTTTGTATCTGACTGGGAGCGTCTCCATACCATTTTCGCACTGCTGCATGTACCACTGATGGACGCGCCACAATTGTGTTGTTAGGTTGTCTAAATGAGCTAGTTCAACCAGCGGTTGCCCTAAAAAGAACTTCCACCTTAGACCTAGCTCGTGAGCACAAAGTTGGTCAGTAGCACCTTTTTCAGCTTGCGACATCAACGCATCAGCACTAGCTGTCTTCAAGTATTGCTTTCTGGAGATGCGCTCGTAGTCCAACATTTTGGAAGGTTCAGAAGCCCGCCTTGTCTCTTTGGCTTTTGCCATACTCAAGAAAAACTTCTGCGCATTAGCATCGACTTTAGTCTTCTCAGGTGATGGCGTCTTTTTGAAGTGAGATGTTACGCAGGCCTTTATTTCCTTTTTCCATTCTTCTTCAGTCATCTCGGCTGGTAATTTCTTTTGAGGCTGTGTTGACTTCACAGATGACCGAGATTTGCTACAAGACGATGCGGACTTCTGAGATGGTGCTGATGTTCGATTCTTCTTATGTGCCGGCAGAGGAGTTGGACTTTTCCTAGCTGGTGCCGGGGAAGGAGTTGGACTTTTTCTGGCTGGTCCGACGGAGGAGTTGGACTTTTCCTAACTGGTGCTGGTGGAGGAGTTGCACTTTTCCTAGGTGACAGGTCTGCGTGTGGAGAATGCGGCTGATCATCATCATCGTCTTTGTCGTCCTCATCGTCCGAGCCAAACATAATCAAGCTCTTGCGCCACGCGAGGAAGCCATGCACATTTTCTCCAAGTTTGTTTTATCCTCGCCAGGAATCTCTACCTCCATTTTGCGATATTGTCGGACTACACTGTCTACTTCGACCCTGGCGAATCCCAGTGAGGTATTAGGCGGCGGTCACGAGAACTCCGCGAGGAGCCGCATGGCCAAGCCCTGCCATCAACCACCTTGATGGTAATGCCATGTGCGGATAAATGTAGCTTGCACGATGTCGGTTCTGTGATGTCATCCACTGGAAAATGGAGTCCATGCTCTTCTGGAATCCCTGTGGACGCGCGCTGCTCTTACGAACACCGTGATTGAAGTTCCGAGGGCTGTCATCAGGTGGTGGTCGTGAGCTGAGAGCTTTTTGTACTGCTTGCTCCACAACTTTATCCAGCTCCACTCTCTGTTCCGCTAATGCTCTTGCCACAGCATCTTGTATTTGATGGTCCAGTTGATCTTCTCTTATTCTTTTCTACCGCCAGGTACAACAATGCGTCACCGAGAAGCCTTCTTTCCACGGCACCAAACCAACTCCCGGGTGCACCTGGATGCTCCTTGTTACCAGAGGCAACGGTCGACTTGTCATTCTCCTTCGTGGCTGAAAAAGCCTTGGGAAGATTGCACGTGAGCATCGATATTTTCGTGACACTTCCTGGGCTCTATCGCTCCTGAAGCTCAAGCTGCCATTTTCCGAGACAGAAGCCACCCTCCCAAGCAACCAGTGCTTCGATCATTCATTCAACTCGGCTGTCGCAGGAATGACGCCCCTGCGGGTTAGCTCTTCTTTGCACATATCCCATGCAGGTATTTTCTTCACGTAGCCACCAGTGCCTAGTGTGTGTGGGTACATATTCTTATCCGCGTTAGCCTTGTTCTTGTGACTCACTATCTGGGTTTCTTCAGAATTCTTGTACGCCACAAAGTCCTCCCAAAATTCCCTTATCTTTGGATACATGTTAAAATTTGGAGTTTCATTCTTCTTCACATAGTTCTTATTCAGCATCGTCTTCCAATTCTTCCACGATGTGCACATGATACTTAGTGCACGTTTCTTTGCAACCAACTCGGACCCTTAGGGGAACTGGAATACTTCTTTTAGCTTGTCCCATATCAAGTCCTTCAGGTCATCGGGAACCACCCACTGATCACCTCGGCGGTCGGTCCATGATCTATAGCTGATGGGCACATTATCCCTAGCAAGTACTCCACAAGTTGTCCTGTACGGCCCCAACACTGACGCGAGTATAGCAGGTTCCCCAACTGCCGAGAGCTCGACTATATTGTGAACACCCTTAGGCATCTTGCTCGGACCAAGGCCTGCGCGCCGCCTTTGTTCATCAGACGTTTGAGCCTACAATTGGATCTTGTTATTAGTCGTCTGACCCTACAATATTTTGGGAATCACAATGTACTAATACTTTACCTCGCCCATGTTAGTGGCGTCAGCTTGGTCCATGGCAGTGGCGTCAGTTTGGTCCATGGCAGTGGCGTCAGTTTGCTCTATATCAATATCCTGTAGGTTCAGGTAGTACGTTGGGCTACCTGTTCCTACTTCATCTATATTCGAGGGCCGAACTCCCTCTGGCACTTGTCCCTGATTCGAGATCATTCTTAGCAATTAGAAATTTCAAATTAACACACATACACATACAATGGTATCGAAGAAAGACGTAACGAGGAAATGAAAATAGATGTAACGAGTGAACATAGACGTAAAAGCATATGAGCCCAAGTATAGCCGCATTGCCAGCTAGACTATTCTTCTGCGCGTGATGTCAAACTTATGAATTCAAACGATGGCATAGACACACGATAGTGTTTTTTACAATTGTTTTCGAGACTGTGATATATATGTGTCACTTTTCATACACATACATCTTTATACACACACACACACACATATATATATATATATATATATATATATTTATACACATACATCTTTCAAGGTCACCCGTATATTTTTTTGATCTTTATACACATACATCTTTCAAGGTCACATATATATATTTTTATACACATACATTTTTGGTCAACAAAATATACATACACATATCACAAAATATACATACACAAAATATACATGCACAATGTCAACCTTGGCAGATCTTTATACACAAACATCTTTGTACACACAAATATTTTTTTGATCTTTATACACATACATCTTTCATTGCAAACAAATAGTGGCCGACCGACCAAATATTATGATTCAGTAGGAATGTTATAGATAAATGAGTAAATTTCGCAAAACAACAGATTTTTTATACAAACTATAAAAAAAATTATGTTTTATCATCTATTTCAGAGAACTCTAGATTTTAGGAACATTTGTTTCACAAAACAATAGGTTATTGCATCTACCATAATTTGTTTCCGCTGACATATAGGCCCACATGGTATCACACAATCTAACTTGGCCAAAACTGAGCATGACAAAGAGTTTGTGTGGCTACCATGTGATCCTTATATGCCAGAGCATTAATAATTTATGGTGGATGATATAACCTATAGTTTTTAAACAAATGTTACCGTTAAAGCAACTACAAGCATTACTACATTAAAATTGGTACCGTTAAAGCAACTACAAGCATTACTACATTAAAATTTCTACACACTCAATACAACCATGAGCTTTCTATAGCAATAATTTCATTCATACACATCCCTTTCCAAAGCAATATTTAAAAGACATGTATACATCTGTCAAGAACATACATATGCAGTGCATCCATGAGGACCACAATCACATCATATTCACTATTCACGTATCAGTATATGCAAATGAAAACAGAATGAAACTTCAATATCTCACATGATCACAAGACAAAAGAGTAAACCAATCGGTTGAGAGTCAAACTTCAATATCTCACATGATCACATGCAATATAAGATAAATGTGAATAAATCAAACACGAACATGCAAATAAACATGCAGACATAACATTCTCGTGGGCACCCAGAAATATGAATCGATTCCTCACACGCGCGTTGGACTTAGGGGTGACACCCATACTCCACTTAAGTGTATGCTCACTGTCACCCAAAAGTCCCGTGCACGGAGTATTGACTAAATGACCCTCACTCAAACAAATATGAGCCACATAGTCGCACCGTACACACTTACGCGTCCATGAGAGTTTCGATTCCATTCCGAATATCCATACCGGGATTGAAACCAACACATCTAAGCATAGCACTTGCCGTCTGTCTCAGAACCTTGGTATCGCCCACACTCGCCAAGGGAAGCGTGAGCAATAGCCAAAGAACGACGACCGCCCAAGATTATGTGTTAGATAGTTGAAGACAATTCCAAGTACCCAGATATATGTCTAGTGCTAGTTCACAAGATCAACGCCTAGCACCCACATATCCCACACTCGAGATGAATCATAACACATGCACATGAAACTAAGCAGTTGTCATAGTATATACATAAACTACAACTATTACAACTATTTACTATTACAAGTAGTGGTCGACCGACCAAATATTACAAGTCTAAAGTATAATGCAGTGGAAATAATACACATACACTTATCTTTACAAAACAAATATTTACAACACATGTATACATCTTTCAAGAACATATACAAAGCACCAAATTGAAGTTTACTTTTGGCTGCAATATAAATAACCATACAGCAAAATGATCAAAACAGCATATGATTCCATACTGATTCATAATAACAGATTGCATCATATAGAATGAATGCAGTATTATTGATATTAACAAGGGCAGAAAAATGAACAAGGCAACTAGCATAAAGCTCAACTTGTTTATTTTGAGTGTTCTCAGATGTCGGGTTGCCCAAAGGCCCTCCTCGCCACAAGGGACGAGTAATAGACTAATTTGTGACAACCTTACCTTAGTTATTGATTTACTTGTTGATAGATTAATAACAAATCTACTCAATTGAATAATATATGCAGAAACAAGCACATCATTTTGACTACATCGTATCGTATTTAGGCTTGTCATGATGATTAAAAAGTAGAAAAGTTCTTAAATATATAATTGAAGATTATATGAGTGCATATGAGAATTGCTGCGCATGCACATATGAGAATTACTCTCTCAGCTGAACAACATTCAGTTTCGTATACCATATCAATTTCACATTAATGTCATGACTAGTATCTCTCATTCATTTGGAGAACACCGATTCATCTAAAGAACATGATGTAACTTGTGCTATCAGAATATATCAATAAACTAGGTTGATGCTGCATGAGAAAATAATTAGCACACTGGGAATGTACATGCTCAAATGTGATACTAATAAGCAATGCAGTTGAGTTTTTTTACTGTGAAGCATTAACATCCCACATGTAAAAAAGAACAGATTGTCACAAATTGTCTATTTCAGTCCCAAATCCTCACTGAACACTATCCCACATCCCACATGCTAGGTCTCCAAGCCAAACGAATTAGCTAGCCCCTTAGCATTCATCTGCACATTCACATGAAGCATCACTGGATTACATCCCACAAGCATCATCACTGGATTACATCCACATCAACCAACATTCGGACATCAAGCAACATTCCTCAGTTCAGGCCTAGGTCATAAGTTCGCAAGAGGTGTACCACGGCGGGGAGACGGCAGGGAGGTCGATGCGACGGCGGGGAGACGGCGGGGAGGTGAAGGCGACGGTGGGGAGGTGGCAGCGGGGAAGGTCCGAGGCGACGGCGAGGAAGCTCTGAGGCGAGGAGGCGATCCGAGGTGAGGTCGAGGCAACGGCGACGAGCTCCGAGGCAAGGCGGCGGCGTTCGTCTGACCGGAGGTGACAGAGGCACAAGGCGAGCGGCGGTGCTGTAACTGAGAGGGCTAGGTTAGGGTAAATAAGAAGACGATGCGAATTTTGAATTTATATGGGTACATTATCACTGTCGGGTCATCAAAAGAATCGGCAGTAATATAAGTTATCAATGCCGGCTCACACTACAAACCGGCAGTAATAATATAATATCACTGCCGGGTGGATGTCAAACCGGCAGTGATAGTGTAATATCACTGGCGGGTATATAACTACCCGGAAGGATAATGCTTATCACTTAGGCTGATAATAGAAACCTAAAGTTGATAAGCTAGTCTCGAACTTAATACTTTTAATTTGATCCAAATTTTCGAAAATTTTTAGGTATCTTGTAGGACATATAATATTTTATTTAAATATTTCCCCAAATTTCTATCAAGTTCTAAAATTATAAAAATCAGATTGCTATCTGTTTTAATAGTTTTAGTATTTCAAAAATCAAATAATACTTGAAAAATAAAACTTTCAATTTGATCAAAAGAAAGCATAACCTCAATTTACATTATTGCATATATTACATAATTGTTACATATGATAAAATAAACATGTCGTTCGTAGAAAAGAAAGCATACATTTCAATAATCCTAACTAAGCTACGATTCGACCTTCGTTATGATTGCGGCGTATGTACGTAGCTTCGTCACTCTCTTCTATGATACTTAGGTCAACGTCCTCTCCTGTAACATCCCAATTTTTGGCTTTTCAATTATTAAATATCATTTTATTGCAATTTATGGTTTTTGTGAACTTTCTGGATTTTATTGGATTTTCTAAAATTTATTTGGATTATTTTGAATAATTTATATTGCCTTTTGTTAAGAAATAATTATAAAAGGAAATTTAAAATAAAGTCTGCCAAAAATATTCTATTTGAGTATAGAAGGTCTCGAAGTATTTTTGGGAAATTTCTTTTCGGGATTGAAGCGGATTAGGACTAGATTGCTAACCGGACGATTTGAAAATAGAGTTGCTGCATGTGGGAACTCCTTCCGTTTTCCTCAGCACGTAGCCGACTCGAACTCCCTAGCGCTGGCGTGAGTTCGGAGTTTTGTCTGGGCGGGGGAAGCAGAGCGACGCTGATTCAAACTCCATCGCTAGCGCAGCATCAAAGCCAAGCGCGAAGGAGTCTTCCGATTTTTCCCGCGCGTAGCCGGCTCGGTCTCTAGCGCTGGAGTGTCTTCGAGAACGCGCGAAGGAATTTTCGTCGCCGGTTTGAATTCTCACGCTGACGTTGGCGCTGAGTTCGACAGAGATCCGGAGTCCGGCTCGACGGGAAGTGCAGGCGCGTGGGCAGTATTTAAGCAGCGTGAGGCATCGCCAAGAAACCAAGCGAGCGTCCAGGAAAGAAGTCGTCAAGAGAACGAGCGGCAGAAGAAAATTCCAGGCGCTCGAGCGAGTCGTGCCAGCAATCGAAGGAAAATCGTGAAGGATAGCAGCGCGCAGGCGTTGTCAGAGGAATTGAGCGGCAAGGAAATCAGGAGCATCAAGCGAGTCGTGCTGTCGGGGAAAATTACGAAGGGTAGCAGGCGTCGTCAGGAGATTTCCGAACGCGCTGCCGGGTTGTCGCCGAGGTCGTCGTCTTTGTCTCCGGTGAATTCAAGTCGCCGTCGCCTCATCGCCAATCGGGAACTTCACCAGCCGTCGGATCGTAATCAAGCGCACGGAATTTGTCCACGTCGTTTCGGAATCGGTAAGCGTCTCATATTAAATATCAACCGTTGGATCTAGATCGGACGGTTAATATTAGGCCACGTAGTAGATTTACCCGTAACCGTTAGATTGAGTTCATCAGTCTAGATCTCGCCACGTTTTGTTCGTACAAGCCAGATCCGTTTTTTCCTTTACAGAAACAATTCGGTAAAATAAGAAATTCTAATTTCAGAATTAACTAAACTTCTAAATGTTATAACTTTTACATATGAACTCCGATTTAGGTGATTCAAATTCTGAAATATTTGTAAAATTGAGATCTATCTAATGGGGGTTTTTATCTGGATTTTTGAGTTCATTTGCTATTTGTTTTTGGTGTTTATTTGCTATTTCTTCTCGATTCACAGAGATTTGAATTGTGCGAAGTTTCGGAGGAAGAATTCACAACTCAGGAATTATATTCAGATCAAGACCAGGAGCTTAAGCAAGGCAAGTTGTGCTTTGATCATGTTGCACCCATAAGCTAGCTTGCATGCTATTTTGATTTACCTTATCACTTGTTATTTTATGTGTATAAATGATTTCAACATAAGTTTGGGATTAGCTATCGCCCTTTGAATTACACCCTACCTTGCTAGTTGTATGCCATGATCCACTTGTCACCCTAGGTTGGTTCACTATAGTTGGTTAATAATGAAATCAACATGGATGGTTAGATCGGATTAGAATGCTTAGCCATGCCACGTCATCACATGTACATGGAATGTTGATTATTAAATTTGACTAATGGAATATGGAACAATGATGTTAACTTGTGTGTCATGTGTGGTCACACGATGAGATTGAGTTGTTGTGGCAAGGGATGTCACGCAACGATATTGAGTTGTTGATGGCACGTGGTGCTTGGTAATCAACTGGGGTGGTTATGATTTTGGGTCGGAGCAAGTGGCAAGGCGGGATGCGTGGTGGGCCCGATGGGCGAGGGTATGTGTATGTCTTGCTTTGATCAAACCATAAGGACACCTTGCGAGCCTTTGACTGAGTCAACCATGCAACCACATGTTCATTATGGGGCAGCCTAGTGACTAATTTGCAAAGTCTTAGCTTTAGTACTATCGTGGTGGAGTGAGACCTGTAGTGGTAACCGATCCTCGCCGGGGTGGCTCACATGGCGCAAGAGGGGGCCTCGATGTGGTAACCAGTCCACCAGTGTTGAAACCTTAGCGGGTAATCTTGGGTTAAGATGATGCATTGTAAAGGCTTTGTCGTGATCTCTTCGCCGACACACCAAAGGAAGTGTGTTAATCGCGTGGCAACAAAAGATGATCATGTCGTGTGGGTAAAGTGCATAACCTCTGCAGAGTGTACAATCTATTCGGATAGTCGTGCTCACGGTATTGAGCAAAGCTCGGGGATTATGGTCAAGGGTTTAGACTTTTGCAAAATAAAACTTGGGATGGATGGCAGGTTGCCATAGAAAGTTGAATCTTGACTTAGGATGAGAACACTTGGTTTACTTGAGAAATGCTGAATCAATCTATTACTGTTATTTGTTTTACTGTCATTTCAATCTATATACTGTATGTGTTTTTTTTAAATGCTGCTTAGTTGCAAATGAACCATTTAGCCATTCCTTTGGAATAAGCCTTGTATATAGTTATGTAGACTTGCATTCTGTGCACAACTTGTTGAGTACGTGTTGGTGTACTCACCCTTGCCTACAAAAATCATCAAGATCTTTCAAGAAGGAGTATCATGAAGAGACGAATGTTTAGGGTGCGAGCCTTGTCGGTTACTGTGGTATACCGAGGGTTACCTACGCCTTCATTCCGCTGCAGTTCAATTTGTTGTTCAGCCTTGTGAGGCATTGTTAAGTAAGTTGACCATAAGGTCTTACAACTGGTAATATTTAATATATTATGTCTTTTATCTATTTACATTGTGTATGATTGTGATATTCACTAATGTTGAGCCTATGTGCACTAGCGTGATCCTGGACTAGTGCGGTATACACAGAGGGTCCGGATTTGCATATTCGGGTCCCGACAGAGGTGGTATCAGAGCATACTGACTGTAGGTCTTGGCCCTAGATAGTTGGTCGTCCCTATAGGTCCTTCAAAATTATTTTCTTAAATAAAATACCTAAACAAGAAGAATAATGTGTTCTTGACTTATCTCATTCTTCTATTTCTGTCCTTACCAAAAAGTATTTCCTTTCCTTTGCTGAAATTTCTTTCTCTTACCTCTGCCAAATTGATTTAAAAATCCTACCTGAGTTATCTTAAGTAGAAAACGATATACCACACCTCAGGAGAAGGCATCGAATGCCTGTTGCTACCATAATGATCATGACGGAAGGAATCATCAAGCTCATGGAAGAGCGGATCAAGGGAGTGTACCAAGAGTTAGAAGACTCAAGTGCTTCAAGTAGTCATTTGAGACTCATGTGTGGGAGTCGCGTTTCCTGAGATAGGAGTGTCGCCCATGTAGACGGTAGTTTTCGTGTTTAGGTTGAATTGGTTCTTCTTGAATGTTGAGTGTGCAGTATGCGTTGCAAAGCTCTTAGGCTTATATAAGCAACCATACCAAGTTATTAATATTGACTGCTTAAGATATTGGGTTAAACCTATCCTCCCTGTATTAGGATTCTTGCTTCTTACCTACGCTATTTCTCTCTCTCCTAACCTCTTTAAGGTAATCAAGCAGATAGTTCAGAATAATGATAGCAATAGAGCCAAAGAAAATGGAAATCAACCCAATGGAAACTCCCAGGAATGGTATGGTCATAGTGAATTCAGAGGAGAACGCTACCCCTGCATCTTGCTCGAAACCTAGATATTGCTCTATGAAGCGCGGTCAACCAAACAAGTTAGAGAATCAAGCGTGTATTCGCTGTGGGGAAATTAGGCATACCTCAAATAAGCATGTGATCAATTGCTCTAGTTGCAAGGGAAATCATACAATTAGAAAAGGTCCTATGAGTAACATCACCTATCACCTTTGTAAAATACAAAGCCATTGTCCACCTCAGTGTCCCTTGGAGCCAATAGTTACTGCCGTAATCTAGCATCAGCAGAATCTACGAACCCTAGTTACTCGAGAATTGTCGATAAGAAGGGGAAAAATTAGTTGCACCGGATACGTCGCTTGGAGAGTTAAAAATGCACCCTCCTAAAACCTATCGACCTTAAACAGAAAAACAATAAGTAGCTATCACCCACAGTAGGTCCCTTGTATGGTAAAGAAGATCGTTTTACTAGGGGAGGTGTTGCGAATCAGGAGGTAGTGGATCATAAGAAGAGCAACATTAAATGCTACAACTGTCACTGAAAAGGTCATTATGCTAATCGATGACATAGAAAGAACAAATAATTCCTATAGCCGTGGATATACCGGAAGTTACCCCAGTCCGATACATACACGCTAAGAGTGAGCAGTAAGTTACAAGAGGAATTTGCCAAGAAAATCAACTGAAGAAAAGGCGTCTAGGTAAAGATACAATTCCAATCAACAAAAACCCAAGAAAGAAAATTCACCCTGGATTCCGCTATATTTGCCACAAATCTGAACATTTTGCTAATAGGTGCCCTCAAAGGAAAGTAATCATGTTAATTCAAGTCAATCCTAACCCCGTCCCTATCGAAGCCCTAGCGTTAATGCTAAATCAAGGAAAGTTAGGAGCCATGAGTTTACTTAGGGCAATATCGTAACCATAATTGCAAAGAAAAGAGATTAGTGATGAATCCCATGGAAAGGTTTCCTTACCGAAAGAAATGAAAATAGAAATGGTTGATACATTGGTATACAGAGTATTGGAAGGAAAAGCAATAATGTAAAATGATGTTTCTCTAAGAGTATTCTCGCGTTTATGGAGCACCTGAAAACAATACAGGTGTAAGGGTGGTTAGTTTAGTGGAACCCAACCTGAACTTGTTAACCAGAGGATTTGTCATTATCAGGAAGTGCTTAGTTGTACTAGATTATTCCAGGATGTTGAGAATCCCTTGCTTATTGAGAGAGTAGAGTTCCAAGCAAATCATATTGTGTTAAATATCCAAACTTTTGAGGATTAGACCTAAGGCTATTTTGGGAAGAGTATACCGAATTAAAACCCTGAATGTGGAAAAAATAATAATAATACATCAGTATCGACAACGCGGTTGAACAATTGAGAATAGAGTTGGAAATTCTCTAGGTTAAAAACTTCGTTTAAGCTACCATCGATTAAGGAGTCATGTGAAGGATGTTTCTAAGATTTCGCTCTCTACATAAACGATATAAGTTTTGGCTAAATCTACTGAATTGACCGATGCCCCGCATATTTAATGAATATGATAAGTAAGATGTTTATGGATTAATTGATAAATTCATGGTTGATGACAATCTAGTGTACCCTAAGATAAGAGAAAATCATGCAGAACATGTTAGATTTATTTGGGAAGATTGTGAGAGCAGTAGTCGTACGTTAAGTTTAACAAGTGTGATCCCTAAGAGAAAAAGGTTGAACTCTTAGGTCTTATAAATACCACTAAAGGAATTATTGTTGAATCAAAACAAGGGAAAAAATGTGTTGCATTGGAAGCAACCAAAGTCCGTCACTCAGCGTTGAAGTTCTAGGAGCTAGTTCATGGAAGGGTTTCAGCAATAGCTAGACCTTTTATGTGATGGTTGATAAGAAATAGTTGCATGGACGCCAAGGTGTGAGAAGAGTTTTCGGAAGTTGAAGAAGCGGTTAACATCGATACCTGTGTTAGAATTACCAACTATGCGGAGCAGTTTCGACATATAAGGTGTTACTTCTAGGTATGATCTGTAAGGTAAATCAACATAAAATGACAAGGGTGTTGCCATGCGATAAGGTAATCGAGACAGCATGAGGAGAATTACTCTATGCATGACTTGGAGCTAGCTATCGTAGTGCACGATTTGGAAACATTGCCTCATTATCTCATCAGAAATAGATGTAAACCTTAAGAGTTTAATTTATATATTCACCTAGTCAGACCTTAAAAAGAATATATATATATATATGTATATACATATATATATATATATAGCTGGGAATGATCGAAGATTATAACCCAAGGAAAGGCCAATATGAGGGTCGACGCTTGAGTTATGAGACCGCAATACGAATATGTTGTTAATTAGCAGTTAACAAGGATTATGCAAAGAATTCGGGAAGTCGAAATCAAAGATCGTTCGACAAAGGTTCACAACTGCCTCGGAAGTAAAACCAACATTAAAAGATTAAATAACAGGAAGTTCGAAGGGAGAGAAGATACAAAATCAAGGAAAGAAGAAGGCTTAGCCAAAAAGTAGAATTTTGAGTGATTAAGATACCATAAGGATTTAAGGCTGAACCAGGGTGCCGGATAGGAGGATCCTAAGAAATTGATACTTGAGAAAACTCATAATTCTAAGTACTCGATATACCCAGGAAATGCTAAAGAAAATCAATATCTTAAGGAAAGGTTTTGGTGACCTAAGGTGAAGAGCGAAACCATTGGATATGATACTCGATGTGATGTGTATCAGAAAATAAAGGCAATGCATTAGAGATCTAAAGGTTCATTGCAAATCATTATAAATCCTTATAGGAGGCAAATCATTAAAAGGATCCCTAGTGTAAATTGACCCGACAAGGTAGGAATTCGGAGGAATCGTTATTAATTAAATTGACCAAAGTTGCTCATTTCATACCATTGAAGACTACGTATTCAAAAGATCGTTGGCAGATTTGTATGCGTCAAGGATTGAGTGACTGTATAAGTAACCAAGGAGATTGTGTCCGGTAGAGGTGTCCAATTTATCTCGAGGTTATAGAACAAGTTACATGAAGCAATGAGAACTCGCTTGAATTCCAGTATAGTTATCGTCCGCATACCGACAGTCAAAGCAGAAGAGTTATGACTGGCAATCGCCGTTGTAATTGAGTTTTGAACCCAATGATTTTGTGTATCTTAGGATTACTGCCCTTAAGGGTGTGAAAAGGTTTCTAGGTCAAAGGAAGCTTGCACCTAGGTATGTTGGACCATTTAAGACCTTAAGCCGCCAAAGAGAGGTTGCATAGTAGTTGGAGTTGCCCCAGTCATTAGCAGGAGTGCATGATGTGTTTCATGTGTCGCAGCTTAAGAAATGCCTCAGAATGCCAGCAGAGCAGACGCCGTTAGAAGCTATCGAATTACAAGAGGATCTGACTTATAAAGAGCAGCCGATTAAAATTTTGGACGTAATGGAGCGCAGGACCAGAAACAAGTCTATCCGCTTTTGCAGAGTTCAATGGAGTAATCACTCGGAGAATGAAGCAACATGGCAGCGTGAGGAAGATCTGAAGGCAGAATTCCCAAACCTATTCTCTAGTCAGCCCTGAATCTCGGGGTCGAGATTCTGTTAAGGGGGGAGGTTTGTAACATCCCAATTTTTGGCGTTTCAATTATTAAATATCATTTTATTGCAATTTATGGTTTTTGTGAACTTTCTGGATTTTATTGGATTTTCTAAAATTTATTTGGATTATTTTGAATAATTTATATTGCCTTTTGTTAAGAAATAATTATAAAAGGAAATTTAAAATAAAGTCTGCCAAAAATATTCTATTTGAGTATAGAAGGTCTCGAAGTATTTTTGGGAAATTTCTTTTCGGGATTGAAGCGGATTAGGACTAGATTGCTAACCGGACGATTTGAAAATAGAGTTGTTGCATGCGGGAACTCCTTCCGTTTTCCTCAGCACGTAGCCGACTCGAACTCCCTAGCACTGCCGCGAGTTCGGAGTTTTGTCTGGGCGGGAGAAGCAGAGCGACGCTGATTCAAACTCCATCGCTAGCGCAGCATCAAAGCCAGGCGCGAAGGAGTCTTCCGATTTTTCCCGCGCGTAGCTGGCTTGGTCTCTAGCGCTGGAGTGTCTTCGAGAACGCGCGAAGGAATTTTCGTCGCCTGTTTGAATTCTCACGCTGGCGTTGGCGCTGAGTTCGACAGGGATCCGGAGTCCGGCTCGGCGGGAAGTGCAGGCGCGTGGGCAGTATTTAAGCAGCGTGAGGCATCGCCAAGAAACCAAGCGAGCGTCCAGGAAAGAAGTCGTCAAGAGAACGAGCGGCAGAAGAAAATTCAGCGCTCGAGCGAAGTCGCGCCAGCCGATCGAAGGAAAATCGTGAAGGATAGCAGCGCCGCAGCGTTGTCGAGGAATTGAGCGGCAAGGAAATCGGGAGCATCAAGTAAGTCGTCTTTGTCGGGAAAATTACGAAGGGTAGCAGCGCCGCCAGAGATTTTAAGCGCTTGCGGGTTGTCGCCGAGGTCGTCGTCTTTGTCTCCGGTGAATTCAAGTCGCCGTCGCCTCATCGCCAATCGGAACTTCACCACCGTCGGATCGTAATCAAGCGCACGGAATTTGTCCACGTCGTTTGAATCGAAGCGTCTCATATTAAATATCAACCGTTGGATCTAGATCGGACGGTTAATATTAGGCCACGTAGTAGATTTACCCGTAACCGTTAGATTGAGTTCATCAGTCTAGATCTCGCCACGTTTTGTTCGTACAAGCCAGGGCGAGAAAATCCGTTTTTTCCTTTACAGAAACAATTCGGTAAAATAAGAAATTCTAATTTCAGAATTAACTAAACTTCTAAATGTTATAACTTTTACATATGAACTCCGATTTAGGTGATTCAAATTCTGAAATATTTGTAAAATTGAGATCTATCTAATGGGGGTTTTTATCTGGATTTTTGAGTTCATTTGCTATTTGTTTTTGGTGTTTATTTGCTATTTCTTCTCGATTCGCGTAGACGCTGAATTGTGCGAAGTTTCGGAGGAAGAATTCACAACTCAGGAATTATATTCAGATCAAGACCAGGAGCTTAAGCAAGGCAAGTTGTGCTTTGATCATGTTGCACCCATAAGCTAGCTTGCATGCTATTTTGATTTACCTTATCACTTGTTATTTTATGTGTATAAATGATTTCAACATAAGTTTGGGATTAGCTATCGTACCCTTTGAATTACACCCTACCTTGCTAGTTGTATGCCATGATCCACTTGTCACCCTAGGTTGGTTCACTATAGTTGGTTAATAATGAAATCAACATGGATGGTTAGATCGGATTAGAATGCTTAGCCATGCCACGTCATCACATGTACATGGAATGTTGATTATTAAATTTGACTAATGGAATATGGAACAATGATGTTAACTTGTGTGTCATGTGTGGTCACACGATGAGATTGAGTTGTTGTGGCAAGGGATGTCACGCAACGATATTGAGTTGTTGATGGCACGTGGTGCTTGGTAATCAACTGGGGTGGTTATGATTTTGGGCCGGAGCAAGTGGCAAGGCGGGATGTTGTGGTGGGCCCGATGGGCGAGGGTATGTGTATGTCTTGCTTTGATCAAACCATAAGGACACCTTGCGAGCCTTTGACTGAGTCAACCATGCAACCACATGTCTCATTATGGGGCAGCCTAGTGACTAATTTGCAAAGTCTTAGCTTTAGTACTATCGTGGTGGAGTGAGACCCTGTAGTGGTAACCGATCCTCGCTCGTGGTGGCTCACATGGCGCAAGAGGGGGCCCTGGATGTGGTAACCATCCCACCAGTGTTGAAACCTTAGCGGGTAGTACTGGGTTAAGATGATGCATTGTAAAGGCTTTGTCGTGATCTCTTCGCCGACACGCCAAAGGAAGTGTGTTAATCGCGTGGCAACAAAAGATGATCATGTCGTGTGGGTAAAGTGCATAACCTCTGCAGAGTGTACAATCTATTCGGATAGTCGTGCTCACGGTATTGAGCAAAGCTCGGGGATTACGGTCAAGGGTTTAGACTTTTGCAAAATAAAACTTGGGATGGATGGCAGGTTGCCATGGAAAGTTGAATCTTGACTTAGGATGAGAACACTTGGTTTACTTGAGAAATGCTGAATCAATCTATTACTGTTATTTGTTTTACTGTCATTTCAATCTATATACTGTATGTGTTTTTTTTAAATGCTGCTTAGTTGCAAATGAACCATTTAGCCATTCCTTTGGAATAAGCCTTGCATATAGTTATGTAGACTTGCATTCTGTGCACAACTTGTTGAGTACGTGTTGGTGTACTCACCCTTGCCTACAAAAATCATCAGTGCTGAAGAAGGAGTATCATGAAGAGACGAATGTTTAGGGTGCGAGCCTTGTCAGTTGCCTGTGGTATACTGAGGGGTTACCTACGTCTTCATTCCGCTGCAGTTCAATTTGTTGTTCAGCCTTGTGAGGCATTGTTAAGTAAGTTGACCATAAGGTCTTACAACTGGTAATATTTAATATATTATGTCTTTTATCTATTTACGTTGTGTATGATTGTGATATTCACTAATGTTGAGCCAGTGTGCACTAGCGTGATCCTGGACTAGTGCGGTATACACAGAGGGTCCGGATTTGCATATTCGGGTCCCGACATCTCCGAAAGGGGGAAGCTCATCGAATTGGTTGTACTCTTCCTCGTCGATAACATTCTCAACTCCGACAATCCTTCTTTTTCCTTGAATAACTACGTGGCGCTCCTTGTTAGCGAGGCCGCCATAAAGAAGATTTGTGTAACAGAATTAGCAAGTACGAATGGTTCTTCTGTGTATCCGACGAGTTTGAGGTCCACGGTAGTGATACCGTACTTGTCGATATTCGCGCCCCCTAGAAGTCTGACCCATTGGCACCGAAAGAGAGGGACCTTCAAAGGTCCATAGTCAAGCTCCCGAATCTCTTCTATGAATCCGTAGTAGGTTTGCCTTTTTCCATTGCTGTCATAGGCATCTATACGGATACCACTATTTTGATTGGTGCTCTTTTTATCTTGCGCTCTTGTATAAAATGTAAAACCATCTATATCGTATCATTGGAATGTCCGAATTGTAGTTGACGGTCCCTGAGCCAACACTTTCAACTGAGTGCAGTCTGTCTCCGTATGCATCATGTGTCTACGCAACCAATCGCCGAAGTTATCTCTGTGCTCTCTCGCGAGCCAAACCTCTGACCTCCCTGGGTTTGTTCTGGATAGCATGTTCTTGTGCATGTTGACATACGGGGCCACCACAACTGATTGTCCCAAAACTGCGAAATGTGCTTGTGTAAATGAAGCTAGATTGCTAGTACGTACTAATTTCTCGCCTAGTGTCCCTTTCCCCTGTAGCCTTCCCTCATGCCGAGATACAGGCACACAAATCGGTTTGAGATCCGTATAATCGACGCAGAACTCAATGACCTCCTCGGTTCCCTGACCATCGGCAATCAGACCTTCGGTCGATTTGATTCTGAACATATTTCTTTATAACCCCCATGAATCTCTCGAAAGAGTACATCTGATGTAGAAATACAGGACCAATAATCCGTATCTCTTTCACAATGTGAACAATGAGATGGACCATAATATCAAAAAAAGATGGAGGGAAACACATCTCAAGCATGCACAGAGTGTGGAACACATCTTCCTGCAGCTTATCTAGTTTTAATGGATCGATGGCCTTCTGTGAAATCGCGTTGAAGAATGAACACAACTTGATAATTGGGTCTCGGACTTTCTCTAGCAGAACACCCCTAATTGCAATTGGAAGCATCTGTGTCATCATCACGTGGCAATCGTGAGACTTCATACCAATTAACTTTAAGTCTTTCATTGAGACTAGTCTCTTTATGTTAGTAGAGTAACCAGATGGAACTTTGACTCCGTGCAAGCATTCGCAAACGCTAATTTTCTCTTTCTTGCTCAAAGTGTAGCAGGCTGCGGGAAGGTACTTTTTGCCTGTATCCATTTCTTCTTGATGCAGCTCCTTCCTGAGTTTCATATCTTCGAGGTCTATCCTTGCTTGAAGTGTATCTTTCGTTTTGCCACGTATGTCCAGTAAGATACCAAGCAAGCTATCACACACGTTCTTCTCTATGTGCATGACGTCGATTACGTGTCGAACTTCCAGGTGCTGCCAATAAGGTAGGATCCAAAATACTGATTTCTTTTTCCATAAAGGAGCCTTATCCCGGGAAGTCGGAATAGATGTCTTCTCTGGCTTCCTTTTCGTGAATAATTGTAAGATCCTTTCTGATGGCAAATATCTGTTTCCCGATGTGATTCTTTGAGCTAAGGTAGTCTCCTTTGTCCCGTCAAAAGCTCTCTTATTATTACGGTATGGGTGATCCTTGCGGAGGAACCTACGATGCCGCATGTAAACCATTTTTCGGCAGTTTTTCAGCCACCGGCTAGCTGTATCATCCAAGCACTAGACGCATCCGTTGAAGCCTTTTGTTGTCTGGCCCGACAGGTTGCCAAGAGCAGGATAATCATTAATGGTTACGAACAATAATGCCCGTAGAATAAAGTTTTCTCTTTTATACTCATCCCATATCCGTACACCATCGTTCCACAATATTAGAAGATCTTCAACCAACGGTTTGAGGTGCACATCGATATCATTACCAGGTTGCTTGGGCCCTTGGATCAATAGTGGCATCATAATGTACTTTTGCTTCATGCAAAGCCAAGGAGGAAGGTTGTAGATGCATAAAGTCACCAGCCAAGTGCTATGATAACTACTCATGTTGCCAAAAGGATTCATCCCATCCGTACTCAACCTGAACCTTATATTCCTCACATGCAAAGTCTTCTTATATTTTCTATCGATGTTCCTCCATTGCACAGAATCAGTAGGGTGTCTGAGCATTCCATCCTTCTTACGCTCTTCGGCATGCCATCGTAGCAATTGGGCATGCCTTTTGTTCGCAAACAATCGCTTCAGATGAGAGATTATAGGGAAATACCACACCACCTTATGGGAACACCTCTTCTTCTTACGCTTTACCCCGACATCATCGTTCTCGATATATAAATGCGTTGTTCTTATACCGCTTTGCTTTGCAAACAACACGAGCATCCATGTGCGCAAACTCATTGCGATATAATATGCAATCGTTTGGACATGCGTGTATTCTTTGTACTTCCGGTCCCAACAGAACAAACAACCGCTTAGCACTGCACGTAGTTGAAGGCAACACGTTACCCTCTGGAAGCAAGTCCCCCAAGAGACATAACAGCTCAGTAAAGCTCTTATCAGACCAACCATTACTTGCCTTCAACTACAGTAGTGAAAGCACGGTATGCAGCTTTTTGTACTCCGCCTTGCAGCCCGGGTACAATGGCGTTGTAGAGTCCTCTACCGTACGCTGGAACTTTTGAAACTCCCTTTCACTCGTGAAGTCCCCCTCCCCATCACGTAGCATTTGATCTAGATCATCTTCGTGGCTATCAACGAATGCATCTTCCACCGCCGTCATATTGTTGTCTCTGTCATCTTCATCAATTTGTTGCCCTTCATGTACAATATCATCTTCATCAATGTGTTGCCCTTCATGTACAATATCATCTTCACCGTGTCCAACAGGTATAGCCAGCCTTGAAACCCCTTCGAAGCAAGTGTGCACGTATTGACTTTATGTTAGAAAACAGCTTCTCATTTTTGCAATCAACACATGGACAACAAATATAGTCCACCAAATTCTTCGACTTGTGTGCCGCAGCCGTATTCAGAAAACAAGTCACACCATTAAAGAACTCTAGACCGCAACGGTCCGTGTCATACATCCACCTTCAGTCCATCTACAATTAATTATATCGAACTACATTTCAGTATATCAATAAACATACCAAAATAATTTATTCTTTACATTAGTCGTGCAGTGCTAATTAATTAAAATGATAAACACATTATAAGCACATAACTACAAATAACAAAATAATTGTAAATGATTAGATTTACAAATACATCTAGCAATTTGGCCTATATAAAGATACATCAAACCTTTTTCACTATTGAAATATCCATCTAGCATTTGTTAATTATTTACAAGATTTATTCATTTCATTTTGTTATGTAGCGCTATTAAATTCAATTAATATACATCAAACAAGCATATAATTGAATATAAGGACATATTTCTAAATAATTATGTATCTTGCAACTTTCATTATTGGAAAATCCATCTGTTGACACCAAAAACGTGATGTAGGGTTTCTGGCTTACAACACACCGAACGAACACCGGGTTCAAGTGCAGAGCGTGCCAATCGATTTGACCCTGCAATCGATAAGGGAAGGATTTGTGAAATTCAAGCTAAGCCGATCCTTAGAAACGAATCGGCTAAAGTAGGATCAGCCGAAGGCCGATCAAAAGGGTAAACAGATTAACCGATCAAGGCTAATCAGAAAGGTAAAGGTAGATCGATTCTGAAAAGGCGATGCGCAACAAGACAGAACAAATCAAACCTGAGGAAATAGAGGACGATCAAACAATTGGCGATACGCAACTTTATTTGACCGATACCGACTTACAAAAAGGGAATCACAAGGCTAAAGACTAAAAGTTACAGGAAACGAAAAACTGGAAGATGTGATTTTGTTGTTGATCCCCTTCAAGCAGCCCTGGCGCGTCTTATATACCCATCAGCCGATCCGAGTCCTGTTCGGTTACGGCAACTTAATCCGAGTCGGCTATAGTTTCCCAATTGGACTCTTGCTTCTAGAAACCTGCCGTTCGTCATCCAAACTTCCCAAAGATGTTCCGTGTATTATCCAAATTCGTGCGGTTCTGCCGATCCTTTCGTGATTTCCAAAATTTGGTGTAAACATATGCCCCCTATTTTTGGAAGATAACTTGTTATCTTTCAATAATACATCGGCTTCTTTATCCGTCGGCTTCTCCCTTGTCAGTTAACGAATTGCTCCAGTAACTGCTGTATTAATTGCGCCGTAAAAATCTCAGTGCGGTTTAATGGCATGTGTCGCCTCGAATTCATTTCCCGCCACTTTTCATTTCTCACCGTGCTATATATATGCAGGACCCCCACGGTCATTTTCACGCTCTCCAGCTCTCGAACCATCTTCGATCGGCTTTTCTTCTTCAATCGTCTTCCTTGCACTTGTGATCACGCTTCCAGCTTCCTCCATCGGCTGAAATGGATTCTTTGAAGGTACTGATTCTGATCCCAGAAAGCAACGACCAATATTATCTAGGGCCAGTAGGAAATTCGACTGCTGACATAGTAATTAATGAAGAAATCCCAAGGCTTCCTTTATCGGCTCAAGGTTACAATATCACAGAATGGGGAAAGAGTTTTAGAGCCTGGCCGACAGCCCTTAAAGGATGGAGGAGCTGGTTCATCAGAGTATCGGCTCAGAAGAGAGGGGAATGGGAGAGAATGGGTATAGCCGAATGTCTCCCCTTAAGTCTAGCTAACCCAGAAGCCAATGAGCCCTTGGTGGCCACGGCATGTTATTTCTGGTCGGACACTTTCAACGCCTTCCTTTTCCGCACTGGCCCCATCGGCCCGACACTTCTAGACGTAGCAGAGTTATGCTGTCTTAGGCCAGATGGAGATCAATTATCGGCTTTCAGCGGCAAGCCGAAGTTCAAGCTAATCCGATCAAAAGGCAAAGGATGGTCGAAGTATATTCAGCACAACAACAAGGTCAATGGACTAGTATCGGATGAGGAGCACGTCGCTTTCTTGAATCTTTGGCTAGAACGATTTCTTTTTTGCGGTGCATCTCTTGGGCCGACCCAAGTTTATCAGTTGGTGGCGGAGCGGCTAGTAGAAGGGCATCATTTGGCTCTTGGAAAGATGCTTCTTGGGGCGGTTTATCAGATGATGCACGTCATCAGGAGCTGACTTTTTTCTGGATTCGCGCAGTTTGTTGTTGGCAACATAGGAGGTCCGCTATGGTTTGTTCAGCTCTGGCTTTACAGCATCTTCAGACGATCGCTTATCTCAGAGCCTTTGGAGGATTCAGCCTTCCCTCGTGAGGATTATCCTGAAGGTACCACTCCGCAATACAGAGCCAGCCGATCACACGGGGAAAGACATGTAATGTGCTCTGGTGGTGACACAAAAGTTACCCCAGCCGATTTAAAAAAATATTTGTCATTCTTTCTGAATTTAGACAACACAACTTTTGGGCAACAGGACTTCTTTCCTTACAGTAATGAAGCCGATTTCCAATGGCCCTCTTTCCTTCATCTAGACGCTGACAGCTTACTGATGCCAGAATTGACCTTAGAGTTGTATCGGATCTTCATCTCCCCCTGCATTCTCCACGTTGGCTTGAATTCCCGTAATAGGATGTTTCAACCGTCGTATGAGTTCTACCATCCTTCGGTGTATGCCCGCCAACTAGGCTTTGGTCAAGTGGTACCTTGTTTGTCACTCCTTGATCGCCTCCAGCACAGGACCTGAGTGACAAATATAACAGCAGCTGAAATAGTCTCAGAAATAGCCGATGAATTCCAAGTCATCAATCTGCCACGCTTTTTTCTGAATTCTCACCGAGCTAGCCAATTCTCCGCTTGGTGGGTGCCTGTGTCAGAAGCTCTCTATTTGGATCGTACACCGTCGGCTATTATAGAAAAGTTCTTACCGGACTTCCATGAGCCGACGGTGGCTTCTAGCAGCAGTAGCAACTCTAGTGAAGATAGCTCAGATTTTTCCAGCTCATCGGGTTATACTAACTCATCAGTAGCTGTAGAGGTATCGGCTTGTTTTCTTAAGACCCTTATGCTTGATATCGGCTTTTCTGGTTCCATTTTTTAACCACTTAATCTCTCCCTTCTCAGGACGCTGCTGCTGGCAATAAAACTGTTGCGGACCCATCGGCTGGTGGATCCAAAGGGAAGAGGCTAGACCAAACGACCGGTCTGACCGGCTATTCCTCTGGCAATCTCCGTATTCAGGGCCCATCCCTGTCGGAGCTTGAAAAGGGTTGACTTTCGAGTAGGCATTTTGAGTCAATTGTTATTTTGTTCTTTTCCGTATGTTATTGACATTCCCTTAATTCACCTTTTGCAGAGAAACCTAAATCGACTAAGGCTCCCGCCCGTCGCCAAAAACGCACTGAACAGAGCGCCGAGAGCTCTCCTCGCACATCGGCTTTTATTGAGGTAAATCCTTTTATTACTGTTTTTACTCTCTTTTGAGATTTTACTGAGATTCTTGAAACATTTTCCTCTCAGCCGACATCATCTGCGCAAGCGGCCGGCATATTGGCTGATCTCCAAGGCGCTCCTATTGCGGCCCGATACCCTTCTTCTTCGCACGCTTCGCTTGCTTCACCGCTTCAAATTGACTTCTCCTGCGCATGTGTTAGAAGAATCAACTGACCCTGTTGATCTACTCGGCTTCACTTTGGACGAGCTAGACGACCCCGAAGGGATTACCCCTGATGACTATGTTGCCGATATTCGCAACATTATTGATGTCTCCCAGAAGGCGTCGGCTACAGTTGTCCAGTCGGGTCCAAATATGCAGGA
Organism: Guadua angustifolia; assembly: GCA_036346375.1. Classification (NCBI taxonomy): domain Eukaryota; kingdom Viridiplantae; phylum Streptophyta; class Magnoliopsida; order Poales; family Poaceae; genus Guadua; species Guadua angustifolia. Next base: position 29,314,561 of record CM070522.1, on the reverse strand, counting down.
TAAGCTGAATCGGCTTCTTACTGAGATTTCTCAACCAGAGGCGGCCATTCTCGCTAATGCACAGCCCATCCGTGATGCGATGGCTGCCGTTGAAGCCGATCTCCCGCCTGAGGCTATGAAGGCTATTCTGAACGTCTGCCACATAGACGAAAGAAGGGCAGAAGTTGAGGCGGCAACTACCAGGATAGCTCAGCGAAAGCTCAAGCAGCCGATCAACGCCTACTGGATGAGCTGGTAGCGGAGGCGAAGGCGAAGAAGAAAAAATATGATGAAGACTCTTCGTCCCTTAAAGCCGTCAAGTCCTCCATGCAAAAACTAGAGTCGACGAAGAAACAGCTCGAAGAGGAATTGGCTAAAGTAAATAAAGAACTCACCGATAGCCTTGCCTTGGTGACAGCGGTAACAGCGTCTCTGAAGGGTCAGAAGAATGACATAGGCTTAGCTGTGGCGAGAGTAAAAGATCAATCGGCCAAAATCACCCCAGTGCCCGGTAGCACTAAGGCCGATGAAAACATAATCTACAACGTCACAGAAACACTGGCCAAAGCAGCCGCGGCACTGTCGGCTTTAGGAGCTAGAATCCCCGGGTCGGGCCTGTAATTTCTGTAATTTGTCGATGCAACTTGTCTTGGGATGACGTTACTTTTGCTACGCTTTTGTAATACATTTAATCGGCTGTTTAACCGATTACATTTATTCTGAATTCTCGTGCTTTGACTAATTATGCGCCGATCCATACGCTAGGATAGTACTTCTTTAAGTACTTTCCATTGATTGCCTTTGGTAACACGGTACCTTCTAGCGTCTCAAGTATATAAGCATTCCCGCCAACAAGCCGATTTATTTTATAAGGTCCTTCCCACGTTGGCGACCACTTGCCGAACCGATTATCTTTAGAACCGATAGGTAGTATCGTTTTCCAGACTAGGTCTGCTTCACTAAATGATTTTGGTACAACTTTCTTGTTATATGCTCTTGCAACTCTCTTTTTATTCTTTTCTAGCCGATTTAATGTAACCAGCCTTAACTCAGCCAAGTCATCCAAATTGCATAGCATCAATTCCTTGTATTCGTCAGCCGATAGATTATTTTGTCTTGCTAGTCGCATTGACTCAATATTTATCTCTACGGGTAACACAGCTTCTTGACCATACACCAACTGATATGGTGACAGCTTAGTTGATCCGTGGAATGCTAGCCGATAAGCCCATAGGGATTCTGATAATGTAGTATGCCAATTTCGAGGCCTTTCGTCGATTTTTCTTTTAATCAGCTTGATTAAAGTTTTGTTGGATGACTCGACTTGTCCATTAGCCTGAGCATAATATGGTGACGAATTAAGCAGTTTGATACCCAAACTCTTTGTAAAGTTTTAAAATTCATTAGACATGAATACAGTCCCTTGATCAGTTGTGATCGTCTGCGGAATACCAAACCGATGGATAATATGCTCATTGACAAAACCGATAGCTTCCACGCTGGTGACCCTTTTAAGCGGAACGGCTTCTACCCATTTCGAAAAATAATTTGTGGCTGCAAGGATGAACTTATGGCCTTTGCTTGATGCTGGGAATATTTGGCCAATTACATCTATCCCCCATCCTCTGAACAGCCATGGCTTAATAATCGGATGTAAAGCCGATGCTGGCGCAAGTTGCACATTTCCAAACTTCTGGCAACTTTGGCATCCTTTATAATACTTGAAACAATCTTCTAACATTGTCGGCCAAAAATACCCGGTCCGTCTCAGGATCCACTTCATTTTGTAAGCCGATTGGTGTGCACCGCAAATTCCTTCGTGAACTTCACCCATAGCCACGTTTGCTTCTTCATCGCCTAAACACCTCAAAAGCAACCCTTCCATTGTCCGATAGTATAATTCCCCTTCCATCACAACATACTTTAATGCTTGTTGCCGAATTTTACGTGCAGTAGACCTAGATGGGTTCATCAGGTAAGCTTTTATCTCAGTTCTCCAATCGGTGTTATCAGCACACAGCACTGCTTTGTCAACCAAGTCAAATGCTTTATATCGGCTGCACTCCTTATAGCCTGATGCTGCTTGAGCCAACGCATTGGCTTTGTCGTTCATTTCTCTGGGCACATGATTGATACAAAATGATGTAAACGTGCTGATAATATCAGAGCAATACACTAAATATTTTGACATTGCCTCATCATTGCACCTAAATTCTTTTTTAACTTGTTGAACAACCAACAATGAATCACCATATGCTTCTACATCACTTACTCCAATACTCTCTAACAGCTGGAGTCCTTTAAGCAATGCCTCGTATTCGGCTTGGTTATTGGAGCATGGAGCATTAAGCCGATACACAAATTCAATGATGTGCCCTTTCGGTGGAGTCAACACAATGCCTATTCCACTTCCTTCCTGACAAACTGATCCATCATAGTACAACTGCCAAGGAGCTATGTCAACCTTTCCTGCCATGGTATCATGCCCTGTAATAAAATCGACTATCGCTTGGGTTTTAATAGCTTTAGCCGATTCGTATTGCAGATCGAACTCAGTTAGAGCATAAGCCCATTTTCCAAGTCGTCCTCTCAAGATTGGCACAGACAGCATGTATTTGACGATATCGGTTCTACACACTACTACGCAAGTTGACACTAGTATGTAATGCCTTAATTTTGTACAAGCAAAGTATAATGATAGGCATAACTTCTCTATCGAAGGGTACCTAGTTTCAGCTTCCAAGAGTCGTCGGTTTAAGTAAAATATTACTCACTCTTTGCCATCAACTTCTTGTGTCAACACAACCCCGATGGTTTCATTTTCAGCCGATATGTACAACTTGAAAGGAATCCCCTTCTGTGGCGCGGCCAGGATTGGTGGTGATGCCAAGTACTATTTTATGTCATCAAAAGCCTTTTGTTGATCGGCTCCCCATATGAAATTCTGATCATCTTTCAATTTTAGTAATGGTGTAAAAGCTCGAATCCTGCCAGACAGATTTGAAATGAATCGTCTTAAGTAATTAATTTTGCCAATCAGTTTCTGTAATTCATTCTTGCATGTCGGCGGCTCTGTATTCATTATGGCCTTGACCCTTGTCTGGTTAACTTCAATACCCCTTTGATGAACCATGAAACCAAGGAACTGGCCAGCCGATACACCAAATGCACATTTCAAGGGGTTCATTTTCAGCCCATGAGCCCTTGTGTTCTGGAACACCCTTTCTAAATCGGCTAGATGCTGCCAATCATCTTTAGATTTCACCACCACATCATCAATGTATATCTCAACAATGTGGCCGATTAGATCATGAAAAATCAAGTTCATGGCACGTTGATATGTGGCACCTGCGTTTTTCAAACCAAATGTCATTACTGCCCATTCATATAAGCCTATCGCACCAGGGCACCTGAAGGCAGTTTTGGGGACATCGGCTTCTACCATAAATATTTGGTTATACCCGGCATTTCCGTCGAGAAAGCTAATAATCTTGTTACCTGAAGCAGCATCGATAAGCATATCGGCTATAGGCATTGGGTATTCATCTTTTGGCGTGGCTTTATTCAAATCCCTGAAATCGACACATACCCGAAGCTTACCGTTCTTTTTCATGACAGGGACGATATTAGATACACATTCAGCATATCGGCAAGGCCTTATGAACTTGGCCTCCAGTAATCTTTCAATTTCCTCTTTTATTACATTGTATAATTCTGGGTTAAAACATCGAGGAGATTGCTTAAACGGTCGATACCTTGGTTTTATAGGCAGCCGATGTTCTACTAATTGTCGGCTTAATCCGAGCATCTCATAGTATTCCCAGGCAAAACAATCCCTATAATTCCTAAGTATTTCAACCAACTTGTTTTTGTAATCTGGTCCTAATTTTGCACTTACAAAGGTTGGTCTTTTTCTATCGCCTTCTCCTATGTCAACTTCCTCAAGCATATCGGCAGAAGTGAAGCCTTGGCCCAACTTCTCATCCTGGAAATCTTCGATTGCTTCACACGAATTTACTACATGCCGATAGCTCCTTGCTCTGTCTTGCAATACTTTGATCATTTCTGACCCCATCTTCTTAGGACCTCATTTGCCCGATCAAATGTTCCTGGCCTAACACTGATCGGCACCAATTCTGACTTACCAATGCATATGAAGTCGCAGTCGTCTAATGTCTTACCCGATATACACTCCGCCTCTTCATGTGGCCAATTCGCGTCAGAACTAGCCATAACAATGTGGGCTGACATATCGGTTGATACGACCTCAACTTCGTCTCCATTCCATTGAACCAGAAGCTAGTGCATGGTTGATGGTATGCAGCAATTGGCATGTATCCAATCCCGCCCAAGAAGCACGCTGTAATTTCCTTTGGCATCAATCATGAAAAATGCAGTCGGCAAAGTCTTGCTACCGACGGTTAGTTCCGTGACCATCACTCCTTTCGCTTCAGTAGGATCACCTGTGAAATCATTCAACACCATGTTTGTCTTTATCAGATCTTCATCGGTCTTGCCCAACTTTTTGCATGTGGTGAGTGGCATCAGATTAATAGTGGCTCCCCCATCTACCAACATTCTGGATATCGGCTTTCCGTTGATATAGCCTTTCAGGTACAACGGCTTTAAGTGCCGATGAGGATCTTGTGGTTTTTCAAAGACAACATCTTGTGCACCCAAGCACAGTTGAGCGAACGTGTCTTTAGCCGATTCAGTTTTAATTCTGAACTCGGCTGGTAAAGTAAACACCATGTTGATATCCATGGGAGGAGTATCATCACGGATCACTGGCGACAGCAAATCGTCTGAGGAATCTGACTCGTCATCGGCTTGTTCTTTTCTCCTCCATTCCTTTTTGACAAGTTTCATCGGCCGTAATTCGTTGAATGTCTCATCTCTTTGTTTCTCTTCTTCAGCCTTCCTCATCTCCTGCATCCTTAGACGCTGAAGCCGTCTACGTTGAGATCGGCTAAGTCCTGTTGGGCACCACCTAGGCTTGGGTTTGATTGGCCTGCGAATTTTACCAACCAAACTCTCTGTAGTCTCAACTTCCTTGTCTTGGTTTGGTGCGCCCAGTCTTTCCTTTATCGGCTTTCTATGCCCTGACTCAGTCTGCTCCGGTACTGCATCGGATAACCGCTCTCTTACCAGTTGCTTTGGCCAATCTTTCTGCGGATAATGTTCCATGGGGCATGATCTGGGAGAAGGTAACGCGACACCTTTTTCCCAACAAAATTGCCAAAAGGGGCACCTCTGATGAGCTCTTTCTATGTTGTCTGGCCGATACAGATTATCTGGCCGAAACGCACTGTCTGGCCGAAACGTACTGTTTGGCCGATGCATGTTATCTGGCCGAAACGCAATGTTTGGCCGATGCATGTCATCTGGCCGACGGGGCTATCGTTTTTGCCGGTAGCTTATCTTCTCATATTTTTCAAGCAATTGCGAGAAAGTTGGTTTAGGCTTGAACACTGGTTTCCGAGGTGGAGACCGCTCAGCTTTGTACCACCGCCCAACTTGTAATTCTCCTTTTGGTTTTACCATCCTTGAGTTCCTTCCATCCTGGTCGGCTTCTATCTGGAGTGTGCCGATTGTTATCTTCAGAGTCTCTCCTTTTGAGCTAGACTTTATGTCGACTTGCCGCGTTGTTTTAGGTTTTTCGTCGACAATCTCTTTTCCTTTGTTGGAGCATTGAACAATGTTTATTGGGAAGGGATTGACATCAACTTCCATGGCCGGCTCTTCTGCGAATTTCAGCCGACCGTCTTCGATGGCTGCTTGTATCTGTTGCCGAAAGATGTTACAGTCATTAGTGTTATGGGAAAAAGAATGATACCACTTACAATATCGTCGCTTTTTGATTTCGTCAGCCGATGGTATGGTATGCCCCTCTGGTAGCCGTATCAGTTTTTCTTGTAATAACATATCAAATATACGGTCACACTTGGACACGTCAAAAGCGTACTTAACCTCTGACTTGCTTCTCGTCGGCTTGAGCCATGAACAGATAAGTGGTTTCTTGGAACCTTTTATCCATTCGGCTATATTCATGTCTGCCTCATCCTCAGAATTTTCACTGGAACTATAGTCGACCATATTTACTTTGGCTTTATCCTTACCATTACCATTTAGCCTAATCTTATCCTTGAATTCTTTACTTAAATATCGGCTCTCCTGTGCTGATACACGATGAAGCAGATGACTCAAGTCTGTAAACTCTTGCCCAGCAAGTTTTTCTTTGAGTGGGGGTGAAAGTGCATGTAGGCCCCTCAAAGAGTTTTGGTGATTTATGGCAACACAATTTTGTATACTAACGGTGCAAGTGAGATTCTATGCAGTGATCAAGAAGATATCATCGTTGGAAAGGCGATTGGAGGTCCCCACCATATTTAAAATTTGAAAAGGCGGCATCAAGACTTTAGTTGTAATTCTTTTATTTCTTTGAGTCTAAGGATAGCCGTACTATAAAGGGGGATACGACGGAAAATCGCTTCTAGGATATGCTTGTGCTCATAGGATGAAAATTGCATCTCGAAAATCTTTTGAAACTTTGCATTTCCTATCAAAGGGTACTCTGGCCGAAGGGGTCGAGTATCCGGACATTTTGTCCGGACACTCCGGGTTGGGATCCTCGGTTGGCTTTCTCTGGTAAGTCCGGAGTATCCGGACATTTTGTCCGGACACTCCGGGGTTAATATGTCCGGAGTATCCGGGGTGGTTCGGAGTATCCGGAGATTTTGTCCCACACTCCGAGCTCACCTCTCTGTTGGAAAGAAGTTTAGTCCGGACACTCCGGACTAAATGTCCGGATAGTCCGGACTTTGCGCAGCACACTTGTAACGGTTGGATTTTGGGTGAGCTATTTAAGCCCTCACTCCAAATCTACCCGTTGGCTATCTCATACATTGCAGCATTCAAGTCTAAAGCTCTCTCTCTCACTCTCTCAAGCCCTAGCTTCTTTCTCCCACTTGAATCTTCGATTTGATTTGCATCTTTGAGGAGAAAGGAGGGGATTTAAGTGCTTTGAGCTTGCTTGTTTGATTCTTGAGCACAAGTTTCATCCTCCAAGTCGATTTAGCGGCGTGTTCATTACTCTTGGAGTTTGAAGGGCTCCTAGATGGCAAGGAGTCACCGGGAGCCTCCAAGTCTTCGTGTGGAGAGCCCCGGTCGTTTGTGAAGGCAAGTCTCGCCACCGAAAGGAAAGAGGCAAGAAGTGAAGACCGGCGAGTGCTTCGTGCAACACCGGGAGGAAAGGGGTCAAGAGGGACCCGGGCTTTGTGTCTCCTCAACGGAGACGTAGGATTCCCTTCAAGAATCCGAACTTCGGTAAAAAATCGTTGTCTTTGTGTTCTTCACTTGCTTGAGCTAGGGTTTGTGGTTCTTGAATCTTTTGGAGCCCCGATCTACTTTCTCTTTAAGTTTGGCTCTAGATCTATATACTCTTCTGAACCGACATCATTTAGAGTATTTGCATTCACTAGATTATTGAAAAACTTGCAAAGATTTAAAATCCTTCTCGAGTTCACTGTCCAGGAGTTTAGGAGAAAATACCTGGACTATCCGGACATTTACTCCGGACTATCCGGACAAAAACCCCGGAAAGTCCGGACTCTGACCCTCGGGAGATTTTATTTAATTGCAATTTTTTAATTCGCCTATTCACCCCCCCTCTAGGCGACATATCGGTCCTTTCAGGGGGAATCAGCCCTTGAAACGCCAAATCAGCTAGTTGATTATCAGGTAATACCACGCTGAAACAGCGATTTCGCACTTCCCTAAATCTTCTAATATAATCAGAAGCCGATTCTCCAAATTTCTGCCGAACAGCACTTAGGTCTGAAATCCTTAGTTCTAGACTACCAGAGAAAAAGTATTCATGAAATCGGCTCTCTAAATCGTTCCAAAAATAGACCGAATTCGGAGGCAGGTTTGTAAACCAAGTAAAAGCAGTTACTGATAACGATAAAGGAAAAAGTCTAATTTTCAGTCCGTCGGATTGGGCTGCCTCGCCACACTGGGCGATAAACCGTCCAACATGTTCTAAGGTAGTGACTGAATCATCCCCTGAAAATTTTGCAAAATCAGGGATCCTAAAGTTATGGGGGTATGGCATATGGTCAATATAATCTGGGTACAGCTTTCTATAGCCGATCATTTTCCCTTTGGGCTGCAATCCGAATTGATCTCTCAAGACCATAGAAATTTGATCGGCCCAATTAATGTTATTGGCCGATGCAACACCAGGGTTCAGCCAACCGTGATGGATGGCATCCTGCCCCCCGAGTGCAAACTCGGTCGGTCGGCTTGCCCTAGCCGACGGATAGTGGCGTTGCCATGGTTCGTACCCATCGGCTCTTGTAGCTGGAATTTCGGGCGGTTCGGCATATGGAATGACCTTATGCGGAACAAAGTTTCTAACTTGGGTCGGTCCTTGGGGTTTATAATTTCTATCTAATTCAATCGGCTGAGAAGCCGACTGGACGTAGGAAGTCCCTGACGCCGATGGATCTAACTTTGCAGCGTTAGTATATGCATGGTAATGAGTAACTGGACTCGGACGAGGGTTTGGTGGTGCCAACACGGTAGGTTGAGTCGGCATTAGCGAGGGTGCAGGTGCCGATATTTTTATCGTGCTAGCATTTGGTGCCACAGAGTACACCGGATACGTTGGGAGTGGCTGCAATGGGGCTAGCAACCCTCCGGATGTTGCCAACGCCTGTGCGATAGTTTTTACGCTATTTTCTATCATCGGCTTCAAGGTCGTAACCAATGCCGATGACTGATTGATTAATGCATGATGCACAGATTGCTCAATCATAACAGATAACTCGGCTTGAGCTGGCATATATCGGCTTACCGGATTCGATGTGACGCCTGCTTCACCAAGAGGATTTAATGTTGGAAGCGCCATCTTCTGTGTGACTCCTTGTCGGGTTTTCTGATAGCAACCCAACATTAATTCCTCCAAAGCGGCTTTTCGATCTTCAATCTCCTTGCGCTGTTCAGGAGTTAAATCGACCAGGGTAGGGACGATTATAGCTTCAGTGTTGACGTCGGCTGCCGCAACAGTTTTGCATGCTGTCATTGTTTCGATCGGTCCCACCGGGCATGCCAAAAATGTGTTGACACCAAAAACGTGATGTAGGGTTTCTGGTTTACAACACACCGGACGAACACCAGGTTCAAGTGCAGAGCGTGCCAATCGATTTGACCCTGCAATCGATAAGGGAAGGATTTGTGAAATTCAAGCTAAGCCGATCCTTAGAAACGAATCGGCTAAAGTAGGATCAGCCGAAGGCCGATCAAAAGGGTAAACAGATTAACCGATCAAGGCTAATCAGAAAGGTAAAGGTAGATCGATTCTGAAAAGGCGATGCATAACAAGACAGAATAAATCAAACCTGAGGAAATCGAGGACGATCAAACAATTGGCGATACGCAACTTTATTTGACCAATACCGACTTACAAAAAGGGAATCACAAGGCTAAAGACTAAAAGTTACAGGAAACGAAAAATTGGAAGATGTGATTTTGTTGTTGATCCCCTTCAAGCAGCCTTGGCGCGTCTTATATACCCATCAGCCGATCCGAGTCCTGTTCGGTTACGGCAACTTAATCCGAGTCGGCTATAGTTTCCCAATTGAACTCTTGCTTCTAGAAACCTGCCGTTCGTCATCCAAACTTCCCAAAGATGTTCCGTGCACTATCCAAATTCGTGCAATTCTGCCGATCCTTTCATGATTTCCAAAATTTGGTGCAAACACCATCTACCATTTTTCATTATTTAAATATTCAACTACCAATTCTCACTATTTATAATACAACTAGCAAGTTTTACTATTTAAATATCCATATAACAATTTTTCATTCTTGAAAAGAATTACAGTTATGCATAATTGTCTATCTAGCAATTTTCATTACATGAAAATCCACTACATCACTAAAATGGATAAGAATTATAATTTATTAAATAATTTAGCTATATCTTAATTTGAGCACTATCGACCTAAAATGTTCACACCATACAATCAGCAATTATCAACATCTAGAGCAATATATAAAGTAAAATTTTACTACAAATATAACATAGATCAAGTCAGTAATTAACCTCAAAAAGAAATACGAGACAAATTTTAATACAATTTTTCAGCAGCAACTCGCCAAGGTAATAACTACAGAGCAAAACAGAGCTCCTTTTTATTCTGCTCGGTCAGATAAGAAGTCACCTCGAAGAGAAATACAAGAAAAATATTAACACAATTTTTTGGCAACACCTCCCCAATAAAATAACAACCGAGCAAACAGAGCTCCTCTCTGCTCGCTTTTGAGAAAAGGGTTGGTCGTACGATATATAAATACCTTATCACTGTCGGCTCTGCGCAGAACCGGTAGTGATAAGGTCAAATTACGCGGGAAAATTCGAAAGGGCGAAAAAATACATATCACTGCCGGTTAAAGACTAAAACCGGCAGTAAAAGTTATATCACTGCCGGTTATAAATGGAACCGGCAGTGATATATCACTATCGATTTTGGGTGTAAACCGGCAGTGATAGTCTGTTACCACTGCAGGTTGGTAATACAAACCGGCAGTGATACGTCGAATCCTTCCAACTCCCGCACCAACCGTAGCGCTTCCCCATTCCTCTGCCAACTGTTGCGCTTCCCCATTCCTCTGCCAACTGTTACCCTTCCCATTCTGCCTCTATAAAATGCCCACTCCTCAATCTGTAGCACCACTCCTCACAATCCACCATCTTTGAAGAATGGCCCCCAAGAAGCGTGCACGTACTGGGCAAATTCCCGCTCCGCCGCCAGAGAAGGAGGAGAAGGAGGAGAAGAAGGAGGAGGAGGAGGCGGAGGAGGAGGAAGAGGAGGCAGAGGAGGAGGAGGAGGGCGACGATGACGACAGCGGCGGCGGCGAGGTCTTGCGGCGTTGGGGTAGGACCAACTCCGCCACCGAATCGGAGGAGGAGGAGGAGGAGGAGGAGCACCGCCGCAACTCCGATCGGTTATCCGGCGGCAGCTCCGGCGACGAGGAGGAGGAGGAGGACGACGACGATGACTTTTGGATATAGGGTTTCGCGCCATTTTGGGTTTCAAACAGTTAATAGCCGTTGGCCCGTTATATTTTGTACATATAATTTGGACTAAATATGTAATTATGGACGCTATAACTAATTATGTTTTGTAAATATTCTGTGTTTTAACTAATACATATCACACAAATTACAAATTCTGTAAATGTTCTGTGCGAGATAAATTACAAATGTTTAATATGCTCTGTTTTTTAACTAATTATGCTTTGATATGTTCTGTGCGAGATAAATTACAATGTTTGATATGTTACGTATCTTAACTAATTACGGAACGATAATATCACCGCTTTGGTTACGAGTAAAACCGCATGAAAATGGATTTATCACTGCCGGTTTATAGACAAACCGGCAATGATAAATCACTACCGGTTTTTTATATAAAACGGCAGTGATATCTTCTTATCACTGTCGGTTCTCTCTAAAACCGGCAATGATATTGCCTCCATTCGTGCAGGAAAATTATACTATTCTTATCACTACCAGTAGAAGTTAGAACCGGCAGTGGTAATATTATCACTGCCGATTGAATTTAGAACCGGCAGTGATAATATTATCACTGCCGGCTCGGGCCTACCCGGCAGTGATGGCGGGGTCGCGGATGAGGCAGTCTGTAGTAGTGAGAACCGATTCTGATGTACACATGGCACATCATAATCGGTTCTTATGTTAGAACCAATTGTGATGTCCATGCACATCACAATCGGTTCTAACCTGAGAACTGATTGTGATTATCATTACCACCCTCGCTGAAATCATCTATCACAATCGGTTTTTCCTAAAAAGTTAAGAACCGACCTAGATAAACCGATAGTATTGCACCACTCTGTAGTAGTGCGTGTGCATGGTGCTTCTGTGCCTAGAGTGGGCACACGACATGGAATATGTGCCTTCAATAGACACATGGACATGTACTGAGGGGTGGTTCTAGATATTTGCCATGATACAGCATGCTATCGAGGGTGTATGCCCTTAAGGGGGATGATTGTACTATCTCACCACATTAATGTGAAGGCTCGTATGGCTCATGTGGAGTGACTGTAGAGTATATAGTGTTTTTTGGGGCGACATCAGTTTTTTTAGCCCCTGGAATAACAACAGAGGAGAGTTCAGCTCGAAGGTATAAATAACCTAGCGAGGCATATCACAATCGGTTCTGAGAACAGAACTGATTGTGATGTACATACACATCACAATCGGTTTTTGTCGACGACCGGGATCGCCGACCGCAGAAATGAAACGGGGGTTTAAGTGATTAGGGACCCGGATCGGGCTTGGCTCAAACGAGGGGGACAAGTCGTAATCGTCGAAGGTCGAAGCTAGGCGATAACGAGCACGAGACAGGGGTTTATACTGGTTCGAGCCCCCGGCGAGGGTAATAGCTCTACTCCAGTCGCCTTGCGGCGGTGTTCTTTTCTATTGATTGAGTACAGTGGGGTGTTTACAGCTTAAGCTCGATAATGGCTATGGCTAAATGCTCAAGCTCTCGGGTGTCCCGTGAGTTCGTGGACTTCGTGTCTCTTTAAAGACTGTGCTTCCATGGCCTTCACACCTCCCCTGCACGTAACGGACGGGAGAGATTCCCGGGAAATGGCCTTCATGCACGTTGAGGGTAGGCGAGAATCGCCCGGACTTGCAAAGACGCATCTGCGCCGCCTCACGACCGCTCCTTGAGCAACCACGGCCAAACGCCGATCCAAATCCAAGGGCGACAACGGCACCTAGATAGAGCCCGCCGAGCCCGAGGTCGAAGCGGGCGTCTTCGAGGCCAACGCTCTAGGTCGAAGCGCCCGGCCACCGAGGTTGTGGTCGAAGGCCGCCGAGCTCGGGGGTCCGTTGACCGTGTTCGACCGGTCAAAGGACGACCCTCGCCGGCCTAGCCCCGAGGCTTAAGGTCGTGGCCGGAACACGGGCCGACCTTGAGGCTCCATAGCCGGGTCCGACTCCCAGAATTCACCTGAGGTCGAGGTCGGGCGGAAAATGTAGCGCCAGGCCGTGGATGATCGACACCTGGCGCCTCTAGATCTCCGGAACCCTGATACGGATGCGAACGGTTGGCGACACCTGCTTGTCTTCTCGAAACCGCCGCCCAGGCCTTAATTGCGCCTGTCAAATCGCGGCCAGCACGCCCTTCGAAGCGCCGCGATCTGGACTCGGTGTCGGCGCGGCCTATAAACTGGAGACCACAGCGTCTGTTGAAGGGTCCTCCCGATCGGCTTCCTTTGTCTCCTCAAACTTCCGAGCTCAAGCGAGAAAACTTCCTCTCTCCCCTCGACCGAAACCGCCGCGATTGCCATGGCCAAGCTTGGGAGGAGCATCGCTGTCGCCCGGAAGGATGAAGGAGCTCGAAACCCTGGGGCTGCTCGATCCATTCACATGGCGGCTGCCGGTCAACGAGACCGAGCCATGCCCCAAGGAGGACGAGATCGTCTGCACCGAGCATTACGTCCTCTTCGGCCTGCGGACCCCGGAGAGCGAGTTCCTCTCCGTAGTCCTCACCAGCTGCGAGATAGAGCTCATAAACCAGTGCCAAACTCAATTCTCACTCTCGCCATCTTTTCCCATCAGGCGAGGGGTTCTCGAATCCTTCCCAACCCTCGCTCTTCTTTCCATTTCACCTCTTCCGCTCGGGAAGGACCCAAGTGGTCGGTGTCTCTACTTCCGCCCGTGGGACGGGCTCAAGTGGTCCTTCCCAAGATCCAAGCTCGGGACTCCTGGGGCCATGGTCCGAGCGGTGGTTTTACTCAAGAAAGGGGAGCTCGACGCCTGTCCCACGAGGAAGCCCGTCGGTGGGAAGAAAGAGACCCGGACACCTGACGACCCGAGGCCGACTGTCGGGACCAATTCACAATCCGAAACCCTCGTGTTTTCAAGCACTAGTCCCGAGGATCGATCGCTAGTGCCCACAGCTAACAAAGATGAATATCACAAACATACACAATGAATAATAAATAAAGTATTCATCTTTAATATAACAGTTGAACAACCTTAAGGTCAACTTACAATTGTGAAGCCTAGATGGCTTCAACTCGAGTAAAACGCGAGCTAATGAATGAAGAACGTCGGTGAATCCCATCAATATACCATGCATTTGACAAGGTTCAACTCCTAGATATTCGCCTTCTTCAGAACTTCTCCTTCTTCAAGACAAGACTTCTCCTCAAGCTGGTGATGTTTTGTTATAGCAAGGGTGAGTACACAACCGTACTCAACAAGTCATGCATGTAATGCGTTCTATTACTACATGCATGGCTTATTCCAAAGGAATGGTCAATGGTTCTTTTGCAAGAAAGCAAAGATTTCCAAACGAATATCATAAATAGATTGAAAAGCAGTAAAACAAATAATATCCATAATAAATTTCGTAATCATTCTCAAGTAAAGCATTTCTCATCCTTAACCGATTTCCATATCACAATGTCCACATTCCCAATCTCATTTCATTTTCAAAACTCTACCCCTTGACTGTAATCCCCGAGCAATGTCCAATACCGCGGACACGGCTATTCGAATAGTTTTTACACTCTGCAGAGGTTGTACACTTTACCCACAAGATATAATCAACTCACCACGTCAGCCGTGAATCGCCATACAAGAGTATGCGAATGAGCGATCATAACAAAGCCTTTCAGAAACTTCTAGCTCAACCTAGGAACCTCTCCGTGTTGCCTTCACTATCACTTCCTCACTCTGGCCAAGTATAGGACCGACGAACACCGTTGGATGGGTACCAAGCCGCAGCACAGGTACGCTCCCCCATACAGTTACCCCTGGTGTAACTGCCACCCCGAGGTATCAAAGGTGAGATATCAGAATCCTACTAAACTAGGTCCGTCCCATAACAGACATGTGGTTGTACGAGTGACTCAGTTCAAAGGCTTGCAAGGTTAAGTCCTTAGGGTGACCAAGGCAAGACTACCTCGAACAATTCACCAACAATACCATCACAATATTCACCAATAATACCATCACATAATTTACCAACAACACCGCCAAATACCAAAGTGACATATCCAATGCCACTCTTGCCACTTGCCTCGGTCTAAAACATTTTACCACCCCAGTTGATTATTGCGCAACACAATGCCAACAACAACTTAACATCCATGTAGAACCACTCTGGTTCCACATATCAACATCATCGTGTGGCAACACGTCACACCATTTCACAAACACATTTCATAATCCATTAATCAAGATATCCTTTATTTTCAAAAGACATAAGTTGCGTGGCATGGCTAAGCAATTATACCCTGCCTAACCAACCCACGTTGGCAAGTAATAACAACCAACTAATAATCAACCATTTTAGGGTGACAAATGAATTATGGCATACAAGTAATCATGGCAAGGTGATATTTAGCAATTGGGTTGAATAACTAATTCCCAAATTAATTTAAATCATTTTAATCTTGAACTAGCATGCAATAATTTGAATCAAAGTAAATTTGTAAAACTGGGAGCAATATGATCAAAGCACAACTTGCCTGGCCCTTGCAATTTATATTATTCTTTACTCTTTATCTTCGATCCTTGATCCTCGATCTTCAATCTCCGCTTGCTTGCTTCTCGGCTCCTTCGAGCGACTTTTACAAAGAACGTCTAACGATAAACAAACGCAAATACAACAAAACTTCAAAAAGCAAATCAAGCAAACTCCAAATTAAGAACGAAAAGCATTGGGCACAACTACTGGATGAAATTAGAAACTTCGGATGGATTAGGTCGATGATTAGACAAAAGAGAACGGCTTTTAAAATACAATCAAGAGAAGGATTAATCATCCAAAAAGAAGGAATATTATTCAAGAATATTATCTTGATTGGATTCAGATACAAAGCAAGTTATAATTAATACACTTTTTCGAATATGGTAGTATATATATCGAGATAATGTTTTCGAGCTTATTCCCTCATGATTTTATATTTATATGCGATATTCTCTGATCATTTAAAAGGCTTATACGACCACACTTTTTAGCGCTATTACGGTTCAGTTTTCTTTCTTTGTTTGCGGCTGCACCAAATGGAATAATGTGACCATATTTCAGGGTTATTAGGAATATCCTAAGAGTGTTTCAAAGCTGATTCCGCGATGTTTCTCATTTGTTCAAGGTGTTTTTCTAATAAATAGTGATTTCGGCTTAATATGAGCTGAACTCGAAGTTGATCAAACTGATGTTATTTTTGTATGGCAAGCTAAGGCATATCATTTCTTGGTCATAGAAGTTGATTTTGTTAAGTTTAAGGTCCGTTTGCTAAAGTTACGACTATTTGTTCATTTTACCGATTACATGTTTGGCTAATGAGCAAATAGGGCAAACTAATGAATAATCTAAATATTTTTATATATTTATGACCTATGCAATCCCAGAAGCGCAACTAAACTGGTTTCACTAAATTTTAAGCTTGTTTAATTCATATTTTAACCCTTTGAATCTTGCATGAAAGAAAGGCTTTCTACACTTAATTTTTGATTCCAATCACATTGAAATCTAAATGTTTATGCAAAATGGAACATGTAAGGTTGCAGGAACATGTCACATTTATTTCATGATTTATGGAGCAAGGTATAATATAGTTGCTTCATAACGCTTAAAATGTGACTTTCATTCAAACTCTAATTAACAGTTTTGCTGCAAGCAACATATGACTTTTATTGTATATTCTGAATCCTTACTAAATAACTTAAATTTAGGAATTGAGTTTGCATTAATCGGAGTTTCACAGCAAAAGTTATTAAAGTTTAATCGCATGAGGCAAAAATAATAAAAATGAAAAAAATGAAATGCTGAAAGTGGGAATCGAACTCTGGTTGCCAGGCTCACGTAGTAAGCGCTTCTACCACTGCACCATGCATTCACTTGTGACAAAGGATGGTGACAAAATGTTTGAGTCTACCTCTTCTTCTTCCTTAGAAGCCTGAAGCTTCACGGCTGGCAACAATGGCGATGGCAAAAGCTTGCGGCTGAACTGGAGAGGAAGCTGCAGGGATAGATGAGGCTCGGCCGGGGGAGGTTCCTGGGAGTCGGCGGCGGTCACCGGAGCAGCGACGGCAGCGGCGAAACTCGGCGCGGTGGCTGGCAACCAATTTCTTCGGCCGGTGCAGGTACTGGAAAGCGAGAAGACACGGCGGTTCCGGACGGCAGAGCTGCATGCAAGGCGTGGACATGGTTGAGAATCTGAGGAGAGAGCCTTAGCAACGGAACAACCAGAGCTACACTCCTGCAGCAGCAACGAGAGAGAGAGAGGGAGGCTCGCCTTGCTTCTGCCCGAGCTGGCTAGCTCTCGCGCCAATGGTGAAGCACGGCGAGCAGGAGGGCAGAGAGGCGGCCTCGGCTGCATGCAAGACACAGAGCGGACTCAGGGGAGTGAGCAGCGGCTGTGTGCGCAAGAAAGGAGGTGGATGAGCTCACCTGGTGGCTGCGGTTGAACCAAGCTTGGCTCGCCGGCGCATGGAGGAAGGAGACTTGCGGAACTGAAGAGAGGAGCTGCAGGGGAGATGAGCTCGGTTGGGAAGGCTGCAGGCAAGACTGCCTTGGCGAGAGAGGAGAGAGAGGTGCAGGTAGAAGGAGTGGCGGCTGCTGCTGCAAGTGCTGAGGCTTGCTTGCTGCTTTGGGGAAGAAGTAGAGGAGCCGGGCGGGCTGGCACCGCCCTTAGCGGCCAATGGCGCAGGGAGAGAGGGAAGAGGGAAAGGTGGAGGAGGCTGGCTGGTGGCCCAGGCATGCAAGGAAATCCCTGCCAAGGATTAGCTACAAGTTCCAACGAGTGGAATGGCTGCATTTGGCAGATGAGCAATTTTAAGTGCAGATTTGACATATCAGTTGGGCAGGCTTGGGAAAGGGTGTAAACTTGATTGAAAAATTCTGCAAATTTTTGAGTAGGTAGACCAGAAGTTCTACTTTCCATTTTCTTTGGTTTCATCTCAATATCTATTGTCATTTAAGAACAGTAATTCATCAAACTTGGCTGATTTTCAATCTGTTTTTGCATTTTCGAGATATCTAAATGGTGTTGAAAAATTCTAGAAAAATTATATTTATTCTCCATTTGGACTCTGGTATTTTACAAAATTATTTGCTATAGCATGTTGTTTGAGATTTCTTTGAGTTTCATTAAAGTGTTGGATTTGGCAATTAAAAGACTGACTGCACCAAATCCTTGTTACAGTTTTTGATTTTTCTTTAAGAGTAAATAAAGTCTATTATTTCTAAAACATTGTTTTTCAAATGAATTTGAGCTAAGGATGCTTATATAAAATTTTCAGCTCAAAACCTTACTCCATTATTTAATAAAAATTCTGACATTGCAGATTTCAAATTTAAGTGATATCTGTTTTTGAATTTTAAACGGCAATAAAATTAATTATTAGTTTTTGATATTTTTACCATGAGTTAAGTATGTTATGAGGAAGACATGATAAAATTCTCAGTGAGATATAAGCTTCTTTAATCAAATAAGATTGAAGAAAAATTTTGGAAAGCTAATTTAATATAAATTTTTGAAAGCCTAAATTTTGGGATGTTACAAACCTACCCCCCTTAACAGAATCTCGTCCCCGAGATTCGGGCTGACTAAAGAATAGGTTCGGGAAAACTCGACCTTCGAGGCTCTTTGCACTTGCAGTCAACTGCACACTTGACTCTTTGCTTTTCTTGGAAACTGGACAAACTGCTCCTAACGGCGAAAGCAACTTGCTATTCTGCGGTCTTGGTCGAAGATTGAATATCATTTCTGTTAAGTTGGTTCTTGAGAACAGCTCTTGATCTGAGGAACTCAAGCTGATTAATAATTGCTTCACAGCAATTCAAAATCTTGAACGATTCATTGATCCTTGCAATTCACTATCATTGACCTTCAGGGTAAGGGACTTTGATCGAAATGAATCTGGTAACTTCTAACATCATGACTGAGTCCTGGAATCCTGTAGATTCTGAATTAATTTTATCTTAATTGACTTTTCAAAAGCATGGATATGAATAACATCCTTGTTGATCTGTTGGTCTGGTATTATCTTTGTTTGCCTCGTTCTCGAGTAGCTTAATCGGAAATTCTATATCAACTAGATATTCTTTCCAGAGCGAATTAATGCTTCAGTTACCACTGAAGTAAAGGTACTGGTCTTCAATATGCTGAATCAACAAATTTTTGTCTCTACATCACATTACTGAGAACTCAGGCTCTATGGCCGACATACACATGAACATTATTTGGTAAAGTGAATGCTCAAAGATATATCATATCCTTTATTGCCATTAATACTTTTGATTTAGAATTCTGGGTACACTTATTCCACAATTAGGAATTGCTAAGAGAATTCCTTGACATTACTCTTATAGATTAGAGTATGGCATCACAGCTTTGGAAACTTCTTGGTAGCTTCATCAGTCAACCGTCTTTTCTTTAACTGCTTCTTGGAACAATCGGCTTCTGTTGTTGCTTCAGGTATACTTGGCAATTCAGGCTCAACCGAGGTAGCTTCAGGGACAATTTCAATTCCACAAGGTACTTTATATTTGAACGGGCATTGCTTGGCAAGGTGACCTTTTTCACGGCAGGCATAGCATAATCGATTCTTTGATGCTTCACCATGTGATCTTGGTGTTATGCTTTGAACTGAACTGACTTCTGAGATGACTGAAGGTAAAGTAGATGCTTGATTCTTCTGGGGACATTGTTTGACATAGTGACCTTGTTTACCACAATGAAAACAATTTCCTAGTGAATTTGACTTCCTCCTTTTATGAGGTAAATTGCTAGATTCTTGGTATTTCTCCTTTAAATGCTCCTGTGACAAGGCATGGGTAGATGACAACATGCCTTTCTTTACTAACTCTTGAACCACAATGGCTCGGAAATTTTCTCGTTGACGTTGCATTGCAGAGGTCAATACCGAATACATAGCACACTGGTTTGGGCAATGATCTTGGCCTTCACAAAGAAAACATGAAATTTTATTATTCGGACATTCTCCAAGAGGATGGTTCCCTTCACAACTGGAACAATTGATATGATGCTCGTCCGAGGTATGTCCTATGACTCACTAGCGGTACATGCACGATCTTCTGACTTGCTTGGTTGGCAACATTTTAAAGAACAACGTCCAGATTGGTTGTGGTATACAGGGGTTGCATATTCCTCTGACTTGGTTGCATTTTTCATCGGAGCATGAAACTCACGAAACGCAGTAGTGAATTCCTTCCAAGTGATAGTCTGATCCTTACCATAGATGGCACGGTAGTTTTTCCACCAAGCTAATGCTGCACCTTCTAACTGACTTGTGGCATATATAATCTTATCTTTATCATCACACTGTATGGAAGATAGCTTCTTCTCCATGATTTGAATCCAGGTTTCTGTACTTTGTAGAGAGGTGAATTCTTCAAAAATGGGTGGCTTGGTTTCTATGAACTTTGCAAACTTGCACTGAGAACGCACTGTCAAATTTTCAATCGGTGGAACTGGAGATTGCTTTTGGTCAACATCTGCTCTAACACTAATACTGGCAGCAACATCTGAACTGACTTGGACTGCTTCAGGAATACTGCCAAGGCTGTCATTGGAAAACTTCTCCATCTATTGACTGTCCAAGGTTAATAGGCAAGAGGGAAAAGCATAGATAAGATTCGAGATTCCTAGTGCAGGGAAACAGGTTTAACCCAAAAACTTAAGCAAACAATTACTAACTTGGTATGGTTGCTTATCCAAGCATAAAAGCTCGCAACGATCTCGCACACTCGAAAGAATGAAAACCAAATTAACCTAAGCACACAAGTCTAACGTCTAAAAAGGGTAACACTCCTAACTTAGACAGACGCGACTCTCACACATGAGTCTCAACGGCTATTCAAGCACTGATTCTTCGAATCTATTGAACACTTCATCGACACTGGTTCTTCTACTTCCTGGAATACTTCATCGGCACTCTTTCCTTGAGCTTGGCGATTCACATCTTTCACGATCTTCAGGTTTGGCAACGGCACTCAGTGCTTTCTCCTAAAGTGTGAAACATCGTTATCTATTCAAGACAACTGAGGTAAGATTTTCAACTTAAATCGGCGGGGAAAGATAGAAATTTCAGCAAAAGGGAAAAGAATGGAAGAATAAGATAAGTCAAGAACTTGTTATTCTTCAAGTTAAATTTTCTCTTTAGAAAATAATTTAGAAGTTCCTAAAGAACGACCAACTATCTAGGGTCAAGACCTACAGTCAGTATGCTCTGATACCATCTTCTGTCGGGACCCGAATTCACAATCCGGAAACCCTCGTGTTTTCAAAGACTAGTCCTGTGATCGATCGCTAGTGCCCACAGCTAACAAAGATGAATATCACAAACATACACAATGAATAATAAATAAAGTATTCATCTTTAATATAACAGGTTGAACAACCTTAAGGTCAACTTACAATTGTGAAGCCTAGATGGCTTCAACTCGAGTAAAACGAAGCAATGAATGAATGAAGAACGTCGGTGAATCCCATCAATATACCACAGGCATTTGACAAGGTTCAACTCCTAGATATTCGCCTTCTTACAGAACTTCTCCTTCTTCGAAGACAAGACTTCTCCTCAACTGGTGATGTTTTGTTATAGCAAGGGTGAGTACACAACCGTACTCAACAAGTCATGCACAGAATGCAGTTCTATTACTACATGCATGGCTTATTCCAAAGGAATGGCTGAATGGTTCTTTTGCAGTAAAGCAGCATTTCCAAACGAATATCATAAATAGATTGAAAAGCAGTAAAACAAATAATATCCATAATAAATTTCGTAATCATTCTCAAGTAAAGCATTTCTCATCCTTAACCGATTTCCATATCACAATGTCCACATTCCCAATCTCATTTCATTTTCAAAACTCTACCCCTTGACTGTAATCCCCGAGCAATGTCCAATACCGCGGACACGGCTATTCGAATAGTTTTTACACTCTGCAGAGGTTGTACACTTTACCCACAAGATATAATCAACTCACCACGTCAGCCGTGAATCGCCATACAAGAGTATGCGAATGAGCGATCATAACAAAGCCTTCGAAACTTCTAGCTCAACCTAGGAACCTCTCCGTGTTGCCTTCACTATCACTTCCCTCACTCGAGCCAAGTATAGGACCGGCGAACACCGTTGGATGGGTACCAAGCCGCAAAGACAGTCGCCCCCATCTGATTACCCCCGTGTAATCGCCACCCGAGGTATCAAAGGTGAGATATCGAATCCTACTAAACTAGGTCCGCCCCATAATGCAGATATGTGGTTGTACGAGTGACTCAGTTCAAAGGCTTGCAAGGTTAAGTCCTTAGGGTGACCAAGGCAAGACTACCTCGAACAATTCACCAACAATACCATCACAATATTCACCAATAATACCATCACATAATTTACCAACAACACCGCCAAATACCAAAGTGACATATCCAATGCCACTCTTGCCACTTGCCTCGGTCTAAAACATTTTACCACCCCAGTTGATTATTGCGCAACACAATGCCAACAACAACTTAACATCCATGTAGAACCACTCTGGTTCCACATATCAACATCATCGTGTGGCAACACGTCACACCATTTCACAAACACATTTCATAATCCATTAATCAAGTATTATCCTTTATTTTCAAAAGACATAAGTTGCGTGGCATGGCTAAGCAATTATACCCTGCCTAACCAACCCACGTTGGCAAGTAATAACAACCAACTAATAATCAACCATTTTAGGGTGACAAATGAATTATGGCATACAAGTAATCATGGCAAGGTGATATTTAGCAATTGGGTTGAATAACTAATTCCCAAATTAATTTAAATCATTTTAATCTTGAACTAGCATGCAATAATTTGAATCAAAGTAAATTTGTAAACGGGAGCAATATGATCAAAGCACAACTTGCACAGCCCTTGCAATTTATATTATTCTTTACTCTTTATCTTCGATCCTTGATCCTCGATCTTCAATCTCCGCTTGCTTGCTTCTCGGCTCCTTGAGCGACTTACAAAGAACGTCTAACGATAAACAAACGCAAATACAACAAAACTTCAAAAAGCAAATCAAGCAAACTCCAAATTAAGAACGAAAAGCATTGGGCACAACGGCTGGATGAAATTAGAAACTCGGATGGATTAGGTCGATGATTAGACAAAAGAGAACGGCTTTCAGAAAATACACCGAAGAGAAGGATTAATCATCTGAAAAAGAAGGAATATTATTCCGAAGAATATTATCTTGATTGGATTCAGATACAAAGCAAGTTATAATTAATACACTTTTTCAGAATATGGTAGTATATATATCAGATAATGTTTTCCAGTTATTCCCTCATGATTTTATATTTATATGCGATATTCTACGATTTAGAAAAGGCTTATACGACCACACTTTTAGCGCTATTACGGTTCAGTTTTCTTTCTTTGTTTGCGGCTGCACCAAATGGAATAATGTGACCATATTTCAGGGGTTATTAGGGAATATCCCTAAGAGTGTTTCAAAGCTGATTCCGCGATGTTTCTCATTTGTTCAAGGCGTTTTTCTAATGAATAGTGATTTCGGCTTAATATGAGCTGAACTCGAAGTTGATCAAACTGATGTTATTTTTGTATGGCAAGCTAAGGCATATCATTTCTTGGTCATAGAAGTTGATTTTGTCAAGTTTAAGGTCCGTTTGCTAAAGTTACGACTATTTGTTCATTTTACCGATTACATGTTTGGCTAATGAGCAAATAGGGCAAACTAATGAATAATCTAAATATTTTTATATATTTATGACCTATGTAATCCCAGAAGCGCAACTAAACTGGTTTCACTAAATTTTAAGCTTGTTTAATTCATATTTTAACCCTTTGAATCTTGCATGAAAGAAAGGCTTTCTACACTTAATTTTTGATTCCAATCACATTGAAATCTAAATGTTTATGCAAAAATGGAACATGTAAGGTTGCAGGAACATGTCACATTTATTTCATGATTTATGGAGCAAGGTATAATATAGTTGCTTCATAACGCTTAAAATGTGACTTTCATTCAAACTCTAATTAACAGTTTTTGTTGCAAGCAACATATGACTTTTTATTGTATATTCTGAATCCTTACTAAATAACTTAAATTTAGGAATTGAGTTTGCATTAATCGGAGTTTCACAGCAAAAGTTATTAAAGTTTAATCGCATGAGGCAAAAATAATAAAAATGAAAAAAATGAAATGCTGAAAGTGGGAATCGAACTCTGGTTGCCAGGCTCACGTAGTAAGCGCTTCTACCACTGCACCATGCATTCACTTGTGACAAAGGATGGTGACAAAATGTTTGAGTCTACCTCTTCTTCTTCCTTAGAAGCCTGAAGCTTCACGGCTGGCAACAATGGCGATGGCAAAAGCTTGCGGCTGAACTGGAGAGGAAGCTGCAGGGATAGATGAGGCTCGGCCGGGGGAGGTTCCTGGGAGTCGGCGGCGGTCACCGGAGCAGCGACGGCAGCGGCGAAACTCGGCGCGGTGGCTGGCAACCAATTTCTTCGGCCGGTGCAGGTACTGGAAAGCGAGAAGACACGGCGGTTCCGGACGGCAGAGCTGCATGCAAGGCGTGGACATGGTTGAGAATCTGAGGAGAGAGCCTTAGCAACGGAACAACCAGAGCTACACTCCTGCAGCAGCAACGAGAGAGAGAGGAGGCTCGCCTTGCTTCTGCCCGAGCTGGCTAGCTCTCGCGCCAATGGTGAAGCACGGCGAGCAGGAGGGCAGAGAGGCGGCCTCGGCTGCATGCAAGACACAGAGCGGACTCAGGGGAGTGAGCAGCGGCTGTGTGCGCAAGAAAGGAGGTGGATGAGCTCACCTGGTGGCTGCGGTTGAACCAAGCTTGGCTCGCCGGCGCATGGAGGAAGGAGACTTGCGGAACTGAAGAGAGGAGCTGCAGGGGAGATGAGCTCGGTTGGGAAGGCTGCAGGCAAGACTGCCTTGGCGAGAGAGGAAGAGAGAGGTGCAGGTAGAAGGAGTGGCGGCTGCTGCTGCAAGTGCTGAGGCTTGCTTGCTGCTTTGGGGAAGAAGTAGAGGAGCCGAGCGGGCTGGCACCGCCCTTAGCGGCCAATGGCGCAGGGAGAGAGGGAAGAGGGAAAGGTGGAGGAGGCTGGCTGGTGGCCCAGGCATGCAAGGAAATCCCTGCCAAGGATTAGCTACAAGTTCCAACGAGTGGAATGGCTGCATTTGGCAGATGAGCAATTTTAAGTGCAGATTTGACATATCAGTTGGGCAGGCTTGGGAAAGGGTGTAAACTTGATTGAAAAATTCTGCAAATTTTTGAGTAGGTAGACCAGAAGTTCTACTTTCCATTTTCTTTGGTTTCATCTCAATATCTATTGTCATTTAAGAACAGTAATTCATCAAACTTGGCTGATTTTCAATCTGTTTTTGCATTTTCGAGATATCTAAATGGTGTTGAAAAATTCTAGAAAAATTATATTTATTCTCCATTTGGACTCTGGTATTTTACAAAATTATTTGCTATAGCATGTTGTTTGAGATTTCTTTGAGTTTCATTAAAGTGTTGGATTTGGCAATTAAAAGACTGACTGCACCAAATCCTTGTTACAGTTTTTGATTTTTCTTTAAGAGTAAATAAAGTCTATTATTTCTGAAACATTGTTTTTCAAATGAATTTGAGCTAAGGATGCTTATATAAAATTTTCAGCTCAAAACCTTACTCCATTATTTAATAAAAATTCTGACATTGCAGATTTCAAATTTAAGTGATATCTGTTTTTGAATTTTAAACGGCAATAAAATTAATTATTAGTTTTTGATATTTTTACCATGAGTTAAGTATGTTATGAGGAAGACATGATAAAATTCTCAGTGAGATATAAGCTTCTTTAATCAAATAAGATTGAAGAAAAATTTTGGAAAGCTAATTTAATATAAATTTTTGAAAGCCTAAATTTTGGGATGTTACACCGACGAAGAAGCCATTGCCGCCATCCACCTCTGCGCCGAGCGCGGCCTCACCGGGCAGGCGATCGCCGTCGACTTCCTGCGGAGCCGGGTGTCTCCCCTGTGGTGGCGGGAGCACTCGTTCTACGAGATCCAGGGACGCGACGACTCGACCCGCGAGGGTACGTCTGGTACGCCCCGTCCCCTGCCTTGAGGTCTTGCTCGAGTCCCGCCGTCGTGCTTCTCTGAGAATGGTTTCCTTCTTGCAGCGCCGAAGGAATCATGGGTGGCCGCCAGGATGAACGAGATGTTCGGGAAATTGGCACACAACTATTCCATGGACGACTCCGTGCCGAAGAACATGCTCCGCCGCAAGGCCGAGGTAAGCCATCCCGACCAACGGACCGACCTGAGCGACCTGCGGGTCTGCAATGACATTTTCTCAAGCAGACCACCAGGAGCTGCTTGAAACGGCTAGGCGGATGCTCCCATTGCCCGGGATGGGCAAGAGCAAGAAGGGGAAGAAGAGGCCTCCCCCCTTCGGAGCGGACCGCGGAGAGGCGAAGAAACCCCACGTCGAGTGGGGGGATCGTGCCACGATAAGGATTCTCATGGCCAAGCCCCCGAGTCCATGCTCGGGTCTTTTAGCCGTCTGACGTGTTTTCCCCTTCGCAGCAGCAGAGCGCGGCGGCCGCCGCTAGGTCTCCCCCACCAGCTCAGGGTGCCCGAACTCGGTCCTCCAGGGTTGCCGCTACGGACATCGCGGGGCCCTCGGGCGGCCCGAGGACCCGGGACGGGGCTTCGCTGAAACGAAGTGCCCCTCCGAGGTCGAGGCAACAAGACCTGCACCGACCCTCGACGAGGCGAAGGCTGGCGACCCACGTAAGTATTTTTCGACTTTCTGACTCATCCTGCCCCCTTCGTGTCTTCTTAGCTTAGCGCCTGCTCTTGATCGCAGGCCCCGAGCACGCATGCTCGAGACTTGCCCGTACTGACGATGGCTGTTATCCAGGACGAGTCCGAGTCCGAGGAGGACGCCGAGTGGTCGGCGGCCGACCTTCACGCCGACCGGACCCTCCGCCGCCAAGTCCGCCCCCAGATGGTGAGTTCTACCAGGGGGTCGACGACCCGGACGAGGAGGAGGTCGAGCCGCGACCAGAGCAGACTTCAGACCGGCGAGGCGCATGACGTAGCCGCCGCTGACGACCTTCCCGGGGCCACCGCGGAGGAGGACACCCAGAGCCCCGCGGTCGCGCCCGAGGCGACACCCGAGCTCCCCGACCACTTAACGCCTGGTGCCGAGGCCGCTGTTCCGCCGCCCCAAGATGGTCGAGCCGCAGGGTCCTGCAGCTCGCTTCGAATCTTGTTGCGTCGGACGCTGAGGCCGCAGCCCCCCAGGTCATGAAGGCTCGGGATGCCGCGACTGATCCGGCCACCGTCCCTTTGGCGCCGGAGACGAGCCGGGTTCCGGCGTGGAGGCCGGACTAGCATCGCCGCCACGCCTTCCCGTCGATGAGCCGAACTCAACGGGAGACAAAGAGAGACAGGCGCCGCCGCCGGGGGGGGCCCAAGGTACTGGCCCAAGTGCCCCAACAGTGGCCGAGGTCGACCTCGACACCGGCGCGGCGGTCGACGAGGAGGAGGAGATCCCCCGCAACCGCATCGACGACCGCGAGGAGTTCTCCCGCGCACGCCTGGAGGGTCACCTACGCGAGGTAAGGGTCTTCCTGCGCCTCTCGTAGTTTGAAGTCTGGTTTCTTCCGTCTCTCACCTTTGGGCCGCCCCCTTTGTCGTGAAGGTGATCACCCATGCCTCTCGAGGGCTACAAGGCCTTCAAGAGCATGCCGACGTGCTAAGGGGGCTTCTGAACGCGGTAGAGGCGCGGGAGGTCGAGCGCCAGCTCATCAGACCATTGAGGTCGGCAGGGGAGCTCGGCGACTGCGCTGCACGATGATGGCGCAGGAGGTAGCCCACGCGGCCGAGCTCGAGGAGGCCAGACCTCCGAGCGAATATGGCTTCAAGGTCGTGGAGCAAGAGCTTCGCTGACCAAGCGCGCCGAGGCCGAGCGGGCCAAGGTTGAAGCCACGAGAAGGCCGCCAGGAGCGGACGTCGCTCCCGCCGGCGTCCTCGAGCTTCGAGGCCAAGGTCCCGGAGCTCGAGGAGAAGCTCGAGCGGCCGGGCAAGGCGGTTGAGGACGAAGCGGGCCAAAGTCGAGGCGCTGGAGAAGGCCGCCATGGGTCAATCGTCTTCCTCGGCGAGGGTGCCCACGGGCTCGAGGCCAAGGTCTTGAGCTCGAAGGAGGCTTGAGCGCGCTAAAAGACAGCGACGAAAGTGCCATGGCCCGGCTCCAAGATTTAACGCCGCCGAGCCGCGGACGCCTCAAGGAAGCCCTTCAAGCTGAGGCGACCTCTCGACCTGCAGCGCCAAAATCGCCGAGCTCGAAAGCGGAGAAGCTTGACCGCTGAAATGGCCGACCGCCCAACGAGAATTCTAGTGGGGTAAAATGTACATAGGAGGACAAAACCTTTTGCGTTATTCCATTTAGTCGAAGTTCCATGGCGTGTATCCGTTACGCCTTTGGTGCGCACCTTAGGTCGTTTTGCCACTACGCCCTTATCCGGCCCGTTGGGTCCAAGGTCGAGCAATGTCGGCCTTGGGCACAAGACTTAGACGTGAGCAAGCGATCGCGACTGCGAGTGAAGAAAATGTCCAGAGAGAACATGACAAGCAAGAGACTTGCACTGGCGGCGTTGCAGATTGCGACCTCGAGCCCGTGTACTGCCCCATGGTTACAACTTCGCGACCTACGGCTCGAGCTCGAGTGCGAGAGAGCTGGGTTGCGAGGTGTGGGCTTACGGTTAGCCCGACCACCAGGAGCGAGCGTGGATCTCGCGATGTTAAGACCAAGAGGGAGTACGTAGCGTACGAAGGTCGTGTTCGAAAGGCGTCGGGTAACAATGACGATATTCATAAACGAGAGAGACAGAACGAAATAGACTTTATTGAAATTCAGGGTAAAGGGGTTACACATAAAACTTTCGAAGTTGATCTATGTTCCACGAGCTAGAGAGCTCTTCGCCACCGGCATCGCTAGCCAGTAAGCCCCATGCGATCTGTTGAAACGACTCTATAGGGGCCCTCCCACCGTGGGGATAACTTGTTGGTGTTGGACAGTACCTGAATCCGTCTCAGGGCTAAGTCCCCAACAAGGAGCTTCCTAGGTCGTCTGCGACGAGACGCATGTCTGCGAAGAGCTTGCAGTGTAGTGCGTTGATCGTGAGCAAAGGCACGACATCTTACTTCTTCGCTAGGGCAAGGTCGAGACCTCTCATGCTCGAAGTCGACACAGTCGACCAAGTCGACTCTGGCAGAGCCAGTGACCTCGGGAGGCGGGGCGGCTTCAGATCGAACACGAGCCGAAAGGTGTGGACCACGTGGCTCGGCTTGTCGGGTACGAATAGACCATAAGGCGGTGGGGAGTTCATCCACCCAGTCTTGCCGAATCGTTCGAGCTCATCTCGCCACTCGTTTCTTGGCATACTGGACTATTTGCCGTTGGCGCGATTCTCGCCGCTCCGTTGTTCGGGGTGAGCCACCGAAGCGAAGCATATTTTGATGCCGAGTTCCTCGCAAAACTCCTGGAACAACTCACTGGTAAACTGTGTACCGTTGTCAGTGATAATCTTGCACGGAACCCCATACCTGGTGACCACAAACAAGCGGAAAAAACGAACTGCCGCTCGAGCCGTTATGGTCGAGACCGGTTCAGCTTCTATCCACTTGGTGAAGGTATCAATGGCGACGAACAGGAACCTCTTCCCCCCTGTTGCTTGGGGAAAAGGGCCGAGGATGTCAAGCCCCCACGTCGAGAAAGGCCAGGCGAGCGGGATGGTCTGGAGCGCGTAGGCGGGTTGATGCGACTTCCGGGCGTGGAACTGGCATGCTCGGCAGGTACGAACGATGTCACGGGCATCCTGAAGCGCCGAAGGCCAGTAATAGCCCATGCGGAAAGCCTTGCCGACCATCGTCCTGTACGAAGAGTGTGCCCCACAGAGGCCTGAATGGATGTCATTTAGCAGGTACTTACCCTCCTCCGTAGAGACGCACCGCGTGAGAATGCCGGAGACATTCCGCCTGTATAGTGCCCCGTCGACGAGCGCGTACAAACTCGCCCGGCGTTTGATCCTGCTTCTCTCGGCGAAGTCGGGCGGTAGGTCACCCTTGGCGAGGAAATTATAGATGGGTTCAGCCCATGAAGGGGTACCTTCCACCAGGGCGAGTAGGACCTCTTGGTCGGAGATCGAGGGGGCCGCCAGTGTCTCCAGGATGACGTCGGGCGGGAGCTTGTCGTCGGAGGAACCGAGCTTGGAGAGGAGGTCCGCGCTGGAATTGTCCTTCCTGGGGATGTGCTTGAGCTCCGTGTTGGAACCATTTTTCCATCTTATGCCTCGGCTAGGTATTTTGACATAGAGTCTTCCGAGCACTGGTACTCCTTGTTGTACTGGTTGACGACGAGCTGAGAGTCGCCCTTGACGACCAACCTTTGTACACCCAATGCCTTGCAAGCCCGCAGACCCGCCAAGAGGGCTTCGTATTCTGCCACATTGTTGGTCGCCGGAAACCCGAAACGAATAACATACCTCAAGTGGTCGCCGCGCGGGGTGACGATGAGGATTCCAGCCCCCGAGCGCTTGAAGGACCTTGAGCCGTTGAAGAACATGGTCCAGGGCCTTTCTTCCTCGACCTCGGGTTCGGGTGCGGCCTGGGTAGTCTGCTCGACCACGGTCGGCGAAGCGTGATTTGATAGCCGTTCGCGCCCACGACCTAGACGTCGAACGCCGCCGATTCCATGGCCCACTTGGCGATCCGTCCGCATATACGATTCATAAGATGTCCCCGAGCGGAAAGTTGCTCGGGACCACCACCGAGTGCGCCTGGAAGTAATGGCGAAGCTTGCGCGAGGCCATGAGAAGAGCATACAAATAGCAGTTTCTGTACTGCGGGCAGCGCTCCTTTGGGCCGTGCAAGACTTCACTGACATAGTAGATTGGGTCTTCTTTGGGACCAAGCCGCCACCACGGGGCCACTGACGGCCTGAGAGGTGGCCGCAAGGTAGAGCAGCAATTTCTCGCCGGGCTGAGGGGTCGTAAGCAGGGGTGGGGTGGACAAATATACCTTCAGGTCGTCGAAAGACCGCTGTGCTTCCGGGGTCCACTCAAAGTTCCCCTGCTTCCGCAGTACTCGAAAGAACGGGAGCCCCCGCTCGCCGAGCCTCGAGATGAACCTGCTGAGGGCGGCCATGCGGCCGGTGAGGCTCTGTACTTGCTTGACCGAGGTCGGAGGTGCCATCTTCTCGATCGCCTCGATCTTCTCTGGGTTCGGGCCAACCCCCGAGCCCCCGATCATGTAGCCGAGCACTTTTCCCGACGCAGCGCCGAACACGCACTTCTCGGGGTTGAGTTTAATCTCGTGCCTGGCCAAGTTGGCGAAAGTCTCCTCGAGGTCTCGAACGTGGTCGCCTTCAGAGAGGCTTTTGACGATGATGTCGTCCACATAGACCTCAAGGTTTCTCCCGATCTGGGGGTCGAACGTCTTGGTCATCAGACGTTGAAAAGTGGCCCGACGATTGCGCGAGACCAAACGACATGGTCGTAGCAATAGGTGCCGAACGGCGTGATGAACGCCGTCTTGCTCTCGTCGCCCGTTGCTAGCTTGATCTGGTGGTACCCGGAATAGGCGTCCAGAAAGCTTAGCATCTTGGCGTTCGCGGTGGAGTCGACGATCTGGTCGATACACGGGAGCGGGAAGTTGTCCTTCGGGCAGGCCGAGTTCAAGCCCGTGTGGTCCACGCACATCCTCCACTTACCGCCCTTCTTCTGGACGATGACCGGATTCGCCAACCATTCGGAGTAGTCGACCTCACGAATGAAACCGGCCTTCAAGAGCTTGTCGAGGTTCTCCTTGATGATCGCCACCTTCTCCGGAGAGAAGCGGCGCAACTTCGCCAGACGGGCGGCAATCGCTCGACTTGCGCTTTGTGCTCGATCACCTCCTCGACGCCAGCATGTCCGCGGGTTCCTGTGCAAAGATGCCCTTGTTGGCGCGGAGGAAGGCAACGAGCTCGAGTTCCTATTTGGGATTCACCGGCCGAGATGTGGGACGCACTGGTCGGTCGTCCTCCTCGAGCAAGACGGCCTTCGTTGGTCTGGCCGAGCTGGATTGCCGCCTGGCGGGCGCTTTCCTCCGCCTGGGCCTCGTGGGGTAGCACGCAAGCAAGGGCTGTGGCCTTGGTCTCGCACCCGTGAGCCGCTGCAGAGTCGCCTCAAGACGGTTATGACACCGTTGGGTCCAGTAACTTCATGCACCGGTGGTCGAGTGATTGGCCGCCATGAACTTGACCGGTGGCCTCCCGAGGATGGCGTAGACGGAAGGTCCCCTCGACCACCTCAAGGTGATTAGCTCCGCACGAAAGTTGGCCGAGTCGCCAAAAGTGACGGGCAAGACCACCTGCCCCAGAGGTGTGGTCGAGCTTCCAGGGACGATCCCGAAGAAGGGGACGGCCACGTTCTTGACCTTCGACCGGGGAATCTGCATCCGGTCGAGCGCTCCAGCCTGCAGCAAATTGAGGGAGCTACCACCGTCGACCATGACACGACCGACCGTGGTGTTGCTGATGGTCGGGGTCACGACTAGGGCGGTTTTCAGATCTCGGGCCATACCTTGGAGTGCGTCCTCCGGTGAGAAGGTGATGGTGGCCCCAGCCCACTTGCACTGCTGCTCGACTGCCTTCCCGGTGGCGACCTGGTAGATGGTCCGTGACGCGGCCTTGAGCTCACGGCGTGACTGATAAGCCGATGAGCCACCGAAGATGACGTCGATCTGGCGCCGCCTCATCAAACTCTGTGTCGAGGTCGCCGCATCCTCCCCGGCGTTCACCCCTCGCCGGGCGCCGCCCTTGGTAGCACGGCATCTCCTCCCGCCATCGAGAAGGCCTCCGGCTTGTTTTGCTAAGCCCCGCAAGCCCGCAGTCGTGGCGCCGCTCGCTGTGAAGCAGCAAAATTTCGACCATCGTGAGTCGCGGCTCGGCCTCTTGCGGCCGGGCGCGCCCGCCATGTCCAGTCGCCGATCCGGCTGGCCGAGGTTGGCCTTGTGCTTGACATGGTCGGGTCGCCCTTGGCGCGATCGGGGTCCTTCCCGAGCTTGATCTCGGACCAAGGACCTCTCACGGCCGTCGCCGACACCGTCACCGTGGCGATCCGCCGTGCTCGGCCACGCTCGCTTTTGGGAGCGGCGCCACGGCCGACGCCCTTCGAGCCGATGGGCGGCCTCTCGGGTTAGGACCAAGCTTACCTTGGTCGAGTCATGCTTCCAATGGACGGCGTCGTCGCGTCGCGATATCGTTCCGCCATACGGAAAAGTTTGTTGATGGAGAGCCGCGAGACGATCTCCCAGATCCTCGGTGAGTCGCCGGTCGCGACGCCGAATTTGAAGGCCTTTATGACGGCCTCATCGGAGATGCTCGGATCGATTCTCGTGCGAATAAATCGCCGCACGGTCGCGGAGCGGCTCGTTCTCGCCTCGATGACGCGATCCAGTCTTTTCCTTCCGCCGCCATAGCAACTCGAAAGTTGAGCGAGGGCGCTCGACTGGCGCCACGACCTGAAGGAACCAGGCTTTTGATTGAAGAGCCAGGTTCGCGCGGCCCCGTCCAGTACGGTCGGGAGATAGTTGGCCATGACGAGCTCGTCACCTCCGGCCGCCAGGATGGCGGTCGAGTAAATGGACAGGAACTCGTCCGGGTTCTTGGTCCCGTCGAAGCGTTCTATCAGCGACGGTTTGAACCGAGCCGGCCAGCGCACGCGACGAAGGTCGTCAGAATAGGCCGCGCAGCCGTAGGCCGGGACGGGCGCGCGCCGGTCGTGGTCGCCGCCGACCAAGTCCCTGCTGCTGCCAGATTCGGAGTCGAGGCTCCTCCGGCGATCCGTCCTGCCACGACCTGGAGCGCGTGCTCGAGAGTCGCCCGGCAGGTAACGCAGCGATCTCGACTGCGGCGCTGGCGCAACATCCGGAGGGACCCGCGATCCATCATCGCCGACGCGAGCCCGTGGAGCTCGATCCGTGCCGCCCTTGCCCGGCCGGAGCCCTCGACGGGCGCGCGAGACAGGTCAAGGCTCGCCCCGGATTGCCGCCGACGAGAGGGCGAGCCGCGAGGCGGCGTTTACGAGCGCTCGGTGGCGGTGCGATGAGTGCCATCGCTTCTCGTGGTGTGGCTCTCGAAGGCCGCCCTGGTGCGGCGATGGCACGGCCTCGGATGTACCGATCGAGCTTTTCGCCAACGCCGCCAAAGAGTTTCGACTCACCCTATCGGGTCGGCCATGACCCGGCGATAAGCGAAGGAGCTCCCGGCGAGGGAGTTCGGTTTCGGACGACGCCACGGCCTTCTCTGGTGCTCTCGCCGGAGAGCGCTTATTGCTCGTTGATGGCAACCTCCACCATTCGGGCGAAGCGCTTCCGGTCTGCGGATCACGGTCATCCGCAGAGCACCGCGCTCGCCGCCCATCGCCAAGATGTGCGGTTCGAGAGGCGGCGGCGAGGGTGAGAACAGGGACGGAGTCGAGTCCGCGTCCGTGTCCGCGCTGCCCGCTGAACGTGTGTTGATGAAGCGCCATGCTCCCAAGACCTAGTGATTTTCGCGAAGAGCAAAGCTAATCGGGCCACACGGGGCGCCACCATTTGTCGACGACGGGATCACCGACCGCAGAAATGAAACGGGGTTTATGATTAGGGACCCGGATCGGGCTTGGCTCAAACGAGGGGACAAGTCGAATCGCCGAAAGTCGGCTAGGCGATAACGAGCATGAGCGAGGGTTTATATGGTTCGAGCCCCGGCGAGGGTAATAGTTTCATTCCGCCGCCTTTGCGGCGGTGTTCTTTTCTATTGATTGAGTCTGAGGGTGTTTACTGCTTAAGCTCGACAATGGCTATGGCTAAATGCTCAAGCTCTCGGGTGTCCCGTGAGTTCGTGGACTTCGTGTCTCTTTAAAGACTGTGGCTTCCATGGCCTTCACACCTCCCTCAAGACGTAATCGGACGGAGAGATTCTGAAGTGGCCTTCATGCACGTTGAGGGTAGGCGAGAATCGCCCGGACTTGCAAAGACGTACTGCGCCGCTCACGACCGCTCCTTGAGCAACCGCCGGTCAAACGCCGATCCAAAATCCAAGGCGGACAACGGCACCTGAGACAGAGCCCGCCGAGCCCGAGGTCGAAGCGGGCGTTTCGAGGCCAACGCGCTTAGGTCGGCGCCCGCCGCACCTGTGTCGTGGTCGAAGGCCGCCCGAGCTCGGGGGGGGGGGTCCGTTGACCGTGTTTCGACCGGTCAAAGGACGCCCAGCCCTCGTCAGTTTTCATATTAGAACCAATTGTGATGTGCACGTGGCACATCATAATCGGATGTTCAT
This sequence comes from Guadua angustifolia, assembly GCA_036346375.1. Taxonomy (NCBI): domain Eukaryota; kingdom Viridiplantae; phylum Streptophyta; class Magnoliopsida; order Poales; family Poaceae; genus Guadua; species Guadua angustifolia. Next base: position 29,279,116 of record CM070522.1, on the reverse strand, counting down.
GCACATCACATTCGATTCTTGCATAAGAACTGATTGTGATGTGTCAAGTGCTACATCACAATCGGTTCTAACCTGAGAACTGGTTGTGATTATCATTACCACCCTCTCCGAAATCATCTATCACAATCGATTTTTTCTAAAAAGTTAAGAACCAACCCAGATAAACCGATAATGTTGTACCATTCTGTAGTAGTGCATGTGCATGGTGCTTGTGTGCCTAGGTGGACACACGATATGGCATATGTGCCTTCACTAGACACATGAATGTGTACCGAGGTGTGGTTTTGGATATTTGCCGTGTATACAGCGTTTTGTCGAAGGTGGTCTCACATTGCTTATTTAAAGTGAGTTGTAGTAGTATATAATACTTTTTAGGTCCAAACGTAACACCTCTAGGTTAACCCTTTTATATGAAGTAAGGATAAAAGTGTAAATGGAGTACTATGTATGTGTGGACATACCCCATGCTGGGCTAGCCTTTGAGCGAAATTTAGGTTAGGGTGTTACAGGGATGAGAAGGGAGATGGTTGGGGGATTTTATACCTGGTACGAGGTGGAGAATTTTATTCTTGGCACGAAGTGGGTAAATTTCTTCAACTCTAGGGGGTAAACACATCCATGCTTGGCTGGGTTTGAGCGAAATTTGGACCAGAATGTTACAAGGGTGATAGGGGAGAGGATTGGGGTATTTTATGCCTAGTACAAGGCGAGTAAATTTCTTCAACTCTAGAGGCAAACACGGAAGTCCCACCCACAAAAGCTATAGGAAGCTACCCTCAGAGGGCTTCTGGTTTCCAGCTTCTCCATGTTATGTGCGGCTACAGGCTTCCGGCTTCTACCGATGAGGAAGCTTGCTGTTTGGGATGGCTTCCGGCTTTCACACAGCTATAGCCGGTTGAGAAGCTGTCCCAAACAGGGTCTTGCATTCTCTTCTTTATCATATACTTTTTTATATTTAGCTTCTCTTCTTTATCATATGTTTCATAGGTTTAGAAATGAAACTTGAAAGAATAGGAGATGCTATTAGTGCATTTCATAGCAGCTCTCCATGCAAACGAAAAGCCAAGACATGTTGAGGCTGACAGATAGCAATTGGAGGACCAAATTAATTGACTAAGAACTGCTAACTAATTGAATACATGGACTTGACTAATTCCATGTAACCACTTCAAAACAAAACATTCATGGACTTGACCTACAGAAGTACTACGTAAATGTCTTCTACCCCTCTTGGAAATGAGACAGTTTTGCAGTCTGCAGGTATCTCGATCATGACTCCAAGCAGATTGCTGACACTTTCTGTCTTGAACATCTGATGAAATTCACATTTGAAGGAGTTTTGAACTCTGAAAGAGACCACGTAGATGACACCTATCAAACAATCACCTCCTAAAAAATATGCGCCTCAAGATGGCTTGACTTGACACCTCTAATTAATGACAAGTTAAACGTTATCAGATCGACAAATCTCTCACATGGTAGTATTGTACCAAGGCCCCTGAACACTGTTGTTTGTACCATTTGCAGCAAGAAGCAGTAGTAGAGTAAGAGTATAGCTGAAAAAGAAATATGGATTATTTCAAAACGACAGCAAGCTGAATAAGTAAGGTTCTCCTGATAGTTTGATACAATGCGCTGGAGTTCAGACAAGTGACAGGAAATGTAGGGCAATATCATACAAAAGTAAGTAAAGCTTGGCTAGTTTTTCTTCTCTCTCTCTTTTTAAAGCAAAGTTCAGGCAGATAGCTCTGTACAATTTAGGATCATCTTATGACTTATATACCTCAAAATTTAAATTTTTTCACAATCTTTTATCCATATCCATATGAAGGTAGGGGGTAGGTTTCCTCGATCAGCACCCCCCCCCCCCTCCTCCTCCTCACCTCATTCCCTTAATGCAATTTAGGATCATCTAATGGCTTATATACCTCAAAAAGAACAATTGAACGCTAAGTAGTTACTGAAAGAACTACGAAGGATAATATATTTCAGTATGCACAGAATTGTTAGTTTGAAGCAGAAGAACAGTTCATAAAAATAAAAACGTTTACACATACAATCACCTTTGTACAGAACGCGCGAGCGGTTTCCTCAAACACAAGCTTTCCGTTTCACGCACCGGAAGCACGGTGTGAGGAATGAAGCCTGGTCCGAGATCCTCTCGATAACAAAACACGAGAAATAAAAAGGGACCTTATTGCAAGGTCCTAGCATTTTGGACCAAGGATCTTGGATCAGCCTCCATTCCAGACACCCTGCTTCCCTCCTCTCCCCTCCCCCTCCACAAGATCTCTCCGAAGTCCCTCCTCATGATTTCCTAATCACCACAGCACATCCCCAGCCGCTTTAAAAAGAGTCCCCCAAAGATTCTCCTCCCTGTCCAAGCCCATGTCCTGGAGGCCACTTTTAATTGTTAAATCAGAGGGCGATTAGGTGCTGTAAGCTTTTGTTCTTGGATTAGATGTTGTCTTCTTCTTGTCACTGTCACTAGAATAGTGGGGGGTGTAAGCTTTTGGGGAGGGGTGCAGTGCTGGAGCAGGTAGGACAAAGGGAATGAGGTGAAGTGTGGGGGGAGCCTGAGGTAGTGGTGCAGCTGATGGTAGTACGTCCTTTGTAGCAATATTAATGGGCTTTTCTCTCACTGTTGCAAAGTGAGCTGGGAGAGAACAGGAGCCGGTCATTAGTGGTTAGTCGCCATGTGGTTGTTAGTCTGGGCGGCAAGGCTGGCTGGGATCACGTGTTGCATGTCCTGCAAAACAGTTGTTTCTGCTTTCTACCAGTTTGCAGCTTGCTTGCATGAAGTAGCCCACTTTGCAGTTTGAATTGCACATAGGATGTATGGGACAGGAGAACATGCAGATCAAAGGGCTTTGAAAGGAAATGGTACAAGGGATTGTCGCCCTCTCGCATCTCTCGCGCTTCATGGCTGGCCCTAGCTCTTTTGTGTTGTTTCAGTGTGTTACAATGTACATTGATCACTTGTTAGTATCTGACGAGTATTAGTGGCAGATTATGACCGGCCGGCCCCTCCACCCGCCTCGCCTCCCTTTGGGCCGCCGCTCGATGCCGGCCGCTCCGTCCGCCATGGGATTTGGACTTGAGCGGGGAAGAGAAGGGAAAGAGAGGAGCGATGCGGCGCTGACCACCAGGACTTGAGGTGAGAAGACAAGACATGGCCTGCGCTCACGGGAGAAGGAAGACGTACGTCGTGCGCGATTGTAGTAAAAAATATGCCATGTATATAGCTGCTCCGTAAACCTAGACGTCCTTCTCTACAACACGTACGTCTAAGGTTACTTCCAAACGTCTCAAGAAAAAATAAAATAAAACAACGAGTCTACATGCACCTAGCTTATTAGCTGAGCTCACTCTCATGAAATCATTGAAAGAGACGAATAAGTATTTGATTCTTTTTTGGTATGCAATTTGCATGGCTCAACTAGCCCCTAGAGCTTTATTATTATTTATTTTTAATTTATTTTATTAATGACCCCTTATTAAACTTAGTTCGAAATCTGGCTTTTTTTAGCACACCGTTAGTCGTGGCGTGGCCAAACATCGTTCCCACGCCACCATCTGACTTGGCAGTCTTGTTTTGCTATGCTAGAGATAATGGTGTGGTAGCTCGTGACCAAAACGATCATATTCAGCAAATAAGTTGAGGCAGGGTTTATTAATAAAAAATAAATTTAAAAAATAAGTAATAAAAAGTTTTCCTAACCCCTACTATGTAGAGAAGGGAGGCTGAGCCAAGTTGAGTGGGAAGCTCAAATTGCTGAGCAATCCTACTTAAGGTGTTCCAGTTTTTTTTTTTTTTTTTTTGAAAAACAAGTCTACTTGAGTAACCTTTTTCTTTTTCTGTGTGTGTGCATGCTCACTTGGCAATAGGATGGCAAAAATACCCATGGGTCCGGTATCTGGTACCGACCCGATGGTCTGGTCCGGTCCAAATTTGGACCCATGGGTATATTATTTCGTCCGGGTCTGGTCCAGGTCCGGTCCGGTCTCATTTGACCCGTGGGTACCCAGACCCGGACCCATTACTACAGTTGGGGGGCAAGTCTCCCGTTTCGTTTCGTGTCAGTTCAAAAATTGGCTTCGTTTTGGCGCCCCTTTTTTCTGACGTAGCGCTGGAGGCTCACTTTCTAGTCAAAGGACCAGTTGTTTATTTCAGGCTCCAGCTCGTTCTACGGTTCTAGTCAAAGGACACACACATATTGTCCTTCCGCCAACCCACACTGCCAGGCATTCACCACATACTGAGAAGCCTGAACCGAAGTGCTGCGCCTGCTAAGATCGAGAAGCCCCACACTCATTCACGGATTCACCCCATAAGCATACACGGAGGCAGGTCCATTCGCGTGCGGAACTGCAGATGGGCCACGCGATAGCATGCAATAATTCGAAACGGGTCTGGGTACCATTCGGGTCCGGGTACCCGTCGGGTCCAGGTCTGGCCTCGAGTTTGACCCGTGACTGACTTCGGTCTGGTCCGGGTCAAACTTCGGTCTCGGGTCCGGGTCCACGGAGGTTGGACTGAGGTACCTGACCCGTTGCCATCCCTGCTTGGCAAGGTTCTCCCGTAAGCTCCATTTGGAACACAGAAAATTTTTGGATTTCTACCTGGTATTGAACTGTTTTGTGCTAAATACCTATAAAATATATATACACGTAAAATCCCTGCATTTGAAAGAGGCCTAATGAGTTATTACCGCTCATTTAAGTATCTATAAATTGGATCAAGGATTTTCGTTGGGCAGACTTTTTATTTTGCTCTCAACTAGCCCTAGCCCAATAAGAACATGAACCTCCGAGGCCTCAGCTGGGCCCTTGAGAACCTGTCACTGGATTCAGGTCCCCCAAGCCAACCTACTCTCTCTCTCTCTCTCTCTCTCTCTCTCTGTCGGTACAGCATGCGGCGCGGAGGGCGAGACACGAAAATCATCCATTTTCTACCCTCTTTCTGTAATTTTATTCAAATTTAGTTCCAGCAAATATATTTGCAGATTGGTACCATTCCTGATCGCGTAAGCGTCAAAAAGTGACACGTGTCATCTTACGCGCTCTCGTACTGCGGAAGATCACCGGAACTCCGGAGACGGTGACAAGGCGCCTCTGGGCTCCCCGGCCATGACCCACGCTTCTCCTGCGTTGCCCGGGCGTGGAAGCAGCCGATCCCGCACTCGCCCGCCTGTTGCCTTGGCTAGACGACTCCCGTAATCCTCGAGGGTGGTGGCGTTGGTTTCCTCACTGTCCAGGCGCGGGAGCGCCTTCTGCTATAAGAAAAGGGCCAAAGTTGTAAATGCCTTCACGAAGGTGCTAGATTTGCAAAAAAAAATGAGAGAGGCTAAAAAAGCTCAAGCTTTTAAGATGGGTGGGCGGTAGGGTTGGCTATCCAGCCAGCTTGGCTCAGTTCGTGAAAAGCTCTTCTAAATATAGTAGGTTGGCTCAACTCGTTAAGCTAACAAATTGAAAAACCAGTTCAGCTCGATAAAAAACTCAAGTTGCTCATAAACAGCTCACAAGTCACGTTAACTAAGATAAGCTAAGTTGAGCTGAGTTGATCTAAACTAAGCCATGTGAGTTAGGTAATTAGTTAGGAGCTAAACTAAGTCACATCGTGAGAGCATACCACACATTAACACATACATGTAACAAGAGGATTGCATAAATAAAACCGTAGCTAATTATCTAGCATACAAGTAAAACACATGTAATTAGTCAGGAATCGGTTACCAATGCTAACAATTTCAGTCTAACCTAACATAATTATATGGACATAAATTAATTTATTAACTATTTAGAAATCTTTCACATCAAAAGCTATTATGTTGAATATTTTAGTTTCCAAGTCCTAACAAGCGACTTGTGAGTTAACTCAAACTTGACTCTTTAAGATACCGAGCTAGAAAAGTGACTTAGCTTGTCTCATTTATTTTACAAGCCGTACTTATAACGAACTAAGTTCGGGCATCTCGTATGATACCGAGCTTTTCTAGCTCTACCGCCTACTTTCGAGCTTTTTTCTGCTAGCTCTGGTGGGCGGCGGCGGCAGTGACTGGCTGGTATGGCGTCCAGGGGACGTTAGCTCGAGGGGTGGCGCAGCGGAGGCACCTCTCGGGGTTCGCCTCGACGAGGCCGTCCTCGGAAGCGCCGGCGCCGGCGGCTGCCTGCCTGCTGCCGTCTCCCGCGCCTCGAAATATTACGCTAAAAACTGAGGAAGCTAAAGCCGAGGGTCTTAACAAATCGGCTGTTGTCTCAGGTGCTGAGGTTATCGTTACAAACCGACATGCTTGATTAGCATCTATGAAGTCGAATACGATATCGGCAACGATTCAGTAGGGCAACTAATTTCTCTGTAGGCAGTTCTCTTTTGTTTTGTCAGATAATTGAGTACCTTGAGGCGGGATTAATCCTGATTCTACCGTTCGCTTCCGGGAAGAAACTAATGTTGAAGCAATCACCAGTAAGCAATTTCAAAATGGAAGCCTGTCATTTTACAAGACTCTGGACAATCCTCACTGTTTCCCTTGCCCCCAGCTGAAGCTGCCAGCTATCACCATCCTTTCGTTCCTCACGACGGCCACCGAGTTTCCCAGGCCATTGTTGGATCCAGGTTTAAAAATACCATTTTGAACTCAGATTTTGCTAACTCGGTGGTGTTTAAAACCGCAAAAAACCATTCAAAATTTGCTCAAAACCGAACGGTTTAGAAAGTCAAATAAATTTAAAATCTGGTCAAACCAGCGAGCGAATTTCGACGAAATGGACGAAAACCGCTCAAAAAAGGCTCGAATTTCGAACAGTTTTTAGCGAAAACCAGTGACAGTTGAAAAAAATGGGAAAAAAGTAAAAAAAAAAAGGGAAAAATTGCAAAAAAAAAACTTGTAAAATTTGTACAAAGCCATTAAAGGCCAAAAAAAAGGAAAAATTTAAGAAATATATAAAAAAGTATGGAAAAATATGAAAAAAAAATCGACATGACCTTTGCTATATTTTAGATAATTGCAAGTTGTAAAATAGGAATTTAGAAATAATATGTCAACAAATAGTCTTTCATTTCAATACTACTCACATATCAATCCAACAAGTGCAAAAATAGACATTCACATAGTGACATTCATATATCAACATCATTTACATTTCACCACCTTCCATTGCTACTAAATATACTTAACAAATATTGTTACTAAATATAATTGAACAAATATTGGTACTAAATAGACTTCAACAAATATTGCTACTAAATATAACTGAATAAATATTGCTATTAAATATATTTCAACAAATATTGCTACTTAACATAATGAAACAAATATTGCTACTTGACATACTTGAACAAATATTGCTACTAAATATAACTGAACAAATATTATTACTAAAATTTGTTTAAATAAATATTGCTACTTGTCATACTTGAACAAATATTGCTACTAAATATAACTGAACAAATATTGTTACTAAAGTAAATTGAAGTAAATATTGCTACTTGATATACTTGAACAAATATTGCTACTAAAATACTTCTAATCTATTTTTTATTTTCTAGTTTCTACATTTTGAATGACTCAAAAACGTCTCCAAATATTTTTTAAAAACTAGATCAATGCCCGTGCGTTGCTACGAAAAATAAAATTGGTAACGAAACATAAAGATCAAGCAATAAAAGAAAATTGTGCTACAAGATCAAATATCTATCTCTCCCAATTACAAAATTTTTTATGGTTTTTTCTTCGGTACGAATTAAAACCAAATATATTATACGTAGCAATATATATTACCAATCTCAAAAATCAATCAATCATTTTTATCTCTTTTTGCAATTTATATTATCAGATCGCGTTCCTCTTCCTCTCGCCATGCCCGCAGTGCACGCTGTGGAGTCCACCTTCCTCACCGCCCACTTCGTCACGCATGCCATGGCCTTATGGTCAGTCGTCTCGGAGAAAGAGACCACCGCCGCCACCCAGCCTTTGCACCTTCGCGTCTTCTGGATCGCCACCGCCCTCGATGCCGTGCTCTTCTCCGCTTCGGCGGTGGTCCGCTGCGCCGACGGTTCGCTACTCTTCCCAGATGACCCTCTCGCCTTTGCCGGCCTACTCGTCTCTATGTCTCTGGTCTACTTAGCCATCATTGGCTTCACCAGCCATGATGCCGGAGCCCATGAAGGTGAACCAGAAAACACCAGCGCCGAGGCGCCCTCCACGCCATACGCCACCGCGTCGTTTCTCTCTCTCGCGATGTTCAGCTGGATCAACCTGTTTATCTCCAAAGGGTATGCCAATGACTCTCTCACCGCCGACGACGTCCCACCGGTGTCGCCGGGCAACCGCACCGAAGCGTTGTACGCTTTGTTCACGTCCAACTGGCCCGCGCTGGGGTCACGGCACCCGTGGGTGTCGCGCTCTGGCTATCCTTCTGGCCGCAATTACTACTGACTACGGCGCTCGGCCTCCTACACCTCACGGCCATATACGTCGGTCCGTCACTTATTAATCAGTTCATTCGCCGCGGCGGCGCGCACGACATGGGAGATCTTGAATGAATACAAAAGAAATGATTGGCCGGCTATTAATTGCCAACAATAATCAGGGATTTTGCTATAATAATCAACCATATTTAAAGAGATATGGCTGGCTGTAAATCAGGAAAGAATAATTAGCTATAATGACATGCCATTATTAGGGATATGACCGGGAGGGGGGCTAGGAAGAACGACGGACCGCTGCCACCAACTGCTAATTTATATATTAGTATAGAAATATTCACATCAGATGTTATAAAGCTATTAATACTAATTTTAGAGAATTTTGGATATTATTTTTAAATTTTTTGAATTTAAACTTGACCGGTAAACTAAGTGGTTTCAATTTTCGTACCCAAATGGTACGAACGGTTTTCATCGGGGTTTTTTTTTTTTTTTTGCCTAGTTGGATCTCTTATCAGTAATGCAATCCAAAAAAAAAATAGCACCAGCCGGCTCTTCATACTGGTTTTAGGAACCTTGCTTAGTGTCGTGTCGGTTATAGTATATTCTTTCATGAAGCATACGTATTTCAAGTACTCTACTAATTGTTTTTTTAAAAGAAAGGACCGAAACTTGTGTTCATTGCATTTTTATGGCAGAAATGCATCATTCCAAAAATGCCCACTTTGCATATTAGTTGTGGAGCTTGGTAAATCAGATCAAAGCATGTTCAAACCACATAATACAATATTGCTAAAGGTTAAATCCAATGGCGAATCTAGGATGAAAATAGAGAGGGGGCTCCTATGTCGAAATTCTAACTTAAGACAAGTATACTAATGATACATCTATCGATCTATTGGCAACCAAATTTCAAATTCATATATAAATAGAAAGGAAACAAAGTGAATAATCAAAATATAACAAGTATGGTATCTTGCTAATGGATAGAATGATATAAATATATAACTATATGAGGACGGATCATCGACCATTTGACCTGTAGATAAAAATATAAAACTCAGTGATTTAATTTCAATTTGTGAATATTTATAAAAATATAAATTGAAATAAAACTTACGAATGCACTAATACTGAGTACAACACAATTTCATTCTATGATTTTTCATCTCTTGAAAGCGTCAAATGATTTCTTTATTATCGACGTTTCTAAATATCTCTTTCTCAGTGTAACACACCATCAAATCATTGAACCTATCATTTGCTATCTTGTTGCATAAATCTATCTTAATAATCTTCATTGCTGAGAAGATTCTTTCTACTGATGATGTTGCCACTAGAAGGATCAATGCAAGCTTGATGAGGCGATAGACTAATGGAAAAGTTCTATTCTTTCCGCTTTCAACCATCTTTTCAGTAAATTTTGTAAGATCACGACAACTATTAAATTCAACACTTCTCCTAACATTAAGAATGAAGGTTTGAAGCTGATTTCATAATAACAAACGGTCAGTTATGGTGAAATCATCATGCTTGAGCTCTCTCCTTTTTGCAACACATGCAAAACTTAGCTCCAAGCAACCACTTTGATTTAAGAAGATTTGTTTTGTAAACGAAAACAAAACATGAAGCTTCAACAATTGCAACACATGCAAAAGTGAACTTCACGCAAAAGCCAACGCATATAGCTTATCCTATTTGCAACACATGCAAATCAAAGCATTATGCGAAAACTAAATGCATATGCTCTTCTTTGCAACACATGCAAATCCGAACATAATGCAACAACAACCAAGCATAAGCTTAACACATTGGCAACACATGCCAAATGGTTAACTCTTATGTAAAAACCAAATCCAAATAAGATTTGAGCTCGAGTGAACACGGGATTGAGATCATCAACACATGATGAAGCTCAAACTAAGACTCAACCCCTCTTAATAGTACGGCGATAAAATCTAGACTCAAATCTAAAAAGTCCTTAGCCTATCTAGTTATACTTTGAGCTGCCGCACGCAAGCAATCCCCTTTGGGATCTTTATGATCTTTTACTTCTACATTCCCCCGGGATCATCACTCTTCTTCTCTTCTTTGTCTTTGGGATCTCCTCTTGACGCCCATCACCTCATGATGTCGCCCTTGTCCCGTTTTTCATTATCTTAATCATCTTTGGACTTAACCTAGCTCAAACATAACTCATGAAAATGGTTAGTCCAAGATGCATGGTTGTCTCAATTATCTCTTGCACTCCATTAACACATAATGGATGCCTTTAGATCAATTGAGCACAACTCTAATCAATTTGAATGATTTAAATGTGTCTTAAGTACAATAATGCAACACATGCTTCATTATACTTAAGAACTATTCATTTGTCCTTAATTAATCAAGAAACACTATCAACACATGATAAAATGTTCTTTAATGATTAATAAGACAAATAAACTCAATTTAAATTTTCATTTAAATTGATTCTTCAAGTTAGAGTGTGAACTCCCCCTAAATGTGTGCATCCATGTAATATATGGATTGGAAAACATGATGCACATTTTGTGATTAACATAATGGGAACATTCATACTTTAACTTGAATCCAAAGTATGCAATATAATACTAGAAAGAATACGCACACATACCTTGGGTTTTCCATTTTCCATTCCAAATTTGAGATTGCTAAATATATGCTTAACAATCATGTTAGTCTCATAACGATTAGGTTTGTCATTAAACAGGAATTAAGCATTAATCTACATCAATCACCAAAATCAATGGCGCTTGAACTTACACCAATCTCATTTGCCTCGTAAAAGGACTTGACTTGGTTAAGCAATGGCTCCCACCCATTGTCCCTCATGTCTTGTAGACGCACTTTCACATCGACAATTAAACCCATTGCTTCTACAATTTCTTGATCCATTTTTTTGCAAAGCAATTCATAGCTCATTTGTAATACCCAACAAGTCTATCAAAAATGCATGATGAATATAAATTCAAAACTTTCCATCTGTTGTATCAAACCTACTACTCCACCATGACCTGAAGGATATGATGCATCTTTAGATATCATCTCTAAAACGTCAAGTACTGACTCCTACATTTGGTATATACGAAGTATGGTTTTAAGATGAGAACCCCATCTAGTATATTTAGGTCTAGCTAGGCTAGTTTCCTGATTTAAACCTGTTCCACTTAAAAGCATGCCATTCTCCAATTTCTCCAATACCTTCTCTTGATGCTTTTCCATCAAAATATCATTTCTCTTGCAAGATGCACTCACAGTGGTTACTATCAAGGAAACATAGTTGAAGAAGTCAGCAATAGCTCTACTACAACTTGCTACAGTGATAACCACTAACTATAATTGATGGGCAAAGTAATGGATATAGAAAGCATACAGATTCTCATCCTGTATTAATCTTTGCAAGCCATTCAATTCTCCTCTCATATTTGAAGTTCCATCATAACTCTGCCCACGTAGTCTAGAAATAGGTAGATTATGATCAACAAGCAAACTAACCATAGTGTCGGTGTTTCGTATAACCGGCAAGTAAATTTGTAAGTTGTAGGGGGTCGCACGTCCTCTCTCCTCGAATGGTTAGACTCGGGAGTCCAAGATGTATACTGGTTCGGGCCGAATATCCCTACTTCCAATTCGTGGCGGCGGTCTGTATTACCCTGTGTACCGAAGGTCACCAGAGATTACAGGCGGAGGCTAAGGACAGGCCCTCAGCACTCGTTCGGGAAGAGGAGGTCGGGAAGGCTTGGTGTGTGTTCAAGCGAGAAATCAAGTGCGCGTGCATGTCTCTCTTCGTGCGGGGGGCCCTGCCTCCCTTTATATAGGCGGAGGGGGCAGGTTACACGGGACTTTGGAAAGTGGGAGAGATATGCTGTGCCCGGGTGTCCCGGTCTTCGGTCTTGATGATTCACAGTTTTCTACTCACCCCATGCCGGGTTGGTAGTCTCAACGGACGGCGCCCCGTTGGGAAGGTGCGCACTTGCCCTCTGTGAGCCTGTCAGATGTTGACGGCACGAGGGGACGGGTGCTTTTGCTGAGGCTGCCCTCCGGTTCCCTCGGGAAGGAGCCACCCGTCCCAACATGGCGGTCGTGTCCGTAAGACGGGTGACCAGCGCGGCGTAGACCGTTGATGTGGCGGAGGTTGCGGAGCCAGAGCTTGCTGGGGGCCCTAGCCCTGACCCAAGTCGGAGCCTGCGGAGGCGTCGGTCCCGGGTCTAGAGGTACCCCTGCAGGGGCACCTGGCGTGGGCCCTGGTCGCCGTCGGAGCCGGCGGTGGCGTCGTAGTTGGGTCTCGATCGTGGTCCCGGGGGTGCCCGACCCGAGGTCAGGTCGGGGGAACCAAGGGCGGGGACCCTTTGCGATAGAGGGGGCTTTCTCCGGCGCTCCGTATCCGGGCTTCTAGCCCGGATTATTTGAGAGGGATATGATCTTGAAATAGATGTTTACTTTGCTGTGGGGTACCCCTGGTATAAGTATCTGTCACATAGCTTCCTTCAATGCAACCTATGCATAGTAAGTGATATGTTTAATACCAAGAAACTTTTCCATAATCTTTCCTTCTTTGTTTACAAACTTACATTTCAACCAAATTAATGATGCAAGGTTAGAACTTAACACAAATCATAAATGGTACAACTAACAAACATAATATGTAGTACTAACCTGACAATCATGGCCATTTGCTCCTTTATTAATGAATCGCGCGACTCATCAATAAGCACTGCGAAATTCTTATCTCCAATCTCATTCTTAATCGCCTTTGTTACCTCTTGTGCACAACATTTCGCAAGGTCCTTCTATATCTCTGGACAAATCATCAAATTATTCCCTCCATCATCAAATTCAAATGCCGCATTCACATCTGGTACCTTATCTTTATACCACTCCAATAACTCTTTAAAATTGCCCTTATTCATAGAGGTAGAAGTTTCATTATGTCCACGAAAAGCATCGTCTTACATTATGAGATATTTTGCACAATCTAAAGAAGCAGTCAAACGAATCTTGTATGCAATTTCAGAGTTCTTGCTATAAATATTTAATTTATGTTCTATGCTTGCCCTTTGATTGCGATAATCTTCACAATCTTGCATTGCAATATTGTGGACACTATTAGATCCCCAACATGGTCTTTGAAACCTTCCATAGCCGTTCTCCAATTCACATAGCCAACTTTAGTGAAGACATCCCTCCCAAAGTGAGTAGGTTGTCTCGGTTTCTTAAAAAGAAAGCAATAGAAACAAAAAAGCAGCGTCCTTTTCCATACTATATTCTAACCAATCGAACTTCTTGTACCATGATTCTTGAAATGATCTTGATTCCCCATGTTGAATCTTCTTTAGAAAAGTATGCCCGATTGGTTGAGTTGGACCTTTCAAAATATATGCCCTCCTCACTTGATCTCTAATCTCTTTAGGGTAATTATCAATTTGTTTGCAACGCGCTAGATCAGCAACAATTTCATTGGGATTAAAAACATGCTGAGCCTGAGCCATGTTGCCCTCGTTGGTTCGTGGGTTACTAGTACTTACACTTCGTCGGAAAAAATTATGCAACGTTTGGTTCTCCATATTCGCTGTAATAAAACAAATTGAATGAGAGAGACAAAAAAAAATCAACCACAACCAGTCAATATAATATATTTTATCAGCTATCAGAAAGAAAGAAAGCATTGCATTGGGATCTTAGGAGTTGGGACAATTTTTTATACCAAGCAAATAAAAGAATCTGGTAGTCTGGCTCTGGTCTGGGCGTCCTAGCATCTAGCGAGTAGCGATCAATCCAAATACCCGATCCTGCCGAACAGCTGAAGTGTCGATGCCCCCTCAAGCCTCAACGCAAAATCTCAAATCCTCATTTCCTCACTTCCTGCCGATGCCCATGCGCTAAGCCCCCAAATTCGATTCCTCCTCCTCTCCTCTCCTCTATGAGCAGCGACTGCGCTCGCCTACTCCAGCCCTAGCCCCGCGCACTCGCCTTCTCCGGCCCCGGCCCCGCGCGCGCTCACCTTCTCCGGCTTCGGCCCTGGCATGCTCGCCTTCTCCGACCCTGGCCCCGACGCTGCGACTACGACGGCGCTGCGATTGGTTGAGTCTGGAGTCTGCCCGATTGTTTGAGTCTAGAGTCTGAAGTCTCTGGATGGCGCTGCGACTATGACTGTTCTCCTCTGACCTCTAGTCTCCCGTGCAAAGCAGCCTCGGCACTGAGAGGAGCGATTAGCACGCCCAGTGACATTCCTTCCTATTGGCCCATGTAGTAATAGTAATAGCCCACCAGGCACTAGCCCAGTTTTGTTTCTTCTTCTTCTTTCCAACTTGCGCATGTCTCTGCTTACAGCTGCGCATGGCCGCATGGCATGGGGGATCGCCGGTGGCCGGGGAGGGGGGTTGTTCCTTCGGCTACTGGAGGTGGGGCTGGCTCCCCAACCCACCCCAACAATAGATCCGTCACTGCCTCTAACCTCTAGTCTCTCGTGCGGCGGCGGCGCTACAGCTTATAGAGGAGCAGCTGAGTACGGCCCAGGTGGCATTCCTTCCCGTTGGCCCATGTAGTAATAGTAATAGCCCACCAGGCACTAGCCCAGTTTCGTTTCTTCTTCTTCTTTCCAACTTGCGCATGTCTCTGCTTGCAGCTGCGCATGGCCACATGGTATGGGGGATCGCCGGTGGCCAGGGGGTGTTCCTCCAGCGACTGGAGGTGGGGCTAGCGCCCCAAACCGCCCCAACAATAGATCCGCCACTGGTTAAATCCGATTCAGGTTGGATCATTATGCCAGATAATATCTTCCCTATATGCTGAGCATGTAATACCCCATATTTTAGGCGTCATTGATTAATTACCGGTAAAAGTAATTTAATAACTAATCGCTTTGTCTTCCTAAAAATAAAATAGCAATAGTGGTTCTTGCCTTTACATTCTCAAGATAGGATTATCAGAAAAGAATTCAATAGTAAGCAAATTTAGTTCTGCAAACTAGTAAAGATATTAGCTTGGATTAATTGACAAAAGTCACACAGGAATTAACCAGTGTTATATGCTGCGTGCCAGCATTGCTCGCATTAAGAAATAATCGTTTACTTGGGAGTTTGGCTCTGCAAGCTAGGTTTAGACCATGAACCAGTGTGTTTAGACCTGGAATACATGGTTTGCATGTTAAGTTGTCATTAGTTAGTTGATTAAATAAGAACCCTTCCTTGGTCAAAAATATATAGCTAAATCTCTTGTACATGGTCATTTGTCGTACTATGCCTACATATCCTAAGTCGATGATCAAGCCGTGTAGATAGAATCTTATCTGCAATAAAAATAATGTAGATGATTGACGCAAAGGCTATGTTTAGCTAGCTGGGTTTTTACCTGCAATTATTACTTCCATTAATTATATATTAGGACCGTGCTTACAAATGTTCTAAGGTAGATAACGTACCTGATGTCATGAATAGGTCAAATATCTCACGAACAAGGAGTAGCTTGTATTTTCCATTGCATAGGAAAACACAGATAATGTTAGTATGGCTCCCTCTTCAATTTAGTAATTCCAATGAGCAGAAAATACAAGCTAGCTAGCTATAGTAGCACGTACTTGATTAGTACTGGTCAAGCCACCATTTTACCACGCAAGAATTTCACAGGAAACAGCAGAAAAATTCCTAGCTATAGTAGCACGTACTTGATTAGTACTGGTCAAGCCACCATTTTACTACGCAAGAATTTCACACGAAACAGCAGAAAAATTCCGCCGTTGCAAACGGGGTCTAAAACGCGGCAGTTGGGAACGGAGATTATTATGCTCCAACTCCAAATACATTTGCCGTGTCGGTTCGAGGTATTTGCTACTCGCGTCACGGCTCACCTGCTTGCCCCTAACGGCATTTTCAACAGTGTCATTTTAGTTGTCTTTATCATATAAGCAAAATTCTACGTGAAAAAGAAAGGAGGTGAGGAAAGAGAATATGCTGTCATTATGCAAGAGTGAGGGCAGTCCCAACCCTCCACCTCAGCTGGTGTCCATAGAATTAATTACGCTGCCAACTAAGTAAAAATCTGATGTGGTATAGGAATTAAGGAAGGGAGAGAAAGAAAAACAAAGAAACCGTGTCTTATGCAAGAAACTGGGTCGACGCGGGCACCAAGACGTAAGAAACGAGCAAAATCGGGGTTGAACGTTTCTGCGCGCTTATCAAGCTGTGTTTGTGGTGTATGCATTGGTTTATTACTCTCTCTCTCTCTCCTCTAGACACTGCTCATGGAAACTATGGGTTGGAAAACTATGCATTGGTTTATTGCTCTCTCTCTTCTCTAGACACTGCTCATGGAAATCATGGGTTGGAACTGCCCTCAACCTAATCACGCAAACCAACGTAAAAAAATGACAAAGTGTAAGAGGAAAAATGTAATAAAGCTGAATGATTTTAGAGACGAACTATTGGAGATATTGTCTCTAGATGAGTTATAATCCTTAAAGACCATTTTAAAAGACAGACTATTATATAAATTGGCAGTGCCATTTATGCCGATAGTAAACCAGCCTAATCAGCATCGAGTTTACGCGCTGGGAAGTCAAAAAGGGGCCGAACCAACACGGCAGAAAAACAAGTAAAGATGGCGAGAGTAGCTTTCTGCTTTCTTATCCAAGTGTGATTTCAGAGGGAGACATGCAGAGAGAGAGAGCATCAGGCATTGCCAAATCTGGCAAAACTAACCATGGTTGAGGGATGGTTTTGTGGTCCTTGCTAGTAAAATGAGGCGTGGGTTAAAACGACCATGCTAACCTTGTTATTTGAAGACAGAGCAGTGTTTCTATGTTTCACCCTCTCAATATAAGTTGTATAAATTTTAAAGCAAATAAAAAGAAAAGTAATCACTATTCACCCTTCATTTATACATTAATATTTATACAATTTTCAAACGGTGATGCATAAAAGCACCTTGTTATGTTTGCGAGCCTGCGTAATAGCTGGGAAGACGAAACTCGTAGGAAACAAGGTTCGACCAGATGCCGATAGCATTGTGTAAATTAAGGTACACAGGGGAGGGTTTGGACAATTTATCTGAAAAGGACAAGATGATTTCCATTTTGGGGGAAAGAACAAGTCTGAAGCCACTTTAATTCAGTTACCACATTAGGAAAGTATGAAATGTCCAGGGTCCTTCGTCGCAACTGCACACGCACACATTCAACGTATGACCGGTCAAGGTACATAAACGTGTACAGTGTATACAGGAGACCACAAGCTTAAAGCTTTTCCTTCGTGAAACTCCTAGCCTCCTAGGAATCTAATTAATCAAAAATTAATTCACTCATCGTTGATTAAGAGAAGATCATTGTCCTGTACGTTTCCCAGTAGTCTAGCATACGGCACCGGAGAAGACAACCTCCTACGCCGCGGAGGACAGCGATCCGGGCTGAGTTTCAGTGGCTTGCCGAGCTCTGGAAGCTCGGTAAGTGCTTTTCCAGTGTTGGAGCGCGACAGGTGACAAGTGTTGCTCGTCGACGCATCCACGATGATTTCCATTTTGGGAGAAAGAACAAGTCTGAAGCTACTTTAATTCACTTACCACATTAGGAAAGGATGAAAATGTCCAGGGTCCTTCGTCACAACTGCACACGCACACATTGAAGGTAGGACCGGTCAAGGTACATAAACGTGTACAGTTTATACAGGCCATGGAGACCACAAGCTTAAAGCTTTTCCTTCGTGGAACTCCTAGCCTCCTAGGAATCTAATTAATCAAAAATTAATTCTCTCATCGTTGATTAAGAGAAGATCATTGTCCCGTACGTTTCCTAGTAGTCTAGCATACGGCGCTGGAGAAAACAACCTCCTACGCCGCGGAGGACAGCGATCGGGGTTGAGCTTCAGTGGCTTGCCGAGCTCTGAAAGCTCGGTAAGTGCTTTTCCGGTGTTAAAACGCGACAGGTGACAAGTGTTGCTTGTCGACGCTTCCGCGATGATTTCCATTTTGGAGGAAAGAAAGTCTGAAGCCACTTTAATTCAGTTACCACATTAGGAAAGGATGAAAATGTCCAGGTCCTTCGTCGCAACTGCACACTCACACATTGAAGGTAGGACCGGTCAAGGTACATAAACGTTTATGTGTACAGTTTATACAGGAGACCACAAGCTTAAAGCTTTTCCTTCGTGGAACTCCTAGCCTCCTAGGAATCTAATTAATCAAAAATTAATTCTCTCATCGTTGATTAAGAGAAGATCATTGTCCCGTACGTTTCCTAGTAGTCTAGCATACGATTTGGAAGACAACCTCCCACGCCCGGAGGACAGCGATCGGGGTTGAGCTTGATGGCTTGCCGAGCTCAAAGCTCGGTAAGTGCTTTCCGGTGTTGAACGCGACAAGGTGACAAGTGTCGCTTGTCGACGCTTCCGTGATGATTTCCATTTTGGGGGAAAGAACAAGTCTGAAGCCACTTTAATTCAGTTACCACATTAGGAAAGGATGAAAATGTCTAGGGTCCTTCGTCGCAACTGCACACTCACACATTGAAGGTAGGACCGGTCAAGGTACATAAACGTGTACAGTTTATACAGGAGACCACAAGCTTAAAGCTTTTCCATCGTGGAACTCCTAGCCTCCTAGGAATCTAATTAATCAAAAATTAATTCTCTCATCATTGATTAAGAGAAGATCATTGTCCCGTACGTTTCCTAGTAGTCTAGCATATGGCGCTGGAGAAGACAATCTCCTACGCCGCGGAGGACAACGATCGGGGTTGAGCTTCAGTGGCTTGCCGAGCTCTGAAAGCTCGGTAAGTGCTTTTCCGGTGTTGAAACGCGACAAGGTGACAAGTGTCGCTTGTCGACGCTGCGATGATTTCCATTTTGGGGGAAAGAACAAGTCTGAAGCCACTTTAATTCAGTTACCACATTAGGAAAGGATGAAATGTCCAGGGTCCTTCGTCGCAACTGCACACTCACACATTGAAGGTAGGACTGGTCAAGGTACATAAACGTGTACAGTTTATACAGGAGACCACAAGCTTAAAGCTTTTCCTTTGTGAAACTCCTAGCCTCCTAGGAATCTAATTAATCAAAAATTAATTCTCACATTGTTGATTAAGAGAAGATCATTGTCCCGTACGTTCCCTAGTAGTTTAGCATACGGCGCCGAAGAAGACAACCTCCTACACGGCGGAGGACGGCGATCGGGACTGAGCTTCAGTGGTTTGCCGAGCTCTAGAAGCTCAATAATTGCTTTTCCGGTGTTGGTGTCGACGCTTCCGCGATCATAGATTAGATTTTTTTTATAATTGCGTTTGAAAGGAAATTATATTTTTTAAAAGAAGTTACACGGGTTAGAAAACGACGGCTTCAAGAGAACCATGGCTTGACTGTTTGTGAATCGTATGGACTCAGAGATAGAAGTAGCAGATCCCATTAACATTACACTGCATCTTGCATGACATAGTAAGTACAAAAAGCAAAGAAAAAAAAATGAACTCAATCTCCACTGGTCATCAGCTAAAAGAAACCCGAGAGCAGTACAAAATGGACCACGTATCTTTTTCTCCTTGTTGTCGCCTCCATTTTGGTAAGCATTGCACTTGAATCACTCTAGCTGTTCTCTTGTTCATCAATTGCGTGGTCACGCATGCAGCATGACCACGAATCATCCTCCAAATCGACAGGATGGAAAAATGGAGAGGTTTAAGTTTCCCTTTTGTTTCCAAAGGGCACTCTAATCAATCTAAACCGTTGATTCTATGACCCGACGGTTGCCGTCGGGCATTCGCAAGTCACAAAATAAGACATGCATATTACTTCATCTATCCAAATTTATAAGACGTATTTTTTAATCTTTAATTTATATTCACTACGTATATGCACTAAGTTTAGCGCTTAGTAATAATAATTAAAAGTAATCTAGTCTTTTTTAATATTTTTTTTATATGTACCAAGAAGAAATATGTGTGGTACAGCACACGATGGATTTACTACTAGATTCCCTTGCATAGGATGGACCATGGTCGGAGCCCGTTGCAGTGGCCCGCAACTTTTCACTTGTCCTCCAGTTTGACGGGTCGAAGAAACAACAAGTCAGCATGTATGGGCGCATAGTAGTAGCGTAGCGCGCGCCAGCAGTGTCACAGCCTGTTCATCGCAGCTTCGTCGTCCACGAACGTACGTGTCAATTTATACACATTAGACTTAAATAAGGCGTTGGATGGAATAATCGTGCTAACCTTATTATTTCAAGACATCTTTTTGTTCGCAAGTCCCATAATGTAAGAGAGAAGGTGGACAGAAAATTGGACGAGGAAAAAACATGAAGAGTATATATATACACTAAGCATGGTTTGAGAGCTGGCATAATCACTGGTAAGGTTTCAAATTTTGTTTTCACATCATATTTCGGAGTTGGGCGAAATCTTAAAATTTTAGGTGAAATCTTGTTAAAACTTTTTAAAAGAATTTGAAATCTGAAATTTTTGAACTGAAATTACTGAAATTTCGCCGAAGAAAACCGAAATCTTGATGAAATTCAACCGAGCGAAGAATATTTGAATCGATGATAGATATTTTTAAATTTTTTGTGGATAGTCCTGACATATCACAAATGTTTATATAAAAATTTCAGATGATGATCAAGACTGATGAATTTTTTAAAATTCTGACAGTGCTATTATTCTCATAAAAGACTGACGATAAATTTTTAACCGAATAAAAAATAGTGCAAACCACATTATAACATTTTGAAAATTTTTGTGGATGGCCCTTACACATTAATAATGTTTTCATAAAATTTTCCGATGATAATCAAGCCTGAAGAATTTAAAAAAAATAGGAAAGTGCTACTAAAGGCTGACCGGCAAATTTCAATCGAATAAAAAATGGTTTAAACCACATTAGCAATTTGATTTTTAAATTTTTTTTTATCCGGGTGGGATTTTGTATCACGTCCTTGGTTGAAATCCGAGATCTTGCAAAATTTCACCGAAATTTCATTCCATGATCGTTGGGAAGACGAAATTTTGGATTCAGGTACTCCCTTTGTTTAAGCTTGTAGGACGTATTTTTTCTTGACACACCACATAAACTTAGGTAGAGGGAGTAGACCATTAAAAAAAGGATAATTTATGCTATACCACTCTATTTGTTAGTACTTTAGAAAAATACCACTTGTTGTTTTAATAACATATGAGTTCAGAGGTTATATATATGTCATTGAGACAACGAGTAGTATTTTCTGAAGTGTCAACTTTTGTAGTGGTATAGTATGAATTATCTCTTGAAAAATATACCATATAAACTTAGGTACAGGGAGTATAAACCAATCACGATAGTGTGTACATTGAGGTATATGTATATATTTTGGGAGGCTTGTGACAAACTCATCTGAAGGAAAAAAGAAAAAACCAAAATGATTTACCTATTGTGGGAAAGAGCAAGTCTTAGGGCGCTTTCATTTGCTTACCACATTAGGAAAGGACGAAGCTTCGAGGGTCCTTCGTCGCAACTGCACACGCGCGTCACGTTGACGCGTAGGACCAGCCAATGTACAAAGACGAGCTACGTACACAGCACTGCAGCGTACAGGAGACCACAAGCAAAGCTTCCTACGTGAAAGTGAAAGTCCTTGGAATCTTAATTCATTATTTAAATCATTGTCCCTTACGTTCCCTAAATCCCTAGTAATTAAGTTTAGATTTTTGGGCTTGCTGAATTAATACAATTCTGGATTTTTTCATGGTTTTAATTACTTTTAACAGGGTTTTATTAACATTGACTCTACCATCTCGGATCGATCAACCGACAGCACACTTTTCTTTCTTTCTTTTTTTTCGTGGAGAGTCACCCCTAGTCTCTAAGGGCAATCCCAATAGGATGACTAGGATAGTTTCAATAGCATTAATTAGGTTGCCATGTAAGCAAAATGGTGATGTGGAGATAGAGTTAATGATGAAAGAGAAGGAAACCATTTCTCATGCAGGAAACCATTTCTACACAAATACCAAGAAAGAGAAAAAGGGGATTGGGTGAGAAAATAAGATAAAAGAGTAGATTGGATGAGAGTTTATTTTGAAGAAACTATCCATTGAGAGTATAGTTTCTACATGTAGTGTCTAGATGACATGAAAGTTATAGAAACTATATGCATTGGGACTGCCCTAAAGAGACCTTTAGAATGCATTAGTGCGATTAGTTGGACTTTGAACTATCCGATCCGCAGCTTTGAACAGGCAAAATCCTCTAGCAAGTAAAAAAAGTATTTTTTGATATCGAATATTTGATTACTAATTCTATTATAATATAATAATCCTCCTGTTGAGAAATGTAATATGTATTTCAACTTTATACAGAGACTAAACATATGGTAGAATTAAGAAATATATGAGAGAAAATAACTTAGATACTCCTCATAATTATTTTGGAAAGATAAGATGGAATGCTTTGTAGGAGTGGTAACTAAATGTATATGGTTAAGAGAGAACAAATGGGGGCATAGTAGAAAACCCTTTATTAAATCTATATATAAGCCTTAAATTAATCTCTCAACAAAACTAGCTCTTATATTTTCTAATGGATGGAGTATTTATATAACTCAATAAAATTATAATACTATGAGAGTATTTTTCGAGACAAATCTAATTTTTATATATGTATCCTATTTAAATATTTTAGAAGATATCGACATATAAAGTTTAGAAAGTTTGATGCCAAAATTGATATCGAGATATAGACACGACAACCAAGTTTCAGAACTCGTCACGGCCTTTAAACCCTTGATGTTCCTTGGCTTTACATAACCATGAGCATTGTACTTAACAGTACATGCATCCCGTTAACATTGCACGACAGATTAAGTACAAAAAATAAGAACTCAAAATGCTCAAGTTTGAATCACTGTGTCCACTTGTTCATCAATTGTGTACGTGCATTATTATGACCACAGAATCATCCGTCCACATCGATCGACGTGGTGTGGAAAAAATGGAAGGTTTTTTTTTCCCATTTGTTTCGAACGGACGCTTTAATCTAAACCGTTGATTTTGCTATATATCCGACGGTTCTCCATCTGATAGTGGCGAGTATGAAAATGTCCTGTAGAAGCACATTACTTTCGTGGCACATATAGAGTTACTTTTGATGGATCTACTGGTTTCCCTCGCATGGGATGGATCTTGGATGGAGCCCAATGCGATAGTAGGGCAACTTTTTGTTTGTGCAGGGGCAAATCATACGGTCTTGAAAGTGCATGAGACATCCAATCGGAGAGTCCGTCTATGACATAGGGCTCCTTGATTGCATTCAAGTTTACAAAACCGAATCTAGGCTAAAAATTGAATTGCAGTAGGCACTGATTTTCGTCGTTGCATTTAAGCTTACGAAACCGAATCGAGGTTAAAAATTGAATCACAGCCGGCACTGATTTTTGTCGAAAATCGAAGGGTTTAGAAATCAATTTTTTTAAATTCGATAAAAACAAAAAATCGAAAATTGACCGGTTTTCACTGAAAATCACTTAATTTTAACCGATAATCAACCGCTCAAGCAAAATTTTTCGACGGCTGATTTTAAGCGATTTTTACCGATAATTGAGCGATTTTCACTGATATTCGAGCGGTTTACGTCACATAAATTTTTTTAAACTTTTTGAATTTGATCATTTTATCGATTGATATAGTTTATCGAATCAACTCGATACGGTTGAAAATCATGATTTTTGAGTAATTTTCGTCGATATTTGAAACCCTGGTTGCATCTAGAGATATCTGTCGATCTTCGAAATGTTTGGTCTTTTATAATGCTGATTTTCTATTATCCTTGCAAGAATCTCATTGCGTCATTAATATATTAATATGTTGTACGAAATCACAAACTCAAATCTCTCGTCTCGAATGAAAAAATTAAATAAAAGAAAACTCAAACCTCGTCTAGGATGAGTTGTATTATAAATTTTGAGTTTTTACGGACCTTTCGAGGGGCTACGAGAGACCATGAAATTACTCATAAACTCTTTGTACTAGCTTAATACCTCATGAGAATTACTAGCTTAATAACCTATTGTACTAGCTTAATGACACTAAATTACTCTTGAACTTTCTGTACTATTAACACTTAAACCTTTCGATACCTCTTGGAACCAGCTTAATAAATCGTAAGAATGATAAAAAAAGAATAAAGAACCTAATTTAACACAAATTAACTAATTAATTCAATGAAAGAAACTTTACGTACCCGGCGGTACAATACTACCAAAAAAAAAAGAGAAAAGAACGCGTGCATGCATGCATGGCAGTAGTATACGACTATATGTGCCACCTTTCTCTCTCTGCAAACTTTTCCTCTGTTGCCCCCACAAGAGTCCTAAAGGCTAGTACTTCAACTACACATAGAGTGAGGGGTAGAAACGTCCGTCCACATTTGAGGAGAGAAGAGTCTATACAGCAGCAAATGCCCTCTCTCTCTAGAAACGCCCCTCATTCTCATTGAATTAACACCTCTCTCTCTCCTCCCTTCATCTCCTTCTCTTGCAAGCCTTCTTCCTCCTGAAATCTCCATCGGAAATCACCATCCCCGTGCAATTCTTCCGCGGCGATCGGCTCCCCGAACCCTACCGAGATCGCGGGATCGCGCGGCCACGGTCCACGGGCTAATGCGCGCGCTCCCCTGAGATTTCTGGGTAATCTCTTCGCCGCCTCTCTCTCTCTCTCTCTCGGGCGTTTCTTGTTTGGCTCAATCGGGCTTGCGGGGTTCTTTCGATCGGTTTGTTCGTCGGGTTCTTCCGAAGATCGGGGTTTCTCGCCGTGGGTGCCCCTCATCCGCGGTTCTCGATGGGGTTTTGGCCTCTGTTGCACGGTGATCTTCTTGGGGTTTTCTTGGGGTTTTTGCGATCTTGGGCTTGCATGGGTTGATTTCTTGGCGCCCAATTACCCCGGATTTCATGAGAGGTTTGATGGTCTTTGCGTAATGCGATCGTGGAATCGATGACAAAATCACGGCTTCTTTTTTATTTCCTTCCCAAAATTCGTCGCATTTTTTTGTGTGTATACGGATCGTTTGGGATTCTTTGTGTGGGTGATGGGATCGAAAATCTTGTCCTTGTTTCAATCCCCTTCCTGGAATTCTTTTGCCATGTGGCGACTCCCAGATTTTAGCCGGAGGTCGCGTTGCCTCGTGCCGTTGTCTTTATGCCAAATCGTTCGTACAAATGCTTGATTTTTATTTGGTAAAGATTTTGTCCTTCATGCTGTGATCATGTAGGTAATTTCGTGGTATTTGTGTGTAACATCAAATTTTCGGTGCCGCAGGATTGGTGATTCTAGCTGCATTGTCTGAACGAGTTGGCATTAGCTGTGTCCTGCCTGCGGCTTCGCGGATTGCCCTGTTACTGATATGGAAGAAGTTCAGAGTAATCAGGATGATCCCAAACTGGGGGACTTTACTGACAAGATCACTGATGCCATGTTTGCAAACCATGTGGAAATGGAGCTTCATCGTGCAGGTAGTTCTTCTCCTCAGTCTGGGCGAGTTCCGGTGATCGCGAGAAGGCCATCGCATACGCAGGTTGCTCTGTATGATATGGCAATGGTGGGGAGTAACCGACCAGCTGGTGTGGGCTTCCTTGGCTATGACAATTTGCTTGGTGACCAGTCGTTGGCGTCAGCATTTGAAAACATGAGCTTGGGCTTCAGGGATGCTGCTGCTGACACTCATCCTAACCTAGGCAGTGTGGCATCTAGAAATGGAAACTACCCAGCAGGTCTTGTGATTTCATCTGCCGACAGCACAGCGAACACATTACATCAGCTGGCAGTTGCTCAAGATGGTTTCATGTCTTCATCTCTGAAGATCAATGACGTTGAGCACATGAAGCCAAAGTACGGTGGACGAAATTGTCCAATGTACACTGGGATGCATGGCTCGGATAATGTTTCTGGGGCTCTATGCGATCTACCATCAGCTTCATCTTTCCAGAAACAGTTTCTTCTTGATGGGCGGTCACAAGGGTATGCAACTTATCAGCAGACGGGTTCAAATTTCAGGTGGGAAGATACAGATGCAGAGAGGTATTCTGTCGTGCAACCACAGTATGCTTATCAGCAAATGCCACAGGTTGCTGGCTCTGATGTTCGTTGGTGTAGGAGCAATCAACATGGTGTCATTCACTCCTCCAGTATGGCTGCAGCTTCACCTTATCTTGGGACACCCAGTGTTGATCAGCTGGGACATGGCGATGCCATTGTTCCGAATGAATATAACCAGCCGAGTTCTACATTTGTGAACAATTGCCCCTGTATAATTTACCCATATTGCTCATGTGAAAACTGCGAATATTGCCAGATTCATCAAGCTGAAAAGTTCAAGCATCCATATGGGCTCAGGTGTTCGTCCCAAGGTTTCTTGCAGCATCAGAATTTGGATAAAGTCAAGCTGAAAAGTTCTCCTGAAAAGATCCTGATAAAGTCTGAAGGTGTAAATTCAATTAGAAACATCAAGTCTGGCTTTGCACTTAATGGCCGTGCCGAAGCCAATGGAAGAATGGATCGACATGGACATAGTCACCATCTTAATATTCAGAGCAATGATGCCTTTCTTTTTGACTGGCAAAACTCTAAGGTTCTGTCATCCTTGGAATCTGAGTATCATTTGGCCATGAAAACTCCTCATCGTAAGTATAGTTCAGTGGATGAAGTTGTAGGAAAAATCTACCTCTTGGCGAAGGATCAGAATGGATGCCGCTTTCTACAGAGGATATTTACTGAAGGTACTCCAGAGGATGTTAAAAAGGTCTTTGATGGAATCATCGAACATCTTGTTGAACTTATGGTTGACCAATTTGGAAACTACTTGGTGCAAAAGCTCCTTGAAGTGTGCAATGATGATCAAAAGATGCATATAATTTATGAAATAACCAAAAGACCAGGCTGGTTAATTAACATTGCATGCAACATGCATGGGTATGTGTTTAATTCTCTGATCTTAATCATTTTGCTTATAATTTAGTGTTTATTATTATTACCTTACTATTTTCTGAACATAATAATGCAGCACACGTGCAGTGCAAAAGGTGATAGAAACTATAAATACCTCTGATGAAGTTTCAATGGTTGTATCTGCTCTGAGCCCCGGTGCTGTCACTTTGATGATGGATCCGAATGGTAGTCATGTTGCACACCGTTGTTTGCAGAAGCTTTCACCCGTGTACAAAGCAGTAAGATCTATTTGCTTTAACTCTGATATACTCTTATATTTTATATGGTGGCAGTGCAAACTCTTACGTATATCTGCTGTATAATGCTGTTATAACTTTGCTATGCGCAATTAAATATCCTGTATAATTAGAGTGTATGCTATTAACTATTGCTTAATACCCACGGCCTTTCTTTTCCATCTCTAACTATGGCAAACTTGAAATCCTGGTTATTTTTATGCATGCATTGGACTTCTTTTCTTTCTCCAAATGATCACAGATTAGCTTGGCATAGATATGTATTTTCTTTTCTTTCTCCAAATGATCACAGATTAGCTTGGCATAGATATGTATTTAGGTTCATACAATAGACTTATGGTTTGATACAATAAACAATCTTGGCTTGAGGTACAAATGGAATTGCACTGCATATGATCTTATTAAAGACTTAGTGGTATGGTTGTTTTACAATTATAGCAGCCTTTGAACGTAACCTGGTAAATGAAGAAAGAAATAAAACTATATTGTCATTTACGACAAAGCCAGCCTCTAATTAAATGCCAATATAGTAATTTTTGTGCCTAGTGGGTCAAACTGTAGCTGTTGTTGCAAGGAAACTCAAACACTGAGTGGCCTTACTGTAAATAGTAGAATTTCACCGCTTTTGCTCATGTTGTTTTGCCCTTTACCAAATGCTTCATCCCAGACTTTGGCCTTAGTTCCAATGATTATCTTGGCGTTCTGTGATCACCACGGCTCCATGCTTTCTAGGACAGTGTTTCATCATTGAAAAGAAAGTTCAACTTCTCTGTCGTCTTGTACAATTAATACTTGCACGATGTCACTGACTAAAAGCAATGCTAAGTTACTTAATATTATGTGTTGCGGCATCACGCGGAAAAATTCTTAAAGTGTCGAATCTAGTTAGTGCATCCCTTTTGAAAATCTGTGTTAACTATCTTTATTAGGACTTGAATTTGAATTCTCAATTTGATTTACTGTAGACATCTCTACAGACTTCTACTACTGTCATCTAAAACTAATTCTCTAATATTTACTTCAATGGATTCTTGGTTAGCGTAATTTAACAATTATGTAGAGGTTTTACCCAAGCAGGCAAGAGGAGTCCTATTAAAGCAAATGTAGAAATATTTTCTCATGCTTGTGGTATTGAAGAACAAGAAAAAGATACCCAAGATAATCTTGCTTAGTACAAATTTTGTTTGTTAGAAAAAGATACCCAAGATAATCTTGCTTAGTACAAATTTTGTTTGTTCTCATAATTGCCATTTTTACGCTCAATTTTGACTGGTGTTACCGTTGCAGTTCCTTCTCCATGCGGCCATAGAACATTATTTTGAGCTAGCACAAGATCGTCAAGGCTGTTGCATCATCCAAAAATGTATTGTTCATGCAAATAAGGAGCAGAAGAACCGATTGTTGTACAATATCACATCAAGGGCTCTTGACCTCTCAGAACATCAGTATGGGTATGGACATTCTCTTTTGCCTTCTGAAATTCAGTACAGATTGTAATCTAATCACAATCCTATTACTGTCTTGCCTTTTAATACTAAGCAGATTGTAATCTAATCACAATCCTGTTGTTGTCTTGCCTTTGAATACTAAGCATACACTTAAATCCTTGCAGAAACTATGTAATACAGTATATACTTGAGCTCAAAATTGCATGGGCGACGGATGAAATACTAGACAAGCTTGAGGGTCACTACGGATATCTATCAATGCAAAAATGCAGCAGCAACGTGGTCGAAAAATGTCTAAAAGAAGCGCAGGAGCCCAAACGTGTGAAAATAATCTATGAGCTTATCAATGACCCCAAACTACTACAGATCTTGCTTGATCAGTATGGGAATTATGTGATTCAAACAGCACTTCTAGAGTGCGAGGTAAAAACAGCTCTGCCATTCCGCGATAAAATCCCCTTTGAAACTTCTAAAACAAGTTCACTAAAACTGTGTTTATTGTGCAGGATGCTGCATTGCGTGCTGCATTGATTGCAGCTATTAGGCCACATGCCGCTGCTCTTCGAAACAACATGTTTGGAAAGAGAATTCTGTCAAAAACTTACCTTAAGAACAGGAGGTCCTAAATTTTCACCTTTGAATTGGCCTATGGAGTTCACTGCACTTATGGATGCAGTTCAAGTTAGGTGCATAAGGTGCAACACTAATGTATAACGCTGTAATAAGAATCTCAAAAATAGGTATCAAATTAAGTAGATTAAGGGGAAAAAGAAGAAGGCGGGATAGTCTGGTTGGAGGAAACTACATTTTGGGCCATTCTAGAGGACCTGTTTAAATTGTAGAGTTGTAGAGATTCCGTGGAAATAATTATGAGTTGTGTTATTAGGTTGATAATCAATCGGATGCTCTTCTGTATCCTTACAAGTTATCACTTTTTAATGATATTTATATCCTACGAGGTGGGATTTGTTATGTTGTTAGCTAGTACTTTTAATACATCGGACTGTATTTTCTCTGTCTAGTCAGATTTGATATCGATACTAGCCATGTGTTGAGAAATTAGACATTTTCCAGATTAAATTCCGAATATAAATCATGAACAACATCACAGAAACTAGCATGTATATCTCTAACATACTAGATAGCACGAACATCAAGATCATCTTGATAAACATGATTAACCACGAGATTAGAACAGATTGAACGTACTGAGCAGAAGAGGATGACGGCGCGTTGCGGTGCGATTGCGATTCTTGGCGTTAGCGTAGTAGGTGCGGTTGCGGTGTTGACGAGGTCGACGTTGGTGACGGCGCGTCGCAGGAGCCGCTGGCTACGACGACGTCCAGCAGCAGGAACAGGAAGACGAGCCGTGGTGACGAACTTGAGCAGTCGCGCGGAGCGCTTCCCAAAAACCTTATTCGCCCTCTCCCGGTGCAGGATCGCGAAGACGAAGGGTTCCGGAGACCTGCTCTCCCGATTGCAGATGCACGTCGGCGCTCGGGATGGAGAAGATTACGGCGGCGGCGGCAGCAGCGAGAGGTGGCAAAAACCCTAACTCAACGTGGTCTGTATATTCATCTACACGGATGCACGACGCAGTATTTATAGGGATACTCTGGTAACCGTGACCGAACGTGACTCGAAGACGTGCCACGATCGGAGTCTGTTACGGAGTCCTTATCTCAAACTGCAACCGCGACGAATCCGAGTAGCAAAAGAATAAACTGCAAAAGGAAGCTGCGTCTGCGCAAGGCCCTGGACCGGATTTCGACGGACCATTCACGCAGTGTGACGCCGTGCCTCCGCTCCGCCCGCCCGCCCGGCCGTGCGAGCCCGAGCCCGAGCCCGCCCGGCGAGGCGAGGCGAGGCGAGCGCGCGTGTGGGCTTTCTCCCTTTCTCCCACATGGTTCTACCATGGTGAACCACACTCCACTATATAAACTAGTGTTCACCACTTTAGGCTAGCAATGTGGGACTATTCATAGTGCACATGCCTCCTCATGAGTGGGCCTTTGAGATTTTCTAGGAATTATTTGTCTCAATTAAGTGGGCCAAGCCCAAATAATCCAACAATCCTCCACCAGATCTCAAAGTCCATTTAGAGATTTACCAATACTCACTACTGTTTAATATACCAGCGTTTCAGCAGAGACTGTTAAGTTGAACTTCTGCCTAGAGCTCTAAGCTACACCCATCCACAACTTGAACAATGGACTACGCCTTGAATTGCAAGTTTTGTGTGAACAGGTTTCACTCAAAGTCATAAGCGACACTGGCTGCCAAGAGCCTTCTCCATGGTGGAGCATATGAGTCGTACTCCATGGTCTCTTCATGAGCTTACTAGAGATCACCCGAGTCTCATAGACTGCGACTTTAGACAGTCGGGCTCATATAGGTGTGTTCTTTCAAGAATGCTCAGAGGACAAAGATCTTCGCTAGTTAAAGCCAATAGAAACACATTAAGGCATATCGCCATCCTGCCTTACAGCCTTTTGAGAGTGTTGCATCTTCACTTAGAGAGGGTAACAGATTACTCTCCTCAGTTCACCAATAGCTTGTTTTACCCATGACCTAATTCACGGGATCTCCGATCACAAAAGCTGGGTTACCACTATGGCAACTTATATGGGTCTCATACCCATCTCCCTCGATGCACCTTCTATCACATTCCGTGATAGTCCCTTCGTAAAGGGATCTGCCAGGTTTTTGTCTGTTTGAATATAAGTCACACTTATTACTCCGGAGTTTCTCAATTTCCTGACAGACTTGATGCGTTTTTAACGTGTCTTGATGACTTCGCATTATCCTTAGCATCGTTCACTTTAGCAATCACAGCATTGATTATCACAGTTCATAAGGATAGCGGTATTGGTTTTTCAACCACCGCAAGTCCATCAATAGCTCACGCACCAATCTGCCTCTCGATGGGTCGTATCTAAAGCGATGAGCTCCGCCTCCATGGTTGACCTTGTCAAAATGGTCTGCATTTGCAAGACCTCCATGACATCGCACCACCACCAATGGTAAACACATATCCTTTGGTGGCGAGAGCTCATCTACATCGAAATCCAGTTCGAAGTCATCAGATCCCTCAAGCAATGCAGGTGCCTGAATAGTGAATCGCATAACTCATAGTACCTTTCAAATAGCGCATTACCCTTTCAAGTGCATGCTAATGATCGAGCCGGGTTTGACATGAACCTACTCAATTTGCTCACAAAGAAATGATATATCAGTCTCGTTGCACCAAAGAAGATACATGAGCGAACCGACAATCTGAGAATATCTCAATTGGTTTAAGCCAATTCTCTTATTCTTTCTCGGTGTCACACCGGGATCATAAGGAGTGGGGAGGGCTTGCTGTCCATAAAGCCAAACCGCTCAAGACCTTCTCCACATAGTGGGATTGCGAAAGAGTAATCCACTCTCATCCTTAATAAGCTTGATGTTGAGAATTACATCAGCTTCTCCCAGATCTTTCATATCAAATTTCTTTGACAGAAAAGACTTGACCTCATTGATCACATCAATATTTGTGCCAAAGATCAGTATATCGTCCACATAAAGGCACAATATAACTCCTTCACCTCCACCATAGCGATAGTATACACATCTATCAGCCTCATTAATGACAAAGTTCGCAGAGGTCAAAGTGGTGTCGAACTTCTCATGCCATTGCTTAGGTGCTTGTTTTAGGCCATACAAAGATTTCAATAATTTACACACCTTGCTCTCTTGACCCTTTACTACATACCCATCAGTTGCTCCATATAGATTTCCTCATCTAGCTCTCCATTAAGGAAAGCTATCTTCACGTCCATCGATGAACAAGAAGACCATACGAGGCGACCGGGGAAAGTAGTACTCGAATGGTGGTCATTCTAGCAACAGTGAATAAGTATCAAAGAAATCTTCGCCTTCTTTTGGGTGTAACCCTTAGCCACAAGCCGAGCCTTGTACTTCTCAATAGTACCATCGGGCCTAAGCTTCTTCTTGAACACCCACTTACATTACAGGTTTGACCATAGGGTCGTTCGGTCACCTCCCAAGTCCCATTGGCAAGAATCGAGTCCATCTCATTCGGACAGCTTCTTTCAATTATCGCATCCGGAGATGCATATGCCTCTGCAATGGACGTGGGAGTATCATCCACGAGGTACACAATGAAATCATTGCCAAAGGATTTTTCAATCCTCTGTCTCTTGCTCTTTCTAGGAGCTTCATTGTCATCCTCCTCTAGGATTTTCTCAAGTGGTTGCTCGAAGACTCAACAGTGTAATAGTCTCGTGAATTATCTCAGAAGAAAATCTAGAAGTGCTATGCATGTCTTTCATTGGAAATATATTCTCAAAAAACGTAGCATCACGAGACTCCATAATAGTATCAACATACATATCAGGCACATCAGATTTAACTACTAAAAATCTATAAGCGATGCTTATTGAGCATATCCCGAAAGACACGATCCATTGTCTTAGGCCCGAGCTTACGCTTTTTGTTAATCGGTACATTGACTTTCGCCAAGTATCCCCATGTGCGCAAGTAAGAAAGTGATGGTTTTCTCCCAACCCACTTCTTGTAAGGGTCTTCTCCATGTTTCATTTGGAACTCTATTCAGGACATGACATGAAGTCAACCTGCCTCCCCACCATGCCTTAGATAAACCAAAGGTGTCTAACATGGCGTTCACCAAGTCGGTCAACAGGCGGTTTTTCCTCTCGGCAATCCCGTTTGATTCGGGCGAGTAGGGAGGTGTCCTCTCATGAATAATACCATGTTCCGCACAGAAATCATTAAAGATTTTGGGAAAATATTCGCCACCACGATCCGACCTAAGACGTTTTATCTTTCTCTCTAGTTGATTTTCAACTTCAGCTTTATAGATTTTAAAGTAGTCTAGCGTCTCGTCCTTAGTTTTCAACAAGTAAACATAGCAAAATCTAGTCGCATCATCAATCAATGTCATAAAATATCTCTTTCCACCTTTTGTCAACATACCATTCATCTCACACAGATCAGAATGTATGAGTTCTAGAGGTGCCAAGTTCCTCTCCTCAGCCGCCTTGTGAGGCTTTCGAGGTTGCTTCGATTGCACATAACTATGGCACTTAGAACCTTTGGCAATAGTGAAATTCGAATTAAACTCATTTGGAAAGCCGATTCATAAGACCAAAATTAATGTGGCATAAACGAGAGTGCCAAATACTCGCATCATCATTAACACTACCACATATATGGTTCACAGACTTATTATTGAAATCTGAAAGGGAAAAGCGGAACAAGCCTCCGCACTCATAGCCTTTACCAATAAATAGTCCATGCTTGGACACAACTACTTTATTGGACTCTAACACTACCTTAAACCCTTCTCTGCATAGAAGGAGCCACTAACGAGATTCTTGTTGATAGAAGGGACATCTTTGCATGTTCCTCAAGCGCACGATCTTTCGAAGTGAACTTCAGATCCATTGTGCGGTGCCATGAGCGAAGCATGTGACCCATTCCCCATCGGGACGGAAGAATCCCGAATGACGATAAGAAGAGAACATATTGATGTCGAACACACATGAACGTTAGCACCGTATCAATCCACCAACTGGAAGATGAAATATCGAGAATCTGAAGGTAAATTACCATACCTGCGTCTCGGCATTGCTAGCGGTCATTGTGTTGATGACCTTGGACGTCTGTCCATTGTTTTTTTTTTCCTCGATGGTGCGCACGATCGGGGCATTCCTTGGAAAAGTGTCCGACCTCACCACATGTGAAGCAGTCACCGGCCTTGTTCATCTTCTTCTTCTTGAAGTTGGTAGTCTTGTTAGGCTTATTTTTCCCTTTGTTCTTGCCGTAGTTCTTCTGAACCATGTTGGCGCTGGACTGGCCCTCGGCTCCTTTACCATTGACATCCTTAGCCCGAGCCTTCTCCTCAACATCAAGGGACGCTATCAGGTTTTCGACTGATATCTTTGTCCTCTTATATTTTAGAGTAGTGCCGAAACTCCTCCACGAGGGAGGCAGTTTTGCAATGATGCAACCGGCCACAAAAGGATCGGGTAAGATGCATTCCAGGAGTTCGAGTTCCTTGACAATGCACTGTATCTCATGGGCTTGCTCTACAACAGAGCGATTATCAGCCATCTTATAGTCATGAAAGTTTTCCATGACATACGATTCATCGCTCGCATCCGATGCACCGAACTTAGCATTGATGTATCCCGGCACCTTCAAGTCTGTTATGTGCATGTACACATCACACGACGGTCGGCAAGAACGCTAAGAATGCATCCCACGAAGAGAGTATTGGCATCCGTGAAACTCTTCGCCGCTTTCGGCAGAGAGATCACCTTCAGCTTGCCTTTACTAACCCGAATACATTCATAGTCGTAAGCCAGAGCGTGACCTTGACTTGCCACCTCTTAAAATGCACACCAGAGAATTTCTCCGGCCTCAGTGCGTCGGCAAATCCAGCCATTGTTAATCCAGTAAAATGTCTACAATAAGGTTTTTGGATTGTTGAGAAATTAGACATTTTCCAGATTAAATTCCGAATATAAATCATGAACAACATCACAGAAACTAGCATGTATATCTCTAACATACTAGATAGCACGAACATCAAGATCATCTTGATAAACATGATTAACCACGAGATTAGAACAGATTGAACGTACTGAGCAGAAGAGGATGACGGCGCGTTGCGGTGCGATTGCGGTTGCGGCGTTGACGTAGTAGGTGCGGTTGCGGTGTTGACGAGGTCGACGTTGGTGACGGCGCGTCGTAGGAGCCGCTGGCTACGACGACGTCCAGCAGCAGGAACAGGAAGACGAGCCATGGTGACGAACTTGAGCAGTCGCGCGGAGCGCTTCCCAAAAACCTTATTCGCCCTCTCCCGGTGCAGGATCGCGAAGACGAAGGGTTCCGGAGACCTGCTCTCCCGATTGCAGATGCACATCGGCGCTCGGGATGAAGAAGATTACAGCGGCGGCGGCAGCAGCGAGAGGTGGCAAAAACCCTAACTCAACGTGGTCTGTATATTCATCTACACGGATGCACGACGCAAGATTTATAGGGATACTCGTAACCGTGACGAACGTGACTCAAGACGTGCCACGATCGAGTGCATTCTGAGTCCTTATCTCAAAGCGCAACCGCGACGAATCCGAGTAGCAAAAGAATAAAGCGCAAAGGAAGCTGCGTCTGCGCAAGGCCCCGGACCGGATTTCGACGGACCATTCACGCAGTGCGCGCCCTCCGCCCCGCCCGAGCCCGAGCCCGGCCCGGCGAGGCGAGGCGAGGCGAGCGCGCGTGTGGGCTTTCTCCCTTTCTCCCACATGGTTCTACCATGGTGAACCACACTCCACTATATAAACTAGTGTTCACCACTTTAGGCTAGCAATGTGGGACTATTCATAGTGCACATGCCTCCTCATGAGTGGGCCTTTGAGATTTTCTAGGAATTATTTGTCTCAATTAAGTGGGCCAAGCCCAAATAATCCAACACCATGTGCCCATACGATGCAACGTAAATTCAATTTATAATAAAAAATTTATTTACAAAGAGCATTATCTTTATCTGAATAATAATATTCACTTAATAGGCACAGTACAGACTGGGTGTGGTCGAACCATCTTCGAACTTCTGTACAAATCATGCAGAAGTCATGTGCCAAATGACAGTGAAAATGCTTCAGAGAACCGAATCATGTAGCAGGATTTGGCGGTGTTCATCCATTAAATCGGTGGAATATAAATATCGGCTTTTTGTTGGTTGAGACTCCTTAGATTCCTGATTGTAGGCCGATATCGATCTCCATGTAACCATTGTTATCTGCTAAAGTGCCTCTCTCTCTCTCTCTCTCTCTCTCTCTCTATATATATATATATATATATAACACTAGATCAATACCCGTGCGTTGCTACGAAAAATAAAATTGGTAACGAAACATAAAGAACATTGTGCTATAAAATCAAACATCTATTTCTCCCGATTACAAAAGTTTTTATGGTTTTTTCTTCGATATAAATTAAAACCAAATATATTGTACATAACAATATATATTACCAATCTCAAAAATCAATCAATCATTTTTATCCCTTTTTGTAATTTATATTACCAGCTCGTGTTCCTCTTCCTCTTGCCATACCCGCAACGCACGCTCCTCGGTACCGTCGACCTCGTCTTCCTTGTCGCCTCGCTCGTCCTCGTCATCCACCGCCGTCGCAGGGGCGACACGGGGGCTTCCTCGAGCACAAGGTGCTGCTGTCGAAGCCACCGCCATTCCGGACCACTGGCTGCTACGCGGTCGCACTCGGGGCATTCGCCTTCCTTCTCGCGCTCACGTTCTTCCTCCTGTCGAGCACGCCGTGGCGCGCTGTGGAGTCCGCCTTCTTCGCCGCCCACTTCGTCGCGCACGCCATGGCCGCGTGGTCAGTCATCTCGTAGAAAGGGGCCACAGCCGCCACCCAGCCTTTGCACCTCCGCATCTTCTGGATCGCCACCGCCCTCGGCGTCGCGCTCTTCTCCGCTTCGGCGGTGGTCCACTGCGCCGACGGTTCGCTGCTCTTCCCAAATGACCCTCTCGCATTTGCCGGCCTACTCGTCTCCATGCCTCTGGTGTACCTAGCCTTCAATGGCTTCACCGACTATGACGCCGGAGCCCTTGAAGGTGAACCAGAAAACACCAGCGCCGAGGCGCCCGCCACGTCGTGCACCGCCGCGTCGTTCCTCTCTCTCACGACGTTCAGTTGTATCAGCCCGTTTATCTCCAAGGGGTATACCAATGACTCTCTCACCGCCGACAACATCCCACCGGTGTCGCCGGGCAACCGCGCCGAAGCGTCGTACGCTTTGTTCATGTCCAACTAGCCGGCGCTGGGGTCACGGCACCCGGTGGGTATCGCGCTCTGGCTATCCTTCTGGCCGCAGTTACTACTAACCGCGGCGCTCGGCCTCTTATGCCTCGCGGCCATGTACGTCGGTCCGTCACTTATTGATCAGTTCGTCGAGTTCATTCGCCACGGCGGCACAACATGAGAGATCTTGAATGAATTCCCTTGATTGATTCTGTGAAAACTGTACAGCATATATAAAGTACAAAAGAAATGATTGGTCGGCTATTAATTATCAACAATAATCAGGGATTTTGCTATAATAATCAGCTATATTTAGAGAGATATGGCTGGCTGTAAATCAGGAAAGAATAATTAGCTATAATGACCAGCCATTATTGGAGATATGGCGGAGGGGGGAGGGTTAGGAAGAACGGACCGTTGCCACCAACTGTAAATTTATATTAGTAGAGATACTAGCTATGTACCCGTGTGATGCAACGGAAACTTAATTTGCAATAAAAGTTTATTTGCAAAGAGCACTAACCTTATCTGAATAATAATGTTCACTCTGAATGTACAATGGTTAAATGTTTAAATCAATTCATCGAATCCTACAAAATTCAAACACTTGTTTACACAGTCGAGCTTAAAATTATCTTTAATTTCATAAACTTAAATAATAACATCACAACACTTGAAATTGTAAATTTATAACGTAATAATTCGAGATCGATCGATTGACCGAAAGAGGCATCACCTGCTGCCCCATTGGTGCAAAGGCATTGAAAAGGTAGGCGTCATCTGTATGTGGCTGCTACCATCAGCGACGTGCGTGGCTCGTACGACTTGCTTCGGTCATACCATAGCCCCACCCCATTAATCAGCTCCATCATCTCCTCGCCTTTCCCCTGCGAGCA
Source organism: Guadua angustifolia (assembly GCA_036346375.1). Lineage (NCBI taxonomy): Eukaryota > Viridiplantae > Streptophyta > Magnoliopsida > Poales > Poaceae > Guadua > Guadua angustifolia. The sequence continues at coordinate 29,240,285 of CM070522.1, read as the reverse complement.
CCTCACTTAACCTATTGACATCATCCACCGCGGCGAGCTCTAGCAGCACCACCAGCCTATCTCGCCGCCCACCACCAGTGATCTGCCTTTGCACCGCATCGACAAGATCAAGAAGGTCGTCCATTACCTCCACTCAATGGATAAGCTCAATATATCTGCAGGAGAGGCAAAAAGTGGTGGGGTTATATAGATTCAGCAACCGATGAGATATCTATGGAATTCAGATTAAAAAAATCATCGAATAAGGAAGGCAACAAAAGGGAAAGAGGCGAGAAAAGATCCAATTCCATGAATTAGAGCTCTTCTTCCTTCGGAAGGGAATCGATCAATCCAATCCGAAAAGCATCAAAGTAATTGTAGACGATTCAAATGCTAGATTGATGGGAGAAAGGAAAGCAATAAATGAGTTATGCATATTCATTTACCTCCCGTGATGGGATGATCCAATCCAATCTCTTTGGGGTGGCCTTCGCCGCTTCTCACTCGATCCACGCAGTGCGCTGCGTGTCGGGGTGAGGGTGGAGAACGGACGTACCACCATCAACTTCTAATTAGAATTAGTAGAGATATGATGGCTGGTCTAGATCCAAATAAAGGTTGAACTGAAATAAGACAGTATACCATTTTTTTTTATAAAAATCTCTATTCATATGGGTGTAGCTTTTGGAGTATATTTACTCGTAAAAAGTCCATATAACACTCCACCCGAACTATCAAATTATATGTTTGACTCTTGAACTTTGTAATTCGGTTCAAATAACATCTTAACCAGATTTTGTATGGTGGTATTGCGCACATGGTACATAAGTGAACAGTTTTACCATGTAAAATAACATACTAGTCAGGTTAGCTCAATGAAAGTGAGGTCTATATGGGTTTCTCTCACCAAGCTCCTAGGCATACTTCTATGGCTGTTAGCCCCTTAGCTCTCTCACTCTCCATTTTGATTTAGGGGAGAAGTCTATGTGGGCCCTAGCTGTCATTCACCTAAATTCGTCCAATTTATTATTTTACATGGCAAAATCATTTACTTATCACGTCACACGAGCAATACCATCATGCGAAATCAGGTCAAGTGTTATTTAAAGTAGATTGTAAAGTTGAGGGGTCAAATATCTAGTTTCATAGTTCGAGATGCTAGACGGATTTCTAAGCAAAATTTAGGATGCCATATGAACTTTTCCTATTTAGCTTCACGTAGATTTTTGACACAATTTTCCCATACGGAATTTGGTCTATACGACAACTGACAAGCCCAATGTGCCCCAGCACATTTTTTTTTCATTTAATATCTGCAAATCACGATAATTTCCTGTATGGACCCAGTCCTATATTTCCTAATGTCTAGGTTGAAATCTTTGGATAACAATGTAAAATACACCTTCCGATCACAAATAGTTGCTGTTTTGAACATCGATATGGTCTTCAAAACGTAATTTTGACTACTAATTTCTATTATAATATATTTATAAAACTTAAGAAAATTATGATATTATGAAATTACTTTTCGAGACAAATCTACACAAATGATTTTCATATATCCAATTTAAATATCTAAAAATATATTGACAGTCAAAGGTTCGAAAGTTTGATCGCACCTATGTCCAAAACACAACTATTTGTGTGTGTGTGGTGGGGGTAGTCGTGAGTGGTGCACAGTAGTGACGTGGGAAGGCTGGCACGGTCGAGAAAATGTGAAAAATGGGTTGCACTCACACGGCAATCTTGTCTGTGAAAACTATATGGCACATACCATTGTAAAATTAGGGATGGCGATATAAACGTTCCTCGGTGGAGAGTGGGAGAACGTCTCCATTCCCGAGATAAGGAAAATCCCCCATTCCCTGGCGGCCCTGATCTTGGCATCATGGATTGCTTCGCCTTGTTCCTCAACCCCATTGGGGTATCCGGTTCTGTGGGGAGCCACATCCTGATAATTTGGTACATACAAAATAAAAAGACAAATAATGTCAAGAAAATTTGTCTACAATGAGCCAATAACATATATTATATATACCATAAAGTATAGACCCATCTGTCATAAACATGCTGGGGCCATGTGGGTAACAGGGACAGGAAGTGGTGGAACACCTCCACACCCGCTTCTCCCGATGGCGACAAATTTTCCTGTTAGCATCCCCGTGAGGGGAAACTCCCTCATCCCTACTACCTAATAGGGGAATTTCCTGACGGGGAACAAAAAATAGGGCTCATTGCCATCCCTGAATGGAGGGAAATGAATCCAATGCAATCCTAAAGGAACTGCAACTTAAGCAGCTGTATGGGGACCGTTGGATCAAAAAATGACTATCTAGATCTTCTGGGACTACCATTAAAAAACACTGTTCCTTTTTTTTTAAATAGCAGGTGCTATAGAAACACACTGTTAGACGATCTTGATCACCTGTTAGCTTGATCAGACAACCATAAAAAGTAAGGACTATTTAAGTTGCAGTCCTCACTATAACTACATGGAACCCTATCCCCGGATAGAGTATCTTTTTCGACTCACATACTGTTGTATTATACTACACTATTCATGTGCCCATGCGATGCAACAGAAACTCAATTTATGATAAAAATTTATTTGCAAAGAGTACTAACCTTATCTGAATAATAATATTCACTTTGAATGTGTAATGGTTAAATGTTTAAATCAATTCATCGAAGCATACAAATTCCAAACACCTGTTTACAAACTCGAGTTTAAAATTATCTTTAATTTCACAAACTTAAATAATAACATCACTTAGGATTGTAAATTTGTAACGCCATAATTCAAGATCGATCAACTGAAAGAGGTATCACCTGCTGCCATATGGGCGCAAAAGCATTGAAGAGGTAGGTGTCATCCATATGTGACTGCCACCGTCAGCGGCGTGCATGACTCATACGCCTTGCTCCGGCCATACCATAGCCTCATCCCATTAACCAGCTCCACCGCCTCATCGCCTCCCCCTCCGAGCACCTTCCTCAACTTATTGACATTATCCACCACGGCGAGCTTCAGCAGCGCGGCCAGTCTATCTTGCTCCTACCACCGGTGACCTGTCCCTACACCGCATTGACGAGATCAGGAAGGTCGCCCATTATCTCCGCTCAACGGATAAGTTCAACACATTTGCAGGAGAGGCGAGAAGCGGTGTGGTTATATAGATTCAGCAACCGAGGAGATATCTATGGAATTTAGATTAAGAAATCGTCGAATAAGGAAGACAATAAAAGGGAAAGAGGCGAAAAGAAACACAACTCCATAAATCAGAGTTCTACTTTCTTCGGAAGGGAATTAATCAATCCAATTCGAAAAGCACCAGGAGCAATCGCCGCCAATTCAAATGCTAGATCAATGGGATGCATATTCATTCACCTCCCGTGACGAGATGATCCAATCCAATCCAATTTAATCTACCGGGGTAGCCACTGCCTGCTTCCTACTCAGCCACATGGGCGCGCACATGTTTCGAGGTGAGAGCGGAGAACGGACGTACCACCACCAACTTCTAATTATAATTAGTAGAGATAGAGATAACAAACTTATTTAGTCGCGTCATGTATAGCTGTGCGCATGCTGCTGGCCGATCGGAATCAAGTTCATACGTGATTAGATAAAAACAAAAGATGATCTTATATATGGCAACTTAAAGTCACATGGTAATTTAGAAGCTGTATGAGTGCAGTATATGGAAAAAGAATCAATTGTGCAGTATTTGGAAAAAGAATCAACTAATTGAGATAAGAGTCTGATACACCGCAGATCACGTATGCATGCATATCCAACTGAATTAAAGCTTTCTCCGTTCGCCAATGTATAGAAGATCGGGACAATGACGGTTTCATGGGTATACTTGATATTTGGGATTACATCCCTCGTGCTACCTAAAAGAACATTAGGACTGAGGGCCTTTTGGCTCTTCCACTCAATTAGCCTTCGGATGGATTAGAAAGAGATGGATGGATCTCATAAGAAAAGCCTTCAAAATCAGTCACATTCATCTAATTAGTACGTATCATTTGCTATGCAAAGTTTTTAACTTGCCTCCCTATATCCAATTCCTGGGCATAGCCGGTGGGACAAGCGGGCGCCAACGGTATCAACGATGAGCGGATGATACCACCTGGGACTCGCCGGCGAGCCACACGAGCGATTCTTGGTTTCGCATAAAGATTACTAGCAATAATAGCGCGCTACGCTGCGTCGTTCTGTAGAGTCGATAGGACCCACCGGTAAATCCATGGGGATCGTATTTTCGGTTTTTATATTTGCTTAAAAAAATAGGTCGTTAGCTATAAACCTTCGAGGAATCTACGTTTTTTTTAGAAAACTGCGGTTACAACTCGTCGTCGGATAAAATTTGTCGAATTTTCGATTTTCGCATTTTTTAAATAAAATGGGTCGGTAGGTTGTTAAAAAAAATGGGTCGTTAGAACCCGCCGGCGAATCAATGGGTCGCTATAAATCTTCGGACGAATCTACATTTTTTAAAAAACCCGCGGTTATGACCCGTTGGCAAAGCCATAAGTTGCTAAAAACATTCGACGAATCTGTGTTTTTTGGTGACGAAAACAAATTTTCCGAGTTTTTTGGGCGACGAAAATTTTTTTTCCGGTTTTTTTCGGTGGCGAAAACACTTTTTTGGGGAAAAACGGATAAAGGACCTGAACGTAAGAACCAGGGACCTGTTTGATATTTTTTTGGACCTGTTCGCTATCCTGAAAAATTAGAAAAGGGCTTGTTCGCGATTTGAAATTAACGGGAGGTTTTTCCGTAAAACACCGCGCCAGGGACCCAAACGCGAAGAAAAAAATATATCTTTGTCTCACAAAAAATCGCGAAGGACCTATTCGTAATACGGAAAGACCTATCCGTAATTCAAAAAAATAGAGGGGGTTTTTCGCAAAAACACTTAGGGGACACGTGGGCAGCCTTACCTCTCGGCAATCCTCAGCTCTTTAAAGTATGCAAGTATGTCTTAGAGATGCAGCTAGCTCCTTGCGTTCCATCAGAATTAAACTGCGGAAACAAGATTGAATCCTGGATTGGGAGTAGGGAACAACAAAAAATGAGGGGGCGTGCATGTAGGGGAGAAGAAAGAGCAGCCATGGCTAGGGAAGAAAGGGGTGTGCTGATAGACCTACATATCATAAACACATCGCTAAAAACCAACGAATTAAGTGTCACTGGACTAATTTTTCCTGTGCTTGCTTGATAGGGGAGAAGAAGGGGTGACGTGGCAATCTGTGTGTGAAAACTAAGCAATGGTCTTGATGTGTTAGAAACCAATCCGCTGGAGTTTGAGGCAAATATTTTCTTTTTTAAAAAAAAGACAGCAAACGTAGTGTTTATATTAGCATGATAGAAAAAAACTTTACAAGACGCAGGAGGCTGAGGCAGATTCAGGTACAAGCTAGCAAGGAAGAAAACAATATAGGGAAACCTCAGTGTTACCTTAATTTTGTCATTCTATCATTTTCTTTAGTTCCGCCGCTCCCACGAAAATCCAGTTTGATGCCTCATGCTTAACTGATTCAAAGATTTATTCATTGGTCAACCATCTGTTTTAGAAGATTATTCTTTTGCGCTATTTCTACCATTTTCAGCATGTTAAGATCAACGTTTCGATACCAATCCGAAATTCCAACAGGGAGTTTACCTATCGAAACTCCAACAGGGAGTTTACCCTGTAAAGGCTTCACTGCTCTAGATGTGTTGTCGGTTCCCATTGTTTCAGTAGAAGTGATGGCTTGAAAGCCCCATGTTCAACACCAAGCACTGCACGAGCCAATAAGGCAATGGCAGCTCAAGATTGCTGGACGATGAATGCCTGGATGCCCTAGCGTTGCGGCCCAAGGTTACAAATTTTGCTGAGATTTTGAAAATCTCAGTTGAAATTTCGGTTTTCAGCCAAGGTCAAGATTCCAAATCTTAGCGAAATAAAAAAATTTGAAAATTTTCAAATTGCTATAGTGATTTCGGAAAATTTCGCCGAGATTTCGGTCAATTTCGCCGAAATTTCAGCGTTTTGGACCGAGATGATCACAAACTTGACAAGTTTTCATGTTTTTAGCACCAGATTTTTGCACCAATTTTTTTAGGTGAATTGTGATGCCTTTTCTAAGGAATACATATGAAAACTTTGTGTGTGTATGTGTATATATATATACAAATTTTGTAAAAGACCTTGGTTTGAGTTGGAGAGTGTCGACGATCGGGATCGTCAACCGCAAGAAAAGAGGTAGGGGTCAGAGAGTTTATGGGACCCGAGCTGCGTTTTGCTCGAACGAAGGAAGAAAATCGATCGCGGTGATGGTCGGAGCAAGGCGACAACGAGCACGAGACAAGAGTTTATACTGGTTCGAGCCCCTGTGAAGGTAATAGCCCTACTCCAGTCGCCTTGCGGCGGTGATTCTTGTTATATGGGTGTACAGAGCAGTGTTTACAACTCAAGACAGTAATGGTGATTCCTAGCTCGAGCTGCTGTGTGTGCTATGTTGTCTTCATCCCCCTTGGAGCTCATGCGTCCTTGGTCTTTATACTCCCTCTGCCCGCAACAGCCGGGAGCGATCCATGGGAAGGGGCCTTCGTGCACCTTGAGGGTCGGGCAAGCGCCCCGAACTTGCTGCAAGACTCTTAGTCATCCCCACGACCGCTCTCTGAAGCTGTCAGTCAAATGCTAGATCCGAAATCCTAGGGCGGATCAGGGCTTCAGACGAGACCCCGCTCGAGCTCGAGGTCATGCGGAGTCGAGCTCGGGCACACCGCGCTCGAGGTCGAGCGCCCCAGTGCGCACCCAGGTCGCGGTCGGGGCCTTCCGAGCTTGGGGATCCGTTGACCGCACGCCGGCCGGTCAAGGAGTTCCCAGCCCTCGTCAGCCAGCCCCCGAGGCTCTAGGTCGGAGGGAACCCTCAGGACGACCTCGAGCCTTATTCTTGGGACGGAAAAAACCTTCGTAGGTCTTGACTCCTTGGTCGAGGTCGGGCGGAGACCACAAGGCAAGTCCCTTGGCCTCGACACCTGGCGACCTTCGGACTTCTCGATGTTGGTACGGATGTGAACGGTTGGTGGGCACCTGGCGGCATCTCGACTCCGTAGCCCAAGCCTTAATCGTGCCCGTCAAATCGCGGTTGGCACGCCTTTTGAGGCGCCGTGGACCGGACTTTGCGGTTTATAAACCCAGCGCTACAGCGTTCGTCGAAAAGCTCTTGCTCTTGCGCCCTTCGCCTTCCAAGCCTTCTCGCCCGAGCAAGGTCCTCCTTTCCCCCTCAGACCAAACCAGCCTCAACCGCCATGGCCAAGTTAGGAAAGAGCACTCTGTCGCACTCGAGGATGAAGGAGCTCGAGTCCCTGGGGCTTCTAGACCCGTTTACATGGCGGCTGCCAGGCAACGAGATCGAGCCGCACCCCAAGGACGACGAGATCGTCTGTACCGAGCACTATGCCCTCTTTGGCTTGCGGACCCCGGAGAGTGAGTTCGTCGCGAAGGTCCTCTCCAGCTGCGACATCGAGCTCATCAATCTGGTGCCAAACTCCGTTCTTCTCCTCACCGTCTTTTTCCATCTATGCGAGGGGTTCCTGGGGATCCTCCCGACCCCCTCGCTCTTCTTTCGGTACTTCAGTCTCTTCCGCTCCGGGAAGGACCCCGTGGTCGGATGCCTCTACTTCCGGCTGTGGGTCGGGCTCAAGTGGGCCTTCCCTAAGTTCCAGCCCCGGGATTCCCTCGGCCCGTGGAACGAGCGCTGGTTCTACCTGAGGAGGGGCGAGGCCGGGACGCTGGTGTACGAAGGGACCCCCATCGCCAACCTCAAGAAGGAGACTCCGGAGTCGGACGACCTCGAGGTCGACGAGGAGGCCATCGTCCTCATCCATATCTGCGCCATGCGCGGTCTCAATGGGCAGGCGATCGCCAATGATTTCCTGCGGAACCGTGTGTCCCCTCTCAGGCGGAGGGAGCACCCGTTCTTCGAGATCCAGGGGTCCGATGATGCTACCCGCGAGGGCACGTCTAGTAAGTCTTCTTGTCCCAAGGTCTGGCTCGTGTACACCCTCCGACCTTCTCTTGACAGCCGCTTGCCTTGCAGTGCCGAAAGAATCCTGGGTCGCCGCCAGGATGGTCGAGATGTTTGGGAAGGTGGCGCACGAGTACGTCGTCGGCAACCCCGTCCCGAAGAATGTACTCCGTCGAAAGGACGAGGTAAGTCTCCCGACCAAGCACTCGAGTCTTTTGCCTGCGAGCCCCTTCCTGAGCTTCGCTTGCTCGTAGGCCCACCAGGAGTTGCTGGACACGGCCAGGAGGATGCTCCGCACTGGCAAGGCAGGAGCAAGAAAGGGAAGAAACGACCTCCACCGGCCGGACCAAGCCAGTGGGAGGCGAAGAAACGCCATGTCGAGTGGGGGGACCGCGCCACGGTAAGGGCCCTTCTAGCCGAGCCCCCGAGCTTGTGTTTTTCATGCCTTGCCGTCTGACGAGTCTTCCCTTACGCAGAAGAAGAGAGGCTGCTGCCGCCGCCAGTCTTGGGCACCTCTCGCCCAGGTCATGAGCGAACCCCGCCGTGGCGAGCGACAAGGAGGCCGGCTCGGACCCCGAGGTCTCAGGCCGCGAGGACACGCAAGCGCAGCGCCCCCTCAACATTGGGGCAACAAGACCTTCGACGACCCTCGACGAGGAGGAGACTGGTGACCCAGGTAGGCCCCTGGCATCCTGGTCTGCGCCGCCCCCTTCGTATCTTTCTGGCTTAGAGTATGCTTTTGATCGCAGACCTCGAGCACCCGAGCTCGAAACTTGCCCGTTTTGACGATGGCTGTTGTCCAGGGCGAGTCCGAGTCCGAGGAGGAGAACGCCTTCGAGCTGGTCCCGCGCCGCGATCGTCGTGGGACACGCATTTCTTCGGGCCAGCCCTTGGTCGGTGAGTTCTACCAAGGGCTCGACGACTCGTCCGAAGAAAACGAGCCCGCGGTCAGCGCGGACTACGACACGGGCGAGGCCCACGACACAGATGCTGTCGACGGGCTTCTCGAAGCCCCCGTGAGGGAGGATATTCAGGGCCTTGAGGCCACGATTGAAGTGGCCTCCAAGACCCCACCAGCCACGATCGCCCCGGGCGTTGAGGCCGCGACCCCGCCGGTCACCGGGGGTGATCGGGTCATGAAGCTCGCAGAACCTCCCGGCCGCGATCGCGTTGTTACCGAGGTCGCGGCACCCCAGGCCACGGAGGTCGTGAATGCCGAGGCGGATCCGGCTGCCATCCCCTTGGCGCCGGAGACGAACGGGACCCCGACCGTGGAGATCGGGGCTAGCACTGCCGCTATGTCCTCCCCCGTCGGCGGCCTTAACCCACCGGAGGAGGCAGCGGATAACCAAGCCGCCCCCGGGGCGGGGACTCAGAGTCCCGGCCCAAGTGCGCCATCGGTGGCCGTGGTCGATCCCGGCACCGGCATGGCGGTTGACGAGGAGGAGGAGATCCCTCGCGATCGTATTGACGACCGTGAGGACTTCACCCGCGCACGCCTGGAGGGGCGTCTCCGCGAGGTAAGGGTCTTCCGCCAACCGAGCTCGAGTTTGACCTCCTTGTCCCTCTCATTTTTGGGCCACCCTTTTCGTCGTGAAGGTGATCGACCATGCCTCTCAAGGGCTACAAGGCCTCCGAGAGCATCTTTGTCGTCTTGAGGGTCTCCTCGGCCTTGAGAGGCTTGGGAGGTTGAGCGCGACAGGCTCGTCGAGCACCATTGAGGTCGGCAGGGGAGCTCGGCGAAGGCCCAAGAGCTCGGCGATCTACGCCGGACGAAGAGGGCGCAGGAGATAGCCCACGCGAAGAGCTCGAGCAAACCAGGCCTCCGAACGTGACTTCATTTTAAGACCGTGGAGCAGAGCGCGCGACGTTCAGCCCTGGCCCGAGGCTGAAGGGCCAAGATCAAGCTCGAGAAGGCTTCATGAGGCGTCGACTCCCGAGCTCAAGGCCAAGATACTCCAGCTCGAGGAGGAACTTGGGAGCGTCAACAAGACGCTTGAAACCGAGCAGGCCAAGGTCAAGGACCTGGAGAGGGCCGCTGCGGAGCAGGCACACTCCACGACGAGGGCGTCTCCCGAGCTCGAGGCCAAAATCCTCGAGCTTGAGGGGAAGCTCGATCGTGCCACCAAGGCGCTCGAGGTCGAACGCGCTAAAGTCGAGGCGCTGGAGAAGGCTCCCGTGAAGTCGCCTCTTGGGCCCGGGACTAAGGTCCCCGGGCTCGAAGAGAAGCTTCGAGCGTCGGTAGAAGCAACAAGAGTGCCTGGCCAAATTTTGAAGACGAACGACGTCGAGCCGTGGATGCTTCCCAGCAAGCCCTCCAGCTCCAGGGTGAGATCGCAACCCTGAAGGCAAAAGTGGCCCAGCTCGAGCAGGAAAAGCTTGCCCGCGAGATGGCCGACCTGTAAAGAAACATCAAAAAGCAAGGAATGTACTAACAGAAGTGGTTTGTTTTTGGTGTACAAAGAAACCTCGTCCCTGTTGTAAATCCGTAGCTTGGGGATACTTGAAGTCTTTCTTGCTTTGCTTGTTAGCCGTTCCCGTGCTTTCTAGGTCGTGCGCCGATAGGGTAGCCTTACCCAGCCCCCGTTGGGTCCGAGGTCGAGCGACGCGTGCCTCGGGCACAAGACTTAAATATGGACGAGAGGCCACGACCTGCAAAGTGGAGGAACAATTCGCAAAGGTAGAAGGGCACGAAGCGGACATCGTTAAGTAGGTTAGTGCTCGAACGGCTCTCGCGACCATGCATATCGCTCGACAGCTAAAGCGGCGAGGTTCTCGGCTTCGAGCCCGCACAGGAAGAGCTAGATTGCGAAGAGGTTAAACTACGTTTAGCTCGTCGTCGTGGGGTGAACGTCAAACTGCGTCACTTAGACTAGGAGCAAATGCGCTGCGCACGAAGGTCGTGTTCGAAAAAAACAAACGAGGAACCGTCGAAAAAGAAATGGCAGCAACATATGTGGAAGCAGACATAAAAAAGGGCAAAAATGAAAGACCAGCTTTATTGAAATGTGAGGCATAGAGTTTACACATAAAACTTCCGGAGCTGATCTATATTCCACGAGCTAGAGAGCTCTCTGCCATCGGGCATCGCTAGCCGGTAAGCCCCCGTGCGATCTGTTGAAACAACTCTATAGGGGCCCTCCCACCGCGGGGATAACTTGTTGGTGTTGGACGAGCTCTGAATCCGCCTCAGGGCTAGGTCCCCAACAAGGAGCTTCCTAGGTCGTACCGACCGAGACGCATGTCTGCGAAGAGTTTGCAGGTAGTGCGTTGATCGTAGCAGTGCACGGCATCTTACTTCTTCTGCGAGGGTGAGGTCGAGAGACCGTTCGTGCTCGAAGTCGACTTGGTCGACCAAACTGACCCTGGCAGAGCCCAGCGTGACCTCGGGAGGCAGGACGGCTTCGGTACCGAACACGAGCTGGAAGGGTGTGGACCCTGTGGCTCGGCTTGTTGTGGTACGAATAGACCATAGGACGGTGGGAACTTCGTCCACCTGTGCCTTGCCAGTCGATCGAGCTCATCTGCGACTCGTTTCTTGGCATACTGGACGATTTGCGGGTTGGCGCGTTTCCGCCTCCGTTGCTCGGGGTGAGCCACCGGCGAAGCAGATTTTGATCTTGAGTTCCTCACAAAACTCCTGGAACAACTTCATTTGGTAAACTGAGTACCGTTGTCAGTGATAATTTTGCATGGAACCCCATACCGGTGACCACGAACAAGCGGAAAAACGAAGCGCCGCCCGGCGATTATGGTCGAGACCGGTTCGGCCTCTATCCACTTGGTGAAGGTGTCGACAGTGACGAATAGAAACTTCTTCCCCCCGGTTGCTTGAGGAAAAGGACCGAGGATGTCCAGCCCCCAGGTCGAGAAGGGCCACGCGAGCGGGATGGTCTGGAGCGCGTAGGCGGGTTGATGCGACTTCGGGCGTGGAATTGGCGAGCTCGGCAAAGCGGACGATATCACGAGCATCTGAGCGCCGAGGGCCAATAGTACCCCATGCGGAAGGCCTTCCGACCATTGTCTGTCTGAAGAGTGCGCCTACGAGGCTGAGTGAATATCATGCGATGAGGTACTTACCCTCCTCCGTGGAGATGCACCGTCGGGATGCGGAAACATTGCATCTGTAAAGCTCTCCCTCGACAAGCGTGTACAGACTCGCCCGGCGCTTGATCCGGCTCCTCTCGGCAGGGTCGGGTGGCAGGTCGCCCCGAGCAAGGAAATTATGGATGGCCTCGGCCCAGGAGGGGGTACCTTCGACCATGGCGAGCGCGACCTCTTGGTCGGAGATTGACGGGGCCGCTAGCGTCTCCAGGATGACGTCGGGTGGGACATCATCGTCGGAGGAGCCGAGCTTGGAGAGGGAGTCCGCGCTGGAGTTGTCCTTCCTGGGGATGTGTTTGAGCTCCAAGTTCTGGAACCACTTCTCCATCTTGCGCGCCTCGGCGAGGTACTTTGCCATCGAGTCTCCCGAGCACTAGTAGTCCTTGTTGAACTGATTGATGACGAGCTGGGAGTCGCCCTTCACGACCAGGCGGCGTACGCCCAAGGCCTTGCAAGCTCGCAAGCCGGCCAAGAGGGCTTCGTACTCCGCCACATTGTTGGTCGCTGAGAAGCCAAAACGAATTACGTACCTCAGCTTGTCGCCGCGCGGGGTGAGGATAAGGATCCCAGCCCCCGAGCGCTTGAAGGACCTCGAGCCGTCGAAGAACATGACCCAGGGCTTTTCCTCTTCGACCTGAAGCTCGGGAGCGGGCTGCGACGTCTGCTCGACCACGAAGTCGGCGAGCACTTGCGACTTTATGGTCGTGCGTGCCACGACCTGGACGTCGAACGCCGCCAGTTCCATGGCCCACTTGGCGATTCGCCCGCCGCCCTCCGGGTTCCTCAGGATGTCCCCGAGCGGGAAGTTGCTCGGGACGACCACGGAGTGTGCCTGAAAATAGTGCCGGAGCTTGCGCGAAGCCATGAGGAGAGCATATAACAGCTTCTGTACCTGCGGGTAGCGCTCCTTCGGGCCGTGCAAGACCTCGCTGACATAATAAATGGGGTGCTGCTGAGGCCCCCGTTCCGCCACCAGGACGGCACTAACAGCATGGGGGGTGGCCGCGAGATATAGCAGTAACTTCTCACCAGGTTGTGGCGTTGTAAGGAGGGGTGGGGACGACAGGTACGTCTTCAGGTCGTCGAAGGATCGTTGGGCCTCTGGAGTCCACTCGAAGCCCCCGTGCTTGCGCAAGGTTTGGAAGAATGGGAGCCCGCGCTCGCCGAGCCTCGAGATGAACCTGCTGAGGGTGGCCATGCGGCCAGTGAGGCTTTGCACCTGCTTGATCGAGGTCGGGGGTGCCATCTTTTCGATCGCCTCGATCTTCTCCGGGTTTGGACCAACCCCTGAGCCCCCGATCATGTAGACGAGTACCTTACCGGACGCCGCGCCGAACACGCACTTCTCGGGGTTGAGTTTGATCTTGTGCCTGTTCAGGTTGGCGAAGGTCTCCTCGAGGTCGCGAACGTGGTCGCCCTCGGCGGGGCTTTTGACGATGATGTCGTCCACGTAGACCTCAAGGTTCCGCCCGATCTGGGGCTCGAAAGTCTTGGTCATCAGACGTTGAAAAGTGGCCCCCGCATTGCGCAGACCAAATAACATGGTCGTATAGCAATAGGTGCCAAACGGCGTGATGAAGGAAGTCTTGCTCTCGCCGATCGCCACTTGATCTGGTGGTATCCCGAGTAAGCATCCAAGAAGCTCGGCATCTTGGCATTCGTGGTGGAGTCCACGATCCGGTCGATCTTGTGAGCGAAATTGTCCTTCGCAAGCCGAGTTCAACCCGTATGGTCGACGACATTCTCCACTTTCTCCCTTCTTACGCACGATGGCCAGTTGGCGACCACTCGAGTAGTTAATCTCACGAATGAAGCCGGCCTTCAAGAGCTTGTCAAGGTTCTCCTTGATGAGTGCGACTTTCTCCGGAGAAGCGACGAGCTTTTGGCGCCTGTCGGAGCCGGATCCCCTGCAGCTTGTGCTCAATCACCTCCCTCGGACGCCGGGCATATCCGCGGGCTCCCTGCGAATATACCCTTGTTGGCGCGAAGGAAGGTGGCGAGCTCGAGTTCCTATTTGGAACTCACTCATCGGAGACGATGACGCACTCGGTCGGGTCGCTCTCGTCGAGCAAGACCGCCTTTGTTGCCCGCTCAGGTCAGATCGCCGCCTTCCGCGGCGTTCTTCGTCGTCTCCTCGACCACTGGGCAAGATGCACTGCAAGGGCCAAGGCCTTGGTCTCACAGCCATGCGCCGCTTGTAGGTCGCCCCGCATGATGATGACACCGTTGGGGCCATGTAACTTCATGCACCGATGGCCATAATGGTTGGCAGCCATGAATTTGACCAAGGCAGGTCGCCCGAGGATGGCGTTGTACGGGAGGTCACCCTCGACCACCTCGAAGGTGATCAACTCGGTGCGGAAGTTGTCAGAGCCACCGAAGGTGACGGCAAGACAACCCGCCCCAAGGGGTGGTCGAACTCCGGGGACTATCCGAAGAATGGTATGGTGATGCTCTTGACCTTCGACCGGGAATCGATCCGGCCGAGCGCCCGCTGCGACAAGTTAAGAGATTGCCGCCATCGACCATGACGCGACCGACCGTGGTGTTGCCGATGGTCGGGTCACGACCAAGGCGGTCTTTAGGTCTCGAGCCATACAGGAGAGCATCCTCCGGGAGAAGGTGATGGTGGCCCGGCCCACTTGCGGTGGTGTTCGGTGGGCTTCAGTGGTGACTGGTAGATGGTATGCGTCGGCGGCCTTGACCTCGCGCTGGTGGTAGGCCGACGAGCCACCGAAGATGACATCGATCGGCGCCGCCTTGCTGGAACTCGGTCGAGGTCGTCGTGCTCGGCGCAAGCATTCACCCGGCCGGGTGGTCGTCATCTTCGGAGCATGGGCATCTCACCCGCCCATCGAGAAGGCGTCTAGCTTATTCGCCAAGCCTGCAGTCCGCAGATCGTGTCCGCCGCCCTATGGAAAAGACGAACTTTGCCGTCATACCCCGCGCCCCTCAACCCCGGCCGAGCGAGCATCGTCGTCGGGACCGCACGTTGGCCTCCTCTGCTGGGCTGGTTCTTCGCTGGTGTGGTCGTGGTCGACCCTGGCGAGGCTTAGAGTCCTCCCGAGCTTGGCCTCGGACCTCGAGGACCTCGCGCTGGCCATCCGCCGAGACGATCACCCGCGGTAGCCCTCCACCTCTGCGATCGCGCTTTTGCTTCTTGGTGGTGGCGCCTTGGTCGGCGCCCCTGGAGTTGGACGGGCCGGCCTCTGTTTGGTTCAGACCAAGCTTACCTTGGTCGTAGTCGCGTTTCCAGCGGACGGCATCGTCCGCGTCCGCGTACCGCTCCGCCATGCGGAAAAGTTTGTTGACGCTGAGCCTCGAGGTGATCTCCAGGTCTTCGGTGAGACGTCGATCACGGACCCCGAACTTGAAGGCCTTGATGACGGCCTCGTCAGAAATGCTCGGGATCAGGTTCCTTGTGCGGATGAATCACCGCACAAAGTCGCGCAGTGGCTCGTTCTTCCCCTGGATGACACGATCCAGGTCTTTCTCCCTGCCCGGCCGCTCGTAACAACTCTGGAAGTTGGAGCGAAGGGCGTTCTGGATCTGGCGCCACGACCTGAAGGAGCCAGGCTTCTGATTAAAAAGCCAGGTCCTAGCGGCCCCGTCCAGAACAGTCGGGAGGTAGTTTGCCATTACGAGCTCGTCCCCTCCAGCCGCCAGGATAGCGGTCGAATAGATGGACAGGAACTCGTCAGGGTTCTTGGTCCCGTCGGCGCTTCGATCGCGCGGGCTTGAATCGGTAGCCATCGCGACGCGGCGAAGGCCGTCGAAATCGCCATGCACCATAGGTCGACAGTGCACGCCGGTCGTGGTCATCGCCGACAAGATCCCTGCTGCTGCCGGACTCGGAGTCGAGGCTGGCCCGGCGGCCCGACCTCCGGCCGGGATGACCATGGTGTCGAGCACGGGAATCACCTGGTTGGTAACGCAGCGGTCTGGACCTGTGGCGCTCGGGCGGAACGCCCCGGAGAGGTCCGCGAACTTCTTGCCGGTCGACTTCGGGCGGCTCGGCTCAGCTGGTCTGGTTGGCGATGCCGTGGGGACGCCGGCGCGTCTGCGTCAGAGCCTCGTCCCGAGCCTGTTGCTCGGGGGCTAACTCCTGCGCGGGAGGTGTCCGACGCGGCTGATGGCGCGACGTGTTGTCATTACTTCTCTGGGAGCGGGTCCCCGAGTGTTGACTTCGATGCTGCGGAGGTGCCACCTCGGTCGCAGCCCGATTGAGTTCTTCGGCCAGGGCTCGGCCAAAGAGCTCCGACCTCGCCCTATCAGGGTTGGCCATGACCCCGGCGATAGCGCGAGGCGCCCCCGTGGGGGAGCTGGGTGGCTCGAAAGATGCGCCTTCTCTGGGCCTCCGCGGGAGAGCTCATATGGGTTGGTTGATGGCAACTGCACCATCCGCGGCGTCTTAAAGTCTGCGGATCACGGTCATCCGCATCTCCTCGGCGCCTTGACCGTCGCCACGAGCGTCTTTGCTCGGCGGCGGAGGGCGTGAACGAGGACACGGAGTCGAGTCCGTTCGAGGAAAATCCGTCGATGAAGGCGCCATGCTCCCGGAGTCTTGGTGTTGTTCTGCGAAGAACAAAACAATCGGGCCCCACGGTGGGCGCCAGCTGTCGACGATCGGGATCGTCAACCGCAAGAAAAGAGGTAGGGGTCAGAGAGTTTATGGGACCCGAGCTGCGTTCTGCTCGAGCGAAGGAAGAAAATCGATCGCGGTGATGGTGAACAAAGGCGACAACGAGCACGAGACAAGAGTTTATCTTGGTTCGAGCCCTGTGAAGGTAATAGCCCTACTCGATGCCGCCTTGCGGCGGTGATTCTTTATATGGGTGTCTGAGGCGGTGTTTACAACTCAAGACAATAATGGTGATTCCTAGCTCGAGTGCTTGTGTGTGCTATGTTGTCTTCGTCCCCTTGGAGCTCATGCGTCCTTGGTCTTTATCTCCCTCGCATAGCGGCGGAGTGATCCTTGGGAAGGGGCCGCCGTGCACCTTGAGGGTTGGCAAGAATCGCCCCGAACTTGCTGCAAGACTCTTAGTCATCCCCACGACCCGCTCTCTGGAAACTGTCAGTCAAATGCTAGATCCGAAATCCTAGGGCGGATCAGGGCTTCAGACGAGACCCCGCTCGAGCTCGAGGTGGTGCGGAGTCGAGCTCGGGCACACCGCGCTCGAGGTCGAGCGCCCCAGTGCGCACCCAGGTTGCAGTCGGGGCCTTTCGAGCTTGGGGATCCGTTGACCGCACGCCGGCCGGTCAAGGAGTTCCCAGCCCTCGTCAGAGAGGGTATAGCGGCAGCCGACACATCTAAGAACAATACTTAGATATGAAGGATAAGTCCATAAATAATGAAAAATCTAAATATGAACTTAATTTAAGTTCATATGCACCTATATAAACTTTAAGAAGTCCTCATGCACATTTTGATATCGTTGATGTTCTATAACCACATGTACTTCATGCTATAGCTCAATTCTCAAAAAGGGTGTAACAATGTGCCTATATAAATTTGCCATGTAGGTGGATTTTAATGACTATTCAATGTTTAATCAGAGGAAACAGAAGAATTGACAAAGTCATCATGCCCTTTGTGCCAATGGTGACACACATGCTATAATAGACATATGGAAGGGTATGGTTGCATCATACTTGCAAATTTGCAATAACAGCTTCATGCGAATTCACTTCTTACTCTATGTTGGCTTTATTTCTACACGGAGTCCTATATACACAGATTGGCAAATACGATCGAAAAAGAAAGGAGAACAATTCCATAGTAGGATAGGAAGTGAATTGGTTATATGATCTCCAGTTCTCCACTATAAGCAAGTAATATGTGTTGACATTACTACTAATTTGTTAGTCCAAGTGAGAGGGAGTCAGAGTGTTTCCACTCTCACTTAAAATTCCTTAGCTCTTAGCTCCATTTGGAGCATCTTGTTATAAAATTTTCAAGCGAGTCACTATTTCTTGTAAAAATTATGTGAAGTTTCTGTGTTTTTGGATAAATCCTTAGTTTTATGTGTAAATACTTATTATTTTATATTTAAACAGATATGCAATGTAGATAAATGCTTGTATAATTTTTTCCATAGCTGCAGATGAGAGGGCTGCTTTTATCTATGGCTTGAGAAGAGAGGTGACGAGAGGATAAATGGGACGTCAGAGAGGCACGCTTCGAAGCTTTCTCGGTTTAGAAAAAGAAGGTAGGGACTGGATTTTTCTTATAGGTAACTTTAAACTAAAATATTTTAGAATATCATGTGTCAGTTTTTCTATCCACCTTCATCGCTCCTCTCTCCTACCCACTTCGCCACCTCTTCTTTCCTCTCTAACATAAATAAAATTTAAATTAGAAATTTTAACTATGAAAATTTTAAACAGAAAGTTTCAATTTGAAAAATTTTCAACTTGAAAAATTTTAAATTAAAATATTTCAAATCAAAAAGTTTCAACTCAGAAAATTTAAATTTAGAAACTTTCAACTTGGAGATTTTCAAATTGAGGAACTTTCAATTAAGAAAATTTCAACTCCGGAAAATTTGAATCAAGAACTTTCATGTAGGAAAATTTCAAATCAGAAAAATTTCAAGTGAGAAAATTTCAGAATGGGAATTTATAAAAACTTTCTGTTTAAAAATATTTGATTCAAAAAATTCGAGTTAAAAAATTGGTTCGAAAAGATCCAACTTGGAAAAACTTTCGATTTGTAAAGTTTCTACTAAAAAAACTTTTGGTTCGAAAATTTTTTGGTTCAAAAACTTTCAAAAATGATTAAAAATAGTTCTTATTAAAAAATTTGGGGTGAATTTCAATTTTTTTTTATTTCAAGAGGATGGGAATGGGGATAGAAAAGTGGGATGAATGAGATGCCATTCAGTGTTGTGGCGAGAGAGTCTTTAAGGGGGAAGGAAATGAGGGAAAGAAGAAGGTGCTTCCATATGTGATAACGAGAGGACGTCCTCACAAAATGCTTGTTGAGGGCGCTCTCAAATTACCAATTTCTTTTTTTAATACTAAAAAACCACGGTACTGAGAATACTAAAGTTTTTAAAACGCAATATTTAGAAGTGATCACTTTTTAGTCCTCTGGCCATATTTTTTTGTGCAAATATAGCTCCCTTCTGAGCGGTATTACAAATATAGCCCCATCCCAACCGTGGAACATGCCTTCCGTGCTCCCTACCATAGGAGCTGGGAAGTTCACAATAATACCACCTCAAACATTGCCTCTCGCTAAAATGCCACTCGGGCCCATTGTCATAGACACAGAAGGTCCCACATGTCATTGAGAGAGGAGTGGCATTTTAGCGAGAGCTAATCTTAGGGGTGGCATTTTCACAATTTTTTCCTCCTTTCCCTCCTCCTCTCCCTCTTTTTTGCCTCCTCCTTGCACACGCTGGCGACTGCAGTGTGCTAGTCCCGCACTCGCCCGTCGACTGCTACACTTGCCGGCTCCCGCTCCCTAGGCACGACAGGGGATAGTCTCCTGTGACGCTTTCCGTGGTGGAGGAGGATGCTAAATTTTCAATTCTGTCTGGAAGTGAGCTAGATTTGTAAAAAAAAAAGTAAAAGGGTTAGAAAAATGTTCACTTCCAATATCTAATTGTATCCAAACACCTCAAAGTATCATCCTCCTATTAAAGCCTGCAAAGTTCCTGAGAGGAGGACGCGCCGCGTCACCCCCTAGGCCATTTTACGAAAAACCCCCTCCGTTTCTTAAAATTACGGATAGGTCCCTACAAATTACGAATAGGTCCTCCGTAATTTTTTGTGAGGGAAAAATTTTCTTTTATTAATCGCGTTTGGGTCCCTCGTGCGCCGTTTTACGGAAAAAACCTCCCGTTAAATTCAAATCGCGAACAAGCCCTTTTCTAATTTTTCAGGATAGCGAATAGGTCCAAAAACATAACATTCAGGTCCTTGCTCTTTACGTCTAAGTCCTTTCTCCGTTTTCATGGGGAAAAATGTTTTAAATCACCGAAAAATTTGTTCATCTCTATCTCTAGACTTTTCTCTCCGTTCTTTCAGGAAAAAATATTTTCATGCTCGTTTTTCCAAAAAATGTTTTCGTGCTCGTTTTTCCTCGCTTTTCAAAAAAAATTCCGTGGTCCGTTTTTCTCGAGTTCCTCCGTTCTTTCCGGAAAAAATATTTTCATGCTCCGTTTTTCCCGAAAAAAATGTTTTCGTGCTCCGTTTTTCCTCGCTTTTTCAAAAAAAAAATTCCGTGGTCCGTTTTTTCTCTGAGAAAAACGCAAATTTGTTTTTCGTTCACGCGCGTGGCAAAATTTGTTTTCGTGATCCGTTTTTCTCCGAAAAAAACATAAATTTGTTTTTCGTTCACGCGCGCGGCGTGCGCCGCGCTTATTGTTCTAGTTTAATATTATAGTATCCAAAAACGGCGATAGTTGATACAACGCACTCAACCATTCATCCGTGAGGGAACTGACAGGAGAAAACATGGTTAATAGAATTGCATTGGACAGTTTAGTTGCCAATTTCCCCAGTTCACATTCCAAACCCTAGCTGCTAGCTCAGAGCCTCAGACTCATTCACGGTTCACCAATCACCAGACTGCGCCGCAGCCCTGGCCTCCTGAGTCGCGCCGCTGCGCCACCGCCCCGGCGCCTGCGACGGGAGATCCTCCACCGCGCTGCGCGGCGCCGCCGCCCCGGCGCCCGTGACGGGAGATCCTCCACCGCACCCCGACCGGAGTCCTTCCTCTGCGCTGCACCAGATCGGAGCCTCCACTGCGCTGCACTAGATTGGGCGACAAAGGAAGTGGAAAGCTTCTTGTATCTCTTTTCCTCTCTTTTCTGTTGGAATGTGATCCCATTAGCAGAATAAGGAGTCGAGTTGTTCTTCTCTTGGAATGTGATTCATTTCGATCACCCTTGAACCTGTGGAGCAGTATGTGAGATTGTATCAGACAATCATTAGTTTCTTCATCACTGGTATGCTAGGCGCTAGCAGTCACCACTCGCCAGTAAGGTAGTAATATAACATGATATTCTGACTGTTATACTATCATTAGCTGGTTAACCACACTGACATTGATAGGAAAAACATATTGCTCTGTATATGTATGTTGCGGGAGTACTAATACTAAGTTCCTTTTATTTTTCTTTGCATTTTCTCAGTTCATTGTGTTCCCTAAACTATCTATAATCATGTATATGTATGTTGCGGGAGTAATACTAAGAAAATAGGTAGAAACTGGTCAAGCCAGCTAGGATCGGTATGACCCATTACCAGCCAGTTATCATCAGTTTTCAGAACACTGATGCGAGTTCAATGTAGCTGTTCAAACATAACTTTAAAATGTGGAAGTACAATAATTTTCTTTGAGTTGTTTTTTTTATCTGTTTTTCATTTAGTTGTTGCTGTGTGCAGTGACCTAGGCGGTCGCGTTCTGCACCGAGCGCTCTAGCCGTAGCTAGCTGAGCTACCTTACCAAGAACGCCTTGCAGGGGCAGAGGCCCGCAGAGGTCGTCGGGGCTCGCCGCAAACTCCACCCCGTCCCCCATCCGCGCTCGTCGCCGCTGCAGGAATGAAGATGTGAGTGTTTCTTGCCAACTTGCGCGCTCTTTATCAGCGTGTCCTGTGTGTGCTTGTCCACCCGTGGCTTAGAGCTTCTGAAGGGAATAACATCTTTTGTGCAGCATTTGTTGTTGATTACTCTCTCGTTTAGTCCTGCGCTATGCGGTTCTTGTAGCTGCACATCCTCTCTGTTATGCAATTTCATGGGGAAAGAAAGAGCGAGTAACACTGTCCTCTTTTGTGATGGGGCACCTCAGGCAGTGTTCATCATGTCCATCGAATTGGGGCATATAGGTGATGGAAAAATTGATGATTTGCCCTCATTTACTTGTGTCATTGACATCAATTGCACCAACTAAAACAGGGCAAATCATCAAATCTCCCAGTGGTGATAGGAACATGTAGGGGCACCTGGAGCCATGTAGGCTGGCACCCGCTATATTTGCCTTCCAAAATGGAAGTTCTCTTCTAAAAGAGATGGGTAGCTAATTTCACTAGTGTTCTTTTCCTTTCGTTTTTCTTCCACGAGGTATGTTAAGCATATTTTCTATATAAGATATTATAGCATAAACTGTGGATAAGTTCCCCTTTCGCTCGGGATTTGGAACTGTTGGATGCGTGGTTCTATGTTCTTAGTTGATCTTTTAGCTCAACCAGGTTTTATAGAATGTCCTTGGATGATTTTTCAGGATTGATAGTTTAATTTGTAAAAACAATATTTATAAATTGGTCATAATATACTGTGCTTGCTTTCTTCTTGTTTTGTGGTAGTATTGAATCTCAATTTAAAAGTTGGATCCTGAGAATTGTTGGGATATCCTCTAGTGAACTCCAAGTGTGTTACTCAATACGAAATAAATAACCATCAGCATGCAGATCTTAATTGTCATGTAGTACTTGTCAGCCATTGCGTAGTTTAAAGCTCAAAATAACCTATATTTGATATTGTTCTGCAGAGAGAAAGCAAATGCAGGGTTTCTTACAAACTTTGAAGTTCTTGACTTCTTACGATCTAGAGGTGCAAAAACTGATCCCATAGGATGTTTGGGGGCTGTTGCTGCTTCAGAGTGTAAGGTGATCAGTTATTTCTCTAATGATTTCTTTTTCAATATTTTACACTCCAATGGACTGTTCATCTATGTTTTTTTTACACCTCAACCGATCTCATGGTCATCGTTGTGATGCCCAGGTATATGAGTACCTCTTGAAAACTCCTGCTTGCAACCAGACAAGGGAATCAATTAGTGAATTTGCAAAGAAATGTGAGAGTTTCAAGCTTACAAATGCTGACAAGCTAAATGTAATCAATTGGAGACCATCCACGGCTGCTGATGCTTATGCGGTACTGTCATGTTTTATCTTGCTAATATTGGACATGAGTTTTAATTGTGCTATTTTACTTAGTTGCTGCAAACTAAGATATACAGTTAGAACTTATTGATAGTTTGGTACAACATGAAAGTGGTTTACTAATGCTACCTGCTATGATGTTAGTTTGTTTAGTGGTTTTGAGAAAAAAAGATAATAGTTTACTTAAAGTTTAGCATAATGGAGGAGAAAAACTGGGCATTGTCCAATTCAGGAGTCAATAATTAATTCTAAATAAAAAGCAAATGAACCTGAATGTTTACAATAGTATACTCTTCAAGAAATTGTGCTTTCTAAATCCTTGAGCCTTCTGTATGACAAATGTACTTGATTCATTTCATTAAGAACTTTTATGTTATTCACTAGTTTGACTTCTACATTATGTTGTTTATGCATGCGTGAATCTTAATGACACTTTGATTTCCCTTGCAATAATTGACAGAGAAAATTATTTTGGATAAGCTCCCTTTGGGGGTCTTCCTCAATCCTATAATTTTGCATGCATGCAAAATCTTGTGCTAGTGTGTTGAGTACCAGCTACTGATTCATTCCGATAACTACTCCTTGATCACTCTAGGAAGGTTTATCTGATTGTTATGGAACTGGTCTGTCTGTACAGAGTTTGAGTCTCTGCTAAGAGTAATTTATTTGCAAATAAGTACTGCAATTTGCTAATTTTTTTGGCCTTCATATCCTCTCCTAATTCTATATCTTTGTTAAGACCCCCCCTAATATATCTGGTTTCTCTCCCCATTGCAGATGATAGAGGAGTGTGGGAGACGATTTTCCAAGGACGAGCAAGGACAAGGACAAAACGAAGACGAACGAGTCCAGGAATTGTTGGAGCTAGTAAAGGAGGTTTTACCTCCACCCCCTCCAAAGTCAGAGGCGATGATTGAGTGAATGTGGATGTGAAGAACTTCTGAAAATGTCTCGACATGAAATCCAAATGATCAATATTGCCTGGAACCTTTGTATGCATACATGCCGTAGGGCAACAGCTCCTAGAGAATTGGCGAAAGACTATCTTGTTTAGGATATCCATGTTAAAAATGATAGTGTAATGTGACCTATGGAGCTTCCATGACAGTTGAAATTTATGTCTCGCTTCTTGCGCTGTTCTCTTGTGGAAATGAGCTATCTAACTATAGCATTTTGTCCCAATGTGGTGCTGCAGACTCGATTTTTTGAGCCTTCGCGTCAATCTTAACATATATCTGCTGAGCGGTCAACCAAGCTGTCCAAACGGCACAGATTGAAACCTAGGGTAGCACCAGACATCGCTAACTGCAAAGTTAGTAGTGTCTCCAAGGAGAGATTATGCAATGTTAGCTTGTCTTGATTAAATCTTGATGAACACCATGTACAATGCTCCTTTGGCTACCTACCCTGTACAATCCATCCGTTTCGTACTGAAGGCGCAAAGCCAAAAAAAAAAACATCAAAGCAACATATATGAAGAGCCGTAGAGACAAAAAAGGCAGCGGCAACACCAAATGACTTCCATTTGCAAACTACATTTATCAGACGCGATCAACGGAAGAACGCATCGAAAGAAGGGCGAAAGCGACGACAATGCGGAAGCCACCTTTGTTTCACAGACAAAATGATCATATTCACTGGGGATAGAACCTGCCAAATTCCCTTGGGAAATCTCTGATGCCCATGCCCTGCCTTGGGAGCCTTGTCGAGCAGGTAAACAGGGAACAACACGCAACGAAAGTTTTTCTCTTTAACAGTTGTATAAATATTAAAGCATAAATAAATAGTACATGTGATTAATTACTCTTTCAGTTACTTCAAGATTTGTACAATTTGTATTGAGAGAGCATGAAAGAACTGCTTCGAAAGTAATGAGGTAACAAGGATTAACTCACTTGATACGGGGCGATTTCCTTCTCCACCAAATAGCCGATGCGATCCAATGCAAGGGAATTAAAAGCAAGCTAGTTATGTCTTATTATCAAGGAACTTCAACAAATGTGTTGTTACTTGTCAAAGCAGCCATGTTTAATAGTAGAATATGGTAAAGAGGAGAGCATATCCGGTAGGTAGTACCCTTAAAATAGGATAGTGAGAACTCTAATTTCAGCCGCTAACAATTCTTGTGTTTTTATTTTGGAAAAATTTGGGCCTTCTACTGTTCTACATGCAATCCAATGCTGAAGTTGCTACTTACCGTTATCCTAGTTTAGGACTAGCTCTCATTTGATACATTCCTGGTAAAAAACATGAATCAGAGTCACATGAAATAATTGAAAATAGAGCACTGCAATAGCGACTGCCATGGAACAAAACTTATTAAATTAAAGAAAGGTTACCACATGATGCCATTGGTCAACGATATCCAAAAGATGAAACAAGTCTTAGTAGAGCTCATGAGCATATAATTTAATAGGACCATATTTAAATCACAGAGCCAGTTGAACATCACTCCAAGTTCAGTAATACAAGCAAACAAAACAGGTAACCAATTCTAACATAGCTAGTTTCCTGTGAATAATAAATAATAATAGAATTAATTGGATATTTGCCACCCTTCAACGTGAAAATTCGACGCCATGTACAAAAAATGCCACTCCAGTGGCATGATTTGTACATGGCGTCGAAGTTTGAAATTGAAGAGTGGCAAATATCTAAATCTCCCTAAATAATAAGCATATAAACTACGGCCCTGTTTTTAGGGGAGGCTTAGAGACAGCTTCAGGTTCCGAAAAGCCAGTAAATCCCCTAAAATGGGTCAGTTTTTAAGTGGCTTTTTATATTACTAGCAAAAGTCAAAAAGCAGGGAGAGACGTGCTTTTGTAACTTATTATAGAGAGAAATTAGCTGTTTGCCAAACAATCTCTCATAAAAAGTTATAGCTTCTTTTCTTTTGACTTTCCTGTCTTCATGTAAGAGATGTAAACGTTGTTAAATTATTATGAGCTCACCTGCTCTTTATTTTCACTACCTGATTTAAGATCCTCTGCGATTGCATTTCATAACTGGCACTGCACAGTCCACAGCTGACAAGAGGCAATTTGGTGAGGGCATGGTGCGATCAACATTCTCTTTTGCCGTTGCGAACAGGACCCAATGTTAGGATTTTTTTTGTTTCATCAAGGCTAAAGAATTTAGGAGCGCATTCAAGGAAACAGATTCAATACACAATTAGATACTGAGAGCAAATATAGTTACCTTTTTTTTGTCTTGTTCATCGTTATTTCTTAAAGAGAAGCAAATCTATTGTCAGAGGAAGCGAAAACTTCTTTTAATTTCTTCACCATTTGGTTGGGTACTTGCAGGTGGGAGGGATTTCCAGGGTAGTAGGTTATCCTCTGATGGGCCAGATAGCTGACGAATATGACCGGAAGCCTCTCCTCCTCCTTACTGCTTTCAACTCCATCCTCCCTTTTGGTAAATTTCCCCTCTCTCCTTTCTTAAGGTAACATGTATATGCTTGTTTCTACCAGTTAAGCACTAACATGCCATTGGAAAGTTTCTGCATTACACTTCCTGCACTGATATCGGTTTTCTGCGTTTGGTTTAGTGTCCTTGCTCGCAACTGTGCTTACTGTGTGTAAACAAATTCAGATGTTACTTGGAAAAAAACACCCATTGGAAATCATTGCATGCAATGCTTTAGTCTGCAGTTTCCCTTTTTTCCCCTATTTTCAGAAATGAATGTGTATGTTGTACTTTATTCACGATGTTATATTTTGCACGTTAGCAGCCATTCTCCATCTTGGCAATATTGAGTTTTCTCTGGAAAAGGAACCTGATTCTTTGGAAAATTAAGGATTGGACATCAGATTTTCACCTCCAAATGACATTGTGACCATTTTATTTATTTTTTATTATCCTCATTTGTCTGTAACTACGATTCTAGCATTTGCATGGAGCTTCAGGTTCTTCAAATGCTTAGTTTTAAATGCTCTGGGACATTCACATTAGGAATGTAGATGACTTGGCAGACAAACAAATGATAACCTGTCACAGCCTAAACATTACAGATTCAAATCTACGCTAACCAAATATTTTTTAGCGCACATGGGAAAGTAGCAAACGTGGCGTGGCATGCCACGATCACATTTCTAGTAATAAATAATAAGCATAGAAACTACGGCCCTGTTTTTAGGGGGAGGCTTAGAGCCAGCTTCGGGTTCCGAAAAGCCAGTAAATCCCCTCAAATGGGTTAGTTTTTAAGTGGTTTTTCATATAACTAGCAAAAGTTAAAAAGCAGGGAGTGACGTGATTTTGTAGCTTATTGTGGAGAGAAATTAGCTGTTTGCCAAACAATCTCTCATAAAAAGTTATAGCTTCTTTTCAGCTCAGAAAACCAAACAGTAGCTTTTCAGAAAAGTTATAGCTCCCCAAACAGACTGGTATCCTATGCTCATCATCATACAAATGGCACAAGAGTGAGAAAATTGAAGATCAATTATATGCACTTCTCACAAATCTGAGCAACATGCGCACGAAAAAGTATCACATGCTTATCGCCAAATACCGATCACAGTGAGGTTTCAGTTTTCTTGTTGATTACACAGATTGTCCTGTGTCGAGTAGCCACAGAATCTAGCACGTTTCGTGTATGTGTTTTAGCACAGTTTGTGTGGTGTGTACGAAACTCGCTGTTATGTATTGAAAAATTCATTCCCTTCAACGGCAATCAGCGAACAGCAGTGAAACATGCAAGAAGAATGCAAGCATAAATAACAATGTCCTCACATTAACAAAGCATATACTTATGTTAACCGATGAGCCGAACCTCAAAATTGGCAAGCAATGCCAAGATTTCAATCCAGTATTCCAGTGGGCAAATGGATAGTGCATTGGATTTTGGAGAATAAAGTAAGTAAACAAACACTAATGAATGATGCTAACACTTGCTACACAATTCTTTCATTATTGTTATTTTTATGAAAAAAGTGTAACATCCCAATTTTTAGCTTTATTTGGATTTAATATGCATTTTTATGAATTTTCTAAATTTATTGAATTTTCTAGATTTTATTTGAATTTATTAAATATTAAGTATTATGGCCTTTTGTGAAAAGTATTAGATTTTTTTTGAATTTATCCAAATGTCTCAAAGTATTTTTGAGAATTTTTCTAGAATTTTTCTGATATTTTTATTACTTTAACCGAATTATTCTAATTTTGGGAATTATTTTAAATTGAAAAGGTATTTTAAACCCTAAAATAGTGTTGGGCCAGCCCAGTACTATGAGAACCTGGCCTGTTCCCTGTTCTGCCCAGTTTCTAGAAGCAGCAGTTAGATCTCAATCGGACGGCCATTTTCAAGTTGGGAACCCTAGTGCTTATCCGCCGTTAGATCAGGATTGGTCATTCGAGGTCGTATTGTGTTGACTAGTTCAATGCCCGTGCGTTGCTACGAAAAAATAAAATTGGTAACAAAATATAAAGGTCAAGCAATAAAAGAAAATTGTGCTACAAGATCCAACATCTATTTCTCCCGATTACAAAAGTTTTTATGGTTCCTTCTCCGGTGTGAATTAAAACCTAATATATTGTATGTAGCAATATATATTACCAATCTCAAAAATCAATCAATCATTTTTATCACCAATCTTCACCACGGCGTCCGCCGTCCTCCTCACGCTCGTGTTCTTCAAATGCATCTCTAGTTTATAGTGTAATTATGCATAATTCAAGAAAATTTGGTGAGTTAAAATAAGCCAGTCATGTTAAGTTGATCAGCTAATTCAGCAAGTTGAAGATCTGTCTGAATATGTGTTGACCAAAGAGTCTAGCGCACACTAATCTTCATCTCACCACCCTCAAGAGCTGACCATGTTGAACTGGAACCTAGACAGCTGCTGCAAGATGGTGGAAATTACAAGCCCGTATCGCTGCATCCACATAGAGAAGTTTCAGCAACAAATTTTAAAGCGATTCCTTAAGAGCAAGTCATAATAAAAGAATAAAACTGTAGACAATAATAAGGCCTTATGAAAATAAGCAAACTCTGCACCGAAGTAATTACAGAACAGGCTTATTAGAAAGCGTTTGGTTTGAATGATTAAAAACTGCAGGCTTCAACTATTCTATCCCTACTGTCTAATTAAATGATCTAAACGGTTATGTGACAACTATGGCTCTGTTGATGGCAGCAAAGAGCAATGTAGATTGGAGATGTTTCTTTAAATAGAATAGACAGATCCTTTATTTTAGAAATCAACCAATATTATGATCATTCTTTTCCATGTACATAGTATGGCTTTTGAAAGTCACCTCTTTCTGTTTACCAAATTTTTCTTTCTTGTTCAGAGATTTCACAAATCCATCATTGCCCACAGAACAACGCCCGAGATCCTCTCAGGTGAGTTGTTTACTTCCCTTCTTCTACTATTCTTTGTACGGTATTGGTCTCCATTGAATTGATATATGGACATGTTGAGCTGTTGTGCTAAGTATTACACCTCCGTCGTGTCTATTTCTTGCAACAGCAAGGTTATACTGATCCTAGTGGTCTGTTTGGTTTCCAACAGCCTGGAGGTAAGACATTGCAATGTTCCTTTACAATATTTGTCAATATTTGAAAATTATCTATTAACATCTTTCTTTTGTTTGTCTTTCCGGACTTCAGGTCCATTTGCACAGGTTTGTATCTGTGTAACCCCAACCCCCTCTCTCAATTATGCACGTAATAGCTGGGTTTAATTTTTACTGCTTCCTTTAGTGTATCATTAACATCTCACACAAAAGCATTTGCTTTTGCTGCTATAATATTTCCATACCAGATGGGCAAGGCTGCAATGATCGTTGCTGCATTCGGTGGAACATTGCCTCATGCAGTGACTGGTACCAATGATCGCTGCACACTCATAGTTAGCAATTTGAACACTGATGTAAGACCTCACTTAGTCACTTGCCTTGAACTCCCCAAGTTGTTCATCCATGAATATCTCTTTTCTGACTTTTCTGTTACCTTTCTGCGCAGAATATTGACGAGGATAAGCTCTTCAATCTATTTTCTATGTATGGAAATATAGTGCGAATCAAGATACTCCGCAATAAGCCTAGCCATGCCCTTGTCCAGATGGCTGATGGACTTCAGGCTGAGCTTGTTGTACACTATTTAAAGGCGCTTTTTGATCACTTCATTCTTATCTTAGCTCTTCCGTTCTATCATCCTACACTGTTTTGTCTCTTCTGTCCTCGTGGCTATCGTTAAATTATCACTCTTAATAGTTAAAATGCAGTAAAACTTAGAAAAACGATTATGCTCTCAAATGTCTTTCGTACCTTTTTGTGGAAAAAGACCACAATGAACTATGTGCCTATGCTATTAGCTTTGCAAGCCTATCTGGAATTCAAGTTATACCAAAGAATATAAATAACTTTCAAACTATATGAAGAGCTGCTATACAGAATAGAACTAAAACATGAATCATTGTTGATATCAAGAGATGACAACCACTTATTGGCAATAACTTGTATTAGAAGCAGTCTGTATGAAAGGGCAGAAAAATGGTCAAGCTTTCTGAGTATGTACGTGTGAATGAAGCATATAACCTGGTGAAATGGCAGTGCTGACTTGCTTTGATGCCGAATATATGTGCCTTACAAATGGCATTTTCTTAATAAACCATTCTCCAACCCGAAGATGGATGCACCCACCCATGAAGAAACAAATATTCCAACGAAATATGAATACTAGAGAAGTAAAAAACCAAGGCACGCAATGTGTCGGTTAATTAATAAGCACTTGCCATAAACATAACGTGGATTTAGACACGGGCATATGGGCGTGCTTGATGGGCGGCCCGAAGCACGGAGGGTCAAGACGCCCAAACCCGACCAACACGTTAGAGGCGTCTGCGCGGCCCGACATCGAGATGGGTCGGGCGTGCTGGGCCCTAAAATCTTGACACGATGGGCGGCACGGCACGCCCGATCGTTTGGGCGTGCGGGCGCCGCCCGCGACGGCGGCTGACGCCAACACGGCGATGTACGCCGACCCTCCGACCCACGACATAGCCCGATCTTCTTTGCCATTGCCACGCCCGGTGCCGTGCCGCACCCACGCCCGCGCCTCGCCGTGCCCTCACGGTATACCGAGGGCGTGATCGGCGAGCGGCATCCCGATGGGCGGGTGAGCACGAGCGCCCACCTCTCGGTGTATGTATGTGCATAGTTTTGGTTCTTTGCATGATTTAGTCGATAGATCTTGCGGTTTTGGCTAGTCGAATGCTTGCACGTTACAACACACACCCAAATACCCAATACGGTTGTGCAAGTTGAGTACAAGTGTAAATCATGACAAGTGAGGTACAATTAATCGGCGCAAGAGTTTTTCTTTGGCGGGACAATCGATCGATCGCTATAATTCTACTCATTTATAAAGGCGTATTTTTACAATCAACCGTGTGTTTTAGGTCTTTTCCTCTCGTCGCAATAGTATAAATAGGCGGGACTGGGCGCAACACGGCGACAGCGAGCCTGAAGCGCAAATGGGCGTGCACGGCTCGTGAAGATGAGCAAGGCCGGCCCGGCCCGACGATGAGCACGACGGGCCGTTTCGGCCCGACGCAGTTCGCCCGAAGCACGATGGGCCGTGCGGCCGGCCCGACCCGGCACGACGCCCACCTCTACGTGGATTGATGATAGAGAGAATTCTTTGAATTCCATATCAAGCATATAATTAAGTTTTATCAAATTTATTACTATAGTAGAGGATCTAAAGTCAAGATTGTTTCTCATCAATTTATTAAAAAAATCAATAATACAGTTGATAATGCCATCAATATTAACTTTATATCCAATTATAAAACATAAAGTAGAACGTTTTGATTGCTTTCCCAAAGGGCCCATATTTCTTAGGATTAATGGTAAGTGCATTCTTGGTACATGTTAGATGCCAACCAAATATTCCCTTTATAATCACGCAGCATATAACAAGTGATCCAAAGAGAATTTCTGCAAAGTTGTAAGCAAGATCAAAGTATACGTGCAAGAGTTACCAAATATGTCGATTCCAAGTTTTGCATATAGTGGACTGAAAAAGCCATCAACACATTGAATAAACCACCATGTGATGAAGAAGGTTACAGCAACAGGAAAAAGAACTACGCTGCAAAATATGGAAGCAAAAGAAAAGGTATTATGAATAGATAAGAGGTAATACATAGTTTTGGTAACATGTTTAACTTAGTTCCTTTGAAGAATGTACCATCCAGTCATAAATTTTCTTGACACCCAACTTTGAAGGACAGCGCAGCATGCCTACACAAAATAGTCCAGGACAACCATTATCAGATTGGTGAAATAAAAAATTATTTATACAACTCATTTCGTGTGAAACACAGTTTTTTTGGGGGTAAATATAGGGAAAAATTACAACATTGAGAGTTTAAAGTTTTATCTGGTTCTAATATACACTGAAAATGAATGAATTGAAAGGTACATTCCATCAAGTACTCCAACCGAGGAAATTAATCATAAGCCAGAATAGTCATTAACAGAAATGCATTGAGAAAAAAAAATGTTCAGCCTCCAGAGTTAATGCATTGGAATTTTTTTTCCTTCATACAATTTTTTTAAGGTTAAGTATCAAGTGCAAACCCATAGGAGTGCAAAACTAAATATGGGTTTGCCCCCAGATG
This sequence comes from Guadua angustifolia, assembly GCA_036346375.1. Lineage (NCBI taxonomy): Eukaryota > Viridiplantae > Streptophyta > Magnoliopsida > Poales > Poaceae > Guadua > Guadua angustifolia. The sequence continues at coordinate 29,207,652 of CM070522.1, read as the reverse complement.
CACCTGTTACGAGCCGACTCAGAATGAGTCAGATCGTACAATCGAGTACCAGGTCGCTGGCCAGCGCGCAACCTGCGGGTGGAGATCGAGGAACTCGCCGTGGCGACGATGGCCGGAAGCTTGGCTGTTGTCGGAGCCACCGCCTGAGGTATGTAAATTGCACTTCAAGTCTCCCTTTTTATTCCTTTGGTTTGCAATATATATAAGACTTTAGGATCCTTAGATCCTATGGACTCTTTACTGGATTCGGATATGAATCCTACTCCTTATTGGACTCGGACAAGGATCCTTGATCTTGACTGACTCAATTACAAACCGACTCTGCTTTCCTTACTCTTGCTGCTGCAGAGCTGCTAATGCCACGACTAACTACTCCTTTGCTATTACTATTCCTTTTGTCAATCACTCCTTGCCGTAGCCCGTCCGTGAGCCGACTCTGCGAACAGCGGCGACGCCGGTAGTAGACTCGGTCGAGTGGAGTGCTCATAACATCACTCCCCCCTGGAGATGCAGCTTGTCCTCAAGCTGACAATTGGGAAAGGATCGACGCAGGGTGATCGCATCCATCCATGTGGATGCTTCCGCTGGTTCACCGGTCCACTGGACAAGAAGTTGGCGTTGCCCCTCCACAAAACGTTGAGCAAGAAGGGCATGTGGCTCGGGCGTCATTGCTGTAGTTGCGTGCGAGACATCAGACGGTAGGTCGACCAGTTGTTCCGGTGGGTTGCCCTGGAACGGTTTGAGCAGCGAGACATGAAAAACATTATGGATCCTGGCCGATGCTGGAAGATGAACTTTGTATGCCACAGGTCCCACACGGCTGAGCACTTGGTACGGCCCGTAGTACCGTGGAGCAAGCTTAGAAGAACCCAGGGACCCTCGGGCCGTCAGCTGCCTATGCTTTTGCAGCTTCAGCCAAACCCATGACCCCACTTCATACTCCACCTCCCTGTGCTGGCGATCGTATCTCTCCTTCATGCGCTGTTGAGCTCGTAGAAGGATCTCTTTGGCCTGCTGAAGGAGAGCATCCCTGTCCACGAGGGCGCAGTCGACCGCATCAATGCTTGTAGTGCCCTGTTGGTACGGTGTCAATGGTGGCGGTGGCCGGCCGTAGACTAACTCGAAGGGAGTTAAGCGGTGGGCGGAATGGAAAGAGGTATTATAGCAATATTCCGCCCATGGTACCCATTGTGCCCATGACGACTGATGAGCTGCTGTCAAGCAACGAAGGTACATTTCAATGGTTCGATTCACCACCTCCGTTTGCCCATCCGTCTGTGGGTGATACGCGGTGGACATCAATAGTGCTGTTCCACTCCTTCAAAACAGTCCTTGCCAAAAGGTGCTTAAAAAGACTGGATCACGGTCCGACACAATGGATTCGGGAATACCATGTAGGCGCACCGCTTGATCGAAGAATAGTTGAGCCACGGTGGAAGCGGTGGCCGGCCGTTTGAAGGGAATGAAATGAGCATACTTGGACAAGCGATCCACGACCACGAGCAAATCCGTCTTGCCTTGAGACTTAGGGAGATTTGTGATGAAATCCATGGAGACATCGGCCCATACCTGGCGGGGGATAGGTAGTGGCTGAAGTAGTCCTGCCGGTGCCAAAGTGCTTGCCTTGTGTTGCTGACAAACCCCACACTTGGCTACAAACTGCTCGACCGATGCTCGTTGACGTTCCCACCAATAGGAGGCTTGTAAGCGATGGAGGGTCTTCTGGATGCCTTCATGTGTGAGGTCATGGACCGAGGCTATGATCGGCTCAATTAGAGCTGATGAAGCCGGTATGAACAATCGATTGTTGCGGAATAACACCCCGTCCCGTACTTCCCATCGGAGGTCCCTGTTGTGTTCAGTCGATTGCGATGGAGTTGCTGCCTGGGCCTGCTTGTTGATGAGCCGCTGGACCTCTGGATCAGCTCGCAGCAAGTCTATCCATTGTGCTCGCGTTACATTCTGCGGAACCGACAAAGCTGCACACTGGGGCTGCTCGGTATGTGCTCTAGACAGGGCATCCGCTGCTTGATTATGCTTGCTTGGTTTATATTCTACTTGAAAATCGAAACCCACTAATTTGCTTAACCAGTGCTGTTGTGGTGGTGTGATGAGGGCTTGCTCCAAGAGGAATTTAAGGCTGCTATGATCCGTACGGACGATGAAAGGGTGCCCCCACAAGTATGGTCGCCAATGGCCTTTGCCTTGGAGAGCCCGATGAGTTCTCTCTCATATCTTCTTGAGTCTCTTGTGACGGTCGGTGAGGGCACTGTAATAAGCAATTGGGTGGCCATGTTGTTGAAGGACTGCGCCAATTCCCGTGCCGGAGGCATCACATTCGACTACAAATGGTGCGGTGAAGTCGGGCATTTGCAACACCGGAGCGGAGATGAGTGCTTGCTTGAGGCGTAGGAAAGCCTCCTGTGCTGCCGGGGTCCAAGCAAAGCTATTTTTCCGCAGTAATGCTGTCAGAGGGTTGGCGATGCTGGCATAGTCCTGAATAAACCTCCGGTAGTAGCCTGTCAAGCCTAGGAACCCTCGTAGTGTTGAGACCGTCGTTGGGCATGGCCAAGACATGACTGCTTGTAGCTTCTCTGGATCAGCTGCTACTCCATTGTATGAAATAATGTGCCCCAAGTATCCAATGCGTTTTTGAGCAAAGGCACATTTGGATTTCTTCAAACGGAGTTGATGGTGGCGTAGGCGATGCAGTACTAGCCCGAGATGTTCCTTGTGATCCTCCTCGGAACGGCTGTATACTAGTATGTCATCAAAAAATACTAGGACGAACTTCCGGAGAAAGTCTTGTAAAACCTCATTCATTAGGGCTTGGAATGTCGATGGTGCATTGGATAACCCAAAAGGCATCACGAGAAATTCGTAGTGCTCGTGGTGGGTACGGAAGGCCGTTTTGTTGATGTCTTCTTCCGCATGCGGACTTGATGATAACGGCGTAAGTCGAGTTTGGAGAAAAGCGTGCCTCCATGACTCATCAAGCAACTCTTCCACCACCGGAATAGGGAACTTGTCCTTTACTGTCTTGGCGTTGAGAGCGCGGTAATCGACACAAAAGCGCCATGTACCGTCCGCTTTCTTGACCAACAGGACCGGGGAAGAAAAAGGTGATCGGCTAGGTCGAATGATGCCTTGCTTCAACATAGCTTCACATTGGGATTCGATCTCATCCTTTTGGCGATAGGGATATCGATAAGGTCTCACCACCACTGGGTCGGTCCCTTCGGCCAGCGTAATCCGATGATCGCACCACCTGGATGGAGGCAGGCCTGTTGGTTCTGCAAAAATGTCCTCATAAGCCGCTAAGAGCTCCTGCATGGCTGGAGGCTCTTGTAGCTCCGCATGCATTAGTGTTGCTTTTCCCTGCCTCTGCATCCCTTGAAGCCTTATTCGTGCGTTGTTTGGCCCGAACACCATAGATAAATCTTCAAAGTTCCACTGGATGTCCCCTAGAGTTCAGCCATTGCACGCCGAGGATGATATCAAATTCATCGATGGGCAGTACAATAAACGGGGCTTTAAACTCATGGTGCTGGATGGTGAATAATGTCGATGGCACTGTCCCTAGGCAAGGTAAGTGCGAGCCCCCCCACCTTGAACTCTTTGCGGTGTGCCTTCCATTTGCTGCCATTTTCCATGTTGGGCCACATAGGTGCTTATAAAATTGTGAGTACTTCCACTGTCAATTAAACCGAGCCATCCTTTCCCATCTATGTATATGGTCACTTGCATGGTATCTCCGTGTTTAGGACCCAAAGCAGCGATCATCGATAAAGAAATGTCTGTTTCCTGCAGTACGGGTTCCTCTTCCTCCTCCTCTTCATCAGCCTCTTCAACCTCTAGATGGAACAGGCGTTTGCACCGATGCCCTCTCGTGTAGACTTCATCGCAGTTAAAGCATAACCCCTTAGCCCTTCTTTCTGCGACTTGGTCTGCTGTGAGGCGCCGTCGAGTCGGAGTGGAAGCAGCGCTGCTCTGTATGCTGGCCGTGGGTGCTGACCCCCCCGGCCCCCAGTTGTCGTTTGAGTATGTCCGCTTCCTGTGTGCGTCACCCCTGAACTTGATCGTCCTCCCCCCGCGGTAGCCCCTGTCATCACGTTAGCACCGGTTCTGGCTGGGAAGGAGGTGAACCCTCCTCGGCCTGGCTGGGTTCGCCCGGAGTTGGCATTCGCGAAGCCTTGCATTGCCTCAGCGATCCATGCTGCTTTCCTTGCCTCTGCTTCGCGCGCAAATCCTATGGCCTCAGCGAGATTTCGGGGTCGCTCGCGTCTTACATCCGCCCCCAGTGCTACGGATAGTCCTGCGATGAAGGTCTCGATTTGTTCTATCCTTTTCATGCTTGGAGCTCGGGCAAGCAATGTTTGGAACTCCACGCATAGTCATCCACTGTTCTTCGTTTTGTTTGAAGTTGATGAGGTCTCCCCATGGTCCGGCACTTGAGTGCCGAGTAAATCGCTAGATGAAAGCTTCCGAGAAGTCTTCCCATGAAATCCATTTATCCTCCCTTTGCCAGTTATCCAGTACCTCCTGTGCCTCCCCCTCGAGATGGAGCCCGGCGACTTCCACATAGTCCTCCTCAGGGATGTGATGTAAGCGGAAGAAGCGCTCACACTTCCGCAACCATCCTAGCGGGTCCCCCTGCCCATCGTATTCCCGTAGGTCGAAACGGGGAAAATGAGGTGTCCATCGCTTGTCCTGTTCCTCTTCCTCCTCTCGCCGCCCTTGTCCCAACCGTTTCCCTGGTGGCAGCCTGTCGTGTCCCTGATTCCCACTCCCTCCGCCGTTTCTTTTCGGCGGCGGAACGTAGGAGTCTTCTCCAACTTCCCCCGCGGCCTGACTTGCGTCTTTCCGTGAGGATTGCCCTTCCACGCCGCCGGTCCCCTTGGGTTCGCTCAGCGAGGACATCATCTTCATCATCTCCCCCATCATGGTCTTCAATTCTTGCACATCTTTTTCCAATCCAGACACACGGTCTTCAACAGGCGTCGCCATGCTCCCGATTCGGTGGCTCGATATTAAAAGTTATTCGAGCCGACTCGAGAATGAGTCGGATCGTCTGTCGAATACTGGTCGCTGGCAGTAGCGCACCTGCGGGTGGAGATCGAGGAACTCGCCGTGGCGACGATGGCCGGAAGCTTGGCTGTTGTCGGAGCCACCGCCTGAGGTATGTAAATTGCACTTCAAGTCTCCCTTTTTATTCCTTTGGTTTGCAATATATATAAGACTTTAGGATCCTTAGATCCTATGGACTCTTTACTGGATTCGGATATGAATCCTACTCCTTATTGGACTCGGACAAGGATCCTTGATCTTGACTGACTCAATTACAAACCGACTCTGCTTTCCTTACTCTGCCGCTGCTGCAACTGCTAATGCCACAGCTAACTACTCCTTTGCTATTACTATTCCTTTTGTCAATCACTCCTTGCCGTAGCCCCGTCCGGCGAGCCAGCTTCTGCAGGCAAGCGGCGACGCCGGTAGTAGACTCGGTCGAGTGGAGTGCTCATAACAGCACCCCTCCTTTTCAATACACTTAATACAATAAAGGTCTCCTCAAATCGTTATAGCAATATCTTCCTGTGCAAAAGACCACACCTGAATACATTAATCGCATCTTGTAAACTAAAAATTTCCAGACTCCAAATGTCATAGGGTACTTTCTAAATAACATCACGCAAATGACATAAAAAGAAAACTCTGCACTAAATTCAGTCACCACTTGAGTACTTAATTATCAACTCTGCAACCGCATGAAGAGACAATCACTCACAAGCTTTAACACACCTCCCAATCTCAACAATCCACCCAGCCAACAAACCATACACGAGACCGACATCCACATTTGGTGGGAATATCAGAGTGCAGCTTTCCAACCAAGTCTAGTAATCCAACTTACAGCTGAACTAAACAATCACCAAATCTATCCGTAATACAATCTGATACAAGAAACTCCACGCATGAACTCAAAACTAACGGCCAAGTTTTTTCAACAAAAAAAATGCAGGCATGATCTGAGCTCTAGGGTTTAGGGTTCCGGCGAGAATAAGACATCTAGGGTTTGGATCGGGGAGGCGGAGACGGGGGCTGAGCCTGTGGGGGGAGACTTACTTGACCTTCATGCGGGCGAGGCGGTCGGCGACGGAGGTGTCCTTCTCCATCTTAGGCTCCTTGGTGCCGAACGTGTAGTTCGCGAGTGGGTACACGTTTACCACGGGCGACGAAGAGCTCACCATCTTCTCCTCCGCCTACTCCCCCGCTTCAGCTAGCTCTCTTCTCCCATCTCACGCTCTGGCGGTCACCGGAGGAAGAGAATCCACGGGTTAAATAGCAATCGGAAGAGAATCCAAAAAGGAAAAAAAGGCCAGAAGATACTCATCTCCACGCGAAAAGATCGGAGTAGATCGAAGCGAGGATTGCGGCGCAGAAGATTAGGTGGGCGATCCGGGTTGCGGCGCGGGGGAAATTGGGGGCGAGCCGGGTTGTGGCGCGGGGGATTTGGGGGCGATCCGGATTGCGGCATTGGTTCGCGCGCGGGGATGGCGCCGAGCGGGAGTGTAACAGCCCAAAAGTTAAGAACAGTAAAAATATAATATTTAAATTTGATTGTGAGTATTTTTGGGATTTCTGAATATTGTTTGCTTTATTTGTATTTTCTTGGATTTTTGTGTTGCAAGAAAAATCAAACGAAAGGGAAATAAAGAATGAAAAGGAGAAAAGGCAAAAAGATAAAAAGAAAAATTTAGAAAATTGCCATGAGAACCCTGATCATTCAATTAAATCATTTTATCCAGCAAATGAAATTTTATGCATAAAGAAATGAAGAGACAAAATGAAAAGACAACTTTTAAATCAAAACAATACATTGTCAGAATTTATAAAATATTTTGGTGTCACAAATGGATTTTTAAAAATTATCATGAAAATATAAATGCAATATATACCTCTGGTAAAAATATCATAAATTAATAATGTCATTTAAGACTTTTCCAAATTTAAAATAGAAACCCTAAAAATCTAGAAATTTCAATGTCAGAATTTTTATAAAATAATGGAACCATATTTTAAGCTAAAAATTTTACAGAAGCATTATTAGTTAAAATACTTATTAAAATAAAAATTTTAAAAATAATAGACTTCAATTGATCTCAAATAAAAATCAAAATCCGAAACAAAATTTAGGAGCAGTCACTGTTGTAAGAATATTAATAATTTTTCGGTAACTCATTTTAACCTAAAAAGTTTAACACACGTCAAAATATATTCAAATACCTTGGTCAAAAAGTTTGGATATTTTCTACTTCCATTTGGCAGCCCAATAAAATTGGAGACTAGAAGCATCCGAGCCGGGTTCAATTCTTTTGGCGCCTCACCTCACTGACCGGTGGACCCAGGCCCCACTTGTCAGACCCTTCTTCCTCCTGTTCTTGCGACCGAGCGAAACCCTACCGATTCAGCACGCTTGATCGAGCTCAGTTCCTTTGAATCTCTCCGAGTCGTCGCGTCACCAGTGTCCGCGTCGCCCTGCTTCAGCCACGACGCACCTCTCGCGAAGCTTTAGCTGCCCATGGCTTCTTCTGTGCAGCCGTGTCTTATCTCGCAGAGGGAGCAACCGAGACCAAACTCAACCAAGGCAGGGCTCATCCGCTCAGCCCCTCGTCTATAAGTAGCCACAATGATCACCGAAGCAACACCCAGCTTTCCCCTCTACTCTTTTCTCTTTTCCTCAGCCGAACGACTTCATTTCCGCCTTCTCTCCGCCATGGCTGAACCCCCTGAAGCTCAGAGCCGAGTTCAATCCGAGCAATAGAACATCCCATTTCCAAATCCCTTTGGTCTAGAGCATCACCAAGCTTTACTGATTAAAAGCCCCCAATAATATTCATCTTCTCCCATGCAGAATCTTGCCGCCACCGAAGCCCCTTCTTCCTCATGGCCGGTCACCGGTGGCGGAGCTCCTCAGAACTTCTTCTTCTCGGTAAACCTAAAAAATGGAACCCTTATGACACGTAGATGCTGAAACTGGTACCCATTCAAGCTCCCAAGCCCTGATTTTGCCCTCCGCCGGTCCGCCATTGCCGTCGTCGCTTGAGCTCGGAGGCGCGCCAACCTGCATTGCCTCTGGCCGAATTGGTTCCAGCTCCAGGTGCGGTTTACCGAGCTACTGCTTCCTGTGTGCTCGCCGTCGCTGGAGCTTCACCGGAAGACCTTCGCCGCCGTGCCCTAGACGCTCCCCTGCCTTCCCTCTATGGCGCGCGGGACCCCTCTGTCAGCCAGTACTAGCAGCGCCAATTCAAGGGTAAAGATGCCTCTTGTGATTGAAAGCGTATTTCCAATTTTCCGTTCAATTTCCAAACTGAGTGACATTCAATCTTGAATATCTTTCATGTTTTCAATCCATATGAGGTGAAATAAATTTATATATTCATTTAAAATCCAGAAGAATCTAAATATGCAAAAATATTTAATTTTTGAAGTACAGGATTATTATTCAAATTAAACTTTGATTATGGTGCTAATATGATTTTTAATGAGAATTTGTGTATAATAAGTAATGAAATGATGAAATCAATATTCATGAGATTTTAGGATCAGAATGTATTCAAATATACAAAAATACTTAATTCTTGAGTCACAAAACAATTAGTAAAATTAAATTTAGGAATAAACATTATTATGGATGTTGTTGTATTCAAAGAAATGTAATTCCAAAAATCATTAAATAAATTTATATGTGTCCTGAAATCATAATAAACTCAAACATGTAAAAATTCTTAGAATCAAACTCAATTTGCATTCTCTTGACTAAAGGAAATGTAAATTATAACGATAAGTAAATAGGTAATCTACTGTAATTAAAGTTAAAATAATGCCAAACCAACTTTAAAACATTTCTAGGATTACTTCCTGCTAACACCTGAAAAATGAATCAAGGATCATGTATAGTGTAGTTGGAAATGAAATTTGAATCTTGGCCGATTTAAGGTTACCTATATGATCATTTAGACTACTTCGACTGTAGATAAAATAACTCGTCCAAATGGTAAAACTTATAAATCTAGTTTAGAATCACTAGGCAAAGTTCATTCTACCATATCCTAAAGAAATAACTTTATTTCATCAAAGTTTGCATATTAATCCAAATAGCTTAAAACCCTTAAGCGTTAATCTGTCTTTTCCCCTTTCTTGCCAATTTTGAATAGTAGTCTTTAAGTGTAGCATAAACCATTTTAGCGAGAAGTTTATAGTCTTGGCCAAAATCGTAAAACTTATGAAATTAGCTCAGTAGTGCTTTCCAAAGTATAGACTACCATAATATGAAGAAATAATCTTATTTCGTCAAGATTTAAATATAAATCCTGTTAACAGAATAACCTAAAGTATTATGATTTCCGAACTTTATAATTTGAGTAAGCGCTCTCGGTAATAATGAGGAAGCCTGTAGTTAAGTTATTTGTATCACCAGAACCTTCTTAAATATCATGTAAATAAGGCCAATAGCCTAAATCAATAAATCTAACCTGTATAAATCTAATTATATATGAAATCAATCAAAGGTAAAGCGCTGTTCGCTCATAGTCTAATATGATCGTTTAAGCTTTCTCATCAGCTCGCAAAGCAGCTCGTCTAAATCTAAATTTAGTAAAGAATAGCCTAGAATTGATCTCTAAGATATGGTCTACAGTAATCTAAGAAAATATTTTTGTTTCATCTTGCTTTGACTCTGAATCCTAATAGAGTAAAATCCATAAGTAAGAAGGATTGGCAGAAACTCATATTATGAATAGTAGAATCAATGAACCTTGCAACTAATGTTTGCTTCAATTAATCCAACCAATTTTTGCATCTTGAATTTGTAAAATAAGATTAATAAATTCATAAAAGAGCAATCCCTGTTCTTGTGAAGAATTTTACTTGTTCTTGCTATCTACTTTCTTTTTGCCTTATTGAAGTTAGTATTTTGCTATTTTTCGTTGTTCGACGTGTAGAACCCGACGTCTCTAACTTCGTCATCGCCATCGTCAGCCGCAATCCTCGTCTTCGTCGTAAACGACAAATAAGCAAGGCAAGCACCCCTTTGATCATATTGATCCCAGTATTTAATTTTCTTTGTTTTGCTAAACTATTTTATGCATGCGTTTACTTGCTGTAAACTTGCTATTTTGCGGTACTGGTAGTTATACCTGTTGTCTCATTAACCTTCTTTGATAATTATGGACATGTGAACCTTGATAAGCATAGATTAAGGATAGGCATTACTTAATGTCATCATGGGTATATGCATTCATATTATTCATACTTAGCCATGCTTTAGAATCAATATGGCAGATGATCAAATCAAAATCTGTTTCCTGAAAACATTGGAAATAGCATTGTTGGTTGCTGGTATTTTGATTAAAAACCCAAAACAAAACTATGGTTTTGATGCGGGCGATTATTGGCAATAGTCGGATGTGCGAAAGGAATTGCACGTAGTGTAGGGTGAAGTATTGCTCATGTCGGATTAAGGACCGAACATCGTGTCGTATGATCTAAGAAAACTCGTACAAACCACAAGTATTGGGATGGGGCAGCCTTGAACCGATTAAGTTACCTGGTTTAACTTTGCATTTTTGGTAGGCGGGAGCTAGCAGGCATTCCTTACGGAGTGCCTTGCGAGGTTTCTACTTTCCAATGCAACGGTGTACGCCGTACTATAGGAGAGTTCCATCATTTCTATGCTCTGAGTTCTCTTTCCATAGTATGGGTTAACGTCCCGGGCTGGTGCGAAGTTAACCCAGGTAATGTAAAGGTTTTTGTCATGAACATTCTGGCCACCACGCTTACGAACGATGGGATGTGAAGCGTGTGGCAAAAAGAAAAGGTCATGTCTTGTGGGTAAAATTGTACACCTCTGCAGAGTGTAAATCTAATCGATTAGCCATACCCGCGGTCATGGGAGTCCTGGCGAACTGATGCAAGTTAGATGTTTTATTATTTTCAAAAAGGTTGGTTTCGTTTGTTTTGCAACTGTTGCTTCATGTCAAAGGGCCGACATTGATGGATTTTAGGATTGGATGATTCGCTGCTCACGTCATGGAGGACTGTGAGTGTTATTTATGCTTTACTTATTTGTTATCAATCAAACTTGCTCTTATAAATTCCGTTTGCAAACAACTTGATTTACAAATTCAAATTCGCTTTATGCAAATTAACTGCAGTAGCCTCCTTTGACTTAACTTGCATTTATGCATTTGCAAATACCACCTTAAGTCTTGCGGAGTACGAAAGTACTCACCCTTGCTTATTCGTTGTTTTTAGGTGTTAAGCTAGCGAAGCTTCGAAGGTTTGTTTCGTTGTAGGTTGCGGGATCTTCTTTGAAGCGATCTTTTCTAGGGATTTATGCCTGGTCAATTGCCTGCGGGTTGGATGGGTACACTACAAGGCTTTGCTTCTTTTGCTGCTATATACTCTGAATTGTAAGATTTATGTATTTGTTAGTTTCCGCTTAATTAATTTAATGTATGGTTGTGATCCCAATTGTTGTAAATGTGCGTACTAGCTCTTGATCCGAGGACTAATCTTGTGTGCACATAGATTTCCATTGGCATTCGTGCTAAAATGGGGGTCGTCTGAGGAGCGAGAGCGGCGATCGCTGGAGAGAGGAGTCTTGACACGAGGAGATCGGCGAGGAGTCGAGAGTCTATTGCGAGAAAGTGGGGCGGGGTGGGGGGCGTGAGGAGATCATTCTTTGGAGGCGAGGAGGCTGCGTGGTTGGGGCCGGTGAGGTGGGGCGGGCGAGGAGATCATTCTTTGGGCGCAGGAGGCTGCGTGGTGGGGCTTAGGAGTGGGGCGCTGGCGTGATTTGGAAATTTGGGAGTGGGGGGCGGCGCGAGTAGATAGCTGCTGGAGGCGAGGAGGCGCTGCGTGATTGGGGCGAGGAGAAGCTACATAAATGAAAGCTCTGTGTCGTGTGGAGTGAGGGGGGTTGGGGGCTGGGGCCCGCGGAAGAACGGACCGCTGCCACCAACTGCTGCTTTATAATAGTAGAGATTTAGATCTTATCCGTTTGTGGTCATTGGATGATGACATAGAGCTTGAGATTGATCAGGGCTATTAAGAACCTTAGCTCATCGCGACCGTTGATCCATTAGCGATCCAGATTGTGCCGCGTTCGCGCACATCGTGCCGTTCACCATGCCACGTTGATGGTTGTCCGTCATCTTCTTCGCAGAGTTCGTCATCGCCATGAACTCAGAGTTCGCCACCGAGACACTTTGTCTTCCCGTTTCATACGCGAACGCCTAGGCCTTTAAAAGCCTCATCAGCACTAGTTTCGAGGTTGCCGTGTTCTTGCGCATCGATCTACCGGTTTGATTTCGAGAGAGTCATCGCTGTTTGCATTTGGGAACTCACCAGAGTTGGAAGTGCAAGACTAGTCGATTTTCACCAATTTTCGCCGCTGTCAAGCTTTGATCTGCAACGTTGGTTCTAGATCCGGACTCCTCACGTTGCGTCCAGTAGATCCATACTGTTTGGTCGCCAGAACGTCGTCGTTGCACCGCGTCGCGGTCGTCATTCTAACCTTCGACAGAGAGATAGACCTAAAGGTTTACTTGGTCTATCTCAAACAGCCTACATAAGAAAAAAATTCTTGAGAGGTTTAGCATGCAAGTTTGTAAACCTAGCAGCAAAGCTCCTATTCAGAAAGGGGATAAGTTATAAGCTTTTTTATCCCCAAGGAACCAATTAGAAAGAGAGCAAATGAAAGGATGCCCATATGCATCAGTTGTTGGTAGCCTAATGTATGCATAATCGTGTGCACATCCAGATATTTCCTTTGTTATTGGGTTACTTGGTAGATACCATAGTGATCCAGGTCAAGAGCATTGGAAGGCTGCTAAAAAGGTGCTAAAGTACTTGAAAGAGACTATGGACCATATGCTTGTGTACAGGAGATCTGACAATTTGGAGCTTGTCGGATATTCAGACTTCGATTTTGCTGGGTGTGCGGACACAAGAAAATCAACAGTTGGGTACATTTTCTTGCTAGCTGGTGGAGTTGTGCCATGGAAAAGTGAGAAACAAAGTGTTACTGCCTCTTCAACTATGGCTGCTGAGTACATCACTTGCTATGAGACAACATCTCAGGTGATCTGGCTAAGAAATTTTATCACAGATATGCAAACTGTGGACTCAATTGCTCTTCCTATCAGGATATACTGTGATAATAAAGCTGCAGTCGCTTTTGCTTTTTTTTTTTTTTTTTGATAACGGAAGCACTTTATTAATTTCAAGAGCAATATATCAAGATGATACATGTCCTTGAAAATACTTCCGGCCTCTGCTTAACAAAGCACACAGCCAACCACAAAAGAAAAACACCCACACAACTAGTGACCAGCAATCCGAAGACTAGATCGCCACCCATGAGCCTGGGAATAGAACTCCTTGGCCACCCGCGTCAAGCAATGCGTAGCCTCCACCAAAGCAGTTCGCACCTCCACCTTCTGTAGCACAAGCCATGAACGTAGCCAGTGGATAATAGCAAAAATAACCTGCAAAGGAGAAGAATTTGTTTTGTGTTGAAACACTCGATCATTCCTGTTTAACCATATAGACCAACATGAAGTTGCAGCACCAAGGAGAACAATGTTACGAATATTTTTATCAAAACTACCTATCCAACTTCCAAACATATTAACAACGCTCGTTGGACTAGATATGCCAAAGGCCAAATAAATTAGATTCCAAACTGTGCGCGCAAAAACGACACTCAAAGAACAGATGCCTAGTTGTCTCAGGTTCGAGACAAAAGCAACATGTCCTGCTTCCTTGCCAATTGCGCTTCGCAAGATTGTCTTTAGTTTGAATTACTCCTCTCCTAAGGTACCACAAGAAGACATTTATTTTTAGTGGAGCTTTAAGTTTCCATAATTGTTTGTTTAAATTTGGCACATTATTTTTAATCAAGGCTTGATAATGAGATTTCACCGTAAATTGTCCATTTTGGCACATATTCCAGCAAAACACATCATCAATCTGCGTTAAATTAATGTTAGCGATATGTAAAAGTAATTCATTTCATGCCACTAACTTTGGTCCAATCAATGTTCTTCGCCAAGAAATGTTTGGTTGTGATGTTAATAAAACCTCAGCAATAGTAGTAAACTTCGTTCTGACAATACTATATAATCCCGGATATTGATCTTTAAGTGGGGAATTTCCAAGCCAAATATCCTCCCAGAACCTCACATACGAGCCATTATTGACTTTGAAAGTGCCAAAACAAAGAAAAGCATGCTTGACCTTCATCAAGCTGGACCAGAAATGAGAATCTCCAGGTCTCGACACCGCTTGAACTAGCGGCTTAGAGCCTAAGTATTTCTTCCTAATCAACTGTTGCCAGGTACCGTCTGATGTTAAAAGTTTAAACAGCCATTTGCTTAGAAGAGCAATATTCTTAATGTTCAAATCATGGAGCCCTAAGCCCGCTTGATCTTTCGGTTGACAAAGGATGTTCCACCGAACAAGACGATATTTTCTCTTGTTTTCATCCCCTTGCCAATAGAACCGAGATCAGAAATAATCAAGTTTCTTAAGAACGCCTTTAGGGATCGCAAAAAAGGACATCATATACATCGGGAGGCTGCTTGAAACCGAATTAATCAGTGTCAGTCTACCGCCCACTGAAAGATGTTTGCCCTTCCAGCTACTGAGTCTCTTTTCAAAACGTTCTTCTATCAGTCTCCAATCTGAATTTCGTAGTTTTCTATAATGAATAGGTATACCGAGGTATTTCAAAGGTAAGTTCCCGTGCTTACAACCAAACAATTCCATATACTGATCTAACGAGTTTTGGGCGCGCTTCCCCAAAGCAGAACAACTCACTTTTATGGAAATTTATTCTGAGGCCTGAGATTTGTTCAAATGTGCACAACAAGAGCTTCATATTGCGTGCTTTTACCAGATCATTTTCTATAAAAAGAATAGTATCATCTGCATATTGTAGGATAAACAGGCCATCGTCCAACAAGTGAGGTATTACCCCACTTACTTGCCCCTGATCCTTAGCCCTTCTAATTAGAATCTGTAACATATCTGCAATAATATTAAATAATAAGGGTGACAACGGATCACCCTGACGGAGTCCCTTTTTTGTTTGGAAGTATTTTCCAATTTCCCCATTAACATTTACCGCCACACTACCTCCCGAGATGAAAGACTGAACCCAAGAAATCCACTTGGGTGAGAACCCCTTCATCCGTAAGGCCTGGAACAGGAATGGCCATTTAACTTTATCATAGGCTTTCTCGAAGTCAATCTTAAAAATAACTCCACTAAGCTTTTTCCTATGCAACTCATGCAAGGTTTCATGCAGAATGACAACTCCCTCCAGAATATTTCGTCCCCGCATAAAAGCTATTTGAGTTGGACTAACAACTTTATCCGCAACTAAGTTTAGTCTATTTGTGGCAACTTTTGTGAAGATTTTGAAGCTCACATTGAGAAGGCATATTGGTCTGTATTGCTGAATAATATTAGCCTCTTGAACTTTTGGAAGAAGGGTAATAACACCAAAATTCAGACTGAAAAGAGGTAAATCCTCAGTATATAACTCTTGAAACATAGAAAATAAATCCCCTTTGATAATCTCCCAAAATTTTTAATAAAATTCAGCCGGGAAACCATCTGGGCTAGGTGCCTTGTTATGTTCCATCTGAAAAATAGCCTCTTTAACTTCGGACTCTGTGAACTGTGCAGTTAGAAGATCATTCTCAGTTTGTGATACTCTCACAATATCATGGTGATCTTCCTCGTCTAAACTCATCAGACACTCCACAAGCTCCCCAAAAAGTTCTTTGTAGAACTTGGTTATGAAGTTTGCTAGATTAGCTTGTCCTTCAATTTTCCCATCATCATTTTCTAGGGAATAAATCCTTTTCTTCCTGTGTTTGCCATTAGCAATCATCTGAAAGTATCTAGTATTATTATCCCCTAACAGAACGTCATTCACTTTAGCCCGTTGATAATATTTTATTTCTTCCTCCCTAAGAAGACTGGCTAGATAATCCCGAGCCTGAGCAAGATGTTCTTGCTCGATCTCGGACAAGACCCTAACCTCAGCAGCTATGTCCAACTCATAAATAGTCGACTGGAGATTGGATTTCTTCTGTTTGTATGTGATGCCCATCCACGGAGAAACCTCCGCAACGCCCCCAGTTTATGGTTCCAGCGCTGAACCGAATTTTTTCCGCTCACTGGTCGATTCCAAATTTCGACCACTTTATCATATAAATCCTCTCGAGCAAACCAAGCCAACTCAAATTTGAAAGGTTTATGTGTTCCTAGGAAAGCTAGCGTACTAGTATCCAAAATTAGGGGGGTATGATCTGAAATGGCCCTGTCCAGAGTTTGAACAGAGACCAGAGGGAATTTAAACTCCCACTCGGTAGACATAAGAACCCTATCTAACTTCTCATAGGAAGGAATATGTAAAGAATTTGCCCATGTGAATTGACGACCAGTAAGCGCGATCTCCCTTAAATCAAAGCTGTCGATCACCGCGTTAAATAAAAAGGGCCAACGCTCACGGAATCTGTCATTATTCTTTTCCTTGCTACTGTGCATAATGTTGAAGTCCCCACCAATCAGAGTTGGTAGAGAATTATGTTGGCATGTTCTTACAAGTTCACCGAAATCTTGATTTGAAGTCATCTGGTGGACCATACGACCATAAGAATCCATTTGAATTTATCCGACTTATTGCGTAGATGAAATTTGATAAAAAATTCCCCTTCCACAATCAAGGATAGATCAAAAGATGCTGCATTTATTCCAAGAAGAATTCCACCTGACCTCCCTCTCGGAGGTAGACAATGCCAAATGAAATCCAAACCTGCAAATAGTCGTGCTATATTCGATTTTGACATCTTTTTTGCCTGTTTCCATTATAGCTAGAAAATCTAGATTGTTTTCTTTAATAGCGTCCGCAATATAGCGAAACTTGGCCGGGTCGGAAAGACCTCTACTATTCCAAAAGAAACCTTTCATAATGAAATACTATTTTTGTTTAGTAATACCCCTCCGGTTCTTACGTGATTTCCGAGAAGAGGCCATTAGATCATATATGGTCATATCTAGGTCCTCCGTCTCAAAATCAACTTCCGAAACATCTTTGATCAAGTGTACGAGTAAGTCACTGTCACCATCAGTGGCTTCATCATCACTTGACTCACCGGGATGTACCATAATGTCTTTAGCTACTGCTTTTAGAGACTCCTTTTGTTTAGACTGATTCAATTTCGCTCTATCTATTTCTACCCTTTTGAGAGCTTTAATCGATAAGTTTATTCCTGTGCTACTCTTTTTCATTCTAAAGCCTAAATTGAATAAATTGGTTTCGCAATCATAATCCGGCATTTCAGCAATAGAAAAAGAGTTTGCAATAGAATCCATACCAGTCTCTTTGAGGATTGAAGGTGAAGGCGAAAGTGACACCCCTTTTGGGGAAGCCAACGTCTTGGTATTCAGTGCTGTATCCAAATTTCGAGCAGCAGTACGACGCATTGCTTTATTCAGCATACTCACATCTGTGAAAGAAATACCATTCGCATCAAAGACATTACACCTTTGACTACGATGAAGACCATCAACAGAATTAAAGTGAACAAAGTTCGTGTTACTTGAATCGCAAATAGACCTTTGCATATCAATATGCGGAGGAGTCTTGCACACCTGCTGATCCAGAACCGACCCCAGACGCACTTCAGGCTTCAGAGCCATTGAGCGATCCTTCACTGGGTGATCCAGAGAAAAGCCGATCGGCTGCTCCCTCCCCTGGTCCCAACCGAATGCCTGCTCCCTTCCCCGATCCACCAGCTGAGTGGCCACAAGCTCATCCAACTTGGACGCAGACCCACCAGCAGAAACACCGGAAAATCGCTCACAAGGAGACGATCTGGAGCCAGACCCACAAAAATCAGCACTAGCTAAATCAACTCTGCCACTCGGTGATGATACTGCTTCAACAGAAATTGTCTGTCCCGAAACCTCCACCACTCCAGCAGACAGCAAAACAGATGTATCATCACACAAATTAAGCCCCTTTTCACTATTAGAGACCCCCAAACTCTACCTTGCACCTTTTTTAGTGCTAACTGAGCACTGCTTTGTCACCCATACAGAGTCAACCGACTTATCAGAAACAAAATCCCAAGTTTTAGATGACCTGACAAATGGCCTAGTCCCCAAAGGTGTTACAGCAATAACTCCTGACAAAGAAGAGCTGACCAGATTACTAGCCTCACAGCCATCTACTTGTATTGAAATTGAACCATTACCTTCACGAGCACACTGTGAAGAGGGAGCATCCAGCACACTTTTAAATTTCTTAATAGTTTGATCAGGTGCCCTTTCTTGTCGAGCATCATCCTATTTACCATCCCCATCCTCTCCCCCATTTGCATCCGGGACGGCATTGGGTGGTACAGCAGGCTCAAAATATAGAGCCTCAGGCGTGAAAGTAATATCATAACCCACTTTGTCCGATGGTACAGCAGTCGCTTTTGCTAATGACAAGAAAATGTCCGATGGTGGAAAACATTTGGACACCAAATGTCTTGTCGTGAGAGATCACTAGTTAGCTGATTTCTTTGGAGCACATAAATAGCATGCGCATGGTAGCAGATCCATCAACTAAAGGATTGGGGCCTAAGCTCTATGAAGAGCATGTTGTTAATATAGGTCTATCTGCTTCTTTTGATGTGGCATAGAATTAATGAGGAGAGAGGCGCTTGCCATCTCTTCGCGAGAGGACGGCAGTGACCCGTGCTCCGATGCAAAACGACGGCTCCGTCGCCCGTTGTAGGAAAGAAGCCGTCTATATATTCATGCTTGATCACGGTAATTTATAGGCTCATGCATAAATTAATTAGTTTATAGACTGCCTGACAGACAAGCTATTGTAGAAGTTGTCTGTTTTGTTGTCTTTATGTGACAGAGCATACACTTACAGACAGCAGCTGTCTAGACTGTTGTACATGCCCTAAAGGATTTGGGCCTAAGCTCTATGAAGAGCATGTTGTTAATATAGGTCTATCTGCTTCTTTTGATGTGTAATATAAGTTATCTCTCTCCATAAAGTTGTGCTTCCAACTCATTTATTTGTTTGGAATGAGAATTTTCACTTGAAATCATTCTTAATGTTTAAATACCAACATAAAGTGCTTGACTAAATTGAGACAATTGTATGGTGATTATGGAAGGATACCTCTTAAATACTAGAGGAACTCTACTATAGTTCTTGCAGTTGTGTACGTTTGGTCAAGTGAAGGATCAAGATATGAAGTGAAGCCTTTAAAAATTTTTGTGCACGTAAAGTTTCTTCAGCAAACATCAAGGTATATACATCTTGTTTTTGGATGCATCAAGTGGGAGAATATTAACGTATTTTGTTTTGTGATGCACCAACCAAGATTTTGTTTGTTGAAGATAAGGCTTATCCTGCGGTTGGTTATCCCTTCTTAAGATTTAAATCCCACGGTTGTCGAACGACTTGGAGGCTTGATGGGATGCCCTAGTGTTCTATAAAAGGGGACTGGTCCCCCTACTCAGAGGTATGAAAAGTTATTCTCGTGATACCATCCACACATGTATCTTTAGAGGAGTGGAAGATTTGATCTCAGACTTCTTCCATAGGTCAACAGCTTGACGATCAACAAGACGATCCACCATAGCGATCAGTAAGCTTAATTTATTTCCGCTGTCGTTGTGGTCTTGACCTCAGGCATACAGTTTTTTTTGCTTACATTCTATACTCTGACCGGTTGCTAGGATGGCCACTTCTTCTTCCCTGATGCCTCCTATGCGTATCATTTTCCCTGATGCACACCAAATCTCTTCAGTTTTTTTTTTCTATCTTCCCCACTAATTCTTGTTGGATGTCGCTTGCTAGTTGCTTTACCTACAGTGAGTTGGTGTGGTGGTTTAATTTGGACTACTGCAGGCTCGAAGATGAGGTGGTATAAAAGAGTCGAAGTTAATTGCTTGGTTGGTACTTATGATGGCTATGCACAGGAAGCTAGGTGGGTGCATTTCACCTGCGTCTCTTTTGTTGGACACTTCAGTTCTCGTCATTAGGGTAACCATAGTCTTTTATGCCAAAACTACAAAGCACAAGACCAAAGACCCTTAACTCTTCTAATTGGTGGGGCTGGTCCTCCTAAACTGGTTTAAATAAATGTTTTTTTTCTAGGGCTTCACTCTAAGGAGTTAGGTAGGAATGGCCAAGGATAAAAAAAAAAAAAATGGATTCTGAAAATTTACCAGAGGTAAGCCGATAGCCGGTAACCGGCTTATTACCGGTCCGTTTCTAGTCTATTCCAGTTTGCAATTTCACTTAATTTTTTTCTGTTTTATATTTTTGTTCTCAAAGCATTATGTTTGCCTATTCTTCTATAAACATTTAAATTAAGACTTCATTCAAATTAGTATAAAATCACTACTTTCTGGATTGTTATTTTTTTATTGGTCTAGCTAGGCCTGTACGGGCGGCAACAGGTGGTAACTGGCCAGTTACTGTTATTTTTTTTATCTCCAGATATGACTCGCATAATTATATATGATTATGTGAGGCAATAAAAGGGAGATTGTACTATAACACTATACAGCAGAGATTGATGCAATCAAATCAATTTCATGAATGTAGTGCTTGTCGTCGTGCATTAGAATTTTGTTGCATGTCGGGTAAAATCCTTTTTCATAGTTGTAGAACGCTAAAATTAAATAAATGCTATTTTTCTTGGTAATGGTGTTAAATGTGTGTATCAATACAGGAAACTATGTGAAAAAAAGGTGTTGACTGCTTCTTTGTTCTGTGTATCAACCAAGAATAACAAGTACTAGATCACAACGGGCCGCATGTTGTTGCGGGCGGTAGAAATTGCCGACACTGACAGAGATTCCACAGAGAAAGGAAATCTTTTTTGGGAACATCTTAAACAAAGGAAATAAAATTGCTATAATTTTTAAAAATCACAAAACCTTGATCATGATCTGCTTTTTTATGGTAGTTTAGGCATGCTCTTAGGAGCCTTCGAACAAATTTTAAAGAATCTATAAATTAGTAGCTCCATTAAATCAGTGAATTTGTTTTAAGTGCATCACTAGCATTGTTAGAATTTTTAAAAATCACAAAATTTTCATCATGATCTAAAATTTTGAACGTGGTGTAGGCATGCTATCAAAACCACTTTGAAAAATTTTCAATAATTTGTTGACGAGGGCTGGGAGACCCTTAGCCGGTCAACGCACGGTCAACAGAGCTCCCTAAATCGGCTACTTCGACCACGACCTGGACCATTTTGAGCTGCGTGCCTAGAGCTCGTGCGGCCCCGAGGTTGGGCCCCGCACGACCTTGGGCTCGGGCTGGCTCTTGCTCGGACGGCGCCCCCTGGAAAGCCGGAACGTGCGTTTACTCGACGGTTACCAAGACGTGGGATCGTGGAGCTGAGGCAGGCGTGCGCGAAGTGGTCGGGACGGTTACTGCCAGCCATCAACACGCATGAAGGCCACTACCCCGGGAATCTCTCCCGTCCGTTATGGGCAGGGAGGATATAAAGCTAAGGATAGCACAACCTAAGCGGGGACGAGACACCAGAGTTCGGGCATTAGATACCGCCTTTGTTGAGCTTGATCTGTAACACACCCTTGTACTCGAGAATAGCAAAGATCACTGCCACAAGGCAGCTGGAGTAGAGCTACTACCTTCACAGGGGCTCGAACAAGTATAAACCCGCGTGTCACGCTCATTGTCGCCTTGCTCCGACCACCGGCACGTCGAATCCGTTCTGTCGTTGAGCAAAGCTCAGCTCGGGTCCCCAGCATCACTAACCCCCTCTTCATTTCTGCAGTTGGTGATCCCGATCGTCGACATTTGTAAATTTAGTAGCTCAATTAGACCAGCAAAGCTGCTCTAAATGCATTAGTAATATAGACAGAATTTTAAAAAATTGCATAAGTTTGATCATGGTCTGAATTTTTTTTAGTAGATTAGGCATGCTTTGAGGACCATTATATAAAAATTTCAAAAATTTACAACATGATCTAATAGCTCAATCAAAGTAGTGAAGTTTATTAGCTTCCTTTGGGGAAAAAAAAAGAGAAACTGTATCTGCTACAGTATTCAGGAGCTATGGTAGCTGCGGCTGCCGGGATTCGAAGCCGAGACCCAACGCAGGCGGGCAGCGGTCTAAACCAACTAAGCTGAGTAGCGCATGCGCGACATGATCTGTAATAAATATATGAGTCTACTCAGTTTTTTATTGTAGAAAAGTGACGCGTGGCGGCATGGGGCCGTAGGCGGTCTCGCGCCGTTCCTCCTCGAGAATAGAGAGATTTATATGATTTTGCATTGGAGGCTTCAAACGTTATGCCCATTTTGGAACCCCATATTGCCAGGTTTGCCATCAGTTTACATCAGTAAAGTTTGGTTTTTGACCAGTGCAGGTTGCCTCTTGCAAGAAACTAATAGACACTACTACAGATGAGACTATCACAAGCGGTTTGAAACCGTTTTAAGAAGCGGTTTTAAAACCGTTTGTAAGCAACCGCGAGTGATACTCCCGTCGGTATCACAAGCGATTTTATAACCGCTTGTAGAAGTCACTTCAAAAGAGAAATAATATTGTGAGGACTGGGATTCGAACTCATGACCTCCTCACCCTCCTCGTGACCCACGTCTCACCCATCTAACCAACCCACCCGCGTGCTCTCGATAGAGTAGGGCATGCATTCCTTTTATTATTTGGCGGGCTTCCTGGCGGTTGGGGACACGAACCCCTTCTAGAGTTGGCTCTAGAAGGGATTCGTGTCTCCAACCGCTTCTAGAGCTCGAGGGCTCTAGAAGGGTTCGTGACCGAACCCTTCTGAGCCTAGCTCTAAGCGGTTCGTGTCACGAACTTTAGAAGGGTTCGTGACACGAACCGCTTCTAGAGCTAGGGTTTTAGAAGGGGTTCGTATCTAGAATCGCTTCTAGAGACCTCCTTCGGTCCGTTGCCCATGAACCGCTTGTGGTGCAGAGAGCACAAGCGGTGCGCAATTAACCGCTTATAATAGGCCGTTTGTGAAAGTCGATTCTGTAGTAGTGAGAATTTAAGTACAGAAGTACATGAACACTTGCTGCGTCTAAACGTTCTTCAATAAAGAACTATAATTCTTGCCTTGAGATGGCCATATACATCTTAATACTAACAGTAGCAGCTGGGTAGAGTGTAAGAGCATCTCCAACAGTGCCTAAAATCCATTCCCAAAACCTAATTTTGGGTTTGATTGTAAAAAAAAGTACTCCAACAGTTCCTCTTTCTAGCTCCTCAAATTTTGGCACGCCCAAAAACAGCACCCCGACTCCTCATTTTTGTGCACTCTCCGCGCTCCCAATCAACATTATTTCGCGCCCAGGATGGCCCACCGGACCAATTCAAAGGTGTTTTTGGGAGAAAATATAGGAACTGTTGGAGAACAAGGTATTTTGTAGACCCAAATTTTTTTGGGAAGATCCCAATCTAAGAATATTGGGAGTCTAAATATTAGGAACTGTTGGAGATGCTCTAACTGGACTAAAATATAACAGTGAAGTCAATTTACTCGGCAAGTACCATCGCGCGAGTTTTACACTAAAACACATCAAGCCACAGTGTTTCCAACCCTTGTTCTTAACCAATGCACCATGAAAGCTCCTTGCATCATTTCCATATTGTTTGTGAAGAAAATTGTGACGAATAGGCTCAGCCGGTTTCTTCAACAAACATGCCCTCCATCTCTAATGTCAAAGCCATATTCAATAATTATAACTAAAGTCCTAGATGGGGAAAACGGTCATGTGGATTATCATTAGGTTTTGCCGTCGTAAGTGCACTTCATTGAATATGCGAACGTGCCTCTGGCGCGTTGGTGAGTGCGAGCGTTGCTCGTCCCGCCCGGCTGCGTTCGAGCCTCGGCTCCCGCAGTTGCGCACGAGGCGAGGGCAGCGCGCGTCGTGTGCTTGCGTGCGTGGGTGGGTGGGTGGGGTGCGTGTGTATGCGTTTGTCGCTCGTCTGTTGTTCTCTCTTCTATAACGCATTGCCAGAGCTCCTGGCCAATTTTCAAAAAAAAAAAAAGTGCACTTCATTGAAACAATGTCATAATACTTCTCCATTTGTACAAAAGCAACCTACAACTCAAAATTAACCTACGGTGGATAAACTTTGAAGACGTTTTTAGAGAGTAATAAACTTAGAGCAGAGGATGGCCAAATGGATTATGGACTCGGGGCCGCATGTCGCTGCCACTGAGCTCGGCTGACGCCAGATGCCTCCTTAGCCGTGGGACGCAGAGGTGTCGGAGTTTTAGCTGCTGTAGCAATGGCGGCCGCCCGAGCTCGCCGTATTGA
This sequence comes from Guadua angustifolia, assembly GCA_036346375.1. Lineage (NCBI taxonomy): Eukaryota > Viridiplantae > Streptophyta > Magnoliopsida > Poales > Poaceae > Guadua > Guadua angustifolia. Next base: position 29,183,231 of record CM070522.1, on the reverse strand, counting down.
TGGGCCCGCCCCCGTAGACCGAATGGGTACCTTGTGCTCTGACAAGCACTCAAGCACTCTAGCACTCCCGAACTCCCCGATGCCTCCGATTCCTATCACATGGACTCCAGAACTGCTCGCTTCTTTCTCCTCTTCATTCTTGTTGGATGTCTCACGACTCGACTCGCGAGAGTTGCTATAATACTTACAGTGAGTTGGTGAAGGGAATCCTGGTTGCCACGTACTGCATGCATGCTATGAGATGGATGGTTGGTGGATGCATTTCCTCTTCGTCTGTTTCTCGAGATACATGGAATTCTAGTCATGGGGAATATCTTTGCCTTTATAACGATGATTCAACGCACATGCCCAAAGATCATCCAACCTTCATCCACTCGAGAAGGATACGCAGGGAGAGAAATCAAGAACTCATGTCTGCACAAACGTATATAGATTGGGGGTGTTTGTTGGTCCTTCTAAGATGGTTTGATTAAATAGTAAATACGTTTTTACTGGGTAATCACTCTTAGTTATGACAAGGGAACGGCTAGCACCCGGTTATACGATGCGAAGCTTTCCATAGCACGCATCGGTACAACGTACATTAGTTACACGCTCGCAATATTTGTTATGAACACTTGAAACAAATGAGATCCAATTTGATAGAAAATTTTGGGAAATCTCCTCCGGTCAATGAAAAATTAATAATCTTGCACATCTCTTTTTTTTTTTGGTACGAACACCTTGCAGATTTTCTTCAACATCCATCTCAGTTATGCTTTCCACCATCCAATATTCCCACCCCTCTTTTCTTACTCGTGCTCGCTGGAGAAGGGAGAGAGAGAGAGAAGAAGAGGCGCAGTAAAGCTAAATATTTTGCGCTGCCGGCCGTTGCGAGCCCATCGGCGATATCAGGTGCCGGCCGTTGGAGAAGGTTCTGGCTGGCTTTTCATCAGCACCTGCAAGTTCGAAAAGCATAGCTGCCAGGAGAGCATACGATACACTGCAGTTCAAAGATATGGCAACAGATCACATAAAGGCAATTGTATATGTAATAACACCTAAAACTGACATAGATCACACAGCCAAAGTTGCAGCATAACGCCTGGAGACAGAACATAAACACCAAACAGCTGCTTCCAAAAACTGACCCCAAACACAAAACCTAAACTCACACTGGATATTGAATCACAACATCACCAAAACACTTAGCCATGCATCCACCAAGCTGCTAATATGGTCATTCTTCCCCCCTCCTGCCACTTCATTTCTTCCCAGACAACTCCTCAGGCATTTCGCTCCAGATGACTCCTCAGGCATTTCGCCGAACACCTTGCGGGCAGTGGGATTAGAGAGGGAGGACGAGGGCGTGCGTAGCTATACCTCGGTCCTCCGGGGTGGAATGGTGGGGCGGTGGCAGAGGAGACGATGGCGAGGTGGCGGAGGAGGCTCCGGCGAGGTGGCGTCGGCGAGGTGGGTGAGGAGGCGGCGACGAGGTCACGCCCGCGCAGGAGGCCGGTCGAGTGGCGCCGGGTTGGTGGAGTGGCGCCGGGGGTGGAGTGGCGCCGGGATGGTGGTGTGGCGGACGAGGCGGCAACATCGCGCGAGGGCAGGCTGGGGTCTCGGCGGAGGGGGCGGTGAGACAGAGGAGAGAGCGAGGACTTAGAAATTTTGTGGTGCGAGGCGGGGACTTAGAAAAATTGGTGTGTGGACTACTTATCTGGGACCTCTACAAGCGGTTGGTAATACCAACCGCTTGTATATAGATTCTACAAGCGGTTGGTATTACGAACGCTTGTAAATGTGCCTAACAAAAATGAAAGGCTAGGGGCGCGCGGATCGAACCTCGCGGGCTCGACCGCACTCAAACACCACTCGCTAGCCGGGAGGAGATCTTGTCAACCTAAACCGGCACCATATTATTTTGAATATTAGCAGGAAGCACTACTACAAGCGGTTGGGATTACCAACCGCTTGCACAATCTCTTCCTGGCGGTTAGTATTTCCAACCGCTTGTAGAGGTATTCCACAAGCGGAATGGTATACTGGTAAAAGTAAAAAGGTAAAACATAAAATCATCAAAAATCTAAAAAATTCATAATAAAATATCAGAATTATAGAATCTGAAGAATTTGGAGAATTCATAACAAAAATCTGAAAAATTCATAATAAAAACTTGAGGATTTGTACAATTTGTAAAATTCATAACAAAAATCTGAAAAATTCATAATACAAGCACTTTATTTTTTGAAAAATGCTTTTGGCACTTTAGCACTAGGCGTATGAAGGCAGAGAGAGTGAGTAGGAGACTAGGCGTATGAAGGCAGAGAGAGTGAGTAGGAGACTGCACGATTTACTAGTACAAAAAGAAAGTGAACATCATTGCCACTTTCCTAGTTACATTGCAAGGTCGCAGTGCACACACCTCACCCCAACACTTAAATCTGTAGTTACAAAGTGCACACACCTCACCCCAACACTTTCCTAGTTACATTGCAAGGTCGCAGTGCACACACCTCACCCCCAACACTTAAATCTGTACATCTCAAGTAGTCACATACTTTGTCTTTACAAGTGTTCCTTCATTATGATCGCGACGTATGAAAGGAGCATCCACGTCTGTGTCATTGAGGAGGCTTATGTCGACATCCACAGCGAAAGGAGGGAGCTCGTCAAACTGACTATACTCTTCCTCATCTGTGACGTCCTCAACTCCAACAATCCTTCGTTTGCCTTGGAGAACCACGTGTCGCTTTGGCTTACTACTACAATCTTTCTTGTCCTTCTGCTTCTTAGGTTTGCTTGACATGTCCATTACGTAGAAGACCTGTCTCACATCATTCGCGAGGACGAACGGTTCGCGCCTGTAGCCGACTTGCGTGAGGTCCACGATTGTCATACCGTATTTGTCGACCTTCACGCCGCTTGAAGTCAGTTTGACCCATTGGCACTTAAATAGAGGGACCTTCAAAGGTCCATAGTCGAGCTCCCATATCTCTTCTATGAAACCATAATATGTATCCACCTTGCCTTTGTTGTCTTCGGCATCTATACGGACACCGCTATTCTGGTTGGTGCTCTTGTTATCCTGGGTTCTAGTGTAGAATGTGTAACCATTTATCTCGTACCCCTTGAATGTCACGATTTCACTAGATGGTCCCCGAGCCAAGCGTTGCAACTGTTCATTATCTGACCCTTTCAAAAGGATGTAGTTTTGTAACCAAGCCCGAAAGAATCCATGTGCTTGAGGTAATCCAATCCTCGAGACCTCCCGGAAATCGCGGCGTAGAATACTCTTGTGCTCAAGGACACAGGGGCCACTACGATTGATTGTATCAAAACCGTGAAATGTGCTTGCTTAAATGTAAGAAGATCATTGCATGCAATTGCTTTCCTTCCTAGTGTCCCTTTTCCCCGTAGCCTCCCCTCATGGCGTGATATAGGGACGCCGATCGGGTTTAGATCATTAATGTAATCCACACAAAACTCAATCACCTCCTCTGTCCCATAACCCTCGGCAATGCATCCTTCCGGACGAGAACGGTTACGGACATACTTCTTTAGCACACTCATGTACCTCTCGAAAGGGAACATGTTGTGCAGATACACGGGTCCGAGAATACCTATCTCTTTGACAAGGTGAACAATGAGATGGACCATAATATCAAAGAATGCAGGAGGAAAGATCATCTCAAGACTAACCACACTTTGTACCACGTCATCCTGCAGCTTACTTAGTTTATCTGGGTCGATGACCTTCTGTGAAACCGCGTTGAAAAAAGAACACAGCTTTGTGATTGTCCCACGTACCCACTCGGGCAGTATGCCTCTCACAGCCACTGGGAGCAACTGTGTCATTAACACAAGACAATCATGGGATTTCATGTATGCGATTTTATTCTCTTTCGTGTTTATGAGTCTCTTTACATTGGAGGAGTATCCGGAAGGACCTTCACTGCTGTTCAGAACTCTATCATGCTTTTTTCTCTTCTTTGCTTAGAGTGTAGCTCGCAGGATGTAGGTAATGTTGTCCTTTCCCTCTTTTTCCGGATGTAAGTCGTTCCTCGGTTCCAAGACTTTAAGGTCCTTCCGAGCTTGCGGTGTATCTTTCGATTTTCCGTACATATCTAGGTAGCCTAGCGAGTTCAAGCGAGACATTCTTCGTGATGTGCATGAAGTCAATTGAGTGTGAACCTCCATGACTTCCCAATAAGGCAAGTCCCAAAATATTGACTTCTTCTTCCACATGGGTGCTGACCATCCTCATTACGCACATGTTTGCTTCGAGGACCCTTTCCAAATACTACTTTCAAATCCTTTACCATAGCAAACACACGTGGCCCACTACGATCTTTGAGGCCTTGCACGAAGGTCCGGTTGACCGTTAAATTTCTGCCTTTCTTCATAGCGGGTGACTCGTAGAAGAAACCTACGGTGACCCATGTACACAACCTTCCGAGAGTTTTTCAAGTACATGCCGTCCGTTTCATCTAAGCACTGGATGCAAGCTCTATATCCTTTGATAGTTAATTTGGACAGAGTTACGAGAAGCGAGCCGATCGTTGATTGTTACAAATAACAAAGCACGTAGGGTGAAATACTCCCTTTTGTACTCATCCCATACCCTTGCACCATCCTCCCACAATGTCACAAGATCTTCAACCAATGGTTTCGGTGAACATCGATGTCATTTCCGAGGTTGCTTGGGGCCTTGGATCAACAACGGCATCATGATGTACTTTCGCTTCATGCACGACCATGGAGGAATGTTATAGATACATAGTGTAACAGGCCAGGTGCTATGGCTGCTGCTCAATTCTCCGAAAGGATTCATCCCATCGGTGCTCAACCCAAACCTTATGTTTCTCACCTCATCTGCGAAGTTCGCATGCGTCCGTCGACTTTCCTCCACTTGTGAGCCATCTGCGGGGTGTCTAAGCATCCCGTCGTCCTTACGCTCTTCTTTTTCCAAACGAATATTCGGGGATGGCGCTTTGTTAGCAAACATACGTTTCAATCGGGGGATCAGAAGGAAATACCACAACACTTTAGCTGGAGGTCTCTTCTTCTTACGCTCTCCATCTATTTCACCTGGATCGTCACGTTTCACCTTATACCGTGATTCTTTGCACACTGGACAAACATCCAAATCAGCATACTCATTACGATCTGAGGATACAATCATTAGGACATACGTGTATCTTCTGTACTTCCAATCCCAAAGGATGACGACTTGCTTGGCTTCATATGTAGATTCGGGTAGAGTGTTATCTTCGGAAGCAACTTCTTTACGAGTGATAACAACTCATCGAATCCCTTATCGACACACCATTTGTAGCCTTCCATTGCATGAGTTCGATTAGGTATGCAGCTTTTTGTGTCCCCCTTACAGTTTGGGTACAAAGGAGTTCTGTGGTCCTCTAACATCTTGTTGAAACTTCTCAAAGCTGTCTTTCATTTGTGTAGTCTCCTCTCCAATCACGTAGCATCTGGTCTAGCTCATCATCACCAAAGTCACCAACTGTTTCTTCCACGGAGCAAGATTGCGTGCCATCAGGGATCTTGTTCAATCCATCTTCCTCTTCCTCGCCTTCTTCATCGTCTTCTGGCTAATCGCCTCAACTTCGCCATGGTTGCTCCAACAGTATAGTTTGGCATGAAACCTCTCATGATCAAGTGGTTCATAACTTGCCATCGCTGGGAGTGCTCCTTCTCGTTCTTGCAATCTACACACGGACAACATATGAAAGCGCACGAGGCAAGAATGCAACTACGATCGAGAAAAGCCTTGACGCCATCAATGAACTCTCTCGGCGACGGTCCGCATTGTACATCCATTGCCGATTCATCTACACCAAGTTATAATTTCATTTAAAATTATAACAAATTTAGTTACAAAAATTATAACCTAACTTATAGGTACATTTAAAAATATATAGCTCACAAGCTCTTAAATCTACCTTAGTAATTATTTTTTCTTCTTGAGTCTACAATTAATGACCATATTTTTTCTTCTCCAACAAAAAAGCTCCACCTACACCGTCATACAATTAAAAACATACCTTTCTAATTTTTTATCCTTTCTACCTTTGTAATTAGTCTTTTATAGTTCTACATTTTTTCTATTTTATTTCATACACCATGATTATCTTCCTTGCAATGTACCTAGATCTCCCCAACTTATTGTGATATTTAAGATTCTAAAGGTAACAAGCACCTATATCTACACCCTACATCTTCATACAACAACAAAAACAAGCATACAAAATATATTTTGGGGAAGAACTCCGTAAATTTGATCATGCATGTTCTTGCTTAAAAAGTTCAAGATTTCTCCACATCCATTGAAAAAAATTGCAATATCTAAGTGAGAAGGATGTTGGCATGATGTCACTAACCTTGAAACACTTAATTTGGAGCTAATTAATCACCTCCAATTAAAAATTTGGACAGCACCTCCCCAAACGATTGCTTGGCCCGCCCTTCTCTGTTCGATGTACCTCTGCTGCAGAGCTCGTGGAGGAAGAAGGGTTTAAATGGGCTGGCGGGAGGGCTCGAGCGGTTTGATACGAACCGCCACGTATGTTACTTTCTAGAAGCGGTTCTTGTGTCAAACCGCTTCGGAAATCAAGCGAGTTGAGACAAGAACCGCTTCTAGAAAGCAACATACAGAAGCGGTTCTTATCTCAAACCGCTTCTGGAAGCCCTCTCCGGACCATTGCCTACGAACCGCTTCTAGTGCGAATATCACAACGGGTTCGCACCAAACCGCTTCAAATAGCCCGGTTGTGATGCCCAGTTCTGTAGTAGTGATTCATTAAACTTGACATAGCCAAACCTTTGATTCCATCAGCTCGGAGTACCAGCTTGAAATGATGACTCATTGTGGCTTCGGTCACCGCTGGAGGGAGTGGGTATCCGTAGTCCTTGCTTCCTCCTCCTCCAAGATCATTCTAAATGGAGTTTAAGGTTAATCACTCAGACACAAGAGGGGATGTCGATAGGGGAACTCAATCTCACCCATGCTATTCATTCTAGCCCTAGAACCTCTGCAACAGTTGATAACCAAGGCATCATAGCAAAATCTCATATCACCAATCCTATCTCAGCGGTTGCAAATGTGTATGTCCATGTATGACGACGACGTCGCAATCATTGCTAACCCAATCTCGCAAGAGCTACAGGTCATACAAGCTACTCGCGCCACTTTTAGTGGAGCAATAGATCTGCAGGTAACCCTTCACAAGTCTAAAATATACCCAATACGGTGTGCTACTTTGGACATGGCAGCCACTTTACAGGGATTCCTAGTCCACATAAAATATTTCTCCTATAGGTATCTAGGGCTCCCACTTCAGCCATCAAAGCTTAAACGGATAGATGTCTAGCCTCTCATTGATAAGGTGGCAACTAGACTTGCGGGATGGAAAGGAAAACTATTGTCAAAGGCTGCCATACTATTTTTGGTTGACTTGGTGCTTATATCATTAGGAAGCTACCATTTAACAGTCTTTCCCCTATCCAAATGGGCAACCAAAAAGATTGATAAACTTCGAAGGAATTTCATTTGGAGTGGGGGTCGGGAATGTAATGGAAGACATTGTTTATTCAACTAGAAGAAGGTGTGTAGGCCTAGAGCCTTGGGTGGTTTATGGATCAAAGACTTAGACAAGTTTGGAAGAGTACTTAGGTTGTATGGCTATGGTACGAATGGAAAGACCATTAGAGACCATGGGTTGGGACGAGGTTGTTGTGTAATGACAATGATTGTGGCCTTTTTAATGCAAGTACCAAAATCATTTTGGGCAATGGTACAAAGGTGAAATTCTAGACATCTAATTGGATTGAAGGATCCTCCCCAAAATTCATTGCTTCGCAATGCTACCAACTAGTCCGAAGAAAGGCCAAAACAATGCAAGAGGAATTACGTAACAATAGCTAACTTAACCCCTAAAAAAAGAATAATGACAGATACATAGCTTCAGTAGTTTTTCATTTTATTGTAGGCCATATAAAGGATCATGTTGCAACCTCATATGTAGGATGACATCAGCTGGCATTGGACGATGGATGGGAATTTCACAACAAGACGGCATACAAGGTGGAATTCCATGGTTCAATGCCGGATCACAACTACAGAATAATTTGGGAAGCAAAGACAGAAAACAGGTGTAGGTTTTTCACATGGTTGTTAATCAATATAGGATCCTAATGGCGGATAGGTTGGCTATGAGAAGTTGGCCTCATTGCACAGTATGTCCTCTATGCGGTTCCAACCTTGAAAGAACTGCACACTTAATGTTTCTGTGCCCTTTTGCGAGGCAACTTTGTGGCACATGTACTTCCATAACAAACAAATTCAGCACCCATCTTCACTCTTACACATTCCTACACTGTCCATCTGCTATTGGGTGGCAGGCTGTTCGAAAAAGCAATCTAGGCGAGCATAGAAAGGGGTGGACGGGGCACTAATATATGGTTTTTTTGGAACATTTGAAAAGAAAGAAATGGGCACCTTTTCAACAACCAATACAAATTAGTGCAAATGGTCTTTGGACTCATTTTGCAGGATATTACTAATAGAGAATTGGCATGCAACAATGACCGTCAACTGCACACCACAGCTTAATTCGTTGCATCATCACTTTCCTTCGCAGGTGGTCAAGGGACAAGGAGATCAGAAGAGCGACTCCTGGTTGGTAGTAGCATTGGCCTAGTTCGGTGGACTTCTCAGACATCAGGGAATTACTTCGTAGCTTAGTATTGGAAGAACTATGCTGCCAAAGAAGGATGCAGAGGCAACTCTTCCAGCCTTGTTTGAAAGGGAAGGTGTGAATATGAAGATGGATGACTTCAAGCTTCTAGCTACATGGAACTTTAAGTACAGGTTCGGGCCTAATAACAAGAGCAAAATGTGTATATTGGAAACTATTGGAGAATTTGTGAAGTCTCATGGTCTCCAGATAGGGGACATCTTCATCATCTACAAAAGCTCAGAGCCTGGTAGATTGGTTCGCGGGAAGAAGGCCATTCAGCAGAGTGCTCCCGTGCCTTGCCTGGAATGCAACTGAAAATTGCCATGATGACCTTCTTTCACTGATGCTTCCCATTCTCATCACACTGTAATGCACATGCAGAACTACTTGATTCTTGTTTTGCCTTCATTGTCCAGTCTTTTTGGTTTGGCGCTTGCGAGTTTGCTACTGTGCACTCACTTTGGGATGTGGTGTGTAAAGACGAAAGATGAAGACTCAAAGATGAGGTTGTATTATATAACTGGGTGTGAAGTTGCTATTTATTGTTAGGTAATGTTTAGTTGTTTCTGAATCACTTTCAGGTCTTAAGTAGTTAAGTCTGATGGATTGAATCTTTGCATTTATTCACATGAGTAAAGCGGGTCCTCAGATCATCAGATGGCCTACTACCTTTTTACTTTGTAGAATGATGACACAAAATTATAAAAAAATCATTACATGGTATACTAAAACATCAAATTTCAAACAATGGCGCCCATTGGTTTTAAAATTGTGTTTTGCTAGCAAGTGTTTGTATAATGTCAAGAAGTTTGTAGGAACCTTAACACAGGCAGTATTTATACTTCGCTTGTTTGAATCACAACACCTTACATGTATTTAATCTTATTTAAAAAACTATTTAAATGATGTCACCACAATAATTGATTCAAGATTGTACAAACAAATGGTACAATTGTCATTTATCAAATCTCAACCATTAGATGAACATTCTGTTGGAATGATCAATGACTTCATTTCTTGGTTTCACGAGGTCAAACTGGGAACTAATAGGCATCTGAACTGTCCAATTTTGCGAGGGTCAATTCCATGCTATGGGCGGCGCGATTGCTACTGCTAAATTATCAGCGATTGCAATCTCTAGATTGAATGAATACTGTTGATTTCAATACAAAATTTTCATCCTCCTATTCTAAGGTCAGTTTGCACCTTATATGTTTAAGGTAATAAGCATAGTGAATTTCCTGTTGCTCGCACACTTGTAGAGCTGCAAATATGTATCAAACATTTTTTTTAGCTCTTTCACAGTACACTAAACTTAATATATGCTGTTCATTCTTTTCGGTCCAATGGATAGGATTAATTAGTATTTATTTATACTTCCTCTAGTAGTATGGTAATAGAAATATCTTTAACAAATCAATGGCTAGATCTGATTTCTACTACCTACTATATACTACTAGTATAATGCACTGTAAAATTTTCTTGTTTTGTTAAAATACTAGTCTTGGGCTGAGAAATAAATTCTCTCTCCGGTTTCTTTGTGACCTCGACTGATAGGAGCTGTTTACTACATATTGCATAACTTAAGAAGTGATCACAGTAGCCTTGATGAGGTAGTCCTCCCTGTTTAATAGATCTCCTTATTGCCAGGTTTCATATTGCAAAAATTCTTCACCAAAGATTCCAGGTCGACACCTGGTAATGCAGGAGGCCTCTTGTAACAGCACAGAATTACATGCAATTTTTTTTAAAAAAAATGCAGCTCTCACCTTGAGATGGTCAAATACACGGTCTTCATAGAAGTAGCCAGACTTAGTGCCTGGACAGACATTAGGAAAATTGATTCTGGATTCTGGGAGAATCGGATGGGTGATAACGTACTTTTGATTTTGTATATAAACTCTGCTTCTGATTGTAGCAATGGATTCTAGGAAACTTCTCCCACAATCAAAAGCTAACACAAAATCAAAAATTATCACCCACCTGATTCTCCCAGAATCCAGAATCAGCTTTCTCATAATCTATCTCAAATGGAGCCATTATATATCATCGTCAAGATTGAGTTGAGGAACACTGCACAGCATACTGTCTACAGATTAGTTCAGTTCATGGTAGTTCTACAGAGGAGGGCTAGCTAACATGAGGTGATGTTAAAAGTAAGAGTTCAGATGGGAATACGAGATTTTTAAAAAGATTCCTGTGAAAGAATGTGCATGGCTCTTATACAAACATTTATTAATTTTCTAGGCTTGTACTCTTAAGTGAATGCATCAATTTTTTAATATGTGTAAGTCAAAGAGATAGGTAACTAGATTATCCTTGTACAGGGCTGGATCCACATTCGTCTCCAATTAACGAAATATTCTGAATCTTGCGCCTTCCCCTCCCATTATTTTGTTTGTTGTTGCTTTCTTGTTGCTATACTAACTATGAGAAGCCATGTTTGAAGAAGCTAAGAATGCAGAATACTCAAATATGAGAGGGTATATTGAACAATTGGAAAAGTGAATTGTGGAGGATGGTACTTATTGCCATATAAGTGGAGGAAAATTTGATGATTTGCCCCGGTTTTCCTCTGCCTTTGATCATTTGCCCTGTGATGTCTCATTGACATGCGGGCCATGGGACCACACGTCAGTGAGACATGCGGGGCAAATGATCAATTGCACTCACAAAAACGGGGCAAATCATCAAATCCCCCGTGGAGGAAGGTCAGTAGCTTGGAAGGCGCATTTTCTCTCATATATTTCTCGATATATTTCAAGTTATTGTTTTCCGACGGAGTCTCTGTATTTATGCCTCAGTGTTAATACATTTGCCCAAAGATTGTTCTGCCTTTATTCCAATTTCAGAAAAAAAAATTCAGTAGGAAAAGATTAAGCTGTAATATTACAGTAAGCCCTTTTGTTACAAAAGTTTAATGCTTGAAATCAATCGCATATTCTTAGTACCAGTAAACAGCAAGGATTTATCGGTGCTAAGAGTAAGTTAGTGAAAAAGAAAGCTTGCTACAAATCATTAGTAAGGTTCCTCTGTATTGTATGATATACGTAATGGAATAAGAATTCATATGTACCCATAGACCATAGTACCCTTGATTCAAGACTACCCTACTACATTACACAGATAATATCAGGCTGACTTACGAAGTTCAACAGATCAACTTATTGGTAGGTTGGATGTCGCAACCATTCTTCACCATGCGTTCATAGGGTTTAGTTCTAATTGAACTAACTTTCAAGATTTCCCAAAGCAACTCCTCTCATCCAAATACCCTACAACTTTTACCTTCTGAATGGTCATGTGACAATTAAATGGCAATATTGTTCTTTTTTTGACAGATATTTGCACTAGAAAAACATATTATTCTTCGTTACTTCCATGTGGATCATAAGTAGGGCTTTAGGAAACAGTTACCAGCACATGGATGGTTCGACTTCGAAGTGCCAATCGTCTAGAACCTTCAACTCAAACCATAAGCTAGCGTGGCCAAATTTTCACCGATGCCTCCTATTCGTATCACACTGAGATAGATACACATAGAAAATATCTGGTTTTCATTACATGCTGATGCTGTTTTTCCTCCTAGCCCTTACTATGAGATGTGGTGTGAGGAAGAGTAGTAGTGAATTCTCAAAGATGTGGTGGTATTAAGAGAGTGGGAGAAGTTAATGCATTGCTGAAGTAACTACATATTGCCACCCACACTGCAGGATTGGTGGCTGCATTTCTCTTCTTCGATTTCTTGAGACATTTTGAATTATTGCCATTGAGAGAACTATTACATTTATGCCGGTGTGTCAAAGCACGTGCCCAAAGAACATCCAACCTTTATCTGGTCTGAGAAGACTACATGTGTCACGTGTAGGCAGATATTAACATTTTTTTTTTACAAAAAGGAGAATCACAAGCCCCCCTCCCCCACCAATTTATTCAAACCGAAAAAATATTCACTGTTCAGTTTATTGTCTCAATTAGTTGCATTGGTGGCTGCTAAAGCACCAGGCCTCAGAGAGTCGAAGAGCTTCCTCCTCAACATAGCATAAGGGAAACAAAAAGGCCAGATCCAGCGTCCCTCGTAGTTCTTCCTCAAAGAGAAAACTTGTAGCTGCTTCAATCGAAGTTCCATGCTCCCAGCCCATGGTTGAGCGGCTGCGCATTGTTGTTGATAATAGCTGTAGGATCGAGACGCACCAAGAGGGGGGTGAATTGGTGCAAACTAACACCTAAAACTAATTTTTTTTTGTGTTTTAATCTGAATAGTAGATCAAGACAAATACGCATGCATAAATATAAATTAATCTGCTAGAGAAAAAAAACAGATCAAATACCAGAACTCATACTTACTCAATAGTTCAAAACGGATACATGAATTCCTTTTACAATGATGCTCATCTCTCTCTGATCTCCTGATTTTTCTCTCTCTTTTGCTTCTCTATTCCCTCAGCAACATCACGTCTACAGAGCTGATTCAAAGTACCTTCGCGTGTACTGTAGCTTCGGTTACTGTAGCATCGCGAGAACAGAAGCACCGAAGTCCTCGCCTTTTCCTTTTCTTCCGCCGTCTCCTGCTGCGTTGTTTCTTTTTCTCTTTTTCGGTATCGCTTCTTCTTTTCTCTGCTACTTGTATAGCACTACAAGCCTAGCCGTTTCTTACTTCTAATCGGATAGGCTGCAAATTAAACCGATCAGACTCAACTACGGACTCTTACTTGGCATGCATGCAACGCCTATGGACTCTTGCTTGCCGCATGCATGCAACGCTGAGAACGACACGGACTTGCACGACTAGATAATCTGGCCATGCAGAAAACGACAGACTCGGACACGGACACGACTTCCACCCGGCCCAAAAGACACATATGCATACGTACGGCCCACCTGTCGCACTTGCATAACTTGCCTGCACGGCCCCACTGGCCGCCACACTACGTCGACCATCTGCGTAGACCTCTACGCATCCCGACTCGCTGCACCACCCGCGACTTTCGCGTGCTGCGCCTCCTGCACCTACGATTTCGCGTGCCACCTGCACCTCTGCGACCTCGCGTGCTGCGCCTGCACCTCTGCGACCTTCGCGTGTGCTTCCCTCGGGTTGCGCGCCACCTGCGCGGATTCTCCCCGACCTGCAATGTACGTCCATCTGTGTCCGCCTGCGCTGCAACGTGCATCTCGCGTCCCTGCGTTGCACTTCCTGTTGCCGGCGCTGTATCTCCTGTCACAAATAAAACAAACTCTCGCAGTTCCTTATTTCATAACAAATATTGTTGTCAAATAAATCATCACACATATATTAAATTGTTGTCAAATTAATCATCACAATATAAATTTCGCAAATGGGAACTAACAATAGCATACTTCCTTGCTGCGCATTGTTGTTTTTTCCTACCAATTATAACAACGAATATATATATTGTCGTGATTATCAAGGAACTACGGATTTAAGAAGACCTTTAAAGGAACTACAGATTTAGAGCTCTTTTTTGTTTCACTTGAGCTACAGGTTCAAGAACTCCAATAGAGAAAACTTGTAGGTGCTTCAATCGAAGTTCCATGCTCCCAGCCCATGGTTGAGCGGCCGCGCATTGTTGTCGATAATAGCATACTTCCTTGCTGCAGTTCTGAGATATGAACTCTGGGAGATGTATGCTTAGTTGAAAGTAGATCACTCGTCTGCATAGAGTGGAAATGTTGTCTTCACGGCGTATAGGCCTTTTAGCTTGTGAATCACTTAGCATCATCAGGGTAAAGGTGCAAAACACTACGCGCATACTCTCCTCAGGGAATTAAGGCCCTGTTTGTTTTAACCGATTCGGATTACGGCCCCAAAAGCGAATCGAAACAAACAGCCTGATTCTAGAATCCGATTCTCACAATCCAGCCCACCCATATACACTAGAATCCACAATCCACTTCATATGTGCTTCTGGATTCCAGCTTTTGGAGAATCAGCTTCTCTACAACCACAATCCAGAATCAGCTTTTAGAGAATCCAAAGCTGTAACAAACAGGCCCTAAATCCTTCTTACATGACACCAGAACTGGATAACATGAGGGGATAAATAAGTTGTTAAAAACTAGAAGGTTCAGATGGGAATACGAGATTTTTGGAACTCTGGGTCCACCTTCAGATGTAAACAGTAAGGGAGTGTAAGTTAGTAACGAGAGCTTTGTATTGTATGATTTATGTAACGGTGATAGACTCGTAGTACCCTTGACATATATAGGAAGCCAGAATGGGGTCCCTGGGCACCATGATTTCAAATGCGTGAATTCAAGCTATATTCGAGTATATTTTTCAAAAATTTTGTAGGGTATATACCCATCTTTAAAAATTCAAATAAAACACATACCTTTGAAAAAATATACTAGAATTCAAAAATTTTGAACTAGTTTGGATCACATGCTTTGCTGATTTATATATATAATCAGCACATACCTACAACCAAACTATCATCAAAAAGAGAAACTCTAGTTTGAATTTTAGTTCAAACTTGTTTGAATTAGTTAGTAAACTGGTTAAACATAGCACTTAAAAAATTTCGCATGAAAATACATAGAGGAAATATCCTTTTTAGATCATTAATTTTATATATAAATTAGCAAAGCATGTGATCCAAACTCGTTCAAAATCTTTGAATTCGAGTATATTTTTTCAAAAGTATGTGTTTCATTTGAATTGCTAAAGATGGGTATATATCTTACAACTGAAATTTTTTAAAAATATACTTGAATATGGATTGAATTCATGCATTTGAAATCATGCTGCACCATGATGCCCCATTTCGGCTTCCTCTCTCTCTCCAACCGCTACTCACAGAGCAACGTTGGTATGTTACCAAATATTACTATCATTTTTGGAACTTTTTTATGATTTTATTGTTGCTTCATTTGAAGTTTATTACTGAATCTCTCCTTTAATTGTGCATCATATTCTGAAAATTGCTACTCACTTAAGGAACCACGAAAATGATAATATTTTTGTGTGAATATATTTATGCTATGAAAACTAAATTTTTGAAATATTGGAAAGAAATTCCAATGTTATATGCATTTGCATTTATTTTAGATCTTAGAGCTAAAGTTCGAGGATTTGCTAATATTTTCTCACTTCTAAGTGATGCAATGGGTACTAATTATTCTAGTTATTTTTCAAAATATTCATGCTAATTTATCTCAAGTTTATATTAAGTACGATCTGAAGCTTGTTGGAGTTCGCATGCAGCGACCTCCATCGGTACCCACAACAAGTAAGAAGAAAATTGCGTGGGGAAAGATATGGGGTATATATGACTCTACCTAAAGGAGTTCGTGAGAAGCTAGCTATCTATCTCAACAGCGACATTGTCAACTACAAAGAGTAGTAAGAGGAGGACTTCAACATTTTTGCAGTGGTGGCACGAGCACAAGAAACATATTTGGTGCTTTCCATATTAGCATAGGATGTGTTAACAGTTCCTGTCTCTACGATTTCTTTGGAGTTTGCTTTCAGTCTATTTCGAAGAATAATCAAGGAAAGAAAAACAAACCTACAAGTGAGATGGTGGAAATACTTCTCACTGTGAAAGATTGGGAACAATTTGATCAACAAGCTCAACACACTATAGAAAATGTTGAACTGACGACAACATTTGAACATTCTTATCTAGATAATTAGAAAGAATAATTGTAATCTTCACTTTTGTCCTGTATCACTGAATTGGACCAGGATCTGGTGTAGTTCCATGGGAACTGCAACTTAAGCAGTCCTTACGAGATCGTCCAATCAAAAACAGATGACCTAGTCTGGTTAAAATACTGTACTTTTTTACTGTGCATAAACACTGTTTATCATACTATAGCAAAACATTGTTCATCTTGTTTTTAGCCGATTCGAACTGTGTATTACTTCGATCGGACGGTCCATGCCTGTGGAGACTGCTTAAGTTGCAGTCCCCACAGGGACTGCACTGAATCCTTCTCCCACTAAGCTATAGGTTGTACTCTTTATTCTTTGCCAAGGTTTTCTCACGTTGAGTTTTTACTTGGCAAAGTTTTAATGAGGCAGCCAAATATTAATAAAGCTCATTATTTAATTCTAATTATGTGTCTCCTTTTTGAAGTTTGTTTCATATTTTTTGCTTTTTCTAACTTACATAGATTTAAAAAAAGTTTTCTACATTAATTTTAGTTTTTTTAATTATTCTAGATTTTTCCAAATTTTTCTACATTTTCTTTCAAAATGTTACATTTTATAATATATATACTTTAAAATTTTCATATTTTTTGAATTTTTGGGCCAAACAAGCCGGCCGTGGCCCGGCAACTCTCGTCGGCCTGTTAGTACTCGTGCCGGCACGGCATGGCCCAGCAACCACCCGGGTCGTGCTTAGGCTATGACCTCGGCCCGTGAGCTGGCATGACATAACCCATTTAATAGCTAGACCTAAATGGGTTGTGCCACGTTCAGGCCGTGCCGGGCTAGGCTGCCCATTTGGCCACCACTATCTGTGACCCTACAAGGGCATAGAATACAGGCTACTGTGGAGGTGGAGCAGCCACTCAGCACTAGTAGTTGATAAGAACTGTATAAAATAGATTAGACTATTAGTTTATTAGGTATTTACTAGGTATTTTTTAGATTAGACTATTAGTTTATTAGATATTTTTTATGTTATATGATGCATTAATCAACATATTTTTATTTTGCAGAGTCTCTTTTCGTGTGTAGTTGAATTTTTGTTGGCGAATTATCGAAGTGTGGTAGTGTCGTTCGATTATAGTAAGGTACTTGACTCATCTTTCTTTATTTTCATTTATAGAATGTTCACATATCTATTGACTATGCTTTTAATAAAAAAATTTTTTGCGGTTCTCAATTTTGCTTGTGTGATATGTATATGGACTTGTGTGTATTTATTGACCATAGTTAAGCTTGCCGAGGCTCTTGAAATTTCCTGGCTCCACCACTTGATTAGAGTAACATACAATATAAAAACAATAAGTGAGGTAATAAAGGACAACATTTTAGTCATTGCTAGTATACTTTGGTTAAAATACAAAACGGTGAAACATTGTCTACTCACAAAACGGTGGGAGCATGTATTTTAATTGGAACAGAGACCAAGTGGCCAGCCGGCAAAGCAAGACAAACATATATACGTGCATGGGTTAATTACAATGCGACGGC
The DNA here is from genome assembly GCA_036346375.1 of Guadua angustifolia. Classification (NCBI taxonomy): domain Eukaryota; kingdom Viridiplantae; phylum Streptophyta; class Magnoliopsida; order Poales; family Poaceae; genus Guadua; species Guadua angustifolia. The sequence goes on along the minus strand of CM070522.1, from coordinate 29,165,327 downwards.
TTAATTTGCACACCTACCAAGGTTTTCAAGCAAGTAGAAAACTCTAATGAATTAGTACTAGTAGAGTATTCTTCCGACCATAAATAGTTATCATTTTAGATATATATTTATTAAAAATTAGTTATTAAAAATGTATTTTAAAAACTACATCAATGTGAAACGATAATTATTTGTGGCCGAAGTGAGCACTGAGTAAGAGATCTCTTTTTTCCCCTTACGTACGTCTACTTAGTTTTGTCCCCCACCTCTCCTGAAAGAAACTTATTATTTGTTTGTCAGTGCCCGATCGATACGTAAATAGTTGTCGATCCCTACGTACGCATGTCGTCAATTGCTATGCTAGCTGGGAATACATCAAGCTCGAGCAATATTATACAGCATTGTTTAGCCGCATCGATCGATCCCTGCTGCATGGGTTACTTCAAGTACTATGTATCACATTGTTTTACGAGATAATTAATTAATTATTACCCTTGTTGTCAGCGACGTTGATCATTGGAAAAGCCGTTACAATTGCACTTTCGACTACTATTGTCGCTACTCTGTTTGCGAAAACGTTTTTGCGTTTCACATATAGTTTACCCAGGTGTTGTAGCTTGGCATCACGAGCGACGCGACATCCGTTTGGCGTTCCTCTGCAAGCCAAGTAGAGATCGAACAAGATTCCGCGCGATTCCCTCCCTCCGACGCCCTCGCCGGCGCAGGTGCAGCCACGATTAATGGAGGAGGAGAGGACGGGCGAGAGCTCCTCGCCGCCGCGCCAGCTGCCCCACCTCCACGACCTGCTGCGCCGCAGCATATACGAGCGCCTCCTCTTCCTGGGGAAGGCCACATCGGAGTCGAACCCCCCCTCCTTCCGGGACAAGCTCGACCTCCACTTCAACCGGCTGCCGGTCCGTTACCTCATCGACCAGGGCGTCGACAGGGCGGAGGACGTGCTGCTCCACCAGAGGATCCTCGACGAGTGTGCTCAGGCTCAGCCGGACACGCGCCCTGTCTTCCACGCTCGCTTCCTAAAGGTGACATGCCGGCTATACAACAATTATCTACTATGCAAAATTCAATTTATTTGGTGCAATTTTCACATTTCTTTTGCTCTATCCCTTGATGAGCAGTGCATTCCAGCAGTTGAACCGGATAAGGAAGGCAGCGGTAATCTCGAGCTTTCTGATGATCCATGCCAAAAGTTGTTGCAGGACCTCAGTTTGGAGGGAAGAAAGGCTGCCGACAACACGGCCTCCGCTATGTCCATCTCCTCAAGGTACCAAACCTAGCTAGCTACTACTCTAGCTTTCTTTATGTTTCCTGCTGAGTGCTGACCATCAGGGTGTAATATACCGTTTTGAGCTCTAAAATCAACCACCGTCTGGTACCGATTTTCGTCTAAAATCAGTATAAACCGAACCCTTTCTAAGTCATACTCTTTGAACTTGATGGTAAAAAAAAATAGAAAATGACCGATTTTGTTGATTTTTGAGCAATTTTCACTGATTTTTGACTGGTTTTCTTTGAAAAATCAGCAAAATAAATGAAACAATTTGAAAACCGATTTTGGACTGGTTTACTTCGCATAAAAATTCCTAATTTTTTGTAATTGGATTGGTTGATCGACCAGTATAGTTTATCGAGTCGGCTTGATATGGTCAAAAATCGTGATTTTCGAGCGATTATCGTCTATTTTTGGAACCCTGCTGACCATCACTACAATCATACCTCACCCCTCTTTTATATCTTTGCTTTTCATCTTGTGGTATCTCACACCAACAGCCAATTTGTCTCACCACCAAGGGCTCCTCCCCTTTCTTTTTTGATGATTTCAAATTGGAGATAAGTGTTGTATTTTGTCCTTCCTTCGACGAATCATCTTTTCCATGTGCTTTAGCTTACAATGTTTACTCGTTTGGTTTATCACTTTCATGTTAAAACTGGATTCTGAATTCTCCACAGGGATTCAAAAAATATCCTTCTTCATGAGATCATCTTCTCCTCCCTCGACAAGCCCAAACTCCTTAGCAGGGTAATGCCAATGTTTCCTAGTATTGCCTTAATATCCAATTTCATATAGCTTGCTTTTCATATTAGACCATGTCAAGTTTCTTACGACAAATGGTTGTTCAACAGCTAGCTGCATTGCTATTTGAGGTTGGATTGCATATTCGTGAAGCTCATGTTTACTCTACAACCGATGGCTTTTGTTTGGCCATTTTTGTTGTTGATGGGTGGGAGACAGAGGTAAAGTTGGTTTTTCCCCCTTTTTTCGAGAACCAGGTAAAGTCAGTTTAAGCATGCCTGTATGTAGTGCTGGACTGTTTATGGCTTTATGAACATATTATCTCTGTTCTGTATTTGAAATTCTACTATATAAGCTCCAGAAGTAATTAAAGAAATTTGTCAGTCTGGAATGTTGTATATCAATTCTATCATCTTACATTTCTCATAGACAGAATGAACCATGAATCTCTTATATTACATTCTCTTACATGTCGCTCACTTTGCAATTGTACATGCAGGAGACAGATGATTTGCTCAGAAAGATTAAGGAGACATTAACACAAGACAATGTATGTAGTGCTTATTTGAATACTTTTAGTTTCAGTCGTCGGCAAGCCATCTGAATGCTTGTTTTTGTCTCACTTATTCACAGTATATGCAGAATTACGCACGAAGATCTGCTTTCAGTTAGCACGCCATGCCTAATATTTCCTGCCAGAACGATTTAAATTGTTTCCATGTAATTTGTAGGCATCAACATCTAATTCAACAAATTCTTCAGCCTCGGAGAAATTACTTAAGCTACAACAACAGGTTGGAGATTCAGAAATCAACTGCAGCATGCTAATAATGGGGCAAAAGATTGCATCTGGATCTTCTGCGGACTTGTAAGAACTATTTGGCACTTGACATTTGGGAGTAATACGATCACCACTAGCCTCAATAGACAGTACTCTCTGCATGATGGCATGTGCTGACAAGGAAATGTTGGCATATTGTCCTGAAGCCAGCTGACAAATTTCCATGAATATTATTAACCTATGTTTGGCTTTGGTAGGCAAAGCCATACAAGAGTTGATTATCATACGGATCTCATTCATGTTCTACTTCACAGATATCGAGGTACTTATAATGGTTCGGATGTTGCTATAAAGATGCTCAGAATTGCAAATCTCAATAATCCTCCAGAAGTTGAGTTCTTTCAGGAAGTACTTATTCTAAGGCAAGCCTTCTACAACCGTTATTGAATTAATCAGTACTGTTTTATTTTTACTAATTCAAGATATTTTTCCTACAGGAGTGTTAATCATGAAAATATTCTTCAATTTTATGGGGCATGCACAAGGAATCCATACTTTTGCATTGTAACAGGTACCACCAGGGATTTTTATATTTGGGCTGGAATCAATTCTGTAACCATTGCTACTGACTTGGATAACAGTGCTATGTGCTCATTCTAGTAATCAGATGCCCGTTAGGAGATCCAACCGCCTAACAGAGATTTCGCCACTATTTCTAGTTTAGATGTAATTTATGTCTATCTGATTTTTGATTCCATCCAGGTTTTTGTAATGTTTGGGACCTGCGTCAAACCAATGTTATACATGCGTGCTTGTGTCTTAGACTCATATTCAGTATTTTTACTATTTTAGCAAGTTTGCAAATTTCAATGTAGTCCCGTCTGTATTAATGAGCTCACCTTCTTCTCTTGCGATTGGTTCTGTTTCTTTCAGAATACATGCCTGGAGGGAATTTATACGACTTTCTTCACAAGCAGAATATTGTTTTGGACCTCCTTACAATTTTAAGGATTGCTATCGGCATATCAAAAGGGATGGATTATCTGCACCGTAATAACATCATACATAGAGATTTGAAGACTGCAAACCTGTTCATAGGCTATGATCAAGTATGCATACTAATTCGAAGTGTTAAAACTATTGGTTCTCAGTGCCCATTTTCTTCTGCCTTCCTAATATCTGGTATGAAATCTGGAAAATATATAAAAGTAGTCGGTAACCTTACAGTTCTCCTTTTGCTTTTCGGTCCGATAAGGTTGCTTTGGTATAAGTTGGTCTTTTTTTTGAAAAAAAAGTTACCTAAAGATTTACAATCCACATCTGGTAGACTGCAAATGGCATGATGATGAGCATTTTCTAGGAGTAACATTTTTAAGCTCCAAGAAATTCTTTGTAAGTTTCAAAATATATAGAGAAAAATGGAGTTATAATTCCATTTAGAAAAATACGCGTTGCTTAAGAACTCAATCTCAATTTTACCTTAATATGTTTGTCTTTTCCAAACAAATGATCTTTGTATTTTTGAAAATATGAAAATTTGATTATCTTATGTTACAAACTAAAGTTGTGTGACTATAAGTATGCAAAACCACCTTCATGTTGGAGACTTAGATGAGAAAGTGATATGATAAATGTTTATTTAATTGAAATTAACTAACCTGCCTAGTTATTAACCTGTAGATCTTCTCCTGGAAATAGGGTGTGAAGATTGCAGGCTTTGGTGTGGCTCGACTTGGAAGTCAGGATGGACAGATGACTGCTGAAACTGGAACCTATAGATGGATGGCTCCCGAGGTACGGTTGAACTCTTGTTTATTACCCTTTGAAACTTGCTTTTCTTTCATTTTAGGAAGCTTTGATGTCCTGTTTACTTTATTTCAATTTGCTTACTATTCCATTGTTATCTGATATACCAAAACTTCGAGCCAACCTTTTGCTTTCACTTGATCTTTTATTTGCTCATGAGAAGTTGGGGGGCTGCTTGGATCACATCCTTTTCGGAATGAAGCATGCCTCAACTTCACTTAACTTTGCATCGCTTTCAAATTTCACTTGGTTCTGACTTCTGAAAAACTCTGTTTTCAGATTTTTTAGTAACCAATTAGTGAGTTAGGCCTTATAAGTTGTACCTCATTGAAGATTTAAGTTTGGGAACTTGTGGCTTCATATGAGACATGTTATTAGGTGAATCCAAAGGCATGGTTCAAAGCTGGGGTCCTGGAGACACCAAAGACCAGTCAGATCCTGATAGGCAAATATGGATTGGGTAACAGCATTCAAATCAATAAGGGACATTGCTCCTGAAACTCGTTGGTGCAGGAGTGATGAACCAGCCAGTGTTAATGTAAGAGCAGCATGTTAAACTTCTTGAGTTCCCCCATGCTGGCGCCACTAATATGGTGTTTATAGGATCAGTTTGAGAGGCTTTGGGTCAAACAGTGTCATTTGGACATCTAAAATGCCTTTGGCAATTGAGTTACCTTGTTGTCGGGATCTGGATTACCAAATCTAAAATCCTTTGTGTATACTGCACTAGTTCAGAATCACGCTAGTGCACATAGTGGCAACATAGATGAAATACTATTCTATTTAATGAATTAACTAAAAAACTAGCAAATTATTATCCAGTAGTACCAAAGGATCTTATGATGAAGGTTCACACAACTATACTGCATAGAATTAAGAAACAAATAAAATATTGCAACGGAAATATGATAACCTGGGCCATTCGACATGGCACAGGCAATTGTCGGGGGACACATCCCTAGTTCATGAAGTCTTTGTAGTACTCCTCATAGAACTCTGTATTCATTGGTCTTTCCTCAGTAATTAATTAATAAAGGCATATAGCTGTGAGTATATAAAGTATTCAGCAAGTCGTAGGGAAATGATGCAATTATATTCATGCAAGGCTTGACAAAAGGAATAGCCATATGGTTCTTTTGCAGAAAGCAATAACTTGAATTTAAAGACAATTAAATAAATTCAAAGTGTATTTGAGAAAAGATAATAACTGTTAAACCAATGGTAGACAACATAAATAAATTGGCGAGGTTTTACCCTTCACCATCTAAAAACCATTATCAAACCAATGAACCCATCGATGCTAACATTAGACATCCAAATCACAAGTGAACTCCTCGTTCACTTTCCAACAATTCCACCTTAGTAACAATTTTATGAAAATTTTTATATCTCGTGTGAAATTCCCAGGCACGTCCATAACTGTGGACACAGCTATTCAAATAGTTTACACTTTGCAGAGGTTATACTTGTTTACTCACAAGACATAATCATCTCGTATTGCCACACGATAACACACTTCCTTAGGTGTGCGGTAGAAAGATCATGATAAGGCCTTTACACTGCTGCACACTGACACCACCCTGGCTAGTGAGTTTACCTCAACCCAAGGACATGACCTAGCCGGTCTACCCTAGCATGCATCTCACATCTTTAATGAGAGGCTCACCATTGTGAGAGAGAATGGAGTTACCCTCGAATCATCACCATACATCCCGGTGTCTCATCGAGTCAGAGTAATCCTCTTCTTGCACACCCATTGGAGGAACTCTCTAATTCAATGATGCATGTTAGCACAAGTATACTACAAGTTAGTTAGCCAGGTCTACAAGTTAGTTAACCAGGTCTATCCCATACCAATGTAGTTATATGTTCAGACCTAGTTCAATGGCGCACAAGATTAAGTCTTTAAATAGCTTTGGACGAGATATCTACATCCCAAATTATCTAAGTGATTCCTGGTGACAAATAAGATATCTCCTTTTGTTTTCGAAGAATAGTTTCAAGAAAACAAGTTGCCCCCTTGAAATCATCTTTGTGTGAACTGATAATTTTTGTACACAGTTTGCTGAGAGTTGCTTTTTTTCGGGGGGGTTGGAAGCTCATTTTTTTTTGAAAATGGAAGCTTTTATTCATTTCAAGAAAATTACATCGAGAAGATACAATTCCTCGAATTACTCCGCCCTCGCTTAACAAGAAGCACACAGCCAAAACAAAATAAAAAGAGAACAAAAGAAAAAAGCGAAGCGCACACATTAATAGCTAGCAATCCGAAGACTAGACCGCCACCCATGCGCCCGGGAGAAGAAGTCCATGGCCACTCGTACCAAACGTTGAGTAAGCGCCCCCAAAGTACTCCGCACCTCCTCCTTCTGCAGCACAGCCCACGTACGAAGCCAGTGGGTAATAGCAAAAATAACCTGTAAAGGAGAAGTGTTGGTTTTCTTTTGGAAAACACAATCATTCCGACATAACCATATAGACCAACACGTAGCAGCAGCACCAAGAAGAGCGAGGTTTCTAACATTCAGACCAAAACCCCCTAACCAGCTTCCAAACATACTATCAATACTTACAGGACTAGATATGTTAGAAGCCAAATATATAAAATTCCAAACTGTTTGTGCAAAACGGCAATAAAAAAACAGATGCCTAATTGTCTCAGGATGATGACAAAAGCAACAAATCCTGCATCCTTGCCAATTTCGCTTAGCTAAATTGTCTTTAGTCAGAATCACGCCTCTCCTCAGGTACCACATAACCCTTTGACTTTAAGTGGAGCTTTAAGTTTCCATAACCGTTTATAAGAAGTTGGGACAGCACGCTTAATCAATGCTAAATAAAAGGATTTTACAGAGTAAATACCATTTCTACACAAATTCCAATAAAACTCATCATCAGACTGTGTTAAAGTGATGTTAGCAATACGTGAAAGTAAATCATTCCACGCCACTAACTTTGGTCCAATCAATGCCCTTTTCCATGCAATGTTTGGTTGTGGTGTAGCTAAGACCTCAGCGATGGTCATAAACTTCCTTCTAACAATACTATATAAACCAGGATATTGGTCTTTAAGCGGGGAACTACCTAGCCATATATCCTCCCAGAACCTCACCTGTGATCCATTGTTAATCTTGAAGGTACCAAAACAAAGAAAATCTTGTTTTACCTTCATTAAACTGGACCAAAAATGTGAATCCCCTGGTTTCCACTCAACTTGACCAATCGACTTGGAACCAATATATTTGTTCCTAAGTAACTGTTGCCAGGTTCCCTCTGATGTTAGAAGTTTAAACAACCATTTGCTTATTAACAGAGCGACATTCTTATAACGAAGATCATGAATCCCCAAACCTCCTTGATCTTTTGGTTGACAAACTATGCTCCACTTAGCAAGACGATATTTCCTTTTGTGCTCGTCTCCTTGCCAGAAAAAGCGAGAATAAAAGCTCATAATGTGCTGCTTGTCTTAACAGATTATTAACCATAAGCCTTATGATCACAAAGCGGATGTATTCAGCTTTGCTATTGTTCTATGGGAATTGATAACATCAAAGGTAGGCCCTGGTGACGAATGCATCTTGATCTTATTTCCGAGTTGTTTAAACTACCGTACTATGTTGGTTAAAGGTAACAGTGAAGTCTGTATTCTGCTATAGGCCCCATATGATAACATGACGCCCTTGCAAGCTGCATTAGGAGTAATCCAGGTATACGTATCTGATGCTGGCTATCCCTAGATGAACTCAAATTCTTTTATTGATAGTGTGTTTTCTGATAATTGTTCAGAAATCCTTGTTGAGCTGTGGTTTTTCTTATGCTCTTCTCCCCTTGCAATAGGGATATCGCTTGGAGATTCCCCCAAGTGTGGACCCAAGATTGTCCAAACTGATTCGACAGTGTTGGGACGAAGATCCTGATGTACGACCCATTTTCACTGAGATCATCATACAACTTGAAGACATCTTACAACTTGTTGAGGTAGAACTCATATTGTTTTCATTCATGTGACGCAAATCGCCAGTGGTTTTTTCTTTTAATCTTACTGCAGCATGGTTTTTTGGCAGGCGCCCAGGGGTGGTCATGGACGTTCTAGATCCAAGATGCAAAAGAAATCATAGCGATGGAAAGAGAATACATACAATAGAAAAGGTTTGTCCCAATTTCCGACAGGTTGACGATCAGCCGATGCGTGTGTGATAGGGTTAGAAACTAGAATGTCCTGTTATGTTTCTGCATATATATGTTGGGTGCCTTTCATTAATGTGTATGAATTAGTTTTTAGGGTTTGTAACTACGCCCGGCACCGGCAGTATGTAATTTATCTTTTTGCCTTATATGAGACAGTGATGTGTATGTATGCATGCCTTGAAAAGGTGTGTTGTACGTGCTGAAGCTCAAGACAGCAAAATAACGACATCGTTTTGGGAGAATGAACGAATACCTGCATGCAACATCTCTCTGTACGTGCTGAAGCTGAAGAGAATACTACCAGGGCGGCCGGATTGATGTTAATTTTTTCCTTTGTTAATCTTTTTTGTTTGTTTTTGAAAAATTGGGCAACCAATCCACAGTAATACCTTGGCTCCCACATCGCGAATACAAAGAGAGTGTGAGCCTGTATGAGTGTGATATGCGTGGATTGTTTGTGTCTATCTTGCAGACGGTTCTTGATACGAACCATCTGTGATAGCCTATTATCACATACAAACCAACAATCGACTATGATCTGTGTTTTACAGGCAGTTCAAAAACTATATGTGATGTATCATATTATCACTGAAACATACTTATAGACGGTTCATAAAACCATCTGTGATGATGTTTTTCAACCATCTGTGATAGCATTTTTCTGTAGTAGTGAACAACTCTTTTCGGTTGTTCCAACATAAGTTTTTTAGTAGCTTTTTTGGATTTATTGTATGAACAGATTCTGTTTGTGAAAGCACCTCACGTCATTTGTTGTAGAAGTTTTAGTACGTTGCAATAACTAGATAAAGAGGCACGCGATGCCGCGTCCGGTGAAAAAATTTGACTCGAATTTTTTCTGCAAAAAATGCAATTTCGTTTTTTCTTGGAATTACGGGGTTTTTTGCAAAATAACCGATGGAAGGACTTGTTCGCGATTTCGGAATCTTTCGGGTCGAAAAAACCGATGCCCGGGTCGAATTTACGGAATCACGGGGTCTTTTTTGCAAAATAGCCGGTGAAAGAACCTATCGGAATTACGGGGTCTTTTTGCAAAATAACCGGTGGAAGGACTTGTTCGCGATTTCAGAATCTTTCAGGTCGAAAAAACCGATGCCCGGGTCGAATTTACGGAATCACGGGGACTTTTCTACAAAATAGCCGGTGAAAGAACCTGATCGCAATTTTAGAATTTCTGGAGTCCTTTTTGCAAAATAGTCGGTGGAAGGACCTATTCGCGATTTCGGAATTCGTGAAGGGCTTTTTCGTAAAAAAACAGTACTTGGAAGCTTGCATGCCCTCCGAATCTTCCAGACATAATATATACTAGGTATAATAGCGCGCTACGCCACGCTGTTGGTATTAGCTACGCTTATGGGAATCAGTAATGCAATACTACAAACGCTGAACGCGAGAAAAAATTTGGTCTGAGTTTTTTGTAAACTGAATCTGCGGAACTACGGGTCTTTTTTTTCAAAATAACCGGTGGAAAGACCTATTTACGATATAATTTTTTTAAAAATTTTCTAGGTCAAAAGAACCGGCGCCACGAGAAAATAATTTGGTTCAAGTTTTTTGTAAACTGAATTTGCGGAACTACGGGTTTTTTTTCAAAATAACCGGTGGAAGGACCTATCTACGATCTAAATTTTTTTAAAATCTTCCGAGCCGAAAGAACCGACATTTTTTTTGCAAAATAACCGGTGGAAGGACCTGCTCGTGATTCCAAATTTTTTTAGATCTTTCGGGCCGAAAGAACTGGCGACCACGTCGAATTTGTAGAACTACGGGGTCCTTTCCGCAAAATAATCGTCGGAAGGGCCTGCTCACGATTTCAATTTTTTTTAAATCTCCCGGATCAAAAGAACCTAGAAAATAACCAGTGGAAAGATCTGCTCATGATTCCAAATTTTTAAAATTTTTCGGACCGAAAGAACCGGCGATCGCGTCGGATCCGAGGAACTGCGGGTCCTCTTCGCAAAATAATCGGTGGAAGGACCTGTTCGCGATTTCAAAATTTTTTAAATCTTCCGGACCGAAAGAACTAGACTACGGGGCTTTTTTTGCAAAGAAACATGTAGAAGGACCCGTTCGTGATTTCTAATTTACCGTGAAAGGACCCGTTCATATTTTTTGATTTTACGGGGAGTTTTCAGCAAAACCGATGACATGGCGGCGTGATTGCTACTGGATTCTCCCGGCTATAAGAGATACTAGGTAGAATTGCGCGCTACGCTGCGCCAAGTGAAGTTAGACATAACGAAAGCATGTTAACATAAAACAGATCATTGGCATCACCGAAATCTAACTAATGAATAAGACGATCGGCTGGCAAGTTCCTTAGCTAAGGGTTACATTTTAATCCGCTCGGCGAAACATAGCACAAGGCACGAAAATATGGCAAACAAATGTGGTAAAAAATTTCATTAGTGAAGAAAAACATCTAGTAAAACTACTGATATTAGAAGCAAATTCAAGCATGAGTATGGAACAAAACCAAAGTCTTGGAGGGCAGTACTTGGAAGCTTGCATGCCCTCCAAATCTTCCAGACATAATATATACTAGGAAATTTTCCGCGGCGTAACACGCCGTGCATGTCATTTTTTCGAACAAAAATTGTTTTTTCGGAGGCATTTAATTCTTTAAATTGTCGAAATAATGAGCGAAACGGGGGAAAAATAGAGAGATAGATTTGTAGAAATATCTCTTTCGACGAATTATTTGGAAAATATTGGAGACCAAGTTGGAAAACCGCGGCGGGGAAAAAGTCTAGAGGGAAAAGGGTGAAAAATTATTAGAGATGTCAACCTTCTTTTTGTCGAGTTTAATACTCTACGTGTTCGCCGAGTAATAATACATGTTTTTAAAAATATTAAAAACTTACGGTGTAACACGCTCGTGTGTCGTTTTTCCGTAGAAAAAATCTATTTTTTTCTCGGCGGCATTTTATTTTTTAAATCGTCGAAATGGGGAAAAAACGTTCGCCGAGTAATAATACATGTTTTTAAAAATATTAAAAACTTGCGGCGTAACACAATGCGCGTGTCGTTTTTCTGTAGAAAAAAATTATTTTTTCTCGGCGGCATTTTATTTTTTAAATCGTCGAAATGGGGAAAAAAATAGAGAGATAGAGTTGTAGAAATATCTCTTTCAACGAATTATTTACAAAATATTGGAGGCCGAGCTGGAAAACCGCGGCGGGGAAAAAGTCTAGAGGGAAAAGGGTGAAAATTTATTAGAGATAACAACCTTCTTTTGTCGAGCTTAACACTCTACGCGTTCGCGGAGTAATAATACATGTTTTAAAAAATATCAGAGATCGAGATGGGAAATCGAGCTGGGAAAAAAGTCTAGAGATAGAGCTGCGCAAATATTTCTGGCGATGAAAACTTTTTTTTCCGGGAAAACGGAGAAAGGACGTGTTTTAAAAAATATTAGAGACTCGCGGCGTAACACGCGCGCGTGTCGTTTTTTCGTAGGGGTTTCTTTTTTCGGCGGCGTTTTATTTTTTAAATCGTTGAAATAATGAGCGAAACGAGGAAAAAAGTAGAGAGATAGAGCTGTAGAAATATCTCTTTCGACGAATTATTTAAAAAATATTGGAGACCGAGCTAGAAAACCGAGGTGGGGAAAAAGTCTAGAGGGAAAAGGGCGAAAAATTGTTAGAGATGACAACTTTCTTTTCTCGAGCTTAACACTCTACGCGTTCACGGAGTAATAATACATGTTTTAAAAAATATCAGAGACCGACGCGTTCGTGGAGTAATAATACATGGTTTAAAAAATATTAGAGATCGAGATGGGAAATCGAGGTGGGAAAAAAGTTTAGAGATAAAGCTGCACACATATTTCTAGTAACAAAAACATTTTTTCCCGAGAAAAACGGAGAAAGGAGCTAGACGTAAAGAGTAAGGACCTGAATGTTATGTTTTTGGACCTGTCCGCTATCCTTAAAAATTAGAAAAGGGCTTGTTCGCGATTTGAATTTAACGAGAGGTTCTTTCCGTAAAACGGCGCACGAGGGACCAGAACGCGAATTTAAAGGAAAAAATCTTCCTCTCACAAAAAATCGTGAAGGACCTATCCGTAATTTATAAAAGGACCAAAGCGCGAAATTTTTTTTTGAGCCGAGCCGCCAGCTCGGCTCAAATCATTTCGGTGGCGTGAACTTTTCCATGTTTAGGAGGGGCATTACTAGGTATAATAGCGCGCTACGCGACGCTGTTGGTATTAGCTACGTTTATGGGAATCAGTAATGCAATACTACAAACGCTGAACGCGAGAAAAAATTTGGTTTGAGTTTTTTGTAAACTGAATCTGCGGAACTACGGGTCTATTTTTCGAAATAACCGGTGGAAAGACCTATTTACGATATAATTTTTTTAAAAAATTTCTAGGTCGAAAGAACCGGCGCCGCGAGAAAATAATTTGGTTCAAGTTTTTTGTAAACTGAATTTGCGGAACTATGGGTTTTTTTTCAAAATAATCGGTGGAAGGACCTATCTACGATCTAAATTTTTTTAAAATCTTCCGAGCCAAAAGAACCAGCATTTTTTTTGGCAAAATAACCGGTGGAAGGACCTGCTCGTGATTCCAAATTTTTTTAGATCTTTCGGGCCGAAAGAACTGGCGACCACGTCGAATTTGTAGAACTACAATGTCCTTTTCGCAAAATAATCGCTGGAAGGGCCTGCTCACGATTTCAATTTTTTTTAAATCTCCCGGATCAAAAGAACCTAGAAAATAACAAGTGGAAAGATCTGCTCATGATTCCAAATTTTTAAAATTTTTCGGATCGAAAGAACCGGCGATCGCGTTGGATCCGTGGAACTGCGGGTTCTCTTCGTAAAATAATCGGTGGAAGGACCTGTTCGCGATTTCAAAATTTTTTAAATCTTCCGGACCGAAAGAACCAGACTACGGGGCTTTTTTTGCAAAGTAACATGTAGAAGGACCCGTTCGTGATTTCTAATTTACTGTGAAAGGACCCGTTCGTAATTTTTGATTTTACGGGGAGTTTTCAGCAAAACCGATGACGTGGCGGCGTGATTGCTCCTGGATTCTCCCGGCTATAAGAGATACTAGGTAGAATTGTGCGCTACGCTGCGCCAAGTGAAGTTCGACATAACGAAAGCATGTTAACATAAAACAGATCATTGGCATCACCGAAATCTAACTAATGAATAAGACGATCGGCTGGCAAGTTGCTTAGCTAAGGGTTACATTTTAATCCGCTCGGCGAAACATAGCACAAGGCACGAAAATATGGCAAACAAATGTGGTAAAAAAATTTCATTAGTGAAGAAAAACATCTAGTAAAACTACTGATATTAGAAGCAAATTCAAGCATAAGTATGGAACAAAACCAAAGTCTTGGAGGACAGCATCAGCAGCACAAAATGAATCTTACAACTACTACACAAAAGTCAGAACAGGTCAAGCATCTTTGAAATGTAAAGGTTCAATGCAGATTCAAAACATGTCTTGGCTCATGCTAACTTCAGTTAAGTTATACATGTTGTTTGTATACATCGAAAAAAGAATAGAGATTAAAGCTGATAATAGCATAATCAGAACCACGACAACAAGTGAAGTAGCAACCATTTGCATTACAGAAATAAAGAAGGTATAAGTTGCCACTTGCCACATTTGATTTTGTGTACTGAACCCCAAAAAATTGCAGAATCAGGATGCATTGGACCAAATTATTGTATTTTTTGTGAATGATATCTCATTGTGTCAAGAATAGCATGCTGACCTGTTTGAGTCAACAAAAGAGAAACTAAACCTCCTAGCATGAACATCTGGAGTGATATATACAATATATTGTGGAAAACAAATATAGCTGCAACAGATAACTGTAGGGCTTTACTTTCTCGTCTATCATTATAAAACAAATTCCATGTTCATGCTTGCCACACAGACTAGCTCTTCCACTCATCTATGAAAATGAATATGAAATTACAGTAAGACGGGCTTGTACGCTCTATTCCTCTTGCTAGGTCTATCTTTACGCATGACTTGCACTGTATATATAAATTAAGATTTACCTGTATGTAGTCTCCAGAATCGATATAGCAGTCGGTACCATCATCCCAATTTTTGACAGATGTGAAGGCAACCGTTTTTGCAGACATATTCAGCCCCATTGTAAACTGAGAAAAAAAAAGATCATGCATCAATCTAAAGAATCGAAGGTACGCAGCAGAAAGTGCAAAACATCAGTTCTAACTATCCCTAGTTCAAAGACAAAAAAAGGTCCATTTGAGAAATGTAACTCTAGACACATGTGAAGGCATGAAAACAAGTTTAAGTGGAATAATCAGGTTAAAGAACACACCGTGCTAGTAGCAGTAGCAAAGAGAGCTTCGACAAGGCGTGCTTGGAAGAGCAATTCTACACGCTCCTTAATTATTGGAAGTAGTCTAGAATGGTGTACCACAATACCCTATATAAGAATAGGCAACATCAACTCTATAACAGGTAAACTTCTATCTTGCTCGCTTAAATAGAAAATAGCACTATAGGAAATTTGCTCGATGCTATCCTTTTCTTCTTCTGGCCGTTTAATTTTTGTGTAGCACAAAGTGACTTAGGAAACATAATGAAGTGGGATCCTTATATGCGAGAAAGTAAAATGATTAACTCGATAATAAAGTATACCGAAGAAATTACCTGTCTATGTTCTCACCAAACCATAAACCACGTCTGTCAATGGGAAACGTGGAGAAATGTGGAAATTACTTGTCTATGTTCCTTAGCAGTCAGCACCAACACTTACTAACGGGAAACGTGGAGAAAAGGAGTAATAATTTCAAAAATTCATAAATAAAGAAAAATGGTATATCCACAACTAATGAATAAGGACAGATGAGAAGCACACTATGCATGATTTGAGGGTAATAAAACTAATATAGAACTGAATTCATCAACACATATCCCACTAAGGCATTAACAGCTAATGTAAGTTTAAGAAATAAAGAGGCAAAGAGCAAGTACGTAAAAACGCACAATGCATAACTAAATCGATATATGAGTAATCTACAATTAGGTACTAAACTATTACATGGTCGGATACTAAAAGTAGCCAACATCATAAAGTATCTGCACACATATAGAGTCCTTTCAATAGGGAAACTAATTGACAATAGGACCTAACAAACTTCCATATCATTTTCAGATTCAAATATTTTTTTGAAAAAAATCAAAGGTCAGTGTGGCATCCTATGAGCAGCAGTTTAATCATTCCTTACTTGTAACCACGAAACCTCATCGCAAATGAAACAACGAGAGAAATATTTAGCGAGGAACGGTTGAGCAAGATGTACAATTGTTGTCTTATAACTCTAATGACTTGAGCCACAGGGCAAAACGAAAGAAACAAAGAAGTTAGACCGCTGTGATGGTAAACCCAAAATTCCCAATACCTGAATTCAGTCAATTACTTCCAGGAAGGAAAAGAAAACTCCTTCAAACAATCCAAGTAAGAGTAATTGAAGCCTTTTTTTGTTGCCATTTACTTTGCAAAGGAAGGAAGGAAGGAAGTAAAGTCCAAGTATCCTTCTCCTTGCTTCACAAGAAAAATAAAGCGCAAACAATTGGACAACATCCTAATAATGTAAGACTAATTAAAAGCAGCATTAAAGACCAGAAAGGAGAAACTAACACACCCCATTATCTGAAGGATGGCTTGGCATTAATTATTTAGGGACAACATTGAATAACAAAGCAGCTAGATATGATGCGACCATGAGTTTGCATCATATAAAACAGCAAGAATAGCATTGAGCATGTGAGTGAAAATAGGGATAGAAACTGAACCTGTTGAGCCACAGGAAGTTCTTGAATTGGTTTATCTAGGACAATTTGACGTTGGGAAGTAGTATAGGACAACCAGGAAGGCTGAGCGATTTCACAATTCTGCACCAATGATGATAGCAAGCACCTCATTCCCGATCAGAGTATAACCTGGATAGGGATCCAAGCTAGGTGGATAAACCACGATGTAATTCCAAACAAGAACTATAGAAAAGATACGTCTAGTATACAAAAGAGATCATTGAATATGATTATAGAAACCAAAAAGCTGCAAACCTCGCAAATTATCTAACAGAAGTATAAGTAAAGGATAGAACTGCAGAAGTAAAATACAGAAGTTAGGGAACATAAAAAAAATCTAAAGAACACAAATCTTTGGGTCACCACCCAACAAATTTCATCAAGGAAATAGATTTTACAAATGTACTATACCTTCAATTGGAATACTGCCTCACAGAAAGCATAGGTTCGAGTATAGCAGCTTCCCCAACCATGACGTATATTAGCACAAACCAGACACATCATCTAAACTCGTAGCTGTAAATTCTTGTCTTCAGTGCAATAATCGTAAGCATAGTAGTAAGCAACAGCCTCGATAATCAACGAAGCTACTTGCAGAGAGGCAGAATTTGAAATGACTGAAAAGCTGAAAGCGGACAGGAACTTGGTAGAAGCAAAGGTTCTAAAGCAGCTGCCATAACTCCACCGAAAAACATTTGTCACACATGGTAGGTCAGTATGTAGTTCTCTGTTTTAAACAGGAAATAATATACAGAGAATAAACAGAAAATGACAAAACAGGAGAATTGGTTTTTTTTACATATGGTTGAAATCAATTGGAAGGCTAGAAGCTGACTCACCTAACCAGGATGCAACCAAACTAATCTTGGTCGAAGCCCTTCTGTTGCCTTGACTACCTAACCATAACTCCCAAGTAAGTTGCCTCGATCAGTCGAACTGCTGCAGAGGCAGAAAGAAGGAAAATCATTGTGAGCAAGAAAATCCAAGATAATGAAATAATCATTTTAAACAAGGCGCACCATAACTTTGAAGACTAAAAACTATGAATTAAAGCATTTGAGAGTCATTTTTTAGAATCAAGATCCATCTGTCTAAGTACAAGGGAAAGAGAAATTTGAGGATTTGCCACACTCCAATGGCTGGATCAGTCGCTGTCCATGTGTTTTTCTTGCATAATTCCAAGGAAACGAAACTGGGAGGTTCATGACAGGTATAATCAGAGTGGTTAATCCTTGCTATGTGCAACAATAAAAAACTTACTAGGTGCTGTAAGCTCCATAATATGGGAACCCATAATAAGCATACCTGTAGGTCAGAAGAGGTGATATTGCAGGAAAAAGGGAATGGCATCTGATGCTTCGGTACAAACAAACGAATACTAAATATTGCTGCTTCAGATAGCATATCCTCTCGGCTCTTGCACTAATTATGACTTACTGAAATAGGCGTAATCATTTTGAGGAACAAAAAATCATTAAAGAACCATAGTTGCAATGAACAAACAAGTGTGCCAATCAACATGGTTGTTGTGTCACTCAAAGTAGCGCTGGAAGTGGCAAAATGGAAGAGTAGGCGAAAAACAAATATATGGTTCTTGTGTCACTAAATGTTTAAATGGTGCATATGCATTTCCCAAAATTACATGGGTAAAACAGATATATCTTTAGCTAAAAGGACAGGCGTATTTTTGAAGAGGAATATATAATCAAATAGCTAACAAAAGCAATTAACTAAAAACCAAAATCTGGAAGCATATTCAGATATTGGAATAGCTATACTTATGTAGCTGAATAGACAAAATAGAATACCGTAGTGATCACAACCGGAATATCCTGTATAATGGGTCTCACCTTGTTCATCTTATATGTGTATCAAGCTAGGAAAACAGGATGTACCTTAGCATCGAACAGGTTTCCAGTTCAGAGAGGTAACTTTCACAATCCACATAAGGAAAATTCAGGTTAATTCCCAACAATATCATTCGGTTCCCTGTTTGTTGGAATACCAACTTTTTTTATCTGTGCTGCAACAATTGTAGCCCACAATACTTACGATCTACATTTCATGATTATAGATAAATAATTGGTAAAGGAAAGGAGTAAATTGTATGAAGCACTGAGTAGGTCGTGAAAAACAATATCATTTTGTCATGTATTAACTGGGCAATGCCAAATCTACATCCACCAGAATGCAATGTATCTTTCTTAAAGTTCTTTCATTGAGTAATAAGACTAAAACTGTCAGGCAAATAACTATATGGCTAACATCAACCAAGCGTAAGTAAAGGCCAGCTCAGAAACAACATGATGATAAGCCTACACACAGGAAACTCAAGCAACAGGCAGAGGCAACAATCGTAATATCAAGCACAGCATAGAGTAAAATAAGGGCAATCGACACACAATAGGTTCATCGGCTGGCCAACCTAAACGAAACGCGTAGACCATAAACAAGTATGCGTACTAAATCAAACGAAGCAAATTGCGGTGCAGAAGCCTACATCAAGCAAAAAGTAACGACGCTGATGAATAAGAGAAGGAAGTGCTGCAAGACTAACCGCAAAGAAAAATCCGCAGGCACAGTCCGCAGACACAATCAGGCGCACACCGATGAAAGAGCCGCGGCCGTCACTACAGGAAAACGACATTAGTTCGTCGGCCCACAGTAATTTCGTCGGCTTAATTTAAGCCGACGGTAATAAAACCATTTTTTCGTCGGTCTAGGTCAAACCGATGAAAAAAACGTTATTTTCGTCAGCTAAACAGACTTGCCGACGAAAAGACATATATTTCCGCCGGCCAAGCCAGCTAAACCGATGAAAACAAGTGCGCCCAGGGCGGCAGCTGAATTTCAAACTATTTTCGTCGGCTTATGTGGCCGACGAAAAACGTGTTGGTCCATTCGTATTGCGCCACGTGGTCAGAAGTTTATTTTCGTCGGCTTCTCTGGCCGACGAAAACTATTTACATGCCACGTAGGACTTATTATCGTCGGCTTTACTAGCCGACGAAAATAAAGCGTATAAACCCCCGTGACCGATCCTTCGCGAATTCATTCCACGCACCGCCCGCGCCGCCCCTCGAGCCGCCGCCGCTTGCCGCGCCGCTGCTGCGCTGCTCGCAGCCAAGGCCGCCAAGACCGCCTCGCGCCACCACCGACCAAGACGCGACGCTGTTGTCCCGCCGGCTCCTTCAAGGCCGTCTACCCGTGTACACGCCGCCGCCGTCTCACGCCACGCCGACGTGAACCAGCCGCCGCCACCGCCGTTCGCGCCAAGACGCCTGTTAAGCAAGGTGAGTTTTAAATCGACCAAGTAGTTAATTTGTTGATTACTTCATTAATTCTTAATTAAGTAGGGCTATTTTAAATCGGCCAAGCGGTGAGCCGATTTAAAATTCATATTTTATTTTGTTTAGGCCATGATTAGTTGGGGGTTAAAGTCGGTAGAACATGATTCAATTTAGTAGAATCGATTTAGTCAGCCAAGCCTAGGCGTCACTCGTTCAGGAACGGCGCATCTCACATTTACTTGTGAGGTGTGCCGGTCCGGAATTGTCCAGTTTAATTTGGACAGCCTAGGAATGGACGCTAGAGCATATGTAGGATTTATGATGAGCCCAACGGTCCGAACGGAATCTCGGCAGCATGATCCAGTTGTTCTCCGATGCACCAAGACTGGGCGTGCATTCGGAGAACAGCGGGGTTATGCTGCCGAAATTCCATTCGGGCCGTAAGGCTCGGCATAAATCCATGCTCTGGCGTCCATTCTTGGGTGGGTTTAGGACCTATCTTTCCCAGTAGAGCCCTTGTTCGCAACTAAGCCGCTGTGGTTGATATCGGTGCATGTGTTTAGATTCGAGAATGGGTGATGATCGAAGGTGGATGTATGATGGTTGGAGTAAGACTGGGGCGCACTCAAGAGAATGGGCAGTCGTCGCACAGGCGTTCGTGGACCATGCATTCGCAGGGGCTGCTGGTGGTGTCGCAAAGTGCCCGTGTAGCAAGTGCCGCAACTATTCTTACCACGTGAAGTCGGATGTAGAGCGGCACCTGTGCAAGTTTGGTTTCATGCCCTACTATTTGATATGGTGCGAACATGGTGAGGCGGAGCCCATTGTTGAGTCGGACCATGAGGATGAAGACAGGATGGATGAGATGCTCAATGATATTGGTAGGGAGTTTGAGGTTAATTCGGAAGAGGAGCCTGGGCCGGAGGTGCAAAGATTTTATAGGCTCCTTTCGGCCTCGGAAGAGAAATTGCATGAGTTCACCAAGGTCACCGTCCTACAGACGGTGACACGGCTCATGTCAATGAAGTCGAAGTACAACTTTTCAAACAAGTGCTACAACGATATAGTCCAACTGATTAGTGATATCCTTCCGCCGAACCATAAGATGCCGAAGGACATGTACCAGTCCAAGAAGATGTTGTCCGGCCTTGGGATGAAATATGAGAAGATTGATGTTTGTGAGGATAATTGCATGTTGTTTTGGAAGGAACATGCCAACGACACTCGTTGTAGGTACTGCAACAAGTCTAGATATGTCGAGGTGGTAAATGATGAGGGGATAACGGTGACGACAAAAGTCGCGATGAAGCAGCTCCGATACATGCCAATCACGGATAGGATTAAACGTCTGTACTTATCTAAAAAAACAACCAGGCATATGAGGTCATAAAGAAGGTATCCGTGAGATCGATGGTGTGATGGTGCATCCAGCAGATGGCGAGCCGTGGAAGGCATTGGACCGCTTCGACCCCGAATTTGCAAGTGACCCTAGGAGTGTTCGCATTGGGCGTCGGCTGACTTTGTTGCTAGGTCCAACAAGAAGCGAGGCAACAGAGAGGCAGGTGACCCAGTGTTGCACCGGTACGGCGCGGATGGACACCTCCGCTTAGCGAGGCGCATGGTAAGTATCTAGCCTTAGTTCAGTACGCTTTTGAATGCATGTCGCTAACTTTGGATTACAGGAGGCTGAAACTGGCGTTGCCCCGAGCTACATCGATGTTTATCTTCGGGGACACCGAAGCACCGATCTAGAGTCGCCTGGACAGCTGTGCACCCAGTCAGTGACTCAGAGGATTGTGAGTTGTTCGACCTACTTTGATGAAATTTATGTCTTCAAACTGTTGTTTCAGTATTGTCGGCATGCAGGAGCAATATGGGGATGAAATGGCTCGGCGTCACGGCCCGGATTACGACTGGAGGAGCGAGGACCTCGATGTCTCAGTGCTATACCAGAGTGGTGGGGGCAAAAGACATGGAAGGTGAAATAATCCCCCTTATTTGTGTATTATCGGAAATCCTGATATCGTCAACAGTTGCGCTTTTTATTAATGCCTTTGGTTTCATATATATTCATTGCGGTGTTCTCCATGTTCAACGGCGTTGTGGACTCTGACGTCGCTCTGTCCCAAGGAAGAGCGTCAGTGTCCTCACAGAGCAGCGCTCGCTCCTCCAGGGATAATGCGAGGTTCGTGGAGTACGAGGAGCAGGCTCACCACCAGAGCAAGCACCGCAGGTACATATGCTTTAGATTTATTCAGAATCTCCATATATATATATTCGTTGTGTGTGTTGAATTGGTATCACTACTGACCAATAATATCCTGTTGTTAAATCAAAAAAAAGAACTCGCTTAATTAATTATTTGCAATTCTGTACTAACGTGAAATTTCATGACTCTACATGGTTCTCAGCTTCCTTCGCCGTGGCACCCATTTCCGCCTCCACCACCAGGGCCAGCTGCTCAGGGTTCAAGCTCGCACACTCCTAATCCAGATGTCGACGGCTTCTTTGCCTCTGGAGGTAGTGGCAATAATTCAAACAACCCCGAGAGTTAGGATTGTACATTGTTGTGATGGATGGGAGACTTGTGATAAAACTCGTGATATTAATGTGATGCATATGTATGTTCTAGTTGGATAAAACTCGTGATATGTTTTGGATTGATATATATATATGTTGGTGTATTTGCGATATTAATGTGATGCATTTGCGAATGTAATGTTAATATGATTATGTGATTGTTCTGAGTAATATATTTCAGTGTATGTCAATTTGCGTAAAAACTGTATTTTCGGAACTCAAAACGAGCAAAGAGAAACAGATTACATGGGGTACCTCCCAAGATTTTAAATCGACCGAGGGCTCAAGATTTTAAATCGGCCACCCCGCCGATTTAAAAATAGTGCCGACATGGCATGCCGGGTCCGCCAATGCAGACTTTTGTTTTAAATCATTTGAGTATGGCCGATTTAAAATATGATATTTTCGTCGACTGAATTTAAAAAACTCATTATTTTCGCTCTACATGATTTAAATCTTGCCTGTTGTTGGCAAACCGGCGAAAATAGGTATTTTCGCCAGAATACCCTCATTGTCGCCGCATATGGCCGATTTAAAAAACGATTTTTCAGAAAAGGCCGAATCTAAGCAGATGGCCAAACGAGCGAACGAGGCAGGGTCTGCAGGGAAAAAGAAGAACAAGATCAGCAAAGCCGAGCATACGTATAACAACCAAACCCTAGATCATAGAGAGAGGAACAATCGCAACACCGAGCACAACACAAAGCTAAAAACCAACAACAGATACACGACAAGCTAGTCGGCCGGCCGATGCAAAGGAAATAAACACAGTGTAAACAATCAATACGCAAAAAATCAAAAGAAGATAACCCGGGTGTAGAATCGTAAACTAAGGTAAGAGTAACAATGTTGACGAAGAAGGCAGGCATCGGCCGAAAGATTTGTCGCAAAGCGCGATTCACAGACTGAGTCGACGAAGGGGAAAAAATCACAGCAGAGAGGTCGAGCACACAGAGCAAGCCCGATCGCCTGGCAACGGATGAAGGGCGATGCAACGAGGAAGGGCGATGGCCGGCCTGGGCCAAAGGCCGGCACAATCAGCAGGTAGGATCAACCAATCACCAACGGAAGAGGCGCACCAGGCGAAGGAACGGACAGCGGCACCGTCAGAGAGGAAGAGCGCCAAACCCGGGAGGAACCGCGAAAAGGTGTAGACACGCTCGAGAAAACTGCCGACCGAAGAAGCATCGCGAAGGCACAGCGCAAGCTCAAGGCACGAGGCGTTCGAACGGGCAGACACTGAACCCGTTCCGTCACAAGAAGCAAAAACGGCGACACGCTCGACGAAACCCGCGAGAACAGAGCCTGCTGACGTGGACACCCTCCCTGCGCGCTGATTCTCCCGGCTTTAATAGATAAGTTATATTATATTATTATTTGTAGTTGATTGTTGCAGGATGACCATTTATTTTGATCAATAGTTCTCATTATTTTATTTGTTGAAAGATAAGTTTTTTTTGTTACACGTCAGTTAATTTGTGTTGCTCGCAGCTTTGCAAAATGTTGAGCCGTTTTGAGGAGGGGGGATACGATGAGAACGCTGCTAGAGTATGCCCGGGCACTAGCAACGTCCATACTTACACCATATCACCGTGCAAAGCTATGATCTCACAGTAGAGCTCACGAGCTGAGCTAGTGAGCACACGTTCGTTATGTACTCAACAAACAAGCACTAGCTCATCGATCTCTTCTCCCTCTCGGCATGGTCACCACTCACCACCATCCACTGCAGTCTATTACCCACCGCCTTCTCCCGCCTCCTTCACCTCAACGGTCAAAGTCGTTTCTAACATTTCGGAGGTTCTAGGGCAAAACGAAAGTGGAGACCCTGGATAGGAACTGACATTTTAGATATCTCAATTCTATTTAGAACAATTTAATTCTGGTATTTCCATATCCAAAGTCTAATACGCAACGATAACATGTGCAAACACTTTCACAAAATCGATATCCTACTATAGTACTGTATGAATAAGGCTATACGTGCTAAACTTCTCTCGCAAGTTACAAGTGCCATACAACTTAAGGCTTTGTATGAAATTTGAGAAATTTACATATAGCTATATGAAATAAGCTGTTTTCTATGAAATTCATGCATTCTAAATATTCTCTAAACAGTATGAAACTACATAAAAATGTTTTTATGGGATTTTTCAGTTAGCCAAGACATATAACTGAGCAATCATCAGCTAACACTCCGGTATGATGGATCATGCTTTTTAACTTCTCGAATGATTAATCTCTGAAATTTTCATACTTGAACTATCTTGCTAATGATTTCTCAGGGGTTTGGAGAAGGAAATGTTGGTGAAGGGAAAATAGATTAAACTATTCTCACAAACAAGATCCATCAAAGTTAAAGAGTGAAACTGCACTGGGTTACAAGAATCGATGCGGACTTAAGACTGAACTTGAAGTCTACTGATTACATCATTCGTGGCTTCTACGGCTTCTTCGGTGAACATCTGATCTATCAAGCTTCTCGGGTCATTGGGCTTGGCTCTGTCTCGGATGATGCCTTTCCTTGTCGCAACTCTTGCTACTGTCTTGGTGGTCGATACGACATGTTCTGTAGGTCTGTCGAGGTAGAGTTGGATGCCTGAGCTTTGGCCACAAGGGACGGTAAGTGTCTCCTAGGGCAATAATTCGGAAAATGTCTGCATCGCCCTTGATGGAAACAATGATCGGACTTGAGGGCAATCTCTTGCATAGTGATTTCCTTTGCGGTTGAAGCACTTCCTTTCTCGGGTTGAGGCATAGTGAATACCGGTCCCTGCTCTCCTATAGTTGGTCTTTTGGCAGGGAAATTAGGAGTAAAATCCGGCATTAGTACTCTTAGCGGTCTTGGGTCCAGTATCCTTGTTTGTCGGGCCTTCCTTTTTCGAACATCTCCTGAATTGTGCCGGGTTTCTTCGGTCATTATCAACTTGTTGACCATTGTTGACAAATCTTGGAAGTCAAATGCTGTGATGTGGAACTTCAAATTTTCCTGTAGGCCTTCGTAGAATCTTTCCCTCTTTTTGGCTTCGGTATTCACTTCTTCAGGGGCATATCGGGATAGTTGGTTAAATTGGTGAAGGTACTCCAAAACTGTTCTCTCACCTTGGTGGAGAGTTAAAATTTTTCTTCTTTTAGCTGCCATTGAGTCTTTAGGGATGTGGGCCTTTCGAATGCTTCCTCAAATTCTGACCATGTGGTTTCTTGTCCGAATCTCTGTGCTTGAAAGTTCATCCACCAGGTGACGGCTGGTCCTTGTAGCTGGTGCGAGGCGTATAACACTCGCTCTTTGTCAGAGCACTGAATTGTGTCGAGTCTCCATTGAATGCTTCTGATCCAATCATCTGCTGCAAACGGTTCCGCTGAACTTGAAAAGACGGGTGGTTTTGTCTTCTGTAAATCAGACCATCTTGATCCTCCAATATTTCCATCCTGTCCTTGAAACTGTCCTTGGAAATATCCTCGGGGTCTTGTGGCGAGCTGATCTAACATTCTTTCCATTAGTTGTGCCTGGCGCATCTCTGCCTGATGCCTGTTCCTTTCCATCATGGTTAGCACCTGGGCTAGGTTGGTTGGGTTTTCTGTTGATTTTGCCTCCTCACTGAGATGTTGGTGTGGTCTGACTCCTGCCATCTGACTTAATCTGATTCTTATTCGGTTCTGCAGCAGGTTTTGGGTAATTAGGAGGTAAGTAAGATTTAGAGCTTGGGGTAAGAGTAGAATGAACAGGTGAGAGGCTTAGACGAAAAGGAGGAGCTTTTTGAGTTTAGTAAGGCTAGACAACACAAAATATCGGAAATAAAGGAACATAGTTTTGCATATATTATGGAGTCGTACTTAGTACCGTCTTAAGGTCTGGTACGACCCATGTTACATTACCAGAAAACCTATTACAACAAAAAGGGGTAAGATCTAAGGTTAACGATCTACTTGTGGCGAAAACTCCTTGCTGTCGACGAGCTGGGTCATGTCTTCCACCTAAAAGCAACTACTGAGACTTTCTAAGGATGAGGAAAACTTATGCGTCATTTGCTACACACGGGAGTTTTGAAGTTAGTTGAGAATAGAAACATCAAATCACTTTTTGGAAACAGAGATTTAGGTAAGGCGGAAGGAGATGAGAAGAAGAGGAAGATAGCAAATATGCTCATATATTTTTGTAATCGATTTTGCTTGAGTTTAAAATAACCTTTTTGAAAAGCAATTTCCTAAACCACCTTAAGGTCTTGATCTACTGGTCAAGTCAAGCTCTGATACCACTTGTAACGGACCGCCCTTTTCAGGGGGTGCGTATAAATACCTTCGCAACTACCCAGGATTTTAGCTGCAGGTAACCAAGTGTACATTGCTTGATAAAAGAGCAAATGCGAACATTTTATAGATGAAATAAGGGCCTAACGGCCAAGGCTTTACAAAAGGTGCGGCTAGCACCAAATACATTACTGAACACCCACAGGAAACGCTTGAGCAGATAGATCAAGGCCTCCAAAACCAAATAACATCGTCATCTACGGTCTTCTGGAACTCGCCAGCTTCAATTGAAATCTAAAGAGGGGGATTGGAAGCAAGGGTGAGTACACAACCGTACTCAACAAACCACACGGAAAATCTGAATATTACATGCAGGGATAAACAAAGGTAGGCATAGGTTTTAAGTATTGTGGATGCAAGTTGGAATCATCCATTTTCCTTTTTACATTTGAAACACAAACCATAAATAGTAATATATAAATCAGGGGGGTTCATCTTGCAAAGTTCACCTTCACGACAAGTTTTAATTAATAAAAGCTACAGGGGCGCAGTACAGGAATCACCCTAAATTAACTCAGCTTCATTAACCGGAAGCACGGCGTATTCGAATACCATTGATATCACTCTGCAGAGGTGCTCAGCTTTACCCACAAGACATCTACGGTCATTAATGCCACCGGAATCAACATGCAACTTTCATGCATGCGGCCCGACCGAGATAATCATAGCATTTCGTTGAGCTTCCCCTTTAGCTCCTACCCAAAGGCGTGCATATCCTCGGCCACCAGAACCCCATCGCCGAAGCGGGCTCTATGGTGCAGCCGCCGTGGCTACCTCATCGTTAGAGAACCGAATGGTCGCACCATTCTCGCTCCACTGACATCTGCGTGATCCATTCTCTTCCGAATGGCACCACTACCTATAGGTATTAAAAGGGAAGTACAATGTCTTGAGCTATGTTGGGCCAAGTCAACAGGGTTGGCCGGCCCAACTCGTGGTTGAGCGGGATCTGAAGTTATTTACATTGCCCAAGACATTGGTCCTTGAATGCCAAAGACTCAGCCAGATGACATACCACAAACCATTGGTACCAACTGTACCACCACCACACCATACCCTGGCCTCGTCATCGGTTAGGGGTTGGGCCAGCATCCACCTTCTGTGGTCCGCCCAAGCTGTCCCCCGCACCGTAGCAGTTTTATAAAATCACAGAACCAACCGAGCCATCTCTGAGATTAAGCATTTGTCTAAAAGTAATAAATGGTATAGATTGCTACATCTACGGTGGTTCAATATATTTTGTATTTTAGGGTTAAAAAGGAATTAAGACATAACAACAGGTTTAATATTGGGTTGTATCTAATCATGTCATTCGAAACTACCACATTTTCTAGTTTCGTAAAATAACACAAATAATGCAATACCAGAAATATATATATACTATAATGGAACTGGGTTCAATATGTTCAAGGAGTGTGGCTTGCCTTGCGAGGTTAGAGGTTCGCCTAATGAGAGGGGTCGATGTCGCGTCGATTTTGAACAACGCTTGTTCTCGACATCGCCCGAGAACTGCTCCGGCTCCAAGCACTGCTCCTACTCCGATATTCGTGCGACGGTTGTTCGACTTTAATCTAGCGCGAAGAGACGCAAACAATAAATAAACGATTAAAACAAAGCAATGGAAAGGAAAATCGAGAGAGAAATGGCCGGATCGGAGTTCAGGGGTATTCTGGGAATTTTCGGGACTTGGTATGGCGGAACGGAGATCATTTTTGGACTCAGTGGCTCGAAAGGGTCAAGGAAATGTATTTTTGGCATTTCTGGATTTTTGGGGATTTTTCTGGGAATTCTTCTGGCATTTAAATTGAATTTTCGGATTTTATTTAGTATTTAAATCCGAAAATCGAATTAAAAACCGGAAAAGAAATAGGAAAAGGATTTTCCCGGCGGGCTGCACAGTGAATGGAAATTCGGCCCTCGGCGCGAAGGGATGGAGTGGCTTGCTGGGCCACGGCCCACGCGTGATTTGCTCAGAGAGGTCGACTATGCAGGCCCATTGCAATGATTCTCGACGGGCGGGACTGGCGCCACGAGACGGGCGAGGGGCGAAGCGATGGCAGAGGATTGGGCGCCGGAGCCGTGGAAGATGAAGTGTGATGCGGCGAAGGGGAGCTCGGGAGGGAGGAAGAAATAGCGGGGAGAGAGAGCAGGTTGCGGCGAACTCGATGGCGGGTGAAAACGGCCGGGAGAGAAAGGGAGGCGGCGGTACGGCGTGCGGACACCGGAGCCGAAGGTGGTGACAGTGGAATCGGCGAACGGTGGCTCGGGAGCTTGGAAGGAATAGCGGGGAAGGAAGAGGGTGCTCCGGGGAACTCAGGGGCGCGGAGAATTGGGGAAGAAAGGGAGCGGAACGGCGGGGCGGCGGTGAGTGACCGGAGGTGAAGAAGGTGAGTGTGGAGCGGGCGAAGTAATGCGCCGGAGAGGGAAATGATTAGGGAAAAATGAAGATGAGGATGCGGGGAAGAAGATGGGAGGCTTACTGACTCGGGGGCGAGGAGAAGATGGCGCAGCGCGGAGCTTTTATAGCCGAACAGAGGGGAGAGAGAGAGTGCGCGGCGGGGGAGCACTCGAGTGGCGAAAAGACTCGACGGAGCAGAAGGGCGGGTGCGGGATTGGATCAGTCTTCGGCGCGGCGCAGCAGAGTGGCAGGGGTGTCGGCGAATCGGTGAAACAATGTGGCACGAGATTGGTTATGCCATGGGAGATGGGTCTGAACGGAGGAGACAGCTGTGATCGTGGATTTTGCGCGACGAACGGGCGAGTGAGATGGTATGGCAGCAGAGGTGTCGTATGCCCTGGTTGGGCGAGAGGGCGCGGATTAGGATTGGTCATTGGCGCATGACGGGCCGACGCAACGAGGTGCTGTGGAAGAGGAACGAGGGAGGCGACGTGCGGGCGGCTGTCTTGTAAACGGGCCGAAGCGAGGGAAGCGGGCCGTGCGCAAGGAAAAAGGAAGATGGGCCGGACGGGGGAGAAAGCAGTCGGGCCGGAGAGGAGAGTTGGGCCAAGGCCGAAAAGGGAAGGTTTCCGGAAATGGACGGTGACCGAAACGGGAAAGATTTCCCAAAAAGGAAAGGAAACAAGAGCAGGCCGAATAAAAATTCAAATAAATCCGGATAAATTCGAATAAAAATCCAAATAAATAAATAGGACAAAATTTTGAAATTTTTGGGTTGTTTCACTCGCTGCCTATTATGCCCTTGACCCGGCCCTGCCAACGGTACCACCACCATCGCAAAGCCTCTGTCACTGCCTCCCATCGACCCGCACCGGCCGTCCTCGCCAGAGTTGGCCAACGTCTCCACGCGGCGCGCCGAGCTCCACTGCCGCGGCGCCGGCAGAGTGGCGCAGCCCCTCGGCCCGCTTGACGCCGACCTCCGCCTAGAGATTCTCAAGCGAGGACCAAGGAGTCATTGTGGCGAAGGATTTCCGCAGCCCGTGGGAGCAGGTCTGCATCACCGTCACGGGGCACAGCCTTGGCGGCGCGCTCGCCCTGCTCGCCACGCGCGACACCGACGCCGCGCACCCGGACGTGCCCATCAGCGCCGTGACCTTCGCCGCCCCACGCATACGCAACAGGGCCTTCTGCGACGGCCTCACGTCGCGCGGGGTAAGGGGTGCTGCGTGTCGTTGTCAGGCACCACTTCGTGCCGACGGTGCTCGACGCCTCCGTCTCCAAGGTTCTGGGCAGGCTGTGGGCTCTGGCCGGCCGCCGGCGACGAGCTCATCCTCGACGTGGCCAGGTCGCCGTACGTGAAGCACTCCTACAATGCGGAGGGGTTCCCCGACCTAGAGGTGTGCCTGCACCTGGTGGAAGGGCGGAGAGCGCCGCCGGCGGGAGGAGGCGGGCGCGCGGCGAGACATGGCACTGGTGAACGAGATGTCCGGGAAGATGCAAGAAGAAGGGTGCATCCCGGCGCGGAGGTACCAGACGGTGGCGTAACTTGGACGGCCAGTAGGTGCTGCCGGAGCTGGAACGCGACGACATGCCGGTGCCCGACGACCGGCTACCGCTCTCCGAGCTGAACTAAGACTGACGCGAGATGCATAGTCGATTTGTGTATCGCATGTGCTTGCATGTATATTGTTACCATGTATAGCGTGTAACAAACTAACAATTTGCTTGGCGTCCTTTGCTATAGCTGTATCTTGTAAGCTTGTCAAGAATTTTAATTTACAATTTGCATGTTCCTGGTGTAGAATCACAAGCTTTTGCCAGATTGGCGACAGTTATCTGACTCGATATCTTTACAAAGCTGGTTTCAGTAGCTTCAGAGCACATATAGCTAATTAGCCATCGATTAATCATGCAAACCGGACAAAACTTTGTCAGAAGGGGCTACTTGCCAACTTCCATGGCATGCAGACAAAACCATAAGTTCTTACGGAGGATTTGTTGCATATATTTCAAAGCAGCAAGAAATAACTATACTGCACCAGATAAATATAATTGCTTTCCCTTCGCAACAAACACAAAAGAGATGAATTGTTTTTCCCTGATCGGCATGAGGAACAACTTTGTGTTGATTCCCCGCCCAGAACTGCGTTTCCAGATCGTACATATCCATCGACCATTGTCACATGCTACATCAATGATTTGACCAGATGCCTGATCCTGCAATAGTGGGCTATACCTAGCGTTAATTTTTTTTTATCTCATCACAAGTCCTAACCAAATTTTCCTACAACCAATTTGTCAGAGGGGAACAAAAAAGATGGACAATACAATGGATTAGTTCCCTATTACATGTTACATTTTCCCCAGGATCGACACGGCAAGAACATAATTAGCAAGTAGCGCATGCTCTTCTTAAACAGCTTCAAATATCCATTCATGATGTCTGCATCATCCACATAAAAGTAAGAATTAGGTAGCCTGGTATACTGCAGATGCAAACAAAAGCCTATACTTACTTGCAAAATGTTGCTCCCAATTAGCAGAATGACGCTCATATGGCAGTGAATTATCTTATCATCATATTTGAATAATGGCAATAATTGAAAAGGAACAGATAATTAGAAACTTCAAATGACATAAGATGTTTTTCCCCCCAAAGAAACACCCATAAGTGTACTGCAAGCAAGTATTTTCAGAGATACAACATTATGTTCCAATTAATCATCCAGTGTTATGGTCTAAGCACTAAGTAGCGTGAGCTAATTGAAACAGGCAGACATCCTCAGCTACAGTATGATGCAGGTTAGACCAAACCAGGCCATGCTATATAATGTCATGTCAACAGGCCCATCATAACTGATAATACCAGTAGAGGCAAAATTAAGGAACATCTAAGTTACCATTTTATCAAGTGAGAACGAAGAAAGAAAATTGACCTAGGTTCAAAATTGACTGTCCATACAGAAAATTTCAGAACAACTGTGTGCACCATCACATATTCCAGAGATGCAGATAAAAATGAAATCAGTAATGTTTGGGTGTCAAGAAATAGGCAAAAAGCTATTCTCTTCGTTCCAGAGATTCATGAATGATGATCCTTTACTATAATATTTGAATCCAACAGCAAAGAAAAGACTAAGAAATCAAGAAGCACATACCACTATTCTGCAGAGGGTTTTGATGACAGAAACCTTCTGAGCCTCCTTTTACCAGAACATGACATGGATTGACAATACAACTAAGAACGAAAGTGTAACTAGCTAAGTCCATTCCCCATCTCATCGGTTTTGGAAGTCTTGTGCTGCCATAGATAAGCCAAATTAACAAACAAACAAATTGCTTTACAGGGAAATATTATACCAGCAAGGAAATGATGACTGCATGCTACCTTACTTTTCTTGTGCTTATGCACATCTGCTGAATCCTCCATTCCCTCATGCTTCCTCTTCTGAACAAATTGTGGACGTTGTACAACACAAGGAATTTGATTTGAAGTGATGAGTAAGACTTGGAGCTATTGAAGTTTTGAACATACAGAAAAAAGACCAACCTTCTCATGATGCTTCTTTGAGTGGTCGCCACCAGAATCATGATGTCCACTTTTATCCTTTTTCTTATCCTTGTCCTTGTCTTTGTCTTTACTCCGATCTTTATGTCGATGTTTGTGCTTCTTATGTTCCTTGTCTTTATCTCTGTCTTTGTCTCTGTGCTTTTTATGCTTCTTCTCTTTGTCCTTGGACTCACTTTTCAATTTACCCGAAATAGTAGGCATACCTTTTTCAGCCTGTTGATTGGTTCAACGTTGTAAAGAGTATGATGAGCAAATGCAATGACACTATACAGGAAGTGAGATGATAGAAAGGATCTTACAGAGGGTAAATCTACTGGAGCAGTTTCTCGAAGCTGAAATGCTTGCCCCAGTGTTTCCATATCAAAGGGCTGAATATAAGTAGGCTTGTCCCTCAAGTATGCATTCTGAAGAAGTTGATCTAGCTCCATTCCTTCTCCTTTACGAATTTCAGTGTCTCCCACAACATTGTGAAGATAATGTGTATCTGAGATTGCCAGTGGCAACGGCCTCTTGCAAAAGAAATCATGGTGGACCAGCAGTTTGTAGTGGCTTATTAAATCCACAGCACCAGTGAGCTCCCTAGGCCCTGACATACAAAAATCATATAATGGACCACCATGATTGCAAACAACCAGGGTTTGGAGCAGGATGCACAGCAAGAACCATGTCGCGGAAACTCAATAAAGCTTACTATCAACAGTTATTGCACTGGTAGGGTCCAAAATTCAGCTTATTGTGAAGCACAACGGAAACTACTTATTGTCCAATGAGTATTGTAGACCACAAAGATGTCAAAACAAGGAAACTTTGGCCATGCTAGGATGATGTTTCATAGTGCTTTTGGCACTTGGAGCTCGTGACATCAACAAAAGAGTATTTATATCAGAAAACTAACTCATACAATTATGGTAACAATGCAGATTGAAAAAGGAAATAGACAAAAACTAGATGCCGAATGAAGCAGAGGCAACTCCACAGTTTCACCTTTAAACTAAGTTGGGAATTATTTTGGGTGACATTCTTTGTATCTTTCGATTATCTGGGGTAAAGATCCATAATGAAAATTTGAGAGGCAAATATCCCTACAGGATGCGAATATGCTTGATTATAGTCCTATTTTTCTGTGTCTAAACAAAAGCCCTACCTTTGCCGAACTTCTTGCCATCAGAATCCATCAGATTGAAGCTTGATTTACAAACAATGCATCTTCACCTGAAATTCAATCAGACAGAATTTTGCAACTAATGTAAGAAATTGAAGTCAGTTGGCCTCACTATAAACTAACAAACACTATGATTAAATTGATCACAGTTGTCACAAGCAGAATATATACTGAAAATAAATTGAATCCATTTCCCAAAAGCAGACCATCTATTGAAAAATACATACATCCCAGTTCCCAAGAGGCAGACCGTCTAGCATGCATCTATCTACATATTCAACCATGTAGACAAGTACAAAAAAATATGCTCATCTTATTGAACATATACCTTAGTTTTATTGAACTCATGGCTATCATGGTGCCCCGACAGTCAGGCGACCAAACAAAATGCAGCAACAAATATAGTAATATATTAATATATTGAATTACTGAATACTTAATGCAGCAAAATAATGCGTATGTAGCAGCAAATAAACTCAATATCAGTGTTCATGTCAGCAGCAAAATAATGCATATGTAGCAGCAAATAAACTCAATATCGATATGTATGTCAACAGCCACAGAAGAACCGTACATGTATCACATAAAACTAAGTTAAAAAGAAAACAAAGATAGATATGCATGTCAGCAGCCACAGAACATCCTCACCACTCGCTCGGGACTCGGTCGGCTTCCTCCTCACCTCCTCCTCCCTCCAGGGCTCCAGATCTCCCTCCTCCCTCCCTCCCTTGGGCCTCAGCCATTGGCAGCCCACCCCAGCCTCGGAGGTAACGCCGGCGAGTGGCCCCTCAGCACCCCTCCGACCCCAACCATGACCCGGAGATCCGATCCGATCCAAATCGCCATGGATTTCTTCAAGTCCATCCTCACCGAGCCCGAGCCTGAGCCCGACCTGGCCTCACCAACATCGGAGCTGGAACCTGCAGGATCCACCTCATCCCCTACCGCCGCGACCTCACCGAGTTAGGCACCAGCCTACGCTATGAGACCAAGGCGCTCCAGGACACCACGACCCGTGCCGCGCAGGACATCCCTTCATCCCAGGTGACCACCCAGGCGACGGCAATCGAAGCCTAACACAGCCAGGTGGGTGACTTGCCGTCGCAAGATGAGGCGAGCCCCCATAGCGGTCAGTGCCCAGCAACTAGACGCCTAGGCGATGCCATGATAACCATAATTGAAATTTTTACCGGCAATGCATCACAACTGGGCAACTTAAGTGGTGTTATGGCACTAGATATCTTTCTCATTTTTACAATACTGAAACTAAAGGTTGCATGTACAATTGATGCAAACTGTGCTATGGCGAAATTTGAAAACACCTTTTCAATGCTTCCACACAGTATCAAGATAAGGATGTTTTGGGTATTATGTATGAGCACAAGTGAAGGATTCTTGCTAGAGTTGGCAGAAGATTCTTTGTTGTGCGCACCGGAAGCAATAACAGAGCCAAGGACATAGCAAAATTTGGGGAAAAGAAGAAACGAAAGCGTGTGTTCGAAACAACTCTAGGTTAGCTGACAGAACCGTTGTGTGATCTAGCTTCTAGTTGATCCAAGCTGCAAACTGCATGTTACCTAAAGTTTTACTCACAAGCACTGAAATCGGCACCAAAGTCTAGTAGACAGTACAGTAGAAAGTAGAAACTAAAAGACTGGAATGCTTCATGACCAAATAGCAGTTTGGTCATTGCTAAATTACCAGAATATGGTAGCATTTCTCTCCTTGAAATTGAATGGCTCCGTATAGCATGTGTAAACATGTCATCTGGATTGCAAAACACGCACAGCAAAAAAATCCATGTAGCCAAAATTTGGCTACTGGTTCCTGTTGGCACCATGTAATGATCAGCCAAATTGTGAGACAACATAAACTACAAGAGTGCCTATTACGCTATCAACAAACTGTTGTTAGCTTAGCACTGCCTACAACGCATGGGGTATTTAGTTGAACCCCCAAAATTTTTGAAAAATGAACTGCTATTAGTACTCCACCACGCAACAAACCGCATGGATTGGAGAGAAAGAAAGATTTGGATGAGATTGCTCACAGCAAAGAAAACATCCACCGTGAGGATGTTCACGGGGGATCTCCGGCTGGAGCTCATCGCGCCGGCCGCCCGAGAAGGCGGAGGGGGCTGCGGGGCGGATCTTGCGAACGGTGAAAACGAAGGAAGGGGAGGAGAAGAGCTCACCGCGCCGGCCGCCGGAGAAGGGGACCAGATCTGGTGAACGGCGGAGACGGAGAGAAGAGGCGAAGAACGTCGGTCGGTCCTTGTGGTCCTGTTCGTGCCGTAAGAGGCGCCGCCTGCCAGCGATGTCGAGAGCCTCCAGGGGAGGAGGAGTTGGAGCGGAGGTGTCGTGCTTGGCTTCGGTGGAGTTGAGACGGGCGGCGGCGGCGGCGGTGGCGGCGAAGGATTTGGGAGGATCGAGTCGACAGGACCGCACGAGGGACCTTGACTTTGACCGTGTTCGTGTCAAACTCTTTTATCCTTTATATTTGGGAAAATATCCTGTGCAATCAGACAGGTTGGTGAAATTACGGTGCAATCTAACTAAAAAAAATTTCAAAAAATTCTGAAAAAAATCATGGATGTACATCTCAGCTTACCCCATCTACATATAAAATTTCATGATCAAATTCGTCCTGTGCTAAGAGTAATAAAAAAGACAAAGTTGATCATGAGCAGGCTGATTTCGCTCATGATCAACTTTGTCTTTTTTGTAACTTCTAGCACAGAACGAATTTGATCATGAAATTTTATATGTAGATGGGGTAAGCTGAGATGTACATCCATGATTTTTTTCAGAATTTTTTGAAACTTTTTTTAGCTGAGTTGCACCGTGATTTCACCAACTGTCTGATTGCACAGGATATATTCCCTTTATATTTATCATACCTTAATATTTGATATATTTTGATACCTCCGAATAACGGTAAAAAAATCTAGGTAATGATAAGTCAAAAATGGTACTAGTACTTTAAATTAAATTAGAATCAGGATCCCGATCAAATTCTATAAAACCGTTTCCATCCGAGGGAGGGCTAACTGAGTTTCGAATATAGGGGTGGCAATGGTACCCGCGGGTTTTACACTCGATCAGGTCAGATTCGGGTTTTAATTTTTATCCACGGGTTTTTCGGGTCGGGTACTCGAAATGGGTTCGGGTTTTAATTTTCACCCGCGGGTACCTATCGGGTACCCGAAATACCAATATACCCATCGGGTACCCGTCGGGTTCCGGGTATTCACCGGGTTTGGGGTTGGGTTTTGGGTACCCGTCGGGTTTGACTTGGGTTTTTGGGTTCGGGTTTCTTATCGGGTCGGATTTTACAAAACCCACACCCGACCCAACCTATTTCCACCCGTATTACACAAACCGTCGCTTGTATCCGCTTGATTTCGGCACTACGGGTTTGGGTTCGGGTATAGATTTTTACCCGATATGGTATTCGGGTTCGGGTCGGGTTTTGTGAAACCCGCACCCGACCCGACCCGTTGCCATCTCTATTCGAATATAAATAGAAAGAGTGATATTTTCGGTGCTTAGCTAGAGGCGATATATGACACATGAGGGTTTTTACTATAGAATCTTCGCATCAAGTCACTCTTAAACTTTTGATACTTTCATCTTGGTACTAACTCAATAGATAATTGAGTACCTCTTAAAAATGGTAAAAAGTTTCGGACATATTGTTTGAGCATGCAAACTTTGCAAAGCACTTTTTTTTCTCTTTTAACAGACACTCGATAATGTCGTTTCTTTATCTTCCAGTATAACGAAGTAGGTAACTCAATATTTTGATGTCGTAAAGTTCTGAAACGCTACCCCTGAGAGGCCGCTAGGGTTTCCATGAACACTGACATACAATGTAGATCTCCTCTGTACAGCATAGTATTCTCGCCAGATCCCGTTCCTGTTCTCCTTGTGTTGTCCTAATTATCTCACGGGATCCATCCTAATCGTGTTCTGGGTGATCAAGAGGGCCTCTATGTCCCTGCGCATCTTTGACATTTTATTAAGAGTAGGACTTTTTACCATTCTTAAGACAGATCAAATTATCTATTGAGTATTTGAGTTAGTATCAAGAGGTATCAAAAGTTTAAAGGATTGACGTACCAAGAGGCACAAAGAGTTCAAGAATAATTTGGTGAGGAGGAACTGGTGTCTCATGGCACCTCCTAAGATGTAAAAAAAAACTCTATAGAGTATCCTGGGCTAGGGCACATGGTGTGGGTTCTGTTCTTCGGCATATGGGATGTTTTTTGTTTGGGGGGTTGGTGATGGCAAGCAGTGGTCCGGCAGAGGGAAGTGAAAGCAACAAGACGGTGGTGGACATTACATAAATTGGATATGATTATAGAAGAGAATTATGCTGTTGTAGTCAACAATGTGGAGGACATGCTCGGTGGGCACTTGTGGGTAAGGTTCTAATGTCAAAGTAGTTCTACATCTAAAGGATGAGACTTTTTATTATTATTAAGTACAAAAATTTACATTGGGATAGTACAAGTGATACCAAAGGTTAGTACCTCTACCTATTAAATTTTTGTACCTCGTATTACTATCTCAATATAAATTTTAGTACCTTTTAAAGATGGTAAAAAGCCTCCTAAACATTTCAAGCATGTTTTGGCCAGCATGAGGGAACCCTAGGGGCCTTTCTTTTAGGTCGACTGGATGAGTAATATCTTTGTGGCCAATCTTGGTTCTAAGCAGGATAGAGATCGGATTTGGGATAGATCACCGCGATGGTGAACATGCGTGTAGTTGTGTTGGAGGAGTTCATAGACTGCAAGACGCCGGATGAGATGAAATGCAACAAGATTCGAATCTGGGTTCGTGTTGTTAACCTGCCGTTCAATCTCATGAACGAGAAGTGGGGCAGGGTTATTACTTCTCAAATTGGGGAGGTGATCAAGGTGGATACTGATGTGCATGGGCGCTGTATGGGGGCCATTCTTGCGGGCTAGGGTTATGCTGGATGTGCCAAAAGCCCAAAACCCCTTCGGCGAGGAATTTAGACTTAATCGACAAAGAGGAATGCAATTCAGTGGCATAAAATTCAGTTCGAGGATGTGCCGAATTTCTGTCCTTGTGGCCGGCTTGGTGTCAGGACCTATAATCAACTAGGAAATTTTCCGCGGCGTAACACGCCGCGCAAATGTTTTTTTCGACGGCGTTTAATTTTCTAAATTGTCGAAATAATGAGCAAAACGAGGGAAAAATAGAAAGATAGAGTTGTAGAAATATCTCTTTCGATGAATTATTTGGAAAATATTGGAGATCGAAATGAAAACCGCGCATGGGGAAAAAGTCTAGAGGAAAAGGCGAAAAATTATTAGAGATGTCAACCTTCTTTTTGTCGAGTTTAATACTCTACGCGTTCGCGAGTAATAATACATGTTTTTAAAAATATTAAAAACTCGCGGCGTAACATGCCGCGCGTGTCGTTTTTCCGTAGGAATTTTTTTTTCTCGGCGGCGTTTTATTTTTTAAATCGTCGAAATGGGGAAAAAATAGAGAGATAGAGTTGTAGAAATATCTCTTTTGACAAATTATTTGGAAAATATTGGAGGCCGAGTTGGAAAACCGCGGCAGGGAAAAAGTTTAGAGGGAAAAGGGTGAAAAATTATTAGAGATGACAACCTTCTTTTGTCGAGCTTAACACTCTACGCGTTCGCGGAGTAATAATACATGTTTTAAAAAATATTAGAGATCGACGTGTTCATGAGTAATAATACATGTTTTAAAAATATCGAGATCGAGATGGGAAATCGAAATGGGAAAAAGTCTAGAGATAAAGTCGCACAAATATTTCGCGACAAAAACTTTTTTTGGGAAAACGGAGAAAGGACATGTTTTAAAAAATATTAGAGATCATGGCGAATATCTAGGCTGGTCGCTTTTTTCAGAAGGATTTTTTTCGATTGTATGCTTATTTTTAAATCGTCAAATAATGAGCGAAATGGGGGAAAAGTAGAGGATAGAGTTGTAGAAGTATCTCTTTCGACGAATTATTTGGAAAATATTGGAGACCGAGTTAGAAAACCGAGGTGGGGAAAAAGTCTAGAGGGAAAAGGGCGAAAATTATTAGAAAGGACAACCTTCTTTTGTCGAGCTTAACACTCTACGCATTCACGGAGTAATAATACATGTTTAGAAAACCGAGGTAGGGAAAAAGTCTAGAGGGAAAAGGGCGAAAAATTATTAGAAATGACAACCTTCTTTTGTCGAGCTTAACACTCTATGCATTCATGGAGTAATAATACATGTTTTAAAAATATCAGAGACTGGCGCGTCCGTGGACTAATAATACATGCTTTAAAAAATATTAGAGATCGAGATGGGAAATCGAGGTGGGAAAAAAGTCTAAAGATAGAGCTGCACAAATATTTCTAGTGACAAAAACAATTTTTCCCGAGAAAAATGGAGAAAGGACCTAGACGTAAAGAGTAAGGACTTGAATGTTACGTTTTTGGACCTGTCCGCTATCCTTAAAAATTTGAAAAGGGCTTGTTCGTGATTTAAATTTAACGGGAGGTTCTTTTCGTAAAATGACGCACGAGGGACCCGAACGCGAATTTAGAGGAAAAATTTTCCTCTAAAAAAATCGCGAAGGACCTATTCGTAATTTACAAAAGGACCAAATCGTGAAAAGTTTTTTTGAGCTGAGCCGACCGGCCGGCTCAAGCCGAGTAGCCGGCTCGGCTCGAACGACGTGGCATCGGTCTGGTGCCGTGAATCCTTCGACATTTAGTATAGGTAGTATTACCTCACAAGAAAATCTTCAGAGAACAAATCACCAAAAACCTTTTGAATGAAACGATATAGAGGAAATCGGATCAAGCTAGGGTTCTACGCTACCAAAACACTAGAGAAGATACTTTTTTGTCATCCTCCTTCCATTTCACCAGACATTAGGGATTTTATCCCCACATATTTACATCGATCGGTAAAAATTCAGAGAGTTAAACAAATGAACAGTGAACTATTTCATGCGATAAAAGTTTAACAGCTACAAGAATGTTCACCGTTCATCCTGGCCGTGAATTCCACTTAAAGCAAAGTCGCTGAACCGTTTTCCTTTCCGCCGTATTCTCCTGTTCATCTTCCACCTCACGATTCCTGATATTCACCGCTCCTTAAGCAAGCGTAGAGGTGGGCGTCATGCTAGGCAGGGCTGACCCAGCACGGGCCCATCGTGCTTCGGGTTAGAACCGGGCTGGGCCGAAACGGCCCATCACGGCCTGATCCAGCTCACCTTCGGCGAGCCCAGGTACGACCCATTTATGCTTTGTGCCTGTTTCGTGCCGTGCCGGCTCAAGTCCGGCCTATTTATGCTATTGCGATGAGAGAAAAAGACCCAGAGACGCATGGAGTTGATTGTAAAAAAATACGCCTTATAAACTATTAGTAGTATTGTCGCAAAATAGAAAGGTGTTATTAGTAGTATTGTCGCAAACCGAGGAACAACTAGTAGTATTTTTTTCTTAATAATTTTACCTAAATTTTTTAGTTATTTTTACCTACTTAACAAATGAAACTAGGTAATAATTATGGTTGGTGGTGCGTATCTGATCAATGTCACTTCGGAGCAACCAGACAAGAGAAGGATATATGCATGCATGCACACACACATAAAAATTAATGCTCCTATGCATGTCGATCGCCGTGCTGCATGCATATGGAGGGCTAGCATGCAGGGATTCTCTGCGTCTCAATATTAAAACATTCAAACATAAGCTACCTGTAGCCACAGCTAGGCAGGATCCTCTCTCTCGCAAACGAGCTAATTGATGTGTGAGAAAAAAAATCACAAATGCCCTACCAATTTAAATGCGTGAGACCAACGGCAATGAATATAAATATTGGGGGAAAAGAAGTAAATTTTATTAAATCTTGAACATGTACAGAGTTACTACCTCATTAAAAACCTTACACCCCGGTGTGGGGTACCCCCGGTAAGAAAAAGAGTACACTAACTACGTATATATACATAGACTATCTGAGGCTAAGATTGTCAAAGTCGGCTACCGTGTCCGTGATCTCCGAATCCTCGAGCTGATGTTGTGTCCTGTCATCTACACGCTCCAGTCTTTGAGGCATGTAATTACCTCAACCATCTCAGGTCTAAGAAACGACCTACTCGGTTCAAGTATTCTCCCCACCAAACTGAAAGTAGATTCCGACCAGACAGTGGATACTAGAACCGTAAGTACGTCCCGTGCAAAATGAGATAGCACGGGGTAAATATTTTGATTATTCTTCCACCACAAGAGCAAGTTGAGTTGATTTTTCTCATCCATGTCAAGCTCAATCTCCACGAAAGGTGCGTCGAGATAGTGGTTGATCTCTACCTATGGATTCCATTGCGACTTGTTCGGCATTTCGGAAGACAAATTAGATGATCTGTCTTTCAGTTTCTTCCATATACTTGAAGCGGTCGAACTACCTCGTACTTGTTGCATTGTTGAGGTAGATCTTCGTGCTTCACTTTTAGTGCCAAACTTCTCATAATATTTGTCGAAAACTCTGAAAAACTCATTATAAACATGAGTATAGGCCTCGAAGAAATCAAGATCAAATGCCTCACCTATTCCCTCGTAGGCGCCCTACAAGTCAAAAAAATTTCTCCAAGTATCCAAAATGATAACAAAACAGTACAGATGTGGAATAGTTTGAAAATATTTTAAATTTTTTTGCTTCATTGGTTCTATAATGCGACATAAAATATAATTATCTCTATTTTTTTTAAAAGCATTAGCAATGGGCCAAAGCCACTCGATGACTAAGCAAGAAGTTGGGTAATACACACTGGATAATTGATTAGTTGCATTGTAAAAAATTTCTAAAAAAATTACAAAAATTACTAGCAATTTCCCAATCCGCTTCAGTAATCAATGCCTCATGATTATTGCAGTTCACGAAGACAGTGATAATGTGCTCGTAGTCTTTGCACCGATGCAGTATAGTATAAGTTGAGTTACATCTAACCTTTATATCAAGGTTGAATTTTCTTGGTTCCTTATTGTTGGCCCTGTAGTACTCTGAGAACTAGGCAAACATTACAGGTGAATTTGTAATAAAATCGATAGCACTATGTATGCCCTCTAAACTAGATTTCATTACAACCAAACCTGCTTATACAATGAGATTAATAATGTGGCATACGCACCTTTGGTGGAGTACAAAACCTCCAACATAAGTCTCTAGGTGCAATGAGAGATGCTCCATAGCTATCGTGTTAGCTGATGCATTGTCAAGAGTGATAGAAATAATTCTACTTTCTATTTTAAAGTCATTAATAACATCAAGTATACGGGTAACGATATTTTCTCCGGTGTGTGACTCAGAGATTGGTCTAAACCCTCTGACTCTTTTGTTTAGTGCATATTCGTCGTCTAGATAATGCACAATAACATTAATATAGGATTCTCTTTGATGAGAGGAAGTCCATATATCTGATGTTAATGCAAATAAAAAACTAAGTGTCATGAAGGTCTGTTTTAACATTTCTAGTTTATTTGTAAATTGTCGACGATTCGGGAACCGGTCCCCCACCGAGCTTACTTGTTGAATGAGGGATCAACCTAAGACCCCTTTTCGCGGGGGGTATAGCCTCCGAGGGCCTACCGAGCTATGAAACGTGGTGGCCAAGACAATCGCAACGAACAGGGGGTCTCTTTTTATCTGGTTCGGGCCTCTCGCAGGGGAGATAACAACCCTACGTCTAGTGGTTGCACTGCTGTGTGAAGGTGGATTACAACGCGCTTGCTCGGGGAGCCCTGGGTGTTCCTAAGGATGTCCCTCCAGGTCGACCGTAACAAGCGTTGTGTACAAGTCAAAATAGTAGATGAAGTGGAACCCCCAACCCTTCCCGCGAGAGGGTATTTATAGAGGATTACAGGCGACAAAGCATTCATTACAAGGGCGCGCCATCGTTCGGCGGGCGAGCTATTCCGCGCCGCCGCGCAGTGACGTGGGTGCAGATGGGCATGAGATCGCGGCACGCAGATCATGGGCGAAGCAGATCGTGGGCATGCAGTCCTCCGAGCCGCCGCGTAATTAATGCCACATCGTCTTCGTGGACCGCGCCCGGCTTTTGGGCGAAGCCCGAGGTCCCTTTGGTATACTGGGCCGTCTGGTCGCGCAGGCATGCTCGGGGACGAGCTCGACGGAGGATGGGGGACAGCCCGGAGGTCGGGCATTCCAAAGATCTCTCTTGGGGATGAGCCATGAGCAGGGGCATGCCCGGGGCCGCTGGGATACGATGGTCGTCTACCGAGAATATCCAATCCCCGACAGCTAGCCCCCGAGGC
The DNA here is from genome assembly GCA_036346375.1 of Guadua angustifolia. Classification (NCBI taxonomy): domain Eukaryota; kingdom Viridiplantae; phylum Streptophyta; class Magnoliopsida; order Poales; family Poaceae; genus Guadua; species Guadua angustifolia. The sequence goes on along the minus strand of CM070522.1, from coordinate 29,121,071 downwards.
TTAAGGGGGGAATTCGCCTCGACCGAGGCTTCCGCCTTAAGCCTCTAGACTCTTGGCAAGGGATTGGAACCCTGCGGCGTAGAGCCGCCACAGCATCCGAGCAGTCCTGCTCGAGAACAAGGGTTTCGCGGCGAAGAGTTACCGCGTCATCCGAGCGACTTCTGCTCGGGAATAAGAAATCCTGCAACGAAGAGCTACTGCAGCATCCGGGCAACCATGCCCAGGGACAAGAAAACTTGCAGCGAAGAGCTATCGCAAAGATCCGCAACCATGCCCGGGACAAGAAATCTTGCAATAAGAGCCACCGCAAAGATCCGGTAACTATGCTCGGGACGAGCATGTCCCAACGAGGCCGAGCGCGTTTGACCGTGGTCTTGGTCAGGATTGCGGTCGGGAACAGAGGCGAAGGGTCGCGATGGTTCCTTCCCCGCGAAGCCTTGTGGGTGCGGTTCGATAGCTGAAATCGCGCACAGCAGACAATTTTGAAAACCGTGATTACACGCTGCGGCTATGAACGCAGGCGGGTGTGTTTCGCCGTTCGGCTTCTCCGCCTATAAATGCGAGGCGGTACGGTCCTGGAAACCCTTTCTTCCCCTGTGGCTCTCCATCGAAATTCCAACAGCCTCGCAACTTTTTCAAAACTTCTCCTCGCTCCAGCGCTTCTTTCCCTCAGTTCTCTCCATGGCAAAGTTCGGCATAAGCAAGACCACCGCGGAGAGGCTTCGGGTACTCCAAGATTTCGGGTACCTCGACGCGTGCTCCTGGCGGGTCCCCGACGGTGAGACGGCCCCAGCTCCGCACGATGACGAGATAGTCACGTGTGAGCTATACACCATCAACGGGCTTCGAATGCCCGAGAGTGAGTTCTTGGAATCCGTACTTGTGCATTGCGAGTGCAAGATTACTCATCTGAATCCCAACTCCATCCTTATCTTGGCCATATTCTCCCACCTTTGCGAGGGCTTCGTAGGCATCCTGCCCATGGCAAGTCTTTTCTTTCATTTCTACTCCTTGTTCCGCACCGGTGCTCTGTACTTTCACCTGCGACCCAACCGCCCGTACGAGTACCCCTTCTTTTCTCTTAAGGACTCGGTGGCGGGTTGGGCTGAGTCTTGGTTCTATCTGTGGAAGGCGGAGGGGAGCAGCTTGCGCTACACCGAAGCGGCGGTGCCCAGCACCGACACCCCACGCCCGCCCATCGCGCCCGAGGAGGAGCGGTCCCTAATGCTGATCAGCGAACTCACGAACATGGGCTGACTGGTCGAGACATCGTCTGCGACTTCCTCAGGAACAGGGTGTCCCCTCTAAGGAGGAGGGAGCACCCCTTTTTCGAGATCGCCGGGTGGGACGACATCACCCGCGAGGGCACCTCTGGTAGGCTTTACGACCTTGAAGACTCCTTGCTTTGCTTCCGCCGCTTGGGTCCGCGCTGACTTTGCTTGCCGACTGATGACAAAGCCGGGCTTCGACCGGTTGGAAAAAAGGGTCGAAGAGATGTTCGGCACCCCCAAGGGCAAGGAACTTGGGCGCAAGCGACAAGTCCCGAAGAACGTGCTCTAGCGGGGCAACATGGTAAATTACTTCATGATTCATGCTCGGGGAATGCGTCCCGAGCCCTTCTAGTGTTTTTTTTGCCTCCTGGCAGGAGAAGACCGCCCTGGAGTTGGCAGTGGCCGCGCTCAAGCCCCTGGCGGGTGGAAAGGGGGTACTTGTACCGGCCGCCAAGACCAAGAGCATAAGGGGCAAGAGGAGCGCCCCGCCACTGGCCACTACACGGCTAACGAAGAAGCGGGCAAGTTCGTCTGGTAATCCAGCGGTGCGGCATATGGAGTTTGTTGATCGGAAGGAGGTAAGCAGTTCGAATGCCTGGTTGGAGAATTACGGCAAGGATTACATGGAGCAGCTCGAGGGGGAGGTGAGATTGACCGAAGGACTAGTGCAGGCTGAGCAGAAGAGGTTGCAGGAGGAGCTGGCCTAGGTCCAAGCCAAGCTCAAACGAGTCACTGAGGCCCGGCCGCCGGTGAGGAGGAGGAGGATGAGGAGGACACGCCGCCTCTCCGAACGAGGCGCGAGCGCTCGAGGAAGACGCTGGAGGTGGTTGACATGGAGAAAGTCGACCCCCTCTTGGCGAGGATCAGCCATGCTGCGGAGAAGAAGGCCGAACTCGTGGTCGCAACGGCCAATCCATCCATGAGTGACAATGAGGACCTGGCCGAGGGTGAGCCCTGAATTTTGGTTTTTCTTCTTTTCCTCGCCCTTTGCTTCGCGCATTCGAGCTGACCCCACTCTTCTGACGTGGGCGAAATAGCACGTAGGATTTTTTCGGACTGTCGCAAAATAATTGACGAGCTCCTGGACCACGTCTTAGCGGGGGTGCTCACCGATGCCGCCGACATCGTGATGGCAGAGGGTGTGGAGGCGGTGGAGAAGTTCGTCGCTAACGACCAAGTCGAGGTGGACCCCTCCGCCCCGGAGGGAACGCTTCCCCTGGGCGAGCTCCCTGCCCCCCAGCACGGAGAGCGTAGAAGGAGGGGAGAAGATCGACCTCGCAGCCTTGGGCAAAAAAGCTACCCAAGAAGGCTCGGGGTCCCCGGCCGCATCACCTGCCCGAGACAAAGGCGCGAAGCCCCCAAGCAAACAACATGCTCGGGATGAGACGGCGCCCGCCCCGAGCGAATCACATGCTCGGGGGGACGCCCCGCCGTCCCCGGGCGAATAACATGCTCGGGCGGACAGCGAGAAGACATTGAGTGAGCCAGCCCCTCAGGAGGGAGGCGTGGTGCCCCAGGGCGAACCTCATACCCAGGGGGATGATTCGTCGTCTTCAATCAGCCCGCCCTCTTGGAAGGACTCTGGGGAAGTCCTCAGCCTCCTGCCGAACCTTGAGGATCTTCAGGGGCGCGAAGTTACCAAGCACTTCTGGGATAATCTCAGCGCTGGCCTTGCTCAGGTGAGGATGCTTCTTTTGTTATCGTCGTAGTTTTTCACTTCTTTGGGTCTTAGTGGCGTCGTCTAAAGTTTTCCCGCCTGCAGCTCCTTTAGAAGACCTTGGAAGATTTCGACGCGGTGATGGTCATCCCTAAGACCGTGGCCCAGCTGCACGCTGAGCATGAGGCCCGGATAGCCAAGCTTGAGCAACGTGTAGGCAACCTTAAGGCTCGGGACAACCTGCTTGTGCATAGATGCCGCCAGGCGGAGAAAGATGTCATCGAGGATAAGGAGAAGAACCTTGGGCTCAAGCAAGAAAAACTGCGCTCCCGCCAGGCCAAGGATGATGTCTCCGCTGGCAAGGAGAAGATCCTCGCGCTCGAGTAGGAGCTCACCGAAGGCCGATCGAAGATTCTTGGGCTGGAGCAAGAGCTTGAAGAAGGAAGACAACAAGCTCGCACCCTCGAATCAAAGGTGGCAGATCTGGAACGTGCAGCGCGAGCGGCCGCCTACCTTGCAGAACAAGGTAATGAGGAGGTCGAGCAGCTCCGCCAGGAAGCCCGCGAAGGTCGCGAAGCCCGGCGGAAGGTGATTGATCTTGAGGCCAAGATCGATGACCTGAGGCAGAAATTTTCTGTGGCCCTCAGGGGAGCGAAGCCCAGCGCGTAGAGAATTTCTTCTTTTTCTTTTTAACGATTTTTGGATGACTTTAGATAATGCCAGTGGGGCGCACATTTTTCTTTCGCCCAAGGGTTGTGCCTGCTGCAATGCTCCTTTTGTGTGCTCCTAAGCTATTTCCTGCAAACAACGAGCACAAGGTAGATGGCAAGATGTAGATGGGTAGAAGCGTAGGTTAAGACGAAGCATGGGCAGTGTGATCCCGAAATGAGTGAAGAGAAGACTTCACATAGGTGACAAGTTCTTAAGAAAGAAGCAGCGTTACAATGTTAAACTAGAACGAGACACTTAGCGACAATTTTTTGGAAAAGATGCTTAACGTGACAACTCGCTCCCACTAAGCCCCCGCTGCGAGTGAAGTTCGTGCACCTAAGTTGCAAGCACGAGCTCGTTCGTAGGAGAGATGGGAAAGCCGTGCCGCCCCTCCGATCAAGGCACCAGTTTCTCCGAGCGGCGATCTTGGTTTAGTTCGGGGGAGGAGAACATGTAAGGCCTAGAATTCCTTAACACTTAGGACGCATACCCCTTAGTTGCGAGTATGGTCGTAGGCGAGGAAAAACGCGTGGTTGTTCGACAGGGTGCGACAACCAAGCGCACGTGAGCCAGACTAAATCTCCGGACCAACCGAGAGGGTGTCTGTATGCGACTTGTATCGCGTAGCGAAGAGCTATTGCGGACCAAGGTCGGCTTATCGAGACTGGAGCCTCTGGTGGTGAGTTTTAGTGACAGGGTGTTGGTCGTGGCACCTTGTGCGGTCGTGCGCGCGCCGGCCCGATTTTAGAGCAAAAAAAGCTTGGAGTAATTGATCTTGCCCGACGCACTTGTCTCATCACCAAGATCGTGAGAAAAGTATGCCCTCAGCGAGATCGGTCTGGCCATCGACGGCAAAGGACCTTGAACAAATTCACAAATCTTGGAGGTAACAGACATTGCCTTGGTGAGGGAAACGAACATGCCATTCTTCCAAAAGAGAAAACATAGATCTACACAAGATGCAAAATGGAGTATAAGTTTAGACAAAGAACTTGCGCAGTTGGTCGATGTTCCATGAGCTCGCGAACACGCGACCATCCTCGCCAAAGTGACGGCCCTCGGGCGTAAGCTCGAGACGACCGTGAAAGGACCTTCCCACTTGGGGGAGAGCTTGTTGGCCTTCGACGTATCCTGAATTCGTCGTAGGACGAGGTCGCCGACCTGCAGGGCTCGGGGCCGAATTGACTTGGCCGCGTGCCTACGAAGAGCTTGTTGGTAGACGGCGGATCGGAGCATCGCCCTTTCGCGTACTTCTTCGGCGAGGTCGAGGTCGAGGTGACGCTTGCATCCTTGGTGGATGCTATCGGCCAGGTGAACTCTCAGGGACCCGAGCACGATCTCGGTGGGTAGGACGGCCTCCAACAGAGATGAGCCGAAAGGGCCTCGCCTGCTGTCTTCGGCCATTGTGGTGCGCGCATGCACCGGAGGACGGAAGGAAGCTCGTCCACCCACGACCCGCCGTGCCGGGTGAGGTCATTGAAGACCCTCTTCTTGATCCCTTGAAGGATTTGGCCATTTGCTCGCTTCTACCGCTTACGCATTTTACGGATGAGCCACGAGGCGGCGCACCTTTGTTCCGATGTCTTCGCAGTAGGCCTGTAATAGCTCACTAGTGAACTGAGTGCCGTTGTCCGTGATGAGGCGATTGGGGACCCGGCCGCCACCACGCTGTCGAGGAAAATCTCTTGGTCGCTCGAAAGTGAAATGGTTGATACAGGCTCGGCTTCGATCTACTTAGAAAAAGTGTCGATGGCCACGAGCAAGTATTTGCAACCCTTTCGACCATAGGGAAAAGGCCCGAGAATGTCAGCCCCCCAGGTCGAGAACGCCCATGATAGTGGGATGGTCTGCAGCGCGTACACCGGCTGGTGGGCCTTGCGGGCGTGGAATTGGCACGCCCGGCAGGTCGCCACGAGTGCCCGAGCATCTTCTAAAGCTGTTGCCCAATAGTATCCCAGCCGGAATGCTTTGCTCACGAGGGTCCGGAAGGACGAGTGAGCACTGCACATTCCTTCATGGATATCTCTGAGAAGGAAATTGCCCTCTTCTCGAGATATACACTTGGAGAGGACTCTAGTCTGTAAGCAGAGGATCGCCTTATGAGCCGGGAACGCTCGGCTGCTTCCTCGGGCAGTGTCCCGTGGGCAAGATATTGGACAAATGGTGTCATCCAGTCTGCGTCCTGCTCGAGGAAGGAGACGTTACCGCACGTCTCTTGTGCCTCCTCTACAGAGGGAATGGAGGGCTTTCGCAGATGCTTGATTGGCGCCCCAGGCAGGGCGCACATCTAGGGGATTGCCTCCTCTACAGAGGGAATGGAGGGCTTGTGCAAATGCTCGACGAGCGCCCCGAGCGGGGTGGGCATCTACGAAGAACCGACCTTGGATAGATGGTCGGCTAGGGAATTATCCTTCCTAGGGATGTAGAGTACTTCGAAATTTCTAAAGTACCGCTCCATATTCCTAACCTCAACCAAGTAAAGCGCCATTGAGTGATCAGAACACTGATACTCTTTGTTGACTTGGTTGACGATCAATCGCGAATCGCTTTCACGGTCGGGCCGACTCGAAAGTGCTCGTGACGCCGCAATTTCGACCAAGAGGCCTTCATACTCCGCCGCGTTGTTGGTCGCTGTGAAGTGCAGTTGGATGACGTATTGGAGCTGATCTCCTTGAGGGGACACCAGCACGACGCCAGCCCCTAAGCGCCCGAAAGCCCGGGACCCGTCGAAGTACATGGTCCAGCGGTCGTCCCCAGACCCGTGGAGCTCGGTGGTGGGTGGGGCGGGATTCGTCCATTCCGCTACGAAGTCCTCCAAGACCTGGGACTTGATCGCCATGCGGGCGGAGAAGTGGATATCGAACTCGACGAGCTCCATGGCCCATTTCGCTATCCGGCCGCTGGCGTCTTGATTCCTTAGGATCTCCCTAAGCGGAAAATTGGTTGGCACGGTGATCTTATGGGCTTGAAAGTAGTGGCACAGCTTCCTCGAAGCCACGAGCAACAAGTACAAGAGCTTCTGGACCTTAGGGTACCGCTCCTTCGGTCCGTGCAAAACCTCGCTGACGTAGTAAACCGTCGCCGGTTCTTCCCGCCGACCGCCAACACCGCTTACTTACCGGGGTCGCGAGGTATAGCAAGAGCGACTCCCCCGACCTCGGCGTGGCCAAGATCGGAGGGCTGGACAGGTACCACTTCAGCTCTTCGAAGGAGCGATTAGCTTCTTCCGTCCAAGCGAAGCCCTCGTGCCTGCGGAGCGCCTTGAGAAAGGGCAAACCGCGCTCGCCCGACCGGGAAATAAAGCGACTTAGGGCCGCCATGCGTCCGTTCAGGGTCTGGACCTCCTTTACAGAGCTTGGAGGTCGCATCCGTTTGATGGCTTCAATTTTCTCTAGGTTGGGACTGATGCCTTGCGGCCCGATGAGGTAGCCTAGCACCCTGCCCGCTTTCACCCCAAAGACACATTTCTCAGGATTAAGCTTTATTCGGTGTAGATTGAGATTACAAAAGGTCTCCTCGAGGTCGGATACATGACCCGAGGCGAGCTTACTCTTAACTACGATGTCATCTACATATACTTCCAGGTTCCGACCTATCTGATCCTGGAAGGTCTTCTGCATCAAGCGCTAGAAGGTCACGCCGGCGTTCCGCAAACCGAAAGACATGGTCGTATAGCAGAACGTGCCGAACGGCGTGATGAAGGAGGTCTTCTCTTCGTCTCCAGGGGACAAGCTAATCTGGTGATAGCCCGAGTAGGCGTCCAGGAAGGTCATCACCTGAGACTCTGCCGTTGCGTCGACCAGTTGGTCAATGCGCGGCAGCGAAAAGTTGTCCATCGGGTAGGCGGCGTTCAGGCCGGTGTGGTCGACACACATGCGCCACTTGCCACCTTTCTTCTTGACAATGACCGGGTTTGCCAACCACTCTGAATGCTCGACTTCCCTGACGATGCTGGCCTTAAGGAGTTTGCCGAGTTCATCCCGGATGATCGCCTGCTTCTCCGAGGAAAATCGCCGAGCTTCGGCGCATGTGTCTTTATCGTGCGAATCAGTTTAGCTCAGGCTCAATCACTTCCCTTGGGACTCCGGGCATGTCGGACAGTTCCCAGGCGAACCTGTCCGCGCTCCTCCGGAGGAAAGTGATGAGCTCGAGTTCCTATTTGGGATCTAAGTAAGATCCTAGATGGAAGACCTTGGTCGGGTCGGCCTCACTTAGAGGGACCGTCTTGGTTTCTCCTCCGGGCTGGACGGTAACTTTTGGTCGGGAGTGCATCGGCGCTTGGTCAGGGCCGCGTTGAGGCAGCTGCCCGACCATGTCGAGTGATTTCTCATCGCAGTTCAGGGCCGCCCTATAGTCGCTTTTGACGGTGATGATGCCCTTTGGTCCAAGGACCTTCAGGCACTGATAAGCGTGATGCGTGGCGGCCATGAACTTGGAGAGGGCCGGTGTGAGGAGTCGCTTGCATCGTTCTCGGTTATTCAATGCCGTCGCCCCTCATCGGATTTGGAGGCTAGCAACGGATCACCGATGGTGCTCACAAGGTTAGCACCCCAGCCCAATTAGGACAACAACGACCCCATTCAATAACTCGACAACAATCCCAGATTCCCCAGATATAATTCAAGCTTCGCCAGATCGCCATGCATACCGGTTTCCATTGCCATATCAATTCAATTCGCATAAAGGGGGCAACGAACCCAAAACTTTACGACCAGACACGCAACGCGGAAGCACAACAAAACAACTAAAACCAAAGCACAAAGACAAACCAGACAACCACACAACAAACTCACAACTAAGACAACACACAAGATCCTACTCAGACTCATAAAATCTACAAAATTTCAGCATGACGCCCCTAGAAGTACGGACATCCACTCAGCAGGCATAAGAAACAATTAACCAAGTATAGCATAACAACAACAACCATAGCATAAGGATCAGCATGGATAGAAGTAGCATCCTAAACATGAGTTAAGCATGGTCTTACAACAAGGTTCAACATAGAAACAGGCAAGTATTTAAACAAGGACTAGACATAGTTTAGAAGGCTAGCCATACAACAAAATGAGCTCACAACCAACATATTAAACCAAAAGTAAGACATCTCCTAAGTGTCCGCCTTGAACACTTCCAGGCGCTTGTAACGCCGAGCCTAATCGCTATTCGTGTCCCGCCTGCCACCGAGAAGCAAAACGGCAGAACTCACACCGCCGTGTCCTCACCAAAACCACAAAGCGTACATGAGTACGTAGGTACTCAGAAGACTTACCCGTGGTCCATATATGACCGACTAAAGAATATGCATTTGGATGTAGCAAGGTATAAGCTTAGGTAAAAGTGCGAAAAGCTTACTTTGTTGCATAATCATATTCAACTACACAAATTTCAAGTTTATAGCATTTATGGACAGCACATATTGCTAGAGTGAAATCTGAAATTAAACATTAAAGAGAGCAAGTAATAGCATAAACAAGTATCAACATCAAGTATACCACCTAGTTTCAATTTAAGTTATTACTAGGTTGAAGTGTCGGATGATACAAGCGTGCTCATATCCGAGAGCGCTGCAATTCAATCGCTTATTCACACCGCAGGGATCATCAATCGCACGACATGTGCCACAAGGAACCTCATGTCAACCCTCCTCCCATCCATATCTACTCGTTGAACCATCCTCATGCGGTCCGAAAGCACCTAGCAACCTCCCTCGAGCGGCTCAAGCCTCGCTTAGCCCTCGAGAGGCCCGGGCCTCACCTCAACCACGCCCAATCGCATGAGGGCATGACCCATCGAGTAGTATGCCATGAAAGGGTGGCTTACCGCACCATTATATCGGGCATGCGATCAACAAGGGTGCTCGATCAACATGGCAAACAACGGATCGGTCTCTAACCAACACAAAGTAGACTACAACATTTGAGTCTCCACACCCAAATGATCCAACCCTCTCGCCCGGTCTCAATTTTTCATTTCAAAGCATAATCATAACTATTGCAACCCAATAGTGTGAAGTAATTAAACTCAAGTGATGGAACCTTTCACCACTTGGCCCATACCCGACATCTAAGCAAACTAATCATGGACACAATATAAATACCCATATACTAGTTCCAAGGAAGGTATTCAACAATTATCAATGAGTGTATGTGCAACAAGTAGGTTCTAACCCTATCCCACATTTCAATTCCTAATGCAAGACATAATCATCCAATAAGCAATTTATTTGCCAAAATACAATTATATAAGGTTGAAAATACTTAGGTGCTTGCCTTGAGCTTCTGTTGGATTCTCAAAACAATGGCTCTTGGCACCCCTCGGTCACCACCACGTCTCCCTCCGTGTTTTCGTTCTCTACACGATCACAATGCATGTAAATGAGATGCATGCGATGCATATGAAATGAAAAACTAAAATGCAATCCCCATGACAGCTCCCAAAAGCACAAACATTCAGAAAATGGAATTTTAAAGCCCTCAACTAACTTGTGAACTTCAGCCCAAAGTCTGAAATTTTCAGCACAAACGGATTTCAGGACAGCACTAATACAATTGGCCATAACTTTTGAACCACTTGATCAAATTGAGCAAAATTAGACTCAAAACGACCACAAGACATAGACCTACAACCTAGCATTGGCCAATCACCCAGATTCTGCTCAGAGAATTCCCAGTTCGGCCAAGAACAGAGAACAGTTGCAGTGTTCAGAAGTTTCAGAGTTTCAGAACAGCATGCACAAATTTCATCATATAAATTGCTATACTTAACGGAATTGAGTAAAAGATGACATTTTTACAATATACACGAAATTTCCTACAACTTCTCAGGCAAAATTAATTTCTAATTCGGCCTCTAACTAATTTTAATTCGTAGCTCAAGTTTCAGCTCCACATTTTCAGCATTTTCAGAGCAGCACGCACTAAAATCGACATAACTTTTAGCTGGATTAACGAAATTGAGTGATTCCACTTGGAGATGAAAGATAATTTTATTACCCACAACTTTCTCTACAGCCAGCCTAGCAAGAGATGCTTGGAACTTGCTCAAATCAACCCGAAACAGTAGCTATGAAATCTGCTCAAAAATTCAGAACTTTGCTCCAAACCCTAGATTGGTTATTCCCCTCTAAAACTCAAATCTCTACTCTCCCAAGCCCTCAAATCCACCATGGCTACCCCCAAAACCAGAAATAACCAATCAAACCCTAGGGGAGAGGTCTCACCTTAAGATCTCACATGGGGATCAAGAGAGGAGAGGAGGAGGGCTGCTGCTTGGAGGGAGGAAGGAGGCACAACCAATGGAGGCTGCAGGGAGGAGCTCGACCTGGAGGTGCTGGAGGGAGGTGCCTGCTGGGGAAGGGCTGGAGAAGTGCTTGGCTTGGGGAGGAAAACCAGAAGAAGAAGTGTTGGCTGTCTGCTTTCGGTTTGGGGGCTGGAAATGAGGGGTTGCTTGGGGAGAAAAGAATAAGGTGCGGTTTGCTTGGGAAAACAAAGGTCGGAGGGAGGGTTCGCTAGGAGAGGAGCACTTGGGGAGGCTGCTTGGTTGGGGATCTTGGCTTTGGTTGCTTGGGAAAGAGAAGCTGTGAAACAAGAACAAGAATGCTGATTTGGTTTGGACTGCCCCCTATTCTTTTGTGTATTGCTTACTTGACCCCACTAGGCAAGAGTTTAAATGGCTAAGTTTGGAATTTCTTAAGTGGCAAATTTGGGATAGATTCTGAAGTTGCAGTGGATCTCAAATGCGGCCAAAAACCTGGTTGGCGCTAATGCTAGCCGCAGGAGCCGAATTCGAATTTGGAGCCATGACAGCCGGCCTGCCGAGGATGGCGTTGTAGGCCGACTTGAAGTCAACAACCTCGAAGTTGATTAGCTCGGTCCAGAAGTTGGTGAGGCTTCCGAACGTCACAGGCAGAATGATCTGCCCGAGAGGCTTGATCGATGTGCCAGGGATGATCCCGAAGAACGGGACGGCTATGCTCTTGATCTTGGAGCGAGGAACTTGCATCTCGTCCAAAACCGTAGCGAATATGAGGTCCAAGGAGCTCCCGCCGTCGATGAGAACCCAGCCGACCTTGGCATTGTTGATGGTCGGGCTCACGACCAATGGGAGCTTCTGAGGTTTGGTCATTCCAAGGGGGCAATCATCCTTGGAGAAGGTAAGGGACAGCTCGGACCACCTGAGCTGTTGCACGGGTGGCTTGCCCTGAGCTATATGGCCGACCTCCCGTGCCGCTTCTTTCAGATCCCTGCGGGATTTGTAGGCTGAGGAGCCCCCGAATATAACGGCTATGTGGTTGCGGGGCTCCTAGTAAGCCATGTCGTCGTCGTCGTTGTCCGCGGGACCCTTGCCCTTGCTGCTCTCTCCTTTTCCCGGGAGAGTGGGCATGGGGCCTTCACCGTTGTAGAATTTCTCCAGGCGGTAAGCCTAGGTCCGACAATTGCGGAGGTCGTGGCCGACCGCCTGATGGAACGGGCAGAAGCGGTCGCCCGAAGGGGCACCCCTCTCTTCGCGATCCCAGTCACCGCGACCCTGGTCGTCGTGATCTGGGTCACCACGGCCTTGGTCGTTGCGATCTTGGTCGTCGCACTGCGGGCGCTGCCGCCCCACTCCGCCCTCATACGCCGAAGTCAAGGGCGAGCACGCGGCGGCGTTCAACGGCGCCATCAGAATACCCCTAAGGCCAAACGCACCGCTAATGCTACCCAAAACCCATTTAAAAGAATGACACTTCTACTGAAAAAAGACCAAAACGAATTTAATTCTAAACTCTTAAACCGGTTTGAATTAAGTCACCGAAATTTACAAAATTTTCGCATGACCTCTCTAGAACAAAGGACATCCACACAGCAGATGTAAAACATATGCGCTATGATATCATTCTAGCAGGTCCTTAGTTAACCAATCACACATTCAATAGAAATTAATCAACCCCACCACATAGTTATTACAGGACAGGACTCATTAAACATAACCGCAAACCACTTTTTACAAGAATTTTCTCGAGTTAGCAATAACATAACTATAAACCAACATGAAGGAACGGTGGCGATGCAAACGTGATTGTGCTACTACCCCCACCAATGCATGCTTGTTCAAGGTACCGCAATAATACAAACAAGCGTGAGTCGATAAACTCAGCGAAGTACATCAAAGAATAATTTCATAGTCAATCGCATTTTCCTACTTAAGGGCATAATAACCATTCTTACATAAGGACCGCAAGTGGATAAAACAGAAGTGTCAAAATTAATTCTCCAAACCAACCCCGCGCTCGTCTTTGACGGAGTTCACAACTCCACGATAAAGAAGCGTAACATATAACCTCTAAACATAAATCATATCTTGCAACCAGACATGAAAATACAGAATATGCACAATCCATCACATAGACATAAAAATACAGAATATGCACAATTCATCACACAGACATGAAAATACAGAATATGCACAATCCATCACACAGGTATGAAAATACAGAATCTGAATAATCCATCACACAAACATGAAAATACAAAATATGCATAATACATCACACAGACATGAAAACACAGAATCTGAATAATCAATCACACTTCTTCAATCATGTAATGCATTATGCATGCTCACCTGTTTCACTTCATTACTAAACTCCGACACATATCTCTTTAATCTTTTTGGATGAGGCCACGACTCGATCCAACTCGTCACATTTCCATTTAACTCAAAATCATCATTTTAATGCAATGCAGATGCAAATATGCTATACAAAAGAAGAGTCTCATATCCATACATCATAATCAACTCATAAAACATGATCCATCATTGACAATGCAATGCAGATTGCACAATTTCCATGCATATGGTGCATCATGCATGCTCATTTTCTCTTTTAGCACATACCGGTATGGCCGAGTGCACACCCGTCGGTGTGCACCCTCTCATTCCCCTTCCACCCCGTGGTGGAGGGTGCCTACTTCTATCGACTCGCTCCCATACAACCACGATATGGGACTACGAGGTAGGACTTTCGTGCCCACTACATGTGAGCACAGAGGCCCACATCAGAATGGGTTGCCTCTTCCATCATGAATGCACAATGCAATTTACAAGAATGAAATGCAAACCTTCAATCATTACCACTCACTAACATAGCCAATTCTCACATTCATGAGTTGTCAGCGATGCTAGATTAATCCGATTCAACAATAAGACATGGCAACCCATTACAGTGCTTCTGTCATCCAATTAAATCATACGGCCACCAAACCACGTTCACCACTATACACTTGCAATTAATTACTCACTTTCCATTTGCTAACTTTCATCCACCATGTATAAACCAGGGCAACATATCGCCTAAATTAGTAGCACAAAGAAATTTCGCCAATATACTAACTCTAGAAATGACTTAATCATTTAAACCTTAATAATAGAAGAACACACTAACAGCTCTCTCTCAATTTGGGATCTTATGCACAACCATTAACCAATTAAGCTAATATACAATGGTATTTTTCATAATCAAATGGCAGTAAGAAATTCTTAACTCACACATTTGAATTGAGCCATACAAAAGATAATAAGGATCGAGTGACAACACAATATTCACAACCATTACCAGGGTAAGAATGATATTACAGAAGCTCATACGCAAATAAAATTTGGCTTTAGACTCAAATATAACCTCTTTTCTCCATGCCCATAGAAATGAATATTGGTTTCCATCTATGACCAAAGCATGAACATGTCTAGTGTCGTTGTAAATAATATAGGAGAAACTAACACTGAGAATTCAATGCTCCAGTCAACCCTTTAAATTGTCAGATAATGATCCCCGTAACAGCTATGCATGGAAAAAAACATGCATCTTAAATAGACAACCAAATAAATCCACGATAAAACAAGCACCCATATACACATGTGCACCCCAAATGGACGCAAGGGAAAATTACATCATAATCATCACAATCTTCAGTAAAATAACCTAGCCAATGATCTAACCCTCGAGCGGCTCCCAATCCAATGCGCCACAAGAGGAGTAAGTTGATGATAAACACGAATAAAGGGAGTTACCCCAAAGAGATACCACAGTTATAGTAGACTAATCATGAACAGCTATTTGCCTTCATACTTGTGTAGCTTGGGATGAGGGAATTAACTTTGGAGCATTTCAACAAACACCTGGCATACACAATAAACCAAACCCCCAAGTTACTTGTACTTGTGTACTCACCTCAAGAAGGCAAGAGGGGCACTTCGCCCAGAGGGGAGGGAAGCTCGCCGGAGAGAGACCAGGGCGGTGCCGGAGCTGGCTGGAGGGGAGGCGCCACTGCCTGCATCGCCGCCAAGAATCGCCATCTGCAGGTCCGGTTGCTTCTGCTGCTCCCGGATGGTTCTTGCATATCACTGCTCACATCGGGAGGAGGCGCAGGAAGAGCAACGCCAGGAGGGGGGCCAAGGCCAGGAGAGCCGCACCATGCGCCAGGAGAGCGAAGTCGTGAGGGTGCGCCAGGAGAGCTGCCCAGGAGGCTCAAGGCCAGGAGAGCTGCTCAGGAGGCTCAAGGCCAGGAGAGCTGCTCCAGGAGGCTCAGGCTAGGAGAGCGAGCCAGGAGGAAAGCTAGGCGCTGGGAAGAAATCGCCAGTGAAGGGCAAGACGCCAGCAACATGAAAAGGGGAAAAAATCTTCAATGCTGCCACCAAGCAATGCTAGCCACACAATGACAGGAAGGAGAGAGAGAGATTAGGTGAGGGTGGAGAAATTCCCAAAAAAAAACCCCTCCTAAAAACTAAAATCCAACTTTTAACCATTAGCGCGAACCAAAAATTAAATTCTTGGCACGAAATGACGACTAACAAGAAAACAAACTTGCCGCCAACTATACGGCTCGGAAAAACACCCTTTATCCGAAAAACTGACGGAAGAAATCCAAAACTTTTAATAAAAGCTTCATTTGCACAACAATAAATAGTTCCTCCCGAATAAACATTCTCAACTCACGAAGGCGAAATTCATTTCCGACCGAAACCCTAGCAAAAGAGATCTTCGGTATTACAGCCACCATGCCCGGCGCATGCGACCTCTTCTTCTTGATTTTCTTCTCAACAAAGCCTGAGTGCTTTTTGCTCAAGGAGCCTTCCAGGCCCGGCTGGGGTGGCAGCTTGCCTTCATCGAGCATTTTCTTCCATTGCACGGCTTCGTCGGCATTCGCGTAGCGGTCGGCCATATGGAATAGCTCGTTGGCCGACAGGTCAGGGTGGATCTCCAGGTCTTGCGTGAAGCGAACGTCACGGACCCCGAACTTGAAGGCCCGGATGACCGCCTCATCCGACATGCTCGGAATGGAGTTCCCCACCTTAATGAATCTTTGGACGAAGTCCCGCAAAGACTCTTTGTCCATCTGGATCAGCCGCTCGAGGTCACATTCGTTGCCCGAGCGAGTATAACAGCTTTGGAAATTTGCTCAAAGGGTCTCGCAGAGCTGCCTCCACGAGCGGATTGACCCCTCCTTCTGGTTGAAGAGCCATGTCCTGGTGGAGCCGTCAAGGACTGTGGGGAGGTAGTTAGCCATAACTCCCACATCCTCCCCGGCCGCCAGGACGGCGGTGGAGTAGATCGAGAGGAACTCGTCCAGGTTGGCCAGGCTTGAACTTGTTCGGCCATGAGACGTCGCGGAGGGACACCGAAAAGGCTTGGCATCCGAATGCCAGGCCGTCATGGCGACCCCTCCGGGTATGGCGACCATGGTGGTTGGTGCCCAGACGGTCCTTTGCGCACGGGGTGAGGCGAGAGAATACGCCCCCATGCTGGCGCGACGAAGGCGGCCCCGAGGTGGAACACTCAGTACGCTCGTGGGTGGACGGGGCATGCCTCCGAGCCCGCGAGGCCATCCGGGAACCGCTCCGAACGCCCTCTCCGTGCCGATCTTGCTTCCCGCGGCCCTCCCAAGTAGGACTTCGGGAGGGGCTACGGCGGGAGCGAACTGGGGAGTGTTGCTTGTGGTCCCGAAAAACACTCCGGGGCCTCTCTCCGCTAGGGGGTCCTGGGAGACCCATGTCGGCGGCGAGCTTTTCCAAATTTTTGGCTACGACCGCCCCCATGGCCGCCAGGTCCGCTTGGTCGGAGAAGTTCTGAAGACTGCGCACGACCGTCGCCATGGCGCGCAACCGCTCGGCGCTTTGGGGAGCGGCAGAGGGCGACCTTGGGAGACGGTTGCGCACGTGCTCTAAGGAGCGGTATTCGCTGGGATCTTCGCGAGCCCGGTCTCCAGCCCCGGCGTCCGCCCCCCTGGTAGGTTGGCGGCGGACGGTCACTAGGGTCCTGCCCGGGGACAACTCCGGGTGGTTCTCGCCAGCATCGCGCTGGTGACGGTGAGAAGTCGCTGGAAACTGCTCTTCTTGAATCTCCTCTCTTCCCGCCATGTTAACGCTGCGGGAGCACCAGGATTGCGAGGATGACGCCGTGGTGTCACTGCGCGCCGCGGTCCTTCAGCTGCACTCGGGACGGTCGGGACCGCCCGAGCTACCGCGGAGGCCGCCAGATTCTTCCTCGCTAATGAGGGTATCATGCCGCGAGCGGAGAAAATGCTCTCGCACCGCAGCAGCCGAGGAAAGGCTCCCGGACTCAGTGTGGCCTTCCGGATCAGCCACACCAGCCACGCCATCGCTGGTGTAGTAGGCGTCATCGTCCTCTATGTCGTCGAAGACGCAGAGGTCTTGATTGTCTTGCGAGTTCGGCATCCTCAGGGATTCCTCGCGAAAGGATTTAGTCGATCCCCACGGACGACACTAGCTGTCGACGATTCGGGAACCGGTCCCCCGCGTGAGCTTACTTGTTGAATGAGGGATCAACCTAAGGCCCCTTTTTCGTGGGGGGTATAGCCTCCGAGGGCCTACCGAGCTATGAAACGTGGTGGCCAAGACAATCGCAACGAATAGGGGGTCTCTTTTTATCTGGTTCGGGCCTCTCGCAGGCGAGATAACAACCCTACGTCCAGTGGTTGCACTGTTGTGTGAACGTAGATTACAACGCGCTTGCTCGGGGAGCCCTGGGTGGTCTAAGGATGTCCCTCCAGGTCGACCGTAACAAGCGCTGTGTACAAGTCAAAATAGTAGATGAAGTCGAACCCCCAACCCTTCGCGCGAGGGGAAATTTGATGATTTGCCCTGAAGTTGAGTGGCCTTTGATAATTTGCCTAAAGTTGGGGAACTTTTGATTATTTGCCCTGAAGTTTATATGTGACTTGAGGATTTGCCCTATGAGGGGTTTTTTATAAATTAGGCTGACTTACCCCTTAAAAATCAATATGGAATGACTCTTTTGCCCTTTGTTCAGTCTACAACCCAATAAACATTCGAGAATTGACATTAACCATCAAATGTTCAGTAAATATTTTTCAAGAACATTAAGAATATCATTAAGAATAAGCTCTACAATCCCAAGCACACTTTAAGACATTTTTTTCTCAGATTTTGCACGTCCTAATGGAAATCAGCCATCTCAAATGATTGCATCCAGTTTTGCCTTTTCTTCTTGGGAGTGATCTTTTTGGCCGCTGTTGCTTGCGATCGTTCACCTCCCATCAACATTTTAGCGTGGCTAAAAAAAGTCACCCAGAATTTTCCTCGGCTGTGCTAGAAAATCAACTAGCACCGCCGGCCGGCCGCAAGAAAATGCATGCATGCCGCAAGAAAATCGGCAATAGGCAATCGGCTGGCGCAAGAAAATGCATGCATGAATGCGCCGCCGGCCGGCTAGGAAGGCAAGAAAACCAAAAGCTCCTGGCGCAAGGAACGGGACGGGCCGATGCATGCCGCTAAAATCTCCAGCACAAAGAAAATGCCGCATGCATACCCACCTGAGCGATCCATCGATTGCGTCCTGCGTCGTCGATGATCTGGTGGTGGACGCGCGCCGATGAACGGGACGAGTCGCGTGGAACGGCGGCTGGGAGCCTGGGACGGCGCCTCGTTCACTTTGCCGAGGGGACGGATCGCGTGGAACGGGAATAGGGCAGCACTTTTCATCTTCCAAGGGTACTATTGTCTTCTCACAGTGGAAGGATCACATTAAAAATTTTGTTTTGCACAAAGGTCCCTACAGGGCAAATAATCAAAGGTTACTCAACTTTGGGCAAATTATCAAAGGACACTCAACTTCAGGGCAAATCATCAAATTTCCCTCGCGGGAGAGGGTATTTGTAGGGGATTAAAGGCGATAAAGCATTCATTACAAGGCGCGCCACTGTTTCTGACGTGGGAGGAGCCGTTCTCGCGCCTCCCGCCGGGCACAGAGCGTGAAAGTGCATCTAGGCACCTCAATGATTTTGGTGATTAATAACAACAAGATTAAGTGACTAATGAGCTTTACGAGTATTGTGAACAGATTATTACGCTCATGTGGAAGTCACTTAAGAAAAGAAAAGAGGCCCCTCAAATCAAAGGAGAAAAGACATCAATTAAGCTCAACGGTTATATATCTGTTTTAATTTTATTTGAGTTTAAGGATGGCCGTACTATAAAGAGGGATGTGACGAGAAATAGCTTTAAAATGACCTGATGTGCTCAAAGATGAATCCTAGATTCAAAATGGGTCAAAGTATAAAGTACTAAGTGCATCTAACTCAAAACAGTTTGGAGTATTCGAACCCCAGTTCGGAATGTCCGAGCTGACCCCATCTGTTGGTCAGGCAAAATTTAGGTTCGGAATGTCCGAACTTTTGTTCAGAGTATTCGAGCTGGCCCCCTCTGTTAGCTCAAGTTCTTTTAGGTTCGGAGTGTCCGAAGATTTTTCGGACTGTCCGAACACTCGGAGTATCCGGAGCGTTTGGACTATCCGAAGTAATGTTCGGACTATCCGAGCTGAGGTGCTCGGTTGCCCTGAGTTCAAATGGTTCGGACTATCCGAACATAAGTTCGGACTATCCGAATAGAGATGGGCTGAGCACAAAAACGGCTAGTTTTGGGAGGCTTTAAATACCCCCCAACTCCCACCTACCACATTAACCAGTGCATTCATTTCATTCTTAAGAGCTCTCTCACTCTCTCAAAGCCCAAGTGTTCTTCTCCCTGGAATCTTTGATTCTTGAATCTTTAGAGGGAGGTCAAGTTGACAGATTGGTAGATCTAGAAGTGTTGATTCATCTTGAGCACGTAGTTCATCCTCAAGCGGATTTCTCGTCGGATCTTTTACTCTTGGAGGTTGAGGACTCCTAGACGGTTAGGAGTCGTGGGTGAGCTCCCAAGCTCGTGGGAAGCATGGGAAGTTTGTGAAGATTGGATCCACCTCAAAGGGAAGGATTCAAAAGGAAGTAGGTGAGTGCTTTGTGCAACACCTAGAGGATAAGGGTTGAAAGAGACCCCGGCTTGGTGCCGCCTCAACGGAGACGAGGATCCCCTCAAGGATCCGAACTTCGGGTAAAAATCGTTGTGTCTCTTTGCATCTTGTTTCTCTATTTTGTCCCCTTTCGTGCTTAGTTTAAATCTTTGGGGGATTAAAGTGTTTAGTAGCCTCTTGTGATAGATATTGGTGGGATTTCATCTTCTGCAAGTATTCTTAGCTAAGATACTTCATTTGGTACTAGAAACATACTCTAGATTTGCTAGATCTACATTCTAGGGTTTTAGAGCCCTGACACGTTCGGACTATCCGAAATTTGACTCGGACTATCTGAACCACTCTGACGATCAAGTAAATTTGAGTATCCAAGTTTTAATTTCATTGTGATTTAAATTCGAAAAACGCCTATTCACCCCCCCTCTAGGCGACATCTCGGTCCTTTCAATTGGTATCAGAGCCAAATCTCCGTAGATTGGCTTAACCGCTTGGAGAATCAAGATGTCGCTAATAGAAAAGAATGACGGAAGCCGTGACCAAGACAAGGGCACCGGTTCCGGCAAAGGGGTTGAGATTCCTTATCAATATCCTCCCTTTGGAGTCACTACAAGAAACAGTGAAAAATTCGTGGGTTTTTTTAAATTCGTGGGCAAAAAAAAAACCCACGAATTTATATATTTAAATTCGTCGGTTTGTAAAAAACCCACGTTTTTAATTAAATTCGTGGGCAAAAAAAAACCCACGAATTTATATATTTAAATTCGTGGGTTTATACAATACCCACGAATTTAATTAAATTCGTGGGCTAAAAAACTCACGAATTTACTGGAATTTAATAACCCAGCGTCTCACGCGCCGCCCCCGCTCGATCCTCTCTCTCTCTCTCTCTCTCTCCTCTCTCCCCGCTCGATCCTCTCCTTCCCCCGCCCGCCTCGCCTCGCTTGATCCTCCCGCTCGATCCTCTCCCGCCCTTGCGCCCGCCTCACCATGACGCTTGTCGCACGCCCGCCTTGGCATGACGCCCTCCCATGACCCTCCCAGACCAGCCCGCTCTCAGGCCACAAGAAGAATGATCAGAGCTCAAATACGCAGGCCGACCTCGCCGAGCACCCCTAAGGCCATGAGCCAGCGCTCGTCCTCGCCGCCAAGAAGGTACACCCCCACCCCCACCCCCAAAAACACCCAATTACTCTGCGCGCCACCTTTCGATTTAAATGCCTAATGCTTCTTGGCTCTTGACTCTTAGGGCAAGCTACCTTCAAGAGACAGTTCTGACTTGCTAGTATGTCACCACAGATGTTAATATTCTTTTGTGGTATTTCCAAGGCTCCCATATTAGGAAGGGAACATAAATAATTGAATTTAGCTATTCTTACCGTTAAGTTGATTCTTGCTAGGTACAAAAATTACACACAATCACTCACATATTGAATTAGGGTTACATAATATTCAAGAACGCTCATCTCGAGATGCGATTACTAATTGGAAATTGTTATCATGGCAAAATAGTGCTGTCAAAAAAATTAATAAGAGACCAATTCTATTGTCTCCTATAAACAAAAGTGAATCTAAAACCAACATGCAAACATCACGGATTAAAGTATTTGATTATAATTTCCTAGATTGATCAAGATACCTACTTTAGTTGATCAAATATTTCATCAAGAGAACAATGTGTGTATACCTTCAATAAATAATTGCTCATTCTACTAAACATGATTATTGCTATCGAGAACATGCATTGAAAATTTCGAAAACAACTAAACAAAGACAAACACGGCTAGATTAGAAAACCTATTTGATTGCATGTGTACCAAGACGGAGTATGTCTCTTGATCTCTTGGTCAAGCTACACTCAAGGACCTTTTTCACCAAGTAAGCCATTATCCCTAGTTTACAAATGCATTAAAGTTATAGACCATAGATGAGAAAAATGTTGATTCCGTAAAATGGGGACAATTGCAACATGAAAGGGTAGGGGCTAAGATGTTAACAATAGGGTGATTTGTCTAGTAGTAGACTAGTCTTGCTTAGAGGGATACCGCAGGCATGCCATTGGTCCTAAATGTTCTTTTGTAAGCGGACAAGACAGGTGAATAAAGTAAGAAGGAAAGAGAACTTGGGGAAAACAAATAAAACCTATGTGTAGCTTAATGTATGCTTGCATGCAAACAAGATGTACTTTACACAAATTCTGATTGAAGCGAGAATCTTCACTCCCAATAATTGGATAATTAGCTAATGAAGATTTACATTCTTTACAAGAAAGAAGTTTGTTGAATCCGAGATATTTATGTTCAATGATGTTGTTCGAGAAGTATCTTTTCTAGTCCACTTTCAAATATGGAGCTAATGATAAGGTCACTTTGCATACAAATCAATAGATATTTCTAAAACTAAACCTACGGCTAGTAGCTTCTTAACCAACATAGGGCTAAGTCTAGAACCCAAAGATGTAGATCAACGTAATTAAATCCTTCCAAGGTTATGACACATGATAAGATCCAAGGTTAGAATGGGCCTAGCAAGAGAACTATTTTATCGCTGAAAAGAACCTTGATAAGCTTTATAGATTTTGAGGTGGTGGTGGTGGTTGTTGTTGTTGTAGTGTACATGTATTCCTCAATGAATGAATGTGTTACACACCTATTTGTAGGTCCGGTACTAGTCGATCGCTCGCAACTTATGATCTCGTTGACCGCTAAAGGGTGTCAGAGATCATGGATGCTATGTCGCCTTGGCAAACAAGAAACCTCTTACCGTGCTTATGTAATGTCATCTTGCCTTCTATTTTTCGCTAGCGTCTTTCTTAACGTCAAGTCAAACTATTTTCCGCAATATCAATGATAGTAGCTATCGATTACCAAATGTGATTATTTTCTCGCGGTGGATTTTGAAAAGTTGGTCTCCAACTTCCGTCCGATAAGATTTGAATCTCAGTATGCTCATGCTTCTAGTAATTTCTTGATTTCTTGTTCATTTGGTGCCTTTCTCATTTTGCTAATGACCATGTTTGGAGTTTAGCTGTTCATGGGTTTATCTCGTGACTGTGCTTTTATTAGCTCTCCATAGTACATTGCATGTTATGATAGTATAATACAACTATATCATTGCAATTTTCACTTTTTCTGTTAGCAAAGTGTAAGTGTGAGTTAATTTGTATTTGGCTATCGCTCAGTATCATTTTCATGACATCAAAAGATAACGTGGATACATGATGTAAGTCGTGCCATATATTTAAGATAGTCCTATTTTAGCATGTTCTTTTTCTTTGTGTAGTTGTCGGTTTAGCTAAGGACCCCTGTGTGATCTCAGATTTGCAATTCTTACTTTCGGGTTGGAGCAGTTTGCTCTGTAATAGCTTCAGAATCTGCCTTATTGCATCCGGAGATCCGGTTTCTCGTATTGTTGGCGATCTCGAGCGGTATACAATTTTTAGTCTATTCATATTGAAAAGTTGTTCGTTTTCTTGGTTATCTGAACTGTGTTTTAAAAACGGCTTTTCCTTCATATGGCTTCATAGGTACACTTGGATACGTGATGAGTGAGCCGGAGGGTGGAAAGAGATTGATGAAGTTGTAAAACGGCCAAGTCTCTTGGTTATACGTAACTGTGTTTTAAAATTTCCTCTTTAGATAATCTGTCATTAAAATATTCTATTTGTCAATTGGTGTTTAGCTATTTTTGTGAAATAATACTAAAAAATAGTAGTGTAAGGTGTTAGGAACATAGGACTATCTTGTAGTATTAATGTGGTGGGCCAAAAGCCAAAAATATATTGAGTACATGAGGAACTAAACCTAACTAATAGTAAATACCCACGACGTAAAGAATATAAATAAAGTATCTACTTTGGTTACCCGCTTGAGAAGGTGCATTTCTTGAACTTTTTAATTTTGCAAGATCCACGTGATGATCTCTTGGGATGGATGTGGCTAGAAAGGTTAGAAACCTCACAATTTTCCATTCAATAGCCTCATGCTACTCATCAATATTTACAAAATTATCACTTTTCTCTTAAATCGCCTCCTAAGTGGACCGATGTGTATTCCATGAACTGCTGCTGCGTTGTGTTTAATTGTGTCCTGCTAAAATTTATTGCATGAAAAAGTGGATGATTAGTTGTAGTGTGCCATTTAATAAGGGCATGCAGGGTCCAATAACATTAACTTTTTTCTTAGATTTAGTGTTTCTTTGATCTATGTGTATGGTGGGCTATGGAGGGAGTACAATGTTTCCCTATCTAAATTAATGCTGATCTACTTCCTTTTGAATTCTGAGTGGATAAATCAAGATGGATGCTAAAAGAATTGTTGCTCTTTGTATTTTGCTGTTACTATAGGGTTGTGAAAATATGATGATATTTATGCTATACTTATTAACGTGTCTTTATTCTTTGCCTTTGGTGCATGCATTTGAACAGCTTATCTCATATGGTTTTTGTCTTCTCTCTTGCGGTAGCAGAGGTCCTAATAAAATAATCGAGCTTTTTAAGGTGAATTGGTAGGGAGTGATGATGAAGATTATGGAGCTGCAATTATAAACCAAAGAAGACAAAAGAAGAAACCACTAAGAAGGATCAGAATATGTTATATTCTCGAGTGGAATCATTGTGTAGTTTACAAATTGCCGTTGGATGTGTGATTGATTATCTAAGGATCCGCTAGAATGTCTTCTTTTGGTTTGAGAGATTGATATATATATTATAAATGCAAATATTTTTTGTCTCACGAGTGGATGTCCTATTTACTAGAGAGGTCATGCCGAAATTTTGTATATTCGGTGACTTAGTTTTTGTTGGTAGGAGTTCCATTCAATTCAAATAACAATAGATGAAAGCATATTCTCGTTGATTCGGAGTTTACCATGGGAGATTGCAAAAGTTTCTGAAGACTTAAAACTTGATTTGTTTTGTGCAACATTCTTTTTTTTTCTTATAAAAAATCCAGAATAATAAATTTGTCTGATGTGGTTGCTTGTATTGGTATAGAAGCAATTTCCATACATAGGATCATTCTAGCAATTTCCATACTTAAAACTTGATTGGGTAATTTTGTTTCATTGTTCATTTCATAGGATCATTCTAGCGTTATACTGGGCCCAATGGGGAAACAAATATATATGTTGCTTCTTCTGACTTAACATTGATTTCTCACCACAAAGACTACTTGTTTATTGGCACTTCTCCCAGCTTGTACTTGTACATGTCAATGAAAGCGATTAGCGAGCATACATTGTTGTGTCTTGAATCTCAAGACCTTTCTTACTTTTCTTTGCATACCACATTGTATCTTGAAAGCAATCTGTTTGCAACTTGCTTTGCAGAACTGGCTTAGTTTTCTTGATGTTGCTTGGGTTGGATATTACAAGCCACCGGTTTGAGATGTACTGAGTTTGTTTTTCTACCATTTTTGTTCAAATCATGCCAGTTTTACGTATGCACCTAATCCTTTTTCGAAGGTACTAAAGGGATCGTAATAGATAAAAACACCAACTATGCATAGGATGAGTAGATGTTTTGTTTGACCAAAAACAAACCAATGGATTTAACCCATTATGCATCTGCAGTTTTGCACATACAACCGATGTAGAAAAATCAATTTTATACAGCCATTCAAACACATACATCTGCGATTCGATGCATCTGCTGCTCGAGAATGGAATGGCTGAACTGAACCTATTACCTATGTCTGCATGATGCATTATATGTATTCGCTCAGAAGCCAACAAGCCGCTCGAGCCTTTCCTCGAGCCGAGCCAAAGCGGCATAGGGAGCATCTTTTAACAAGCGGATGGAGTTCATTTGTCAATAAAAAGAAACTTGTCTCGGGGATGCGATCTTATTTATCCGGTAAGCATATGAACAATGTGCTAACTCAACAACTTTGTGTTTTATATCTTTATTCAGCAAATTGTTTTTTTCCCTTCGCAGAGGTGATGATGGTGAACTAAGACTGGGTGTAAGGAGAGCCATTCACTTAAAAATGAGGCTCTTTTAAAGCTTTCGAGAGCAAAGACTCAAAGATACAAACTCTGTGTGCTGTGGCTAATTCCTTGAAATATAGAAGTGTTTTGCACATTTGTTGCAACCCAAGGTTTGTTGATTAAAGCATACAACATTCATTTTTATGTAGTCAAGGCTGCTCCAAAGTTTTGCGGTGTGTTTTGCGGTTGTAATGTGTTGTACGTCATTGTGTAGTTTACAAATTACCGTTGGATGTGTGATTGATTATCTTAGGATCTGGTAGAATGTCTCCTTCTGGTTTGAGAGATTGATATATATAATATAACTGCAAATATTTTTTTGTCTGCTGAGTGGATGTCCTATTTACTAGAGAGGTTATGCCGAAATTTTGTACATTTCGGTGACTTAGTTTGATTTGCCAAATGAGGTAGTAGATTTTTCACGATGGCTGCACTTTTATAGTTGAATTTAATCAGATAATGAAACTTTGATAGGCTATGTAAATTCCAAGTGGTTAGCATTTGAATTTAAGTTGTTTCATGATCATACATTCTTTTAGGAGTGTGGACGTGCTGGTAGAGATAGGCAACTTTCATCTTGTGTGCTGTATTACAATTATTCTGACTATGTAAGTCTAGTGGTACCTCATATTGTTAGCTTCATACTATCTTCATCTTGCATCATAAACAAGTAATTTTCTTGCAAAACTATGTAGATTCGTGTCAAACACATGCTTACACAAGGAGTTGTAGAACAAATCGCATCAGCACCACGAGGAGGCTCTTCGTCTTCACATGAGCAAGCACTTGAAACACATAAGGAGAATCTCTTGCGCATGGTATATATAATTCTACATGCATGCTTCTTGTTGCGTTGTAGTTCGGAAAGCATCTTAGCTTGTCATATTTTCTCTTTCTATAGGTTAGTTATTGTGAAAATGATGTGGACCGCAGACGCCTACTACAACCGATCCACTTTGGAGAGATGTTTGATCCTTCACATTGAGGTCTATGATTACCGAAGCGTAATGGCAGAGGAGCCAATATGTGCCAAGCGGTTGAAGAATACATGGCAAATGCTATTGTCTCATTCGCACTTGGCCCCATCGTGCTCCGGCATTGTATTTTGTTGGACCAAAGATCTTTGGAGTATGTTGTCAAAGATCAAGAGTACGAGGAACTATTTAGGCTAATGAGCACTTGCGCCGTCTCTGAATGATGATCAAGGCTTTGAGGTATTTCTTCGAGGTCAATTAAAAATTTATTTTATGCTATATGATTCCTTTCCACATATCTTTATACATAAATTTATCTATCTTATTGCATGCAAATAATTGATGAGATTAGAGGCATCACGTTAATTCGAAGGACTAAAATTCTCATAATTATCAAGATGTATGGTCATTTTCACCTCCAATTATAGCTATTATTTGTTAAGAGTAGTAATTAGCCATAATTGCTGTTTAGTTCACGCTTATAAATTGTAATCGGACAATTCGACAAAATTTTGATCTGCTGCAGAGGGAGGTTAGCGAGGAAAACTGAATAGTGTTTCACTACTACTTCTTCACGATGGTGGTTCTCTGTCCATAGAAGCGGCTAAAAAGCGTCTGAAGTCCATAGACGTGTCTAGGAGAAACTTGCTAAGACTGGTCCTTAGGGAAGAAAGTGCTGTTCCTAGGCCATGCAAGGAGCTATTCTCGAAGATGTGCAAGATACTTCACTTGTTCTACTTTCGGTCGATGGATTTAGCTCGCCCAAGGAAATGGTCGATTGCAATGAATGCGGTTATCCATGAGCCACTCAAACTCCAAGTTAGCGATCCATCTTTGGTCGTTTCATCGAGAAAAATAAGGGTTTCTGTTTTTTATCCTGCTCATATGTATCAGGTGGAGTATATATTGTCCTGTTTATGTGATGCAAGAGAAACAAATATTAAGTGGTCGTGTGGATCAAAGCTTTAGGTTTCATCGAGTTCGAGCTTTGTGAGCAACAGAATCGCTTCTTGACTCTTTTAATGTGTATATCTTTTGAGTATGATGGAACCAACTTTTCCTTGAAATAAAGATATGGTCTTCCAAGTGCTCCGAGCATCAAAATAATTCATGGTAGTAGGCTAGTAGCCTTTCTTGTCCCATTATGATACCATGTGTCAAAATCAAGCTTTCCTTTTGCTCTTACACTAATCATATTTTTGAGTTTGCAGATGATTGTTGTCTCTTTCTCAATGTGCTTAGTGTTGAAAGCGGTCGATTTTTTTGTCTCACGAGTGGATGTCCTATTTACTAGAGAGGTTACGTAGAAATTTTGTATATTTGGTGACTTAGTTTTTGTTGAATTATGATCCAAATTTAGAAGAAGGCTAACTTCGCTTGAGCGAACTCTACCCGTCAGACTGCTATTGCGCTTAGACCCAAGTCATTTTCTCTCTGTCATACCCAATTAACTCTTGGCATCCTTGCATTGTTCAAGAGTGACTAGTGAGAAAATTCTTTAAACTTGCAAAATTACAAGAAAAATGAGTTCATTTGACTAAGTTCATTGTTTCTATTATGATCCAAATTTAGAAGAAGGCTAACTGTCGGAGCGAGCGAGGTCTGTCGCCGGGAGGCTTGGGCCTCATGAGTGAGATGAAGTTAGCCCACATTAGGGACGCTGAGGGGGTGCGGGGAAGCCTCTGTAATCTGAATCGTTGTTATTCTTGACCTAGGTCATTGCCTTATATATGTTCATCAATGAAATACAAAATTTGGATGGGTGGTCAGTCACCGGATATATATATATTTTTTTGTATAATGGTCGATAAATTAGTGGGCCATATAAAACCCACGAATTTAACATTAAATTGTGGTTTTATTCAAAGCCCACTAATTTAAGTGTTAAATTGTGTGGGTTTTCGACCTAATTTAATGATTAAATCGTGGGTTTTCCATTACGAATTTAATGATTAAATTAAATTGGTTTTTCATTTACTAATTTAATTAAATTGTGAGTTTTACCATTACGAAATTAGCTATTAAATTGTGGGTATTTTACGCTTACGAATTTAACTGATAAATCGTGGTTTTTTCAAGAACTCCATTTAATTTAATTTAAATTGTGGGTACCCACGAATTTAATTGATTAAATTCGCCGAGTTAAATTCGTGAACTAAATTGACGGTTTGCCCACTAATTTAGCTTAAATTAGTGGTTTTAACCTAAATTGTGGGTTTTGGCCCACTAATTTTTCCTATTCTTGTAGTGAGTCTCAAGCTCTTCATCTTATGTTTCCGTGTCTTCCGGTAGAGCACCTCACTTCGATGGCACTCACTATGCCGCATGGAAACACAAGATGAAGATGCATTTGAGATCACTTCACCCTTCTATTTGGAAGATTGTAGAAACAGGTTTCAAGCCCGTTGATCCAAACAATCTCACTCCCGAAGAAGACAAAGCTCAACATTTCAATGACTTGGCCGTCAATGCCTTGTTCAATGCCTTGAGTGATTCCGAATTTAACCGAGTCGATGGACTCGAAGAAGCAAAGGCAATATGGGATAGACTCATGGTTACTTATGAAGGGATTTCAAGTGTCCGCGAATAAAAAATTGAGCTCATTATTGGTGAGCTAAGCCGCTTTACCTTGGAAGAAGGTGAATCATACACAAAGATGTTTGACCGCTTGATGGTGCTTGTGAATCAAGCTAAGGGTCTTGGGTGCACCGATCTTACTGACAAGGCTGTGGTGAAGATCATTCTTCGCGTAATCACCCCTACCAACCGCAATCTTGTTTAACTAATTCGAGACCGACCCAACTTTGACACATTGACGCCTCATGATGTTATCGGTCGGCTAATGATGGATGAAATGATGATAAAGGAGGCGGAGGTTGTAGAAGAGCTCAAATCGGGAAAGAAGAAAGGTATTGCTTTGAAGGCCGTCAAGATTGTGCGCCAAGCAGAAGAGAGCACTAGTGAGGATGAAGAGTCATGTGGCCCATTGACTAATGAAGACATGGCTCAATTTGTAAGAAGATTCAACAAATTCTTCAAAAAGAAGAACTTCAAATCGGGAGGTTACTCAAAGAACTTTGGAAGCAAATCAAAGGGTAGACACTCTATCAGAAGATGCTATGAATGCGGTGAACCTAGCCACTTCATTGTCGAGTGCCCACAAAAGGAGAAGAAAGAGGAGAAGCCTCATAAGAAAGACAAGTACTGGAGAAAGGACAAGGAGAAGAGCAAGAAGTACAAGGACAAGGGCCGTGCCTACATTGGAAAGGAGTGGGACTCTGACTCCAACTCCAACTCCGACTCCGACTCCGAGTCTAACTCCGACAATGAGGGTGGACTCGCCTCCGTCGCCATCGCTACTTCATTGACAAAGTCGAAGAGCCTCTTCGACAACTTGAGCGACGAAGCTCCTATGTGCCTTATGGCAAAGGGGCACAAGGTATCATCGAAAGCCTCCACTCCCTCTATTGTTGATAATTGTTTAGATGAGTGCGATAGTGATAGTGATGATGATGATATTGACACTACATTCAAGTCCTTGAAGGACTTTGACATTCATGAGTTAGATTTGCTCTTAAAAGATATTGAAAAATTGGGGGAAGTGGTAGAACAAAAGGAAGCTACTCTCGAGGCTCAAGAGGATTTGCTCATCCTTAAAAAGGAGAAAAATCGTGAGCTAGAGAAGAGCTTATCTTTTGAAAGAAAGAAAAATGAGGAATTGGTAAAGAGCTCAAAACTGACCAAATCTGAAATGACTAGTCTTGAGATCACCAACGCTTCACTTGAAGAGGAACTTGCAAAGGCAAAGGATGCCTGCAAGGCTCTTGAGTTGAAGCTTGTTGATCTCAAGAATAGCCCTCCGATCATCTCAACCATTAACTCCAACGCTTCATTAGCTTCTACTAGCAATGGTTGTGCTAGATGCTTTAATGTTGATATTAACGCTTGTGCCACTAACCTTGAGACTTTGCAAGTATTAGCTCATGAAAATGAGAAGCTCAAGGGAATGCTTGAAGATGGACTTCAAAAGTCCTATAAGGCTAGCAAGGGATTAGAGGAGTTCCTCGGTAAGCGCCAAGGTAACGTTATGAAACATGGGCTTGGGTATGTTCCACCCAAGGGCAAAGGAAGCCACATCGTGGTTGCTCCTTTGAACAAGCCCATCCATTTCGTTAAGGGTGAAGGAACCTCTAAGTATAAGGCTCACTCTACTTTCTTTGCTTCTTATGTGCTAAAAAGGACTAGCCTTAGTAGAGTAGTTGCTTGTCATATTGGGGGTAAGCCCAAAAATGCTTCTAGTGTGCGATCTATTTGGGTCTCCAAATCACTTGTCACTAACGTGCGCGGATCTAAATAAGTTTGGGTACCAAAGAGCAAAAACTAAATTTCATTTTGTAGGCCTACATCTCCGGTGGATCAAGTTGGATTTTGGATAGCGGATGTACACATCATATGACCGGAGAAAGGGCGATGTTCGCACACTTAGATGCCAATAGAGCAAATAGTGAAAACATCATTTTTGGCGACAATGGAAAAAGTGAAGTGGTAGGTTTAGGTAAGATTCTCATTACAAATGATTTTCATATAAACAATGTTTTGCTAGTTGAATCATTAAGCTACAATTTATTGTCCGTTGCTCAATTGTGTGAAGCGGGCTACAATTGTGTGTTTAGTGATAAGGGTTTGGATGTCATTAAGAGGGATGATGGTTCAATAGCCGTTAAGGGTCGTTTAAAGGGAAATCTCTATCTCATAGACTTCACTACGGATAGAATCAACCTTGAAATGTGCTTAATGGCTAAATCTAGTATGGGTTGGTTATGGCATCGCCGACTTGCCCATGTTGGCATGAGAAACCTTCACAAACTCCTTAAAGGCAACCACATTCTTGGATTAACCAATGTTGTCTTTGAGAAAGATAGGGTATGCAGCGCGTGTCAAGCCGGGAAGCAAGTTGGAGCCTCTCATCCCGCTAAGAACGTGATGACTACCTCAAGATCATTGGAGATGCTTCACATAGATTTGTTTGGCCCAGTCACATATATAAGCATCGGAGGAAACAAGTATGGTTTAGTTATTGTCGATGATTTTTCTCGATTTACTTGGGTATTTTTCTTGCATGATAAAAGTGAAGCCCAAGGAACTTTAAAGAAATTCATGAGAAGGGCTCAAAACGAATTTGAAGTGAAGATCAAGAGAATTCGGAGTGACAACGGCACCGAATTCAAGAACACCGGTGTGGAGGAGTATCTCGATGAAGAAGGCATCAAGCATGAGTTTTTGGCTCCCTATTCTCCTCAACAAAATGGGGTAGCCGAAAGGAAGAATCGTACACTCATCGAGATAGCGCGGACGATGCTTGACGAGTACAAAGTCTCTGACATATTTTGGACGAAGGCCATCAATACTGCGTGCCATAGTACCAACCGTCTGTATCTCCACAAGATCTTGAAGAAGACGACATACGAGCTACTCACCGGCAAGAAACCAAATGTCTCATACTTTCGAGTTTTCGGGAGCAAATGCTACATTCTTAACAAGCGAGCTAAATCTTCTAAATTTGCTCCTAAAGTAGATGAAGGTTTCTTACTTGGTTATGGGTCAAATGCTTATGCATACCGAGTTTTCAACAACACCACCGGTGTAGTTGAAATCTCGCGTGATGTAACATTTGATGAAACTAACGGTTCTCAAGTAAAACAAGTTGATCGTGCTGTGATTGACAGGGAAGAACCCCCGTGCGAAGTAATCAAGAAATTGGCAATTGGAGAAGTGAGACCACTTGAGCAAGAAGTAATTCCAAGCTCTTCAACTCAAGATATTCAAGATACAACGTTGGATGCTCCGAATGATGTTCCCTCTTCCTCAATGCAAGCTCAAGATGGCTCGAACACCACTCAAGACGATGAGGGTGCAATCCAAAGAACCAATGCGACCGTCCCTCATCCAAGAGTTCATCAAAGCGTACAACGAGATCAACCGGTCGACAACATTCTTGGAGATATTAACAAGGGAGTATCCACTAGATCCCGAGTTGCAAATTTTTGTGAATTTTACTCTTTTGTTTCCTCTCTTGAACCTCTTAAGGTAGAAGAAGCACTCCAAGATCCGGATTGGGTGATGGCTATGCAAGAAGAGCTAAACAATTTTGAGCGGAACCAAGTATGGAAGCTTGTCGAAAGGCCCAAGCAAAATGTGATTGGAACCAAATGGGTATTTCAGAACAAGCGAGACGAGAATGGAATAGTGACTAGAAATAAAGCCCGGTTGGTTGCTCAAGGCTTCACGCAAATCGAAGGTTTGGATTTCGATGAAACATATGCTCCCGTAGCTAGGCTTGAGTCTATTAGAATATTACTTGCCTTTGCTACTCACCATGATTTTAAGTTATATCAAATGGACGTGAAAAGCGCTTTCTTGAATGGACCACTTTCCGAGATGGTCTATGTTGAGCAACCACCCGGCTTCGAAGACCCAAACCATCCGGACCATGTGTACTTCCTACACCAGGCTCTTTACGGACTTAAGCAAGCACCAAGAGCATGGTTCGAGTGTCTTCGTGATTTTCTTCTCGAACAAGGTTTTGTAGTCGGAAAGGATGACCTTACTCTCTTTACTAAACATATTAATAATGATTTATTTGTTTGTCAAATATATACTGATGACATTATATTCGGGTCTACTAATGAACAATTGTGCAAGAAGTTTAGCAGGATCATGACAAAAAGATTCGAGATGTCCATGATGGGTGAATTGAAGTTCTTCCTCGGCTTTCAAGTCAAGCAACTTAAGGAAGGGACCTTCATATGCCAAACCAAGTACATCAAGGACATGCTCAAGAAATTCGGTATGGAGAACGCCAAGCCAATCAAAACACCCATGCAAGCCAACGGGCATCTAGACCTCGACAAAAAAGGTAAACCGGTCGTCCCAAAGGTATATAGTTCGATGATCAGCTCTCTACTTTATCTTTGTGCATCTAGGCCCGATATTATGCTTAGTGTGTGCATGTGTGCAAGATTTTAAGCCACTCCTAAAGAGTGCCACATGGTGGCCGTAAAAATAATCTTGAGATATTTAGTGCACACTCCTCATTTTGGGCTTTAGTATCCAAAAGGTTCATCATTTGAATTAGTTGGCTATTCCGATGCGGATTATGCCGGATGTAAAGTGGATAGGAAGAGCACCTCGGGAACCTGTCAATTCTTAGGTAGATCCCTTGTTTCTTGGTCTTCCAAGAAACAAAATTCCGTAACCCTATCCACAACCGAAGCCGAATACATAGCAGCTAGGAGTTGTTGCGCCCAATTGCTTTGGATGAGACAAACTCTAAATGATTATGGCCTCACCTATAACCATGTTCCACTTTTGTGTGACAATGAGAGCGCCATAAAAATTGCCAACAATCCCGTTCAACACTCCCGTACAAAGCATGTCGATATTCGTCATCATTTCCTAAGAGATCATTCCACCAAAGGCGATATCGATATTCAGCATGTGAGCACAAATGATCAATTAGCCGATATCTTCACCAAGCCCCTTGATGAGAAGAGATTTTGTGATTTGAGGAGTGGGCTAAATATTTTGGACTCTCGCAATTTGACTTGAAATATGCTCACAATTTGATTGGTGATTGCAAAATACTTTAGAAAATCTTATTTGCTTTACTTCTCTAAATCTTATTGTGTTTATTGGTCTTCGATCTTCGGATCCTGTTAATAATTATCATGTGATCATGGTTTGATTGGTTGAATGGCTTGCTGGTCACATGATGACTTGACTTCTTAGAACCTCTCATCTCTTTCTCGCTTCGGAGTCATTCCTGCCCTTTGTTTCATGCCATCCTGAGAAGACAGTTCGGACTGTCCGAAATTCCATTCGGACTATCCGAACTGGTTCAGACTATCTGAACTTACGTTCGGACTGTCCGAAGTGGGGTCTCGGGCTTTTTAACCCGACCCGACCCTCTTCTTCCTCTTTTCTCTTTTTTCACTTCCCATTTCCGTTTCTCACTCCAAAACTCCGCCCCAACACTTGGATCTTGCAATTTGGCCGGAGTTCTTGCGATTTGGTGACTCCAAGGTCTTCCCCAAGGGCAAGGGATTAATCTCCATCACTCATTTGCCCTAAATTTGTCTCGGGATCTCCTAACTTCATTTCCAAAAGGTTGGTTTAATCTTTCTCAAAATTAGGTTTTTCTCGCTCCTTTCAAAAATCCTTGGACTCTAGGTTATTCTAGGCCTTGCTAGGTTGATCCTCCGTGATTAGATCTAAATTGTATTGAATTATTGTCTAGATTGAATATTGTAGGGTTTGTGAGTGCTCACCTCGGACTATCCGAGATTCTGTTCGGAATGTCCGAAGAACACTTCGGACTATCCGAACAAATCTTCGGAGTATCCGAAGAAAACTTCGGACTGTCCGAAGAAAGTTTCGGACTATCCGAAGTTGGTGAGCTCTTTTCAACCTTTTGATATTTATCTAGATTCTAATTAGGATCTAATCTAATTTTCACCTTTGTATACCTCTAGAATGGATCCTTCTCAGGGTGGCAGTTCTCCTCCTTGTCCTTCTCGCCAAATCGACATCGCTATGGCTCGCAAGAAAAAGGCGAAGCATGATCATCTTGCCGGCGGTTCTTCCACACATCCACCTGCTCCTCCTGCGGCTCCTACGGGTTCTCCCTCAGATTCACCTCCAGAGTCTCCTCCAGCTCAGTCCGCCGGTAGAAGGAAGTGTCTTGCTATTTGCAAAAAGAATCAAAGGTTTCAGGCCGATGCATTTGAGCAAGGGCAAGGTAGCAATGCGCAAGGAGGCAGTTCTGCTGAGGATCCCAGGGCTGCAATGCCAAGGATGAGGGCAGCCAAGTGTGCTGAGCAGCGCCATGCAGGCGAGTTGATTGGACCATTGCAAATTCATCCGTCTATTCGCATAACTCCTATGGGTGTCACTCCCAAGAAAAAGATAGACTATTGCCTTGGTCAGGGGAGAGGAAAAGAGGTCCGCCAGCACAGAAGCCAAGACCCTTTGATGTATCTCCAAGAAGATTATGTGGACAAGCAGTTCTGGAACCACTTTCAGCAAGATTTTTATGACTCTGTGATAGCTGAAAAGAAGAACCCAGTGGCTTTAATGCAATATATTGATTGGGATTATATGGCACAGCAGGAGGATGCAGTGTTCAATGAAGTAATTGCAGCATGTGAGCGTCATAATCTGAAGGATATCATGTCATTCAAATGCAAGTGGAACAATGAAGTGTGGCACAGTTCTATGCCACCCTTTATATTGACACCGATGCTGAGAGCACAATGTGGTTCATGGTGGATAGGCTCTACTATTCGGTGACTAAGGCTCTATTTGCAGACTGCTTGGGTTTCTCAACTGAAGGATAGGATAATCTGGATAAGCTGCACACACCGGAGTCTTTTGGCATAAATGATTTGGGTCCTCTTTATGATGAATCTCAGAATTTCAAGCTTGGGATCACAAAGGGTTTGAATCCTTTCTATGCTATGCTGTACAAGCTGCTGAGGAAGACTTTGTGGCCTAACGAGGGAGATGCCACAAATATCAGTTCCTATTCTAGGAACCTTCTGCTGAGGATCGGTGAGGGATCGAGGCCCTTTGATGTGTTTGACTTTATCTGGCAGGAGATCCGCCTCAACTCCCTTAGCCCGCGTAGCAGCTGTGGATTTGCTCCTTATGTCATGTGCATGGTCGAGAGCATTTCCGGTCTGTGGTTTGCTAAGGATATGGACCATGTTCCTTATCGTGTCAGATTGATCAGGGCTCCACCTCCTCCAGCTTCAGCTCTAGCTCCTGCCCCTGCTCCTCCTTCAGTGCCAGGCACCCGGTCGGCAGCTCCTCCCTCCTCAGCTAGACCTTCATCTCCAGCTCATCCTTCTTCTCCAGGCGGCTCCATCAAGTCGATGCTCCGCGCTATTTTCTGCCTGGGGATCAAGAATCATAAGAAGATAAAGGAGATGAATGTGAAACTTACATACACGCGTCGTCAGCTGAATGTCATTAAAGGGAAGCTCAATCTCTCTTGCTCATCTGAGGAGTCCGAGTCCGAGTCTGCCTCAGCGACAGTAGATTCTGCGACTCGGCAGCTCTTTGACCTTCCCGCCATTTCTGCGCCTACTGGAGATGATGAGGGCAATTCTGCTTATGCACCAGGCGGTGACAGCGACGACGACGACGATGGCAACGAGGAGTGACCTTTTTTGGTGTCTTGATGCCAAAGGGGGAGAGAAGGATTTAGATTTAGATTTACTTTTTGGTTGTGTTGAACTTTGTGGATGCTTGCTTAGTTTGCTTCTATATCTCGTATTTGCTTTGGTTATAATGCACTTGAATGCTAGATGTTGAACTTCGTTTCATATTTCCCTCAAGTAATGCATTTGGGTGTTTATACCATGCCATATCTACTTGTGCAATCATTCGTCAAATATATTGTTATACTCTCATGAATGCAAAAATTAGGGGGAGCTCTCGCAAAAGTTTCCCGTAATTATGTGCATTTGAGATTCCACTAAAAATTTTCAAAATGCACACATTTAGGGGGAGCTCCACCATGTATTTGGTACTCCAAATACAATTTCATTTCAATTCATTTATAAATCTAATCGTGTTGTCATCAATTAATCAAAAAGGGGGAGATTGAAAGTGCATCTAGGCCCCTCAATGATTTTGGTGATTAATGACAACAAGATTAAGTGACTAATGAGCTTTATGAGTATTGTGAATAGATTATTACGCTCATATGGAAGTCGCTTAAGAAAAGAAAAGAGGCCCCTCAAATCAAAGGAGAAAAGGCATCAATTAAGCTCAACGGTTATATATCTGTTTTAATTTTATTTGAGTTTAAGGATGGCCGTACTATAAAGAGGGATGTGACGAGAAATAGCTTTAGAATGACCTGATGTGCTCAAAGATGAATCCTAGGTTCAAAATGGGTCAAAGTATAAAGTACTAAGTGCATCTAACTCAAAACAATTCGGAGTATCCGAACCTTAGTTCGGAATGTCCGAGCTGATCCCCTCTGTTGGTCAGGCAAAATTTAGGTTCGGAATGTCCGAACATTTGTTCGGAGTATCCGAGCTGACCCCCTCGGTTAGATCAAGTTCTTTTAGGTTCGGAGTATCCGGAGCGTTCGGACTATCCGAAGTAATGTTAGGACTATCCGAGCTGAGGTGCTCGGTTGCCCTGAGTTCAAATGGTTCGGACTATCTGAACATAAGTTCGGACTATCCGAATAGAGACGGGCTGAGCCCAAAAACAGCTAGTTTTGGGAGGCTTTAAATACCCCCCAACTCCCACCTACCACATTAACCAATGCCTTCATTTCATTCTTAAGAGCTCTCTCACTCTCTCAAAGCCCAAGTGTTCTTCTCCCTCGAATCTTTGATTCTTGAATCTTTAGAGGGAGGTCAAGTTGAGAGATTGGTAGATTTAGAAGTGTTGATTCATCTTGAGCACGTGGTTCATCCTCAAGCAGATTTCTCGCCGGATCTTTTACTCTTGGAGGTTGAGGACTCCTAGACGGCTAGGAGTCGCCGGTGAGCTCCCAAGCTCGTGTGGGAAGCCGCCGAAAGTTTGTGAAGGTTGGATCCACCTCTGCAAGGGAAGGATTCAAAAGGAAGTAGGTGAGTGCTTTGTGCAACACCTAGAGGATATGGGTTGAAAGAGACCCCGGCTTGGTGCCGCCTCAACGGAGACGTAGGATCCCCTCAAGGATCCGAACTTTGGGTAAAAATCATTGTGTCTCATCTTGTTTCTCTATTTTGTCCCCTTTCGTGCTTAGTTTAAATCTTTGGGGATTAAAGTGTTTAGTAGCCTCTTGTGATAGATATTGGTGGGATTTCATCTTCTGCAAGTATTCTTAGCTAAGATACATCATTTGGTACTAGAAACATACTCTAGATTTGCTAGATCTACATTCTAGGGTTTTAGAGCCCTGACACGTTTGGACTATCCGAAATTTGACTCGGACTATCCGAACCACTCGGACAGTCTGAAGTAAATTTCGGAGTATCCGAAGTTTTAATTTACGCTGCGATTTAAATTCGAAAAATGCCTATTCACCCCCCCTCTATGCGACATCTCACCCATTCTAAGCGGAAGATCCTCCGTAACTATGTAACGTGCAATTTCATCTCTAGCTACATCAGTGTTGTATACCCATGTGCTTACTAAACTGTCGGT
Organism: Guadua angustifolia; assembly: GCA_036346375.1. Taxonomy (NCBI): domain Eukaryota; kingdom Viridiplantae; phylum Streptophyta; class Magnoliopsida; order Poales; family Poaceae; genus Guadua; species Guadua angustifolia. Next base: position 29,081,951 of record CM070522.1, on the reverse strand, counting down.
GTTGAAGTTGAGCTGTGTCTGCACGCCCTCGCTCGGCCTTCGTCCGGCCGATATCTTCCTCAAGCAATTCTTCGCGTGCCTCTTCAGATGACCTGTACCACCACATGCACGTGCAGATAGTTTAGCTTAACAGTACTTGCAAATAGCACACACTACCTTCTGTCCGTCCACAATTTTGACGGTTTTGTCCATATGTTGCCAGCACCATGCACGTCGAGTGTCGGATATAGATGCTCATGCTGGCTGCATTGATATGTCAGGTTGTGTGTTCGGTGTGGGTACTGACGCCCATCCCGGATGCACCGAGGTAGCAGCATTTGAGCTCGGTGCATCCAGAGTGTACGAGGCATCCTCGATGCCGTGCGTGTCGTCCAAATGACAGTTATCTATGCCGTAGTCTTCCATGCTGGGGGAGAGTTGGCGTGGATTAATCTATTATTTCTTCTTTTTAGGGGGAGATTTTTCACTTTACTTTTTGGTTTTAAAATCAATTTCTTAAAACTTTTCTTGTGAGGTGAATGCCAATGTTCAGTTCTAAATGGTGTTGCCAATGTTTTCATCAAGGGGGAGATTGTGAAATCATGTACTGAAAAATTGGCTGAGTAATGAAATTAGCATTGCAAAGTGGTTGTGATCATGGCATATGTGGTGTTCGTGCATATGCTGGTTCAGATGATTGTTTGATATGCTTGCGATAGCATGATAATGGTTTGCGCTCGTGTGAGTGGTTGCATGGACTGATCTTGTTTTGCTTGATGCAATGCGCTCGTGTGAGTGGTTGCATGGATTGACTTTGAGTCAAGTCGTGGACTTGTGCTCGGATTTGTTTCTTGTTTATTCATGTGCAGGTGTTGCTCGAGGGCGAACGTGGTCGATGACACGACCAGAACTAGGTTCATGGAGGAACTGAGGTTCGGGACTAGATTCAGGGAGGAATCGAGGTCTTGGTGGTCGAGGATGTCATGTGGGACGTTCGGGCTAGAGAACATGCACATGAAAGCTGGTCAGTCACGTAATTATAGCATGTGGGCTGTACATACGTGCAAGAGTTGTTTTTGGCTATGTTGGGCCAGGTTGAGATGTATACGAACCCTTTCCATGTGGGAAGTGGAGTTGTATTCTATCTCTTTATGTTTGCTCTATATAAATAGGGGGAGGTGTCTCCTGTTTATGTAGAGAGCCAGGTTTTTGGGTTGTACTCTTTTGTTTTGGAGTACTGTTAGACAAAAAGAAATAAAATATCTTTCTTACGACTCGAGCGTCCTGTGCATTGCGGTGAGGGCTTTTCCGGCGTTTGGGTTTTGAGTCGCTGATTACTTCCGACGTTGTGGCTGCATACAACTGCAAGCTTTAGCACCTTGAGGCTCCCTGGCTACTAGAAGTGTTTCACGTGCATGCAAGAAGACCTGCACTAATTTGGTCCGTTGTTGATTCGCGTTTTCCTGTCATTTGTTGCTTCAATCATCTTGCAAAGATAATATCTCTTGATCTGTAGATCCGATTGGATTGATTCTTATTGGTTTAGATTCATAATTGAATCTATTTTTTACAATTAAAATTTCATATCAATCCAACGGTGGGATCGTTAGTTAATCTCAATTGAGTTTGGTTCTTCATTGTTAGATCGCAAATTATTTTAGTCAACTTGCGAAGGTCATAACTTTAGATGCGTAGGTCCGATCGACTTGATTCTTTTTGTGTTAGCTGCATAATTAAGTTCAGTTTCTATAGTTAAAATTTCACATCAATCTAACAATGAGATCTCTAGAAATTTTTATTTTTACGAACTAGTCGCCAGTCTACTCGCCTGGTCGCCCGACTGCTCGCCTGGTCACCCAAACTGGTCGCCCAAGTGCTCTACTGGTCGCCCAAGTGCCCAAACTGGTCACCCAAGTACTCTACTGGTCGCCTAGACTGCTATACTGGTTGTCTGACTGTTCTACTGGTCTCCCGGACTGGTCTACTGGTCTCCCAACTGCCTAAACTGGTCTCTCAACTGTGTGAACTAGTCTCCAAGTAATTTGAGTTTAAATTGGGGTGTTTCAAAAATCATCAAAAATTTGATTTTAGCTTCCACGCAATCATTCACCCCCCCTCTGATCGCTACATTAGTATATTTCAATCCTACAAGTGATTTTAGCTTCGACGCAATCATTCACCCCCCCTCTGGTGATTAGAAATCGTAGCGATGGATAGGTATTCAACAAAACCTTGCGTTTTCGATGGTGTTGACTTTCAGTTTTGGAAAGCAAAGATGGAGGCATACATTCAAGTTAAGGGCTTTACAATATGGGAGAAGGTATACAAGCCATATCAAGTTCCTGAAAATGATGAAGTCAATGACACCAATCGAGCACATGTTGAAGTAAACAGCAAAGCACGAAATTTGATCATCAAAGGATTGGGAAGAAGTGACTTTGACCGTGTGATCCATCTCAAGTCTGCATATGAGGTATGGAAATCTCTTTGTGATTATCATGAGGGATCTAACACTATTAAAGAGGTTCGTCAAGATATATATAAGAAAGAATACATGCGATTTGAGATGAAGCCTGGTGAGTCACTAGATGATTTCTTTGCACGTTTCAATAAGATTCTTAGCAATTTACGTGCTGTTGGGGTTTTCTTTGATGAAGCTACTAATGCTAGACAACTGCTTGGTGCATTAGACATGTCTATTTGGGAGATGAAAGTTACATCCATTAGAGAATCAACTGTCATGAGTGAACTTACTGTAGATGTTCTTTTCTCTAAATTAAAAACTCATGAATTGGATGTTCTTGCTAGGAAGAATGATAATAAATCAATTGCACTGACCTCCCAATCTAGCATGTCTCAGAATAATGCTTCTTCAAGTTTTGCTCTGTCTTCCTTGTCTTTACTAACTGATGAACAGATTGAAGAATTTCCTGAAGAAGACTTGGCACTACTCTCTTCTCGTTTTAATAAAGCTTTGCAGAATGTGAGAATGAGGAAGAGAGTTGGTGGTGGTCCTCCAAGATGCTATGAGTGTGGTGATTTCAATCACATTCGTTCAAATTGTCCTAAACTTGCAGATAAAGCATCAAGGGAGGAGAAGGACAAGGACAAAAGAAAAAAGAAGAAGAAATTCTCTCCAAGCGATAGAAAGAAAAAGAGCTTCATCAACTGTAGAGTTGTTCACCGAGTCCTTTCTGCTCTTGAACAAGTCAATTTGAGCGATGTGGATTCGGAGAGCAGTGAAGATGACACAACAGCTCCAAGCAAGCATGAATTGACAAGGTTGTGTCTCATGGCTAGAAGTGATGAAAGTTTCACTGAGGACGATCACGACAGCAACTTCAATGAGGTAGAACCTTCTTACGATGAATTAGCTATTGCTGTTGCTCGTCTTGGTAAATTGCTTAATAGACGCGACAAGAAAATTAAGAAACATGGTGTTCTTGTGGAATCTTTGAATGCTGAAATTGATAGACTTAAAACTTTGATTCCTGATGATGATGCTTGCAAATCGTGTGACTTAATTTACAATGAGCTTACTTTACTTAGGAAAGAACATGTTACCTTATTAAAGCAAGTCAATGCTGAAAAGAAGAAAAATGAGAAACATGTAAAAAATGCTAGTTGTTCAACTGTTGATTTGTATGATACAACTCACTGTAGTAAATGCTCCACACTAGAATTGAAGTTGCATGATGCAAATGCTAGGGTTTTTCAAATGACTGATGCTCTGCTCACTCATGAGGTTCTTTCATGCTCAACTTGTCGCAAGCAAAAAGGAAAAGTGGACGTTCTCTGTAATAATTGTTTAACTCTTTCTCGAAAGGTTGATTACTTGAAAAAATCTTTAGAACGTTTCACTAAAGGAAAGAAAAACATAAACATGATTCTGGATCTATCAAGAGTCAGCACTCATAACAAAGGTTTAGGTTTTGATTCTTATGCTCATCATAAATCACATGCTCCCACTGTTGTTAAGGCACTTGAAAGTGGAAAATTTGAAATTGTCAATGAACCTAAGAAAATTATTTTTAAGTCTGCTGGTGTGTTGCCTTCTACTGTGATGAATGCAAATATTGCTTCTGTTTCTAAAGCTAAACATCATGTTAAGTACACTTGCACTCATTGTGGTAGAGATGGACATTTAGTAGATTTTTGCTTTAGACTTGTCAAACAGTAAAAGAAAAAAAAGGCTAAGGCTAGGTCTAATTTCAGGAAGGCACATTTTACTCCTCATTTTGTGCCTAGGGTGATGCAAACACCTTTTGTTGCAAGAAACACGAGAAAGGCCAAATCTAATTTTGTAAACAAGCATACTCGTGTTGTGCCTACTCGTCGTGTGTCTCAGTACTGGATTCCTAAACATCTTATTTCTAACCCCAGTACCGAGGCCTCAACATTATCTGTTTTTATGTAGGCTTCTCGTGCGAGGAAGGAGAACTTTTGGCTAGTTGATTCCGGATGCTCACGCCACATGTCCGGTGATAAAAATTGGTTCTCCTTCCTCACTCATGCACCTCATGTTGAAAGTGTTACTTTTGGAGATGCGTCTTTCACTCCTGCTGTGGCAAAAGGTAGAGTGAAGGACAGCTACTTCATCTTGATATGGTTGGACCTTCTCGAGTTCAATCTTTTGGAGGCAAATGGTACAGAGGCATATATTCAGGGGGAGAGTATCCTTGTTGATAATGATGATGATGATGTTGAGGACGAACTATTGATTCCTATTACACAACTAGTTGTAGCCCTTTGGCACCTACCACTACATCACCTACAACTGAGCATCCTCAAGCCACAACATCATTTGTGCATGCTGAAATTGAAGAAGCAGAAGGAGAAGTTTCTGAAGTTGCAGCTCCTTTGCACATTCAAATGAGACATCCACCTAAATAGATGATTGGAGATTTAAATGAGAGAGTCACCCGATTCAGGTTTATTACTTCTGATTCTTATGCTCACTCTGCTTTTGTTGCTTCTTTTGAACCCAAAGATATATCTCATGCATTAACTGATGAATCTTGGATCAATGACATGCACGAGGAATTAGAGAATTTTGAGTTCAAATTGTCAAAAGCTTTGTATGGTTTAAAACAAGCCCCTAGAGCATTGTATGATAGGCTAAAAACCTTTTTACTTGTAAAGGGGTTTACAATAAAATTCTCTTTTTACTCAAGCAAGGCACTGATCAACTATTCGTTCAGATTTATGTTGATGATATCATCTTTAGTGGTTCCTCTCATATTTTAGTGTCTAAGTTTTCAGAAACCATGAGGAAGGAATTTGAGATGAGTATGATAGGTGAGTTAACTTACTTTTTGGGACTGCAAATCAAACAAACGAAGGAAGATACTTTTGTTCATCAAAGTAAGTACACAAAGGATTTACTTCGTCGCTTTGGGATGGAAAACTGCAAGCCGATCATGACACCCATGGGAGGCACTTGCACACTTGATCCGGATGAAGATGGTGAGATGGTTGATCAAAAGGAAAATAGAAGCATGATAGGTTCATTGTTATATCTCACTGCATCAAGGCCAGATATTCAATTTGCTGTGTGCTTGTGTGCTCGCTTTTAAGCTTCCCCACGTGTTTTACATCGACAAGCTGTCAAGCGAATTTTCAGGTATCTCCATGGTACTCAAGATTTTGGCATATGGCTTTCTGCTTCCTCGTGCATTAGTTTAAGAGCATTCTCTGATGTTGATTTTGGAGGTTGTAGAATTGATAGAAAAAATACATCTGGCTCATGTCATTTCTTGGGTAATTCTCTTATTACATGGTCATCTAGAAAACAATCTTTCATTGCACAATCAAGCTGCTTGAATCTGAATATGTGGTCTTTGCTAGTTCTTTGTTCTCAAATTCTTTGGATAGTAGCTACACTTAAAGATTATGGGGTTAATTTGGATAGTGTTTCTCTTTTGAGTGATAACACTAGTGCAATATGCATTGCTAAGAACCCTGTGCAACATTCTAGAACAAAACACATTGAAATCAGATTTCACTTTCTTAGAGATCATGTAGAAAAGGGAAATATTGTGCTTCATCATGTGAATACTGAACATCAATTGGCAGACATTTTCACAAAACCTTTGTCTTCTTTTCGTTTTGCTTTTATTCGGGGAGAACTTGGGTTGGTTCATCCGATGGGTTATTTTTGAGGGGGAGTTTTTGAAGTTTTTATAATATTTTGTAACATGCTTTTTATTTTGTGTGTTTCTTACATGAAAAACAAAAAATAAAAAACAATGAAAAAGTACTGAGCATTATATTTCATACATATATGTCATTTGAAGCCATGTTTATGTTTCAAGATCTTTGCAACTTCATGTTCATGCATATATAGTGTAGCTTATGACATGACTATTTAAATGGAATGACAATTTGAATTAAATCTTGTCATGGTTGAACTTTCTTGGCTATCTTGATCCTGCTCAAAAAGTGCCAAAAATGAAAGTTAAGTCCTAAAGCTCAAAAAGTGATTGTTGATAAATGCAAGATCAAGGTTATGTACTGTCGCACTTCCTCTTTACGAGACTGCTTATCATTGCACTTTGATATGAGCTTGGAAGAGGTTGTGTATGACCGAAACCATGAAACCTTAAGCCTGTGACTGCTTGGCATGGTAGAAAAGTAAGGCTGATGGTGCATGTAATTCCTTGTAATTGTTATTGTTGCAATCAATTAATGAATTAGTTTTTTTAAGCACAAATAAAGTGCACAAAAAATTCAATGCTTTCAGGTTTTCAGATTGTTGAGAAAGGGAGATCATGCCATGCAAAAAAAATCGTTAATAGTACTTGATTGCTAGTTATGCTTACTCTACATTGTTTATGTGTAGATTTGAGGGTGCAAGTACTTTTGATAGCATGACTTGGTGATGAAATTGTTACATTTGTGCATGACTTATAATGCTCAATACATAAAAAAGACAAACTAAAAATAAACAAAAATTTTGTTCTCTCTTTTGTATTCTTGATGAATCCATTGTCAAAGGGGGAGAATTTTGGAGTCAAAGGGGGAAAATTTTGGAGACTTTTGGACACATATTGCACATTCACACACATTTTCTTCCTTTATTTTCTCTTCTTTTTAGGGGGAGATTATTTCTCCTTTTTAGGGGGAGATTTTTCACTTTACTTTTTGGTTTTAAAATCAATTTCTTAAAACTTTTCTTGTGAGGTGAATGCCAATGTTCAGTTCTAAATGGTGTTGCCAATGTTTTCATCAAGGGGGAGATTGTGAAATCATGTACTGAAAAATTGGCTGAGTAATGAAATTGGCATTGTAAAGTGGTTGTGATCATGGCATATGTGGTGTTCGTGCATATGCTGGTTCAGTTGATTGTTTGATATGCTTGTGATAGCATGATAATGGTTTTACTTGATGCAATGCGCTCGTGTGAGTGGTTGCATGGATTGACTTTGAGTCAAGTCGTGGACTTGTGCTCGGATTTGTTTCTTGTTTATTCATATGCAGGTGTTGCTCGAGGGCGAACGTGGTCGATGACACGACCAGAACTAGGTTCATGGAGGAACTGAGGTTCGGGACTAGATTCAGGGAGGAATCGAGATCTTGGTGGTCGAGGATGTCATGCGGGATGTTCGGGCTAGAGAACATGCACATGAAGGCTGGTTAGTCACGTAATTACAGCATGTGGGCTGTACATACGTGCAAGAGTTGTTTTTGGCCATGTTGGGCCAGGTTGAGATGTATACGAACCCTTTCCATGTGGGAAGTGGAGTTGTATTATATCTCTTTATGTTTGCTCTATATAAATAGGGGGAGGTGTCTCCTGTTTATGCAGAGAGCCAGGTTTTCGGGTTGTACTCTTTTGTTTTGGAGTACTGTTAGACAAAAAGAAATAAAATATCTTTCTTACGACTCGAGCGTCCTGTGCATTGAGGCGAGGGCTTTTCCGGCGTCTGGGTTTTGAGTCGCTGATTACTTTCGACGTTGTGGCTGCATACAACTGCAAGCTTTAGCACCTTGAGGCTCCCTGGCTACTAGAAGTGTTTCACGTGCATGCAAGAAGACCTACCGCCTGCGCTAATTTGGTCCGTTGTTGATTCGCGTTTTTCCGTCATTTGTTGCTTCAATCATCTTGCAAAGGTAATATCTCTTGATCTGTAGATCCGACCGGATTGATTCTTATTGGGTTAGATTCATAATTGAATTTAATTTTTACAGTTAAAATTTCATATCAATCCAATGGTGGGATCGTCAGTTAATCTTGATTGAGTTTGATCCATCATTGTTAGATCGCAAATTATTTTAGTCAACTTGCGAAGGTCATAACTTTATATCCGTAGATCCGATCGACCTGATTCTTTTTGTGTTAGCTGCAGGTTAAAATTTCACATCAATCTAATGGTGAGATCTTCAGGAATTGTTATTTTTGTGAACTAGTTATCAGTCTGCTCGCATGGTCGCCCGACTGCTCGCCCAAACTGCTCGCCTGGTCGCCCAAACTGGTTGCCCAAGTGCTCTACTGGTTGCCCAAGTGCCCAAACTAGTCACCCAAGTGCTCTACTGGTCGCCTAGACTGCTATATTGGTCGCCTGACTGTCCTACTGGTCTCCCAACTGCGTAAACTGGTCTCTCAACTGTGTGAACTAGTCTCCAAGCAATTTGAGTTTAAATTGGGGTGTTTCAAAAATCATCAAAAATTTGATTTTAGCTTCCGCGCAATCATTCACCCCCCTCTGATTGCTACATTAGTATATTTTGATCCTACATCTATTAATCCTGACGAGGGGGACTTGGAGAGCGGGGGTGTGCTTTCTTGCTCTTACTCTTACGAAACATTTTACTCCGTGATGGTAGAGTAAAAAAAATAAAGTAATTAGAGAGAGATGTGCAGAATATTGAGCAAAAATGGGCAAGAAGACTTAGACGAGAGAGTGCGAGAAATGAGTCGTCCCCCTATCTTTATGGATGTCTACTGAAATGTCCGTTGCAAATTGAAACCAAACACGGGCCGCATGCATGAAAAATTGAAAGTAACTTTATTTCATATCAGCATGCTGTCTTAGAGTAGAGAGACCGAGAGAGACATTAAATTAACGGTCGCTGTCTTTTTTAGTCACTTTTTCTCAGCACGCGCCCGACTTGGTCATATCGTTGTCCATTGAGTGTTTAAATGAGGCACTGTGTGAGATAAAAATTAAAACCAGTTTTATGTCTTTCAACATATCACATTCATTTCAATCACCTTTATTCATGTATAGGATGGGAAAATACGAGTGATTCACTCAATCCCCTTGCACTCTTGATTCTCTTGCATTCAAAGCTCTTCGACAATAATTTTCCCGTTGATTCACTCTGACGGGCTGATGGCTTTCTCTTCTCTCTTTTTTCCACCGGACCCACCACTCCCCCACTCTCTCTTTCCCCGCTCCCCGTGCACCCTGCTTTCCCTCTCTCTCTCTTCCTTTTTCCCCTCAGCCTCCCGCCCCCCCCCTCTCTCTCCCTTTTCTCTCGGTGACTCGGTCCACTCCCGTCCCGTCCCGTCCCAAGTCCTGATTCCCGAGTACTCCTCCCGCTCCGCGCCCCTCTCTCTCCCACGCCACTGACACCTCCGGCTCCTGGTCCCTCTCCGCGTCCCCTCTGGCCCTCCCTCTCCCCGAGCGGCCGAGTTCGGGCCTCCCTGTCTCCCCTTCGGCCGCCCTCTCCCCTCCCTCCTTGCGTCCCCTCCCTCTCCCCGAGCTTCGGCCTCCCTGCGTCCTCCCCTCCCTCTCTAGCTCTGGCACCGCCCTCCCTCTCTAGCGCGACGCGGGCAAGGGCATGGGTGCGCCAAGAAGAAGGCGTGGGGCGTGGTCGCGGGCCAGTGGCCGGTGGCGTGCCGACGTGTGTAAATCTCCGTCTTTGGGCTGCCGTGCCGACGTCGTGCCCTTTTTCGAGCACTGCACGGCCGAGCTCAGATTCCGGGCTAGCACGACACGACCCTCTAACGTGTTGGACCTGGCTTGGGCCTACCGTGCCCACCGTACCTTGAGCCGGTCCACTAAGGCACGCCTCATGTGCCCACCTCTAAGCAAGCACTTGCCCTCAAGGCTTGAAATTGAGAAAAGTACTTTGTATGAAGGATGCATCTTCCTATGTAGTGTCATCCTTTGACAAGTTCAGCCAATGTATGAACCATTGTGTCACAGCTAAACCTTTCCTTGGAATAATCCTTTGATCAAATACTGCAATAGGTTCTGACTCCACTCTTCCCTCTGCATCAACCAACGGTATTCCTGGAATTAGAACAGCATGGTGACCAACATGTTTCCTGATCTTTGGGTCGGTCGTCAAAGAAGCGTTAGGGTTCACCTCCTTCCTGAAGACCTTGGCCTTTGTCTTCGCACGACGCTTGACATTCTCCTCCACCTTCAGGTAAGTCAGCATTTCCATCAACTTGTCCTTGTCTTGTGCTTTGATTGCAGGCTCATACTTAGGGTGTGTTTGGTAGGGCTCCAGCTCCACCAGATCGATGGATCTGATGGAGGTGGGTATTCCTAGCTCCACTAGATCCATGAAGTTGGAGCTGTGAATACATTAATAGTGTTTTGATGGATAATCTTGTTTATATTTTAGACCAAAAATATATACTTAATTCACTTTATTTTAGCCTACAAGTTTCAGATCTCAGGTGAAGCTGGGATCTGAAGCTTTACCAAACAGACCCTTAGTAGTGACTCCTAGAACTTTGCCTCTACCACGAACTTGCCGTAGTGAATCCTCTTGGAGAGTGACTGTAAAATGATGATGTTGCAAATAGTGCTTGATCCACAATTACCATCACTTCCTTTCCTCACAAGCCTTGATAGAAGATAACAAAAGTATACATTCCAAATCTTTTGTTTATTTTGATGGAAGCAGCAACTGGATGCAGAACCCTTGGATATTGAACAGGTAGCAGTATTTGCTCTAGCAAATTCCAAGGAAAGAAAGGATGCTCATCTGGGCTCTCGTATCTTCCAACCTTAGCATGCAACTTCTTAGTTTCTTGAACCATGTACTCGACCAAAGAGCCATTGAACCCCACAATTCCAAAAGCGTTGTGATTGTAGGTGTTAGGATTGTAGCAGAACTGTGCCCTCTTCAGAAGGCTGACAATGACAGTGTCCTCCTGCCTGATCAGCGAGTGCTTGATGATGTCCAGGCTCAAGACATCCTTCTCATCACTCCAGTAGAACATCTTCTTCAACCTATGATAGGTGGCTCTCGCCCCTGAATGACCTTCATGAAAGGTTTCAAGCAGCTTTGATCTGAAACCATTTTTCTTTCCCACATAAATTCTTCCTTTATATCTGATGAGATCATTTTTGTCCTTGTATTTGAAGCCAGGATTTGAACTCATTTTGATCTCTTCTAAGATTTTGATTACGTAAGAATCATTCACATAACTTGTCTTATGGTCTTGAACCCATTCAGGTATGACATAAGTAACTGATAGACAAGATTCAACATGATCTCTCCTGGATAAAGCATCAACCACACTATTCTCTTTTCCCTTCTTATACTCTAATCTTGAAATTAAATTCCAATAGCTTCAACATCAATTTGTGCTGAATACCTTCCACCAACCTCTGGGTGATGATGAACTTCTAGCTATGTTGGTAAGCTTTGGTAAAAACAGTATTGCCCAGCAAGTAATGCCTCCATTTCTTCAATGCTTCTAGAATTGCAATTGCTTCTTTACCATAAATTGATTTGGATGAGGCTCTCACTCCCTTTTGTACCAATTTTCCCAGTTGTTTAGCGTTAATACTACAATTCAATTTGAGTTGAGTGTAGTCTTTAAAGTGAAGTGTCTGCCCATCTTTTCTTATGGTCATCTTTTTTCCTTTGAGATCAAGTCCAATGGGACTGTGTTTATAGATCCAATTAGCTCCCAAGATAACATCATACTTGCCCAATTTTAGAAGTTTGAAGGTGATAGTAAAGGTATGTTCTGCACTTTGTAATGTAAGTTTTCCACTTTTGCATCTGAGGTTAATTCACCCCCTCCAGTTACTGTGACTTTCTCGAGATGCACATAACTCAAAGCATACCCATTTCTCACAGCATATTCAAAATCCATAAATGAATCGGTGCTACCACTATCAACCAAAGCTACAGCCCTTTTGTTTCCCACACAGAGAATCAGAGAAAAGGTAACTGGCCAGGAGTGTCATTAACAGCATGTGTAGATAATTGCATCAATTGGTCTTGGCTTTCAGTGTTCTTAGCTGTGGTAGGACTCCCTGGAGCTGTCACATAACCCTACTCTACTGTTACTTCCTTACTTCCAGTTTCCACTGCTTCCTCTGCTTCATGCATCAAAAGGGTTCTTTACTTTGCAATTAAGGTTGTGTCCCAGAGTCCAAGGTTCCTTGCAGTGCCAGCATGTTCTAATTTTCTTGTTCTGTACATTCAACTTGTGGTTATCAACACCTTCAGCATTGCCAGTTTTCTGAGTAGTGACCTACAACCTACTTTTGGAATTGCCCCCATCTGACTTTGTCGCTTTGCCAAAGCTGCCTTTTTCTCTTTGCCCAAGCGGCCTTTTCCCCCAATTTAGCATACCAATATGCCTCCAACAATCCTTTTAGTTGATGACTGCTTACATCATGCTTGATTTCGTCTTTCAATTCCCCAATAAAACAGCTTAGCAGATAAGTCTCATGAAGATATGGATGGTTCCTTTTTACTAAGTCCACACATCTCTCAAAATAAACAATATATATTGACTCACAGTACTCAAATGCTTAATGTTCTGTAATTTTTTTACAGCTTCATGAGCACTAGCTTCAGAAAACTGATCACACAAAATAGCACTGAATTGTTACCAACTCAACATCTGCCAAGGTATGCTCCTATGAACCAAGTGCTAGCTCTTCCTGTTAAATGTCCTGAAGCCAAATTCACCCACTGCTCCAATGGTGTTCCTGCCATCTCAAAAAAATTTCACATTGCTCTAGCCATCCCAAAGGATTTTCCCCATTAAACAAGTTCAGCTCCAACTTGGGCCCATTGATCACAGCTTCTACATAGTGGTGTGAACTACCATTGTCTCCCAAATAAGTGTTCCTTTGAGCATCTACAAGATGAATTCCTGAGAAATGTGTCACTTGAGGAGGTATACCACCACCATGGATTGCTCCAGAATGTAAATTTTGGGTAACAGTTGGATGGTAATAAGTTGGAACATGTGAAATATATACCCTACTGGCCCCATTCCCATCTGAGTATACATACTGGCCGGGTAGAATTCCAGTTGTTCCTGTCCGGCTGTCCCTTCATAAGATCTTTGGTTTACTTGTGATGAAGTCCTAATGGCAGGAATATAAAATGGCAAGTGTCCACTAGAAATCATCGGAGGTTCCAGTGGAAAAGAGGTACTCATTTTCAGTTGAGGTGGGTTTGTGGTTATCACCTGATTGTTCAGACTCATTAGCCCCTGGGAACTCGTTCCTTCCAATACAGATTTACATCGATCGGTAAATATTCAGGGAGTTAAACGAATGAACAGTGAACTGTTTCATGCGATAAAAGTTTTACAGCTACAAGGATGTTTACTCTTTTACTGAACTTCCTGAGCTCAAGCTTCCCGAGGGCACAGTCACACGGCTTTTTTTCAGGCATGCGCGACGTGGCATGAACGGCAGAACTATTATTCATCATTGGTAAGCACTGCTGGCAGATTATGCTCGGATAGAGAGAGGACAGGGGAGGAGATTCGAAAATTTTATGCCAATTTGTACTTGTCAGAAGGTGTACATAACAAGCATGAGCTGATGAATTTGGTTCCTGAGAAGGTTACACCCGAGATGAATGGTATTCTTGGCAAACCTTCTGGTGACGATGATGATCCCAAGGCTCCCTTTCAGATGGGTCCTTCAAAGACACTGGGTGTTGGTGGTTTTACTGCTGGTTTTTTCCAACGCCACTGGGAGTTGTTGAAGGACGATCTAGCTGTCCAGCTGTACTGAGTTTTTTGAACGGGGAACAATACTAGATCATCTTAACGCTCTAATTCCTATAGCCCGAAATCCGCAAAACATCACTCAGTATAGACTGATTTCTTTATGCAATGTCTTATATACGATATGTGCAAAGTCTAATGCAAACCGGGTGAGAATTGTGCTTGATGATATTATTTCGCAAGAACAACATGCTTTTGTGCTGGGGAGGCTTATTACTGACGAGGTTTCGAATTTCGCCGAAATTTGATCCTTTAGGTGGGTCCTGAAATACACTTATCCCAGTTATATTTCGGTAGGTTCATTTGAATTATGTCCAAAAATCAAATTTCGGTTAAATTTTTGTCCAACCATTTTCATCCTGAAATTACACCAAAATTGTTGAAATGACCGAAATTCGGTGATTTCGGTGGGTGCCAAAAAAAGTTTTAAAACGAAATTCGAAACCATGATCAGGGAAAGTGCTTTAGAGGCCTATGAATGCATTCATTCGATGCGGCGGAAGAAAGGTAAGTGAGGGTTTTGTGTAGTTAAGTTCGATATGATGAAAGCCTGTGACCGTGTTCAGTGGCATTTCTTGCAGGCTATTGAGGCTATTCCCAGTGCTAGTTTCATTTGAGTTTCAATATCATTAAATGCTATGCCATATAAGCAAAGATAATGACATGGCAAGAAATTAATGATGAGAGAGATGAGGAGAGTTTCATTTAGATAAGAGGAGTTTCATCTAGATAAAACCTGAGATACACGTTTACCTAAACAAAGATGATGTGGTAGTTTTAGAAACAGTGCAATAAAACTGTGCACTGGAAATAGCCTGACACAGCTACGTTTTTAGTGAAACTGGACTCAGTTGATCACGAGGTGTGTATCTTCGGGGCAATTTGCAGTTAGAATAACCGGCGAGCTGCTACCGTCGTTTATTCCATCAAGGGGTTTGCGCCAAGGTGATGCAATGTCGCCCTATCGTGTACAGAAGGCTGACAGCCAAGTTAAAGCACTTTAATTCAAGCTTCATTAATAGGGGAGTTAGAGTGGAGCACCAAGGCGTCATGGATCTCACACCTTTTTGTAAGAGGTGCACGCACTATATTTTTGTATAAGGTAAGTATCCGATGGTTCTAAAAGGTTCGAAAGATTGTGAAAGAGCAACAATCTCATGTACTCTTTTGAAATTGTGCTTAACGAATTTGCTGTCGGATTCACCAAATATTTCTATCTCGTTGTGGTTGCTTCATAGTCGTTATTTGGTTCTCTATGAGATTTTTCTTCTTTCTTGAGGCCGTACATGTTTATGTCGTATCTCACAAAACTCTAATCCAATTCAGGAGATTGATATACATAAGAATGGATATTAGAGTGCAATAAGTGGTATTAGAGTCGGTCCTGGCATTTTAGGGACCCGGGGCGAAAACTTTTATAGAGGCCCCTTCCACCTCCTCATATATATATATATATATGTATGTATATATATATATATATGTATGTATATATATATATATGTATGTATATATATATGTATGTATGTATATATAGTCTTATAAACACACATCATTGAAGAAATTAATATTCGATGCACAAAAAATACTTCTATAGAACAATTTAAAGTTTATGAAATGAAAAATGTAAATTGTAATCATAAACACTTACTTGACACTTGGCATCATCTTAAAAAATTTCTTCTAATATTTTGTGATACAAAGTCATCGATTATACTATTGATATATCAATCTCGTCCAATAACTTCTTCTCAAATCATTTAACCTTTCTTGAGTCATTGTTGATCTCAAATAGTTTTTCAACAATTTCAATTTTGAAAAGCTTCTTTCAGCCGATGCAACAGTCACAGGCACAGTAAATAAGATTCGATAAGTAATGGAGACATTAGGATAATAATCCACATCTCTGACATGCTCGAAAATCTCTATAGCAGACAATGCGCCATCTGGCAAAGTGAATTTCATAATCTTTAATTCAGAAATAAGATCATGTACCTCAATATCAAATGAACCATCACGAGAGAAAGTGTCTGCAAATTTAGTGCAACACTCTTCAGTCGGACGGTTCTTTTCCTGCCTGGACTCTCATCAGATCAACTCAGCACACGTTTGCTCGCGACTGGACCAAAAACCCATAGTGTAGTTGTATACCTGGGGCCCCATGACTTTGGGGGCCTAGGGCGGCCGCCCACCTTGCCCCCCCTCAGGGCTGGCCCTGATTAGAGCTAAGGCCGGATTAATCAAATTTGTGAGAAGATTGATAAAGTGTTACGTGGTACAAAATCAAGATCGATGCCGATGATGTGTAATCAAACGGAGAAATTTGACGGTGGAGAAAATTTTAGCGTTAGGTGACGCTCGTGCTGTACCTCACAAGGCTTTGATTTGATCCGGGGTTGTTAATAAGAAAGGTATAAAAGTGAAACATTTTCTTTGCTAGTCATATTTTTTTAGGCGAAGAAGGAGAAAGCCAAAAGGATTTGTAAAATCATGCAAAAAAGGTGAATGAGCAGAAGAGCTCAGTTTTCTTCAGCCTAAATACCGATGATGATGTGAGACTGTGTACTGAAGCTTTCAACGGAAGATACTCTTGGAGCTTCCAACGGCAGTGGGCTGGCTTACCTCGGAATCCTTTGAGTATGTAGTTGATCGAGCTAGAGGAAAGGTACTGGGTCTGGGTTGGTGTGAGAAGTTGTCAGGCGCCGGTAAGGAGGTTTTAAGTCAGGCTATGCCTACTTACAGCATGAGTTGTTTTAAATTAACGGCGGCAACTTGTAGAAGACTGACTTCCTGTATGGCGAGATATTGGTGGATAGCTCCCTTGATAGGCGATCTCTCCATTGGGTCTCCTGCGCTGGCCTGGGCATTCGGTTTAACCGAAAAATTCGGTTTCGGTTTTCGGTTTATTTGAAAATTAGGTTATTTCAAAATTGAAACCAAACTATGTTTAAAAATTTCGGTAACCGACAATTCGGTTAACCGATAGTTCGGTTTCGGTTTCGGTTTTAACCGAATTAACCGAACTTGGCAATGATGATGGCCGTGTCGTTAGCAACTTTGTTGCTCAGGTAGCCACCGTTTATAGCCTCCTCTTTTGACACCTGAATTTAAAGACAGTCTAATTGTTTGTTTTATACTAAAATGCTTCTTGTGCAATTATGGTTTCAGCGTTGAGGAAGAAGCCTCTGACTGTCTATGGCGATGGGAAACAGATTAGGAGCTTTCAATATGTCTCCGATTTGGTGGGTCGCTTTATCAAAATTCGGTTAGTTCGGTTAACCGAGGGTTAAAACCGAATTAACCGAAAAAAGTTCGGTTATTTCATACAGCTAACCGAATCAACAACCGAATAATTCGGTTTCGGTTTTTTCGGCTTCGGTTCCGGTTTTAACGGTTTCGGTTTTTGGTTTTCGGTTTATTTGCCCAGCCGTCCTGCGATAAGATTGCATCCCCTAATTATGGACAGTGGTGGATTGGGTTTAACCCTCTGTTTAGGAGAGCTCAGCTCCACATGAGATCTGAAACTTGTAAGCTAAAATAAAGTAAATTAAGTTTATATCTTTAGTCTAAAATATAAACAAGATAATCTATTTAAACATTCTTAATGTACCCACAATTCCAGTTCTATGAACTGGTGGAGGTAGAAATACCCAATTCCACTAGATCCATAGGGATTTGATGGAGCGAGAGCTATACTAGGTCCTGTTTAGGAGAGCTCCAGCTCCCAGCTCCAGCTCCAGCTCAGATCTGAAACTTATAAGCTAAAATAAAGTAAATTAAGTTTATATTTTTAGTCTAAAATGTAAATAAGATGATCTACCTAAACACTCTTAATGTACTCACAGCTCCAGCTCCATAAATTTTTAGAGCTAGAAATACTCTGCTCCATCAACTCCACAAATTTTGGTGGAGCTGAAGCTGTCCCAAACACCCCCTAAACACAGCCTAAGAGACATGTAGTTGTTTAATTTGGCACTACTCGGAAAGCAAGGTTGGAGGCTTCTGACGGGTCCGAACTCGTTGTGTTCGCGAGTGCTCATAGGGAGGTACTTCCCCAATGGGGATTTCGCGAGTGCTGATATTTTGTGTGGGAAGATGGTTCCTCACAATCAAATTCCATACATCATTACTACCACGTGGAGTACTTGGTCTTTCATGAAACGGATGGACACATATGATGAAGTAGGTTTCTTGCCTTAAAAGACAATGGAGTATTGGAGTTTGTCAGCGAAAATATGATTGATTTGGAGCTTATAAAGGCACATTTCAAATGAAGAAGAAGAAGATAAAAGATGTGATTGGTTATACGTCGTTCTTGCATGAACTAAATTGCAATAATTTTCTTTTTGTGTAAGATATTTGCACGATTATTGAATATTCATTTTGCTTCAATATGAATCATCGGGTGGGCTTTTAGCTGATCGACGCTTACCAGCACAACTTTGGTGTATCCGATAATTTCTTGCAACCCACACAATGCTTGTGCCAGCCGCCAGTTTTCTCCAACTCAACCCATAAGCTACGATGGTTGCTTTATCCCCGATGCCTCCTACCCGTACCACAATACAATTGTCTTGTTCTTACCGCCGCCTCCTCCTCTTCTTCTTCCATTCTCGTCGCTTGTGCTAGTTTCTAGTAGTAACTATGAGGTGTAGTGCGACAAAGAGTAGCATCGAATACTCAAAGATGGGGTGATCGATATAAATGGCTGGGAGAAGTGCATTAGAGCATCTCCAATGATGCTACTTTAGCTAGCTATAAAGATGTTATCTCAGTATTTTGCTTAGGTGAAAGAGAGAAAATAAGGAGAGAAATATAGACCGGCTACTAATGTATAGCCAGATTATAACTGATTCCAAAGTACTTATTATCTATTACATGTGGGCCAATATTTAATTTTATGGACAATGCTATAGCTAATCCGTTAGAGAAGTTATCTATATGCTATCTATAGATGACATGGATATTTTTTTATAGCTAGTACCATTGGAGATGCTCTTACGGAGTTTTTGTCTGAATGTTATGCATTGGAAGGTTGGTGGCAACATTTCATCAATTTCTTGACAAAATCTTGGCATTCATGCCAATGTGTCGAAGCATGTGCACAAAGATCGTCATACTTAATCATATCCGAGAAGACCAAGTGTGGACATATGTTAATAACATTTGCATCCTCTATACAATACTAGGTAGAATCGCGCGCGAATGCCGCGCCGCGAGGGAAAAGTCCGGTATGAGTTTTTTTGCAAATCGAATTTGCAAAACTGCAGATCCGTATGAGTTTTTGTAAATCAATTTATAAACCGCAGGTTTTTTTTCGAAATAACCGTAGAGAAGGACCGGATGCATTTTTTTATGTTCGCAAAACCACCCACTGGGCAAAAATAGTCTAGAGGAAAAATGGCGAAAAATTATTAGAGACAATAATCTTCTTTTATCGAGCCTAACACTATACGCGTTCACCGAGTAATAATACACGTTTAAAAAAATATCAGAGATCGAGATGGAAAATCGAGTTGAGGAAAAAGTCTAGACATAGAGCTGCACACATTTCTCTGGTGCTGAAAAAAATTTCCGGGAAAAACGTTTTTTTTTGCGGCGAAAATATTTTTTCCGGGTTTTTTGGGTGGCGAAAACAATTTTTCCGCGTTTTTTCGGTGGTGAAAACATTTTTTCCAGTTTTTTTGGGTGGCGAAAACATTTTTCCCGGGTTTTTTCGGTGGCGAAAACATTTTTTCCTGGGAAAAACGGAGAAAGGACCTGAACGTAAGCGAGGACTGCATTTGTTATTTTTGGACCTATTCGCTATCCTGAAAAATTAGAAAATGGCTTGTTCGCGATTTGAAACTAACGGGAGGCTTTTCCGTAAAATGCCGCGCCAGGGACCCAAACGCGAAGGGGAAAAAAATCTTTGTCTCATAGAAAATTACACAGGGACCTATCCGTAATTTCGAAAAACCAGAGGGACTTTTTTGCAAAAACTACCAAGTGACAGGTGGCTTCGACGGTTGCTCGGCAATCTCAGTGCTTGTTATATAGAGTATATTACAATTGCAAACAACAATTGCGGGAAACCCCCTTAAATTCCAACAATGCATGGTGCCAACTACCTGTTTGTCAAAAGCATGTACTATTTCCCTTGTCGGCACATTCTACATTTCTACCTGAACCTTTTTTGAACATTCATGCCTGCTAGAGCGTTCCAAAATAGGAGGGAATGGGAAATAGATAAAAGTAAAAAAAATTAAGGTGGAAATGAAAGAGAATATTATCATTTAGCATAAATGTAAATGGTAACACCTTAAACAAAACCTGTTCCTGCGAAGCGCCAAACCTCAGAAGGAAAAACTGAAGGACCCTGAAGACAGCAAAGCAGAGCCTTCTTCTCACCATAGCACGAATGAAACAAAAGGACTCGATCCAGCAACCCTTGAAGTTCTCCCTAAATGAAATTATAATTGCAAGGCTTTCTCTGGCTTGTACATTACCTGATGATTTAGCTCCTATTTTCTACATACATATACACCTTTTATGCTTCATATACTTCTTCAACTATGGCTATATTTTTCTACATTGTCTGCATCTTTCTGTGGTGCCTCAAGAAGAAGTTGTTGGCATTGCATACGTGCATGCAGAACACAAAGTTTTGTTTTAGCTGGTTGGCCAGTGGAACACTGATGTTGCTGTATGACTGAAAGTTTTATACAAATATGAATTAACGAGAACATAAGCTTCATCTGCAGTTAACAAAGCTCCTATGGATTGATCAGAACAGAAGTTCCCTTTACAGTTACAACACGTATGCACAGCACCATTTCACACAGTAAGAGGGGTATACAAATATACAATCCAACACTACAACATTCTCAGCTATGCGCCTTCAAGGCATCCCTAAAACCGACGCTAAGGCTGTACTGAGGGCCTTTCATCCCAAATCCTGTAGTCGTTTTCTGCATCATCGCGACAAAGTCGTTGTAATCTATGCGCCCATCCTGCAGAAGATAAAAAAGGAGCACAAAAAAGTCTTCAGATTTAGCCTGGTGAATGATCTTTCAATGGTTGTAGATATCATGCTTGATAGAACTGTAATGCAGGACTGATCATTTGATGATCTTACATTGTCCTGATCTACTTTGCCTATCATGTCTTCGAGTCGAACGTCCTCGATGCCGAACTCGTCGCAGGCCTGCTGGAGCTCATCAGCTGTGATGTATCCACTACCGTCTTTGTCAAAGTATTGGAAGGAAGCAAAAAGATGGTCTTCCCTTTCAACTTTGTTGAGGTGTAGAGTGGCAGCTATGAATTCTCCATAATCTATTGTGCCACTGTTGTCAATATCAGCCTGCAGCATGAACACGACAAACATTCCATTGGACATTCAGCGAAAGTATTTGTGAAAAAAGTGTATTAATGGTTTAATCGAATATTTACCATTATTGCAAATACATATTAGGGAGGGAAGCACAATGAGAGGAAAAATCATCAATAGGTCCTACAGTGTAAATGTAACAATTTTGTTTGATCATTATTTTTCTCTGAACTGAATTTGCTTGATCACTACATCATGTAACTTATGATGTTCGGCTCAATACTCCATTCATTATGTTTATAAAAAATGAATCAATCTTTTGTACTTTATTTTACATCACTATCTAAAGAAATTCAAGTCATAAACGATATGAAGTTTATTGTTCAACCTTGCTTATATGCAATTCCATTATGATGGCTAAAAAGTTAGCTCCATTTTAAGCAATCCTAAAGTCAAACTAGGCTACTAGTACATGCCACTTGTAAATTACAATCGTAATATAGTCAAACTCTATCTCTAACATTCCTAATTTATCTCTAATTCAAATGGATTCTATTCCGAATTTTATCCCAACACTCCCCTCAAGATAGGATAAAAATATCAATCATGCCCATCTTGTTATATATTATAGCACCCTCACTAGAACTTAACCCTTGAGTGAAGCAATCAGCCAACTCTTCACTAGACTTGACATACTCCAGTTTTAGAATTCTAGCATCTTGCTTCTCCTTGATAAAGAACCTATCAATTTCAAAGTGCTTGGTACAATTATGTTGTACTGGATTATTGGTAATGTTGATTGCAGATTTATTGTCATGATGCAATACCAAGAGACCACTCATCAATACCCGAAGTTCAGACAATAGTCCCTTCATCCAAATCATCTCACTCAAGCTTAACACCATTGCTCTATGTTACGCCTCTGCGGTATAGTGATCCACAAATTCCTGCTTTTTACTCCACCATGACAGAGGTTACCGCCCATAAAGATGCAATATCTAGATGTGGACCCCCTATCATCTATATTACTTACCTAATCAACATCACAGTATCCTTCCACATTCAAGTATTGAGTCTTCTTGACCAAACCACTTTTCTAGGGCTACTTTTCAAATATAGTAGTATCCGAAAGACATCTTTCATGTGTCCCATTCTAGGACCATGCATATATCAACTTACATATTCACTGCATATGAAATATCAAGTCTTGTCTGACAAAAATAGATGAGAAGTCTAACTAGTCTTTGATAAGCCTTATTGCCAACTACATCACTAGACTCAACAAAGAGTTTGTGATTCCTGTCAATAGGTGAAGCAATAGGACAACACCTAATCCTTTTTGTCTCTGCTAATAGATCAAGGACATACTTCTTTTGAGAGAGAGTTATTTTTTTTGGAGACCAAGCAATAACAATTCCAAGAAATTATCGAAGAGATCCAAGATTCTTCACCTCAAATGTTTCTCCTAGTCTCTCATTTAGGCACTTGATTTCTTAGAGACTTTTTAAGATTACACACCTCTTCAATAGTTACTTGTTCTCAAAGCCAAGAGGTATCTCTATATACACCTCCTTTGTAAATCTCCATGAAGAAATGCATTCTTCACATCCAACTGATGAAGAGGCCACACAAAATTAACAGCACAAAAATCAACGTTCTTATTATGCACATCTTCATTACTAGTGCAAAATTCTCATCATAGTCTATCACATATGTCTAAATATAACTTTTTACAACTAACCCCATCTTGTATCTATCCACCTTGCCTTCAAGAGTTTGTTTTATTGTAAAGATTCATTGACAACCCTCTAATTGTTTTCCTATTGAAAGTTGAACAACATCTCACATCTTGTTCTTCTGAAGTGCATCAAGCTCATCTTTCATGGTATCCTTATATTTAGGACCTCCCATAGCAACATGCCAATCCTTTGAAACAAGCACTATTTGGAGAGAAGCAAAAAGTGCTTTGTATGCCACAAAGATATGGGAATATGAGGTAAAATCTGCAATGTCATATTCAAAGCCATACCGCGTTGAAGGCTTTCTAGCATTAGCTGTAAATGAGAAAAATCAGAAGAAAATTACCACTTGCCCCAAGGGAAAGCAAGGAACTTGATGGAAAGAGACTTGAAAAGAGATTTAGGACTAGGGCTGAATCAACTAGATCGGTTGGTTATTCAAGTTGTTGTTTCTCCACTATCTCCCTGGTTTCTCTACTACCTCTAGTAGAACTTGTTCACCTAATAACGTAAGTGCCAATGACGATGGTTGTTTCCCCTATCTCTGGAAGCATATTCTCTAATACAACTTCAATTCTTCTGGGGCTGACACATCTCTTACATATTTTTTATTAAGACTCGACGAGGGAAAATGAATTTTCCCCACAACAACAACTTTTTCCCCTCGTTTATCACTCCCACTCTCCTTATACTTCCCCTCTCGACTATCACCCTCTGTGATAGGAGAGGTTTCCTCTAACAATTGATCGAGACCTCTACTACTCGTGTAGTATGGCTCAAGCTCCCAAAAAGTGACATCTATATTTATAAATAATTTTATTTCCATTGGGTTCCAGCACTTACATCCCTTCTGATTAGATGAATATCTTATGAAGACACACTTTACAGCTTAAGGGTCCAGTTTGCCAACAATTGGCTAGTGATCTTGTATAAAGAACATACAACCAAACACCTTAAGGGGAACCTTGAACTCTCGTTGACCCAAAAGAAGTTTAGTAGGACATTTCATCCCAAGTATATGAAATGACATGCGATTGATAAGATATGCACTCACTCCATAATCTTTTCGGCACATTCATCTCAAACATAAGTGAATGTGCAATCTCCAACAAATGTCAATTCTTCCTCTTAGCCACTCCATTCGGAGGCAAAGTTTCTGGACAAGTGGTTTGATGAAGTATCCATTTTCTCGATAGATATGCAGCAAACTCTATGTTATCATACTCAGTTCCATTGTCTATTCGAAGAATTCGAACCTTCGCATCAAACTGAATTACCGCCAATCGATGGAAGTTCTAGAAACATGAAAGGACCTCACCACTCTTTTGCTTCACCATATAGATCCAAGTCATACGAGTATAGCAATTAATGAATTGGATAAACCATTTAAAACCACTCACAGAGGTAACTGATCATAGACCACAAACATCATAATGTATTAATATAAAAGGTTCACAACTCCGAAGACCAATACTACTATAAGTATACTGTATATATTTTCCAAAATCACAAGCATCATGCACAAGTTTACTCATATCTATTTTATTAAATAACTCAGGGTATATTTGTCTTAAACTCTCAAATGAAGAATATCCCAAACGACGATGATGCAGCATAACATCCTCCTTAACTCCTCTTGCAGCTAGAGCCAATGTTGTATTCACATGATCAACATACCATAGACCATTAAGCTTGATCCCAATCCTAATTCTCTTCCATGTTCTCTTCTCTTGGAACAGACAAGAGTACTCATCAAATAAGACAGTGAATTTTAATTGGCCGATGATGAAATTAACTGAAAGAAGATTAACTGAAAATGACAGGACATGCAAGACATGATAAATAAATGGTTGATGTGCACTTTATAGATCCTATTCCTTGAATAAGATGAGAGGTCCCATCAGCTATCTGAATAGTTTTAAAATGTGTATATGGAAAGTAGGATCCAAATACCCAAAGAGAACTCCTGAGATGCTTAGATGCCCCTGAAGTTATGATCTAATCAATATGAGAATACTTATATGTGGATGCATGTGCCTATGCCTGAGTACTTTCGCCTGTGGGCATAGTTGGCAATGCTTGTAAAGGAGGTGATACATGTTGTCTTAGAATCTTAAGAAGACTATAATGCTTTGTACTTTTCCATTATTCTCACTGCATAGTTTGCTTGCCTGTTAGAATAATAAACAAGCTTTCTTTTGCCATAGCCATATTGGCTCTAAGGACACCCTGCCCCTATCTCAACCTCTATGATCCCCACCTTGACCTCCATGACCCTGTTCTCCTTGTCCTCCATGATAACCACGGTCGCCATGATCTCTACCTTGGCTTCCACCTTACCGTGGAAGATGATAGGCAAGACTTAGATGTCCTCTTGCTCTACAGTTGTAAGACTCCATATCATCAAGTACATCATAGGCAGATCTGATTGGATTGTTTCCCCCCATAACTAGTAGTCGAACTTCTTCCTACACCATAACTGAAATCGCATCCTTCATAGTAGAGAGGTTTGTCAAGTGAAATATAGCAGCTCTCTTTCTCTCAAATTATGGGCTCATCTCCTTTAGGAAAAGTGCGATCCTCCTGCATTGCAGTCACAATTTGCTAACCTCAACATCATCAGCATATGTTAATTGCAGTGGATCATAGTGATCTAAGTATACCTATAGCATATTCCTTAATGGTCTTCTCTTCCTATTTTAGGACCTCTACCTTGTCCTAAACTTCTACCATCATCATCGCATTGCCTATCCCCGAATACATATTGCTCAGCATCTTCCACATCTCTGATATATTCTGCAGTATATTCACCATTCGAGCAATAAATGGAGATATCGAAGTCAACAACCAAGCCACCACCACAGAGTTGGTGGTGTTCCACATCCTTCAATTCATGCTTGTCTTGTCTACAGGATCAACACAAATCTCCTGTAGGTAGTGCTCCACCCCTTTCATCATCAGAATTAGCTAAGCCCTTCTAGAACAACTCAGGTAATCCTTGCTCCCTTCCAACTTTACATCATACAGTATTAGCTCCAGCTTTAATACATAAGATCCTGTACCAGCCCTCAGAACAATCATACATATTGCTAAAAGGTTATATAATATACTTCTCATGTCACATTGTGTGACTATTGAGGAAGTTGATGCAACCATCGCCATCCTCTTTTCTTTGGCTGTCTCTATCATGGTGTCCTACTTCTACTTCTTCACAGCTTTGATCTCCTCTTAAATCATCTTGTACGACCAACTGGAGCAATGTTGATCGCAAATCTATGTCATATGTATCTTCCCAATCATGACAATTCTTCAAGCATTAACATTAACATAAATCACATATGTAGTGCATCTGATACACATAAGAAAACAAAACTTCCTTCTTCTTCTTTTTCTTTTTTCTCCTCTTTTTTTCCTATTCCTGTTTTTCTTCCTCTTTCCCTTTTTCTCTCAGTCGCTCCTCCCCCAACCCTTGCCTTCCTTTTCTCTAGTCTTCTCGATACAAACTAGGGCAACCCAATAGCTTGGCGACAATGGCGACCCACAGCTCAACGGCTTGGTGGTGCCAGCAACCCAGAGGGGGCCTTCAGCAGCAATGCCCCCCTCGAGCGACGGCGACAGCACAATGCCTCCCCCCTGAGCAGTAGCGGTGAGGTGCCCTTGAGCAACGATGGTGAGGTGGATCATATCGGGAACGGTTCAGAGGTAAGGCTCTAATACCGTGTAGATTGGAGTTACGTGTATCCTATTGGATCCCAAGCCTTTTATTTATAGCAAAAATTACAATCGTACTAAAGTCAAACTCTATCTCTAACTTCCTAATTTATCTCTAATTCAATGAGATTTGGGAGCTTGACTATGGGCCTTTGAAGGTCCCCCTCTTTCGGTGCCAGTGGGTCAGGCTACCTAGGGGCGTGAACATCGACAAGTACAGTATCACTATCGTGGACTTCAAATACGTCGGATACAGAGAAGAACCATTCGTACTTACTAATGCCGTTACACAAATTTTCTTTGTAAGGGATCCAGCTGACAAGGAACGCCACGTGGTTCTTCAATCAAAAAGAAGGATTGTGGGAGTTGAGAATATAGTCGGCGAGGAAGACTATAACCAATTCGATGAGCTTCCTCCTTTCGATGAGAACATCGACCTAGGTCTCATGGAAGACATAGAGGAAGCTACATACATACGCCGCGATCATAACGAAGGTCGGATCGTAACTTAATTGTATAATTAAGGATATGCTTTATTTTGTATGAAGATCAAGCTTCAATTTGTAATATAAACATTTTGTATGAAGGACATGCTTCAATTTGTAATGTATGGAGTATTGATTATTATAATCATTCAGAAAAAGTAAATGTCCAATGGATGAAAAAGTATATAATTGATGTAAAAAGGCCATGCATAAAAGAATTATGTTCCTCATCCAATACTCCTTGATAAAATAGTACTCAAATGAGAGAAGAGGAGACAAATTGATTTATCATAATATTATATGGAATAATCAATAAAAACTTGCTCATAATATTACCTTGATGAGATAGTAAGAACCATATAATTGATTTATCATAATATTATATTGAATGTTGGAGAAGATGAGATAGTAAGAGTAAGTTTTTATTGATTATTCCTAATTAACTGAAATTTAAAATAAAACAAAAAAGGAAAATTAAATTACTAATTAGGCACTTCGAGCAAGCTCCCATGCACATTAATCAGAAAGATCTAGCCATTCATCTAGGAGATCTGAATTATAATGGCTTAGATTAAAAGAAAGAGTTTCTATCTAGTACAATCCTAATTAACTAAAATTAGGAATAAAATAAAGGAAAATTAGTAGTATGATTTCCATAGGACTTCCAAAGTTCATCCATAAATAACTAAATTTCAAAATAATGATTAAATGAAAATTAGGAAATTAAAAGAAAATTTTCAAGTCAACGACAATAAAAATAACTAAAATTCATAATAAAAAGTTGAAGAAAATTAGCAATTTGGTTTTTATATGAAGTCCAAAGCAAAATCTTAGAATAGCTGAAATTTGAAATAAAAATAAAAAAATTAGTAGTTGGTTTTTATATACAAAATTGAACAATAAACTATGGTAAAAGCCCTAAATAGCTCTTATTTGGTTGGGCTAAACAAATTCCAATGTTTTTATTTGGTTTTTTTAGAAATGCAGGAAATACAAATGATAATTATGTAAAACTGATGTGACAATTTTCCTTGCCACGGCAGAAAGTCCTTGGCGCTAACCAGCCCTTGCCGTTGCTGCATTTGCCACCGTGCCACTCTGCCACAATGGGAAATGGCACGGGGGGTGGCAGGGAACTTCAGTGCCGGTTGACATACGAGAGCCGGCACTAATAAAACACATCAGTGCCACATCATAGCATCAACCCGGCACTGATAGTAATAACATCACTGCCGGTTATAATTCCAAGTGGCAGTGATATATTTACATCACTGTCGGGTCATATTTAATCCGGCACTGATAGTTTTATCACTGCCGGTCTCAACTAACCGGCACTGATAGTAGGTTATATCATTGTCGGGTAACACTTGACCAGGCACTGATATTTTTATCACTGTCGGGTTGAAACTAACCTGGCATTGATATTTTTATCACTGCCGGGTGGAAATGGACCCAGCACTGATAGTTATTATCAGTGCCGGTTGTTTTTGTTTAACCGGCAGTAATGTTCATCTCTATATAAATATGGCCTCTTCCCCTCTTTCCCGCACTTAGCCATTTTTTCTGGTTTTCATCTGCGCGCCAAGCCCTAGCTCTCATCTGCGCATCGACCCTCAACCCATCGACCCTCCCCGCTCCGGTGTCACCCTCAACCCGCCGGCCCTCCCCGCTCCGGCATCACCCTCAACCCGCCGGCCCTCCTCGCTCCGGTGTCACCCCCACCAGCGCCGCCCACCAGCGCCCCCACCGCACTGCCCCTGACCGTCTGCTTCCCCCCACCGGTGAGTGTGTGCGCTCGATTTGGGTGCCCCTGTTGCTCTCTGATGATATTAGGGTTAAATTACTTGATTCGGTACTGCACTTGTTTCTTGATGCTCGCTGGCTGGAGGAGAGGTAATACTCTGTGATGATACTGGGTTTATTGATGAATTTGACAATTGATGAAATGAATTAGGCCTTGAACTGGTAGATCACTTGAAACTAAAGAATTGTTTCTTGTCTGTTTGCTCATGATCTGATCGACAGTTTTGATTGAGTGTGTGCGCTTGATTCGGGTGCCCCTGTTGCTCTTTGATGATATTAGGGTTAAATTACTCTGTGATGAATGTCTATGACTTGATTCGGTACTGCACTTGTTGCTTGATGCTTGCTGGCTGAAGGAGAGGTAATGCTCTGTGATGATACTGGGTTTATTGATGAATTTGACAATTGATGAAATGAATTAGGCCTTCAACTGGTAGTTCACTTGAAACTAAAGAATTGTTTCTTGTATGTTTGCTCATTCAATTTGTAGTTCTGTCTCCTAATTAGAACTTGCATACCTGTTCGGTTGATGAGAATTACTAGCAATCTGAATTTATCTAGTCACTTTATTAAATTGTTGATCTCTCTTGTGCATCTTGGAATAGTTGATCGTAACATCGAAGGTTCGATTAAAAGAAACTTGACCGAGGCTGAATACTTTCAGTTGTCACTTGTGATTGTTATTTATCTCGTTAGTCAGAACTTTGTTCGGTTGGGTTAAAAGGCTGATTGACCTGATTAGTTCTGCTCTTAGGAGAATATAACAGTAAGCAAAATAATAATCAATTCTTGTTCGTTCTAAGGTGGTAGGGTTCAAGGCCTATTTCGTTGAATTGATTAGTCTTGCCGATTCGTGATTGAGGTGAAGATTCTAATCTTCATTCAAACCCAATAATCTGAGAGCAATCATACATAATTATCTCCATATTGCCATGCTAGACATGATTAGTTATATGAATGACATAAAATTGCCTTTATGCAATCTGTTGCTATTTATGTCATTTCGAATGATCATGGTTTATGTGTTGTTGCTCATAATATTATATGGAATAATCAGTAAAAACTTGCTCTTACTATCTCATCTTTTCCAACATTCAAGCAATTTCTATGCATATGTGAGATTTTGAAGCAATTTCTATGCATCATGTCAATGTGAAATGCAATGTATTTGAATTTTGAAGCAATTTGTATGTATATGTGAGATTTTGAAGCAATTTCTATGTATATGTGAATTTTGAAGCAATTTCTATGTATCACGTCAATGTGAAATGCAATGTATTTGAATTTTGAAGCAATTTCTATGTATATGTGAGATTTTGAAGCAATTTCTATGTGTCATGTATATGTGAAATGCAATGTATTTGAATTTTAAAGCAATTTCTATGTATCATGTTTATGTGAAATGCAATGTATTTGAATTTTGAAGCAATTTCTATGTATCGTGTTTATGTGAAATGCAATGTATTTGATCATGAGCACCGCCTTATCGTAGTTCTTTGTTACCTGCTCCCTCTTTCCACGAAAGTAGGTTGCCGTAGGATCGATCCATGCGATTAAGATTTTGAAATTTAGACCATT
Organism: Guadua angustifolia; assembly: GCA_036346375.1. Taxonomy (NCBI): domain Eukaryota; kingdom Viridiplantae; phylum Streptophyta; class Magnoliopsida; order Poales; family Poaceae; genus Guadua; species Guadua angustifolia. The sequence continues at coordinate 29,051,396 of CM070522.1, read as the reverse complement.
AATATATATGTACATTACAGTAAAAACCTCACGTGGAAATATTTTTCTGTAGATATTTTTTATCTATCTCTACATATTACCATTTTAAATTGTAAAAGCAATCTTTGAGGCACTTTAGAATGTGCCATAAATGGAGACACTATTATTTGAGATACTTATTTGGTTAAAGAGTGTGGAATGAAGCTGTAGAGGCATTTTTTGAGGCATTGTAAATTGTCAAAACAAAGATCTGACATTTTTTTAGACACTTATTAAATTGATCTGATCTTATAGAGGTATTATTTGAGGCACTTTCGATTGTCTAGAGACATTTTTTATGTTTGAGATGTTATGTACCACTCATAGCGATTACGATATGACACTATTGTGGCATTTTACAAGATATCTTTAAGATCACATAGAAATAAAAAAGTATATCTCTAACGGATGACAAAATGGTGATTACGCCTTATATTTGCACAACGTTGATATTAGCAACTCTAACGCATGACAAAATGGTAATTACGCCTTATATATGCACAACGTTGATATATATGCGACGATTCATCTCATGACTTTGTTAATTTAAAATTCCAGAAAACTTGCTGCACATGGCCTTTCACAATGGACAAGTGCCGGATGGCGCTGAGCCCGTGAACCAAAGCCTAGAGCAAAGCCTGATAGGGTTCCTCAACCTGGAACAACCCGAGACAACAAATGTACACGAGGTAAGTCTTTAGTAGGATTCTTTCGTAGGATGTGCTTCCCGATGAAATTAGAGTAGAGCCAAACGACTAATGAAACAATCAAAATGTAGGATCAAACATCTGGTGCACCGAGCCAGCGTCGTGGGCGAGGTCCCAGCAAGATGTGCACAGGTGAACGAAAGGTGATAGTTGAGCTTAATGTAGTCGGAGAACCAGCTATACCCGCATCATTGCTTGGGCCATATCGGACAGCATGCGGGGTCTTGGATAGAGATAATGTGCCCATCATGTACAAATCATGGACACATCAGCGCGATTGCCCATCGTATGTTCCCGATGACATCAAGAAAACATTGTGGACGAGTTGATGATAAGTTTCAGGTTTCAAGATTAGTTGGAGCTTGCCAGGAAACGTGCACTAAGCGTTATGGGATCTGCATGGAAGAACTGGAAGACAAAGCTGAATAAGGAGTATGTCAAGAAGGATCAAACGCTAGATTTTAATACATACCCGAGGTTAGAGCAATTTTGGGATGAATTCATGCAGTATAAGAAATCTGATGAAGCCCAGGCTATCAGCCAACAAAACAAGGCAAATTCGGACAAGAACATTTACCCCCATATGCTAGGCACCGATGGGTACGTGAGGAAAGTACCAAAGCGGGATGCATGCGAAGAACAGCTAACTCGTAGTGGAGTTATTACTGCGACGTCTGAGATGGCCCCAAGATCAAAGTACTGGCTGCTTGTGAGGGGAGCTACTCTGTCAGATGATGGTAGCTTAAGCTTCAGAAGCGAAAAAGACGAGGAAATCTCGAAGAAGATCACAGATGCCCACTCCCAAACTATTCAGAGCTCCTTCCAACCAAGAAGGGAGAACGACGAGCTAACACGCGCCTTGGGTAATAAGGAGCGCTCTGGTCGCACCAGAGGGTTTGGCTTGGTGCCTTGGAAAGCAACATTCCCAAAGGATGCCGAAATTTATAAGCGACCAAAGAAATCCAGACAACAACAGTTAGATGAACGGTATACGAAATAGAAGACCGGATGCTGAAGGAAGTCAATTCTGAAACATTTGGAAATGATGCGAGAAATGGTAGCAAAGGTCCTTAGCGAACGTCGATCACATGACGGTTAGCAGCACCATAGTCCGCGGGCTCATAAAAAGACCAAGCGTCATGGCGCCTCAAGAGGACTCAGCATGTAGTTTTCTCTTGGACAAAATCATAGAGCCAACACGATGCAGTCTGCACCTGCCCGTAGCGAACATTACCATCAAGGTGGCTGAAGGGATGGCTTGGCCATGCATCGAGATGCAGATGTTGCATAACCGCCCAATTCCTCAGGAATACGCCAAAGTTTCAGTTGACAGCGTAGTTGACATATACCGCAAAGTGGAGGTTGAGATCCCGGGCGAGGAGGGGAAAAATAATCTTGGACAAAGCCTGGGCACATTCATCGCGTGTCGCAAGCGCTATATAAAGTTTGCCTCAGATGATGACAACGACGATGATCTTAATAACGATGTCGAGGCGGACTCTCCACCTAGGAAAAGTCCTCCTCCTCCGGCGTCACCCAAGAAAGCTCCTTCTCCTGCTCCAGCGCCACAAGACAGTAAGCAAAGAGCACAGCGATCTCAACATTCTACACGGTCAGGGGGAAAAAGTTCCTCATCTGTGAAGCCAGCCAAAACTCTTAGCAAGAAACGAGCATATGAACTGACCGAAGAAGAAACAAGAGAAGAAGTACACACCAGTGTAGCAGTGCACTTCAAGAAGACGCCACCACCTGCTAAGATTGAAATTGAAGCTGCCAAACGGGATTTCTTCCTGGACGTAGCGATGGTTAAACAGACAAGATGGACAACTAAAACTCCTCAACTTAGCGAACTATCAGGCTACGAGCGCATCTCTAGGAAGAAATCTAAAGGAGATGATGGTAAAGCAGCTGTTGCTAGAGACCAAAGTGGTGCTAAAGGGTAGGAGCCCCCTCTAAAGTGGCCATTCGTTAACGGGGAAGCTTTGCTAGATCCAAATGATGAGCCCAAACTGACCACACATTTACAGCGTCTACATTAATGGTACCGGCAGTATGTCTAAGAGACAAAAAACGATATTTTCCCCGTCAAATACAAAGATATGGATTTGCACAACATGGACGGCGTTTTCTAGGTAGAACACCTAGAACTATATCAGTTGTACCAACGAGACGCTCTAGACGTGTCCATATTAAGAATGTGGACTCTGTAAGTCTCTTGTATAATTCATGACGTATATTCACGTACTCTTAAACTGAGGGTCTGACTTCTTTTTTATGTAGAATGGAGACAATGACACTTAGAGCGGACAAAAATGAAAAGATAGGATTCCTCGACCCCGGCCTTGTCAACTGCAAACTTATTCTATATCCAAAAATGATAAATGATGTTGAGGAGTACGCACTCAAGGCGCCGCTAAAGCTACAAGACGAGACCTACATACTTTTACTCTACAACTTACAGTACGTGTTTCCCTGCCTACTAGTCTCGCATATTTGATGCGCAACACAATGTGACGACTAATTGACTTCTGCAGCTTTCACTGGATCGTCCTCGTCATCATATTAGACGAAAGCAACATCACTGTCTTGGACTTAATAAAGAAACCGACAAGCGATTACAATGAATTAATAGACGCTAGACAGGTAAACTCGGTCGTTGCATTATTGCTCCAGTAATCTTCCATCCCATTGCACCTAAGTAATTTTAATAACTACTCGAAACCATGAATAGGGTGTACACAAAATACCGCAAGAAGAGCCAACGGTATCGTCCATTCACGAATAAGTTCAGAATAAAAAACGATTTTCCATGCCTGAGACAACCCCGAGGGAACAATTTATGTGGATACTACGCAATGACACATATCCACGCATTCATCACTGACAGTACGGACTACAACGGCGAGCTGGTATATCGATCATTACATGTTGACCCGTACTTTTCTTTATAAAGACGATGACACTAATTAATGCTTCAATTTCTCCTATGATGTAGCGTCAAAAGTTGGGCACCAACAAACCTACTCGACCATTTAAATTGAAGCCCTTCAAGAGCGATAATTTGGGTTCATCATTCGAGAAATTATCAATCCGAAGGGCAAGTTTCACGAGCATATGTAGCTTAAATGACATGGCAATGATTGTGAATGAACAATGTAATACTTAAATATTATGATGCTTCAAAAGTGAATGAACAATGTAATAATTAAATATTATGATGCTTCAATGTATTTGAATTACACTTTAGCGATGCTTCAGTACTATTGTGCACAACATATACCGTACAGAATACAACTACTATACAATATATATGTGCTACAACATATGCTGTAACAAATATATATGTAAAGGTTTAAAAAACCCATCACTACCAGTTTTGGATATGAAAATAGGACAGAGAGTTATCACTGCCGGTTAACAAGGAAAAAGGGGTAGTGATACTATTTATCACTGCCAGATATTGATAAAAATAGGGCAGTGATAGTTACTTATCACTGTCGATTATAATTGATAATCGGCAGTGATAGTTACTTATCATTGCCTGTTGCCAAGTGTGAACCAGCAGTGACAGTGATTATCACTGCCGGTTGGTAAGGATAAACCGGCAGTGATAGTGATTATCACTGTCGGTTTATATCTGACAATGATAGTTCTCGACTATCACTGTTACTTAGGTAGTACCGGGTCCACATCCGGCAGTGATGTCGATGTGGACTCGGCAGTGATCTCATGTCCGGTAGTAGTGGCAAGCTGTGAGAAAACGATAGGGACCAGTGGCCTTCGGATCTGAAAAAAGACGACAAGCGGCAAGAAAGACGGCAGTGACGAGTGGCCAGAAGGCACGCGTCCTCCCTAACCCTTGGCCCGCTAAGCGCTGCGGCGGCGGCCCCCGCCATCCAACCCTTCCTGCTCCCACGCAGCTAATGTGTGACAAGGGGCAGAGGCAGCACGGCGTCGGGAAAGGGCATAGAGAAGGGATGACGGTAGACGGTGGCTATCGCTAGCAGCAAGGGCCGGACAACCGACGGCGATTCGAATGGGTGCTACATAGAGGAGGGAGATCTGGGACCGGGGAGAGAGAGGGCAAGGAGGAGGTCCGATGGAGGAGGAAGAACGCCAACATATACCGACGCATAGCGGCGTAGGTCCAATAATTCTCTAATTTTATTTATGAGTAAATTTCACTCCAGACCTTGTTTTATCGCCAAATTGGCATTTAAACCCCACTTAGCCATTCTTTTTTACTTTACATGTCTCTTCTTACCATCTCTTTTCCATTTGCTCCCAGAGCAGTACCATGAGTTTACATATATTATCACTTTACACTAGGTAATTTTACAATGAGTTACAGATTGCACTAGGGTCCTATCTCCACACGATTTTTGTCCATCATGCCATCCCATTTACTAACATCAGCTATTAGACTTGCTGCCATACACCTCCAAATTCTGATTTGCCTTAAACTAGTCTCTTGTTAGGGTTTTAGATGTGCATAGGTGTGACAGTATCGGAGGCAGCTGCACAACATACATATGCGATAGGAATAGTGGTGCAATAGTCTCAGTGATGGTTCGAAGTAGGGTACTAGTGACCAAGGCGACGGCATGTTTTATTGAAAATGGGGAGATTTGAGGACACATAAGCATTGGGTTGTGGTAGAGAAGTTGACGGCTCAGCCAGAGATGACCTGTTGTGAGTTGTCGATAGCAACCTACCACGATACAGTGGAGGGGAGCCCCATGATACAGTGGAGGTGAAGAAGAAGGAGGTATCACCCTAGTGCAAAGGAAAGAAATTGTAAAAAGATATATAAAGTAAAAAAGAATGACTAAAGATGGTGCAAAGTGCCACTTTAATAATAAAAACACAATACAAAGTGAAATTTACTCTTTATTTATTGATTTATGCTGCCCGGTGTGGCCATGTCATCTGCTATTGTGTATTAGGACGCTAATAGCGACGTCACGTCAAACAAAACTAAAGTGCTTCCAGGTGATTGGAATGTTCCGCGCTAGTTTTAATAGTTTGGAGCTGTAAAAGGGAATTGCTTGAAGGTTAAAAATCGAACCGAGCCCAACGATAATGGTAGAACAGTGGACATTTTGACATTGGAAATTTCTCGGACGGTCTCGGAACACAAAAGGCCCGTTCTGGCACGTCTACCGGATTGACTTGACGGTCGCATCCGACGGCTGTGATTGCGTGCAGCAGCCGTCAGCAGGTCCTTGTATCTGGGAAGGATGCCAATACCAATTTAGCCATTCCATCCATTCACCACCAGAGGCATCCATCCCTCCTCTCCCCTGCCGACGAGAAATCCAGCGGCGACCAGCCGGCGGCGGAGGCGGTGGCTGACGCAGACCTGCTGCGAAGGTGCTTTCTCGGTTAGGGACCGAGACCCTAGGTGGCTCTTGCCCTCTCCTTGGTGCCGAACAGCCGTGGGGCGACGCTCGATTCCGGCCTCGAGGTAGGCACGCGTGCTTTGCGGTCCTGGAAGTCAGCGATCTGTGGTATGTGTAGGGTGTTCGCGCGGGGTCTTGCGCTAAGTGGCGACGTTTGGGTTTGTAGATTCCAGTTTGATGCCGATTGTATCCCTGTATTTGAGAAAACTACGCTTTTCTTGGTAGCAGACAACCTTCCTGGTTTTGCTCTGCAGCCTGATCAGTTCTTGTCAAGGTTGTGTGGCTGCTGGGTTACCTGCATCCATCAGTTGTGCTAAGGCCACGCTAACCTGCAGCAGCCTAACCTGTAGAGCACGCTTTGAAGATAGGCGTAGATGATGATGGATTATTCAGCCTTTCTGAAGTGTGACAATTCCTGCAGTTCAGTATGCCCCATATTTTTAGCTATAGGTGGATGCGAAGTTTTTAAATCGTAGTCTGGTGGTCATTAACATTGCCCCTCTTTATCAATTTTCTTTTTAATTTGAGCAAGTGGATTTCATCAGGTCACCGGGATCAGTCGAGTTTTCAGATATATAGGAAGGCATGGCTTCTTCTGCATTCAAGGCAATGGTAGAGAAGGCAGGGCCTGCCGTTCGTAAGCAGGCCCTGACGCTGACCGATACAGCGGCATCTAGAGTAAGCCATTTACTTGGCCTCCGGCAGCGTGCTTATCTTCGTCTAGGTGTGAAGGCACGCGGTTGCAATGGGTTGTCCTACACATTGAATTATGCTGGTACGCCGTTGTCTACAGATCTTGGTGTGGAAAACTACTCTTGTTGTCGTGGTTAAATTCATGGCAAGACGTAGGCAAATTCTATTCACTCTTTGTTGTTCCATTTATTGCATATGACCATACTGCTTCCTACTCGCATTTGTCCTAAAAATTGAGCTTGATGACCAAAAAAAAGGATTATAAGTTGGTGATGTTTGGTACAAACTTGTCATACCTTACAATGAGACATGTCAAATAAATTGATTCTCACAGGTCATCAAAAGAAGTATCAGCTGTAGTGCACATGATCTGCATGCTGAAGTTCACATTTGTTATCTCTACTTAGGTCATGTGCCTATGATCAATATAATTGAGTAGAACTCCCCATCTGGAGAAAAGTTAATTGTCCAATAGATTCGAGTTTATTGGCTCTTTCCAATAGATTTGAGTTTATTGGCTCTTTCTTTCTTATACTCAAGATTCAGCTTTCCAGCATATAAATGAGCTTTCCAGGAAATGCAACTTTTTATGGTTCTTTTGGTAGAAATACATGGCATGTACAGATACAGTTAAAAGTGATTTAAATGTTTTGTTACAATTTCTAATAGTTGAAATGTGAAACAGCAGCAGCGATCTAACATAGTGTCAAATTCATGTATGTTTGGAATTGTACTCTTGTTTTGACCATAATAGTTACACGTTACTAGATAGGATTCAGCTATCTGTACATTAGCTTTCTTCTCAGTTACTGAGATGATTTTTCTTTTGAATAGTAAATATTGACTGGTAGGTTGCATTATACGGTGGCATTAGTACCAAAGCACACACCTGAAAGCATGTCTGCACTGTTATTTTTTTGCTCCTGTTGATTCAATCATTTTGCACTTGCTTGTAGTAGTGTGTTAATTGTTAAACCGCTAGTTCTTGCTTGTAGTAGTGTGTTAATTGTTAAACTGCTAGTTGGTGATTTTTCAGATGAAAAGGGAAAGTTCGATGAGCTTGTGGAAGATAAAGGAGTTAAGATACTAATCGACCCGAAGGCTCTTATGCATGTTATTGGAACCAAAATGGATTTTATTGATGACCCCTTAGGTATGCTTATTTCTAACATATACATTACTTGTTTGCCCATGTTGGATATTAGTAACACCCTGTCTTGCAGGTCCGAGTTTGTGTTTATGAATCCTAACTCCAAGGGAGAATGCGGTTGTGGCGAGTCCTTTATGACAACAACCAACAAAAGCGCTGCATGATCCAGCAATTTGTGATGAAAATTTTGTTGCTGGAGGCCTCAATGATTAAAGGGTAGATGCAATTGCATTTCAGCTCCATTTTGCTGTCTGGTGTTCAGTACGGCTGTACTTCTTACCTTCAACGTTGGCTCTGGATCCTCTGCAGTAAAAAGCGCACACATTTCTCGCTTGCATTGAGCCTGATTGTTCTTGTGATAAGAGCGCAGAAGATCGGCATTCTAATCTCTTAGTTGCTTACATTAGGCGCTGTTTTCGGTTTGATGTATACAAGAAGTGAGAAATGTGGACTTCTCTGTTGCAAGTATGGAGTCTCTTTTAACTACACTGTACCTAGCTGATTTCGAAACGAAAAAAGGGCCGTCCATCTGCCTGCCGTCTTACGTAGTAGACAAAATGCATTCTTACCTCGGACTTTACCGGTGGAGAATTTAGTGTATATACCTGTTCTTTAACGAAAATAGGGCTGTCCGCAGTAAAGATTGAAATTTTTGTGTATTGTATTGCTACTTTTGTGGAATATTGAAGATATGGATAATCTAAGATCGATGTAAAGTAATACCAATTTTGAATAAAAACGGGGAAAAGCAAAAACAATCAATCACCGGAAAAGCTTTGTGAAAACTTTTTAATTAAATAATCTTTTTTTGAAAAATATTTTATTAATAACCCTCGGTTATTTTCAACTTTGACCATTTTGACAACGCCACTACTCATGATGTGATAAGGCAACACTATCACACGAGTCACAGCGGTGTTGGTGTGGCAAGAACTGTCATTTAGCTAGACTTATTTCGTGGCATTGGCACAGAATGAACCGGCAATATATATCCCCTAATTAAAGTTGGCAAGGTTCCTGGAAGGAGCGGGTGTCCAAGTGTCACTTTTGCAATTTTGCAAAAAAACCCTCACATTTGTTGAAATTACGGATTGGTCCCTAGAGGTTACAAATAGGTCCTTTGCGAATTTTTGTGAGGGGGGAATTTTTTTCCGGTTTCTCGCGTTTGGGTCCCTCGCTCGGCATTTTACGTCAAAAACCTTACGTTAAATTCAAATCGCGGACAAGCCCTTTTCTAATTTTTCAGATAGCGACTGGTCCAAAAACGTAACATTCGTGTCCTTACTTTACGCTTAGGTCCTTTCTCCGCTTTTCTCGAGAAAAAGTTTTCGCCGCCGAAAAATTTGTTTAGCTCTATCTCTAGACTTTTTCCTCCGTTCTTTCCGGAAAAATATTTCAGACTCGTTTTCCTCGTTTTCACGAAAAAAAGTTTTCGTGCTCGTTTTCTAGGAAAAAATATTTTCATGCTCCGTTTTTCTCGGAAAAAATATTTTCGTGCTCGTTTTTCTCGGAAAAAATATTTTCGTGCTCCGTTTTTCCTCGCTTTTCCAAAAAAACACGTGGGCCGTTTTTCCTCTGAGAAAAACAAAAACACAAATTTGTTTTTCGTTCACACGCGCGGTAAAATTTATTTTCGTGATCCGTTTTTCTCCGAAAAATAAATTGTTTTCCGTTCACGCGCGCGGCGTGCGCCGCGCTTATTGTTCTAGTATTGTCTATATCACACCACCGATAGTGACATAGCCAGAAAGGTCAGATTTTTTTTTAGCAAGCCATAGATGGTGGCATAATCAAAAAGGTCATATTTTGAAGAAGAAAAAGTCAAGAAGGGGTTAGCAATAAAAATATATTGAAAAGGGCTAAATAATAGATATTACTCTGGCTGTGACCTAGTTTGTTGTCAGTGCCGCATCTTTTTCTTTCCTTGACCAAAAGAAAGGTCCCAAGCTTTTACCAGAAAAATACATAAATAGAAACCGACCCATTGTCCTGCGAGACTGTAAATTTGCATAGGTAAAAAAGAGCCATTGACATTTGGAAACAACTAAAATCAGTATACAAATACAGATGTCTACATTCAGCTTCACGTATATTGGCCGACAGTATAAGCTGCTAGAAAATTAAACTCCATTTCCTTTGTGAGACTCTAAATCCAATGTTGGGATATAATTGCTACCCGAAAAAAATACTAGCTTTCAGAAATTGTGAACAGATGTAAAATATGGAACAAGGTTTTAAGCTGGTTAATCGGAAAGCTGCAAAGACATATACAACTCTTCTACCGAACAATGTTGAGGCTTATCAAATCATACGCAGCATTGTCAATGAAACATCTGAAATGAAAAATCTAGGCTGATGGAATTAGAAGCTTGCATCGGTGCATAGATTGCAATATTTGTTGGAACATATCGGATATTGCCAACATGGGTTTCCTCATAAAATGTTCCCCGGTAGAGAATCCATGAACATTTTTCCATAGTAATCAGTTGTGGCATACAAAATACATCTGGGTAAATGCATGACCGTCTTGATGTCTCATTCATACCACAACGCATCCTTGATGTCACATTGCAGCATCTTCTGCACAGCCTTATGTTCCAGTAAGCATTCGCCCATCTTCAGACGAACAATTCTGTGCCAACTGCATGTAGTTTTTCCAGCACATTGGTCCAGCATCATGCATACTGCCCCATCATCATCGAACCTAACCTGCAGACCCAACCCTTTATAGTCTATCACCGTGCTCATGTCTCCCAGCAAGCTGAGCATCATCATAGCCCTCGCGGTGCTTCTGTGCATGATGGTACTGCTGAGACTTGAGCTCAAAACCATCATTCCTCTTGGTGAACTGTGGAGAATGCTGTTCTTTACTGTCCATCGGAAACACGCCCTCTTTACCAGTCTCTAGCACATTCTGCTTGCCATGGCACCCATTATCTGTAACTTGATCAGCATTTTGGTGATCCTCTCGATGCATGCTACGATGAGACCAGTTCTGCGTCCTCTCCTGCTTGAACTTTTCATCCTCAACAGCCAATTCAACACCATGTTCTAGTTCCCTCTCAAGTAGGTCGTCATCATCCATCACATCTACCTTCCTAGCAACATCAACTTTCGATTTTCTTCGCTTCTCCAAAGCCGCTTTGACTTTATCCTTGTCAATTTTATTCATTGCATCCATCATGGAGGATGATACACTGGGACCATCATACTTATTGTGTGTAACATCTCTGGTTTCACTAGAACTACCATGTGATGGAAATGGTTTCTGTTCTTCCATTGGATGATCAGACTCATAGTTGGACCTAGAATACTGATTTCCTGGCAAGGATTTTTTGTCATTATGCAAACTGTCCTTTGTACCAGCATCAACTATACTTCCACTCTGGCTGCTTCTTGTTTTATTGCTGCCGTGGTCACTGTTGTCATTTTGAATCATTTTCTGGCTCACAAGTCGCTTGTCTGGATTTGATTGCTCGCCACCATGAATTGGAGCACTTGTCAAGGTAGAATGCTGCAAATTTGACTGTTTAGATGCCTGGTGATATCCATGAGCAAGTTGTTCCTCGGAGTTGCCTTGAGCTTTTACAGAGGCTCGTTGATTAGGCACACTAGCAGAGCTCCCTTCAGCTTCATTTCCGTGTGATGGTTGTGACTGTGCTGCACGGTTTTGCTCATACAACTCCAACATTTGATTGCTAACCTCTGCAATCAAGTCATAAAAACATGTATTAGCATCCGATGTAACTTGAGCAAGCCCAAAAAGGAAGGCAAATGTGTCCAATATCACACCATGTTATCAAAGATTAACAAATAATAACTACTGAAAGAAGAATCAAAGGCTAATGAACAGAAATTACCGTGCAACACCAACTGCAGAACTGAATTACTCAGAGCATGTGCAGACCAGGTTTTATAAGACAAGCTTTTGTGGAGCCTACCAAATTTCTGTCAACTGGCTGGGAATTAGACATTTACAACTTTCTATTTGTAAAGTGATCTTATAATCATAGTTGTCATGGCAGTCCGGCTAGGCGTGGCGAGCCTAGAGCACATGGACGCCTAGACGATGATTAGACAATGAAAGCAGCAGCAGAAGCAACAGCAGAGCACCGGCAGAGCGGCGGTGGCAGAAGTCACGGCGGCAGAAGTCCACAGCAAAGCTGCCCTCTTCTTAGACCGTCGCCACTCAGCTTGAGACTTTGCCACCTCAAGCTCAACCCATCGACGTCCTTCTCGTGAACCAACGGATCCACCCCCAAGCCAGTTGTCTTCCGCCGGCCCGCACCACCGGATCTGCCCCGGCGCCAAAGCCGGCCACCTTCCGTCACAGATCCGGCCAACCCCCACTACATCGACCCTACTCCGGCTGTCCCCTCCAGTCGAGGCAAGCTATCCTGGCGTCATCCGGCCACCACGACGACTGGGCGTCGCCATGACATCTATGCTCCACAAAACCACCGATCTGGTGCCGTGATGGGCTCACCAGCATGATTCCGGCCGGTGCCGGGCCCCTCCGGTTGAGGCAAGTTGTCCTGGCATCCTCCTCCAACCACTGCGATGACTACACATTGCCTAGGTGACGTCGTGACAACTATGCTTATAATTCCCCGCATTTTATTTCGCACGTCAGGGAGAATTAAGAGTTGCACCAGTTTTGTGAACCATAGCGCTTAGCCACTTAATAACTATATGCAAAGCAATCCTCCTCGAAATAAATCATAGCTCCAAGGTGTGAAGGTAACAAAATTCATAAAACTGTGTACAGCATCTAAAATCCCGTCTACAGATAAACTTCAATTCATTCCCAAACCCAATAAATGACAATGGCTATAGGTAGAAAAAGAAGCAAAACATCTAGATATATCCAAATGGGACAAGAACTGTATTTTTATGAGGTAAAAGCACTTGATTTTTTTCCCACTTAAAATACCATAGCGCTTAGCCACTTAATAACTATATGCAAAGCAATCCTCCTCGAAATAAATCATAGCTCCAAGGTGTGAAGGTAACAAAATTCATAAAACTGTGTACAGCATCTAAATCCCGTCTACAGATAAACTTCAATTCATTCCCAAACCCAATAAATGACAATGGCTATAGGTAGAAAAAGAAGCAAAACATCTAGATATATCCAAATGGGACAAGAACTGTATTTTTATGAGGTAAAAGCACTTGATTTTTTTCCCACTTAAAATACCCTTAACTTTACACTAGTCTTGTTTTTTTTTTCTTCTCCGACAGAGTTCATATAAAAAAGATGGTTTCACAATCTGAAACATTTTTTACAAATGGTCAATTTGTACAGTTTTGAGATTTTAAACTTCTGATGAAAGAGGGCACAAAAATAGGAAAAATACACATTCAAGTTAAATACAAAAAATATTTAGCTGAAACAGCTAAAAGATCCAAAAAATTTACACAGTATTAAAGGCACTTGAGGAACAATGTCAACAAATAACCGAAACATGGGGAGTTTAGGAGGTAATAGACTAATACATGGGAAGAGAATCTCTATTACCTTAATTTGAAAACAAATTTAATTAAGCTGCAGTACAACATTCATTGCTTCAGCAGCAATATGGTATATACTGAATCAAACAGATCAAGACAAACTGAAAAAAGAAAACATGAATTATCAAGTTATTTGTTCCTTCAAAACTCAAGCGAAAGTTCCACAATACACAGTAACGAAAATCAAGTTGAGCCCTTGTAATAAATCGTAAATCACAAATGCATTCACTTTTCAACAACAGAGCTCAAAATGCATGCAAAGACACAAAACAAACAAAATATAAGGAAATTTTGCATTACTGACTTTTCATCCAGGAACCAACCTTCCAGCTGTCGTGGTGTCACATCAAATTCCTGCCACCAAACCTTCTCACCATCAGATGGAAGCTTCACTTTGAGAAACTTAGCAGCCAAAAAGATAGCACCTGCTGCAATATGATGAGGCTTGAATTGCAGGCAAAGCGAAGTACGCAGCCTGTATAGTGTACATCCTTTTTAACATGTAGTAGACACATAATTGAGTGCTGATATTTCTAAAGAGTAGGGCAGCATTAGCATACCCATCATTAACAAAATTCCAGGCAACCTGAGCAAGTGCATTTTGAGCAACCTTGAATTTCCTTATTGCTTCAACCAAGGGCTTGTAAGGATGGTGCACATTCAGGTCAAAACCAAGTGTTGTAAGTACAATTCGCTCCCCAAGTAAAATAAGTTCTTTTGTTGATCATATACTTCCTGCACAAGAAAACAGTAGTAGACCATTTGTTCAAGCACTATTCACAGTGGAAATCACTTTGAAGTAAAGATGAACCGATGCAGGGGAAAAAAAACAATTCTACACAGACATGCTTGAGAAGTAGGCAATAAAGTGTGCAGAGAAGGAATGCTTTCATTAAGTTTAAACTGCATATAGTGTAACCTATACAATGCCATAGAATGGAATAACAAAAGGAGTATAACTGAAATGAATTATAAATGTATTTTCAGTCTTATTAAACCGTCCAAGTTTATACAAGCATCAGCTGAAAATGGAAGCATGCAATGGCAAGTTGGCAATTATTTCATGGACACCTTCATTTTGCTAGCATTTTCCTTTTTCAAGGCACATCAGCATCACAAATGATTAGACATCGACATTTGTAGAATGTGCACCTCAGTCGCCAACAAAGCCAGGACTAAAGTGGATCTCAAAGGCATACACCACAAAAGTGGAAACATGCATATAAATTGATTATTAATTTAATCACAACTAGCCTAATATAGGGAGCTCCATATTCCAGCTCCACCTCAAATCTAGAGGTTGTAGGCTAAAATAAAATGAATTAAGTTTATATTTTTAGTCTAAAATGTAAACAAGATGACCCACCTAAACACTCTTAATGTACCCACAGCTCTAGCTCCATAAATTTCTGGAGTTAGGAATACCCTGCTCCACTAACTCCACGGATTTTTGTGAAGCTGAAGCTGTGCCAAATACCCCCATAATGCATTCATTCACAACAAAGCTTTCTGGATCTACATAACATCTATCAGAAGTTATAGTTTGTTTATACATAATTAAAACATTCGTTTTATTAATCAAATATGAGATGAGATTTACCAAAAAAATAAAATCACCTACTAAGTGGAAGAGTGTTAGTAGCTGAATTCTTACTCTCATTGAGAGAGGATGACAATAGGAGTTGGGGCAATTTTACGGTTTATTTCTCACACAATGCCATACCAACTTTGAGGGTTGGGGTTACATATTTATAGTCAAGCGTCAAGCATATGCTAAGATGCTAGTCTAAGATGCTGTCCTAAAGATGCTAGTCTAGTCTAAGATGTTGTCCTTGCTAGTCTAGTCTAAGATCTGTCCTTAGATCTGTCCTAAAGATGCTAGTCTTAGTCTAAGATGCTGTCCTGGTTGGGGCAGCAAAAGAACTACCATGAGGACCACAAAGACCAACAATACAAGGACTTATTCCATCATTCTCCCCCTAAGTCTTGTCCGTCGTCTTGTGGGAAAGTTGGACCATCCCGGTCCTGGAGCGAAGCTCAAGGAACTTGATCCTCCCAAGGGGCTTGGTGAGCAGGTCCGCAAGCTAGTCCTTAGTGTTGATGTAACGCTTGATGCTTCCTTTGTCCAAGCAATCCCGGATGAAATGGTACCGCACCCGGATGTGCTTGCTCGTTCATGAAAACGGGTTCTTTGTTGAGGCAGAGCGGACTTCTTTGTCGCTACGAGTTCCACCGCTTCAAGATCTCTGCCGAGGAGATCACCAAGCGATCGAGCAAGCCAAAGTGCTCGAGTCGAGCGGTGGAAGCCGCTATGTACTCGCCTCACAACCGAGACAGGCCACTACTTGTCGCTTAACCGATCGCCCGCCTAACGAGGCACTTGCCGAGGAAGAAAGAATCCGCTTCGTGCTCTTCTTTGGTGTCGATGTCGCCGCCTGTGGTCATTGTCATTTGTGGCAGAGCCGACGAGGTGTGCCTCCCTGTGGCACCTCGGGTAGTAGAGGCCGTGGTCGAGAGTCCCCACAACATAGCGGATGATCCTCTTCACGACTGTTGGTGCTCGCCGTCTTGGTCATTGCATGAACCGACTAACGTGGCCGACGGAGAAAGCCAATCGGCCGTGTGTGGACGAGGTAGCGAGGCTCCCCACAAGACGCCGGTCTGCGAAGGCCCACCTCTTCCGTCGTGTCGTCGCTCGGCACCACCGCTCCTCCATCGGAGTGAGTCTTTGGTTGCGGTCGGTGAGCCCACCACTCAACGACACGCTTGGCGTAGGCGGATCGTCGAGCGTGATTCGAGTCGCCCTGGTGCACCTCGATCCCGTGTAGAAGGAGAGGCCCTGTGTCACTCATTTGGAAGGTGGCCTTCATCTCTTCCTTGAATGTCGCCACCTCCACGCCCTGGTGCCGTGATCACCAAGTCGCCGACGAGACACCCACCGCGTGGCGCTTCCACCATTGCCCCACCCAGATAGTCGCCTCGTCACGGGCTTTGCTCAAGCCCATCCTTGTCCCATGCCCATCCTCGCCCTTCCGTCGAACACTACGTCATGGCGCGTGTGCACACGCCGTGTCCTCGGTCAAGAATGCGGTAGGCCTTCGAGCCTCCGCGAGCCGAGGAACACCACGAGTGTACGTCGTCGAGCTTGCCGATGTGGCTAAGCTCTTCTTTAACGCGAGGCGTACCAAGACCCGTAGGTGAGAGATCGCCGGCTGCGCCCATGCCAAGCCTCGTCGCGGCCCCGCCATTGAGAGCCTTGGTGGGCGGCGGTTGAGGATGTAGATGGCCGTCACCACCGCCTCTCCCGTAAAAAAATGGCAGATCCCTCGCTGAGGAGGGCCCGAGCCATCCC
Organism: Guadua angustifolia; assembly: GCA_036346375.1. NCBI lineage: Eukaryota > Viridiplantae > Streptophyta > Magnoliopsida > Poales > Poaceae > Guadua > Guadua angustifolia. The sequence continues at coordinate 29,034,560 of CM070522.1, read as the reverse complement.
CACAACCGTCTGGTTGCGCCGCCGACGACGCCGTTCTCGCTGGTCAGACGGTAGCGAGTAGTGGCGAATGCCCTCATCCGCACAAGATAACGCGAACTCACCGCTGCGTGAATTCACCGCCGTTGTCGGTGCGAAGACGCTGTGACTGCGACGATTCCGCCTCGCGCACTTCAAGGCTACCGATGGCATCCGCACCTCTCCTTGCCGCCGAGAACCATCACCCACATGTAGCGGGAGAGGTCGCCGACGAAGCGCAGAAGTAGCGTCGTCCTCTCGGTGTGGCCGGTGTCACGGGCCCACAAGTCTCGTCTGCACGAAGCTCGAGCGCGCCTTGGCTCTTAAGCTCGACCATTTGGGAAAAGAGCCGCCTCTGCTTTGTCAACACGCAGACGCCGCAGAATCGCTTCCACGTGGTCAAGGCACGGAGGCCGCGCACCATCTCATTGGCATCGAGCCTCTTGAGGCCTCAAAGTGAAGGTGCGGCGCTCATGCCATCGCCACGCCTCGTCGTCCGACGAGCAACAAGGCGAGAGGTTGTGCCACCGCACGTTGAGGACGTAAAGTTGATTGATGCCTCTGGTTACCTTGGCAAGAAGGCGGCGATGGTGATCCCAAATCCTCATGACTCGTTCTTGATCGCCACGCTGAGCCGTTCTCATCCGGTGCCCCAAGCCGATGATAGAGTTCCTTAACGGGGATGTAGTAGACTCGGTGAGCGACTGTGCTTTCCAGACTTCGGCGGTGAAGAGGACGAGCCGACGCCTTGATCTCCACGCCGAGGCGCCCCAAACTTGACGGAGCCTCGGACGTTGGAGTCAAGCTCGGTGAAGAACTCTGTCGACCGGTCATGTGATGGGTAGCGCCAGGTGTCGAGGCACCACCCGTCAATCCTCTGCCGCCGCTGAGCTGCCGCCAAGAAAGGCGTGTGCTCTCGGCTCATCAAGGTGGAGGAGATTATTGCGGCCGATGACGCCGAGATAGCTCGATGCTTGCGTGTGCGGGGAGAGCGGCTTCTTCCTCCACTGCGTGCTCGTGGGCTCGCCACGTCGTGGTCGGCGACACTCCTTGGCCCAATGGCCAAGCTTGCCACGCTTGGCGGCGAGTCGTCTCGTCTTGCCGCCGGTTGCGGTGGCGCCGCTGGCGCCTCGCGGCGTCACCAAGACGCGTCCTCGCGCCACCGACGCGTCATGGCGCGCTTGCGCGGCTTGCGGCGCGCTTATGTCACTGTCATGAAGAGGACTCCTTCTTCCCGACACCTGGCAGCCTCCCATCGTTCCCGAGTGAGATCTGACTTCCGCCGATGGTGATAGGCCCCGAGAGAGGCTGTGGTTCGTCGCTGTCGACGACCTTGAGGCGACCTATCGCCTCTTCGATCGACATCGTGAGAGATCCAGCAGAGACTTCGATCGAGCGAGCGATCCGCTTGTACTTTCGGGGATGCAACGGAAAAGCTTCGGGCGGCTCTCTCCTCGTCGAGGTGTCGTCGCCGAACCGCACCATCTTCGCAGCAGAGTGTTGAGACGGAGAGCAAAGTCATCAACGCCCTCACCGCTTGAAGGCGGGTTCTCCCACTCCTGCGAAGCGCTGCAGGTGGTCTTGCGCGGCGCGATCGGCTGCCGTCGCGTGCGCGGCGATGGCATCCGAGCCTCCTCGCGCTTCGCTCGAAAGCGAGAAGCGCATCTCGGCGAGCTGCGACTATGAGGGCATCCAATACCGTCGATCCTCGAGAAATCGGCGTCACCGCATCAGCGCTTCCCACATGTGCCGCGACCGAGCCGACCGCATCACCGCAACCCGCTCGGCGTAGTTGGTCTTGGTGAGGTAGGCCATCCATCCGGGACCGACGCCCCCGACAATGGCTCGATCCGTGGTGACCATCGACGGTCCGGGAGGAGAAGCTGCGCTACCAGAAGACCGCGATCTCCGTCGACCCAACCGCGCCGCCGGAGCGCTGGCGCGTCCGCGCCGTCTGGCTGCCATCATCATAGAGTGCGCGGCCGCCCATCGCGCCGCCCACTCGCCGCCTCTCGCCAGCTTGAGCCCACGTCGGTGTTGCGCCGTCAGCGGCAGAGCTGCCGAGTTCTTCTTGCAGAGACCTCGAAGCTTCGCCGCCTGCCAAGACGCCGCCGATTCTTTGCTTCGCCGCTTCCACTTCTTCTGCCGATTCGCCGCCGCCTTTTTTGCCGCTTGCCGTCGCTGCGATCTCGTCGCTGCCGTCATGCTCATGATCTCTCGCAACAACCTCGCCTCCTCTAGGTGGCTTGCCGAGGCGCATCGAAGGCCGAGACTATCCTTCAACATGGCGCGCTAGTGGAAATTTCTGCTTGCTGGGAAGAAGCGCCTCGATTTAGCCGCTACTCGTCTGTTCAGAGATGAAGGGTGGCGAGAGCAAAGTTGTTATCGCTGCTAGGCGAGAGCAAGGGGCGTGGGAAGGAGATGAGCAAGAGATGTTTAGGCTGCGAGGAAGAAACGACTCGATACCACTTGTTAGTAGCTGAATTCTTACTCTCATTGAGAGAGGATGACAATAGGAGTTGGGGCAATTTTACGGTTTATTTCTCACACAATGCCATACCAACCCGAGGGTTTGGGGTTACATATTTATAGTGGGCGATCAAGCATATGCTAAGATGCTAGTCTAAGATGCTGTCCTAAAGATGCTAGTCTAGTCTAAGATCTTGTCCTTGCTAGTCTAGTCTAAGATGTTTGTCTTTAGATCTTGTCCTAAAGATGCTAGTCTTAGTCTAAGATGCTGTCCTGGTTGGGACAGCAAAAAGAACTACCATGAGGACCACAAAGACCAACAGTACAAGGACTTATTCCATCAAAGAGAAATATCATTTTTCCTTTGCATCAGTGAAATCAGAGAATGACAAACTCAAAGGATATAATCCTAGGATTTAAAATTTCTTGAGAAATAGGAAAAGAAACAAATAGATGATGGATGCTTATTGTCAAATACATAGCTAATAAACATCAGTACACATTGACAGTCTCAACAATTTAAAAAACAAGGGCATAAATTTTTTTTTAAAAAAAAACATATGTGTTCCTGTGGCCATAAGCAGACAGCATGAAAGCAGGTGAAGCACTCAATGGGACTGCACTATGTTGCAAAGTAAACAGGTACAATCTCACAAGTATAAACATGACTTTTGGTATAAAATTTTGTAGCAGAAAAAATTTCACAAAATAGCAACCATGCAAAAAAAAAAGAATCATTCAGTTTCATCCATTACCCTCTGCTTGATTCTCTGACCTGCAGCAGGATCCTTTTTATGAATAATCTCGTAAGAAACCAGGATGAGATCCTTCAACGGCCTAGGTGTTTCTTCGACTTTTCCAGCCAAGAACATGCAAACAGTAGCAATTGTCTGTATGGATATTAGATTCACAATTCATGTACTATTTCTTAAAAAAGATAAGCATAGCTGCATGGGAAAATACTTAACTTTAGAGTAAATTTAGACCTTTGCTATCAAATTTACGCAATACAAGAAGCAGACAGTGTGTTGCATGAGTGAAAACAGGGAAAAAGATAAGGGTCAATAATTGGTTTTATTGATCAAGCAAATATAAAGCACTAAGATTCTGTCAAGACATCTAAAAGAAAACTCGCACACACTTGAATACTCTTTCCTAACACCATTGGCTCTTTAGTGTGGAAAAGGAACAATATCAGAACCCACATTCATTCCTCTTTCAGTTTATAGCTTTGATATTCGAGTTTTATATTTGATATGTTTCTGAAATGTAACTCTGACATCCAAAGGTATAATTCTGAAAAAAAAATATCCCCTCGGTAGTGTGATTTCAAATGCTTTCTTGTGTATTTGCTCAAAGTATCTGGGCCTATCTGGACCTGTGTTCTAAATAAACTCTTGTGGAGCTGTGCCAGCTAACGCATGCATAGTACTCCAGCTCCTCTGCACATCAATGCCACTAAAGAGTAGATCAATGCCCCTAACCCACATAAGCGAATAAGGTCACTTGTGAAACGTTAGTTGGAAAACACTAATCTGGCCTCACGCCCCTCAAAACTAAAATACCTAACCTCACACAAAAACAACTAACATAAACGTGTACCAATTTCTGTTTTACTTCCTCGTCAGATAACAAATTTACAACTATAACATATGAAACTTTCCACGGCATCTGTATGGAGAGTACAATCACCTATCTGAGTATCTGACAAACCATGGTAATAGAAACAATTTTCATTTTATTCAAACAGAACTATATAGAAGGCAAATACATCATAAAGTCGTAATAAAGTATCTGGGAGTAATACAAAGATCTAGCTGCCAACCATAAAAAAACATAGAGAGAGGAACTAGAACAAGACAAGACTTACTCGTCTATCATTTTTTGCATGAGATTGGCGAAGGTAAAAACGGTGACAGAATACAATAGCTGTAGCAATTGTCACTTGAGGCCTACACAAAAAGAAAAACACTCTACAGCATAAATTAAAAGGATTGCAAATGGGATGACATTGTACTCCATGCATAGTAAAAACTAAAAACGCTTAAAACTGTTGGAGTGTTGATATGAGCAGAACATTTTTCATAAGGACTGTGATTACGTGTGCCATGCATAGCTTACAAGGACCAAAATCAATGATGCACATCAGAATGCACTGCATAAACCCATTCTAAATGCCAGCTACTGTCATGCATGCCAAATTCAAGTTATACCCAGTGATTTAAATAGCCCACTATAGCGTTTTTAGTCATAAAACGCTACACGATTGAATAAAATTCTGCAAACACAGCTACAATTGCTATAGCCACTATATTGACTGCTGTTTCCTCTATTTTTGTAGCTGCGATAGCTCTACTATGCTACATGTGTCAATTTTCTTTATATTTCCAAATATTAATTGTGTTGTGTTCATGATCTTCTTCTTTTAGCATATTTGTTATACTTAAATTGAATTAATTTGACTCCTAGAAACAACGTTCTAAATAACGGTAAACAACAAACGAACAGTCACCCCCCACCTTTTAGTGTTTACATGGTAAGTGACCTTGCAAACGGTTTTACTATTTAAAATTCAGATAAATATATACATGAGTTTGCAGTAACAAAATAAGAATCTAATTCATCTTCTTTCATACATATAGAATGGAGCTACTAGACTATCAACAATTGTTCACAACAGTAACATGAAGAAGAAAGATGACATGATGTGAATGCAATTAAAGAATCATAATTGAATGAATGAATAGCTCAAGTGACAAAAAAGAAAAAAAGCAAAGCTAGCATTCATCTCATGTATGTCATAATGTTCCATATCCTATAGCAATCTTGCAATTTTACCCAAATAATGGCCCGATAAAATAGGCATGTTAAACGTTAATGGTCATTAAACCGAATAAACGGCCTGATAAAACAAGCTAACCTTGAAATGTCCATAAACATAACAGGCAAGGGACCTTTATCGCTGTAATTGCCGTTTAAAAGGCCTTAATGGCCTTTATTTAGAACATTGCCTAGAAATAATAAATATTTGTTGAAATCTAAATATTTCTCCTAAACTTACATAATTATATAGATTGTTTTCTGATACACATTGTATAACTAAATATAACGATCATAACAAGTAGTCCAAATTTAAATATAGTTCATTATATATAAATAACCAATACCGCATACTTGAAATAGTAAAAAAATATGTATATTATAGTAAACCACGACGTGTAGTATAGCTTTCGCGATAGCCCACTATAGCCGCGATAGCTTTTTCATATCCCCCACCACGACGAACCGCGAATCGCGATTTAAATCCTTGGTTATACCCAAACATTTAATAGGATAGCTACCTTCTTCATAACAATAACTGGCCAACCCTACAGTTTCAAAGAGAAAAGGAATATCTTTTGCTCAAGAAAATGATTGTAAATAAATGCATCTCACTAGAATGTTCACATAAGGGACTACAAAGAATAAACAAACTTATCAGACCAAACAATTGCCTATTTCAGGACAAAATATAGCTGATAAATTGCAACCGCAATATATAACAAATATTTCAACCGATTAAGTGTCCAGTGTCAAAACTACAGTAGAACTTCATTCTAATTAGAGATTCTGAAAAATAAAGGCAACCAACCAACAACAACAGCAATGAATAAAAACAACAAAGAACATGTTATATCTTACACTTTAAGCCTCATGCCCAAATCTTGTAGAAAAGTGCAATATGATTTTCGAAGGTAAGACTCTTTCTTCAAATCAATGCCATCCCTCTTGGATGGAGAATTCTCTTCTATTTCCTTTCTACTGAAATACCATGAAGCACCAAGTTGTCCAGCTTCCTCATTCATATCATGGGTAACTCTGTAAGGGCTATTTTCTACAATTCCGTGATGTGACGAATCACTTGGCAGCATAGCCATGTAAGCTCTCAATTATATTCAGCGAGAAGCCGAGAACTGATGAAAATATTACTTGATCCGTTGAAAGCTGCCTAAGCAGGCGCTGAATGGACAAGGTAAAATAGGTGTTAAGACAGAAAACAGGAGAGAGTGACATGATACAAGTGGTGATCAATTGCAAAGTACGATACAAAATGAAATATACATTTCATTGGCCAAACTAAAATTATAAAAAGATCCAGCATAACTCAAACAGATAGCATGGTATGCTTGCAATGATAAGTCACTAGGCCCAATAATACCAAAATAGTTAAACTACTGGCGAAAATACATCCAGTAGTACATGCTGTCAAAACATCTATGCAGGGAACAAACGTAGTCTACGGTGATCCATAACATGGGCCACAGAAATTAACGTTTTAGGCAACAAGTAGTTTGAAAGTTTCTGCAAGTTAAACTAGTAGATAAGTAAAACTTAATCAGCACCCCATTAACTTTCCTAAGATGCAAACCTCATAAGGAAGCACAAAGAACTATTACAATCTAGGCGTAGTCTCTGATATCTAGGGCCACAGTCACAGTCACGCTGATATGTACCATGCAAGGGTAGCAATACTTAATAAGCAAGAGAGTTCCAAATTGATTACTGACCTATAGTATGTTTGCGAACTAGTGAGAACCCTTGCGAGATCAACCACCCACAAATAACCATTACCCACTACCCTTCTTGCTTCCTCCATTCCCACCTCCCACAGATGTAAACTTGCTCTAGAGACTGCCCATTCAGCCATTCTTTTATGGGCAACCCATTCACAAAAACTGGGATTCAAAGATTGTTTGAAACCATGACCCTGATTCAAGCATGGTACCCTACTTGTCAACAAGATCAGGGACCACAAATTCGTGGACCGATCGTTTGAAACCATGACCCTGATTTGAGCATGGTACCCTACTTGTCAACAGGACCAGGGACCACGCATTCGTGGACAGATCGTTAGAAACCATGACCCTGATTCGAGCATGGTACCCTACTTGTCAACAGGATCAAGGACCACGAATTCGTGGACAGGTGAACAATCTTTGCACAACCTACAACACTGCAAATAACCATTGACCTCTGTGCTCTCGAAATCTCCACGCCCATCGCCTGGCCGACTGTTCTTTTAGCCAATACCCACGTTTGCAATCCATGAATTGAATCCACAACTCCCCAAACCGCGATCTTGAACCTGCTGCATCTCGTAAAACCGCGATTCGAACCTATCACACCTCGCAAGATCGCAATTTGAACCCATACCTCGCACCTCAAACCACACCGTGCCGTCTCATCGCGCAGCAAACAACAGCGGGGGGCGGCCGCGGCACCTAGGGTTTCGAAATCCTAATCCCCACGGCCCCACCTCCCATCCATTGACCTATCACCTCCTGATTCGCGAATGGCAACTCAACTCACAAGAATACTTCTGGCAGCGCAAAGAATCAAGAAACAGCAAGGGCAAAGGAACAGGCACCGATGCGAGTGAAGGGAACCGACCTCGTCCGCCGCGGCCGCCGCAGAAGCAGAGAGCGGCTAGCAGGGTGGATGCCTCCGGGCGCTACCGCGAAGCTCACCGGGCCGCCGCCTCTCCTCCGCGCGAGGGCTAAAAGGGAAGGGAGCGAGGCGGAAGGGGAGAGAGAGGAAGCGGCGGCGCGGTGTGTCGTGGCGATAAACCGGAGTTGCAAAACCCTAGAGTTTGTGGGATTATCTTGCCACCGGTTTTAATTTCCCTTTTCTTTTCTGGAAACGGAAGAAGGGTTCTGGATTTTTGGGTATGTAGGCAAATATTTAGACTCTTCCTAAAAAATTTTGGGTCTATAAAATACCTTGTTCTCCAACAGTTCCTATATTTTTAGATTGGGACCTTCCTAAAAAATTTTGGGTCTACAAAATACCTTGTTCTCCAACAGTTCCTATATTTTCTCCCAAAAACACCTTTGAATTGGTCCTGGGCCATCCCTGGCCGAATAATGTTGATTGGGAGCGACGATGAGCGCACATAAATGAGGAGTCGGGTCTTTGTTTTTGGGCGTGCCAAAATTTGAGGAGCTAGAAAGAGGGCTGTTGGAGTACTTTTTTTGTAATCAAGCCCAAAATCGTGTTTGGGAATGGATTTTAAACAATTGGAGATGCTCTAATGGGCCGGTATTTCTAACTCCATCGATCTATAGAGTGAAACTATAAATACATTAAGAATGTTTAAATAGATTATCTTATTTACATTTTAGATAAAAAAATATAAACTTAATTCACTTTATTTTAGCCTACAAGTTTGGATGTCGATAAAATCGATCTGAACTCTATCAAACAGGCCCTAAGTATGCGTATTGACCCCTTCGTGTGTATTTATTTTCTAGTTAGGGCTTGTGTGAGCGGTACTATCGGCCTTGTTACCAGTCTTGTGTAAGCGGTACTATCGAGGTTTCTAAGGGCATACGGTACTACTGGCCAACCAGGAGTGGTAGTATCGGACTACCGGCCCTGGGTGGTGGTAGTACTAGGTTCCAGTGATGTTGAGTTTATGGTTTGCATTATGTGGTGATTAATGCATATTATTGTGAAAAATGCTATGTAATGTGTTTCTTGTCTATATTGGTTGTAGAACTCCGGGGCTAGATCATAATGAGATGAAGGTAAGATCAAGAATAGGTTAGAAGAGTTGAGATTTAGAATGGTTAAAGGACACCGAAATATGATTACAATTGGAAAGTTGTTGCAAGCCGTGAAGATAAGGAACCTGAGCATGATGCACTGGTGATAGATATGGAGGATAGTGACATGGACCGGAACTAGGCCCAGGGAGGAGTTGAGGTCCAGAACAGTCAAGTAAGCTGATGCCGCCATGGTGAAGCTGAAAAGGACACATGATGCGTCAAGTAACTTTAGTTCATTTGCAAGCGAGGACGGTTCGGGGAAATTAGAACACGTGAGAGGCTTAACGTTAAGTTATTGGGGCCACGTTGAAAGTGATGAAGCATGGGTGATACTTTGAGGAGAAGGAAGACCAATTATTGGGGCATATGGTAATTTGTCCAATATCGACAGTCGAGGCAGTTTGGAAAACCACAGCGATAACCTAAGTGGTTTAGGCCACGCCAAAATAGAGTTGGATGCAAATTCGGGCTAGTGGAGTGGATTTTGCGTCAATTTAATTGTCACTTTGATAAGCGTGTTGTGTGAATGAAAAACTCGTTAAAAGTGTTGGGTTTAGTGTTAGCCTATGTAAGTAGATGGTATTCACCTTAGTGTCCAGGTTTAGGATTAGAGTTGCTTCCACTATATAAGAAGATATAGTGGGAGGTGAGAATTTGAGACTTTAGACTTAGTTACTAGAGGTTTAGATTTCTTATAACATTTTATGTTCTTGTGTGGTGTGTGTGTGTGCTCGTTTGAAGTTTTACCTTTAGGTGAGAGACTTTGTAAAACTTTCCTTATAATCTGATCGCAAATCATCTCTTTGCTCAAGTTTTAATATTCTTGCTTAGTTCTTGCTCTCTTCTTATGATTTATTTCTTACTTGGTCTCATGCTGCCAAGGATATATGATTGATAGATGTATTCTCTGTAGGTCATCTCCTCAATCATCTAGATAAGGTTTTTCTTGATCATCCAAATTTTTCCAAGAAACCAGTTTTTGAGTTAAGAAGCAAGTTCTCAAGGTAGATCTTGATCTTGCTTGTTTGAGGGTGATTTCTTCCGTGTTCTTGGTTGCTATGACATGTGAAAGGCCATCTAATAGCATATTGATCATCAAAACCCCACGAGTAAGTTTAGAGCTAAGTTTTTGTTTTTTAGCTCGTTCTTTGTGCGCTCTTTCTTGATTGAAAAAAAGTCAGGATTTTGATATCAATCCTTACGATTGAAGATAGGAATAAATTCCTGAAATCCATAGAAAGGTGTCTATAAAGTTTCATAGAGTTTGAATCAACCAATCAAAAGATTTATCAATTTTGGATTTGAGATCGTGCTAATTTTTATTGTTCGTTTGTCTGATTTCACTATAGCACGGTAGTAGTACCCCTACATTGGCAGTAGTACCACCCCTCGGGTGAAAAACTCTGAAATTTGATTCTTAGCTCTTCTTTGATCTTGGGAGGAAGGTTTGGTTCTCTTAGGGGGAAATTTGTTTTGTGATCATTCACCCCTCTCTGATCGCTATTTTTAGTCCTTCATATTCTTATTTAATCTAAGACCAAAGAATAGCATGAGCGGCATTTGAGGCTTGTGCTTGAGACTCTGCGAGAAAATCAGTTTTGTGCAAACTGAAGAAGTGTAGTTCTAGATTTCAAAAGTAGGTTTCCAAGGTCTTGTGATTAATGGGAAGGTATTTCTGTTGATCAAAACAAAATCTCTACAATAGTAGACTAGAAGAGACTGTCTAATGTTAAGAAGGTAAGGAGTTTCCTTACTTTAGCTAGTTATTACAGACGGTTTGAAAATGATTTATCTATTGTTGCCAAGCCAATATCTAAGCTAACACATAAGGAAGTGAAATTCTAGTGGACCGATGAATGTGAGCACAATTTTTTTACTCAAAAGGAGAAGTTGGTGACTGCTCCTGTTTTCACTCTCTCTAAGAAAAAAAAAAGCACTTTTCACGGTCTACTATGATACATCCTTAGTAGGTCTTACTTATGTGCTCATGCAACATGGCAAGGTAATTGCTTATAAGTCAAAATAGTTGAAGAAGCATGAATAGGACTATCCCACTCATGATTTAGAGCTAGCTATGGTATTTTTTTCCTTCAAAGATTTCGAAGCATTATCTGTATAGTATTTGTTTGTCTCTACAAATTGTCATCATATATTGTAAAGACACTTTATGCGATATTTTAGAAAATTATTTCAATATAGATGCACTATTTTGGGACATTTTTTTATAAAGAACATGGAATGTGGACCATGGAGGTGTTTTTGAGGCATTTTGAAACTGCCAAAAAAAATTATATAGAGATATTTTTGTTGAGAAACTTCTTAAATTGACCTTATGTTGTAGAGACATTATTTGAGATATTTTTTATTATCTAGAGACACTTTTTTAGATGTTTAAGACATGTTATGTACTACTCATATGAATTACAATATGAGTATAAGTAAGTTGTGATATGATATTGAGATGGTTGGTCAAACTGCTTGTTTATCCAATAGGTCTTGAGTTTAAGGATTGGTTCCAACATATTTTTCGAATATATTTTTCATTCTCTAGAAGGTGATAGAGAGTACAGAGACACGATATAGTGCCTTTACAAAATGTCTTATATAAAATATAAAAATATTTTAATAAGTGTCTCTACTGTCATAGCGACACTATGTGTAGAGGCACCATTGTAGTGTTTAGAAAGATGTATTTAAAATCACATAGAGATATAAAAGTACGCATCTCCTGTACAATAAAATTACATATAGAGGATGTTTCTCCTGTAGTGTGTGGATCTGATCATGTAGTATATAATGCATTGCATCACTAAAAAGAAAATATATTAGGGAGATTAATACTATAAGTTGTTATGTCATTGTTTAATTATATTCTTGTTGAGCCGTGGACTAACACTTATTGTTTTACATGATAAATGAAGGCGACATACTTGAAACAGGAATATCACCTTCACTCTACTTGTTTCATCGTGCACCAAATTTATCTAGCTATATTTCTTCGATCATGGAGTCATAGACTATATAGTTGGGTTTAGTCTCTAAAATTATAATAACAGTCGTGTGGAACTTGATGATGATTGTTTATTATTGCAAATGCTTAAATTTTATTTATCTTGATTATGAATCTCTCTTATTGTAATCGCCAAAGGTAAGTTTGCTCTAGACACATTGTTCCGAATGTTCCCAAGCGTGTGATCTCAGACGTTCTTGGGCGCAAGGTTTAAAGTTTGAAATTGTTTGTTACTCTTGTCCTTATTACCATTATGTTCCTGTAATATTGTTTATTACAAAGAGAAGTACCTATAGAAGTGTTGCTGAAATTAAAGGTGAAATTTGTTAATCCTAGCGGAAAAGTAGGCGATGGTAATAATCTAGGACACTTGGGTTTCTAGATTATTACACTTGAGTTCCTCCCCATAAACTGGGGAACCGAGAGGAACTACTCATCTGAAGTAGCTCTGTCAGGAATAATTTTCCTTTTTTGAAAACAAAAAATGGAGAGAAGGGAAAACTACAATGTGACTGTCCACGTATCATCCGTTTCTTCCATTAAAATTAAATAAGCCATACTGCTCCTTCTACCACGTACTACACGCCCTGCTCTAGCACCAAAACTGCTGTTACCCCAGCAAGCACAACCCTTCGGTCCATAACCAAATTTACCTGAACTGAACCCACACAAACATAATCATCTGCACATCATTAGTCCGTTACCTCTTTGTGCTAACCCTGACTGACCTCTGTCTTGCTCTGTGGATGCCGTATCGAGAGGGGCAGAGACAAGAGACCGCAGCAGGCATGCATTGTTGATCCACGAGAATACTGTTATAGCCTCCCTCGCTCGCTAGCAAGAAGAAACAAACAGAGGTGAGGATCCGAAGGTGCAGTAATCGATCCCATTGCTGCGTCGCATCGTGATTCCTGCAGGCAGTTCCATAAGCAGACACCCAATTCTCCGTACGTACACGTCTTTTGAGTTTGAGACGACAATGCAACGCGTCGCATGTGCTAGCTGAAGACATGCATCAGTCCAGGATGGAGGGTACGAAACGCCTACAGATGGCGGCCAGCGACGGTGATAAGGCTAGTTTGTGGTGCGTCCAGAGTTCAACTTTTCGCGGTAAACGCGTAAGTTCAAATTCAAATTCAAATTTGAAAATTTAAAAAATTTGAAAATTTTATTCAAAAATTCGTAAAATTAGTATTAATTCCTATGTTACTTATGGTGCAAAATTTTTTTGAAAAAAAATGATGTTTAGAGATGTTTTGGAGGCATTACAAATGTTAAAAAAAAAGAAGAGAAAATGGTGGCCAGTTGCTGTTTTGGAGGCATTACAAATGTTCTTTTTATTCTATTCATTTCCTTTTCAAAAAATTTTACCGTAAAAATTCATTCCTAACCAAAATCATGTGCCTATTGATGTTTAAAGTTTTTAAAATAGCTAAATTATTTCTGTAATGCAATTGTTGCATATAAAATTTTATTGATAATTTTGATGACTATTGCACATGCAAAAAATATATTTTATAAATTAGTGTTCAATTTCTACTTGCGGTTTGTAACAAGGATAATTGAAGATTCTGTTTCAAATAATACTAGAAGAAAGGTGCTTTCCAAGTAAAGGTTATATATGAAATTTGATTTTTTTTAGCGCGATGTATCGCATAATCTTTTTGCTGTAAGAAAAAAATGTACTACAGCCGTAACATCGAATAATTATTTTGATAATTAACTTTTATTGTGTATAGCCAAATTTCAAATTGAGCACATGGCCCCCAAATGTCAGGCACAACCATGGTGCTCGCCTGGTACTGTTAATGATCTTAACTTGCTGTCACTTGTACCCAAAGAAAGAGTCGCATGTCTATTATCATAATGATCTTTGCCTTCAGGTGTTAACGTCTAGTGTTGTTAATGCACGATCGGTGCACATCAATAGGAGATGTGTTGTCGGATTGGTTCCGAAAATAGCTTGCTCTTGGCTACGTGTTCAGTATCAACAGGCCACTGATTGCGAGCAATGTCCGGTACAAGCGAGTTGTTCTTTCATCCAGAAGGCACCTGAGACCTGGCTAGCTGGCTGACATGGCCGTGGACGCCATCCCCTTGTCTCCTCCAGATGGCACCTCACATGGTCTGTAAGGGTTTAGTTGTTTGTACCAAGTAATATATATAAGATGTTCAAGAAAAAAGTCATCTATGTGTTTCGTTATTTAAATGGAATCAACCCATACTAGATGATGAGATATAAATTTGAGGAATATTTCCTACAAACACTAAATCATTTCATTCACCAAAAACAATAGAACCAAATGGTATAGAACCATTCCATTCCATTCAAACTCATCTCATCAACCAAACACATCATAAGTTTGCAACATGATTGTCGTGAAAACTATCCAAAAACTACATTTTTTACTAAAATTTAGCCTTTCCAATATTTTTACAAATTTTACAAGATTTTTTTTTTGCATTTTTCCCTATTTTTTTATTTTCCCGATTTTTGTGGTTTTCTCAGTTTGGTTTGCACGGTTTTCTCGCGCAAATTTGACCAGAATTCAAATTGGTTTGAATTTGCAAACCATTCGGTTTTTCGCGGTGTTCAAACGGTTTTTCGCAAAAACCGAAACCGCTGGGCTGGTGAAAACCAGGTTCGAAACGGTTTTGTAAACCCTACGTGCGTCTGTCAGCTGTAGCTAGAGAGGTATGCACGGTGGCACACTCCCAAAATTTTTGAAAATTCTAGATATATTCTTGCTAGTAGATGTTACAATGTGTTTGGAATTCAATATAATTTGGTAATACTTAAAGGACTTAGATAACAATTACATTCCATACCTCAAGGTTGTTTACCTTTTTTTCTCAACTTAACTATCAGCTATGTGGCACCATACAATTAATAAATAAAAGGCTTTGTTCTTTTGTCACTTATACAAAAACTTTTTTTGGTTTTCAATTAAAAATAGTCTTTGAATCTTCGTTCATTTATGTTGTTGTGATCATCACGATAAGTGTATTGAATCAAGACCAATATTGGATGTTTTATATGAAAATTCATACTATATGTCCATCAATACTTGCATACTAAGCATCAATACAGTAAAAGATGATTTACGAGTTTTTTGTTAGAATAATATGATACTACTAAGCAATTATATATTTATATAATTTATTTATCATGGTAATGATTTGTTATCACTTCAAAAATATGTGATAAATACTTTTTAGCTTCATATAAACTTTTGCATATTGTATAAACAGCCATACCGAGATTACAAACTAATGGTTTGTTATCGATGAGTATCAACAGCTGACAATTGTTATTTGTGTAATAATATATTGCTAAGCATTAATGTTGCATCTCCAATCTAAATTTTCTATTTCCGCCGCTGGCCGTAGCTCGTCTATATGTATCCATCAATCTACATCTATATTAATAAGGGGTTCTCCTAAAAGCCTCCATGTTAGATTTAGAAGATAAAAAATAGAAGTTCCCACATTAGTCAAAAAATAAAAAGCTAGAAAATTTGACATTAATATATATTTATACTAAATTGATATTTGTACCAATTAGATGTTCTCCTAGAAACCACAAGTTAATTCTATGAGGTAAAAGAGTATAAATTATCACATTAATTGAAAAAACCTAGACATTCCAACATTAATATATATTTATACTAAATCTATATTTGTACTAATTGTAGGTTCTCCAAGAAACCTCACGTTAAGGTAAAAGAGTAGAAACTCCCATATTAATTGAAAAGAAAAAACGTAGAAAGTCAGGCATTAATCTATACTAGTTCAATGCCCGTGCGTTGCTACGAAAAATAATTTTGATAACGAAACATAAAGCTCAAACAACAAAAGAAAATTGTGCTACAAGATCAAACATCTATTTCTCCAAATTACACAAGTTTTTATAGTTTCTCCTCCGACATGAATTTAGGCATTCATGATATTAAAACAAATTTAGAAATGATATTCTTGGTATACATTCCGAAAGATCTGAAAATAAATAGTTACACTGCAACACGACTTAGATAACATTTCGATCAAAACCTTGTCTATGATGTGAGTACTTCTCTGTAGACAATGTTTTTCGTGAGATTCCCGTGAGTTTTCTTAGACTTTCGGCCCTTGTCCTTCTCCTTATCTGCGACAGCAAGTATCTTGGTGTTGCTTCTAGCGGTGGCTCTAGATAGTGCGACATATAGTTGCCCATGAGAGAAAACTGGTTCAAGGAAGTAGACATCGACATGCGGGATGGTCTGCCCTTGCGCCTTGTTGATTGTCATTGCAAAGCTGAACCTAATAGGGAACTGCTTCCTCTTGAATCTAAATGGGAACATCTCATCATCAGAGGGACATAAAGGTATTCGAGGTAGAAACACCCTCTTCCCGGCGTGCTCACCAAGCATAATCTCAGCATCTATAGCATTCTTTTGGAATGCTCGCACTACAAGTCTCGTTCCGTTGCATAGTCCATTTGCAGGGTCAATGTTTCGCAACAACATCACGGGACAGTTAATCTTAAGCTTGAGTATATGCGGAGGTAGACCATTAGGCGTCAGGGTGTTTAGGAATTCAGGAGGGTAGAAGCTATGGGGATCATCCTCCGCAGAATCAAAGCTATGTTACACCATCTCCTCCCCATGAAACATGTCAATCATCTTCATATTAATCCTATCAATGTACTCATTTCGGGTCGATAGGATAGCTCGAGATGTGATATAGTTTGCATCGATAGGTTGTCATCCAGCATAGAAAAAACACTCTGTATGAGTTTATCGATGTCTGTGCTATTTCCCGTATATGGTATACAGATTTGATCGGGAAGCCGCACGCAGCTATCCTCATTAGTCTCCTCAATACCATTCCCGATCCGCAATAGGTACTCTGCATACTCAGGATCACTTTGGGCCCTCATGTTACGTACGAGCCTTAGCTGTCGCATACAATCCCTGTAGGGTCGAGGATGCGCCTAGAGGGGGGGTTGAATAGGCGTTTTACAAAATTAATCGCTCACTAAAATAATTCGCTCTAATCAACTCCTATGTCAAAACCTACACAACGATAATGCGGAAGCGATAAACTCGGTTTTGACAATTAAAGCCTAAATCAACTAGGCTTACTAGTACACTAACTAAATTATGTCTCTATACTAGAATTGCTAAATTGAGCAAACAAACAATACTAAACAATTCTAATTACAATCAAGCAATTGATAAATATACGATAAAGTAAATGCTTGAAGGTAAAAGAGACAACCGATATTTTTCCGTGGTGTTCGGAGACTTGCCGGTCTCCCCTAGTCCACGTTGAGGCAAGCCCAAACCCTTGGACCGGCTCCCACTCGAGCACCCGCCTCGATTCCACTAGTCGTGATTTTTCACGCTTTCGCGTAGGCTCAACCCGAACCTTCACAAACTTCGCCGGGGCTTCTCACACCTTGAGAGCTCACAAGACGACGCCACGCCGTCTAGGAGTCGGCAACCTCCAAGAGTAACAAGTCGCCTTCGCTTGAACTTCACCGAGCACAACGAATGCGCCCCGGTGATCACCAAGTGCAACACATGCACTAAGGCCTCCTCAAGTGCAACATATGCACAAGAGGCTCTCAACCCACTCCTAATTGCAACACATGCAATTAGTCTCACTCTTAGCTCAAGAATCAAATGTGAGTATGCAACACATGCACCACCTCATCCAAAATACTCAATCAACCAGCACATGCCCCCATGACCTCCTTTTATATCCTCACAAAGAAAACTAGCCGTTGGGGGTAAAACGGGCATTAAAAGTCTTTGAAACTAGCCGTTGTTACAGATTTTGCGGTACTACGCCTCTGGCAGTAGTACCGCCTAGGAGTTCAAAAGACCCTTCTCGCCAAAAAGTTATCAGAAGGGCGGTACTACTGGCCCCTACGGCGGTAGTACCGCTTTTTGCGGTAGTACCGCTTCAGATTATCAAACGCTCATAACTTTTTACTCCGAACTCCGATTTGGGTGATTTTTGATTCTATGAAGCTTATCACGATGGCTACAATCTCCACCCATTTTCAAGATTTAATCAACCATAGATATTTTTAAATATCACCAAAACTAAACTCTAATGTAGTCATTCAAGTCTAAAATCGATTTTCTCGAAATACTTCAAATAGACTTGATCAAAAACATGACTACAAGCTAGCAAGGGTCAACAACCTTGAACCATGTGATGATCAACTCATGATCAAAATAATTTGCAAAACACATTTGCAAATACTATTCACATGCTTCAAAGAACTCAGACGTAAATTCCAAATCCAACTAGCTTGAGCATCCTCGTTTTGCAACACAAGCAAAACCTAGCTCCAAGCAACCACTTTGATTTTGAAAGATTTGTTTTGTAAAGAGAAAACAAAACATGAGGCTTCAACATTTGCAACACATGCAAAAGTGAACTTCACGTAAAAGCCAACGATATTGCTTATCCTATTTGCAACACATGCAAATCAAAGCATTATGCTGAAAACCAAATGCATATGCTCTTCCTCTTGCAACACATGCAAATCGAGCATAAACCAACAACAACCAAGCATAAGCTTAACCCATTCGCAACACATGCCAAATGGTTAACCCTTATGCAAAAACCAAATCCAAATGATTTGAGCTTGAGTGAATGCGGATTGAGATCATCAACACATGATGAAGCTCAAACTAGGAAACAACTCCTCTTAATAGTACGGCGATAAAACCTTAGACTCAAAGACTACAAAGTCCTTAGCCTATCTAATTATACCTTCGCCGCCGTACGCAAGCAATCCCCTTTGGGGTCTTTATGATCATCACTTTGATAGTCCCCCGGGATCATCACTCGATTCTTCTCTTTGTCTTCGGGATCTTCTCTTGACGCCCATCACCTCATGATGCCGTCTTTATCCCGTTCTCAATCATTTCATTCATCTTTGGACCTAACTCAATCATAACTCATAAAATAGTTAGTCCAAGATGCACGGTTGTCTCAATTATCTCTTGCACTCCCTTAACACATAATGGATGCCTTTAGATCAATTGAGCACAACCTAAATCAATTTGAATGATTTAAGTGTGTCTTAAGTACAATAATGCAACTCATGCTTCATTATACTTAAGAGCTATTCATTTGTCCTTAATTAACCAAGGAACACCATCAACACATGATGAAATGTTCTTTAACGGTTATCAAGACAAATGAACTCAATTTAAATTATCATTTAAATTGATATGAGTATATATTAACTGCACAAGTTTTCATATACTCATGTTGATGAAAAGTAATGATCCATTATATGTAAATTATATGGAAATGATCATTATTCTAAATCATCAACTATAGAATACACCCCACATGTATATGTACATAGATATAATTGATTTGGACATAATATGCACATATCCAATTTGATCGTATTGGAGTATATCCTATATTACCATGAGTATACTTATAACCAGGCAATTCAAACATATACTCAAGGATTTAGTTTCTTTGTCTTGATCCTTATATGTGTCAATAAGAATTAGATCAATACAAAGAGGCTTTCAAGTTAAACTACAAACTCCCCCTAAGTATGTGCATCCATGTAATGTGTGGATTGGGAAACATGATGCACGTTTGTGGTTAATATAATGGGGACATTCATACTTTAACTTGAATCCAAAGTATGCAACTAATACTAGAATGAATACACATACATACCTTGGGTTTTCCATTTTTCAATGCGATGAGACTAATCAAGGATATTCTAAATAAACAAGTTAGTCTCGATATAAGATTTGTCATTAATAACAAAATCACATTAATGGATAATCTCAATATTAGATTTGTCATTAACACCAAAACCATAACTAATGAAGGTTGAACTTACAATCCCATAGGTATGACTTACGCAGTGTCATGTCAATTATTTGTGGCCTCGTCCCCTTACGGACAACCGGTAGAACCTGCCTGAAATCTCCACCAAACACGATCGTTTTCCCACCGAACGGCAGATCATGTCGGCCCATGATGTCCCGCATGCTACTGTCTAGGGTCTCCACCGCCTGTCGCCTCGTCATGGAGGCTTCGTCCCATATTATCAATGATGCCTGCTGAAGAAGCTTAGTGGTCCCACTTTGCTTTGTGAAGCTACAGACCGCCCCACTTATAATGTTGAGTGGGATCTTAAACCTCGAGTGTGCTGTCCTACCTCCAGGCATGATGGATGCGGCTACTCCCGACGTCGCGGTTGCCACTGGAAAGACTTATATATAGAGATAAAGAATCACAAACTGGAAACACGCACTGGAATTCCAACATAATAACCAATTGATTATTATGTGAATAACTAACTGATTACGTGATAAGGAAGTTGAAACAAACCGTGAAGATCTTGTTAATCTGGTCGGTGGTAGATCTGGTTTGTTCGTTTTGCTCAGGTTCGTGCTGGCCCGCGAAGAGGGAGTGTATCCTAACAAACCAAGAAACGAATCTCACACCTTAATCATCACAAAGAAAAGAAAATCTCACCATGCCTGTCCCGGCGGCGGCTGACGGCTTGCAATCTGGCGGCTCCTCTTGCGCGATCGTCAGCTCTCCCAGCAAATATGCAGAACGCCGGAGCTCAGCAAGATCCACATGCAACGTACGAAGCTCAGCAAGAGTAGTGCATGTGAGGTGTATGCCCAAATGCTGATGAGAGGGTGTCGGAGGGGGCCGGAGCGTTACCTTTCGGGGAGGCGGGGGAACCTTCTTCGGCGCGGATGCGCCTTCGCCACGCCTGACGCGGAGGCCAGGCCGGCTCGCCAGACGGTGGGAGGCGACGCCACGGAGGGCCACGAAAGAGGGCGTCGCGGAGGGAGCGCCGCCATGCCCGCGCCGCAACTGAAGACGACATGCACGGTGGAGGCGGCGCGCCACGGAGAGCCATGGAAGAGGGCGTCGCGGAGGGAGTGCCGCCATGCCCGCGCCGCAGCTGAAGACGACATGGGGAGGCGTCTGGAATGAAGCTTCTGTGGGGAATTTGGGGTTTCGTGGGGAACGAAGCGTGTAGGAAATTTCGAGAAGGCATCGCGAGGAGAAAATGTCGGCCGGTTCGGTTTCGTGGGCGTACGGTTTTTTTTTAAGAGAACCGATTTTTTCGTTGCTGGTTCGGTTTTTTTAAAGTGATGGAGAACGGACCACCACTAACTCAAAATTAGAAGTAGTAAAGATTTATACTAATTGAAGGTTCCTCTAGAAGCCTCTAGTTAATTCTAGGAGGTAAAAAGTAGAAACTCCCAAGTTAATTGAAAAAATAGCTAGAAAGTCAGACATTAATCCATATTTTTATACTAATTAGAGGTTCTATGTTAATTCTAGTAGGTAAATGGTAGAAATTCTCACACTAATAGAAAAAAATACTATAAACATTGCACATGCAACGACTCTAGCTAGATCCCAATTTGTATTAGACTTTTTTTTTAGATGAAACCCAAGCCGGGAGCGTTAATTGGATGGTCCTTTGGTCAACGGATTATATTAGCTTTGTTTACTATGATTAATAATAAATTCTACCATTCTTTTTCTCTTTATTGTGGAACCAATAGCTTTTTTTTTTATCCTTATGCACCTAGGCTGCCTACATGTATATAATGGTGCTGTCAGTGTCAATAGGTTTTTATATTTTGAGTACGAAACTAAATAACCTTGGACTTGATTAAACACCGCAGTTATATGAAAGTTTTAATTCGAATGCAAACTTATTTGGATATGATAATTTTTGTGTGTGTGTGTGGGGGACACCATGGTCTTTTGGACATTTAATTTTACATTATTTATTTCATTTATTCAATTCAAACCTGACTTGTGCCTAGTATGTATTGAAATATAATTAGGCTAGGTCCGGTCTAACCTAATATTTATACTCAAAAGGGTATGCTGGGATGATAGAATACTTATATATAGTTTGAGAGTACTTTTTTTATGCTAAAGGATATGCACGTTTTCCTTGAATCCACAGCTCATTCATGGAAAAAATTAGATAGATGGTTTGGTTATTTAATGATTGAAATTTGCACTAGTGCAAGTTTTATAGCCCAAGCCAACGGGTGGCTAGTCCATCCAATGAGTCACCCATATTGTGTGGCCAAAGGCATGGTTTGAGTCCCACTAACTACATGTTAGATGGATTTATTTGTAGTTTTTTTTTTTTGGAATTTGTTATGTAGCTAGTCTAACGGATGTGGCACTATTTTCACCCGAAATGACTTTGCTGCAAGACCTTAAGTAGCTAGCCAATCAATTAGTTCTTAATAGAAACTTGCATCTGATGATGTCCATGAAAAATTCATGACCGGGTAGTAAGCATGCATGCATGGACGGTAGTGTAGACTAGGGATGAAAACAGAACGGAAATTTTCTGACCGTTCCGAAAAAAATAGAAACAGAAGCTCTTTTTTGGAAACGGAAACGGAAAGTATCTGTACAGAAACGAAAATGGAATTTTTTTTCGGAAACGAAAACAGGAGGGCCAGTTCCGATGGAAACGGAACGAAAATTCCGTGTAAGGCTATTCGGAAATTCCGAACTTTCTGAAGACTCTGAGTCTCTGACTCCCGAGTGCCGAAGCTCAACTGCGGAGGCCCAAAGCCGAACCAGCGAACCCTAGCTCCCAGACACCTCTCCGGCCTCCCGAGTCCCGAGTCTGCGGCACCGCCCCCACCACACCGCCTTGGCTCCCCCGATCGGCGTTCCTCCAACGCGCTGCCCTCCGACTGGAGTTTCTCCACCGGCGCAGCTACTACCTGAGGGCGTTGCTAGCGTCCCTAGCCTCTGCAGCTCCGACCGTGCAGAGGCCATCACCGACGACGGCGTCCCACGCCAGGATTTACCTCTGGGTTGCCGAGGCCGAGCGATCAACCGCCGAGGTCGAGCGATCAAGGCCATCCTCTGAACAACCAAGAAAAGGTTCTTCCTTGTTCTCCACCCCACGCCGCCGAGGCCGAGCACATCAAGGCCACTAGTTGTTGGTAGAACTGCATCGAATCTGGTTCGCTCTATTGCTGCAATGAAAAACGGTGTTGCTCGAGCTGCTCCGGCGGCTTCGCAGCGCTTGAGTACACGGTTGGAGTTCGCGGTGAGCAGCCTCCGGAATTCTTGTGAATTAGGCCTCAAGGTTCAGCACTTAACTTTGTCCCCCAACTTGATGTCTTCTTAGACTTGATTAAAGGTCCTTGCTCATTTTGTGTCAAGTGGTCACTGGTGCCGGTTTATTATTTAGCTCTTAGTCGTTGTTGGTGAATTTCCCATTGCAATGCTATTTCAGTTGCGAAAGGAAGTTTGGCGTTTATCCACCCACCTCTGTGAATGAGTATTAGTTTTACGACTGCCATCTAACGTAATTAGTGCTGAGTGTCTGATTGTGTAGGTATTTCTTTCTTCTTTACTAAAATGATTGATCAAAGTGGATTGTCATTGTTGCCTAGTATTGCTTAGCTCGTGCCTAGAGGTGAATGCCAACAATGCATATTACTCTGGTTTGATATATGTCAGAGATAGGATGAATCATTGCATTTCAATGGTATCGCTAGCTGCCTGTGACCCAAAAATGTTATCTTTTGTTGCATTTGAAGTTTCCTAACAATGTTTGTAAGAGAAGTCTACTTGGAAGAGCGATTTGAATTAGTTACAATACTACAATCCTACAACAAACAGACCTTTTTTTTACATGATTTTAGCATCGATGAAATCATTTGGACTTTTGAGCTTGCTTTCTATTACTTTTGGTGTAGCTTTCTAGAATTTATGAGGACTGAATTGGCTAGCGTTCTTACAGATGGAGCTTCCAGAGTGGGTTGACGTTGTCAAGATTGCAAGGTTCAAGGAGCTCCTGCCCTGGTATGACCCTTAGGGATGTAATCGGATCGGATACAGTCGGATATTGTTCATTCCGTATTTGTATCCATATTTTTTATCGAATACGAAGTCGGATACGAATGGTGTCGGATGTGAATACGAATGCGAATAATACCGGATACTATCACTTACGAATACAAAGCTTAATCTGATGGATTCAATACGGTACGAATATTTTAGCCGGATAATACACTTAAAATATAGATCATTTATTGCACATGTAACATACTAAATGGTAGATTACTTATGAGTTATGAATAATTATTGACAAAATGTGAAGAAAATAGTACAAGAATTTACTATAGTTGTATTGTACATAATTAAGAATTAATAATGAATGCACTAGAGATTATATAAAAGCTAAATGTAGAGTCATAATAGAATTATCAAGATTTTATTCAAAGACAATGGCACTGGCAAATTAGAAGTCACAAACTAGTAAGGTAAACATGATAGAATTATATAATACCATCGAGTCGAAGCGGGACGAGGGCCGCATCTTGGTTGGACCATAGGTGGTCATGGGCTACTGACCTTCACGGGTCAGAGTGCACGGATCACGGTGGCTATGGCTTACAGGATGCGGCTATGGCCAGCCAAGATATACCGGATCGCCGGTGCCTCCTCAACTCAAGCCACTCAGCTCAGGTAGGTTTTGTTTGGATTGGGGATTTTAGAGAAGAGAGACTATCAGACTAGTAGAGAATAGAGATAGGGAAAGAGAGCACGAATGATGGATTGGGAATTTTATGTTTTTGGTTTTGGGTCTTTGTGTGGTAGTGTCGCATTGTTTTCGCTTTTGGCTTGGCGCCAGGACAAGCTTCTGAAGCACGGCTAACGCCGTAAATTTTGGTTTGGCACCGCACTGGCGCTGTGGTGCACTTGGCGTTGGCATTTTGGCGAAGGGCGCTGTGGTACTTGGTAGAATGGTAGTTTGTACTTGGCACTTGGCAGTTGGCACTGGTACTGGTAGAGTACCAAGAGTAGTATTGGTACACTAGTACTAGTGCCTCTAGACTCTGGTGATTGGTGCTCTTTGATTGGAGAGTTACAGACTCACAGTCTTGGAGAAGTCTTTAAAGTTTTCGGATAATATCCATATTTTATATCCGGATATTGTCCGATTATAAACTCGGATATTCCTGTATCCGTCGGATAATTACTATCCGTATCCGTATCCTTATCCGAGATAACTATCCTTATCCATATCCGTATCTGGAAAATTCTTCGAATATCCGAAAAACTATTCAAATCGCTATCCGAATTGATTCGATCGGTCGGTCGGTCGGAAAATATCCGTTCCAGTTGCACCCCTAATGACCCTGGTACTACATTAGGGCTGGTGAGGTATCCTGTATAGGCCAGCATACAAGGTGTATCCTCTTCACAAAGTCTAGCGTCACACATGCATGGCGTGGCGCCACACACATACGTATCTAGTTTTCATTCAAAGTTGTTACATTTAGATTTTTAGATAATGTGGGGACCCGGATTACCAAATCCAAACCCTCTGCGTTTCAACCGCTTAGTCTGAGAACAGCTAGCGACACATCAAGATGATGATGATAACACGTACATATCATAAAGTAAACAACGAGTAATAAGCAAAAGAGTGTAACAACATCATCACCTTATTATAAGTATGGAGCCTTACGGCTTAAGTGAAAATGTAGCAATAAAATGTAGAACAAAAAGAGCCAATCAGTGTGCCCACAGGCAACCGACTGGGGTACGCTCCCTAGAAGATCGAATCATCATCCTCTTCATAGTCCTCTCCACAGATGTCGAACGGTGGATCGCAGGCTCTTGGATAGCCGCTTCTCCCATCATCTGCTTTATGGAATAAGTAGCCCCGCAATGAAACGCGAGGGTGAGTATGCAACATACTCAGCAAGTCTTGGAACATAATGCAATAACTAAATGCAAGGTTTGAACAAAGGAAGCATATAGGGTTCATTTGCATAAAGCGAAATTGAAATTTAAATACAAGTAATAACTTCATAAAGCAGCATTTAACAAAAATGTAAATAGCATAATTAATTAAATTGAAGTATAACAATTTTCCAGGTTCCAACTACCTGGTTGGCTCTAGCCGCCAAACTAAATCCGGGAGCTTTAGCAGTCATGATTCCCAACCACATTTTCATTTGAAACCAAAACATCATTTTTCCATTTAAAACCAAAACCGTAAAAATCTACTATGTGAAAGCTGCCCACGCTGTTCTTATCCGTGGGCACGGCTACTCAAGTAGTTTTTAAGACTCTGCAGAGCTGGTACACTTTACCCACACGACATGATCAACCCTTGTCGCCATGCAATTAACACACTTCCTTTGGTGTGTTCGGCAGGGAGATCATGACAAGACCTTTACAATGCATAATACCGCTATCGACTACCGCTAAGGTTTCACATTGTTAGAGCATCCCACCCAGTACAGAAGCCCCCTCTTGCGCCTTGCAAGTACCATCCCGGCAAACCGCACAACCCAATGGCGAAGTCAAATAACGATACATGCAAATTACTTAGCCAGTCGCACCCATATAGACATGTGGTTGTATTTGTATAGCATGGCCTATGGTAACACACCGACAATCCTTAATTGACTAGGGCGACAATCACATTCCAAAATTTTGTGCATCCCGCACCCGCCATTCAACCAATTCCGCCCCGGTCTAAATCATTTTTCACTTTTAATTTCAAATTAATACCGGCAACACCAATTGCCATAATTTCCACAATTCATTTTGACTCAAGAATGAAATCATTTCCATAATGGTAAGGTACCGACGTGATTAAGCATGGCTAAGCATTTTTCTACCGTCCCATAACAAAATGATTACCATTAATTACAATAATTAGTTTTCCTAAGGTGTCAAAGGTTGTCAAGTTGAATATCAATGTGGCATAACAAAGTAGGAGTATAGCTAAGCATTAAAACAGTATTTAAAGTATGATACGCAAATAATAAGCATGCAATAATTTAAAGCAAAGTAACATTTTCATAAACTTGGGTTCAATATGGTCAAGGGAGACTTGCCTTCAACCTCTCCCGCTGCTGCTACCTCCGCTGGATGCTCCTCTTGCTCAACCGCTGCGTCGTCTACACGCGAAACACGCAAATCGAGGCAAAAATAAATAAATCAAAAATAAATAAAATCCAAAAATTCAAAATAAATACACCAACAGATAGATCTTGATTTTATATGAATTTAGAAATTTGAATCGTTCGAATCGGAGTTCGAATGGAGGAGAACGGGGCTTCTGAAGTTTAAATGGGAGAGAAAATCAGAAAATACTAGAGGGTGACACGTGTCGCTACGCGATTGGCTGGAAATTCGGATTTTCGGAATTATCAGCGATTAAACGGAATAAATTACATCGCTGACATGCGGGCCCCATGAGTCAGTGACTTGGTCCATGTGCACCCGGATCACAATTGAATGCATGGGCGACGTGGCTGAGGTAGGTGATGTGGTGTGCACATGGCAAACATGTGGCGTGTGCGTGGCAAACATGTGGCGTGTACGTGGCGGTGACATAGCGATGATGTGGCGCGGACGCAGCGTGTACGTGGCACCACATGGCCGTTTAGGTGTTGATGTGCCGTGACACGGCGACAAGACGTCGCTGACAGGGACGGCGACGTGGATCCAAAGCCGATGTGGCGTTGTTGTGGCATCTACGCAATGGACACAGGGCAGCCACGCGGGCGGCTGCAACGACGTGGCGACGTCGTGGCAACGACGTGGCGCCACGCGGCGTCATCTAGACAGGTACAAGAACAATCTGGCGGGGAGAAAAAGCTGTGCGGTGAAAGGGTTACCGAGGAAGACGTGACGAGTTTCGAGCCGTGGATGAACGATCAGACGGCGATAAGCTTCCGAAGAAAAGACGACAAGGCGGCGGCGCTACTCCCCCGGTGTTGAAGAAGACGATACCGAAGACGGCGAAAGAGAGGTCATCAGCGATCGGTTTTGAGTGGAAAAGATGAAGATCAACATGACGAATCTAATGGTACCAAGAACACGGGTGAAGACTCACCGAAGAAGATGCAAGAGGCGGCGGAAGACTTCAAGCATGGCCGCCCAACCCGGTGAGGTCACGTGAGCACTACAAGGCATCCCAGACGATGAGAGAGGAGGGGAAAGAGGCGGCGCGGAGAGGAGAGCACGGCACGGAAGTCGGAGTGGCCTTAAATAGGCTAGGGTTATGGAAATAGCACGAGAAACGAGGTTGGTCGGGCGGCGCCATCATTGCGCGGCGGCTATTCAGCGACGTGGCTGCGTTGATGACCAGGGATCGGATCGGACGGGCCGATCTAGGGTTTCATGGTCTGTGTTGAAATGATTCGGCGAATGGCACTGCTGGATTGATATCACGGCCGAGGTTCACTTTGCCTAGGGTTTACTACCGATTGGCTATGCTATATGAAAAGGTTACGACACTGTGGACAGATCGCCTATTTGAAAGAATTCGGCCCGGAGAAGAAAAAGAGTTTGGAATTTATTTCCGAATTAAATAATTCCATAAAATCCGAATAAACTTCAATAAATCCGAATAAATAACAAATAAATTCGAAAAAATCCCCCAAAAATACAGAAAAATCCAATGAATCACGAGGAACCCAAATAAAATAATAAATAATTAATTTGAGTTATAGATTACTCCAATTAAATCCATTTTGACTTTGAAAATTAAATTTAAGCTGGATTAAATTCGAATAACATTTCACGGGTTCAGATTTTGAAATTCAACTCAAATAAAAGCCAAAAATGGAATGTTACAGATAAAGGATTAATATCCGGTCTTTGCAAAGTGCATACAACCGATTTTTACAAAGATCCCAGCTATAGAGCTGACATGAGAAGAGAACAAAGGGAATATAAAATCAAAAGCAAATTCTATAGTTGCTTCGCCATCCACTCTTGGCAAAGATATCCAAAGCCACCACCTCCAATGCCCTGTTTACCAATCGAATGATCCCCTGTTGTTCTCAAGTTGCAATAGAGCCCAAAACCGCAGCCAATATGTTCCCCTGAAGATAGCCTGTATAAAAGAAGAGTATTGCTTGTTCTCAAAGATTATATCATTGCGAGTGCACCAAATAGCCCATAATAGAGCAGCACCTCCCACAAGAATAAGTCTTTTTACACTTTTCTCAAGGCCTGTTAACCAGCGACCAAGCATATGGGACATAGACTTCGGCGGTAATAAACCAGTAGCAATATACACAATTCACCAAATAGTTTTTATGTGTTGGCAACCAAAAATAAATGTCGATTGTCTCATTACAATTGCGTAAACAACATTTTTATTTCCATCCCAATTTCGTTTAACTAGATTATCCTTTGTTAAAATTACTCCTCGTTGCAAATACCAGAGGAAAATTTTAATTTTTAAAAGAAGTTTCAACTTCTAAATGAATTTATCGGTGAAAGGGGTGTCCTGGTTCAATAAATAAACATACATAGACCGCATAGTGAACTGTCCATATCGATGTAAACCCCAGAGAAAAATATCCCTTTAGATAGATCATGTACTATGTTATTGTGGAATTTTTCGCTTTCGTTTCCGTATCCGCTCCGTTCCGTTTCACATATATTTTCGTCACTATCCGTTTCTGGAGTTTCTGATTTCGTTTCCGTTACCGATAAAAAAATGTAGAAACAGAAACGGAACAACTATTTACCGACCATTTTCGTTCGTTTCCATCCCTAGTGTAGACCGACAGTTCTTGAATTATTCGCCCTCCACACGTCAGCCGGCTGGCATGCAATACTTTTTCCCTATCCGATTTGGGCTCTCCAGCTCTATACATCAACGTGTTATATTCAAACTCTCTTTTTTACGTAGCATGTTAGAAGTAACATATGATACTTAATCCAGGCCATAGATTAGATCAATATGGAAATTAGATGGCCAAGATATTTTGTTTTTCAGATTATTATGGGAAATTCTAGGTATTTTTCTTCATTCCGACTAATTGAATAACTAGAAATTTCTAATTAGAGGTTCTTTTTTCCAGTTAGATTATTGTGGTAATTTCTAGTTATTTTTCTTTTCACTGATTAATACGGTAGTTTATAGTATTTTTTTCTTTATTAATTTTTCTTTTTTTTGAGGCGTTAATATTTCTTTCCTAACACAACCTAATGTGTTTTGTTCTTTTGATGTCTCAACAAAAGCTATAAATCTCATTAACCGGAAAAGATGTTAAATGAATCGGAAAAAAAGACGTCTTGGCCATAAAAAAATCTTAAATGGTGTAATATATGGCTTATATTAAATACAACAATCGATACAACTAGGATAGTTTTCGCGGCGTAACACGCCGCACGCGTTGTTTTTTCGCAGAACAAATTTTTTTTTGCGGCTTTTTTTTAAATTGTCGAGAAAATAAGCGAAACGGCTGAAAGGATACAAACGTAATCACGTTTTTTTCGTATCTATCTAGGATTCTCTTACGAAGGGTCCGCGATTGTACTAAATCAAAAAGGTCCTTTTCGTGCTAAATCTCAAATTATTTACGTGCTTTCTCCCCTGTTTGACTTTAAAAGTTGTAGGGAGAAGACATGCTGCCAAAAGTAAAATGTCCTCAATCAAATGCAAGAGAAAATGTACGACCCCCTGAACATATGTCGTAGGTGCACGCAATCCTACATATATAAGTGGGCAAGTAAAAAAGATGTGGTAGAAGAAAAAGTTAGGAAACATTTTGTCGCTAAGGGATGTATTCAGAGTAGTCACCCTGTGGACAAACAGGAAAGAAAATAGAAGGGCGCTTCTAATAAGATCTGTCATGAAAATTATCCTCATTAAAAGTATAAACACATTCATATAAGGGAACGTATCCTGTGCACATAAATATTTGGTGAAAAAATAAGAAAAGTTTAAATCTAATTATGGATGTATCATACATATAAATTTTATGATCAAATTCCGTCCTATGATAGTTATAAAAAACAAATTTGATCATGAACAGAACTATTCCCTGCTCATGATCAAGTTTGTCTTTTTATTACTCTTAGCACAGGACGAATTTGATCATGAAATTTTATATGTAGATGGGGTAAGCTGATATGTACATCCATGATTTTTTTCAGAATTTTTGAAACTTTTCTTAGTTGGTGTGCACGGTGTGTACACGAAGGCCTCGTGCACAGGATAATGCCCTTCATATAAAATGCCATGACCAAAGCTACATATAAGAGGACGTGCCAATGTTCAAAGCGGCCTATACTACATCCAGTCACAAATACATGTCATTTTGGACATCAATGTGGCCTCCAAAATACAAATTTGACCACTAATTTCTTTGATAATATATTTATAAAACCCAAAAATTATAGTATTATGTAAGTACTTTTTGAGACAAATCTACAACCATATAATTTTTCATGTATTCAATTTAAATACTTAAAAATATATTGATGGTCAAGGTTTTGAAAGTTTGATTGCACTTATGTCCAAAACAATATGTATTTGTGATTGGACTAAGTATTATTGAACAATGGGAATAAATATAATTAGTCAACCTATGTGGACCATCCGGTAAGAATGGTATGGACCAATTTTAACATAAGAGATCACCATCTATATATTAACGGTATGTACATGTTTGAGTTGAAATAGAATAATTAAGAAAGGATCTAAAAGTATTGTGGCATCCGAATATATGTAAAAATTGATACAAAAGTAAAATATATGAAGATTATACATTAAATTCAAGAAACAAATATACAAACATTCGGGGTTACAAGTTCTAAAGGAAAATTTGCATCAAAACATACATAGAATGAGAAAAATGGAGACTACAAATATATATAAAAATAGGACCACCTCCAACTAGGGATGAAAACGGATAGTAATTCGGATATCAATTTTTTTGTCTTTGTTCTTCAATGGGAAACAAATAGGATATAGAATTTTCTATCCGAATTCATATTCTTGTTTGTGGTGTTGAGCTTATTCAAATTCATAAAAAATGAACCTCAAATTCATTATATATTTATTTAAATGATAGAAACAAAATTCGGATATCAATCGGATACGGATTCGATATTTTTTCACCTTTTATTTATGGGAAGCAAATAATGCGTAGTTTTTTTATCTAATTTTATAATCTTATTTTTTATAATGAGCTTGCTAAAGTGTTAAAAATGAAAACCAAAATCGTTATATATCTATTTAAAAATATCGAATTTGTTCAGAAATTCGGATATCCGTTTTCATCCCTACCTCCAACAACCCCCCCAACCCACCAACAAACAAAAAAAGTTGAATCCCAAATTCCAAACATATGCAATCTGAACGAAATTAACAAGCGCTAATCAAAGATGAATAGTAAATATATTCTTTTTCATATCTTTCAAATGTGACTGAGTTTGGTATTCAAATTTTACATGGTTGTAGAAGCTCACATCCCATAGCTATGGTAAATTTTTAAGAATTTTTCAGAACTTGTACATATAGTTTTTACGGACTTTTACTACTAAATAACTAAAAAACTACATGTAAAAACTATATGTAAAAGTTCTGAAAACTTCTCAACAAATTTCCATATTTAGGGAATGTGAGCTTCTATAGCTCTATAAAATTTGAATACCAAACCCAGTCGTATTTGAAAGATATGAAATTAACAAGTGTTAATCAGTGATAAATAGTAAATTTGTCAATAAAAATTTATGGCTAGAAAACATATTCTAGTACAAACAATGAAACACATTACCTAATTAGTTTTGCCACGTACTAATAGGCTTAGTCAATTGGGACAACGTATTTACTAGCCGATTTTGTGCATCATGTACAGAGTTAAGTGGCACTTTCTACAATTGGTGAGTAGACTACACACACTATAGAATTATATATGTATATATATATATATATATATATATATATATATATATATATATATATATATATATATATATATATATATATATATATATATGTATGTATATGTATGTATCGCACGTATATACGTGTGTGTATATATACTAAAAATTACTTAAAGAGGTTATGAGATAATGAAACCCAAGCTAGGGATGCATGGGTTGATGACCGTGTATTTAATTTGTACAAGCCCTTTCGGCCATATAAATATAGCTAGCTCGAATTAATACTACTCTTTTGTATATGCAGCTGCAATGGAAGACCAAGACGGCGCAACTCGTGTGTAGTATTTGCCACCGTGCGGTACCATGAGATTTCTCCTTGATTCGTATGTTTTCATCTGGTTTACAGTTTTTTTTAGTTTTTTTTTCTTTTGTGTTTAACTGTTTATGCATGCCACAAAATGAAGGGAACATTTCTCCCTCCTCTCCATTTTTATTTTCCTGTTTCATGGTTGCCCAACTGAATCGGCTAGCACAAATTGTTCTAGTATATAAGGCCCAGGCCCAAATAAAAAAAATGGTTGCCCCTTATAACAGGTTACATATCGGCAACATATCCTGTGCACACAGGCCTTCCCGTGTACACACCGTGCACACCAACTAACAAAAGTCATGAAAAATTCTGAAAAAAATTGTAGATATACTTCATAGATTACTCTACCTATGTATAAAATTGTAGGTTCAAATTCATTATATATGTAACATCCCGGCGCCCAACGCACCGCGAATGCTACCAAAAGACTCTAAATGACGCTTACAACACTCCGGAACCACTCTTGCCCAGAGTGTTCCCAACAAGAATTCAAAAAAAATAAAAAAATGCGTCAAGAAGTTCAAATGACCTAAGGACTCAACGAACGAGTCAATAAACCTTTTACCTCTAATAAAAGGTTGACACTGACCTTGAAACTCTCTAAACTAGCTTAAAACTAAGTCACCAAAATTTAAGAAATTTCGGCATGACCTCTCTAGACAGTAGGACATCCACTCAGCAGACAGAAAGCAATTGCGTTTATGATATCATTCTAGCAGTCCTTAGTTAATCATTCACACATCCAATGTAACTTAAGAACTACACCACGCATTTAACGACATATTACAATCATAATCAATACAACTAGGCTTTACAAATCGATTAAATGGTTTGGTGCAAACGTGTTTGTGCTACTACTCCCCATACATGCCGGTTTCAATGTACCGCAACAACACAACAAACAAGCGTGAGTCAATGACTCAAAGAAAGTACGGTGAGTAACAATTCCAATTTAGCATAAGTAAAACAAGAGCTTGACCATAAAAGCAAGAAGGACAAATAAGCAACATCCGGACAATACGATTTATACCCATTTAAAGCAATAACTTGACTATATAAGAAAATTATCATAATTCAAACCATTAACTTGATAATAAACCCACCAATGCAAAAAAACAAGCACTACTTAACTCTAAGTCACAATGTTTCTAATCAACTACCCTTTTCGCCACTCAAACCATTTTCATCTATTGCATTTGAGTTTATAACTCGACTTCACTCCACAATATTCATACAACATAATTCGCAGGCAAAGAAATGCGCTAATCCATCAAATTCAATTCAATCTCCTTTTGGGTTGAATCCACGACTCAACCTTCAATTACCCTAATCACCATCCATATGACACACCATTTACCACCACACTCATTATTAAAGATGCAATGCACATGAATGCTCATTTCCATACACGCATCGGAAGATCGCCGAGTGCCCACCCGGTGTGCAGGCACTCACGCCCTTCCATCCCGCAGATGGAAGGTGCCTACTTTCTGTCTCGCTCCCATTCACCTCGATGAATGGGACTACGAGGTAGGACTTTCGTGTTCACTACGTGTGAACACAGAGGCCCGTGCATCGTAATGGGTCGCTCTTCCATTATGAATGCACAAATGCAATTAACACGTAATGAAATGCAACCTTTCATTCATTGTTAACACTAGCATTACTATAACCACATACATATATAAGCATATATGTAAATACATACATATACACATAGACACAAGACATCACCAATGTATGCACTCACATAAATAGGCTATCGTTGAACCCACATTTCCACCAAAGACAAACAAGCATACATATATACACACCAAATTCAGCAAAACATTGATTCAGACTCATACTAATTCCATTCCCAGACGGGCACGCTAAGTACAATTTTGTAAATTAACCACGCTCCCATACTCGCTACTCACCGCAAATATTACCAAAGATACAAAGAACTTACCAGATTAAGGCTTACTAGTGACCACTGAACCCAATAGTTAATCACGCCCTCAAGGGACGATCACCAATATAACTCATACTTGCCAAAATCATTAGAAATTAACCATGAACAAATAAATAACAATGAACAATCACAATTAGGCACACTACTGTTGTACTTGCCTTTTACTCGGCAGTGAGGCAACGCTGGTCGAGACCACCCCAAGACACTCTTCTTAAGCTTGCACCGATGGCCGCCATCCAATGAAGTCAAAGAGAAGGGCAGATTAGATATGGAGCAAGAAGACCACCGCCTCTCGCTTTTAATCTTCTCCTACTACTCCTTTTATTACCAATCACTAGAGATAAATACTAATCACTATATATATATATATATATATATATATATATATATATATATATATATATATATATATATATATATATATATATATATCTTTAATCAACAATTCAAACAACTTGAAAATCTAGTATGAGTAAAGATTGAAGACTAATTTAATAACATACATCGCCGTTATTCATGACATTCACATTGCGCATCATACCTAAACCTTGGTTAGGAACTAGAGGTCTAGAAGCATTTACTTGAGTAATGCAATGACAAGCATATTATGGTGCTTATGGAATCCTAAAAGTTTGAAATAACAACATGACTGTTCTCACTCATCTTTAGTCATGTAATCACTACATGTAAACAATTTCCGCTTTTAATAATTACAAGAGTAACATACAACAAAAGCAAGATAGTGCCATGCTTAATTCGGGAGTGATTACAATTAACATAATACTAAGGTAAAAATAAACCATAAACCTTTTATGTGCTTTACCCGCACATTTTAAACCACGATACAAGCCCAACATAGGACCATTTTCATCGCACCTCATTACTAGCATTTCTATGAGCACTAAACATTGAATCAAGGAGCAAAGAGTAGGATCGCTAGCAAGAATAAAAGACTTTTGCTAAATCACAACACACAAGAGCTATGAATAAAAGCATATGCAATCTAATGATGAGTAACCATCTCATGAAGCTAAATTTGGACATGAATCACATAATGAAATCTATAACCATGTCTACACATCTATACAAGCATCACGTGCATACACAACTCTCTCAATTCTATGCTTCAAAACATCAAGACACCCAAACCACTAAAGAATCCATTTCTAATAATCACGATAAGGATCAATACTCAACACTTAATCATGCACACATGAATCATCGACACAAAGACAAGCATGCAAAATCAAATCATTCTCATAAAAACCCTAGCTAGGCATTTCATCAAACACGTGACATGCACAAAAAGACCAAATGCCACAAACTCAATTGGTTGAGCTCTCACCACAAGGAGGCAAGGGGGAAGGGCGTGGCTGCTGCTGGAGCGACTACCGGCTGCTATGTGGCCGCCGCTGCCGAGCCAGAGGGCGCCAACCGCCGCTTGCTACTTTTGCCGCCTCGAGGGGGAGCACCGGAGGAGCATGGCGCCCGGGATGGCTCACAGGAGTGGCACCAGGGACGACGACGGCACGGGCAAGCGGCAGAGCTGGGAAGAAGGGCGCCTGGGAGAATCGGGCGCCACCAGCAGAAGTCAAGCCTGGGCCGTCAGCAGGAGCTCTGGCCACTGAATCGCCACTGCAAGGATTCGGCGGTTGCAGCAAAGACTTCTGGCAGTGGGCAAGCCTTCAGGAGCAAGAATCAAGCCTCACCATGGCGCAGGAGGCCGAACAAGGAGATGGGAGGTGTCAGAGTGCTTTGGGGAAAAATCTTGCCCAGGAGAATGAATATCAGCCACAAGAAAATAGAGGAAGAGAGAGAGAGGGATGGGGTTAGGAAAAAGTTGGTGGGGAGGGAAATTCCGAAAATACCCCTCCCAACCAAAATTTTTCTCTCGCAATACTACAATATATCAAGAGTTAAAAAAAAGAGAAAATTCTAACTAATTTAAAGAGTTTAAACTTGTCAGAATTTTCTCTTTTTTGTAACTCTTGATATATAATGAATTTGATCTTGAAACTTCATACATAGGTAGAGCAATCTATGAAGTACATCTAATTTTTTTTTCAGAATTTTTCGTGACTTTTGTTAGTTGGTGTGCACGATGTGTACACGGGAAGCGTGTGTGCACAGGATATATTGCCTTACATATCATAGATTTTATCATATGTTTCAATCGGCTCTCTGTCTCAATTTATAACTCATGGTGGGTTTATGAAACCAATAGGCAGGTTTGTGGTTGTGGTGCTACTCACCGTGCTGAAGGGTGTGTTTGGTAGAGTTTCAGCTTTATCAGATTCCTAGATCTAGTGGAGCTGGGTATTTATAATTCCACCAGATCCGTGGAGCTGGAGCTGTGAGTACATTAAGAATATTTAGATGAATCATCTTGTTTACATTTTAGATTAAAAATATAAACTTAATTCACTTTATTTTAGCTTATAAGTTTCAGATCTCAGAAGAAGTTGGGATCTAGAGCTCTACCAAACAGGCCTTCAGCTAGGGTGGTTTGGGGGGAGGGGGATGTCTAAATTTGAAGCAATCGGCTAACATATTACAACAGGGAAAGTATACGGTAAAAGTAGGCATGCAGTGAAATCATGAAAATAAGTAAATAGAGATGTTGGATTGAACTTGAATAATTCAGATCTAGATAGAATTCTACCTCCTTACTTAAATACGTTTTACACATAACTCCTAGAAAAATTACAAAATTCTATACCTTAAGTGGAGGAGGTGGGATTCCACTTAGATTTAAACTATTCAAATTTAATCCAACGTCTCTATGTAACTACTATCATGGTTTCATTATTAGTCTACTTTTATCGTATACTTCCTCTTACAACCATGTAGGAGTTGCAAAATTGAATAACACACCTCTATGCTCTACATGGTTTTCCCATAATTCCAAGCCTTGGTTATCCTGAACCACTGATGTACTTTTTTTTAAAAATCTAACTCTTTTCGGATGAAGGTGCAAAAACGACGGTATCTTTACCATGGAAGGTGTGGTGTCACTTGACGTGTTCCTCTACTATAGCGAGGCATTTAAGGTTCATACTGAGCTCATCTTCCTCGGTAGAAATATACCAATTAATTACTCATTTAATTAATGACTTTACTTAATCAATCAAGGATCCTATATATCGACTGGTGTATGCTCGGTAGTTCTCTATTGCCGAGCATCTCCTATGTGGATTATGACACATATCGTCTATCACCGCTTTCGTAGTCAGGGATAGTAGTAGTTTTGTAAAATTCATTCACACGAAGACTAAGGGCCTATTTATGTTTTGCTTTGAATTCTCTAAAAACTGATTCTGAATTGTGATTGCAGAAAAGCTGATTTTTCAAAATCTAGAATCCAAAATAACACATGAAGTGAATTGTGGATTTAGTGTATATGGATAAGTTAGATTGTGAGAATCGGATTCTAAAATTATGCTATTTATTTTTTATTCTAATTTTAGAGGCAGAATCTAGAATAAAAAAACAAATATGTCCTAAGCTTACAAAAAAATTTGTACCGGACGGTAAAAAAATCTAAAAAAACTCACCCACCAATTTTCCGAGGCCTCGTCGTAATATCCAAGGGTGACGTGGTGCGCAAAACCGTA
Source organism: Guadua angustifolia (assembly GCA_036346375.1). Lineage (NCBI taxonomy): Eukaryota > Viridiplantae > Streptophyta > Magnoliopsida > Poales > Poaceae > Guadua > Guadua angustifolia. The sequence continues at coordinate 28,995,820 of CM070522.1, read as the reverse complement.
CCTCAGCGACAAGGCAAGGACGTGCACGCCTGTGCCAGCACTCGAGTCGAAGCCGTCTTTTCAGCCTCTGCATTTTTTTGACAGGCTCAGGCATCGACATTCGACCCCTGCATTTGAACGAGTATCGGGATTCAAATCTCGGTTGACATTTTCAAGGTCGTTAGCGTTGAGATTTCGAAATTTTAAATAAAATATAAAAATTTAAATTTAAATTCAGTTTTTTTTACCGAAATTTCTGATATTTTGTTCGGAATTGCCAAAATCTTGACGAGATTTGCCGAGATTTTGGTGAAATTAAACCGAGCAAAAAATAGTTTAAATAACATAAAAAAAATTGAAGTTTTTTGTGGAGGGTTCTAACATATCATTAATATTGCCATAAAAATTTCAAATGATTATCAAGTATGAAGAATTATTAAAAATTCTGATACATTACTAATATTTTCATAAAATTTTTAGATGATTATCAAGCTTCAAGAAATTTTAAAAATTCAAACAATGTTACAGTCCTATAAAAGTCTTACTGGCAAACTTGAACCAAATGAAAAATGGTCCAAACCATATTATAAAATTTTATATTTTTTTGTGGATTATCCTGGTGTATTATAAATATTTTAATAAAAGTTTTAGATGATCTTTAAGAATTTTCAAGAATTCTGACAGTGTCACGTTCTGATAAAAGCCTAATGATCAATACATAGATTTGCTTGAGCAACCAAAAAATGGTTACAATTTTTGAAACTTTTAGAAAAGAATGCTAATGCAATTCTTAAGCTCTCATAAAAATTATGGATCATGATCACCCACTAGTGAATTTATAAAAATCTTACAATATTATCTTTGTGGTTTTATTTTTGAAAGATAACAAATAAAGTTCAATGTATCTATAGATTTGATTGAGTAAATATTTGAGAATGGTTCTTAGGCCATTCTTAAGCCCTCTAATTAAAAATTTTGGATCATGTTCATACTCAAGCAAATTTACAAAATTCTGGCAAAGTTACTTTTTTAGTTATGTACAATCTATTTTCTATTTTTTAAAGATAACAAATAAAGTTAAATTATTTGTGATTTTTATGTATGATGCTATTCTTCTAAAGATAGTACTATATTTTTTTTAGAGCATGACCAAGCTTGTACAATTTTATACAAATCTGACAACGTTTTTGCCAAAATTTTAAAATATATAAAAAATTCGGTTTTTCAACAAATTTTCGTGGAAGATGACTTTCTTATGGTTTATTGGCCAAATCTGATCAAATCCAGTCAAAAAAGTCAAATTTTGATCAAATTACCCGATATTTGGTGAAATCTCATTGAATTTTTCGAGATTACTGTAGAAATTTAGTTTTAAATTTTTTTTTTCATCCGGCTAGGATTTTGAATTCTGTTCTGGTCGGAATCCAAGATCTTGATCGATATTTCTATAATCTGGCCGGTTTTTAGAACCTTGGTCCTAATAACCGCAAGTTCCTTTTCACCCCTCAGCATTTGAACCAAAGAACGGAACTAGTGAATGTACTTTGCTGTGCTGCTACGACCAGGCCAGCCATTCCCCTGGCCTTTTTTTCACCTGGCGATTGGACCCAACACAACACCATGCTGTCGTTCGTTGCTTCCTAGCTTCCCATCCATCCGGCGCACGTCGTGGTGAGTACGCCCTCGCGTGCAGACAAAACGGGCAGCACGCCTACGGCCCTACATGGAATTGAACCAGCAAGCAAGCGAGCGAGCGATCGACGACGCACGAAAAGAGCTGACAAAGGTATCGCGTCCCATCGGAAACGCGCGGGAAGGAAAAGCCGAAGAAAAATGGATCTGCCCCCAAACTTGCGAAATTTTGACTGTATTAGCCCTCTATATTTTTGTTATTTTTAAAAATAGCCTCTGTCAAACAGAAATGACGAAAATAGCTCCTTTGTGTGTGTGTGCCGTGCTCCCCGACGCTGCAAAATTTTTCGGAATTCTTTTATGCCCTAGGCCCACCTTGCCGCGCCGGGGAGACGATACTCTCGCCGCAGACCGCTCCCACACCAAGATCTGCATGTAGCACAGCCGTGAGGCGCTTAAGCCGCTTAGCTTGCTGGCGCAAGAAGACCTCTGAAGACTCTGAGCCGCACCAGTGCCTTGCCACATGCCCCAAATTTCACCCCCTAGTTGCCATGCGTCAGCTCTTGAAGACGGCCCCGGCAAAAGCAGTGTCCGTCAACACATCATTTTGCTTTACATTACATCCGTCCATCTCGTCTGCACGCTGAAAGCATCGACCGGTGTCCGCTTCTCTCAAGTATGGGCTCAATCTCCTGCTATAAATTAAAACCACTGTGATGGTCAGGGGCGGAGCCAGGATTTCGGGTTAGGGGGTGCCACGTGGACCAACCAAAAATTATTATAGCACACAATTACTCTTTAAATATACAAAACTTAGAAATTCAAATATACACATAATTACTAATTACTAGCTAATAAATTCAAGTATACACACGACCAAACAAAACTTAGTTAAAGGGGGCCACGGGGACCAACCAAAACTTAAAAATTCAAATATACACACAATTACTAATTAATAAATTTTATTTTCATTTGCACCCGCCCTTGTTCTCAACAACCTTCCAAGCTTGATTATTCGCAGATGCTGACTGAGTAATTAAGCTGCCATTTTACCCTAGCCAGCTCTATAACGATCGAACTCTCCACTAAGTATACATTTCAACTGTTCCTTAAGATATATATACTTGTAGTACCTACTACGTACACTAGCAATCGGTGCTAGTACCGATCGAATAGCTAGTTTGACATTTAACTTGGCCGGAGACTCGACTTAGAACTTGATTACGATTTGAGATTGACGTACTCGATCGGTCGATTGATTAGGCGGTCATTGGCAGAGGCCACGGCCCCCGCTGGCCCCCCTCGCTCCGCCACTGGTGATGGTTTGCAACAGGCAGTCAGCAAGGGTAAGAAACCAGGGGTAGAATGAGGGAGTTCGGCATTTTTTGAGGGAGTTGAGAAAACCGAGAGCGCAAAGAGGAGATGCGGGGAGGGTCGGCAAAAAGAAACAAAAACAAAAATTTGGAATCGGAAATTCGGAGGAATTTAGTCGGTGTTTATAATTTGGTGGCATTTATTTTTAGATTACCTTTGTTTCATAATATTTGATTCGGGATTCTTATTTTGTAGGTATTCTTTAGGAAGAATATTTTGTACATTGTTTGGGCTCTAGTGATCTTCAGCACAGCTTCAGGAAGATTAGTTTGAAATCTTTGTGAATATTAGTATAATAATATTATAATATTAACATAATTAGTAGAAAATTAGTGTAACTAGTAGTACATGAAACCTCAAGATAGTACAATGAGTAGTACATGAAATGAATGTAATTATATAAATAGTATTACATGATATGACAGTAGTAATGTAATGAGTAGTACGTGAAATAGAGTACGATTGATGTGATGTTATTGCAAATAGTAGTATGTTAAATAACTATATTGGTATAATGAGTAGTTCATAAAATGATGATAGAAGGCATAAATAATAATGTGTACTTAGCGTGATTTATTGCAATTAATAGTACATGATATAACGGTATTTGTACATGTAATGACAATAATAGTGTATTTAGCGGTATGTAAAACAATGGTATATAACGTAAATAATGGCGTAATGCTAACGAAATATTAGTACGAATATTGTAATATTAGTATAGCACCAACATGATATGAAAGATTTAGTAGTGTGTACAATGGCAGTAACACTGTATAATGTATGCATAACTGTAACAATGTTCGGATAATCTTACGAGAATAATTGTGTGATTAGTACAATAATAGTACAATTAGAAGTGCATTATTTGATGGTATTAGTACATTATGTAGTACTTGAAATGACAATGTTAGCAGAATGAGTCGTGCATTAAATGACAGCAATACTACAAGAGTAAATAATACTAATAATTGTTGTGATGTTAGTGCAAATAGTATAACATCAAATAACAGTGATCGTGAAATGAGTGGTACAAGAATTGATGACACAAGGCATAAAAATGGTGGACAATTACATTAACAGTAGGAACTGAAATTGTTTTTTTTTTGCATTTTCTATCGTACTACTGATTACAGAGGTGACGAACTGTATGTTTGGATATAATGTGTGTGTGTCATTTGCTATGGTAGGTACTATATGTTGATATCCAAGATTTACTCGTATTTTATGGCGACGATGTTGTTTGAGAGGGTCTATATGGTATGTTGCTTTGTTAACATACGATATTTAGCTTTCTCACATCGGCCTGAAAAAGGCGACGGGACAGCACAATTAGACAACTCAAGAGAAGCTGCTTTGTCAGGACGATTAGACAACTCAAGAGCAGCAGCTTTGTCAATACGATTAGACAACTCATGGGCAGCAACTTTGTCAGGTCTGACAAATCTATTGGCAGCGAGTTCTCACATCGGCCTAAAAAAGGTGACTAGACTGTGTGATTCCTGCACTTTCTCAGAGCAACGTCACAACACGGTGCTTGTTGCTTTCTCAGATTGAATTGACAATTCGCGTTCAACAGTTTTATTAGGCCGACTAGATAATTTACAGGCAGCAACTTTGTCAGCTCGATTAGACTACTCACGGGCATCAGCTTTCGCAAGCTTATTAGACAACTTGTATGCAGTAGCTTTCATAGGCTGATTGGAGAACCAGCAGGCAGCAGCTTTATCAGGCTGGTTAGACAACTCACGAGCATTGGCTTTCTCAGGGTGCTTGGATAACATAATGCCACTGAAAACTTACTATAAATACGACGCAATGTCCAGCACATACATTCCACACTACATCGAGCCAACCCTCACACCGAACACCACATTCCTACCAGCACCACAGCCCCTTCACCGACGGGTTCAAGATGGCTGATTTTGCGGTGATTCTTCATAGGCGCAAGCTGCTTGCCGAGAAGGGGAAAGGCTACCCAAATGTGTCTTGCAATGATGCACCTGTGCCACCGAAGTTTCCCCACCCAGACTACAACTACGGCGAAGTTGCGTGGATAAAGCAGTCTAGACATCCCGATACCACTGCCGGGCATACTACACGTGCAGCCGGGAAATACGTGTGTTAATGCCATTTTTGTATATTCTGTGATGCGTTTTTTGGACTTCTAACTTTGTCCACACATGACACCTGGGAGAAGACGCTGCCACTTCTTCCAATGAATTGATGGCCCGGACAAGTACGATAAGGCATACTTGTCGCGTGAAGAGTACCTGCACTTCATGGATCCCCCCCCCCCGAGATATTCGAACTTGGAAGCCCGAACCTCAAACCGCGGAAGACAGATCAAAGCAACCGTGCCGAGGGGACAACAATTACCACTTGTGTGGAAGTTACTAGAGGACCAACAGGCACATTGCAAGAAGATGAAGGAGATAGCTGACAAGCGGGACAGACATAAGCGTGAGGAGAAGATCCCCTTAGAAGACCGCTATTGACCGCTATTGTTTCGATTGGTATGAGCCTAATTGAAAGGAGGCCAAGACCCTGCATCGTGCGCAATCAAAGGGTAAGGCACTGATGGATCTTTCCATATAGAATCTATGATAAGGCACTGATGAATCTTTCCATATAGAATCTATGATAATACATACGATATTTTTCCATTTTCAAAAGGCATGCATGTACCTTAGTAGTAGTTTCCGTTCATGTTTTATCTATGTCGTCACGCCATGTCTCTTTCATCATTTCCTATGCAATGTTATGTCCACGATATTGTGCTATGTATCCTAAAATTTCTATGTCAAGCTACGTGCCCTAGTCGTTTCGTAAAACATCCTATGTCATCTTCTTCCATATGAGCCATCAAACATTACTTTTTTGAATTTCCCTTAATAACTAATTGGTTTTGACAAACAAAATTAGATTATAAATTCTCTATGAAATCTCTCCATTGGTTCGAACAAACAAATTTTGATTTTAAAAATAACACCAGAGTTAGTACAACAAATGGAAAAAACAAATCGAAGTAGCCAAATATATGCAACACACTGCCTATTGTTTTGTCAACCCGATTCGACAACACACGACCCTCGCTTTCTTAGAGCGACAGACAACCCACTGTCTATCTCAGAACAAAGTGACACCATATTACCCATCACTTTGTCAGACTGATTTGATAATACACTGCAACCAACTTTGTCATACCGAAGTGAGGCATAAAACCACCATCCACCCACGCAGCACTTCTTCACTGCCCCAACCTCTACTCCATTGCAATAACAAAGTGAGGAGGCAGCTCAAGCTGTAGGAGGGGTAGATGGGAAAAACTGGGTCAAACATCACCTCGAGACCCTGACCCTTCATGATTTGGAGGCCACGGTCTTGAGACCCTGATCCTTCATGATTTTGAGGCCGCAACTTTTACCTTGAAGATACTACAATCTATGGTCCGCTAGACCCCGATCCTCCCACCCCAGATTTTCCCGTTTGAACAAGGGACTCATACAGCTTCCAACATCCAATCCACGAAAGCCAACCACTCCGCTCCCTGAACTGGCTGAAATACAAGCACGACCTCAACGTCGTTATGCAAGTTTCTGATGGGTCAGATCCCAATCCAGGCCATTGTTTCTACTGATGCCCTCTGTTCATAGTAACCACTACATCTCTTACTTACCATTCGGCTCATGTTTGACTATATGACACATACTTTTGCTTGCAGACTGCGGATTGTAAATTCACTGAATGGATGGACCCACCGTATCCCATACATGCCCAATGCTACATTCATATATTGCTGTATCACCTCGATGAAAGGGAAGTGGACCTTACGGAGGTCAAGAAGGAGAACGAACAACTCTGCGGGTAGAACTTGGAGCTCTAGACTTAGAATGATGATCTACGTCGTTAGACTCAGGGAGAGAAACAATGAAGAGGTCATCCACCTTGACAGCTACTACCACACTTACTGCTGCTATGGCAATGTCAGCAGTAGTTGTGCTTCACACTACCGTGACAACCAGCCCCGTCCATGCCATTCTAATGATCAACACTCTATTTGGGTGTCTTAAGGTTACCCATTCGAGCTTTAATGTCCTCCGTCATTAAAACGTAGTCCATCCCACCCTTTCACAATTCCAAAAGGCGTACTTGTATCGTACTTTTGTCCATGTTCATGGCTGCTCTGTGCCGCCATTTGTACTATCCAAACTGCAAGCGACATGTAATCCCCTTTATTATGAAATGCCATGTTTCATTCAGTCTGTTGTTTTTGAACTTTAAACATGCAACGACTGTACCAGTTGCAAGAACAACATCAACAGATGTGACAACACTTACCACATAGAATATACAAAACACAAATAGCTGTGCACGACACATGCGGCCAAACGGCTATTTTCCCAACAAAAAAACCACACAGGCATAAACATGCAAACAACAAATTTTTAAAAATTCACATCTGCGATTGGCGATAGAGAGCCCCACTGAACTAGCGACATACTCTCCGTTGGTATTTGAAATGGCAATATTTCAAACGCCGATAGATAGTCTATTTGTCATTTTTTAAATCGACATATTATTTCAGTAATTTTACATTAACATAACATAATTACAAATAAATTACTACAATTTGGAACAAATAAAAAACCGACGCAAAGAAACCCTAAAAACCTAAAGCAATAAGACGGGTGGGGCTAAAGGCCTCAAATCAGAGGGGCAAATTGCTTGTTTACATATTCCACCGACAGTTCGCGATCTACAGACCGGGTTTTGTTTGATAGGAGGGCGTCTTCGCGGCTGGCAAACCCTGACGAGGGGAAACCCTAGAAACTCCCATGCGGAGGGCTAAGGCGCTCTTGAACCACGTTGACACGGTGATTTTTACCTGTGTTCAGCCCCGGACCAGGTAATAGCCTTACTTCCTCGCTGGATTTTATGTAGAGTGTTTTGAGCAAGCACAGGCTCTGGGATTACAAGTTCTTCCTAAGGCTCTATTGCTCAAAGTCTTGGTTCTCCGCTTTCCAATGCTCGACCCCTTTCCCATGCACCAAAGTGCCCTTATATAGGCCAAAGCTAATCTGAGTAGGTAAAGGGGTCATCATGTCGATCCTTATACATTTATTACTCCTTTCAGATCGTCCTGCTCCTCCAAATTTCATTAAATGCCGACGCATGGCCTCGCCCCCGCCTTGAGATGTGACCTCTTTGATGGGTAGGTGAAAGGCGCCAGAGGAATGGGCCTATTGCAGAATCTCGCAATGACAGCTTCGACACAAGAAAGCCCGCCGTCTCGGCACGCAGACGATAGGGGAAGGAGACTTCGAGGTGAAGCTACTCGCGACCACCTTTTTGCCTTGCGGCGGGTGAGCAGGCGCTTCGCCACCGCCGCTGCGTGTGCCACGGGCCGCAAGACTGGGCGCGTCGTTGTCGCCGCGACGATCGCCAAAGCCGCCACGCGGATCGGGCGCCGGGCGAAAGGCGTGCTCGCCACCGCCGCCGAAGCGCCACGTGATCGGGCGCGGCGCAGGTATGCTCGCCACTCGCCGCCGAAGCGCCACGTGGCCGCAAGACTGGTGGCGGGCACGTGGCCGCCAAGACGACGCTAAAGCCGCCACGTGGATCGGGCGCCGCAGTAGGGCGCTCGCCACTTGCTCGCCGAAGCGCCACGGGCCGCAAGACTGGTCACCAGGGTTGTCGCCGCTTCACGATCGCCAAAGCCGCCACGTGATCGGGCGCCAAAGTAGCAGTATGCCTCGCCACTGCCGCCAAGCGCCACGGGCGCTTTTTAGCGGCGAAGAGGGTACCCCTTAACACGGCACGCCGACAAGAGTCCCTGCCCGCCCTTGAGCGCACGCTTGACTCATTAAAGCCCTCATTAAATGTCGGTGCGTTCTTGGGTGGGGTCACCACTCATGAGGATACGACCACCTCGGTTCTATCCCGTATCTGCAGATTTTTCTTGGGATCCAAAACGGCGCACGATCTTGTCTCTATGCGAACCGCTTTGCAAAGCGACGATATATAGATACATCTCAGACGGGCGCTTTACGCCTTTTGCTTTCTTGCGTATTCCAACTCCCACTTCTTCATCTTCATCGCCAAAGCCTTTTTGCCTTCTTCGCCCATGGCACGCCCATCCTTGCTTCCACCGCGACTCGCCACGGTGAATAGGATAGCCATCCTCGCCACGGAGGGCACCTTTTCGCTCGGGCGGGACCGCCACGCCACTGCCTCCGACGAGATCCTCCTTCACACTGGCGATGATGATGGGCTCGCCCCGCCATTCTCCGACTTCTTTCTCACCGCCCTCCATTTCTATGGGATCCATCATCTTCATCTCACCCCAATTCCATTGTCTTCCTCCATCTTCGCACACCTCCGTGAAATGTTCATGGGGGTGATGCCGAATCTCCTCTTTTCGTTATTTTTCATCCGCCGCGCCCCACGACAATGAGATAGTGGGAAGTCGCTATTTCGCTTCGAGACGGATGGCCTCGCTTATATTGCCTTCCACCAGATCCAATCGAAGGCATGGCGCAATAATGGTCAGACATCAATGACGATAATGAGTCGATGCCTTTGAGGTGCTCGCCGACGCAGCGAGGCCTCCGGGATCGAACTCACGGCCGAGGAGACGGCGGAGTCTCGCGATGGCGCCCGCCAACAGATCATGGAAGCCGGATTAACCGGTGGTTGTAGCCCGACTTCATGTCCCGGAGGATCACTTCTTCGCTGGCAGCGTCGCCAGTGCATGGCAATATACGGGCGATGACGACGCGACGCACGACGTGGTCGACGTAAGTCTTTGTTTTCCTTCACTTTTTCTCACAAGACATGTTTTTCCACGGCCCCTACCAACCGCAGCCATTTTTTTTTTCGCCAGCGCGAGAAACTGGAGGAGTCAAGTATTATGTGTGGCTCGCCGCGGCCGATGCAACGATCCCAAGCGGATTGGTTTTTTCCAGCGTCCGCCACTTGCCAACTTGGAGCACGCGGAGCGCTCGCGGTCATCAAAGTTGTTCCGCCGATGGACTCCACGGGCCCGGCCTGTGGTGCCGCCCATGGTCCGCCGGTGATCGTGGACACGATCGCCGCCAGCCGACGGCCACGGCAAACGGCCAATTGCTCCGGCGCCATCGCTCTGGATTTCAAGAGGGTCCGAACACGACCAGATTTCGCCGCCACGCCACTGGCGGCACCTCCATAAGGGACGGCGACGAAACCGCTTCGATCATGATTTCGCCTCCGCCGCCGCCATGGCGGTTAACTCCGTGTTTTCGCCGACGCTTCCTCCGGCTGTCTCTAATAATCAAGGCGCCAACACCTCCGACCACGGGAGCCCAGGCCGCCGCCCAACAGGGTGGCCTCACACTCCCGATGGCCGGTCTTAGCTTGAGGATGCCGCCAAGGGTGGCCTCAGACGCCGCTAAGGGCGCAACGCTTCAAAGACTCCACCGACGGCAGCACCTCCGCCTGTGTGCCTCCGCCATCGACGCAGAGAGGGTCGAGGCGATGACCCCAAAGACTAGCACTTCCGGATGCTCGCTCGCGCCGCTATTGCCCCGCCGAACGCCACGCCGAGCTCTTTTCACCGAGCTTAGATAAGCATGTTTTGTTGGCACCGCTTGCGGCAGCCCGCCAGCACGAGGCCGAGATAGCTCAACAGCTGACGCGGTGAGGGCGTAGCCGTTATGGAGCGGGTGAGGGCGGACGCGGCAGAGGCGGCATTGACGCAGGAGAGAGCCGACGCGGGCAGAGAGGGCCGAAGAACGGGCGGAGAGGACCGAGACGGCGCTGAAGACCTCGGAGCTCGAGTCCTTCCGCCTGCGACGCGATCTGGCCATCATGCTCAAGAAGGCCTTCCAGCAAGACGAAGAGATGCTCGAGTTTGGGTGGCGCCAACGCCACCGAGGACTCCATTCTTCGCTTTGCCCACGCGACCAACCAGCCGCGGAGGCACTCGGGATCGCCACGCTTTGCCGCCGCTTCCGCCAGAGAGGGACGGAGGTCGCGATCATGGCCGCGACTCCACACGCTGGTTCGCTGCATACCGCGACGCCGCTTTTTGATCCAATGGCGGTGGTGACGGCCGCATTGAAGGGGACGCGGCGCAGGCCGAGGCGCGGGTGCGTGCGGCCGCCGAACACGTGGCCGGGATGCTGGAGGTGGAGCAGCCGGTCATGGACGTCTCCACCCCACTGGCTGTGGAAGGCGACGATGACAGCGACCTCGACTTCGGCGACGACGAGTGAAGGGCCGGGCGGCCTTTTTGTTCTTTTGCTTTTATTTCCTTTGGTTGATCCGTCTGCATGTATGAACACTTAGGTAGAATTCAGTAAGAACGGATACTTTCGGGTTAGCGCTATCTGTATGCTTATTCGTTTTGCATGATTAAGTTTGCTAGATTAAACCGTTAGGCAACCAGTCTTTTAACTTAGCTGGAACGCTTGAGGAATGCCTGGGCTTTAGGGCGCTGTTTTCAATCTCGCCAAAGCTATAGACGTTGTCGCGAGCACAAGTAGAGGTCATGCAAGCCATACAGGACTTAGGCAGAAACGACATTGAGTCTAACAAGGGATGCAAAAATGTAGCTTAGTCTTAGCGTCAGGTTTTTACGAGGGATTGTCGCTGGTTCAAGCTCTTCCGGAACTTAGACCCTGATGAGTGTTTGAGAACGTGCTGCTGTGTTGCGTGGTGAGGCAACAAGTTTCTGCAAGTGTTCTTAGGGCAGTGGCACTTGACGGTGACGACCAGCGGTGCTTCAGAGAGCCAACCCGAGGCGTGCGAGCCGCATTTAAGTACCATGCCTAGACTACACCCCGATCACTTGGTCACACGACATTAACACTCAAAGACGCTTTTTCATTATAAGGGGCCGTTGGTTTTGACACCCGCGATAATCACACGAAGCTTGGCGATCTTAGTGTAAACACATATGAAATGGCGAAAATGCGGCATGAAGCACTTATCTTGCTTTGTACGTCACTGGCGATCAAATTTCTGCTGCCTGAGTGACCAGCCCCTGTAGCGCCTGGGCGACCACCTCCTCTGGCACGGGCGACCACCACCTCCTCATTGGCACACTGGCAACCAAATGAATGCCTGAAACTCTACAAGGATAATTCAGAGTTCTCGCCATAACTGCAGGTACAGCATACCTACCGTAAAGATAAGCAGATGCTTGAAGGGCTCAGAAGGTTGGCCCAAACATTCCAAGTCCCAGCATGGAATATCCTGGTCCATTCTGTTTGGCTTCTAAGTCCCTGTGATCCTTCAGAATTCAACTACGCGCAGGCGCCAAAGCTGGGGCCTCAGGAGTGGTGTTAGAACGACGGTGTCATGGTGACGACCACCAAAGCTTCAGGAGCTAACCCGAGGTGTGCGAGTCGATTTGAGCATCATGCCTAACTCGCCTCACGCCTGCGGTTTCGACACACAGACGCCGAAAAGCATCACGATCACCAAGGAATTAGCAAACGTACGGGGCCGGTGACATTCATGCAAAAGCTCGCCACTCAGGGCATAAAAAAGGGACAACCATGATAAAGCAAAAGCCCTCTGGGCAACGACTTTATAGTTTCCAAAGAATCGCCGACCACCAGGGGAGAGACTTACTCATGGTCACTGTATGAAGTCATTGGTACTTACAATTCTCTTAAGGGTAGAACTTCCGCAACAACTCTATGTTGTAGGAATTCGCCACTTTTTCTCCGCCCTCGGGCTAACCGACCGCCCGGTCGAGAAACCGAGACCACCTTGAAGGGCCCTCCCATCGGGAGACAATTTTATGCAACCCGCATGCGCCTCAATTCTACGCAAGACCAGGTCACCCACTGCTAGTGTTCTCTCAGAGACTCGGGTGACGTGGTACCGCCTGAGGCTTTGCTGGTACCGGGCGGCACGCAGGGCAGCCCGATCACACGCTTCCTCTAGGAGATTGACCTCTTCTCGCTGGAGATCTTCTTGGCCTTCTTCATTGAACACCGAGACGCGCGGGGAACCGAGCGACAGCTCAGAGGGTAGAACAGCCTCCGCACCGTACACCAGGAAGAAAGGCGTCTCACCGGTGGCTCGGCTAGGTGTGGTACGGAGCGACCACAGCACCGCCGGGAGTTCCTCCGTCCACCTTGCCCCTCGCTTGTGGAGCCGATCAAACGCCCTCGTCTTGAGACCCTCAAGACTAGCGATTGGCTCGCTCGCTGGCTATTGCTCATGGGCGGCCCACGGGTTAAGTATACTTTGGTGCCCATTTCATCACAGAACTCCAGAAAAGCCGCGCTGGTGAACTGAGTTCCGTTGTCGGTGATGATGCGGTTGGCGACCCCAAAGCGGATGAAAATCCCGCGCATGAACTTGACGGCGGCAGCAGCCGTAATGGCGTGCACTGCCTCGGCTTCAACCCACTTCGTGAATTTGTCGATGGCGGCGAAGAGGTGGGTGAAGCCCCTCGCGGCCCGCGGAACGGACTCCAGATATTCAAATTTCGCACCGCAAACGGCCAGAAAGCGGGATGGTTTGCGAGCTTGGGCCGGTTTGTGGATTTGCTCGGCGAAGAACCGACAAGCTTGCGATGTCCTCACCAGCAAGAAGCATCCCGGAGGGCAAGAGGCCAAGAGAATCTTGGCTAAACGCTTTGCCAACCAGCTCGTCACGACATATGGCTCCCGTGACACGCCCATGGATATCAAAGAGCATGCTACTCCCTCTTCCCGAAAGTGATGCACTTCAAGAGAACTCCATTTCTACTCCGCGATATAGGTCCCCACCTACCAGAGTATAGCACTTAGCCTTATGTGCAATTTTCTTGGCTGAGGCATCATCGTCGGGATCACTTGGTCGCAAAGAAGGCTAGGATAGGATCCATCCACCGATCTTCCTCGCCAAGTGTGGCGACCACTTGCTCGCCGGGCACTACCGGGCCAAGCTTTGCTCGGTGTCAGATCGGCAAGACCGCCGTTTTCCTCCCGGACTTGGGGGTCAAGCGGCACGCCGCCTTTCCTCCCCGAATCGAGGTCGGGCAACGGCGCCGCTTTCCCCACTCGAGCCGGAGGTCAAGAACGGTTTTGCCGCCGCCCCCGCCGAACCGGGCCGCGACAATGACACCATCATCCCCACCCGATCAGGTCATGGCGGACGGCCGTGATAGCTTTTTCAAGACCCCAACCGAGCAGTAAGCACTCGAGACGCGAGCCGCGAAAAGCCCGTCTCAAGGTGGTTGTCGCACGGGGATATGAATATACCCCCACCCTTCAAAGTGACGCCCATTTTTGGACCTCCGCCAAGCACGCCGCCATGGTGGGGTCGGAACACCAAACTCCTTCCGCTGATTGATGACTAGCAGGAGTCACCTTTGACTTGGAGACGCCAATGCCCAACGCCGAAAGCGATGCGCAGCCAAAGAAGCCTTCAGATTCAGCTATGTTGTTCGTGGCTTTGAAATCGAGGGCGATCACATATTGAAGGGTGTCACCGGCCGAGAGACCAGACAACCTCAAATTTCGCTTTCCAAAACCGAAGAGCCATCAAGAACAAAATCCAGGCGAGGCGCGGGCGCTTTTTGCTTCAGGAGTGGCGGAGTCCACTGGCGATGAACTCCGCCACCGACTCTTGATGGCGGTAAGGGGTACGAATTTTAGGTTGAATTCCCCGCCCACCGACCATTTAGCGATATGCCTTTGCTTCACTTGCCAGGAGGATTTCGCAAAGGATAGGCCGTGACCACGGTAATTTTCCGCCTTGGAAATAATGTCGCAGCTCTCGGACGCCACCAGATCACAGACAAAGATCTTTCGAGATTGAGGGTACCGAAGTTTCGCTTCGTGCAACACCTTGCTGATGTAGTAGACTGGCCTCTGGACACCTTCCCTCTCCGCAACTAGCACCGCGCTCACCACCTCAGGAGTGGCGGCTATGTACAGAGCATGGTTCACCCGGGCGGAGAGACCAAAGACCGTGGAGAGGAGAGGTATTGCTTCAAATCTTCGAATGCCTTCTGGGCTTCATCCGTCCATTCAAAATGGTTGGTCTTCTTCAATAGCTTGAACAAAGGCAAGCTTCTTTCTCCCAACCGGGCAATGAATCGCCTTAGGGAGGCCAGCGCACCGCCGTGAATCGGACTTGCTTAAGTCGCGCTGGCGGCTTCATGTGTTCGATGGCCGAAATCTTGTCAGGATTGGCTTCAATACCTCTACCGACACCAGAAACCCAAAGAAATTTTGTCGAGGGCACACCGAACACGATTTTTCAGGATTGAGCTTTAAGCAATTCTTCCAGAGGTTAGCAAAGGTTTCCTCCAGGTCTTGGATTAGCTCTTCGCTTTTCTTGATCTTTACGACTAAATCATCAACGTAGACCTCTAGGTTTTGCCCTATCTGAGGGCGGAAAGTGATATGCATGGCACGCTGGTAAGTTGAACCAAAGATTCTTTAAACCAAAGGCCATTCTTACATAACAAAGAAACACCGTAGGGGTTACAAAAGCGCCTCTTCATCTTCAAGTGCTATGCTGATCTGGTGGTACCCGCAAGACGATCCAAGAAGCACAAGAACTGCACCCTACCGTGGAGTCAATAATGAGGTCGACTCTGCGGCGGGGATATGGATCCTTCAGGCAGCCTTGTTGAGGCTCGGTGAAGTTCCACACACATGCGCCCATTTCCCATTGACTTCTTGACAAGCATTGTGGTTGGCAAGCCACCAGATGAGAGACTTCCCTAATAATCCTCAAGGCCAACAAATTTTCTCAACCTCCTCCCGAATGGCATCTTGGCGCGGCGCCGCCTCCCGACCTTCGCCGAACCGGACGCTACGGGAGCGCTAGTTTATCGGTGCTCGATCACCTCCTCGGGACCCCACCATGCCGGACGGTTGCCAGCGTAACACGCTTGAGTTAGATCGAGGAAGGTGACGAGCGATCTTCCTATTTGGCGCCGAGGTTGGCGCCAATGTTGACGGTCTTGGGGTTCGCCTCACAGTATGCACCACCTTAACCCCATCCAGCAGAGCTGTGAGGCGCGGGTCCCGGCCCGAGGGCCCCGAGGAAGTGGCGTCGGGCGCCCGACGCAGTGGCACCGACATGTCCAACAGATACTTGTGGCAGCAGCAGGCCTCGGATTTATCCACCCGGATCGCATGGGGGCGCTGCCCTGCAGATCTTCACCACCATGTAAGCATAATGGGTTGCCGCCATGAACTTGGCCAACGCCGGGCACGAAAGCAAGGCATTATAGGAGGTCAAAATCAGCAACCTCAAGTCCACCATCTCTGCGGTAGTTGTCTTCATCCCCAAGGTGACGGGGAGGCACACCTGACCTATGGGCATTAAGCCACACTCTAGGGCAACCCCAAAGATGGGCAGAGCTGGGCGCAGATCCTGCCACGGGATCTGGAGCGCCAGGAATGCCGAGGAGGACAGGAGGTTGATGGAACTCCTCCGCCCACCAAGACGCGCCTAGCCGCGACGTTCAATGGTGGGCGACACCACGACCGGGAGATGCCCCACCCGTGGCGCTTCAGGTGGTCGGCCGATCAAGGTGAGCGCTCGCCTCCACCACTTCAAAGATCCGACCCGCCCCGAGCTCGACGCAGTGGCACACACCTCTTCAACCGCTTATAAGCGGCGTTGAGGAGAAGGTGGATGAACCACCGGATGTAGGCCACGACGTGGTTCGCCTGGCCGGAAAGATGCCGCGGTGATCTTCGCCTTGGTCATCGCGGGCGGCGCGCCTTGAGCCGCTTCTCCACTATTTTGCCCACTAATCGGTCAGCTTGTCCAGATCATGGGTGTTGGTGCGATGGATCGGCAATAGGGCTCGCCTTCTTCGCCGCGGCGCGGCCGTTCCACGCATCACGGCGATCATCACGCCGGCCACGGCGGTCATCACGCCGCGGCGATCGCCACGCCGATCGCGGCGGCACGCCTGTGGCGCTGGGTCTGCTCGTTCGCCTTCGCATGCCAAGACCCGCCTCGTCTTCCGCCTCGCGCTTCGCGCTTTCTTGCTTGAGCGGTCGGAACCCTTTGAGGTCCCTGCCTTGTCCTTGCCTTGGCCACCCTTAGCGATAAGGCCCTCGCTCATGCTGCAAGACATTTGTGTGCGAGGGAGAAAAGCTCGGAGGTGGTGCCGATGGTCTGGTGGCCATCTTCCTTTCATCTTATGGTCACAGACGCTTCTTCTAAGGCGATGACGACCGATTGCTCCGAGATGAGGGATCGTGGTTGCGGCAACAAGAAACCGCCGGATGAAGTCGCAGCAGCCGACTCTTTTCTCGCTTCCAGGCGTGGAGGTCGCCCTCCACGGGTTGCGCAAAGGAGCCTCGAAGTTGGCGACAAAGAGGTCAAGATAACTCCCCCACGAGCGCACCGATCCTCGTGGGAGGTTTAATGTACCAAGAGCGGGCGTAACCCGCCAAGGCCGCTGGAAGGTAGTTGGCCATGATCTTTTCGCATCCACCGCCTACTCGCACCACCGCCGTGTAGATTTGCAAGAACTCCTCCTGCTGGTGGTGCCGCCAGATTTTTCCAAGGACGCCGGGCGGAACTCGTCCCGCCACGCCACGCGCGAGTGAGCCGAGAAGGCTCGCACCGACGCCAGAGGGAGCCTACCGGCCATCGGGGCCCGATCCAAGACCTCCTCGGACGCGGACTGCTCCCTATAGAGTCGAGGAGGAACCTCCTCCTTAGTCCGAGATTGAGAGCCACGGAGGGCTCCCATCGCCCGAGACCACCGCTTCCGTGGGGCACTCTTGACCGGTGGCGCGGCAAGCGGCCATGGAGATCATCGCCGCCGATCGCGGCTTTCATCTAGGTGCGACCGAGGTCCACGGAACGGACCGCGCCGCACAAGACTCTCCTTCGGCTCGCCCGCCTGGCCGAACCTCTTCGCTGGGGACGGCTAGACGCCTGGAGCGCCAAAGACGCGCCTTCTAAGCGGCGGCGCATCGACGGACTCCGCCGGATCGACGGGCCCTACCCAGAGCTGGGCCGCGTTCATGAGGTTGGCGATGTCCCGCAGCCACGGAGTGGCTGGGGTGTCTCCTGCAAGTTCCACCGGAGGGTGGTCCAAGAGGAGACGAACCGCATGCAGATTTTGGGCAGGGGTGGCCGCTTCCATGGCCAAGCGGCGACGCACAGGGAGCTCCGCCGCTCCCACAGGAGCAATGCTGCCACCCTGCCGAGGCGGGGTGTACGGTCGAGGATGCGCCTAGAGGGGGGGTGAATAGGCGTTTTACGAAATTCGATCGCTCACTAAACAATTCGCTCTAATACACCCCTAAGTCAAAACCTAATCAAAGATATATGCGGAAGCGATAAATATGTTTTGACAATTAAAGCCTAAATCAACTAGGCTCACTAGTGCACTAACTAAATTATGTCTCTACACAAGAATTGCTAAATTGATCAACTAAATAATACTAGCAATTCTAATTCAAGCAATTGATAAATATTCAATAATGTAAAGTGCTTGAATATAAATAAGACAAGAGACAACCGATATTTTTCCGTGGTGTTCGGAGACTTGCTTGTCTCCCCTAGTCCACGCTGGAGGCAAGCCCACACTTGGACCGGCTCCCGCCGAGCACCGCCTCTTTCCACTAGTCGTGGTTTTTCACGCTATGCCGTAGGCTCAACCCGAACCTTCACAAACTTGCCGGGCCTCTCACACCTCGAGAGCTCCTACGACGACGCCACGCCTGCCTAGAGTCGGCAACCTCCAAGAGAATAGGCCGCTCCTCCGCTTGACCTTCACCGAGCACAACACATGCGCCCGGCGATCACCAAGTGCAACACATGCACAAGGACCTCACTCAAGTGCAACACATGCACAAGAGCTCACTAAACCACTCCTAATTGCAACACATGCAATTAGCTCACTTAAGCTCAAGAGGCAAAGGAGAAAGAGCAACACATGCAAAACACTCCCACACACACCAACACCACCCCAAGCCCCCAAGGAGTATTTATAGCCCCCACAAGAAAACTAGCCGCTTGGGGGCAAATGGGCGAATCAGTTTTTTGCAGTACTACCGCCTCTAAGGGCAGAGTACCGCCAGAGTCCCCAACGGGACTCGGCTAATCTACACAATCCAGATTACCGCTTTCTAAGGGCCTAGAGTATCAAGATTTGTGACTACCGCTCCCACACTGGCAGTAGTGCCTCGACTCCTCGAAAAAACGCCAAGATCGAATAAAGCTACTGGCGGCTAAGGTCTAGAGTACAAGACTTATGTTACTACGCCCATGCCCTCAAGCAGTAGTGCCGAACCTCAGAGAAAAACCAGATTTAACTCCAAAATCCATTTCTCCAAAAACAAACTTTATTCTTTGAGCCACTTGATGATCAACACATGATTATACACACGCAAAACACATTTGCACCAACTCACTCATGCTCAAATAATTCAAACCAAATCGCTAAAACGATTTCGCAACCAACTCAAGATCTATTTACAAAACGATAAGCAAATCAAACTCGAAGTTTATGAGATTAATCCCCTAGCCATGTGAAGGTCAACACAAGACCCGGCCAACTTGCCAACACCGCTGCAAGCCCCACTCACATGCTCTCGGATTCCTGACTCATAAACCTCAGTTTATTCGCACAACAAACTTGCAAATAACGCAATAAACACATTTCATGCTTGAGCACTACTCTTTGCAACACATGCAACAGTCTAGCTCCAAGCAACATCAAATCAAGATGCATGAACTCTCTAATTGCAACACATGCAATTCTCCAGTTCCATGCAACCACAAAATCAACTTCACACCAAAACCAATTCAATCGTATGAGCTCTCTACTTGCAACACATGCAAGCCTCTAGCTCCATACAACCACACAAACATAAATTCGTGCTTGAGCTCTCTCCTTTTGCAACACATGCAAAACTTAGCTCCAAGCAACCACACGGTTTTAAGAAAGATTGTTTTGCGAAACCAAAGCATGAAGCTTCAACTAATGCAACACATGCAAAAGTGAACTTCACGCAAAAGCCAACGCATATTGCTTATCCTATTTGCAACACATGCAAATCAAAGCACTATGCGAAAACCAAATACATAAGCACTTCCTCTTTGCAACACATGCAAATCAGAGCATAAACCAAACACAACCAAGCATAAGCTTAACCCATTCGCAACACATGCCAAATGGTTAACTCTTATGCAAAAACCAAATCAAAATGATTTGAGCTCGAGTGAACGCGGATTGAGATCACCAACACATGATGAAACTCAAGCTAGGAGACAACCCCTCTTAATAGCACGGTGATAAACACCTTAGACTCAAAGACTACAAAGTCCTTAGCCTATCTAGTTATACCTTTGCCGCCGCACGCAAGCAATCCCCTTTGGGGTCTTTATGATCTTCACTCGATACTCCCCCGGGATCATCACTCGACTCCTCTTTCAACTTCGGGATCCACTCTTGACGCCCATCACCTCATGATGCCGTCCTTGTCTCGTTTTCATCATCTCATTCATCTTTGGACCTAACTCAATCACAACTCATAAAACTTGTTAGTCCAAGATGCATGGTTGTCTCAATTATCTCTTGCACTCCATTAACACATAACGGATGCCTCTAGATCAATTGAGCACAACCTAAATCAATTTGAATGATTAAATGTGTCTTAAGTACAATAATGCAACTCATGCTTCATTATACTTAAGAGCTATTCATTTGTCCTTAATTAATCATGGAATACCATCAACACATGATGAAGTGTTCTTTAATGATTAATAAGAAAAATGAACTCAATTTAAATTATCATTTAAATTGATATGAGTATATATTAACTACACAAGTTTTCATATACTCATGTTGATGAAAAGTAATGATCCATTATGTGTGAACTATATGGAAATGACCATTACTCTAAGTCATCAACTATAGAATACACCCCACATGTATATGTGCATAGATATAATTGACTTGAACATAATATGCACATATTCATTTTGATCGTATTGGAGTATATCCTATGTTACCATGAGTATACTTATAACTAGGCAATTCAAATATATACTCAAGGATATAGTTTCTTTGTCTTGATCCTTATATGTATCAATAAAGAATCGATCAATACAAAGAGACTTTCAAGTTAAACTACAAACTCCCCCTAAGTATGTGCATCCATGTAATATATGGATTGGGAAACATGATGCACATTTTGTGGTTAATATAATGGGGACATTCATATTTTAACTTGACTCCAAAGTATGCAACTAATACTAGAATGAATACGCATACATACATTGGGTTTTCCATTTTTCAATGTGATGAGACTAATCAAAGATATTCTAAATAAACAAGTTAGTCTCGATATAAGATTTGTCATTAATAACAAAATCACATTAATGGATAATCACAATATTAGATTTGTCATTAACACCAAAACCATAACTAATGAAGGTTGAACTTACACGGGGTGAGACGATCCCTCGACCGGTGAGATCGTCGGGATTTTCCTTGGGCATCGCTCGCCCCCGCCGCTCCATGATCTTCTGAATTCGCCATGCGCGGGCTTACTTTTGAACAAAGAACACCAAAAGCCCGCCGGGAAGTTAGCCGGGTAAACCAACCACTAGCCCCTACCTGGCGCGCCCCTATCGGCGTATTCCGCCTGACAGGCCCGCGATCTATAGACCGGGTTTTGTTCGATAGGAGGGCGTCTTCGCGGCTGGCAAACCCTGATGAGGGGAAACCCTAGAAACTCCCACGCGGAAGGCTAAGGCGCTCTTGAACCACGTTGACACGGTGATTTTTACCCAGGTTCAGGCCCCCTGGACCAGGGTAATAGCCTTACTTCATGCTGGATTTTATGTAGAGTGTTTTGAGCAAGTACAGGGCTCGGGGATTACAAGTTCTTCCTAAGGCTCTATTGCTCAAAGTCTTGGTTCTCCGTTTCTCCAATGCTCGACCCCCTTTCCCATGCACCAGGCGGCCCTTATATAGGCCAGGCTAACGGGAGTAGGTAAAAGGGGGTCATCATGCTGATCCTTATACATTTATTACTCCTTCCTGTGGTTGTCCTGCCTCCAAATTTCATTAAATGCCGACGATGGCCTCGCCTCGTCCGCCTGCAGATGTGACCTCCTTGACTGGGTAGGTGAAAGGCGCCGAGGAATGGGCCTATTGCAGAATCCTCGCAATCGACAGCTTCGACACAAAGAGCTCGCCGTCGGCATGGTACGATAGGGGAAGGAGACTTTGAGGTGAAGCTACCTCGCACCACCCTTTTTGTCTTGCGGTAGGCGAAAGCAGGAGTTTCGCCACCGCCGCGCAAGCGCCACGCGGGTCGACTGGTCAAGTGGCGGGCGTTGCCGCGACGATCGCCAAAGCCGCCACGGATCGGGCGCCGGGCGCAGTAGGGCGCCTCGCCACCGCCACCGAGCGCCATGTGGATCGGGCGCCAGCGAAGCAGGCGCTCGCCACTGCCGCCGAAGCGCCACATGGGCGCACAGACTGGCGGGTGCTGCGGCCGCCAAGACGACGCCAAAGCCGCCACGTGGATCGGGCGCCGCGGCGCAGGCGCCTCGCCACTGCCGCTAAGCGCCACGGGCCGCAAGATTTGCTGGCGGGTGGCGTGCCGCCAAGACGACGCTGTGTCGCCACGCGGATCGGGCGCCGGCGAGCAGGGCGCCTCGCCACTCGCCGCTAAGCGCCATGGGGCCGGCACTGGCCGCGGGCGTGCTTTCGCCGCCGACGATCGTTCGCCGCCACGTGGATCGGGCGCGGCGAAAGGGGCGCCTCGTCCACTCGTCGCCAAGCGCCACGGGCGCTTTTAGCGGCGAAGAGGGACCCCAGCACGAAGTACGTTGACAACAGTTCCCCGGGAGAGCAACGTGGCAAGCCCTATGGCAAACCCCATGGCCTGCACTGCATGCAGCGCCGTTGGGAAGTGGCATGCACGGGAGCAGAGCTTCGCGGGCATGGCAAGGTGGGCCTAGGCCACAAAATTTTTTTAAAAATTTTGCAGCACCTGGGGAGCGCGGCACACATGCACAATGGGGCTATTTTTGCAATTTCTGCTTGTCATGGGCCATTTTAAAAAATAACAAAACGCAGGGGGCTAATACAGTCAAAATTTCCTGTCGCCATTTCAATACTCGTGCATCCATGATTGATGCACATCAAGAGGGGTCCCCTCTCTTGGGTAAAACACTGTTCATTGTTGGGCTAATCGGACATGGACAAAAATAGCAAAAAATCCAATTGATAATATAAAAATTGGCCTTAGTTTGATTTTCAACCATTAACTCAGAAATCATCTGGAACATAAGATTGAAGTATTAAAACTATTCATTTCACCCCTTTCCCATAGTCCAGTCTGGTTTTGATGCCACTTGTCAGTGGTTTTCGCATATTGATGCTGACATGGACATAGTCAGACTTGAGTCTGGCTTGTAGGAGTTGGTTTGGCTCAACCGATTGATGATTTAGCTCGGGTTGATTGGTTGGACCCAACAACCGCCAACTCATCTAATATGTTTGCCACATCGTCCATCTTCTTCCTCTTCATCTTCTTTCTTCCCCATCTCCCTTCTTCCTCTTCATCTCCTTTCTCCTCTATCTCCCTATCTCTCTATACCCTTTCTTCTCATGTCACGTCACTCCCCTCCTCATGCTACTACTCCTTCCCCACCCCATATCCACACTAGTCCTCCTTCTCACTTACCGTTGCCGTAGGCCATGCCCTGTCCCCTCCCCATCCACACCACCCACCTTCTAGACAGAGCCTAAGTCCCTACCGTGGACTCTCCCAACTCTGGTCATTAGTAGGGCCAGCAAAAAAGCTCGTTAATGCCCGAATCAAAATTTCTTCAATTACAATAGTTAAGGAGTTCAAAACTGAAATAAGTTCATTTTGAGCAAAAAATGTTAATCAGGGTTAGCTCGATAGTGGTTCGTTAGCTCGAATTTGAAATGACTACTTAAATGATAAGTGGTGTGCTTATTGTATACAAAAAGCATTATCAATATTTGTATTTTAATAAAATTTTACCATAAGCATTAGATTTTTTAGAAATGTTCATCTAAAATAGTGAGGAGTTCTCTGCTAAAGGTAGTTTGAGAATGCCATAAGTTAAAAAGAAGAGGTTGTTCCCTCATTCTTCATCGCTGAATGGATCTAATGCGCTGATGATAGGAAAACCGAGGAGCAGTCCAAAACGAGTAAATAAACACCCCAGATCCGACCCTACATACAAGATTGTGTTGGATGCTTCTCAAAGCAACAATACTTCATGGGAGTTGATGAAAGTAATAACATTGTAATTACTTTATATATTTCATTGCTCAGATGATCATGTAAGTACAATTTTAACTAGTTCATTGTATCCTTGTAACCTAATAGGAAATACTTCAAGTAAAATTTGGTTATAAAACAATACGAAAGACTGAAAAAGTTATCTTGTTTCTGAATGATTTCTCTTATACCAAGAAGTTCTGTAAGAAAAAGGCTGCTATTGCAGTACAGGGCTGCCTAAGGAGAGTTAGACCCAGTTTGTTTCGGCTTCTAGATTCTGGATTCTAGGAGAAACTGCTTCTAATTATGGGAGAATCAGGTTGAGTTGACTGCGACTTTTAGGTTCTGGACCAGGCTGACGAGAATTAGTAAGAATCAATGAGAATCAAGTTTCAGCCAAATTCTGATTCTATATAGAGGATAACTTCTGATTGTGGAAAAAACTGTCCAAAATCCTCCCGTTCAGCAAACAATTAGTTTTTTTAAGCAGAAGGTGTGCAAAAGCTGAAATGAACGGGGCCTTAGGTTAGAGGATTATGCTACTGATTTTTGTATTGAGTATGTATCCATAAATTAATACTATCAATAGCAGAGTTATCTCCATTCCTTGTTTGTTTGTCATATTATAAAATCATTGGGGAGCTTTTCTAGGGTCAACTTCATGGGCTGTAGTGGCATATGTCCAGAGATACTTGGGCTGTGAATTTATGAATTGTAGTAGCATATGTGTCAATTGTGCATTCAATTGGTTAATATATCTGAGTTGATTTTTGAAATAGATATGTTGTGGTGTAACCTGTAATCTGTTTGTGCTGTGATGTAATCTATAATATCTTATATCACAGACGATTGTGACTATGAACCGTCTATGATAATACACTTTTGTGATAGCCTATTATCACAGACGGTTATATATCAGAACCATCTATGATAATAATCTACAGTGTTCTACAGACGGTTTAGGATCCGTTTGCGATATGTCATATTATCACTAACACATGCTTATAGATGGTTCAGAAAACTGTCTGTGATAATATTTTTGAATCGTTTGTGGTGGACTTTTCTGTAGTAGTGAATGTAGTTTTGTTTTATTTTTCCAACATGTAAGGTTTAGGGTTTAAGGTCAAGATTGTGTTGGGTTGGGCTTTTCGGAGTTTTTGTAACTCTAGGTTAGTGCAAGCTAGCCATCGATGATGTGATGCTAAACCTCGGGCTAGGTTAGGACAAGCTAGGTGGCTAAGAATATAGGGGTCCTCTTGTCAAAAAAAACATGATGATGTTGAAATAAATTGAATCAGCGACCTTTTGAGCGATGACTACATACATAGTCTCTCAATCGTAAATAATGAGAAGTGTCTTTTACCAAGCAAGTGATGTCTACCTTGCACTAAACGTCTAAACCTGGAGTAACCAACAAATAGACCATATAGGTGATACGTACCTTAGAGATGTATTGATATGTAATATATAGCATAGCATGCATATTTGTACAGTTGAGCGACTTAAATATACTAATTAACTGTCCACTTGGAACATGAAATTTTTTTCTATGTTCTTGTTAGAATTGAACAATTTCCTGGGTCATATTTGTAGAATATGTGATACTTGGACAATTCTAATACGCCTATAAGTATGACTATTCTCTGTCTCATCTCTATCTCATCTCTATGATTTATCAATGCCATGGTTGGAGTTCGATTTTCTATCCCTATCGGACATCCATCCACCCCATCCAACGTCCATGCTGCTTCAATATTCCTGTGTATGCAAACGCCCCACCAAGAGTTAACAAAATAAAAAATTCAATTTTTGAACGATTTTTTATTTTTGAAAATCGGTAAAAATCGAGCAAAAATCGGTCGAAAATTGGTAGAAATCAAAGAAGTTTGAATTAAAAATTTTTCAACTTGGCGGTCAAACAACGGTGAAAAAACAAAAATTGAGCGATTTTATCGATTTTCAAGTGATTTTCACCGATTTTCTTCAATTTTGACTAATTTTTTATTTACAATTTTCTAGCGAATTTTTTTATTTTCAAGTTTTTTTTATTTTTGAGCTATTTTTTTATTTTTTATTAGTGTGCATGAGATATCCGATGGCAGCACGGTGAGATTTCCAACGAGGTATGTGCGTGGTTTGGAGCCTGTTCGGTTGTCGATTTGTACAGTCTGGCCGCGGAAGTTTGTATGTACCAGTTTGGCTTCGGAGAAACGGTCATGAATTTCGTTTTCTATGAACCTGGTTGCGAGTGCTTTGTGGATCGTGCTGACCCTGACTCTGCACCGCACGCAGGCAACCAAACAACCATTTTGCATACGTGGGTGCAGGCTCACGCGATACAACGAGCAACCAAACGCTAGTTTACTGGCTCCCACGAGTCTGTCCGTGTAGAACCAAGCAACCAAATAACCCCGTGATGTATGCATGCGACTTGCGAGTGTATAGAAAATACGGCTAGTATATATTCTTCCATCGCACCAAATATGGGTGTGAATCTCAAAGCGGCAGTGTACAGTAGATTCCATGGGACTACCCTCTTATAGATGGCAACGTATCCTGTGCACACAGGTCTTTCCGTGTACACACCGTACACACCAACTAAAAAAAGTAGCGAAAAATTCTGAAAAAAATTGTAGATGTACTTCATAGATTACTCTACCTATGTATAAAATTGTAGGTTCAAATTCATTATGTATCAAGAGTTATAAAAAAGAGAAAATTCTAACGACTTTAAACTTGTCAGAATTTTCTCTTTTTTGTAACTCTCGATATATAATGAATTTGATCTTGAAACTTTATACATAGGTAGAGTAATCTATTAAGTACATCTACAATTTTTTTCAGAATTTTTCGCTATTTTTTTTAGTTGGTGTGCACGGTGTATACATGTGAGGTCATACAAGATAGTGATACGCTGTCTTTCTAGATAGCGGCAAGAGGTGCTTCTATGAATAAAAGAAAGACGATGTTTATTTATCTCTTAGCTTGTTTTTAAGATTTATATAGCTTTGTATTAAAAGTACATGCATAGAAGCATCGCTAAAATGGTTTCCGTGTGAAGGTTGGTTGCTTTGCTAGTCCCTCCACAAATCTTCTTCCCAGCGCCTTTCTTTTCAAGACTTTTTATCACGTTCAGGAGGTTCTAAAATATATAAATTTTTAGCAGCTCTTGATATTATATTAATATAAATTTTGGTTCACATTAGAAACGATAAAAAGTCCCTTATTTCCCTCCATCCCTAATATAAGCCCCAGCCCCCCAAGTCCCACCTCTTCCAAACGCCACTTCCGTTCCATCCGGCGCTGTCCTCCGAGCCCATGGCCCGCCTCTCGCCTTCGCCTTCCGGCAGCAGCCGCCGCCTGTCGGAGCTCCTGGAGGAGCAGCAGGATCCCTTTTCTTGACCTCTACCTCCTCGAGAAGGGCTGCTCACCAAGCCTCCTAAACGCTGCCAGCGGAGGCGCCACCTCGACGTGCTGGCCGAGGAGCAGCAGCGCCTCCCCGGCGCTGAGGCGGCCAGCGGCGAGCAAGAAGACGCACGCGAGCGGCCTCCTCAGGCTCCTCCTCTGCAAGATCCTCCGCGGAACGGCGGCGGCCAAGAAGAAGAAGAAGAAGAAGAAGCTACAGCAGCCTGCCGGCATTGACTGGGGCGCCATCGACGGCGAGAGGCGGAAGTTGCCGGGCCATTTTGAGAACGCCGCCCCGTTGTCTCCTCCTCCCCGCCGCGTCGGCGGCCCCGTCGAGGCCTACGTCGAGGAGGAAGACGATGACGACGAGTCCTCGAAGCAGCTGAGCCCTGTCTCCGTCTTGGAGCAGGGCTTGTTCGAGCAGGGGCCTCCTGCCTACCCACAAAGTAAGCAACCACGCAGCCTACTCCTCTTTCCTCTCCGCCATTGTCGACCATGTACAGGGCTCACGCAGCGTTAATTGTGACCATTGCAGAAGCCGTGGTCATCTTCCAGGAGCTCCTGGTGGCGGCCTACACGCCGGCATTGTTCAACAAGCTCTCCATAGCCAGCAGCAGCACCACCAAGTTCAGAGACGGCCGTGACGGCACGTCAACAGAAACGACGGCGGCGCCGGTGAGCACTAACCGTACAAGCAGCGCTGCACATTGGGAGGAGACGTTTGAGGCAGAGCTGGCCAAGGTGCACGACCTCATAGCGTCGGAAATGGCCGGAGCGAGGGAAGGACCGGAAGGCGTGCTGCCGGAGCGGCGGGACGTCGGCGCTGACGTGGCGGCCGCCGTGCTCGAGGCGCTGACGGAGGAGGTAGCGCTGGAGCTGGTGGGGGATGGACCATGTTGAGGCCACTGATGATGGAAGATGGTGGTGCTGTTGCTGATGAGGATGTTAATATTTGTTTGGTTTTTCTGGCGGATGATGTGATTAAAATTGATGTGTATTATATGGTTGATGTGTATTAGTAGTAGTAATACTAGTTGCTAATAGGCCTAGCTAGCTCTACCCCTGTTTCTTGGCATTAGCTCATGCCAAATTGAGAGAGAGAGAGAGAGTTGTATATGAATTAACGTGAAGTGATTTTTCATTAAGGAGTAAGAACAAAAATCTTACTATGCATTACTTTGGAAATGTGTCATGACATATCCTTTTGAAATGCTAAAAAAAATTAGGTGTATTTTCTGTATGGTCCATCTATGGATATATTCAAAACAACTGAATCTATCTGAACAAACCCAGTTTTAAAGTATACAAAACATCCAAATTCTTCTGTGCAAAATATTTCTGCCCTAACCATTCGGACAATTTTTGCTTTCCACAGTCCACAAGCTCAGGTATTGGCCATCAATTTTGATTCATCAACCGCAAGGAAAACCTCACGGCTAATCACTGGAGCAGAGCATCCCCTGTTCCGTTCCGTCCTGTTCCGTTCTGTTCTGTTCATCTTCACGGACGGACAGCGCTGCGGCCGGAGACTAGTGGAAGCGTCCTTCCAGCAGCCAGGGCTGGAAAGGGACGTCGGAGCAACTGATTGGTAGATTACAGTGTTTTTTCCTTTATTTAGAAACAGCGACGCAAATATGAATATGCATTTGCTATTTTATGCGTGTATTATGAGGATCTTTTTTTTGATAAAGGATTAAGATCCGGTCTCTGCAGTTGCACATAACCGAGTTTTACAAATATCACAGCCGAACACTGTAATGAAAAACAAGTAAAGAGAACTTTAAAATCAAAAGCAAATTCGATAATTGTTTCTTCATCCATTATTGCCAAAGATATCCAACGCCACGACCTCCAATGCTCTGCTTGCTAGCCGAAAGGTCGCCCTGTTGTTCTTATGCTGTAATAGTGCACAAAACCGCAGCCAGTACGTTCCCCTGAAAGTAGTCTTCATAAAAGAAGAATAGTATTTTTTTTCAAAGATTATTTCATTGCGAGTGCACCAAATAGCCCATAATAGGCCGCACCCCCACAAGAATCTGACTTTTTGAACTCGTCGCAACGCGAGCTAACCAAGCACCTAGCATATGAGACATAGACTTTAGTGGAGATAAGCCAGTAGCAATACACACAATTCACCAAATAGATTTTGAATGTTGGCAGTCAAAAAATAAATGCCGAATTGTTTCATTACAATTACAGAAGCAACATTTTTGGTTCCCATTCCAATTTCTTTAGCAAGATTGTCCTTAGTTAAAATTACTCTTCTTTGTACATACCAGAGGAAAATTTTAATTTTTAAAGGAATTTTCAGCTTCCAAATGAGTTTATTGGTAAAAGGGATACCCCGGTTCATTCAATAACCATACATAGACTGTACAGTGAACTGCCCATGTGTATGTAATCCCTAGTGAAATATGTCCCTAGATAGTATTAAGTTGCATGTATCAGCCAGTTCATCCAAAAACTTAAGCCGATGAAGAAGGTAGGTAGTTCAATTATACTTCAACGGATAGTTCGAACACCAAATGCTAGTGATCCTACGGCAGCGAGGGTGGATGAATTTAGCAGTGACGAAGCTAAAAAAATACTGTCTTGCAACTCTTCTTTCTTTTTTTAAAAAAAGCTCTGTGTCTCCGCAATTAACGGGAAATGTTTCGATGCTATCCAACAGGGTGCAAATGACGATTTTTAAAAGCAAATCCAGGGCCCGGTTTTTTACCCTCCACTACTTACTCCGGCTCTATGCGTATTTGCTCCGTTATGTAAACGCGAGTTAGCTTTTTAAGCACATATATGTCGGTGTGTTAATCGCAATTTAATTACATTTGTATATCTTTGTATTTTACATATGCCCACACGAGGGGGATGGCCATTCCAAACCCCTGCAGTTGGTAGATCACACCTCTGCTCACTGTGCAAGAGTTTGTTGTCTTTTGGATGGTGCAGTTCTTCAGTCAGCAGTGTCACCTTCGCCATCATCAGATTCGTATCCATCGCATCTTCTCCTTGTCTCACCCATACCCAGCACTTAGCACCATGCCTCAATATGTATAATAGACTATAATTTTTTTTGGAGATGTTAAATATCACACGCTTGCTTTTGTTTAGGGATGATCGCATGGACAAAGCACCAACAAGATGGCTATATGCTTTGCTAGTTTATTGCCCAAATTCTTATATTGCATGAAAGAAAAAGATTGCTAACTTGATTCTTCAGGATGTCTCACGACAAGTCCGTCTAGTTATGCCTGCAATTTCCGTAACAAGCACGGGATTCATATGGTTTCCAATACTCTTGATTTTGCAAGAAATACAGGTGCTGATACATCATTGGCCACTCCTGTCAGACAACATTATGCCCTCACATTTTTGGCTCTGCCCTTTAATTTCTTTGGCTCCGCCCGTGTTAGTCCCTTCGCGCCGTATCTGTAACCAAAAAAAGTTCACAGCCCTATAGTCCCTACCTCACCAGAAGAAACAGATGATTGTACAGCTCTAGGCTCCATTTCAGCATTGTTTCAAACAGATCAGCAGATGCCAACAGAAAAAAAAAATTTGATAGTGCATGATACTAGTAGTATATTATGAGTAGTAGAAATTATATCCACCATTAATTTTGATGAGAGTATTTCTACTACTTTACTATTAAAGGAAGTATAAATAAATTCTAGCAAATCCGATCTATTGGATTGAAAAGAAAGAATGTATACTTCCTCTGATATTAGAGTAGTAGAAATAATCTTTACAAATTAACAGTTGGATCTAATTACTATTGTCGTTATAATGTACAGTTAAATTTTTTTTAAAAAGCGCTGCTGTTCGACCGTGCGCTGCCGCTGTTGCAAGATGGGAAATGAGATGAATGCCTTCGTCCCCACGACTTCGTGCGGTGGGTGGACGACGCCTCGCGTGCATTGATAAAACCACGGACGCTCCTCGCGGAACGGAAAACCCCTCTACGCGCGCGTGACCGCCGTGACGAGATCGAGCCGGCCATCCAGCCCTGTTTGCTGGCCCCGGCGCCCGTCTCTCGCGCGCTGCACACCGAGCCATCAACAACCATTGCTGTGCTGATTTGATGGCCTACGAGCATCCGTCCTCTCGATCAACAAACCCCGGTGAAAATTGCAACTCTTGTAGCAGCACATTAACATGGTGTGTGCCGTGTGCGTGTGTTTGGTAGCCTCTCGCAGCCCTGTTCTTGTACTATTGTGCTATGCATGATGTAATTTGTTCGGTGTTACGGCATTATTGTATGCTACTGTGTGCTCGTTAGTTACATACATGGTGTTAATTTTTTTGTACTAATAGATATGAAAGAAACTAGCTAGCTATATATATATATATACATTAATATCCCGTAAATGGTTAACCGAGTATGTAAAGACATTAGCAAATAATACTGCAGCAACAGAGCTTCCTGAGACATTTGGTACCCACCAAAACGATACCTTAGATGAAGCATCCTATGATTTCACACGCGGTCCAATCATGCACCCCTGTTAGCGTTCCTGGTCGGGAAAGGGAGCGTTAAACGTGCTATTAAACATAACACAATTCTCTAAACTAAATGTATAGGTCACTTCCCGTCTTAATCTCTGGTTAGATCGAGGGATACTGATTGGTGGTTAGGTCGATGGGCCACGGTAGAGGAGGGGCCGAGCGGATTTGAAACAGTACATACATTGCACGGTGGCACAGCGACAAAGGTGCGCCTGTTTGGGGCCGAGCGGCAAAACGGAACGTGACAAGCTGCCGCCGCACGCTCTTTGTTTCATTAGGCTCCACGCGCGCTCGCTTGTCTGATCGTTTCTCATTAGTCCTTTTTTGTCCGCCTTAATTAGTTTGGTACCATCGTAGTTACCACCAATAGTGGTGGTGATGAGCCATGTGGAGCGTATAGTTATAAAATGGAAAAAAAAGTCTATATGACACCTTAATCTTTGCTTAAAAATCCGTATGGCATCTTGAACTATGAAAGAAGATATTTGACTCCCGTAATTTTGTAATCTGCTTCCTAGTGTACCAAAGCTGAATGTATACTGAGAATCATGCGAGCACCGAGGACATTAATGGTGCCTCTGCTTTTACAAGAGCTGCAGAGGAATATATGTTGAACAAGAGGGTAGAATTTATGCTTTGTCCATGCATTGACTGTGAGAATCTAAGGATATTTTGAAACCTAACGCAGATTGAAGCACACTTGATTCTACAGAGTTTCAAAAGGGGTATATATGTTGGACTAGTCACGGTGAAGAATAGATTATATCGGGACCAAATAGTACTATCATCGTCGATGAAGTTAACGATACTCTGGATATTGTCAATGAAGTCAACGATACTCCGGATGATATCGATCGTGCTTTCGATAAGGATAGGTTTCATGATGACAATCTAGATCAGATGCTACGGAATGCAAAAGGGAACTGTAATGAGCGGAAGTATGTAAAATTCCAGAGCTTGATGGACGACTCGGAAAAACCTTTGTTCCCAGGTTGTAAGTCCAAATACATAAGATTATCATCCGTATTGCAACTGTTGAAATTAAAGGCAAGTAACGGTTGGTACGACAAGAGTTTAATGGCGCTTTTAGGTTTGTTA
Source organism: Guadua angustifolia (assembly GCA_036346375.1). NCBI lineage: Eukaryota > Viridiplantae > Streptophyta > Magnoliopsida > Poales > Poaceae > Guadua > Guadua angustifolia. Next base: position 28,962,581 of record CM070522.1, on the reverse strand, counting down.
GCGGATATGCTTCTAGAGGAAAACGAGTTGCCGACAACCCCCTACAAAGCCAAAAAGTTCTTTATCCCTTATGAAAGGAAGTAGAAAGAATATATGCCTGTCCGAACGACTGTATCCTTTACTGCAAAGAGTACGTAGACTTGTATGTATGTCTAGTGTGCAACGCATCTTGGTACAAGCATAAAGATAGATTGGATGATGACGACAAGGGCATAGAGGTGAAGAAAAGATCTCCCGCTAAGGTGACGTGGTATCTGCCTGTAATTCCCCGTTTAAATAATTTGTTTGTGAACCCAAAAGAGGCAAAATTGCTTTAGTAGCACTCAGATGACCGTAAGAACGATGGAATGATAAGACACTCGGCTGATTCCACCTAGTGGAGAAACACCGATAGGATGTTTCAAGAATTCGTAACAGATCCAAGGAATATATGGTTCAGATTAAGTACGGATAGAATGAATCCTTTCGGCAACATGAGCAACCGTCATAGCACTTGGCCTGTGAATCTATGTGTGTAGAGCCTTCCTCCTTAGTTGTCTATGAAGTGAAAATACATTTTTCTGTCTATACTCATGCAAGGCCCGAAACAACTTGGGAATGATATTGATGTGTACCTAGCACCATTAGTGGAAGATCTGAACACATTGTGGGCTCTAGGGGTATATGTATGGGATGCTTACAAACGAGAGTACTTCACTTTGCACCGCCTGTTATTCTGCACCATAAATGATTATTCTACCCTTGGTAACTTATCGGAGCAGAGTACAAAAGGAGCCAAAACCTGTATTCACTGCTTGGATGACACTGAGAGTGTGTGGCTGAATCACTCGCGCAAAATCTTGTACATGTGCCATCGTATGTTCCTTCGGAAGGATCACCCATACCGCAATATGAAGAAAATTTAGCTCCAAAGCCTTTAAGCAGAACAAACATTCAGATATGGTTAAGAACTTGGATGTTGTGCTTGGAAAGGGACGTAGATCGAGAACCCATGAGAAGAGCATATGAAAGAAGAGATCAATATTTTGGGACCCTACTTATTGAGAGCACCTAGAAGTTCGACACTGCATCATCGTGATGCACGTAGAGAAGAATATCTGTGATAACTTGATTAGTCTCTTAATGAACATTAAGAGTAAAACAAAGGACGGTATCAATGCACAGTATGATTTGGTCGATATAGGTACCAGACCTGAGTTAGCACCGAAAGAGACCGATAAAGGCCGAACGAACTGCGAACCTGCTTGTTACACTCTGTCTAAGGTCGAGAGAACTGAATTATGCCAATACTTGCATGGTGTAAAAGTTCCGTCCATTTACTCATCCAACATGATGAGACTTATTTCGATGCAAGATTTGAATTTAACTGGCATGAAGTTTCATGATTACCATGTGCTTATGACACATATGCTCCCTATGGCAATTAGAAACATCTTATCAAGCAAGGTCGGGGAGGCAATAACAAGGGTGTGTTATTTCTTTAACATAATTGCTTAGAAAGTTATTGATTCCGAAGGACTAGATGCTCTGTAGGCCGAGGTGGTAATGACTCTATATAATCTTGAAATGTATTTCCCTCCGTCGTTTTTCGATATCATGGTCCATCTCATTGTTCACCTTGTGAGGGTGATAAAGATGTGCGGGCCCGTGTTCGTACAGAGCATGTACTCGTTTGAGAGATACATGGGAGTCTCAAGTCCTACGTACGGAATCGATCTCAACCAGAAGGTAGCATTATCGAAGGTTATGCCACCGAAGAGGTCGTCCAATTCTGTATGGATTACATGGCTCAGGTCGAACCGATAGGTGTGCCTCGATCCTGCTATGGGGGTAGACTCCAAGGCATCAGGACCATTAGAAGAAAAGTAATCACGCTTGATTCGGTTGCATGCGCTAAAGCCAAATTCACAGTCTTGCAACACATAGCTGTTGTGGCCCTGTATATCGACGAGCACAAGCATTGGTTACGACAAGAAAATTCATCGCGGTAGGAGTACTGGATCATTAGACAGCATAACTTTCAATTTAACAGATGGTTGAAGGAGCAACAATCGATCATTGTAAGCTCCTCAGGTGATATGTTGATATGGTTGGCAAAAGGGCCGATATTTACTGTTGTAACATGGAAAGGATATGACTTCAATGGGTACACATTTTACACTAGAGATCAGGACATGAAGAGTACAAACTAGAACATCGGTGTTTGTGTAAATGCGCTGAATACCACTAGGTCGATGAAGAGCTCGTACTATGGGTTCATTAAGGAAATTTGGGAGCTCGACTACATACTTTTCAAGATCCCCCTTATTTCGGTGCTGATGGGTTAACTTGTAGCATGTGAAGGTTGACAAGTACGGTGTCACTACTGTAGACTTCGAACGTGTTGGATACTAAGATGAACCATTTGTTCTTGCTAACCAAGTTGTTCAAGTCTTCTATGTAATCAACCCATCCAACAAGAAGCGCTATGTGGTTCTTTAGGGAAAGAGGAGGCTTGTCGGGAGTTGAGAATGTGGTAGATGAGGAAGAATACAATTATTTGACGAGTTGCCTCCTAGCGGTACTGGCATCACGGTTCAAGAAGATCAACCTAAGGAAGCTAGCTACACCCGTGTCGTTCTACACCCGTGTCGTTCATCATGAAGGGATAATTTTTATATAAAAGAATAAGCAAGTGGAGTTGTGATGAGATCGTTATGTTTATTTCAAGTGTACCTGTATTATAATTAATAAGATACATATTATAATTAACGAGATGCATTGGAAATGTGTGTATTACAAAATTAATTTAGTAGTAGATGAGATTAATTTGATGTATTACAAACTGTATACAAAAAAGGCTTAAAGAAAACTACTTAAAAAACAGGTTTAACAAACTACATACAAAAAATACTTAAAAAACAAGTTTACAGAAAACTAGTTAGAAAAAACAGGTTTAAAAAACTACATACAAAAAAGGCTTAAAAGCAGGTTTAAAATACTTCAAGCAAAAAAAAAATCACAGACGGTTCTACTGTTGAACCATCTGTGATGAGTAGTATCATAGATAGTTCTATTATTTGAATCGTCTGTGATACTACTCATCACAGACGGTTCGGTAATACAACCATCTGCGATTTCCCCCCTTACCCTCTTCCCTTATCTAGTCCTTGCCTTCTTGCGCCATCGTTTTTGTGCTGCGCCCTTGCTCCACTGCCACCAAGCCTCACCGGCCTGCCACCTCGGCGCCCTCCTCCCTCCCCTGCCTCCCTCCTCCCCTCTCCTCCATCCTCCTCTGCCTCCCGCCTCGGCGCCTGCCTCCCTTCCCCCGCCTCCACGGTGCCCTCCCCCATGCTCTAACCCTACCTCACGGCCCTCTGGTGAGTCCTCCCTCGGTGCCCTACTCCCTCCCCTGCCTCCCTCCTCCCTTCTCCTCCCTTGCCTGCCTCCCGCCTCGGTGCCCGCCCCCTTCCTCCCGCCTCCATGGTGCCCTCCCTTGTGCCCTAACCCTACCTCTCCCCTTCGGTGAGTCCTATTTGTGGTGGCTACGTTATGTACATTTCTTTCATACATAGTTGTGTGGATTGTGCTTGAATTCAAAAGTTCTGTAAGTTGGGGATTTTATCTTGTGCGGCTGATTATTGAGGCTTGCCTTTGTACTGGCTGTGTCACCGGTGCAGAGAGGACATCATATCTCCTTCTTCCTGGCTTTGCTCTGTGATGATATTGGGTAGACCAATGAATATGATAGTTAACTTTGTGAATGAGGCCTTTAATCAATAGATTTGCATGTTAGAAAGTACTGGTTCATTCACTATTTGATCAGTATTCAATATATGCGCTGTTGTTTCATTTCTTCAGTTTATGTTACTTCATGTTCATGCTGAATTCAATTAACTTGTAATCTGATCTTTACCTGATATAATCTAGTCTTGACTTGTTAAGTTTGGTTAGTATATTATGCTAGTTTCTGGTCTGAATATAATAGCTTGATTTGGTTGGAAAACCTGGTAGCTACTAATTTGAACTTCTTGTTTCGGGTACTGTTCTGTCTGGTTGTTGATTAGAACTTATATGAGAGTTCAGTTGATAGAAACCTTTTAATCTGACCAGAGTATATTTAGTTTATAAGTAATTTAATAGTGTTCTTACAATTAATTCTTTGTTGAGCATGTTAAGGTAGTAAGGATTAGTGGCCTTATTCATTTAATTGATTGTTTAGCCCATTTGTGATTGAGATTGAAGATTTGAAATCTTCATACTTGCCCGATTTTTGAGAGCACCACAAACAAATTTACATCATCCTCTTATTATAGTACTTTGTTCAACAATATTGATTAGTCTTGTAAGCAATATCGATTCTCTTAACCTTGTATGTACAAAATAACTCTTAACTTACCTTCTCTTAAATTTGCTTCTCTTAACTTACCTACTCTTAACTTTGCATCATACAATTACAAACGTACAAAAGAACATTTAAATTTACTTGCTTTCCTCTTCTACGAGCCTCTATGACTTTGTTTGTTTATCAATTTGCCTCTTATATGTTCTTCACTATAAGATGACGTCCCCTCATTCCTTGTCGTCGAATAGATCTGATGAGGTGCCCAATGTTGGAAATCAAAGGCGTAGTCCAAGAGGGCTTAGTAAAAGGCCTCAAAGCCAATACACCATCACAGCAGTCGATCTGCGCGATGGAGCCCCTACCGTGCCTCCAAAGGCTCGGCAGCTTTTTGGAACATGTGCGGGATTGTTGGGCGTGAAAGGATCCCCATCACCTATCCATCATGGAAGATGCTGATAGATGTGGAGCGTGATAACCTGGTGAAAGAAATATTTGTGTGGTTCGATCTCCCATAAGACGCCAAGCCCGCACTGCGCATTGCTAGTGGCGAGAAAGGCGTGGTAAAACTTTAAGAGCATCCTCATCACTAATTACGTGAATAAGGAAATGACTTCATTCTAGAAGTACGGGTTCATCACTGAAGATGTGTGGGGATGATTTGTTGAGTTAAAGACGATAGAAGAGTTTGTGTGTCAAAGTGTGGCGCACAAGACCGTCCAGTCAAAAAACACCCACCCACACAGACTCGGGTCAACTGGGTACATGGGCAAGGTTGCGTAATGGACGAGGGAGAACGACGAGGTGGTCCAGAAGGAGGTCGTGCCACTATTTGCCTCGATCGTGGACCCGCATGCCTGAAATTGGGTAAGAGCGAGGTCAAGTCCTACGTCTTCGGGTAGCGTGTCCTTTGCTAACCCCGCCGAGGAGGAAGTGTAATAATGCTTAATATTGTTGAGCACAGAATCTTCCCAGGATCTTTCACTTCAGACAGAGAGAAAGGTATACTCTCTACAACCTTGGGAAACAAGAAGCACTCGGGTCGCACCTGAGTCCAAGGTATTTTCGTTCCTTGGAAAATGAGATTCCCACATGACTCCGACACGTACCGAAGTAGCAAGAGAGGGAAAGCTGAGTGCAAGGAACGGCTAGTAGCCCTTATTAGGAAAAGGTTGAGGAAAGGCTCAAAGCATAGTTCGATAGTCAGCTACGAAGCTTTGAGGAAAGGATAGAGCAAATGCAAGCCCAAGAACCACAGGCATAGTTCAACCTAGCCAACCGTCGGAGCAGTTGCGTGTCCACCCCTGAGATGGACGTGGACAAAGCCAGATTTCCTCTGAATGAAATCGGGGTAATATACAATGTCTGCAATGCTCCTTAGATATACTTGTTTGATGTATTATCTAATTAATTATGTACCCTTACGCAGATGGCCACGCCGTGCAATCTCCAAGTGAGGCTTGCCAATGGCTCTGTTCCCCTTCAGGCTACATGGGGCGCGCGTATCCATCCGGTGCAGGGGCGTTAGTGCATGGTCGTACGTTACAACCAGGCTATGCGAAGGTCGAGGTTGACGGCGTACATGAAATTTGTAAGGCCGTCACACTAGAGATACCCTCAAACGACGAGATTGTCACACTAGGAGATGCCATCGACACATTAATCTAGTGGCCCAAGAAGGACAACTCTTTCGACAACCACCCACGAGCTCCGAAGCAACAAGCACTACCAGAGCCACGTGATGTGCCAGAGCTGCCAACACTATTGGAGACATGTGTTGCACCGAAGGAGCCCACCAAATCGGCTACCGTGTCTGTCAGGCACAGGTTGATACTCCAGTTCGGGCCAAGTCGTCTCCTGTGAATACGACATTTGGTAGACGGCAAGGCGGCAACAAGGGCAAATTGGAAGGGACAACAACACTTGCCCATGACTTTTCGTTTGCCTTGTTGGCATGGCAATTCAAGCTGGGACAGCCGTTCGTACCGAAAGAGCGCTAGGAGACGCTCATATTAGCTTGCGTTAGATTATCTTGGTCAACTTCAAGGAGGCACATTTGTTACACCAGTTTTTGAATGGCTATTTCGTGGTCAGCTTCAATGACCTGTTTGACCTGTACAACCTCAATGCCCTCAACCCATCACTCATGAGATGCTGGATATTGTAAGTGTCCGTAATCACAATTTACATTTGTGTCGTACTGATAAAGGTCCGATATACATGATCCTTGATTTTGTATATGTAGATACATGATCATGGAAGCAGAAGAAAGAAAACAACCAGTGGGTTTCCTCGACCCACATATGGTGTCTAAGCAAACCATGAACGAAAATTTAGAAGTCGTTCACGAGTATATGGAGAAAGCATTGTTGGCTCAATGGAACAAAAAAATACATACTTTTATCCCACAACCCAGGGTAAGTGTTTCATCCAGTTGTTATACTTGTTGCTTTGTACTATATAACGCAGCTTAAAGTTAGGTTCAATGACTATGACGACATGGCTGTGTAGGTTTCACTGGGTTCTACTCGTAATTATACCAAGACATAACTGGCTAATTTACCTTGATTCTAAAAAGGGTGGCACCCACAACTTGAAGCCTATCAGAGATTTACTCGACACATCGTTCAGCGTCTACAAAATTCGTGGAGACCCACACAGGAAGAACCCAATGACGCTGAAGCATATTTATAACTTTCCGATATCTGCTAGTACGCAATAATCCTTCACACTCCATAATAATACCTTCGAAACTAATTAGCCTATTATATTTTGGCAGTGCCACCAACAACCAAAGGGCACTAACCAATGTGGATTTTACGTTTGCCACAACATGCAATTCCTCATTGGTTCAAAGACGACTAATGTTATAGAAATTTATCAATCTTGCAACAATTATTTCTACTTATTTGAGGACAACTCTGTGCCTTCTTGATGGGTGAGGTCATTAATCCAAAAAGCGAACACCACTCAAGCCTCGTTTGAAGAGTTGTGAATTTGTTAGATACCGTTTGCATTAATTTGTGAATTTTGTGCTGCGAATTTGTGAGTTGTAGTTGTCAATTCAATTGATTTTTATATATGTAAGTTGATTTCTTAAGTGGATGTGCTTTACATTGTAATGTGCGATCAGAATTGATTTGTAAAATTGATGCGCTATATATTGATACGTGATCGGAACTCATTTCTAAAATATATGTCATAATAATGCCGGTGATGCTTTGTATTTTGTCTTTTGTTTCAGAGAGCATGGCTAGCATTTCTTGAGGCTAGCTAATAAATTAAAATTTTGAAAAAAAGGGAAAACCGACATCATTGACAGTTCCAAACTGGAATCGTCTCAGTGCCTCATCACAGACGGTTCCAATTTGGAACCGTCTATGATGAGTAACAGACAGTTCCAACCACTCATCCCAGACGGGCCGTCTGTGATGACTTTTTTCACATACAGTTGCCAAACCACTGACACTTCGGTATAAACGGTTCATAAAACCGTCTATGATATGTTTTGTGAACCGTCTGTGATGTAAATATGTACAGTAGTAACCGAAGATTTTAGCTACTAAATGGGGGCGAATTAACAATGGGTTAACTAAACAAATGCTCCAGATGCGCACGTACGCGCCTGCAATTTTTGCATGGCATTGTTTATGCACCAACAGTATGCTCTGTACGCGCATGTGCACGTCGTAACAAGGTCAACCGGGGAGTGGTTGTAGGGTCATTGTTCGTCTCCTCACCTGGCTAAATCCCAATAAATGTCACTACTACGGAAAGGGCATTTAGTCCCGGTCCAAAACTGCCTTTAGTACCGGTTTTTGAACCCAGATAGCCATCCGGATCGATGCTCAAGGGCATCGGCCCTGTTCACTCACCCGATCGATGGAGTATCGATCGTTCGAATTCACACGCGGCGCATTGGGAACCTCGAGCCCCTCATCGAGACGGTTGGTGTCTCCAACCGATCGATGAGTTTCATCGATGCTGTTAGTTTCTCCAACCGTACTAATGTTTTGTATATATATAGGTCTATTTCTCCGTAGCTATTATATATATGTGTGTGTTAAATCACAACTAATTAAAAGCACAGATAATCAATCATGCACTTTGCACGATAATTAAATCCTTGAACATTCATTAACAAATTTAATTACATCTAATGTATTAAAATATGTACACATATTTGTTCTTCTAATGTATTACAATATATATGTACACAACTTTATATATGTACACAACTTTAATTACAACTTTAGTCTTTCTTTTCCTTCTATTCATCGGGATCTTTTATGCGCATCGCTCTTGCTAGTCAGAGATGTAAACCCACGATATTCACCGGTCCTTATCGAAGGGCCCCACCTGTTAAAGTTTGGTTCGTGAAACTCGCCTTTTGGATTTACAACCTCATCGTAAATAAAGCCGACGAGTTGTTCTTGGATTGCTCTCACTCGTGCCGGCGAGAGTTCCGAACCTTGTTCCGCCAAATATTGAGGCACCTATCGTTAAGTCATTAACTAATCAATACTTGAATTTGTACAAGATATAAGGAGTACCTATACATCATTAAAGCTAGTAGTTATATTAACTCACCCCTTGTTGCCTTTTAGCATGCTATCGACGGCTCGGTTTGGGTGTGCATAAACTCAAGATACATAGTAGCCGATAAATTGTTACCCGTGGTGAGTCAAGATCTGCGGTGGAAAAAGTTGAAAGCGTGAAATGGATGCAAGGAAATTAAGTTAACTAACTAAAAGCTAGCATTATGATATACGTACATGAGAGGCAATTGTAATGTCAAATTCCTCCTTGAATACGCCCACGCTTTTAGCACGGAACCGTGTGAATGCACTACACATGTGATTACTGAATTGTACATGATTAGAATTTGTTTCAAATTGAAGGAAATAGAGCTAGTATGATAATAAAAGGAATAAGAATTAATACGGTTGAGCATGTCGATAAAGTTTTGATACTTTTGAACCGGTCTCCTTTGCGAGTCCATAATTGTGATCGAGCTACGATCTAGCTCGATCATAAGAAGAATCCAATGAAAACTATACATAGATGTGTCAACGAGATAACTAATTAGTTCTAACATCGTGTTATGAAAAAGGAGTAGAATGAGGTGGTACGAAAACACGTACTCAAATGAGTAGGCTAGATATATCTTTGACTTATATCTTTGACCCATTAGCGCATTGAATACGTTAGTCTCGCTTCGCTTGGGTGGTCTCTAACGGTTGTCTCGTTGATAACTCATCGGGTCCATGAAGCCTATGTCGAAAATACGATCCTTCGGCATCTTTGTATCTCCATGCTACATAAGAAATTAGTTAGGCTTGCAAGTTAGTATAGTACAAGGAAGTGCACGATAGTTTTTGCAAATAATTAAGACACTTACAGAGTCCAAAGAAGCCATCAAGCTCACACCGAGGGCGCCTGTGCGGTATAGATAATATATGTAGTCCCAATCGACAAAAAATTCACCTTCACCGAGAAAAAATCTTGTTCCTTAAACTTGACAAATAACATCTCAGAGATCATGTTTGGTCGCGTCCAAGTACCATTCATGAAATTGCGCATCTTTGTCGTTAGTCAGGCGGCTCCTCATGCCTGACCAATGACCCGCCCACTTTAAATAACCATTTTACTTGGGCAAACTCAATCTTTTCCGTGCCTAATATTTGATTTGCGGTAAGGCCAGTTTCATTAAAGAATTGTTGCATCTCCTTACCCTTCCCCTCAGCTGACATCTTCTTCTTGGGGCATTCCTTACTCAATGTGCGCAGTAGTTTGATTGGCGAGGCATTTTTTTTTATCCTTCAAATTTTTAATAGTCTTTAAGCCTTTATAAAATTCATCTCATGCTGAGTTGAACCTTCTTCTCTGGTGACTTGGGTTTAAGAAATTTAGTTACATCTCCTTTTACCACCTTCTTGGTCTCCTCATCGCTCATATCATACGGCCGCCGGAAGTTCACCACTTCTTGGATTGGGTGGAGGACCCGCCTTCTTGGGAGTTCTTGGCCGAGCTGGCTTGTTTCCTTGGTCGGCGCCTTCTTGGGAGGAGACGGGCTTCTTGTGGCGCTTATGTGCGCGGGAGGTGGTGTAGGAGTCGGCGCCTTCTTGGGAGGAGACGGGCTTCTTCAGGCTTATATGCGAGGAGATGGTGTAGGAGACGGGCTTTTGTCGGGCTTATATGCGCAGGAGGTGGTGTAGGAGTCGACGCCTTCTTGGGAGGAGACGGGTTTCTTCTCGGGCTTCATAGCGGAGAGGACATGTCCATGTTATCTCGAAAAATTATGTACCGCTTTGCCCACAGATGAAAGTGTGTACGCCTCTCCTAGCTTTGTAGTCCCGTCACCTCCAGAATTTCGAGGTCAAGGTCCTCGTACAAGCGCACCTCCTCCACCGAGACCTTGGAGTATCCTAACCGTGATCTCATTGGCCATGGATAAGCTGCTCGGCTCTAATGGGTGAGCCATACCATCGGCCCTTTGACGGTAAGGTTCAGCGCTTGGATATGCAGCTCACAAGGTGTCCGCCGTCTCGATGTCGTCTACGGATACTTGTCCAAGTCCGCTTCGCCAAATTTCACCGAACGCGCAGCCGCTTCGCTGCCGGAGGGGCTAATGATGTCTGGATTACTTGGGGTTCTTGGCCCGTCTCGGCTGTTGGCTCAAGGCTAGCTGCACCTCTCTTGAATCTCTTCTTGCATTCTCTCATTTGTTTGATTCAGCGTTCTTCAAGCGCACTAAGTTGTTGTGTCTGCCGAGCCTTGCTCCTCGCCCGACTCCTATAGGTCTCGGTGTCGAGCGAAACCAACCTTCCACGGGACAACGCCGACGCCGTGTACGTCCAGTGCTGCTCGATTTTGCAAGGCCCTTGTTAGCGCTCGTTCTCCTGTTTGGCACGGCTACCCCGGAAGTCTCCTCGATGGATCGTGCAAGCCTTCCGCACATCTCTTAGCACCTCCCCAAACACAAGATTGCCGTTATCATCAAGGGCGCCGCCGTGAGCATAGAACCAATGCTTTGCTCTGTCGGGCCAATCCGTTGTTGCGGGTGCGATACCCTTCGCTAGCAGTCTGTTCCTCTTCTCCCATTTTGGTATTGCATGGCGGTAACCACCGGGGCGAGTCGGTGGTGATAATTCTTCTTCAGGCATTCACTTATTCTTCTCACTCAAACTTTGACCTTCGTCCAAGTCTTGTATTTCACAAACGCATCCCGCTGATCTTGCAACTTTGGGTGCTTGTTGAAGTCATGCGCTCGATTCTTCTTGATATACTCGTGCTCGACTTCTTTTTATAAGTCCGAATGCGACCGCCATCTTCTTGAGAGTGTAACTTTTCACCTTCTCTTGGTCCCTTGGGGAAGGTGAATGTCTCCTTCATATCGCTCCAAAGCATGTTCTTTGTATCTTGAGGACTCGATCCCATTTTGCTATGCTAATTGCCACGTGGTCCCTAACGTGGGCCGCATGCCAATTGAACGCCCAAGCGCCCCCGAGGGTGCAAGAGGTCGGCCGTCCTCGCCGACTTCGGTGATAACATGTCTTGCCTTCTTCTTCTTGCTTGGACCTCGCTGACGTGATTGCCTGCCTAGTTGACCGATCTGAAAGCATGGTACAATCATGAACGGGTCAGGATGTTGGCTTAGCATGGTAGTGGAACCGACAATCATGAACGTGACTGATTGTTACCTCGCCGGCCTCAACGTGCTCTGCAGCCTCATCGTGCTCTGCAGCCTCATTGGCCTCGGTGGCCTCGGGTGCAGGCTCCGCCGTCTCATGACCATCATATCCCGCAATCAAACTTCTCATAAATTCTTCTTCGTCCATCGTCACGTCGTTTCTTAGGCTAGAAGAAGCACTGAAAGACGAAAATAGATCACATTTCATGTAAAGGTGATGGTACTACTCTAAAACGGCGTGGAAGACGATGGGGAAGAGACGGTAGAGAGGATGGGCGGCGACGCCGAAGATGTTCCTAATGTAAATCGGCCAAATACTATACGATGGTAATTTTGCTAGAGTTGAGAGGAAATCAAGTGATGTTATGACCTCATGCTACAAACATGTGCACATGTAACTTTAAAATGATACTTATACATTAGAAAAAATTCATATGATACATATACATCTCGAAATGAAAAAATAATATGAAAAAATTCATATATTCTTAAGAATATATTTATAATAAAAATAATGATCATTCTTATTGCAGGGCTTATTATTTTTTAAATCATTTTAGTGTGGAATAAGAGTGATTCATTATTTTTATTACAAATATATTCTTAAGAATATATGAATTTTTTCATATTATTTTGTACAAATTTTTTCGGGATTGTGATATGTCACTTTTTATACACATACATCTTTATACACACAAATATATATGTTTATACACATACATCTTTGGTCAACAAAATATACATACACATAAAATTGGAGGATTTTCTTTTTTTTGTAACTCTCGGTATATAATGAATTTGATCTTGAAATTTCATACGTAGGGACACATATACATATTCATTTGACATGATACATATTCATTTGACATCTCACACATATACATAGAAATCTCACACATATACATAGAAATCTCACACATATACATCTCACACATATACATTTGAAACTTCACATATACATAGAAATCTCACACATACATAGAAATCTCACATATACATAGAAACTGATCAATAAAAATAGAAATTTCAAAATTCACCAGAAATTAGAATAATTCACATGATACATATTCATTTGACATGATACATATACATTTGAAACTTCACATATACATACAAATCTCACACATACATAGAAATCTCACATATACATAGAAACTGATCAATAAAAATAGAAATTTCAAAATTCACAGAAATTAGAATAATTCACATGATACATATTCATTTGACATGATACATATACATTTGAAACTTCACATATACATAGAAATCTCACACATACATAGAAATCTCACATATACATAGAAACCGATCAATAAAAATAGAAATTTCAAAATTCACGAGAAATTAGAATAATTCACATGATACATATTCATTTGACATGATACATATACATTTGAAACTTCACATATACATAGAAATCTCACACATACATAGAAATCTCACATATACATAGAAACCGATCAATAAAAATAGAAATTTCAAAATTCACTGTAAATTAGAATAATTCACATGATACATATTCATTTGACATGATACATATACATTTGAAACTTCACATATACATACAAATCTCACACATACATAGAAATCTCACATATACATAGAAACCGATCAATAAAAATAGAAATTTCAAAATTCACCAGAAACTCTAGTTTGATTGCTCTCAGATTATTGGGTTTAAATGAAGATTTAGAATCTTCACCTCAATCACAAATGGGCTAGACAATTTAATTTAGTGACTTAAGCCTTGAACTCTTACCACCTTAACATGCACAAGAAAATTGTAACAAGACATAGAAATCTCACACATACATAGAAAGAAAGTATATCTTGATAATGAATGATGCCCATAACATTGGCCCATAACATTGTCAATATGATGCATTGCATAGAAAGAAAGTATATATCTTGTGATATTTATAAATAGTCTAGTAAAGTATCAAGAATTTCATGTCACAATCACTAGTTACAAGGATCTTGTATATTTATCTACATCCTAATATCTTGATCATCCATGGATAATTAGCGAGCATGAAGTTTTTATCTACAAAGATGAATAATCTTCTATCCTTTGCTCTGATTTCAATACCTTAGATCTTATAACAAATAATGATTGCTGTTTAAGATGCCTGGTACTGCTACATGCTTTGCCCACTCAAGTGTATTACAAAACTAAAAATATTTACACTATTAACTGTCAATAAAACCTTAATGGACAATCAACATTTCTAAAAACAATTATCAATTAGTGCATCACATCACAGTCCTAGCTATTACATTAAAAATTGAGCAATGCTATTCTAATTAGTAACCACTAGAAATCTTAACTGACAGGATCAGAGCTACCACATGAAATCCAAATTATGCGTAATGCTGAAAATAACCAATAATTTCAATCATGCAAGTCTAGCGGTTCAAGGCTTAGATCATTTCATTAAACGTCATGTTCATTAAGAAACCCAAATAACATCACAGAGCAATACCTCTCCTTCCACCAAAGAAGGATCAAATGACATAACAAGGAGAAATAATGGAGTCATACAACTATTGCTCTCAGATTTAATAAATTGATGGGTTGCTCCAAATGAGCCCTCCAACACCAATTTCAGCAATATATCACAGGTGTACAAATCTGAAACCATTTAGCTAAATGCACGCATGTCGTTAAACTCAGGATCAAGACCTTGCAATCTGAATATGAGTTCTAGAACTCTTAACTCAAGAAATGGAGTAATGTGCATTCAAGATTAAGGTTGCGGTGCTCACATAGCATTTTTTTACTCAAAAGCTTTGGTGTCATTTATGCACTCATCGACTACTCTCTACCCTAAAACACAAACATCAAATATCACTTCAATATGACAGTGCATACACAAATGAAATCCCTATAATTTGTACCATTCAATCACAGAAAGATCATTTTCGGACAAGGAACAGTAATGTATCTCAGGAGCAGCAGCAGCAGCAAAATTTGAGTTTAACTTCAGCACCCAGACTCCAAGCATTCAACTTCAAGCAAATTTGCAACCAAATTAAGGGTGTCTAATAATTGTAGGTTGCAATCAGGCATATTAACATGACAAACTACTTCCGAAAAGAAATGGTTGCAATCAGGCAGCACCCAACCAATTCTTTAACCCTAGTTCATCATAGAGCACTACAGGCGAGGACGACAGGTGAGGACTATCCGAAGGTGAGGAAGACGAACTTACATTGTACTAAGTCGGAGATGAGAAATGGCAGTGGTCGCTTGAGGCGAGGAGGACGGCGGCGGTGGGGTCGTCGGAGGCGAGGCGTCGGAGGCGAGGTCGCGCGCGGAGGCAAGGCTTCGGAGGCGAGGTCGGGCGCGGAGGAAAGGCTTCAGAGGCGAGGACGGCGGCGGTGGGGTCGTCGGAGGCCAGGAGGACAGCGGCGGTGGGGTCGTTGGAGGCGAGGTCGTCGGAGGTCTTTGCAAACGAGCGGGAGGCGAGGAGGAGATTGGGGAACAATGGCGGGAGTAGCAAAATTGGGGGAAGAGGAGGCGGCGGGAGGATTTATAGCTGCACCATCAGTCCCGGTTGGTGTATCCAACCGGGACTGATGTCTCACATCAGTACCGGTTGGATACACCAACCGGGACTGATGACTCACATCAGTCCCGGTTGGTGTATCCAACCGGTACTGATGGGTCAGCCTCGGCAGCCCTAGGCACTATCAGTCCCGGTTGGATACACCAACCGGGGCTGATGTGAAGGGTTTATAAAACTCAAAATGATTTAGCGCCCTTAGTAGTCGATAAGAAATCTCCCTCCCCCCTGGCTAGCGCGAGGCGCTTGAGTGCGGGCTCCCGATCCGTGAGGTCTCGGGTTCGAGCCCCGCTCGTGCCCCCTAGCCCTTCTTTTTTTTTTTTTTTTTTTTTTATTTCTTAAATCTACTGTTTAACTATTGTTTCATTAAATAATTTTTAAAAATGCTTTTACCACTTTAGATTCATCTATCTTTTTTTAAGAACGGGTTTTTTAAATGTACTATTTAACTATTGTTTCATTAAATAATTTTTAAAAATGCTTTTACCACTTTAGATTCATTTAGCCTTTTTTTTAAGATTTCTTTTTTAAAATCTACTGTTTAACTATTGTTTCATTAAATAATTTTTAAAAATGCTTTTACCACTTTAGATTCATTTATCTTTTTTTTAAGAACGGGTTTTTTAAATATTAGTACAATTTGAACAGAAAATATGGAGCAACAGGAAAACCTCTAGAGGAATGAGAAACTAGTATGTTAGTAGTCTATTACACCAAAAGAAAGCAAAACAATCCTTATTTGCTAACATACTTTGCTTTTACAAGTGATCCTTCATTATGATCGCGGCGACGAGGGAGTTTCCTCAGATCATTCAGACACCAATGTCTACATCCACCGTGAAAGGAGGCAGCTCGTCGAATCGATTATACTCTTCTTCGTCGTGGCGCCTCAACTCCGACAATCCTTCTTTTACCGAAGAACCACGTGGCGCCTTGGCGATCGCTCGCTAGTCTTCTCTTACCTTTTTCGATTTGCTGTCCATGTCCATCACATAGAATACCTGTGTCACATCATTAGCGAGCACGAACGGTTCATCCCTATAGGCCACTTGCTTGAGGTCCACAGTTGTCATACCATACTTATCGATATCCACGGCTGTCAGTTTGACCCATTGGCACCGAAACAGAGGGACTTTTAATGGCCCGTACTCCAGCTCCCAGATCTCCTATATGAAACCATAGTAGGTGTCCATCTTTCCATTTTTGTCCAAGGCATCTATACGGACGCCACTGTTTTGGTTGGTGCTCTTGCTATCCTGGGTTGTCGTGTAAAATGTGTACCCATTTATCTCATACCCTTGGAATGATATGATTGTTGTGGACGGTCCTTGAGCCAAAAGTTTCAATTGTTCATCGTCTGTCTTGCCCGCAGCTTGCTTTTGTAACCAATCGCGAAATGATCCATTTGCTCCATCGCGATCCACTTATCGACTTCTCTGGGTATTGGGCGCGTAGACTCATCTCGTGATCATAGATATACTGAGCCACCACAGCTTGCTTGTTTCAATACCGTGAAATGTGCTTGTTTAAATGCAAGTAGATCGTCGCTATAGGATTCTTTTCTCCCTAAAGTCCCTTTTCCCGTAGCCTCCCCTCATGGCGTGATACAGGACGCCAATCGGATTCAGATCATCCATGTAACTAACACAAAACTCGATCACCTCCTCAGGTCGACACCTGCGCAATGAATATACAGGCGAGACCGTTACTGAACATACTTCTTTAGGATACCCATGTACCTCTCGAAAGGAACATATTGTGGAGGAACACAGTCCAAGAATTTCTATCTCTTTAACAATGTGGACCATGAGATGGACCATAATATCAAAGAAGGATGGAGGGAAGATCATCTCAAGGCTAACGGACTATTGACCATGTCATCATGCAGACTAGATAACTTATTCGCTCGATGACCTTCTGCGACACCGCTGAAGAACGAACACGACTTTATGATTGTCCTCGTACCTAATCTGGCGAGAATACCTCGCATCACCACTGGAGCAATCAGGTCATCAACACATGACAATCATGGGATTTTATGTGTATGATTTTATTCTCTTTCATGTTTATGAGTCTCCTTATGTTCGAGGAGTATCCGGAAGGACCTTCACACTGCTCAAGAACTTAATCATGTTTTTTCTCTTCCTTGCTCGAGTGTAGCTCATGGGGTGGAGGTAATGTTGTCCTTTCTCTCTCTTTTCCGGATGTAGGTCGTTCACGAGTCCCAATATGTGAGGTCGTTCTCGAGTCCCAATAGTCAGAGGTCCTTTCGTGCTTGAAGTGTATCTTTTGACTTACCGTACATATCTAGGAAACCTAGTAGGTTCACGCAGACATTCTTCGTGATATGCATGAAGTCCAGTGAGTGGCGGACCTCTAAGTCTTTCCAGTAAGATAAGTCCCAAAATATTGACTTCTTCTTCCAAATGGCCTTCGTGTGACCTTGTTCAACCGGGACAGGTTTGCTACCAGGACCTTTTCCAAATACTACTTTCAGATCCTTTACCAAAGAAAATACAAGCGTCCCACTGCGATGCATGGGCTTTACGCTTTCTCTTCGTCCCATCAAAATTCTCACCCTTCCTCCGTGAACGGTCCTTCATATGGAGGAACCTACGGTGGCCCATGTACACAACCTTTCGAGAGTTTTTAGGTACTTGCTGTCCGTATCCTCTAAGCGGTGGATGCGTGCTTTATATCCTTTGATAGATAGGCCCGATAGGTTACCAAGTGCAGGCGCCGTTGATGGTTACGAATAGCAATGCACGAGAGTGAAGTGCTCTCTTTTGTACTCATCCCATACACGTACACCATCGCTCCACAGTGTTAACAGATCTTCAACCAACGGTTTGAGGTACACATCAATGTCGTTTCTGTGTTGCTTCGGGCCTTGGATAAGCAATGGCATCATAATGTACTTCCGCTTCATACACGTACCAAGGAGGAAGGTTGTAGATACATAGAGTCACGGGCCAAGTGTGTGGATCGCCGCTCATATCGCCGAACGGGTTCATCCCATCCGTACTCAACCCAAACCTTATGTTCCTTGCATCCTCAGCAAAGTCCGGGTATGTTCTATCGACTTTCCTCCACTGGGAGCCATCAACAAGGTGCCTTAGCCTTCCGTCGTCCTTACGGTCTTCCTTGTGCCAAGATCATCTGGCATGTGCTTTGTTCGCAAATAAACGCTTCAACCGGGGATTACAGGAAATACCACACCACTTTAGCAGAGGTCTCTTCTTCTTACGCTGCCTCTACCTCACAGGTCATCACGCTGGTCTTATACCGCCAAGTTTTGCACACCGGACAAGCTTCCGAATCCTCATACTCATTGCGATAAAGGATACAATCATTACGACATGCATGTATCTTCTGTACCTCCAACCCCAAAGGGCAGACAACTTGTTTGGCATCGACGTAGTTTCGGCGGTGTGTTCCTCTCGAAGTAACTTCTTTATGAGGCATAACAACTCGTCGAATCCCTTATCGGACAATCCATTGGTCGCCTTCCATTGCATCGAGTTCTAGTGTGGTACGCAACTTTTTATGGCCCTCGTCGACGGTTTGGGTACAACAATGTTCCGTGGTCCTCCCATAGGCGCTGGAACCTTCGTAATGTCTTTCATCGATGTATTCTCCTCTCCATCACACAAAGATCTGGTCTAGGTCATCATCACCACACTCCCCAATGTATCTTCGAAGAACCGTGTTGACCAGCGTCAGGGATATTGTTGTCCGCCTCTTCTTCTTCACCGCCTTCTTCTCAGATAATCTCTTCTTCACCGTGCTTGGTCCAAAGGTATAGTTCGACATGAAACCTCTTGTGAGCAAATGAAAGTGAAGGTGGCTGGATTTTGGCCACTCCTTCTCATTCTTGCGTCTATGCATGGACAACATATGTAGCCCGACGTCGTGTGTGCATCGGCCAAGACGAAGAAAATCTTGCAAACCCCGCAAGAACTCCGGGAGCGCCGATCCATGTACATCCATCGCCGGTCCATCTACATTATGTTACATCAAGATAATGTTAGCTCATTTTCCAATAATGAATTGTTGAACCAAAACCTAAATATATTAGCTAGATCCACACCTTCAATCCGAGCTAAATAATAATCCAAGCAAAATATAAACCCACACAACAAGTTTTTGCAACCTACAAAAAGAATTGGTCGATCGAGTCTGGATTCAAAATTTCAACAAAATTCACGACGGCTTTGTTTGCAAATTCTGTTGAAATTGTAACACCCTAAAAATTTCTAAATTATTATTCAATCATTTATTTTTATTTTTTTCTAAATCTCTAGCACTTAATTAATGATGTTTTCAAAAATAATTTGCTGATGGAAATTAAAACCAAAATTATACTAGAAGTAATTTTCTAAGTTTAAAATATTCCAAAGTATTTTTGAAAACTTTTCTCAAATATTGAACTCATTTTATATTTTCTATAAAGCCATTCATATTTCTGATATTATTTTAATTCGCAAATGAATTTAAATTTCTTCTTTTCCACATAACCATTGCCATTTGAAGATCCCAAACTCCATGATTTCCATGCACCATTCTCCCCCCAACTACGTGCAACCAAACCTTATCCTTCATCGATCGATGGAACTAAAACCTAAATTTAAGCTAGATCCACACATTAAATACGAGCTACATTATAATCCAAGCAAATTCTAAGCTTACACAACAAGTTTTTGTATCCTATTTGAAAAGATCAAGCTAGATCTCTACATTCATATTAATCTTTCATCAATCATGGGAAAAGATCAAATTTTTTTCATAATTCAAGCAAAAAAGAGGCTCCATTTAACACCAAATGATGTGAGGAATGATGTTACTAACCTTAGTTACCTTGGTTGCAGTAAAATGACCAAAATTTTGAAATTTGGGCAGCACCTCCTCTACATTCATAATCTTTGATCAATCATGGGAAAAGATCAAATTTTCTTCATAATTCAAGCAAAAAGAGGCTCCATTTAACACCAAATGAAGTGAGGAATGATATTACTAACCTTAGCTACCTTGGTTGTGAGTAAAATGACCAAAATTTTGAAATTTTGGCAGCACCTCCTCCCTTCAAGCTCTTGGTCAAGCTCCACCGTTTTTTCAAGACTTTGGAATGATCTGGTCTCAGCGGAGAGCGGAGGAGGAAGAAGTTTAATTGGGACTCAAGACGGTTGAATACACGAACCAAGATCGATGAGATCACATCGATCTGGGTTCGTGTCACTTAACCGTACTATTTAGCACTCCACTAAATAGTATCGGTTCGTGACACTAACCGCATCGATGTGATCTCATCGCAGACCGTTCGTAGTCAACCGGTACTATCGCTCCGCGTAGGCTCAGAGCCGTTGAACCGGACTGATCTAACTATCGGCCCGGTTCAGATCGAACCGTCTTGATGGGCCGGTAGCAAAGGTCGGTTCTGTAGTAGTGTGTAGCTAGGCCTTTCTCTCTATCATTGCACTTGTTCACAGTTGTTTTCAGGTTAATCGGATAGAGATAGATACCCTTATAGATGGTTAAAATAATGATAGAATTATAACAAATCAATCATTGGACAAGTGGAACGGTTAATAATTATACGAGACCGGGTCTCAGCAAAAGACGCGACATAAAGTGCCGCGTGTTATGCTCTGAGTTAGGTTCGACATCACGTGCATTGAGACCTAGCGTCGTAGGATTATTTTCCAAGCAACTAGATCTAAACATTGAGTATATCTACTTGGAATGTAGAAATTTCATAGGAACTCCCTGAAGGTTTTGTACTGTTTATGTAGGGTAGATCTAGCATATGTAAGCATTGTGACCCCAATGACTTCTTGTTGCTAAGTTCAGTACAAATCCTCTTTAGGATAACAAATGGCACTTTATAAACAGACAATGGCACCGTTATGTTGAGATGAGTGACCCCAACGATATTCTTTTTCTAGATCCACCACTGGTAGGACTGCTACGAAAGTTCCACATTTCTAGCTAGCAAACAGGTCATCCAAACTCATATTTCCCTTCTTCGTGCATTTGCCTTCCATTGTTTTTATTGAATGAGATTATTCGGTATCTAGAGAGAATATTTTTCAAATTTCTATTCCATTATTCAAGATAGGACAGTTCTATTGAAGTGACCAAACACACATGAATACCTTTAATTATTTTCTTGAACTATCTCATACATATAATATTTGGTACAAGCAACCAAACATACCTTACATAAATTAAAAGAGCAATATTTGTAATATTTTTGCTCTCCACCCATGCATCTTCAATATTGTAAAACAGATCGAGTGTAGATGTAGTATAGTTCAATGTCATTTACAATTTCCTAGACCGATTAATTCCATGTCTCCCTGTTCTGTGCGCAGACACGATATGCATCGGTAAATACTGTAAAATAGAGGGAGCGATTAAAGACTGATCATTTTAAGATCACCACCGTTTGACGAATTAATGATAATGCACGTACCTCACAAGCTTGGCCGAGCAGCCAGCTAGCTAATTAACGACCGACCGAGGAAGCATATAAGTATAAAACAAGGCCAGAAAGCGCGCGCACGTGCATGGCCCCACACGTGCGTGCAACCTAGCTTGTCGTTTGCAACCCTCTGCGGCCGCCGCGCGCCATGATTTGGACGTCCTAACCAATCTCTTATTAAGAGTCAAATTAGTAGCTGGCAGCTGCAAGCTCCCAGTGCATACGCCAAATGCAGAATGAACATGTATGTACGTATATCTTCGTTCTTGTTCGCCTTCCCTTTTGGCCCAAGGAGCCGAGCGAGATTATCCATCGATCGATATGACCGATCCCTCTGCCTCGGCATGTCTAATTATTGTTGCGGATTGCATGTATTCTGCGTCCGGTTCATGGAATTAAGACCTGATTATGCACGCATGTCATCGCTTCCCTATTGTCGTTGTTAGCCCCACCTGAATTACGGGTGTCCTGACAAGCTGGTTACTTGTGGAACGTCCGGCCAATTCTGATGGACGCATATATAGAGGAGCTAAGCATGGATTTGTTGGACTTAAACGGTGGTGCGCGCATCGACAAGCCATGAGCCTCGATTACAGGAAGTGTAATACTCACACTCACGTGTAAGCCTCCTTAGGCTGATTAAGATCAGATGGAATAGGAGTAGGCTGCAGTTATGTTTTTTTTAATTACATCAACCGGATCTTGAACTCAAGACTTTTTAGGTTTGATATCATATTGAGTTGGATGAATCAGCTAGTTCACCTAAAAACTTAAATTGATATGGAAAGATAGACAATTTACATATACTTCAACAGGAAGGATTAGTGTAGGATGAGAACATCGACTATAGAGGTGGAATAAGAGGCTATACAAATACAATTCTTTTAAAAATATTTTTAAGGAAAAATCAAAACTCTTGACCTTGACAAAGACTAAAAGCTACGTCAAAATGTGAATATCAGTGCCTAGACCCCTACAATAAAATCTCCAAGAAAAAACCGAGTAAAATGAGCCTTAACAAGCCTCGGGTGGTATGACCTCCAACTACTGGATGGTCTGATAGGCTTTGGGTGGTCTGACATGTCTCAAATGGAGGGTCTGACCAATGTGCGATCTAATCTCTTCTATGGGAGGACTGACCCCTCCCTCAAAACAAAACTGAAAATCAACACAACTTTCATCACAAATGTTCAAAATGACTTGAACCTTGAATTAAGAATAGATGGCAACCTTATAAACCTAAAACAGAAAGAGATTTTGCAAGAACAAAATAAAGTTGGAATCTTAATTTGCCTCTTAAAGCTTTGTTACACCAGAACTAGTCTCAAACCACAAAATGATCTAACTTTCAAATGAAAGCTCTTCAGGAAACTATTTTAACAAGAGTTTCTCCAAGTGCTCGACAAAGTGTTGTGACCTTATATCACTTGAGCACAACGAACACAAAAAGCGAGCAAAACCGTGAAACACTAATTGAGAGGGGCCTGTGGCTAAGGATGGTTTTCCACATGCCCTACCATCCTCAAACCACAACAAGAACCAAACCAAATGCCCTCAAGATCAAAAGACTAAAATCACCTTTTCTTGTGTCAAAATTGGTCAAATGCAAGAACTTACAAATGAAGATGCCTAGATGGATGAGTTCTGGTCTCCAAGAGATATCTCTATCACTTACACATCCTTGGCACAAAGTAAGATCAAGAGGAGATTAGAAGAGCAAAAACAAGCCAAATCGAGATTTCAACAATTGAGCAAAGAGGAGAAAGACTTGGACGAATTTTGGATATCTATTGATACTTGGATACAAATGTTTACAGCCACTCCATATGAAGAACAAAACCATAAGGGCAGCACACACACAAATGCTCTCACCTCATCCTAAAGACCTATCTCTCAAGCCTTCTCATGGTGAGTTTAGAAGACACACCTTCCCCTCCTCTTTTATAATGGAGGCTTTCTCACCTACCACTCTTAACCCTAAAATACGGATACAAAGTGGATTTCATCCACTAAAACATGGACAAATCTGATAACACAACACAAAATAGGGTTTTCACTTACACACACGCTTCTCAAATTGCCGCTTCCACTTGTCTCCAATAGCTTGATTTTTCTTGTCTTGTCCTCCTTAAAATTTTACTTGACCTAATGCACTTAGGACATTCGTTGCAATTTTCCACACTGCTCACTTTTCTAGTTTTGGCCAAATAACCTCATTGCCTTTGAATCGATGTGAGAGATCATGTGATGGTCTATCAATGTTTGTGATGAGTAATTGACTGTATTTGAACCTGTGGTGCTCAGATTTGAGTTTGAAATGAGCTTGCTTTGGAATGAGCAATTTGGTTTGAGAGGTCTTGACCTTACCTAGAGTGGTCTTGGCTTTGTCTTGAGTGGTCATGACTTTGTCTTTGAGTGATCATGGCTTCACCACTAAGAGGTCGTGCTCCTAGAGAGGTCATGCCCTAGAGTGGCTATGGCCTTTGTGACCTCTGTTAGAGTGGTCTAGACCACTAAGATCTCTAAGGACCTCTAAGAAAGTAGTCGTGACCTCTGTTGGAATGGTTTAAACATCTAAGGACCACTTAGGTAGTGGTCGTGATCACTATAAGAGCGGTCTAGACCACTAAGGATCTCTATGGGAGTGGTTGTGACTATTATAAGAGTGGTCTAGACCTCCAAGAACCACTTGGGTAGTGGTCGTGACCACTTTGGAGTGGTCTGGATGAAACATCCCAGAAAATTTAAAAATAGCTAAAATATAAAATTGAATGAGTAAAATGCAAAATAAAATTTGGATTGTGATTACATTCTGAATTTCTATCTTTTTCATCATTTCTTGAATTTTTGATCTTTTAGAAAATTATTTTTAGTATTTGCTTGTTGAATTTTAAACTAAGAAGTATAAAATCATATCATAACAAAATCTACAAGAATTATATTTAAAAATAGATAAACCTCTGGAACACTACTGCTACATTCAAAAAGCCATATGAATCCATTTACTCATGAAATGAAAGGTGAATTAGTAGAGTTTTGACTAAACATAGTAGTTTATCATATTAAAATAAAATTTCACAAACCTTATATAAAGCTGAGATTTTTACCATGTCTTCGTCATAGGCATTTAAACCACCAGCAAAAATATCAAAAATAAATAATCATATTTGTTTCTGTAACATCCTGAAAAATTTAAATAGTGAAATGCTATAATATGAATTTGCATTTTGAGTATTTTTGAGTTTTGTGGAATTTTTGATTTTCCTGAATTGATTTCTTGGATTTTGCATTTGCAAAGACAATAAAAGGAAATGGGAGAAAGTAGAAGAACCAAAGAAAAATTGGGAATAATTTATCTTCTGAATCCAAATAGGTGGAGAAATCAATTTACACACTGATAAAAAGATACAAATATCAATTTGAATATTAAAAATGAAAAGAGAGGTCAAGTTTGACTAGAAACAGTGAACCCTCAGAATTTGTGAAAAATATTCAGAGCTTATCTCCAGCTGAAAAATTTACCAAGTCACCTTTGATACAGTATTTACCATTGGTAAAAATCTCAGAGAGTTATCAGATGGGATAAAGCCCCAAATAATTTGAAAACAGAAAGCAACAAAAGTTGAAAAATAGAATGTCAGAATTTTCATAAATTACTGGAGCAATATCTTGAGCTGAAAATTTTATCTAAGAATTCCTGTCTCAAATCCATTTGAAAAACAAAGTTTCAAAAATTTTACAAAAGATTTGAATCATCTGGTAATTCAAACACAGAAATAGAAATTCAGTGCACTATATCATACCAGAATTTTAGTAAAGTTTATACTAAATATTTTGGCCCCAGTCTTCATCAGGAGCTGGTCTACTGCCAAGAGAGAGTATGCAAAAAGTAGGCAAAATTGCTGACAAAGTTTAGTGGGCAAAATTAATGCAAGTTCAGTGCATTTGACCGAATCCATCCTTAAGTGGATCTCTTGCCTTCACTGCCATGTGGGTCCAGTCCCACCGGTCAGGCTCTTCTCCATTCGTTCTTCGCCGTTCTCTTCCTTCCTCGAGCGAGTTGCTCTCACTCGCTCTCTCTCAGGTCTCGCCGTATCGTGCGCCTGCTAACCGTACTGGAGCGCCTCCCAAGCCACTCAGCGCGCCATGGCTTGCACCAGCTGCGTACGCTGCTTCGCCAAAGCCCGAGGTTCCCAATTGCAGCGCACTCGCTCGTGACTTCCAAGGGAGACCGCTTAGGCGTTAAACTCGGGAGCTCTTCTGTTGGCTCGCTACAAAAGACCAAATTCGCATCGCCCAACTCCTCTGCTCTACTTCCTTTTCCCCTCCTCAGCCAAGACAACCAAACACTTCCCTCAATGCTGCCATTGTTGAGGAGCTTCAGAGCTTGGGCCAGAATCAAATCAGCCAAGCCAATGAACCATTTCCAAATTCCTTCAGCTCATAGCATCACTACGCCCCACTGATCAAAAGCCCCCAAAAATCTTCATCCTCCCTCATGCAAAAGTAGGCCGCCGCCGTGAGCCCCTTCTTCTCCAAAACCGGCCACCGTGGGCGGAGCTCTCCGGTTAGTTTCCACCTCGTTCAACCCCGAAAATGGAACCACTAGTACCTCGTGATGCTTAAAAGGCCACCTATTTCACCCCTAATGCCCTGTTCTTCTTCTCCACCGGTCCGCCATTGCCGTCGTTGCTCGAGCTCGGAGGCGCGCTTAACTCAGACGCCTCTGGCCGAATTGGTTCCAGCTCAGATGCGGTTTACCGAGATCTTCCTCCCGGTTGTCATTCATCACCGGAGATCCACCGAGTGTCGCCACGGCCAGCCCTAAGCCATCGCTCTGTTGTTCTTCCACTTCGCAGGGCCATCTTGTCGATCGAGTTTGGTCACGTTCATTTGGTAAAAGACGCTTCTCCGATTGAAAACGTATTTTCGAATTTCCAATGCATTTTCCAACCCGATTAGTAATCAATCTTAAATATCTTTTGCAATATTAATCCAATTTCAATGAAATAAATTTTTACATTTATTTAAAATCCAGAAGAATCTAAATATACAAACATATTTAGTTTTTGAAGTACAGGATTATTGTTCAAGTTAAACTTTGATTGTGGTGCTAATATGGTTGTTAATGAGAATTAGTGTATAATAAGTAATGAAATGATGAAATCCATATTCATGAGATTTTAGGATCAGAATGTATTCAAATATACAAAATATTCAATTCTTGAATCATAGAACAATTATTAAAGTCAAGAATAGAACAAACACTATTTTGGACAATAATTGCTCACGTGAAAAATATAACTTTTACAACTATAAAATAAATTCTTGTTTGTCTCTGGAATCGTAATAAGCTCAAATAAGTAAAATCATCCAATGTTGAACTCAATTTAAATTATTTGCTTCATAATCATTAATTAACCTTGTTATGGCCATTAACAAATAATAGCATAATGGCTTACAAAATGATAATGTAATTTATATTGAGTTCCTAAAACAAGTGAGGACATATATATGTAAAAATATTTGGAATAAAGTTTAACTTGAATTCTTTTATCATAAAGAAATGTCAAATGTAACGATAATCAAATAGAAAATCTATTGCAATTAAAGCTAAAACAATGCAAAATCAACTTTAAAACAATTTTAGGATGGTACTCTGCTAATACCTGAAAAATGAGTAAAGAATCATGTCTAGTATAGTTGCAAACTCAAAATGAATCTTGATCCGATTTAGCATTGCATTGTGATCATTTAGGCTCCTTCAGCCGTAGATAAAATAACTCACCTAAATACTAAAATCAGTAAAATCAGTTTATTAACACTCTACAAAGTTTGTTCTACCAGATTCTAGAAAAATATTTCATTTTCAGCATGCTTTTCATCTAAATCTAGCTGGTCCAAAACCCTAAATCGTTAGTCGTCATGTTTACGTTTTTGGCCGATTCCGTGAATTATAACAAAAGTTGCCACTTAAGCTTTTTCGTCGATGAAAATAATAACTTGTCCGAATCCTAAAACTTGTGTAACTAATATAGTAATGTTCTTTAAAGTGTAGTCTACCCTGTTATGGAAAAATAATCTCAATTTGCTAGGGGTTGCATATTAATCTTGTAGGTTAAATAACCCTAAATAATCATATTCATGAATTCGGTAGAAAAAACAATTGGACTTTAATTGCGAAATTTGTTTGTAATGTAACCTTCTCAAATACCCCAAAAATGATCTTTAGGATTTAATCTGCAGTAATCAAGAAAATATCCTAATTTATCTTGCTTTGACTCTGAATCCTAATAGAGCAAAACTCGTAAGTAATAAGGATTGGCAAAAACTCACTGTACATAGTAAAATCAATGAACTCGCAACTAGTGATTAATTCTATCAATCTTAACCAATCTTTGCATCTTGAATTCATAAAGTAAGATTAATAAATTCATAAAAGAACAATCCCTATTTCTTGTGAAGAGTTTTATTTGTTTTTCTATCTATTTTCCTTTAGCCCTTATTGAAGTCTTTTATTTGCGTTATTTCCGTTGATCGACGTGTAGAACCCGACGTTGCTGTTTTCGTCGTCATCTTCGTCAATCGCGACCTTGTCTTCACCGTAAGCAATGATTAAGCAAGGCAAGCATCCTTTGACCATATTGATCCCAATATTTTATATTCCTTTTGTGCATCAAATTGTTTCATGCATGCGTTTATTTTATATAAATCTGCTATTTTGTGGTATTGGTAGATATACCTGTTGTCACATGAAACTCCTTGATGATTATGGAAATGTGAACCTTGATAACCACAGAATAGGGCTAGACATCTCTTAATGTCATCATGGGTATATGCGTTCATATTATTCATGCTTAGCCATGCTTTAAAATCAGCGATGTACATGATCAAATCAATATTTGTTTCCTGAAAACCTTGAAAATGGCACTGTTGGTTGCTGGTAATTTTGATTAAAAACCCAAAATAAAACTATGTGTTGATGCGGGCGATTATTGGCAATAGCCGGATGTGCGAAAGGAATTGCACGTAGTGTAGGGTGAAGTGTCGCCAGATCGGACTAAGGACCAACGTCGTGTTGTATGATCCAAGAAAATCCGTACAAACCACGAGGGTGAGAATGGGGTAGCCTTAGCCTATTAAATTGTTTAGACATGGCTTTGCTCATTGGTAGGTGGGAGCTTGCACAGGTATTCCGGACAGGTCTACCTGACGGGGTATTCCGGTCAGGTCTACTTGCTAATGTAACGATGCATACCGCCATGTTTAGAAACGTTGTGTTGGGTGTGTGAAAGTGGATCCACGGCTTGGGTGTGTGTTTCTAGTTCTATGGCGGGGGTTAACGTCCCGGGCTGGTGTAAAGTCATGTCTAGGAATATAATGGCTATGTATGATCTTCTAGACGACACACCTAAAGAAGTGTGTCGGGCAAAGGTTGATCGTTCCTTGTGGGTACAGTTGTACACCTCTGCAGAGTTTAAATCTAATTGATTAGCCGCGCCCGCGGTCATGGGCACTTGGTGAAGTCATTCCAATGTTAGATGTTTTATTATTTTAAAAAGGGTTGGTATCATTTTGTTTTGCAACTGTGCTTTATGTCGAAGGGCTGACATTGATGGATTTCAGGATTTGTTGAATCTTCGCTCACGTCATGGAGGACTGTGAGTGTTATTACGCTTTACTTATTTATTATCAATCAATCTTGCTCTTATAAATTCCGTTTGCAAATAACTTGATTTACAAATTCAATTTCGCTTTATGCAAATTAACTGTAGTAGCCTTTCCGTTGAAATGGCCTGCATATATGATAGGTTTTGCTCAAGTCTTGCTGAGTACGTAAAGTACTCACCCTTGCTTAATTATTATTGTAGGTGGATAAGTTAGCGAGGCTTCGAGTCTCTTTTCGCCGCAGGTTGCGGGATCTTCTTCGGAGTGTTCTATCTGGAGTTTATACCATGTCAGTTGCCTGCGGGATCGGTTGGGCAAACTACAAGATATTGCTTCTTTGCTGCTAATCTCTTTATTTGTAAGCTTCTCTTTATATATTAGTTTCCGCTGTAATTATTTGTGGTGTGGTTGTGATTCCAATTGTTGTAAACATGTGAGTGCTAGCTACTGATCCAGGGAATAGCACAGTAATCACATGGAGGTTCCTGTTCATCAGAACGGGGTCTCACAGAGTTGGTATCAGAGCTATGCTGACTGTAGGATAAACCCTAGATAGAATGGTCGTTAGCATTGGAATATGAGAATTCAAAATCTTATGTTCAAAAGATATTCTATTTGCAAAATGTAGAGTTTGCTATTCTTTTCTCATTCTTAAGATTCTATTCTTACCCCTACATTCATTTTGATTTGTAAGCAAACTCTTCTTTCCTGAAAAGAAATCCTCACCTGTAGTTCAACTTTGTCAATTGCTTCTGAAGACGATCAAGACTTATCGCTGTCATCCTTCATGACAACCAGTGAAGCCTACAATGTTTGCGACAACCTTCTCAAGGAAACCTGCAGTGCTTCGCTAACCTCGGCAAAGCAAACGTGAAGATTGAAGATCCTGCTTTATCAAGAGCCGATGTCGCCCAACAGTAAAAAGGCCGAATATTAGAATATCTCACGATTTATCCTTAAGACAGGAACCCTTACGCATAGCATTTTGTTCCGCTCTGGTTATATAAAGCATTTTACTATTTTGTGTTTTTGTCTTGCTATTTTGAATTGGTTTTTATTTTGAATGTCAGGACTGATTGATGTGTGAGCTTAACCTCTAGGTTGAAGTTTCGCAATAAATTGTCCTTATGTATGAATATGAGAAATCTTAAACCATAGGATGAATAAGAAATCATGAAATAGATCATCTTATCTTTTTATAAAGCTTTATACAAACTTGTCCCTTCTTCTGTATAACTTATCACCTGGGTAACCATTATGGTCATTAACGCTTCTTAAAAATCAAGCCTCATCAAGATTTGTAACATAGTCTCCATGTCTGCTTTTAGCCTCTCAAAACCGCATCCTCCATATACATAAACCAAGTTCAAGATATCACCATATTAGTAAACACCAAACTAAATCAAGCTGCTTTAGGTTAATTAAAACATAATCTTTTTCACCAATAACTCTTGATCATGTTTCAAAACTCACTTCATTACCTTGCTTAAATTATGTACCATAAAAATGAGTTGGAACCAGAAAAGTTATATTTTTCTGAACAGAAACCTTCGAAAGAACGTCAAAAATGAAAACTGGAAAGAAAATCGGAAATCCCATTTTTTCTAAAAGGAAATATAAAAACATTAACATTAGTTATACATATACTCTTTTCCCCAACTATAGAATTTAATCTCCTTATCTATGTACTCTTTTCTCCTGTGTAGAATTTTCTTTTCCACTCCTAAATTATTCTTTCTAGAAGTATTTCTCTCCTTATCTTTTTGCGAAATAAAAACTACCAATAAATCTTTTTGAAAGTAATTCTGGCAACAAGTCAACAACGTCGTGACGTCTACATCAACAACTTCAAGAAGATGGAAGTGACGAGCAGCACAACCTCTCCGACTTCATAAAAGCCTTGGAAGACTGACGTCAGCAATGGTGCAAAGATTAAAAGAAACTCGTCACTGAATAGTCTACTTGGAAGATAGCAGTATGCGAGTTACACATTATTCTAGCTATATAGTAAACTTTTTTGCATAAATATGTATGGCCAGTAGAAGGAAAACCTTAGATACCTTTCCTACTTACTAAGTTAAATATATGTAGTATTTCTGTGTTATTGAAATTTTGTTGCAAATCTTTTGTGTTATTTCGGGTTACTCTCGTGAATGTTAAACCACTAGGTTGAAATTTACGATGCGTTAACCCTACTTAATAAGAAAGATTTTAAAGAACGAAACGTTGCCCTATAAACCAAACCAAAAATTTCATAATCTGCATAGAAACCACAACTAGAGTTGATTGGAAAGAATCAAATATTACTTCGTATTATAGATAACCCTTATCTAACCATTCTTCTCCGATTCCAACATCTTGTCAAACGTGGTTGCGAAATGCCTCTAATCCGATAGATTTCTGTCTAAATAACTTTACTCTAATAAATATTGTTGCAGGATGCCTGCGACACAATCCATTAATACATCTGCTAAAAGTAACGAGTAATAAAATCTTTAGCCTTTATAACTTAGCTCTTCCCAAATAATTTGGTTAAAATGCATCCTTTCGCTCATCTCAAGTATTTTAGCATGCTCTGTACTTCTCCTTAAATTAACTTATTCTTGCTAATGATTCTCGGTATAAACTGCGAACACTCCTCATCTAATTCGTGAAGCCCCGCAAGACAGTCACCTGCCAAGAAATGATAATCTTACCCTAGTTCAACCAGATTCTTTGTATTTAGCTAAAGCACTTCCTTTTCAACATAACAATCGTCATAACTCTCCACTTTCTCAAGGTTCAAAAAAAAATATTAGAATCTGTAACCATGGTGTAAATACTCTCCATAATTGAACCAATCACCAAATGCACACCCTACTGTTCTAACAACTTGCACAAAATATTTCTAATATTGGTGCAGCTTCTATCAGAAAAGAAAATGGTTTAGAAAAAAAATCTACTACTATACCTTATTTGATACCTACACATTGTTTTTGAAGTGTTGTTAACCCAATTGATCCAAAGATCATGCTTGCACTTGCTAGGGAGAAATAAGACATGCTGTTGATGAGAGTGAAATCAATTGCTTTAGTTGTGAAGGAAATTATTCCCCTGAAAAACGTCCTATAAATAATATCATTTGTCGCCTTTATGAATGTCAAGATCATTGTCCATTTCAATACCCCCTTGATTCATTAATCACCACTGCACTTCAGCCTCAACAAATGGAACTCCAATCCTTGGTTGCTTAGGATTTGGTTATTAGAAGAAAAAAAAAAGAAAGAATCAGTGGTATAGGAAATATTGCTTAAAGAATTAAAGGAACAACATTTGATCCTAACTATCTTCACTAAGAAAGTAGTAAATGGTAATCTCCAGTGGCATGTTTCTTGTCTGATAAAGAAAGTCATTGTGCTAAAGAATGTTCTAAGAAACAATAAGTTGAAATTTACAAGGAAAATAATATTAAGCAAACCATTGTACCTAACAAGACACTATGAGAAAAGTGTGAACATTTCAACTGTCACGAAAAGAACCATATTCCTAAACAATGTCTACAAGAAGAATGAATATCTCCTAGCATCATAAACATACCAGAAGTCACGTTAGACTAGATTATAGCCCTGAGAGTAGGAGGAATAAAATCTGAAGCAGTTTGCTTGAAAAATTTGTTAAAAAAAATCAGTGACACGTAAGCAATAATACATACCCCAAAAGGAATTTTGTTCAACTTCATTCTCAATCTCAATCGTCATCTTTTCATCTTTCCAACAACACTAAAGAATAGCTATCCGATACTCAAAATCAAAAAGTCAATATTAATTGCTTTTGCTATGGTAGCCATGGGCATTATGCCAATGGTTGTCAGAAGAAAAACGAAACTCCACCTCAACACCAATCTAATGAAGCTATACAACAATCTCTAAGGTGACCTCAAGAGTCTGAAAACCAACGATTCCTAAATCATGCACCCAATCCAGCTCAAAGTATTAATCTAGTCATTCATGGCATTTACCTGCAACGTTAAACTGTGAAAGAAGTTATAACCTACCTGACATAGTACTAGATAAGATATTTATGCATGTGAACCTTACCAGGGTATAAGGTTAATTTTAAGATCAATTCATTGATTCTAGTTATTCACCGTACCCTCCCAACCAACCATCACATATGTGAAACTCATGTGAAAGTAAAAAGCACACAAACTTCTCTGTATTGGCGAAGATCTCACTCAGCCAACTATCGCTTTTACTTTGATCTCAAACATTCTAGTGCTTTCCTTGTTTTGCATCCTTGCAAAAATCCTCCTTCACGAATCTGCATGTGAAATGAACTAGTGTCAGGTGAACTTGAAACTAGTTGCTGTCCTAGTCTGTTTTCCCTTCGAAAACAGCTTGTCATCTTCGAGTGATGATTCCTTTCAAACTCTATCATGTCGCATGCTCGTTTTCAAAAACGAATATCCTATTCTTGTGAATCTTCACCAAACTTAAAAAAAAGACCATATCTCATAAAAGACTCGGACAAGATTATAACTTCAAGAATTGGAGAAATAAAATTCGAAGCAATTTACTCAAAGAATCAATCGAAGAAGTGATAGTTGAACAAGAACACTTGTCCTGAGAAGAATTCTACTCGACCCTAATCTCAATCATCATTTGTCATCCCTTCAACAACATCAATGAACGTCTGTCCGTTACTCAAAACCAGAAAGTCAATATTATTTGCTTTTGTTGTGGTAAATGTGGGGCATTATACCAACAATTACCTAAATCAGAAACAGACTCTATTTCATTCGCAACCCTAGGACGCTTTGTAACAACCTTAAAACTGGCTACAAGGATCTGAAGACCAACAATTCTTTAGACATGCATAAGGTCCAACTCAAAATATTAATTCCGATTGCCGTAACACCTATTCGCGAAAAGAAGCTTATGACCTACCCAATGCAAGATTAGGTATGATACTTATGTATTTGAATCCTACTAGAATTCAAATTTAATTCCAAGGTTAATTCTCGCTTTTAGTCACTTCATGATCATTTATTTTATAACATTAGCAAACAATCTTTCCATTGTTTCGAATAAAACGAACAACATCACCTGCATCAGCCGAAAATAACTTTGAACACTTTACCAACATCTACCCAAGAACAGTTCTACTTCATCTCGTCAAGGAAGACATCGGTAATTTCTAAACTGTCCCAAAGACCTAGGAAAACACCAAGTACCTAGAATAACCCTGCCTCGACGATAGGCTCTGAATATAGACATCCTTTTCATGTGAATGCACCTGACACTTATGTGATATTGAGCACATCCCTTGTGTATTCAATTCCTGCGATTAATCTTCTTGACTTTGTGTACTTCATTCTTTCATAGTTGCCAAATCCAAAGAAAATCAAAAACTCTTTATCCACTAAAATGATCAAATGAATTGAATCACCAGGATCATCTTATAACCCTCTTGCCTCAACTCAATCCTTGAATCATCTCTATTCTATTGTTAATCTATAGACAACTTTGAGTAACATTTAATCTCGGCTAATCTCGCCAACTATTGTTGAACTATACAAATCAACTGTTGTATTCAAATATCCTTCTGGATAATAACATTCAGTCCTTCCTAAATGAATCTAATAAGAATACATCTTTTCTTTCACCTTTAGTATTTTAAACATACTAAATGCTATTCTCTAAATTTGATTATCCATATTAACAATCCTGGGTTTTTAATCAAAAGAGATATGAAAAAAAAATACTAGTATCCCTCATCTGCTTACCTAAAACTCAAATAGAATTCTTCCCTATTTCTTCGCACGTCAGCTTGGAATCGCAAGACGAAGGTCCAGTAAAGCAATTGCAATGAAGACAATGGATCAACAGAACGATAAGTCACCTCCGATGAAGAATTCCCAAATCTATCTCATCCTCAAGATTTGCAAAGTTCGTGGTATTTACCGTTCCCAAATCCGAGATAACCTAGCGCCACAATATATTAGGCCATATCGTATTGTTGAAGAAGAAAGAAAAAAGAGAGCATATGAACTAGAGTTGCCATCTCCCCTATCCAGTGTTTATAATATCTTCCATGTATCGCAATTAGAGGAAATATTTTCATCTTCCTTCTAAGCTCACCTAGCTAAATGAAATCAATCTATAACCTGATTTAACTTATCAAAAGCATTCGATTAGAATCTTAAAAGAAGCTGAACGCCACAATCGTAATAAATTCCGCAAGATGATCAAGATTCAACGGAGCAATCATTTTGAAGAAGAAGCAACTTGGAAACGAGAAGACCGACTCGAGAAGGAGTTTCCTAACTTCTTTTAAAAATGATTTCCTTTAGACCCGCCAAATCTCGGGGTCGAGATTTCTGTAAGGGGGGTAGATCTGTAACATCCTGAAAATTTTAAACAGTGAAATGCTATAATATGAATTTGCATTTTGAGTATTTTTTAGTTTTGTGGAATTTTTGATTTTCCTAAATTGATTTCTTGGATTTTGCATTTGCAAAGACAATAAAAGGAAATGGGAGAAAGTAGAAGAACCAAAGAAAAATTGGGAATAATTTATCTTCTGAATCCAAATAGGTGGAGAAATCAATTTACACATCGATAAAAAGATACAAATATCAATTTGAATATTAAAAATGAAAAGAGAGGTCAAGTTTGATTAGAAACAGTGAACCTCGAATTTGTGAAAAATATTCAGAGCTTATCTCCAGCTGAAAAATTTACCAAGTCACCTTTGATACAGTATTTACCATTGGTAAAAATCTCAGAGAGTTATCAGATGGGATAAAGCCCCAAATAATTCGAAAACAGAAAGCAACAAAAGTTGAAAAATAGAATGTCAGACTTTTCATAAATTACTGGAGCAATATCTTGAGCTGAAAATTTTATCTAAGAATTCTTGTCTCAAATCCATTTGAATAACAAAGTTTCAAAAATTTTACAAAAGATTTGAATCATCTGGTAATTCAAACACGAAATAGAAATTTGAGCACTATATCATACCGAATTTTAGTAAAGTTTATACTAAATGTTTTGGCCCATCTTCGTCAGAGCTGGTCTCATCGCCAAGAGAGAGTATGCAAAAAGTAGGCAAAATTGCTGACAAATTTTAGTGGGCAAAATTAATGCAAGTTCAGTGCATTTGACCGAATCCATCCTTAAGTGGATCTCTTGCCTTCACTGCCATGTGGGTCCAGTCCCACCGGTCAGGCTCTTCTCCATTCGTTCTTCGCCATTCTCTTCCTTCCTCGAGCGAGCTGCTCTCACTCGCTCTCTCGTGTCTCGCCAGATCGTGTGCTCGCTAACTGCATCGAGCGCCTCCCAAGCCACTCAGCGCGCCATGGCTTGCACCAGCTGCGTACGCTGCTTCGCCAAAGCCCGAGGTTCCCAATTGCAGCGCACTCGCCCGTGACTTCCAAGGGAGACCGCTTAGGCGTTAAACTCGGGAGCTCTTCTGTTGGCTCGCTACAAAAGACCAAATTCGCATCGCCCAACTCCTCTGCTCTACTTCCTTTTCCCCTCCTCAGCCGAGACAGCCAAAAACTTCCCTCAATGCCGCCATTGTTGAGGAGCTTCAGAGCTTGGGCCGGAATCAAATTAGCCAAGCCAGTGAACCATTTCCAAATTCCTTCAGCTCATAGCATCACTACGCCCCACTGATCAAAACCCCCAAAAATCTTCATCCTCCCTCATGCAAAAGTAGGCCGCCGTCGTGAGCCCCTTCTTCTCCAAAACCGGCCACCGTGGGCGGAGCTCTCCGGTGAGTTTCCACCTCGTTCAACCCCGAAAATGGAACCACTAGTACCTCGTGATGCTTAAAAGGCCACCGATTTCACCCCTAATGCCCTGTTCTTCTTCTCCACCGGTCCGCCATTGCCGTCGTTGCTCGAGCTCGGAGGCGCGCCAACCTGCATCGCCTCTGGCCGAATTGGTTCCAGCTCCAGATGCGGTTTACCGAGATCTTCCTCCCGTGCTGTCGCTGTCACCGGAGATCCACCGGAGTGTCGCCGTCGGCCAGCCCTAAGCCGCTGCTCTGTTCTTCTTCCACTGCCGCGCGGGGCCATACTGTCAGTCAGAGTTTGGTCACCAGTTCATTTGGTAAAAGACGCTTCCTCTGATTGAAAACGTATTTTCGAATTTCCAATGCATTTTCCAACCCGATTAGTAATCAATCTTAAATATCTTTTGCAATATTAATCCAATTTCAATGAAATAAATTTTTACATTTATTTAAAATCCAGAAGAATCTAAATATACAAAAATATTTAGTTTTTGAAGTACAGGATTATTGTTCAAGTTAAACTTTGATTGTGGTGCTAATATGGTTGTTAATGAGAATTAGTGTATAATAAGTAATGAAATGATGAAATCCATATTCATGAGATTTTAGGATCAGAATGTATTCAAATATACAAAATATTTAATTCTTGAATCATAGAACAATTATTAAAGTCAAGAATAGAACAAACACTATTTTGGACAATAATTGCTCACATGAAAAATATAACTTTTACAACTATAAAATAAATTCTTGTTTGTCTCTGGAATCGTAATAAGCTCAAATAAGTAAAATCATCCAATGTTGAACTCAATTTAAATTATTTGCTTCATAATCATTAATTAACCTTGTTATGGCCATTAACAAATAATAGCATAATGGCTTACAAAATGATAATGTAATTTATATTGAGTTCCTAAAAACAGTGAGGGCATATATATGTAAAAATATTTGGAATAAAGTTTAACTTGAATTCTTTTATCATAAAGAAATGTCAAATGTAACGATAATCAAATAGAAAATCTATTGCAATTAAAGCTAAAACAATGCAAAATCAACTTTAAAACAATTCTAGGATGGTACTCTGCTAATACCTGAAAAATAAGTAAAGAATCATGTCTAGTATAGTTGCAAACTCAAAATGAATCTTGATCCGATTTAGCATTGCATTGTGATCATTTAGGCTCCTTCAGCCGTAGATAAAATAACTCACCTAAATACTAAAATCAGTAAAATCAGTTTATTAACACTCTACAAAGTTTGTTCTACCAGATTCTAGAAAAATATTTCATTTTCAGCATGCTTTTCATCTAAATCTAGCTGGTCCAAAACCCTAAATCGTTAGTCGTCATGTTTACGTTTTTGGCCGATTCCGTGAATTATAACAAAAGTTGCCACTTAAGCTTTTTCGTCGATGAAAATAATAACTTGTCCGAATCCTAAAACTTGTGTAACTAATATAGTAATGTTCTTTAAAGTGTAGTCTACCCTGTTATGGAAAAATAATCTCAATTTGCTAGGGGTTGCATATTAATCTTGTAGGTTAAATAACCCTAAATAATCATATTCATGAATTCGGTAGAAAAAACAATTGGACTTTAATTGCGAAATTTGTTTGTAACAGAACCTTCTCAAATACCCCAAAAATGATCTTTAGGATTTAATCTGCAGTAATCAAGAAAATATCCCTAATTTATCTTGCTTTGACTCTGAATCCTAATAGAGCAAAACCTGTAAGTAATAAGGATTGGCAAAAACTCACTGTACATAGTAAAATCAATGAACTCGCAACTAGTGATTAATTCTATCAATCTTAACCAATCTTTGCATCTTGAATTCATAAAGTAAGATTAATAAATTCATAAAAGAACAATCCCTATTTCTTGTGAAGAGTTTTATTTGTTTTTCTATCTATTTTCCTTTAGCCCTTATTGAAGTCTTTTATTTGCGTTATTTCCGTTGATCGACGTGTAGAACCCGACGTTGCTGTTTTCGTCGTCATCTTCGTCAATCGCGACCTTGTCTTCACCGTAAGCAATGATTAAGCAAGGCAAGCATCCTTTGACCATATTGATCCCAATATTTTATATTCCTTTTGTGCATCAAATTGTTTCATGCATGCGTTTATTTTATATAAATCTGCTATTTTGTGGTATTGGTAGATATACCTGTTGTCACATGAAACTCCTTGATGATTATGGAAATGTGAACCTTGATAACCACAGAATAGGGCTAGACATCTCTTAATGTCATCATGGGTATATGCGTTCATATTATTCATGCTTAGCCATGCTTTAAAATCAGCGATGTACATGATCAAATCAATATTTGTTTCCTGAAAACCTTGAAAATGGCACTGTTGGTTGCTGGTAATTTTGATTAAAAACCCAAAATAAAACTATGTGTTGATGCGGGCGATTATTGGCAATAGCCGGATGTGCGAAAGGAATTGCACGTAGTGTAGGGTGAAGTGTCGCCCGTATCGGACTAAGGACCGAACGTCGTGTTGTATGATCCAAGAAAATCCGTACAAACCACGAGGGTGAGAATGGGGTAGCCTTAGCCTATTAAATTGTTTAGACATGGCTTTGCTCATTGGTAGGTGGGAGCTTGCACAGGTATTCCGGACAGGTATACCTGACGGGGTATTCCGGTCAGGTCTACTTGCTAATGTAACAGTGTACGCCCTGCCATGTTTAGAAACGTTGTGTTGGGTGTGTGAAAGTGGATCCATGGCTTGAGTGTGTGTTTCTAGTTCTATGGCGGGGGTTAACGTCCCGGGCTAGTGTAAAGTCATGTCTAGGAATATAATGGCTATGTATGATCTTCTAGACGACACACCTAAGGAAGTGTGTCGGGCAAAGGTTGATCGTTCCTTGTGGGTACAGTTGTACACCTCTGCAGAGTTTAAATCTAATTGATTAGCCGCGCCCGCGGTCATGGGCACTTGGTGAAGTCATTCCAATGTTAGATGTTTTATTATTTTAAAAAGGGTTGGTATCATTTTGTTTTGCAACTGTGCTTTATGTCGAAGGGCTGACATTGATGGATTTCAGGATTTGTTGAATCTTCGCTCACGTCATGGAGGACTGTGAGTGTTATTACGCTTTACTTATTTATTATCAATCAATCTTGCTCTTATAAATTCCGTTTGCAAATAACTTGATTTACAAATTCAATTTCGCTTTATGCAAATTAACTGTAGTAGCCTTTCCGTTGAAATGGCCTGCATATATGATAGGTTTTGCTCAAGTCTTGCTGAGTACGTAAAGTACTCACCCTTGCTTAATTATTATTGTAGGTGGATAAGTTAGCGAGGCTTCGAGTCTCTTTTCGCCGCAGGTTGCGGGATCTTCTTCGGAGTGTTCTATCTGGAGTTTATACCTTGTTAGTTGCCTGCGGGATCGGTTGGGCAAACTACAAGATTTGCTTCTTTGCTGCTAATCTCTTTATTTGTAAGCTTCTCTTTATATATTAGTTTCCGCTGTAATTATTTGTGGTGTTGTTGTGATTCCAATTGTTATAAACATGTGAGTGCTAGCTACTGATCCAGGGAATAGCACAGTAATCACATGGAGGTTCCTGTTCATCTGAACGGGGTCTCACAGTTTCCTCTAAAAATTTTAAAACAGAAATTTAGAAAATCTAGAATTGATAATTTCAGAATTAATACAAAATAAATATAAAAGATCTTAACCTGAAATTTTTATAGAAGAACACCTTAGCCAAATTAAATCTTAAAAAAATTTAAAAAATTTACAGCCACATTTAGTCCCCAAATAAACAAAAAATAGAAAAAGTAAAGATTGAGCAAATCAACTTGTCAGAATTTATGGAAATTTTGCACACAAGATTTTAACTTGAAAATTTTACTGGATAATAGAACTTATGTCAGAAACTCAATAAAAAATTACAAAAAATTAAAACTGAAATGTCCCCTCATTTAATGCTTTGAATCCCTATTTGTCCGAAAGCAGGGTTGCAAAAACAGCGGTTTTTGCCCTTATTGTTGTGGTTCAAAATTCCAAACCATTTGGTTTACCGGTTAACTTCAAATTCAAATTTAAAATTTTGAAAAATTTACAAAAAAATTCTTTAAAGTTAGTATTAATTGATTTATGACCTCTGGTGTAATTTTTTTAAAAGAATGAAGTTTGAAGACATTTTTGAGCCATCCAAAATCTAGAAAATAGAAAAAATAAAAAAAGGAAAACCTAGCCTGTGGGCTTTCACCCCACAAGCTAAGCCTCCTATGGGCCAGCTGGCCCACCCCAGCCCTCCCTCCTGCCGACCGGCCCACTCGGGATGCCATCAAATTTTGTGATTTAGAATCGGTGTTCCCTCGGTTTGTGATGAAATTAACTCAGCTTTGTATGAAAACCGCTCGATTGTAGCATGTGATAGCTATTTTTTGCTGATGCTTGTATGTGCACTTGTATACTTGTAGTACCAATGTTAACTTCATCATGATATTACCACTGTGTGCATGATGAAATGGCCATTGTTTATTTGTTCACAATTTTTTAGTATGAATATTTGTTCGAGTATGTCAACTTGAATACTTCAACCAACAATTGGGATGCATTATACATAGATACAAATCCATACTAGACTTTGTATTATGAATGATTAGTCTTGGTAATGGCAAATATATAGGGTGTTTGCCTACTTGGAGATTGTGTTGCTGCCTCTTGGTGGGATGGCACGGGGTGGCATCTCCAGCCCAGTGTTGCACACCATGTGCTCACAAATTGTCAAGTAGCAATATTTATTTCAACATATTGTAGTATCAACATTTGTTCAACTATATGTAGTAGCCTTATTTGTTCAAGTATGTCATCAAGTAGTTATATTTGTTGAGGGGTATGAAGTAGCAATATTTGTTTAATTATGTCAAGTAGAAATATTTTGTAGCAATATTTGTTGAAGTATTCTTTCAAAACAAATATTTGTTGAAATACATGTAGTAGCAATATTTTTTCAACTATATCAAGTACCAATATTTGTCGAAGTATATGTGGTAGCAATATTTGTTTAGTTTTATTTAGTAGCAATATTTGTTGAAGTACATGTAGTAGCAACATTTGTTCAATTATATTTAGTAGCAATATTTCTTAAAGCAGCGATATTTGTATGTATGCTTATTTTTATTGTGTTCCATTAGTAGATGGCAGACCTTGTCGATGTGGTGTGAGAGCACGACGAGAAGTTAGGTGTTGGATTTCGATGCAAGCACTGTCTCCAAGAAAAGAAAGGAAGCGGAGTGACCCAACTGAAGTAGCACTTGGCAGGACATGGTACATGTGTCCTCCATTATAATAAAGTTCCTGTGGAAGTTTGTAAGTACTTTCAGCGTGAGCTAGACAGGATGAGGGATAAGAAGAAGGATAAGAGAGATGAGAGGCTAAGGGAAGGAGCAGCTGGAGATTCCCTACCAAGACGAAGTGTATACTCAGAGTACATGGGTGATGCTGATGAGAAGAACTAACTCTAGCATGCCATGGCTGCCTCCAGGGCGGAGATAGAATTTAGAAGCTGGGAAGGTGGGATGTACCAGCATGGTGGTGGCAGTGGCTCCTCCAGGGGGTTGGAGGAGATCATGGTGGTCTGTTGTTGAAAATGTTTCGGAGTTCCTTGCAATGAGAAAGACTACTGACGGTGGGGGATTACAATGTTGGTATGGCCTATGGCCCTGTGCAACCAAGGATTGACACCTATCACATACCATACCGAGAGTCCAATGATAGTAGCTCGAAGACGGACACTGATG
The DNA here is from genome assembly GCA_036346375.1 of Guadua angustifolia. NCBI lineage: Eukaryota > Viridiplantae > Streptophyta > Magnoliopsida > Poales > Poaceae > Guadua > Guadua angustifolia. Next base: position 28,919,306 of record CM070522.1, on the reverse strand, counting down.
GCAGTGACTTTGGTCGCTATAACCTCTATACCTCCTACACACCAAACAAAAGAACATCAACCTATGAATTTATAGAGGAGTCGCACTTCACTCATACAACACAAGACAGAAACCATGGCGCTCCTCAATCACAGAGGATGACTACTAAGGGAAAGGGTGCACTACAGGATAGCTCTAGTTCCTGTGGCGTCACTGAGACGCAAGGGAGCTATGACTTATATGGCAGCTATGACTATATCATTCCCGATGCTCATGCATAGCCTCTCACCTAATGGGTCTACGAGTGACATGATCCTAAGTTTTATTCCATGTTGTATTAATAATGGAAAATAACAAGTACATAGACGGGGCAAAACTGGTACGATTATAAGGCAGAGTTGCTAGCTACACGAGGATTGGCCTTGATGTCCACCAAGAAATACAACATGGCCAACCAAGTATACACGCAACAATATTACCCGTAGCCCCGAAGGTAATGTTTCATATCATTGTAACTTGATATTATACTAACATAGCGTATATGCAGGTCCAACATCGTATTTATGTGGCAAGGACAATGACAATATGTCTACTTTATAACTTCAAATGAAGGTATATAAATGTGAATGGTATTGATATTTGAACGCCTATTTTTTCACTTATTGGATTGATATGTGAATAGTATTGAATTGAAAGGTTATTTGTTCACATATTATTTCTAAAGCCTAAATGCCTACTTTACAACTTTAGATTGTCTAAAATGTAGCAAAGATATGCCGGAATTTTGTTTTATTTGTATATTTGATTTCATTGTAAGTGGATTTTTTTACTAATATTCCGTTTATGTAGGTCGAACATGGCATTTCTGCGATAGTGGAAGAATGATAAAGCTATGCCTATGCCTACTCCACAACTTCAATTGAAAGGTATTATAATGTAAATGGTGTTGACATGTGAATGGTAGTGAAATTGCGAATGATATTGCTATGTGATTATATAAATGCTTATTTTTTGCACTTGTGTGATTGATATGTGAGTAGTATTGTAATGAAAGATTATTTGTTGACATATTATTGCTAAATGCCCAATTTACAACTTCCAATTGTCTAAAATATAGTAAAGGTCATGTTGAATTTTTTCCATATTTAGGAGAGATCATACCAAAATTTTTTCATGTTTTTACATACCTTTTTATATATTTATTACATTTTTTCCTATTTTTAGCCTTCATTAGATTTTTACAAATTTTACAACATTTTTTGCAATTTTTCGTATTTTTCTAACCTGGTTTGGTTTCTGGCGGTTTTCGACGAAAACCGTTCGGTTTTTCACAAAAATCGAGCGGTTTTCGCTCGCCAGTTTGACTAGATTTTAAAACGATTTGAATTTTCATACCATTCGTTTTTTCACAATTTTTGAGCGGTTTTTCATGGTTTTCAAAACCACTAAGGTTACGAAAATCGGCTCTAAAATGAAAATGTGAACCCACTACTGACCAGACCCACGTGTCAGACCCATCCTCTTCCCTCTTCTTCTCCCCCACGACAGGCCAGCTGAGTGTTGCCCCGCCTTTGCCCATTTCTTGCCACGACAGCCAAAACCGCGGCTGAAGCGTGCCACGACACATGCGAGAACCCAGCGCCGAGCTCCAGCGCTGTATGCTGCCAAGTCCTGCCACGGCAAGAATTCATCAGCCAAATCGCTGCCACAGTAGGCATGAAGTCTCAGTGCCGACCTTGACTACGCCATGTGAACCCAACCTCATCTTTGCATCGCCCTTGCTGTCTCTGGAACCTATACGTGCCCTGGCCTTGTCCTTGCCCTGGCCTTGTCCCTCTAGAACCTATACGTGCCCTGGCCTTGTCTCACTATGCCGGCTGGTCAAATCAATTGATAATGCTGCCACAACCTTGCAAGTGCCATGCAAGCCAAATATACACTCACACCTTGCCTCGGCTTTACCCCAGCCGAACGCTGCTCCATCTCTCTGTCCAAACCATGCCACAACAGTAAAAGACGATCGATTTTGCTGCCACTACACACACTATGTGTGAGGCCTTGGCGCCAAAACTGCGTGAACTCGACCCACCGCCCTGCTATGACACGATGTCCCCCATGCCCCTACCGTGGCCATACCTTCGCCATGCCCTGCGCCGGCCAAACCCCATGAAATCTGTACTGCCTGAAAGAACAAACACCCAATTCACACACTGTGCCACTGCCTCATGCGCCTATAAAACCACCGATCTGCCTCAAGTACCGCGCAACACCCTAAAGCCTAACCCCTTCATCTCCTTGCCTAAAGCACTGTCTCCATTGCTCCAATTGCCGCCATTGCCAAAGCTTTGCAAAAAGGGAGAAAAAGTGAGTTAGCCAATTCGGTAAACTATCATGCAATTCGATTCTACCATAGCATCACTAGTCCCTAATGATCATTCCCCACTCCTCAATTGAGCCCTTCCCTGACCACCAAGCCCCACCATCGTGCATCATCTTCTTCGTAGGTGGTGTACAGTGGCAAGGCAACTCGGCCATTCCCCGCCACAACCGAGGGCCAAAATGGGTTCCCTGCGGTGCAATAATGCTTTTACCCTAGCCAATTTGAGCTCAACCGTCTTCATCTACTTTCCCGATCAAACACTGCCGTTTCTGCCATGCCGCACCACTGGGAGCTCAGCTCTGGCCAACATCTCCAACCGCTTAGCCACGCCCTAAGTTCACCACGATGAACCCTAACTTCCTAAGCCATCGACCGGCCGGCATCGTGCGTCTCTCATCGTCGGTAGCCACTTCCCAGAGTGCTCTGTTTTGTCTCGCTGCTCAGTGGGACCAAAATGTTAGTCGGCGCTAGACTCAAACAAGTTCAAATGGTAAAATGCGCCTCCTCAGTGTAGAACATGTATTCTGTAATTTTCAGTGAATTTCCAAACCGATTAATATTCAAACTTTAATATCTTATGCATTTTAAATCTAAATTCAATGAAATAAGTTTCTAAATTCATATAAAATCATTTAGTCTTAGAATATGTAAAAATATTTAATTTTGAAACAAAGTTTGAATTATTTGAATTTAAATATTAACAAAACCATAATACGCGCTACGCCGCGTCGCGCACGACGATGTAGCGTGAAAAATCTAAGAAATTTGGCCGTGTTTTCGGTTTTTGTATTTTTTTAAAAAATAGGTCGTAGGACCCATCCGCGAATCCATGAGCTTGCATTTCGGGAAATCTGGTCGTGTTTTTGGTTTTCGTATTTGTTTAAAAAATGGTGTCATCAGGATCCGTCGGTGAATCTATGGGCTGCTATAAACCTTCGATGAATCTGTATTTTTTTTAGAAAACTGCGGCTATGACTCGTCGGCAAATCCATGGGTTGCTATAAATCTTCGACGAATCTATGTTTTTTAAACTGTAGAGGAACATAAATTAATTTATTTTTCCCGGGGTCTATTCCGCTAAAAACAACCTGTAGGACCTAAATGTAAACCGCGAAGGGACCTAAACGCGATTTCTAATTTTTTAAAGAACCTATCCACGAAGAGTGACACGTGGCATGCCTAATCAACCGGCAATCTTGAGCTCTATAATATAAACTAGATTTCAAGTTTTTTGGACTGAATTTGACCGGATTTGGGATAATACTTATTAAGAATGTCATCTTCCATGAAAATTTTTGAAAAAACAAAAATTTTGAGACATTTGATAAAAAATTTACAAGTTTGATCATGTTCTGAAAAATTTATAATACTATCTTTAGTAGTCTAGGATGAACAGTAAAATTTCCAAAAGAATTGAACTTCATTTGTTATCTTTGAAAAATAAAAAATTGAAGGAAAATAAATGAGATAGTAACCATGTCAAAATTTTATAAATTCGCTCAAGTGTGATCACAATCCAAATTTTTAGGAGAGCTTAAGTATTGCATCAACCCTCTTCTCTAAAATTTTCATACATTTTAAACTTATTTTGCTTGCTCAATCAAATCTATGAAAGCATTGCCTTAGCCTTTTATCAAGACAATAGCACTGCCTATTTTTTGAAAATTCCTTAGATTTCATACATTTTAAACTTTTTTTTTGTTCGGTTCAAATTTACTGAGATTTTGGAGATTTCGATCGAAATCTCGGAAATCCTAGTCTAAAAAATTTCGGATTTAAATTTTGTTTTCTGAATTTTATTTAGATTTTATCCAAAATTTTAAAATCTCACTAAAATTTTAGATTTCAACCACCTCTAAAATATAACTCGAAAATGAAATTCAAACCCTGGTGCACACGGTGGCCGGCCTTGCGTGGATAGTGCACTAGTGTCGGGGGTACAGGACGGTGTATATATATATATATATATATATATATATGCCTTATAATGCCGCCTGGGCTAGCCGGATGGAGGCGCCGCCCACGTGTCCCTCTCCGGTTTTTTGCGAAAAAGTCCTTCTGTTTCTCCAAATTACGGATAGGTCCTCCGCGATTTTTTGTGAGGGGAAGATTTTTATTTTTTTTCGCGTTTGGGTCCCTGGTGCGTTATTTTACGGAAAAAAACTCCCGTTAAATTCAAATCGTGAATAAACCCTTTTCTATTTTTTCAGGATAGCGAATAGGTCCAAAAACGTAACAAACAGGTCCTCGCTATTTACGTCTAGATCCTTTCTCCGTTTTTCGCGTAAAAAATGTTTTCGGCACCAGGAATATGTGTGCATCTCTAAGAAGGTGGTCGTCACGTCTAGGTCCTTTCTCCGTTTTTCCCGGAAAAAATGTTTTCGTCACCAGAAATATGTGTGCAACTCTAAAAAGGTTGTCATCACTAATAATTTTTCGCCCTTTTCCCTCTAGACTCTTTTCCTACCTCGGTTTTCCACCTCGGTTTCCGATATTTCCTAAATAATTCGTCGAAGGAGATATTGCTCTAACTCTCTATTTTTTCCTCCGTAACTCGGTTTCTGCTGTTTTCCGGAGTGAGAAATATGCTGAAGATCACGTTTACGTCCTTTCATCAATTTTTCCCACGCCCATACAGCACGGCGTGCAATAGCACGCTACTATTTCTAGTGTCATACATGGCCGCACGGGCGTCAAGAGGAGCCTTGCACAGAACCAAGCATGAGATACCGGCGAGGCGTTCGCGGAGTGAGAGCGCGGGCAGAGCTGGATAGACACGCACAACCACTGCAAAGTTGCGGCCTTTTCTAGTCATTTGTTGACTGTGTTGCCAGGGGCCGCGCGTCGCACCGTCCGACGAGGGCGCGTCGCACCGTCATTTGAGCTGAGCTCTGACGAATTTGATTTCGGGTTTATGCTTACTAGTTCAATTCCCGTGCGTTGCTACGAAAAACAAAATTGATAACGAAACATAAAGGTAAAACAATAAAAAAAATTTTGCTATAAGATCAAACATCATTTCTTACGATTACAAAAGGTTTTATGGTTTCTCCTCCGACATGAATAAAAACCAAATATATTGTACATAGTACAAAAGGCATTCATAGCATTTGAACATATTAGAAATGATATTCTTGGTATACATTCTTGAAAATATGAAAATAAAGTTACATGGCAACACAACTTGGAGACAATGACTGAAGAAAACTACACGCACTGAAAATATTGGCTTATATAGCGAGCGATCTGGTTCAAAAAATTGTCTTCCAACAGAAAATACATTATCCTTGCAAAATAAAATTATCCAATCTGACTTCCAACAGACATTACAATTATTTGATAAGTTCAGTTGTAACAAACAAAATGATTGACAGATAGTGTTACGGCCACGATCGATGGTGGGCATCCCGATGGCTATCAGATTAGGGGCGCGAGGTCCTACAACTGTGCCCGCCTCGCCGCCGCAACCAACCTGCACATTTTCGGCTTACAGCTTACACCGATGAAATGCAAGCTGTACCGTAAGACGGGTGATAGTTCCATATAAAAATACAGAGGTTTAACACCGATGAAATGCAAGCTGTACCTTAAGACCAGCCATTGTGGTGCCATATTCCTTGTACAGTTCGAGGCACATTTCTGCAATTTGGCTTTCTTCAATTTGCAGATGGTGACGCATGTAATCTGGTCGTCAAAATTTAAAAATTTCAGTCTCTCCCAGCATTTGTGAAAACATAATGCTTCATAAAGCAAGAAGATATGGCGATGCTTACTGTCATTACTTACCTTGTATATTTTTGCGACAAGCTAGATTGATGCCAGCACTGAAGGGATACAGAGTATCATCCATATCTGAAGGTGCAACAGCAAACACCTTTAGTGGATTGAAGGAGAAATAAATTAACAAACAAGTTATCTGGCTTTAATAAAATGGAACATACCAAACAGCAAGCACTCATACTTAGCTCCTTCAGAAATAGCTTCCATTCTCAATAGTCAAAAGCTGCAAAGAGAATTGGTTGATGAAATAACACCAATTTGAGAACAACCTGAAAAAAGAAAAGAAATTTATATAGATTGACGAATGATCCTCAGGAGATGAATTAAAAGTTAAAACAGATTCTGCAACATGCCAGGTAAAACAGGTCTACACGAACTGAAAAGTACACAAACAATATACTGAAGCTGCGTGACCAGAAACTTCAGAGACCCACAATTGCGACGGTGTTAGGAAATATAATACAGGACTGAACATTTGTCAAGACTCACTTGGCTCTGAATCCTGACAACTCCAGCAGAATATTGTTATGGTTAAGCTTTGGTCTGAACATCTGATGTAGGCATAGTAAATCACATCTCACGATTGTTTCTACCAAAGAATGGGTATATTCTGATATCACCTAAGTGTTTAATTCATGATATCTCAATCAAGTATCGTTCACTCAAATTTGTCCTAACTCCAGTGGCATGAACAGGACAAAATATCCTCTGAGAAATAAATGGACAAAAATACCAAATGAAAGCCAAAAGATTGGAGAGGGAGCATGAGAGAGAGAGAGAGAGTCGGCTACCTCCAGATAATGGAAGGATTGAAGGCTTCTGATGAATGGTGTTGAAACTGGTGGATCTGATGCCCTACTTATAGCAGCCGAAGGCTATCCACGTACAGAACAGATGCGCAGTTGCCTTGGTAGACTGATGGCATGACTTGCAGAGCATTCGGAATGATCCTTCTGTAGCCGTTCAATTTGCAGTAATCTTTCCTCGGGCTTGTGGCTGTAACCTGCAACCAGAAGGGTGACTTCAGTAGCCGTTCAGTTTGCAGTAATATTTTAGTTTTGCTAGCGGTCGTGTATTGCAAAACTGAAGTATTACATCACTTCAACAAAACAGAGGAAGCAACATTCCTGAGACATGTCTCAGAAGGATTTTTTAGATATCCGCCAGGATCTGCACTGCTAGTTTGCAGTATTTTTTTTTTCTTACTGCGTGTACTTCTCAGCTGGTATCAGAAATTAAATTATCTCTAACGTTGTATCATATTAAGTATTCGACATAAAATAAGATGGAAGTGTTGGTGTGGAGTAGTCAGTAGTGGAGTACAGACCTTTGTAGCAGGGAATGAAGATCATACCCATTGGTGATATTCTACAGAGCAAAGACAGGTGCACGTGTTACTTGACAATCATGTTAGTAAAAGAGCACTCACAATGAAGCTAGCCAAAATAAATATTGTAAAAGTGGTAAAATAACACGTTTCAAAGATAGCTAGCCACAGTATTTTTGTTTGCATGGAAAAATGAGTTCAGCAATGGGGAAAATCCCTGTTGAGGCCTGGTACTTCACCTGGCCATGAAGAGTGAGGGCCTGTTTGGTAGAGCTCCAGATCCCAGCTTCTCCTGAGATCTGAAACTTGTAGGCTAAAATAAAGTAAATTAACTTTATATTTTTGGCCTAAAATATAAACAAAATGATCCATCTAAACATTCTTAATGTACTCACAGCTCCAGCTTCACGGATCTGTGGAGCTAGGAAAACCCAGCTCCACCAGATCCATGGATCTGGTGGAGCTGGAGCCGTACCAAACAGGCCCTGAATTGTGATAAGCTCTGCTGATCATCAATTTATATTCTAGGCTCAACTGTTTTGCAGCAAATTTCATTGCGTTAATGACTGATTTGTCAGACAGAGCAGGTGGATCCTGGTTGATGATTTTGAATTCCGATAGCACTACCCCACGGATCTTTGCTATCTCAATTGCAGATTGGTGAACCTTCGCAATGACATTATTCCTTCTCTTCTCATGAATATCCCTTACATCTGTACATATGATATTGTCAATTTGTTAGTTTGCAAATTATCATATTTTCCTAAGGAGAATCTATTTATATCAAAAGAAACAGGCCCCTACCAATTTCCAGGTGTGATTTACTTGGAATGCTATTGATTGCTCCTGGATGAAGCTGCAGAATACCTGAAGAAGAATAGTCTATTAGTGAAAAATAATATGGGCCAAGCATACCTTGACCAACTTCTTAAGATGTTGGTTGACCTCTAGATTCATAAATACCATTTCGAATCAAAAGGCACTCAAATATTATAGTTGAGCATCTAGCCTATAACGGGATAAAACATTATAAAATCATGCATATTATTTCTTCTATTTAAATATCAAAATATTTTCATATTTTAAAGTTGCAAGTCTCATCACTTAGCTAAATATGATACATATTCTGCATTTGATGCATTTCATCATATACACATGTCCTTTGTTTGAACAGAAGACAAAATCCAGAAAGGGATGAATACAAACTAAATGGAGGTAACTTTGAAAATTCAGGTTAACACCAGAAACCAACACATGCTTCATGCAGCTGCAAATCAATTTATCGAGGATGTCCAAATATACTACGGGATGTTATGATATCACAGGCATGAACAAATGATACATATGACTTAGAAAAATAAAGCCTAATTTATCAAACGTACCAACAGTGCCGACAGTATCTATTGATCCTGATTCCAAAACATGTTTCTCAACTGCTATAATGGCTTCAACCTTGAAATAAATTAAAGAATCAGGATCAACACATTGAGAAAGGTAACTAAATCCACCAAAACAAAATCCAAAGATGAACTACAGACTTAACAAGTTTTCAATATACTGAGGATCGCAACGATAGCAAACTTGAAGAACCACAAAAACAGATAGACATCTGATAAAAACTTAAATAATATGCCTAGCAGTTAGCACTTTACAGGTTCACTACATACTGAGGAGGACAACAATAACAGGAAACTTGAAGAAAGACAACCTTTGCAATTTCCAGCAAAATGTGCACATTGAAGCAGGTGAAATGGTAAGTAAGCATCATCTACCCTTATCCATGCTATAATATTTGTACAGCTTTCAAATAGTGATGCATAGAAGCACCTCTCATCAAGTTTATATGTGAAACTATCAGTGGAAGACAACGAAATGCACGAGATAGTGCCGTGATTAACTTAACCAAAGACAGGAGTCTTGAAAAACTTAATTAAAAACAGAAAGAAAGCTACTTGGAGAGTTGAGATTTAATCAATCCACCCACATAAACTGTTAACCTAACAATTCTGGCAAATACAGAATCATTGGATCACCCCAACCAAATACTTTCGAACAAGAAAAAGAAGTCAAAATGTAACAACCAAGATATGGCATTATTAATTCAAGTCTGTAAAAAAATCATAATGTTGAGCATGGACTCAACGTATGATATTGTGTCCTATAACCTCAAAAGCATCACAAACTTTAATTAGCAGGTTGACATTCAATGGACCAAACACAGCTAGAACACGACAAAACGTGTGTGTGCACAGAAATATATGCAGAAGTCAACTTGTCTAGTGTTTGCACAAGGGCTTCTACATTTAGATACATGCAATTACTACATAACCATATACAAAAAAATGTAAAGTGCAGACACAGATGTACAAGCCATCATGCATGCATTCAAGCATTACATCATTCCAGCACCATTGCATAAAGTGCGACAACCATGTGAATTTCTAAAATTCAGCCAGCCGGCTAGCTGCTCTCCATGTGATTATGCTTAATGGATGCCATTCAACCTCATTCAGCAGTGCTAGTCCATGCAGAAAAAAACCACAACCAAAAAAGGTAAATCAGAAGGGGAACAATAAAGCAAAGGGAGCACGTCGCTCCCTTCCATGAATCAGATCCTGATGGAAATATGGAGCAAAATCACATTTCTCTACTCAAAAGCATAATTTCATTCGAATCAAGACAGCACATGATCAACAGAAGCACTTCACATCAAACCTATCAGCCGAAAAGAAGTTAAAGATATATTTAGTAATCCGTAATCTCTCCACAGAGCCACAAAAAAATTATTCACTCATTTAGAAGCACAACAGCAGTCAATCGACATGAAACAAAAAGCAAGGCAAAAGTATCGCTTGATTTACATTCTTCGGCAGAAGCACAACCCCTTGGATGAGCAGAGCCAATTAAACCAGAATAAGTCAATTTCACTTATTGATCAGTGCTCCTTGCCACAACCTAAGAGCAAATCACATCCAGCGCTGAAATCGCCCTCCTCACCGTAAGGACAAATAAACCAAAAATGAATAAATCTGCACCTCACCGTAAGGACCCAAAGCGAAATCAAAATAATCTGCCACTCAAGACGTGCTCCTCACCGTAAGGATAGCCAAACCAAAATCAAATCAGTCCCCCGCTCGTGCTCTCACAGTGAGGACACCGAACCAAAACTAAATCAATCCGCCGCTCAAATCACATTCCTAAGCGTAACGACAACAAAATCAGCCCGTCGAACAAATCGCACGCTTTGCCGTATGGACAACCAAACAAAACTCAAATCAATCCACAGCTCAAATCGCAAGCCTCGCCAAAAGGACAACCAAACCAAGCTCAAATCAATCCGCCGTTCGTACGCGATCATCTCCGTAAAGACAACATCGCCAATGAATCGAACCAGTAGCACAAACAACACACGCGTCGCTCTAAGCACAGGCGCGCAATGCATACAACCAAATCGACATCCGAACGAAACAAAAGCAGAACAGCGACCACCCCGAATCAACCGCCTAAATCGCACTCCTTCAAGCGCAAGCGCAAGGGCATGGACGAATCGACGCGAATAACAACCAAGCCAACCGATACGGGGGAGGGAGGGAGGTTTCAGATGGGGGAGGAGGAAGAGGGGGGAGGGTGAGTGAGGAGGGCACGCACCATGCGGAGGACGCCGGTGGTGCCGAGATCCTTAAGCGTGGTCTCGGCTCTCGGAGCTAATCTGGAGGGGAGGGGAATCCGCGCGGCCCAACACAATTCACAACCCATACACAATGATGATCCATCTTGAGAATGCATCTTCCACCTGAAAAAAAAGCTTAGACCTCAATACATAAGAAGATGGACGAATATGCAATTCGCAACATCTGGGACAATATAAATTTATCTGAAGATTAAACTACGAACTTACAATTGGGACAACATAAATTTATCTGAAGATTAAAAATATGAACTTACAAACAGATGAAAATGCTGCTATACCAGTGCATCTTTCACTTTCTGGATATAAATCCACATTGAGTGCTCCCAGATCAGTGCCACCTACTCACCTAGCTTCTCTATCAAAATTTACATATCAACTTCAATCGGTCAGCTTAAGCAAATTGTTCTAATGCTTGGCTCGCAGCAACTCATGTGCATTGTCATCAGCATAACCAAATCAATGAGTGGAAGAATTTATCAATTCATTCTCTCAACAAGGAGAAAAGTAAATAACCGAACTTCAATCAGCTTCTTAAAATCTGATCAGCATCTACTGATCCAAATCCATGCAGTGTGTACTCTGAATGCAAACAGCGGAAGCAAACATAACATTGACCAGAGATAGCGCGGACACAAATGTAAATAAAACTTCAATAAAAACATCTATATCGGATTATGCAGGTAATTTGGAGAAATCGGTTACCTGTTAAGTATTGACTTGCAAAGGAACCTTAGGCCAAGGTAGACCAGGCCTAGATATGAAGCTGATGTGATTGTGCTGTGCAGTTTAGAAATTTGGAAGGGAAGCTTAGCTAATTTTGACTGTTCAGGCCTTAACTGCTTTGTAACTTCAGAGTGCAGTAAATACTGGATAGTTACTTACTTGAAGCTTAGGCCCTTGGCATAAGAGGAGGAGATCAGTAAGAAAGTCCCTAATCCAAACACAAGTGCAGACTTTGACACATCTCTCCACATCACCAAATCCACTGGATAAACCAGGCAAAAATGAAGGGAAAAAACCATCAATCCCAATTTCTTGAACCTAAAAAAGCACCAAATAGGTAAACTTAAAGGCCATAAAACAACCAATGTTCTGCATTCTCCCATTGCTTCTACTGGGAGCTGGTGGCCTGCCCTGAACCTCCTCATAGTCTTCCACTTCAGGACCAAAAACCTCAATGCATCAGAAAATAACCAAAGAAGAAGATGGAGACCAAGAGCGCAGAAGGAACATCCCAGCAGGCAAATGACACTCACCAGGAGGAGTATTGACGGGCTCTTGCTTTGGAATCCGGCGACCTATTACCGGCGAAGCTTTCTTCTCTGAATAATCCAAGAAACAAAAAAATACAAAATTGAAGTAACCAATTAACCGAAACTCAAGAAATGCTAAAATTGCATTCGAGTTATCTGATTTTATTAGTGCATCAAAGTTTACCTGGAGAAGGTCTCGCTGGCTTTGCATTCGTCATGCGGTGAATTACCACTGGAGTTGTCTTCTTCTCCACTGCTTTTAGGAGAATCGAAGAATTTAGCGAAATAGACTAAAATCCACCCGAATTAGGACAGATCATGCATCCACGGAGGAGGGAATTCACCTGGAGGAGGGGTCATGGGCTCTGGGTTCATCGCCTGGAGATCGATTGCCGCAGCTAGTTTCTTCTCTAGATCATGCAGGACCGGGATATTCTTGTCTTCATGGCAACACAAAGTGCAAAATTGAAGCGAACCAAGAAAAACAATGGTACTCTACCTGGAGGAAGCTTTACCGGCTCTGGATTGGCCGCTCTCTCATCTTCCACCGGCTCCGTCACAGGCTTACTCCCTCCTATATTTACACAAATAATCATACCATTACGAAACAAAAACAACTCTTCAAGGAAAAGAAGTGAAAATTTTGCTAAATTTGCCCACACTTTTTGTCGGTGGCTCAAGATCTTGGTCAACTCCTGCAATGCGACACCAAATCAAAATCACAACTACAAATTGATTCACCAAGAAATGAATCTAACAGCAAGAATGGAAGAACTCTTTCTTGCCTTGATGCATAGCTGTTGATTTTACAGTTTCTTCGTCATCAACGGCCATGTGATCTTGATCCAGCACCTCCTTCTCCTCCTCCTCTGGTTCCAACTCTTCTTCCAATTCCTCCTCGTCCTCCTCCTCTGTTTCCTCCTCGAAGTTGTTGGATTCCTCCAATGGCGCCTGTAAGTTCAACCTTCATTAGTTATGGTTTTGGTGTTAATGACAAATCTAATCTTGTATTAATGACAAATCCAATGATTAAGTTTATCCCCTAATGCGATATTGTTATTAATGACTAATCTTATATCGAGACTAACATGTTTATTTAGAATATCTTTTGATTAGTCTCATCGCATGGAAAAATGGAAAACCCAAGGTATGTTTGCATATTCATCCTAATATTAGTTGCATACTTTGGAGTCAAGTTAAAATATGAATGTCCCCGTTATATTAACCACAAAATGTGCATCATGTTTCCCAATCCATATATTACATGGATGCACACACTTAGGGGGAGTTCGTGATTTAACTTGATAGTTTCATTGTATTGATCTATTCTTTATTGACACATATAAGGATCAAGACAAAGAAACTAAATCCTTGAGTATATATTTGAATTGCCTAGTTATAAGTATACTCATGGTAATATAGGATATACTCCAATACGATCAGTTTGAATATGTGCATATTATCTCCAAGTAAATCATATTTATGCACATATACAATTGGGATGTATTCTATAGTTGATGATTTAGAGTAATGATCATTTCCATACAATTTACATATAATGGATCATTACTTTTCATCAACGTGAGTATATGAAAACTTGTGTAGTTGATATATACTCATATCAATTTAAATGATAATTTAAATTGAGTTCATTTGTCTCATTAATCATTAAAGAACACTTCATCATGTGTTGATGGTGTTTTGTGATTAATTAAGGACAAATGAATAGTTCTTAAGTATAATAAAGCATGAGTTGCATTATTGTACTTAAGACACAATTAAATCATTTCAATTGATTTAGGTTGTGCTCAATTGATCTAGAGGCATCCATTATGTGATAATGGAGTGCAAGAGATAATTGAGACAACCATGCATCTTGGACTAACTATGTTTATGAGTTGTGATTGAGTTAGGTCCAATGATGGATGAGAACGGGACAAGGACGGCATCATGAGTTGATGGGCGTCAAGAGTGGATCCCGAAGAAAAGAAGTCGAGTTGATATCCCGGGGGAGCAAATATGCGATAATCATAAAGACCCCAAAGGGGATTGCTTGCGTGGCAGCGAAAGGTATAACTAGATAGGCTAAGGACTTTTGTAGTCTTTGAGTCTAAGGTTTTTATCGCCGTGCTATTAAGAGGGGTCGTTCCCTAGCTTGAGCTTCATCATGTGTTGGTGATCTCATTCCGCGTTCACTCAAGCTCAACCATTTGGATTTGGTTTTTTGCGAATGGGTTAAACTTATGCTTGGTTGTATTTGGTTTTCGCATAATGCTTTGATTTGCATGTGTTGCAAGAAATGATAAGCTAGTGCGTTGGCTTTTGCGTGAAGTTCACTTTTGCATGTGTTGCATTAGTTGAAGCTTCATGTTTTGGTTTCGCAAAACAATCTTTCTAAAACTTGTGTGTTTGTATGGAGCTAGAAGCTTGCATGTGTTGCGAGTAAAGAGCTCATACTTGATATTTGGTTTTGGTGTTGCATGGGACTAGAGAATTGCATGTGTTGCAATTAGAGAGTTCATGCATCTTGATTTGATGTTGCTTGGAGCTAGACTTTTGCATGTGTTGCAAAGAGTAGTGCTCAAGCATGAAATGTGTTTATTGTGTTATTTGCAAGTTTCACAGCGAATAAACCGAGGTTTATGAGTCCGAATTCGAGAGCATGTGAGTGGGGCTTGCAACGGTGTTGGCAAGTTGACCGGTCTTGTGTTGACCTTCACATGGCTAGGGGGATTAATCTCATAAACTCGAGTTTGATTTGCTTAATACGTTTTGCAAATAGATTTTGAGTTGGTTGCAAAATGAGTTTTTGCAATTTGGTTGAAACTCTTTGAGCACGAGCTAAATTGGTGCAAATGTGTTTTGCACATGTGTATGATTATGTGTTGATCATCAATTGGCTCAAAGAATGGTATGTGGTTTTTGGAGAAATGTTTTTGGAGTTAAAATCAGGTTTTTCTCAGTAGTTTGTTGCACCGGAGTTGAGGGCGGTACTACCGGAGGTGCGGTAGTACGGGTTTACAGTCTTGATAGTACCGCAAGTCTTGATACTACGGTTGTCCGCTCATGTTGCTTTTTTGGCAGAGACGATTTTTTGATCGCGTTGTCGGCGGTGCTACTGAGGTCGGCGGTACTACACCGAGCGGTAGTACCGGTTTTTTTGTCGTGATATCTGGTAGAGGCAAGAATCAGCTAGTTTTATAGCCGTTGTTCTGAAGAGAGCAGTAGTACCGCATGTGGGGATAGTCTGCTGCTGCAGACTTTTTCGAATCTTGCCCCCAACGGCTAGTTTTCTTGTGTGGGGTATAAATACACCCCTTGGGGGGCTTGGGCAGGTTGTTGTTGCTGTGTTTAAGGCATTGGGTGAGGTGTTGCATGTGTTGCACACTCTCAATTGAGTTTTGAGCTAAAGAGTGAGACTAATTGCATTTGTTGCAATTAGGAAGTGGTTTGGGTACCTCTTGTGCATGTGTTGCACTTGAGGGAGGCCTTGTGCATGTGTTGCACTTGGTGATCACCGAGGAGCGCATTCGTTGTGCCCGGTGAGGTTCAAGCGAAGGAGCGGCTTGTTACTCTTGGAGGTTGCCGACTCCTAGACGGCGTAGGCGTCGTGCGCGGGAGCTCTCAAGGTGTGAGAAGCCCCGGCAAGTTTGTGAAGGTTCGGGTTGAGCCTACGCGAAGGCGTGAAATGCCACGACTAGTGGAAAGAGGCAGGTGCTCGAGCGGGAGCCGGTCCAAGTGGTTGGGCTTGCCTCAACGTGGACTAGGGGAGACCGGCAAGTCTCCGAACACCACGGAAAAATATCGGTTGTCTCTTGTCTCATTTATATTCAAGCACTTTACATTATTGCATATTATTGATTGCTTAAATGAGAATTGCTTAGTATTAATTGTTTGATCAATTTAGCAATTTATACATAGAGACATAGTTTAGTTAGTGCACATAGTGAGCCTAGTTGATTTAGGCTTTAATTGTCAAAACCTATTTATCGTTTCCGCATATATTTTTGATTAGGTTTTGACTTAGGAGTGTATTAAAGCGAATTGATTAGAGAGCGATTAATTTTGTAAAACGCCTATTCACCCCCCCTCTAGGCGCATCCTCGACCCTACAGCGCCTTCTCCACCTCCACCACCTCCTTCACTTCGTGGCGCGCAGCCACCTTCTTCTCGGCGTGGACACCCTCGCCACCGCTTGGCTACCACATCGCCGACGCCGCCACGTCGGACCGCGACTTCATGAGCTCCCGATTGCGTGACCGGCTCCAACGCCTTCGGTTCCTCCTCTTCTTGGCCGCCAGCCTGCCGTGCCGCGCCTCCACCTCCCTCGCTCGTTCCGCAAGCGGTGGTACACCTGCAGCCCTCCTCGTCGGCGTCGTCGCCACGGCTGAAGACCTTGACGCCGCTTCTTCACTCGTCCATCCTCATCCGTCTCCCACAGACGCTTCGCTTCACCGCCTGAAGAACGGCGGCGTGTGTCGGAGAGGTGCGGCGGAGGAGGCCCGAGGGGGCGAGAGCGGCGGGGCGTTGAGGAGCGGCGGCGGGCGCATGCATGCGCAAGGCAAGTAATGGAAGGCGGGGAAGCCGGGATATCAGATTTAGGTTAGGGTTGGTATTTTTAAGTGGGCTTTTTGGGCTGGGCCGGTGCTCTAGGTCCACTCCTGGGGAGAACGTACCAACCACCAACTGCTGCTTTATAATAGTAGAGAGATTTGGGTTCAAACCCGAACTCAGCTCAAATAAGCTCAAAAACTATTAACAATTAAATATGCATCAATTTTAACAATAAGGAAAACTGGAGCTCCACTCAAATAAACTTGATGAAATATAATATACAATAATTTTAATAAGTGAGAATAGAAAAATTATCATAACTCATAACATAGGGTTTGTTTAGGGGCTTTAAACTACTTTTAACTTTTGAAAAGTCAACAAGCTCTCCAAATAGCCGCTCAATTTTAAGCGGTTTTTGGCATAGGTTAGAAGCATATATAAGTAGCAAAAGCAAAAAACTGAAAGCTGGGCTGTACTTACTTTTACAACTTATTGATGAGAAAAATTAACTATTTATCAAACGATATCTTATAAAAAGCTATAACTACTTTTTAGTCCAGAAAGCAAAAAACAACTTTTTAAAAAAGCTATAGCTTTTCTAAACAGATCTATAATATCATACATATCTTAATGGGAAGGACTCAAAGGTAGAGGTAGGCTGGAAAATTTATCAGACGCTGACAAGCTATTCGAGTTCAACAAATTGAAGTTCACGAGTTCCAATCAGGCTCAACCTTGACTTGTTTAGAGGTTGGATAGAAGTAGAATAAACTGAGCTCGAGCAGCTACCGTGCCTTGAGACTTTTTGCAGCCCTGCGCGGGAGGGCCATTTCAGTGAGCCGACGGCCTGCACTGCACAGTTCCAGTGGCAAACAGGTGCGTGAGGTTGGTTCGATAACGGACAGAGGTCCAGCTTGCTCCTGACCCAGGTTTTGGAGAAGAATCACACTGCAGAATATATATACTCGATTTGGACCACAGACCGAAAGCTTAGTTCGGAACCAAGCCCAAACGAAACCTATGCTTACAGATGCGACTAAATTATCGTGTGCTGGGCTGGGTCTGCTATGAAATAGCAAGCCCAATAACGCGCTATGGAACATTGGAACTGTATACAGTCACTTGCATACAGTGTGCCATAGCCGGTAGCTAGGGTGAGCATTTTTAAACTAAAACTGAATTACCGAATCAAATCCAATCGAAATAACTGATTATTGCAGTTTTTTCGATTTTTAATTTTCGGTTCAATTTTTGTTTTCGTATAATTCGATTTTCGATATTCGATTCGGTTTTCCGCTTCAAAAAACCGAAATAACAGAATAGTCTATATACAATGCCACTTTTATAATGTTTTTCCTAAACCCATTAAACAATTTTCATATTTTAATACATTTATGCATATGTTTGTCATATTCATATACTCTATTTCTCTACTATTATAAAGCAGCAGTTGGTGGATGGTCCGTTCTTCCGCGAGCCCCACTTGCCAGTCTCCCATTGCATTTTGAGAAATTACGCGGTTTTGCCTTCGGCGGCCCCTGACCTCCTAGCCCACCACGCCCGCACAGCCCACTCTCCCACGCGTGCCCGGACTGCGAGTTCCTCCCGAGAGGCGATTAGGGTTCATCCTCCCCGAGCGGCGGCTCCGAGGGCTCCTTCCGCCGCCCGGCTCCGACGGGTTCTGCCACCACCTCGCCCCTTCGCCGCCGTCTCGCAGTCGTGCCATCACCTCGCTCCTTCGCCGCCCTCTCACAGTCGCGCCCCTCCGCCGCCGGCTCGAGGCCGTCCACCCCCCGCCACGCCACCTTCCTCCGGTCGTTCGAGCTCGAGTCGCCGACGCTGCATTGATGTGATTTTATTGATGCATTTTATTGGCATGCATTGCCATTCGGGGGATTTAAGGTGGAGTATGTATAGATGTGATTTTTTGGCTTCTTTGTGTAGGAGGATGAGTGGGGCGGATACGAGTCTGCCGACCACCAAGCGCCCTAAACTCAATGAAAGGATCCTGTCCTCCTTGTCAAGGAGATCAGTGGCTGCGCATCCATGGCATGATCTTGAGATCGGTTGGGGACTATTTTTCTACTTCTTCTTCTTCTTCTTCTTCTTCTTCTCATTTCCTATATAGCTTACCAAACACCCTGATCAAATAAGCACGCTAATTAAATTTGGTTGCACAGGTCCTGGAGCTCCTTCTGTGTTCAATGTTGTAAGTACCAACTTTACCTTGTCCACGTTGTAGTGAAGCAAATTGAAATTTGTGACATTTGGGGGCGAATGCAGATGGGCCACTAGGGGAGTGGGTTCATGTAGCTATAGCTGTGAACTTGATAGTGCTGCTCACCACTTGGTGTCATTGTTTGCTCTTGGTATGGGATCTCAATCAGATGTAGTTGAGTTTGGAACCCCAATCTGGTTACAGCCCGGAGCAAAAGCAAAAGCTGATCGCCGAGTGCCAGGCGGCGGACGCGGTGGTGCTCACGTACGCGAACTTCTGTGATTCCTTGCGCTGTTGATTCCCATTCTTTTGCTCATTGTCGATGAGACTAGGAGATTCTCAAATTTGCAAGAGCTCAACCCTAAAAGCAGGTGTTGATTCCCATTCTTGCTGGCTTTGTCGATGTTTGATCTTGAAGAAGACATAGTTTCAGGACCTCGAGCTGGCCTCTACAAGGTTCTTCATGCTACTTATGTTCTTCCTGTTCTATTGTTTCCTGACGTAAAAATTCTCTGAATTTTGAATTCACTTCCTTAATGCAAATGCGGAAGCAATTGCTTTCAAGGCCTTCTTTTCTTTGATACATGTAAAGCTTAGTTCATGTATTCTTCTCTCGAAGACAACATTAAAGGTGTGAGGAATTTTTTCAGGTATGAAGGAATTTTTTCTTATTTGTTGCTATGGAGCCTTTTGTTTAATATGCTGTCATTTGACCTCTGGGGAAAAGGAGGAGATGAAGCTAGCAGAAATTCGATGTTATGGAGATATTAAGGAAGACTAGATTTCCTCGGGTTCACAGTCTTTGGTGATGTTAAGTCACTGAAACAATTCTTGAGCATGGGTACGAATTTATCTTATTCAACATAGTAATGTAGAAGCAACATAAAACTTGGCTTACTTTCATATTCTTTTCATTCTAATTGCAACAGATCATATGGCTTGGGATTTGAATTACGGATTTCCTTTCATACACCTCGGCAAAAGCTCTCGTTGAAATGCATAATTGGAAGCAACTGTTGGAGAATGATCGTAATTTATGTGACTCTGTTACACACTTTACACTACAACATTAGTTTGAGGCCATGTCTGAATTACTTGTTGCAGAACAACCGACTAGAGCGAAGGTGCGACGTGTTTTCTAGGGTTGGAAAGAAGGAAGGATTTATTTTCCTCCAACATATAAATACTCATTCAACTCGGATCGGTGATACGGTGAGGGTGTGCGGCCCAAGGAAAAAGAGGTGAACACTAGCTTGGTAACTTCTTTAATACTTGTATCCACCAGAATAATCTCCTACTTTGTTTTAGTTATAAGCAACTTACTGAGGAACGTTTTCTTCTTTTTCTATCAAAGGTGTAATCGTATTTTGTGGTATGGTAATGGCCTCATGCAGTTGTCTTATGAGGTTATCCCAGCAAATTACCTCCATTTCTCCACTCAGAACCCTCTGTCTAGAAGACCCACTCATGGGAGAGCTTGATAGTTGGTAACTTGGTATTGTTTTTGTTTCTGAGATGCAGGCTCACATGCACTCTTATGCACCTACATTATATAAATCTAGAGTTAATGCACACTTGATTTATTTGTCCTCTCATTCCTAAATAGTAGAAATTGTTGTTACTTTTACGAACAATCGATGAACAGGGGCGTGTACATGCTTCTCTTGAACATATAATGGTTCTCTTATGTTCAAATCATCGTGGTTAAGCAGTCTTTGACGCATGCTTTACATCCACTATTCAAATTGTTCTTGAAAGCGATGACCATGGAGAGATGCAGGTAAAAGCTTAAATATCTCTATTATTATAAAGCACGACTTGGTGGACGGTCCGTTCTTCTGCGGGCTCCACTCTCCAGCCCCCTTCTCATTTCACACATACACGACCCCACTCCTCAGTCCCCTTCTCACTTCACGCATACACAGCGCGACTCCTCGGCTTCTCACTCCACAGTCCCCTTCTCATACAGGCTGTAAATTTCCATTGAAATAGCACAAATGATAACTAGATTCACTAATTATTGTCGTGCACACAGGTACTGGTGGAAATCCTAATTTGGGAGAGCAAACTGCGAGGAATCAAAGGAATCCATAGCTAATGCCTTGGGGATTCAGATCTTGTCTTCATAATATTTGGAATGGGAGGTCTTGGATCTGGTCTTTGCTCGCTTGTTGCCCAGATATCAAAGGAAGTCGGTTATCTAAGCTGTTGGTGTCGTCACCTATCCATTCAACCGAAGGACGCAAGCGCTCTCTCTGAGCAAGTATCTTAGTCTTTTCCCCATAAATATGGTTGTGTGGTGTTTTATCCAACAATATTTGGTAATCAATTTTGTTTATGCTTGGAATGGACTTTTGCTTTGAGGAGGTATTATCTTGAGGTATTAATAACTTAAGATGATGATTCACCGCAACTTTTTAATCACCTATTTATAGAATTATAGTTCAGACTCAGATTTGCAAGAGTAGTATTACCGTAGTCTCGTCATTTTCAGTTCTTGGACTAGCATCATCCACTCATGCCAGCTAAGTATTGCGCAATTGTTGTAGTTGTGTAGGCCTGTAATGTTTGGTGTTAACTGGGCTAAATTATGATTTTTCGACTTTCCCTAATTTTATTTTTCGTAGCAACGCACGGGCATTCATTAGATTTGTCATGAACTAACTAAAGATTGTAATCTAATCCTGTCAACAAGTCAGATTTGCATTAATCAGATTTGTCGTGATCTGATTGCATGCCTCCCCTTTTTTCTATTGGAACAAATGGTTATGTTTCTAATCGCAACTGAGAAAAATTTTTGTAAAACAAGTTCTTTGAATCCCATTCCTAAACAATCTGCTCTCAACGTTGCAGGATCCTATAACCTAGCTGTTCACATCGATGAGTGGCTCGAATGATGATCCTAAGTATGAACCATCGAAAAAAGATGAGGCGAAGCATGTATTCGGGGGAGTTTTGGCACAACAGGAATGATTCCATGTAGGATATAGAAATTTGGCTCTAGGCTCATCAAGAGGCATTTGGGTAAGAACTTTGAAATTACAGCAACAACAACAAAAATTAAAGGTGGTTGTGCGCATCAAACAGCTGTTCGAACGATAAATGGATATGTAAGCTGATTATGTGGTGCGTGTGTGATTGTGTGGTCTTTGGGACATTCGTATTAGTAACCATAAATGGATATGTGTGATTATGTTGATGAGATTGTTTTATGCCTCTGTTGTTGTTTGTGTGGGAAGTAGCTTCTACTATGGTTATATTTCAATAAATTCGACTCACCAAGTTTTTATTTCCCTTATTCTCTTATTTGCTTTGCAAATCGTGTTATCTCTCGTAAATTCTTCAAGTTCTCCTCAAGACACCCACCGCCGCTTTCTGCACCACCACAAGGTTCTCTTCCTCTTATATCTATTTTCTATGCCTCTCTGTATGCAATATTCTCCTTTCTGTTCGTATGCAATATTCTCCTTTGGTTTTAATTCATACTTTCTTTTCGATATCCACGGAGATGATCTCTCGGTGTTGTTGTCCTGTTTGATATCTTTGCATCATTGAAAAATGTTTACGAGGATTCACGAGAACAAGGAAAGTGGACAGAACAAGATGGAGGTATGCCTATGAAAATTCCTATGGTGCTTGCTTTCTTTTTGCACTTACTCAAGCTTCTTAATTTTTGCTTTGCATGCTATCGAGATTCAAAGTTTGCGAGCGGTGTATCACACTCACCATCTCGGGACAAGTTGAACCAAACTATGGCAATCATGCCAATGCCATCAAGTGGTCGAAGACTGGTCCAACTACAAACCTGAACATAGGAATGGACTCTTGGGCGGTCTGACAAGCTCCACTCTGCAATACATGGTAGCGACTCCAGCTGCAGTTCTGTGAGCTGTGGTTCCAACAGAGCGATGGATCTGAGGTTTCTTCTTAGCCCTTACCTTAAGAATTAGAATTGTATCCTTGCAAGATATATATTTTTTTGCTTTGTAGCTTCCATCGTGATGCGCTTCAGTAAATTCTTTTTCCCCACCTTTTCCTTTTATATTCATGTGATTTCTGTTTGCATTTGTATGTACCATATAGTCAAGACCAAGAGGTTAATGATTTGCAATCTGATATGATTTAAAACAAAGTGTATTCACCGATACATACTAGATTCGATAGATTATGGCCAAAATTGTACTATTTTTCTTCCGAGAGATGTTGTATAATATCTTATGCACTTTGACAGAGATCTCATCTAAATCGCCTCGTGTGCTCCTTCACTTTCCCATTTCAAAACAACCAATCCGAAAAGAGGTGACTTTACTTTCTGACTAAGTTGTGATAGCAAATCATGATTTCTTCTCGCTAGCATGTCATGAGCCATTTTTACATATCCTTAATTATACAAAAGCAAAACCCATAGGTGTTTTTTGTAGTTATTTTGTAAGTGCTCCATCTTTGTCTTTTGATATGGATTATGATTAACCAAACATCGGTATTTTGAATGTGTATTTTTATTTTCATACTTTATTTTAGTTCTCTATTTCTTCCGATTTCCACTTCATGCTAGAGATTTGGACAAATGGCATCCGAGATCATTTGGTGATTTGTATGTTCGATGAACTAAAGTAGTGGCTTCATTTTGTATATAACTAACTTATTTTGTTGTATTAACCTTCGGATACCATGGTACATATTGTAGTCAAGATGTAGCAATCAAAGTACTCAAACCCGAGAGGGTTAGTGTTGATATCTTTGCGTGAGTTTGCACAGAAGTATATATAATGAAGTGAGTGATGAGCTTTACCTATTTCAGATATTTTATCTTGATAGTGTATTCCAATCACGTTTAGGACATTGACATGGTCTCCAATACATATCTGTTTCTCCTTGATCTATTTCTTTACTTAATCCTATTTTCGCAGAAAGGTTCGTCACAAGAATGTTGTGCAATTTATTGGTGCATGCACCGCACCACCTAAGTTAGTTCTGGTATATGGGTCTAATTGGTAATAATATTCTAGCGAGAATAGGCCCTAATGTGTAAACCGCTTGATTTAAATTCTCTTATATTTGTCTTGTGGAGCACCTTTCTGTTAGCTATTTAGTTCTCTTTTGTTTTCATTCTCGAGTTCATGCGTGGAGGGAGTATC
The DNA here is from genome assembly GCA_036346375.1 of Guadua angustifolia. NCBI lineage: Eukaryota > Viridiplantae > Streptophyta > Magnoliopsida > Poales > Poaceae > Guadua > Guadua angustifolia. The sequence continues at coordinate 28,894,986 of CM070522.1, read as the reverse complement.
TTTGACTTTCTTTACAATTATAGAGACACTTTTCAGCTCCTAGATGTGCCATTTGGCATCGGTGTCAATAAAAGAGAACTCTACTACAGTTCCAGTTCTTGGTATAGTTGAATCTTAGGTTTGTCACTAGAAATTATTTTGGTTCGATATCCCGACCTGTTAAGATACTTCTAATAAAGATCAAAGATGGTCAAGTTCAGTGGTTGTCATTCTCATATTGGTGATACTCGGATCTACATTACGGGCCTAAGTTCATCTATAAGAAATGAGGGATTGTGAGAAGCCGTCTGCCCTTGATTACCTATTTTACGCACCGATTACCTATAAGAAATGAGGTCATTGACTAATCCTTGGTGAGTCATTGTATTGCTAACACAGATGTACATCTGGACTTAAGCCGATACCCATAAACAAAGATTGAGCCAACTTTGCATACCTCGACACACCTTATTGGTCATGAGGAACTGGTGTGTTTTCATTGCCCCGAGCATGCATATATGTTTTTAATAAATAAATTATATGTTGATTTGATGTATTAGACCAATGATTTCTTATAGCTTGTTAGACTAACGTTTTGTTACACACACCGCTCATGACTGCAGGTTGTCAAGGTTGCTGATTCGGGTAGCAAGGGTTAAAGACCGGTCCAGAGTTTTGTTGTAGAAGCGAGAACGTCTGGATGGATGGCTCTGAGGTCTACTTTGCCAATATCTTTAAAGCTCCATGACTTGTCATTTCATTGCTTAAATATAATTTGTTGCAAATCATTGGGGATTGAAGTTATTTCGTGAGATCGAGATTTGCTCATTACGTTTTATGTAGTCTGTTTGCAATATTATATTATAGATCGGGGCATTGCTTGACATTTATGTTTCGTTACCAATTTTATTTTTCGTAGCAACGCACAGGCATTGAACTAGTTATGCTTATATTGTAATGACTTATGAAAACTATATGGGTTTATCTATACTCTGTGTTGCGATATGAAAAGGACTAAATCTAAACTACCTAGTGTTTATTTATATTAGATTAAACGAAAAACCGAATTAACCGAACCGAAATATTTCGGCTAATTTGGTTCGGTTTTTTATTTTGGTCCGATAAATTCTGTTGCCAGTTTTCAAAAACCGAATTATTTTAAAATCAAACTGAAAAAACCAAATACCCACCCCTACCGATGGCTAGAGAAGGTTTTCTTCCTTCTCTTAAGAAAAAGAAAAGGTTTTATTCCTCGCAAGAAGAAACAAGAAAGTTTTTTTTTTTAACGAACAAAACGTTGGGTCAGAAGTCAGGACTCAGGAGTAAAGAAGCAGGAAAGTTGAAAATTGTCTTCAAAAGAGAACAAGCTATTTACGGAAAGGAAGGAAACTGACTGATTGGACTGAAAACAAACACCCATGGAAAATTGAGAAAACACATGCAGGGGGCATGATCTGAAAGACTCGCTTCAAATTCTATACCTGCTTTTCGTTTAAGATCAACTAAAGTGTTTTCCTTAAAACAAAATGCGTACCTAATTAAATCCAATTCGTTCTCCATGTGAGACCCCCTTCCATGTCACGTGTTATTTAACTAGACATGGTAGCGTGCTATTGCACGCCGTGTTGTGTGGGCGTGGGAAAAAAATCGACGAAAGGACGTAAACGCGATTTTCAACATATTTCTCACTCCGGAAAATATCAGAAACTGAGTTACGGGGAAAAAAATAGAGAGTTAGAGCTGTAGAAATATCTCTTTCGACGAATTATTTGGAAAATATCGGAGACCGAGGTAGGAAAATAGTCTAGAGGGAAAAGGGCGAAAAATTATTAGTGATGAGAACCTTTTTAGAGTTGCACACATATTTCTGGTGACGAAAACATTTTTTCCGGGAAAAACGGAGAAAGGACCTAGACGTGATGACAATCTTCTTAGAGCTGCACGCATATTTCTAGTGACGAAAACATTTTTTCCGCGAAAAACGGAGAAAGGATCTAGACGTAAGGAGCGAAGGCCTGTTTGTTACGTTTTTGGACTTCTTCGCTATCCTGAAAAATTAGAAAAAGGCATGTTCGTGATTTGAATTTAACGGGAGCTTTTTCCGTTAGCGTGCTATTGCACGCCGTGTTGTGTGGGCGTGGGAAAAAATCGACGAAAGGACGTAAACGCGATTTTCAACATATTTCTCACTCCGGAAAACATCAAAAACTGAGTTACGGGGAAAAAATAGAGAGTTAGAGCTGTAGAAATATCTCTTTCGACGAATTATTTGGGAAATATCAGAGACCAAGGTGGGAAAATAGTCTAGAGGGAAAAGGGCGAAAAATTATTAGTGATGAGAACCTTTTTAGAGTTGCACACATATTTCTGGTGAAGAAAACATTTTTTCCGGGAAAAACGGAGAAAGGACCTAGACGTGATGACAATCTTCTTAGAGCTGCACGCATATTTCTGGTGACGAAAACATTTTTTCCGCGAAAAACGGAGAAAGGACCTAGACGTAAGGAGCGAAGGCCTGTTTGTTACGTTTTTGGACTTGTTTGCTATCCTAAAAAATTAGAAAAAGGCATGTTCGTGATTTGAATTTAACGGGAGCTTTTTCCGTTAGCGTGCTAGTGCACGCCGTGTTGTGTGGACGTGGGAAAAAATCGACGAAAGGACGTAAACGCGATTTTCAACATATTCCTCACTTCGGAAAACAGCAGAAACCAAGTTACGGGGGAAAAAATAGAGAGTTAGAGTTGTAGAAATATCTCTTTCGATGAATTATTTGGGAAATATCGGAGACCGAGGTGGAAAACCTAGGTGGGAAAATAGTCTAGAGGGAAAAGGGCGAAAAATTATTAGTGATGACAACCATTTTAGAGTTGCACATATATTTCTGGTGACGAAAACATTTTTTCCGAGAAAAACAGAGAAAGGACCTAGATGTGATGACAACCTTCTTAGAGCTGCACACATATTTCTGGTGACGAAAACATTTTTTCCGTGAAAAACGGAGAAAGGACCTAGACGTAAGGAGCGAGGGCCTGTTTGTTATGTTTTTGGACCTGTTCGCTATTCTGAAAAATTAGAAAAGGGTCTGTTCGTGATTTGAATTTAACGGGAGTTTTTACCGTAAAATAGCGTACTAGGGACTCAAACGCGATTTTTTTAAAAATCTTCCCCTCACAAAAAATCACGAAGGACCTATCTATAATTTACAGGGACCTATTTGTAATTTGAAGAAATGGAGGGGCTTTTTCGCGAAATACGCTTAGGGACACTGCCCGGCTCCATCCAAGCATTCTCAGCGCCATATATATATATATATATATATATATATATATATATATATATATATATATATATATATATAAGTTGTAAACCCTAGCTCCTAAAATCATGAAATAAATTTATAAATGATCATGAAACCATAAACAACCCATTTCTATAAAAATTTTTAGATTTGAACCTTGTTTGAATTAAATTTATAAATAGATCATTATTTAATGCATAGAAAATTTAAATAGTAATAAATAGTGCAAATAAAGTTAAAATTTGGTGAAACCAATTCCTAAATCCTTTTAGAATCATAATATATGCAAAAATATTTCATAATTGATTAAGTTTGAACTAAATTTGTAAATGATCATCCTTTTAAAACACATGTGTTTAGAATATGGTCAAGATACACATATAAGTAGTAATACATATAAAACCTATTTTTGTGTTGGCAAAAACTGGTTTATGCCATGGTGTTGGTAGGAAATGATTTGAAGTATTGCTCACATCACGGAGAACTGTGAGTTGCTATATTTATGCTTACATACTGTTTTTTTATATACCTATCAACATGCTTTTACAAATTCCATTTTGAAAGTTACTACTTGATTTTACACATTCAATTTTGCTTTATGCAAATAAACTATAAAAGTGTCTTTTGACATAGCTAACATTACTGTATTTTGCAAATACACGTCTTGCAGAGTACGAAAGTACTCAACCTTCCTTAATTTTTTATTTTAGATGAAAAAGAAAATGAGGCCCCAAAAATATACACTTCGCCGTAGGTTACGAGAATTTTGATAATGCGACTATTTAGGGTTTATATCTTATCAGTTGTCTGAGGGTTGGATGGACACACTACAAGAATTTTGTTTCTTTTGACTACAATATACTTTGAATTGTAAGACTACATTGTATAAATAGCTTTCACAATAATAATATTGTGTATGGATGTGCTACTAATGTTGTAAATGTGTGTACTTGTGACTGATCGTGGGACTAGTACTGTATTCACATAGATAATTTTTCTTGGTATTTTTTACCAAAAAGGAGGGTTGTTACATTGGACCACTGTGGAGTTGTCTGAACCACTTGGATAGTGGTCGTGACATCTGTAGGAGTGGTTTAGATCACTATGGAAGTAGTCTAGACCTCCAAGGACTACTAGGTTAGTAGTTGTGACCTCCCAAGGAGTGGTCATGACCACTGAGTGGTCATGAGCCTTGTATACCTCTGCAGGAGTGGTTGTGACCACCTAGAGAGTAGTCGTGACCTCTTAGTGAGTGGCCTTGAGTGGTCCAAGCCTCTATTTGAGTGGTCTAAAATTATGTTTGAGTGGTCTTGAGTGGCTTAGACCTCTGTTTGAGTGGTCGTGGACGAGAATAGTTATGAGCTAAAGTGGTCACAGGCTAAATGATCTAGGGTGGGATCTTTTGATGTGTGATATTTCTGTGCATATGGTTTTGTACATTGATATGTGATAGTTTTCTTGTCTGTGCTGGTCATAGGGCTTCGATGCTAGGTCATGGTGAGTGAAGGAGACTAGAATTAAGCTATGAGAGGTAAGGTCCAGAACGGCCATGGGATGCTAGAAGATGACTGAGACCAAGAAGTGGTTGCAAGCTATGAAGACAAGGAACTAAAGTGATGGACATGGCAAGCAACAGTATAGACTAGGACTAGGTTCATGTAGGAGTCTAGGTCCAGAACAGTCAAGGAAGCTAAAACTGTCATGGTGAAGCAGATGACTGAGATGCTAACTTGAGCCCTACTCAAGTGAAGGAGGATCGTTGGATCAAGGGTTTACTGGTGGAGCAGAGGTTATGTTAGTACAAAAGGTATGGTCAAAACCCATTATTTTATTGGGTTTTTGGTTAGCCCATGTATGTGAGTGGGAGTGAACTTCCAGAGTGCTATAAATAGAGGGGGAGGGGTGCTTCTCCTTGTGCTTGTTTTGTGAAGGATTTTGGTATCTTGATGCTCTCTGAGCTTTTGCCCACCTGGTTGTGATCCTTCCAAGAAATAGAAATAGTTTCAGCACAAGAATCTTGTTCATGTTTGTGCTTACATTCTAGTTCTTGTTTTACTTTGTTTGCAATAATCTCTTTCTACACTCTTTGTTCTTTTTTATCATTTTTATTTGATCTTCAGTTAAGGATGAGTGATTGATGGATGTTGTATCACTCGAACACATATCAATCATCTAGACCCTCAGTAACTCCTTTCTCCAAGTTCTTAATCATAAACTGATCTGTTGTAGCAAGAAGGACCTCAATCGATCGCGTTCTCTTTGTTTTGGGAGTTGATCATGCCTTGATCTAGCTTGCTAGGATGTGTGGGAGTAGATCCAAGATCATGTTGATCGTTAATATCCCACGAGCAAGAACAGATCAAGATTCTTAGCCGATCCAAGGGTGTCTCAGTTTTTGTTTTTGATCTACTGTTTTTACTATTTCTGTAAGAAGCATTGGACATCTATCCAGTCTACGCTGGCTGAGCACTTTAGTTGATGCTTTAGAAAAAGTGACTAGAATACTCTTTTGTCTGGTATTGGATTTGTTTTTCCTTTTTGTTGGCTTTATAGAAGAGAGTCTTGGATACTTTTGGTGAAGTTTTTATTTAGCTCCTATTCACCCCCTCTAGTTGCTATTTCAGTCTTTCACAATGTGTTCTCGATTCCTTCACCTCAATGCATCAACCATGCTTTCTCACCTTCTATATGGCCTCAATAAGCTCCCACCAAGTCTCTCACGTGTTTGAATTCAACGAACCATCGTCGCTTGCAAATAGGCTCAAGTAACTTAGCTCACCATATGCCTCACATTGCATCATGATAGCACCAACCTCTTTGACCATTTTGAACCTCGGCTACTCCCAATGTGTGGTCCCAATCCACCTTGACATTGCCTGCCATGTTCACTACTTTGGAAGCCTTAGTCATCTTCTAGTGGCACCATGACCTTATGGATCTTAGCTTTCCTAGTTAAGTCCTAGTCTCCTCCCCTCACCCATGATATAGTTTTAGAGTCCTACAACCATCACAGCAACACAAACACATCACCTAGCACCACACAACATACAAAATCATCAATTGACATAATTGATAAACCAAGAAGACATAACTCCATACTTCACACTTGGAAGCATCACTTTACCTAAAAAGGTCTTTTGCTCAAACTTTGCCCTTTATGGTTCTTGTTCATCTTGAACTTTGCTTCCGTCCTACCATCTTACCTGGCATCTATGAGGATCTTGGACATTGGTTCTCCTAACCAAGTCTCAGTTTCCTCACTGTTGACCATCATTGACTTCAAGCCAACTACACAATAGTAGACTAAGCAAACCATTTTTGAGCACAAATTCCTTCCAACTTACCCAAATCAGTCCATACAAATGCATCGTACAACATATATGTAACCTTAACATAGTCCTAGACCAATTTCTAATGTAATTCTCAACTTCCACCAGCAAAATCACCAAAGCTGGTCTAACCTCCATTGAAGGACCAGTCAGACTGCTTAGGGTGATCTGACCATTTTCTCTATGTTAGCACCACAGTGGTTTGACATCTATGTAACCTCCGGTCAAACCGGTCTACTTGACGAAAAAAAACATCCACTCTGTATTTTCACTTTAAAACCAAAGCTGATCTAACCTCTCACCAAAAGTCAGTCATACCACCCTCTCCGATCAGACTGCCTAGCCTTTGCCGGGCTGACCACATGGCCACAACACAAACACTCCTCTCTGACAAAAAGCAACTGCCTAGCCTATGCTAAGCTGATCGCTTGGCAACAACGTAAACACACCTCTCTGACAAAAAGCAACTGCCAACTCAGGCCAGTGCAACCACTCAAACAAGTCTAATCACCTAACCAAATTCGATCAGACTGTAGTACTACTAAAAAGGCCATCACAAACGATTCAAAAACATCATCACAGATGATTTGTTGAACTGTCTAGAAGTATGTGTTAGTGATAATACGATGCATCACAGATTATTTTTAACTATCTATGAAACACCTATCACAGATGGTTCTTGATAAAGATCGTCTGTGATAGCCTATTATCACAAATAGTTCTGAGTAGAGAACCGTATGTGATAATAGGCTATCGCATACGGTCTATATAAAGAACCATCTATGATAGTATATTATCACAGATGGTTCATAATCCCAACTGTCCATTTTATGAGATGTATCACAAATGGTTTTTTTCTAAAGAACCATCTATGATATTATTTTGTATTACTAAAGCTTTTTTTGTTTATTGGTTAGCTTTAGGAAATGCTAGATATGCCCTCTGAAACAAGCAGATTACAGATTACACATCACAAATTACTCAGATTACATCACAACACAAGCGGATTACTTGTTAATTACACCACAGCACATCTATTTCAAAAATCAACTTAGATATATTAACCAATTGAATGCACAATTGATAAATTCACAAATTTACAACAGGCATATGCCACTACAATTCACAAATTCACAGTACAAGTTTCTCTACACATAAGCCACTACAACTCATCAGGTTAGGCAGAGTTGAACGACCTCACATAGCAAGAAGGAAATGAGTTGTCCTCAAATTCTATTTAGATCAGCCTGTTCCAACGCAGTTGTAGTGCAATTTGTAACTTGTTGATAGGAATATTAAAGCTGTGCATATATATATAAATTGATAAGTATGAAACAATTATTGCATGATTGACAAACCTCTAGGTCATTGGTGAGTTGCATGTTGTGGCAAACATAGAATCCACACAGGTTATTTCCCTTTGGATATTGATGGCACTGCAAAAATAGAATTGGTTAGTTCGAAAGGCATTATTACGGAGTGTGTTATAGGATTATTGTATACTAGCTGATACTGAAAAATTGAAATCATGGTTCAGCTACGACCCTCCATTGGATGGCTCTCCATGAATTCTGTATACTTTGAATGACCTACGTGATTCCAAAAGTTAGCCTTAGCCATTATATGAGCAACATCCATATTGATTGACCTACAGCTGATTTATCTATGGAGGAAATGCGATTACTTGTCAAGTAATTGTGCGAGAGGCCTCAAGTCGTGGGAGCAGCTCTCTAAGGAATCAAGATAGATTATTAAGTTCTTTCTTGGTACAATTACAATAAGAACCAAGTGAAAACCTACACAGATATGTCGCCATGGATATTCAACCCAACATTGAGTTACATATAAAGTACAAATAAATAAGTATGGTAGCTAGCGTAGCACTTACTCCAGGTTGTGGGGTAAAAGTATGTAGGATTTATTGCGTTGAGCCAACAATGCACTTGTCATGTAATCATTGACAGTTTGTAAATTGTCGTCCATGCTTTGCTTGGAAACTATGTGTGGGTCAAGGAAACCTATTCATTCATTCTTGATTTTGGCTTCAAGGATCATTTATATACAAAAGCAATGATACATATATATGCTTATATATATGGGTATATGTATATATATGTGTATATATACGTATGTTATATTTATGTATGTGTTTATGTATGTATATGTATATATGTGTTTATATGTATGTGTATATGTATATGTATATATGCATATATATGTATGTGTATATATTATATGTATATATATGACATTTATCGGTATTACATGTATGTAGACCATGATTGCACATACTTATAATGTCTAGCATCTCAAGAGTGAGGCGTTGCGGTTGTAGAGATTGTACAAGTCGCTGAAGTCGACCCCAAAGAAGCCTCTCGATGACTAGTTGAATAATTGCTCCTCCTTGAACTTCACGAGGATACTCAATATCCATCCTGCCATTGGCTTGTTGGTTTGTTCCATATACCACTTATGCTTTCTAATGCAAGCCATTCCAAGCATTTCTAGACGTTCTTCCCATTTGAAAAGCTCTCCTAGCTTATATTTCCAAGCCAATAGGGTCAACAAAAGGTCAGGGACCAATGTGCTCTGCTTTGATTTTCCCTTTTCACTATCTCGATTTCTAGCATAGGTCGACTTCATTAGAGACGACTAGGCACAAAGTGATGTTCCACCCTGTGATGTACGAGGCATGGTAACTGATTTAGTGGCCCGCTTTGATGCAGCGTGTGGCTCCGATAGTGCGGGTAGCTTTGGTGCCGGGGGACGATAGTCTAGGAAGATGTCTCTCCTAGGCCACTAGATGAATGTACCAATGGCATTCCCTATTGTTATGATCTCATCGTTTGGAGGCATTTGGATTGTGACGGCCTTGAAAATTTTATGTACACCATTCACATTCACCTTCGCAAAACCCAAATGGATACCGTGCATCATGCATAGGTGGCTATCGTGCACCATTGCTCCTCGACCGGATGGATACGCGTGACCAAACAGTCTATAGGGGAATGGATGTATTGGCTAGTCTCACTTGGAGATTTCTCCATGTGGCCACCTATATATTTGTAAACAATTAGCTAAAGTGTCCAACAGGTCTATCTATGGGCATTCCAAAGATATATGTTACCTTGATGTCTTTGACAGGAAATTTGCTGTCGGCGTACTTTACGCTATAGTACTCTCTCCGCCGCTGATAAGTAAGACCACGTAGCGGCCTGGCGAGCAAGTGGGAGAATCAGCCTCACTACTTTGGCGAGCGCCCACGTGGCGACTTGGTGGCAGGCGGTGATCGACCCTCTCATGGGCGTCGCCCGTGGCGGCCTAGCGAGCAGGCGGGAGATCAGGCCCCTCTCGCCGGGTGTCGGCTTGGCAAGCAGGCGGGTGGTCAGGCCCCTCTCGCCGGGCGACGGCTCACATGGCGGCCTAGCAAGCAGGCGGGCGATCAGGCCCCTCTCGTCGGATAAGCGGCCCACGTGGTCGCTGGCGGCGGCGGTGATCGAGCCCTCTCTCGGCGGCGTTCCACGTGGCGACTGGCGGCGGATGGGGCCTTCGAGCCCCACTCGCTGGCGTCGGCCACGTGGTGGCTGGCGGCAGCGGCGATCGAGCCCTCTCGCGGGCGTCGCCCGCGTGGCGGCTGGCGGCGGTGGCGATCGAGCCCTCTCGTCGGCGGCGCCCGACGTGGTGGCTGGCGGCGGCGGGTGATTAGGCCCCTCTCGTCGGGCGTCGGTCCACTTGGTGGCCTGGCGAGCAGGCGAGCGATCAGCCCCTCTAGCCAGGCCACGCGGGCGACCAAAAGAATGAGAAGGAGGCTTCGCCTCGAAGTCTCCTTCCCCTGACACGCTGTGTCAGAGCCATTGATTGCAAAGAATTCTGTTGTCGACACGACGACGGTCCATCCCTCTGACGCCTCACACCTAACCTATCGTAGGAAATTCACATCCCGGGCGGACCGGGCGAAGCCATACAGTGACATTAAATGGGGCTTGAGGGACAGGACCACAGTGATGGGTGTAATAAATGAATCATAGATCAGTATGACATCACCTTCTCACTTGCCCAAGCCAGCCCAGTCTATATAAGGGAGCTCTGGTGCATGGGAGAGGGAGGTCAAAAGACTTAGAGAAAAAAGAGAAGAACGAACTGAGAGAGCAAAGCACTGTAACCGCCTCAATATTCATCAACAAAGATCTAGCAGGACGTAGGGCTGTTACCCACACTGGGGGCCCGAACTTGGATACATCGGTGTGCTCTTAATAAGATATCACTCTTCTTCCAGATGCTCTTCTCACGTTCCTTGATTTATGTCTCTTTCCATACACAACATCCAAATTCTTAATCATATCATAAACATCTCTCCCACTTAAAGGCATTGAAGCTGAACTGTCCTCTTTCCTTCCGTTGAATTGTTTCTTTATCTTGCGGTATGGGTAATTCCTCCGAAGTAACCTACGGTGACGTATGTACATGATTTTGCGTGAGTGATTCAGCCACAAACTCACGGTATCATCTAATCAGTGAGTACATGCTTTGGTTCCTTTTGTACTCTAGCTCAACAAGTTAGTAAGGGCATAATAATCATTTATGGTGCAGAATAACAAGCAGTGTAAAGTGAAATTCTCACAATTGTACGCATCCCATACCTATACCCCACGAACCCATAGTGTTTTTAGATCTTCCACTATTGGTGCAAGGTACACATCAATATAATTCTCAAGTTGCTTTGGCCCTTGGATAAGTATGGACAATAAAATATACTTCCACTTCATAGACAACTGAGGATGAAGGTTGTAGATATAGAGATTCGTAGGCCAAGTGTTATGTCGGCTATTCATGTTACCGAAAGAACTTATTCCATCTTTTTTTAATCCAAACCTTATATTCCTCAGTTCCACACCGAATTCTTCAAACCTCCTATCGATGTTTCTCCACTGGGAGGAATTAGCAGGGTGTTTTAGCATTCCATCATTCTTATTCTCATCCGAGTACCAACACAACAGTTTTGCCTCCTTTGGGTTCACAAATAAATGCTTTAAATGGAGAATTACATGTAGATAACACGATACCTTAGTAGGAGGTCTTTTATTCACCTATCATCATATGATTGATTCTTATGCTTATACCGGGATGCGTTGCACACTAGACATACATACAGGTTTGTGTACTCTTTACAGTAGAGAATACAGTCATTCTGATATGCATGTTTTCTTTCACTTCCATTCCTAATAGACAAAAAACTTTCTTAGCTTTGTAGTTAGTTTTGGGCAACTCGTTTTCCTTTAGAAGCATGTCCGCTAAGAGAGCTAAGAGCATCGTGAAACTCTTATCGGACCAACCATTATTTGCTTTCAATTTTAGCAATTCAAGGATGGATGACAACATTGTGTATTTCTACTTACAGCCTAGGAACAAAGGTTTCTCCGTATCCTCCATCAAGCCCCAAAATTTACCACATGCTCATCAAGGTTCCCTTCTGCATTGTGCAACATCGGATCCAGATTATCATCATGCAACCTATTCTCATTAGAAGCACAATCGATATCATCCAGTATATCGTTGACTTCGTCGGCGATGTTAATACTACCTTCCTATATAAATTGCTATTTACCGTGACTAGTCCAACATGTATACCCCTTTTGAAACCCTTTAGAATCAAGTGTCCTTCAATTTGCGTAGAGTTTTAAAATATCCTTAGAGTCTTGCAGTCAATACATGGACGAGATATAAATTATAGCCCCTTATTAAACATATTCTTCTCGGCAGCTCATCTAAAAGCAGAGACACAATTAATATACTTGGCACTCACACGGTTCTCAGGGTACTTCCAACTTTGATCCATCTACGCTATGCATATAACAATTAGTGTTAAATATTAAAGTAGATTATGTATGATCTAAAGTAGCTAGCAAAAATTAATTTAATTAAAGTATACTAGGAGTACACATGCATACATTCTTAAATTGGAGTGCAAATTAACAAGCTAACCCTACCCTAAATCCTAAACCATGCTCTAAATAATCTTTTTTTCTACCAAGCCAGCTAGATCTAAATCAAGTATCTTCAATTATCTCTTTGCCAAGCTTACTACATCTTGAATATAGTGCAATTAGAACCAGTTACTACCTTAGATCACAAAGAACAAATGGATCTACACCAAGTTAGATCTAAACCATCTTCAATTCTCTCTTTAACAAGCTAGATTATGAATATAATGCAGTTAGAACCAATTACTAACCATAGATCACTAAGAACAAATGGATCTACAATCACTTTTCTAAATCTACGGTCTCCTTTCATCAAATCTCTTCACCAAATCCACTTTTTCAAATTTGTCTCAGACAGATCTAGAAAGCCTAAAAATCCTAAGCAAGTTGAGGCTCTGTATTATATATTAGTAGGAAATATCATAGATAGTTAGCTGAAAATCCGTTTGTGAAGTATCGCATATGGTTCTTTTCAGAAAACCATATGTAATATGTAGTCATGAACCGTCTGTGATATCAACTTAATTATTACAGACGGTTCTTAGCATATCCAGTAACTTAGATGGTTGCGCTAGCAAAACCGTCTGTGATTAGATTTAATACAGATGATTTTTAAAAACCGTTTGTGATGAGACGTCTAATATAGGTCTTTTCATACTAGTGCTGGCTTCACTCTACTAGCAAGAGCAAATTAATCATGCAACTGGCACAAAACCAAACTCAAAATCCAACAACTTCACCAAACAATCAATATAGTTGTAACAAACCTTGGAGTGACCACCATATGGCCTCACAATTAGGTTGTTATTGTGCACAAGACTGGGCAGCAAAATTCCAATCTCTAGAAACATATCGCAAATCGAAAACCTGCAAGCAAGACGTAGTGAGCTCCTGGATCTCCTGGAGTATGGCCATCAATTCTGATCGTTGCTCTTGTCTGGATCTCCACAGATTCACGAAAACTTGGCTGTCAAAGCATTCGAAAGCCGATCGTACCACTGTCCCCCACCAACTCCAAAATTACCATATTCATCTCTAATCACAGCTCCTGTAGCACCATTCTGAAGGCTGGGATTACAAGAGCCAGCCATCTACATTTACTTTCCAATAAGAAATTGGCGGCAGTTTCCAAATTACCTTCTGTTTCTCTTTAACTGTAGCTGGCCCGATGAGAATTTTAGGACATCTGTAACTCAACTTGCTGCTTGAGTTGGCTTCATAATCATATTATCCATTCCTTACCGTAGCTTATTTCTGCTAGTCCATAAAGACCTGTTTGCACAAAAATTTGGTAAGGTGTAGCCAAAATTGTCAGGCTAAGAATTAAGAAGATATTTTAGTCGATATCGGGTAAAATAAGGAAAGATAAAAATAGAATTGTAAACCGATATTGATTTAAATAAGGAATGTCCTGTCCGGGTGGAGGCAGATATGGATCATGGGCAACGTGTTGGAGATAGATACGATCGGGCGATGTGCTATAAAAGATGGACAGGGGAGCGAGGAGAGAACAACACAATCCAGTGAATCAACTCGCATTACTTTTTATCTACTTTTCTGTCAACTAGGAGTAGATTTGTAATTTAGATTTCTTCTTGTAATCTAATATTGATCAATAAAGTTACGCATCGCCGATTGTTGATCTTCATCGATTACGTCAGGTCTAATTTTCTCTGATCTTATTGCGCATCGTCTTTTTTGAAAGCATGAGCAAAGTCGATCGCGATAACACGACAAAGAAGATGGTGAAGCCGACGCAAATAGAGAGCTGTCAAATCAAACTGAATAGGAATAGATATAAGCATGGTGGTGTAGATCGAAGCCCGACACAGTGGCGGCACAGTGTACTAAAAGTGCAGCGGAGGCATAGTGTGTAAGAAGCGCGGTGACTTTAGAAACTCAGGACGGTGGCTCAGAGAAAAGCGGCGGCATCATAATGACTTCTATGATTTACAACGACTCAAAACGAAGAGCGGCGACTGCAGCCATGCGAAAAGAAATCTAGAAAAGCAATCAGCTGATTGACAAGGAATATATAGACTTGCACGGTATGAACGAACTCAGAGATAGATGCTAAGAATTTGGATAGCCTCAATGAAAAACTCAAACTCTAAAGCACTCAAACCATACTAAGATATACTAGCAACCGCAGCATGCTGTCACACTATACTCCAACATCAAGCACCAGCCCAACATCAAGCAGCAATAGCCCACATGAACGACACGTGCAGCCCAACAGGCCAGTAGCAATGCACTAGCGAAACTAGAGATGCATTGAGTCGGCCTCATGGATGGGGCTGGTGTCCACTGTGGAGCCGAAGAAGCACCCACCTCACAGTCATTCCTGAGCAGAAACCACCGCCGACAACTCTAGCTAGCCTCACCGCTGCCACTTCTCCTTTGGGGGGCAGGCGGCAGCCATGGTGGCCGCAAAGAAGATGAAGAAGTCCAGGACAAAGTGGCGACGAGGGATCCGGTGGGAGGCAGCGTGGGATCTGCGCGAGATCTAGCGCAAGGCGACGAGGGATCCAACGTGAGGCTGTGATCCAAGAGAGGGAGCCTAGGGTGGCAACACGGCGGCCCAAGGGGCGGCGGTGATGAGGAGCAGATCTTGTCGTGGCCAGATAGGGTGCGACGACGGTCTGTCGAGGTGATGGCAGCAGCGTCTTCAATAAGGCAACCGCAGTGCGGAGACCAGGCTAGATCCGGGCGATGTGAAGACCAAATATGGTGAGTCCCGAGTGAGTCTTGTCAGAAAGACGACGATGACGTAGGATCTAGTGAAGACCTACCTATAGGGGTGTAAACGGGTCGGGTATAGGCGGGTAGTAGATTATCCCATACCCTATCTTATTATTTTTTCTCCGGGTACAGGTACGGGCACGAGTAGTAAAAATTGGGTAGGCACTACAGGAATCCGACCTATTTACGTCGGCCAGAAGCCGACGTAAATAGGTCAAAAACCGACGTAAATAACTATTTACGTCGACATCTTGGCGTAAATAGGCGGCGTCATCGGCGATGTAAATAGACCGTATTTACGTTAGTGCCGACGTAAATATGGTTTATTGAGCAGAGCTGACGTGGCACTTATTTACGTCGGTCTTAGGCCGACGTAAATAATGTCCATGTCATCGTATTTACGTCGGCCAGTCTAGCCGACGTAAATAATGGAAGGTATTCGTCGGCGAGTAATGCCGACGTAAATCTTGGAATGTATTCGTCGGCCGATACCGCCGACGTAAATCTTGGAGACCAAACGACCAAATATCATACCGCCGGTGGATTTGGACAGTAGAAATATCATTTCATTAGAGCAAAAATATCAATCCATTCATATCATTCAGGACATCAAAAATATCAAGCCATTCAACTTCAACCATGCATTCATATAAACTCATTGTTCAATTTGCATACAACACATAGAAAGTTCAATTTGCATACAACACATAGAAAGTTTGACCATACTACTCATTGTTCATACAAACATCAATTTGGCAGAGTATCTTCAAAATGATGCCCACTACCGGCGTCGCCTCCCGAGTTTAAGAAGTCGTCAACCGACGGCGTAGTCCTCGAAGAAGTGCGGGTGCCTCCAACATGTGCATCCGGTGTGCGGGTCGCCGAACCCTATTTCAACGAACATATGTTAGAGATAGCTAGATTACGTTAAAACAAATTTAAATTGTTCGATAATACCATGTTGGGAGATTGCGGGGTAAAGAAGGGTGGAGGTTGGAACGGGGGAAGATTCAGTGGTCGTCCGAACTACTGCGCCATATATTCCTACCAAACAAATGTAATTGGCATGAATACAATCATCGACATATATCTAAAATTAAAGCATGTATACATAACTAAAATTAAAACATATAACCAAACAAATATAATTGGCATAAATATATAACTAAAATTAAAGCATGCATATATATAGCAAGAACGACTAGGAGGTTGCCGAACATAATAAAAATTTCGGAAGGCTACACCTCCCCTAAAATAGTGGACATCCACTCGCGAGACAAAAAGCAAGTATTCAATATAATATCAACAACAACAACCATTCATGGTATCGATATTGTAAACTGATAGCATGAAAGGAAATCTAAAGTATGGGAATCAGCAAAATCGTCTAAGTTCATAGATAGGCTGCATCATCAAAAGAAGAGTAACATATAGCAAATCGACAGACACAAAATAAGAAGAAAAAACAAGATCAGGATTTAGGAGTGCTAATTCAGTTTGACATCACAGGGGAACAACTGAAAACAGCATACAAGTATTATTCTTTCCTTGATTGATCTCTAGAAACAAAATGCAATCAACACAGGAGTGCGAGAACTTCGAATCCACTTATTCATTTCTTTCTTTCATAAGTTTATAAACTACACGTTAATAACTAAGACGCACACATATGTGCAAAGTCAGTCGTCAAACAGATGCATGTACTTCTTCCATGTTTGTTAAATATCAATGAGTTAACATAGAATGCTAGCATCACCTGTAAACAGGTTAAGCCCCAAATAAAAATAACTAATGAATTGTTAACATGTACATACCAAAAACAATATATACAACAATTGCCAATAGGAATGGCGTCGAGGATTAAACTCCATGTCCATGGACATGGTGAAAAAACAATCTAGTCTATCAATGTCGGTTCATGATCAAGTTTGCTTCCTCGAAATATATGCCATCAAGTCCATTTCATTGCTAAAATATGCTATCAACTCCATCATTGCAATCTCGCATACAATGGTGATGATGAGATCTGTTTTTCCAGCTAAATTTTCCTGCTCTTCAATTGAGATATTATAATTCGGCAGACATGTGACAACTCTAGTAATCATGGCCATTCAAAAAAAAATTCTAAGAAAAATTCTAAGCCATCAAAACACATACATAAGCTAAGTTCCATTATATTTTCCAAGCTCGTAATAGACATAAGTATATGAATTTTTGGGATTCAACCATACGACTTACTTGTAGAGCCGCCTGCTGCTGCGTCTGCCATGCAACAAAGTACTCTTGTTGTTGTCGCAACTGCTCCTGAAGTCGACTCTCACAGGCTACTTGTTGTCTCAACTCCTCCTCCAGTCGAGTCTCACGAGCGCTACGCCCACTGCTCTGGGAGGATTGAGACGACATTGCCGAACTTATGACTGTGGTGGAATCAACAATTCCATTAAACATAGTAAACCAACCTGTTTCTTGCCACCCCGCTATTGTACAAAGCTTATGTGGTCAACATCTTCTTTCCTCGATCAAACTCGGGCCGTGAGTGTGCGCCATCACTTTCCGTAACTAGCTTACAAAATTTGTAGTTCATGCATAAAAGTTAAACGAGCAATAGTCCATAGAGTTGTTTATAACCATTACGTACTAACCAAGCTCTGGGTCACCGTGTCACTGCATAGCTGCTCAGGCTGTGTAGGATCAGAACCTATGTGACCCCGTATGTAAGTTTCAATGTCCGTGGGCTGAGTGCCACTTTGAGCTTCCTGTAAGTCAGTGTCATTAGCCAATATTTTGAAGATATCGAAAGATAAATTTGACAATTAAAAACTAAACATTATGAAACATACCATCCGTCGTGCAAGACGAAGATGTCCGTCGGCTCCGTAGTGTTGAACTACTCTTGGACCCGCCTCCCTGTTACCTCTCTTTTGGTTAGATTTCTGAACAAAATCAGGAGAGGCCCAGTAGTGGCTGAGAGCTTCCCATGCATCGGGGCACTTGTTAAACCAAGGCAACATAGCCTCTCGATACTGATCCTCATGAAGGTAGATTTTTGAAGCACCAAGCTTCTTGCTCATCTCCTGGTGAAGCACTCGCTTGTAGTACAAGTTGACCGCTTGGATGCGAGCTTGGTACATCATCTCCTTCACAGTCCTGGTCGCTGCGTTGTCAAAGACATCTTTAGCCTTAGCTTGCAACGACTGCTCCTAATCACTTGGCAAACGGTATCTCTCCTACAAAGCAAAATGATTGCGTTAGACATTGTATGTATTGATCGACAAAACAAATGAAAGTGGAAAAACAAAGACTTACCCAAAAATCCACCTACACCCGCTGGGCAACAGTTCCATGCACCCCATCTATAGCCATCCGGTAGTGCGCCCACTTCAAGGTTGGCTTGGGTTCACCATTGATGACCACTAAACCAAGATAATGGTAGCAAGAGAGATCCTAGCGTACCATTCACTTGCCTCATCTTATTTACTGCTAGTCCATTCTACATCAACCCATTGCCTACAAAAAAAACATTGTGCAACTTGTAAGATGGTTCGGTTTTAAGTTTAATGCTCACAAATTTTAATAATTTACCAATCTCCATGTGGCACAATCGGTCTCGTGCACGAGGAACGCTCTTTGGAGGAATCTGATTAGTCCTCTATACCTGAAATAAGCATAAAATTCATGTTCATGACAAATGCAATACATAATTAACACTTACTAGTTATTTGTAAATAATACCTGAAGAAAGGAGCATCCGCTCCCTCTTCACCATCTCCCTTCCCCTCACCATCCCCATCGTCCTCGCATTCCTCCTCCACAGATTCAACCGTGTGTCTGCCTGACTACCTCCTCCTGACCTCCCCATCGCTTCCTCTTGTATAGCCTCAACCACAGATTCCCTTGCCTCCTATACACCCTCCTGCTTGCCCACTTGAGAATATTTACATGTAAATGTAATTAGTGCATGTATACATGAAAAGAATGAAAATAACACAAGTTAAACTACACAACCTCCTCTAAGCATCTCTCGAACTGTCTCTGCCTGCTCTGATGAGAACTAGACCCTCTAAAAAGGGATTATTGACTCTTCGAGGAGGACCCATCCTTCTTCTTTGATTTGAAGGCGACCGGTGTGCTTAAAAACGACTTCATCTGTCGAACAAAACAGCTTTAGGTTAAGCACAAGTACAACAATCAAAATACATAAAACATTGAGTACATAAAAGAAAAAATATTGCAATATTTGTACTTATTAGAAATGTCGACATCGTTAGGAACATGGTGAGAGTCAAGTGCACGGCGTCGTTTCTTCCGTCTGATATCCTCCACGATAACATCTGTTGTGTCCCCAACTAATTCATTTAGTGTCGACCCAATGTCCACATCAAATGACCCAGGCAATCGATCTTCTTGGTAGGCCCCATCAACTATGTTGTCTAACCCACTTTCAATATACTCATCATTCGCAGGAGTGTTTAAGCAACCAGGAGGATTCACTTTGTAAACAACCCACCATGGTTTTAAATTTTCCTTGGGACATGGATATCGAAGGTAGTACACTTGCTCAACATGGTGAGCAAGTACGAATGAGTTGTGACCTGCAAGGCGTGACTCATGTCTAACCTCCACTAAGCCAAGATTGTGGTTTCGCCGTATCCCAGTTTTATCGTTGAACCAATCACAATATTACTCTCAATTCCTTTCGGCCACCAAACTTAATCTCCACTATGTTTTGAAGAATGCCATAATATTCGGTTTGTCGACCATCCGCACCTCTCTGATGGTGACAACTCCGCTATTTATTGTGGCTGCTTGAGGACGGCTTGCTTCTAACGATGCAGTACGAAAGCGAAACCCATTCACATTGTACCGTCCAAACTTTCTTATGGTCGTGCTACCGTGCGATAGCTGCCGAAGGTCCTCATGGACAGCAGGATCACGCATGCACTGCAAATGTCAGGAATACAATTCAATATAGATGATAAGAAATTAGGGCCACCACATAAAGTAGTGTGATAAGAAATATACGTGTTGTCGAAACCAAGTCACGAAGTTAGGACCACCACGTAAACCATTGCGTCGAAAGTTGTCAAGTTGTGCACTTGTAGGTTTTCGCGACGAATTCCATTGTTGTTGATCAAACAACCTACATTTTAATCGATTCATTTTGGTTGTAACAGGACAAATCAAGTTAGAAATAAATGACAAGTACTTACAGGAAATATTGTTCCATTTCAGGAATGTTGGAGTACATGTATAACAGTGCTTCATTCCACTCTTGCGAGACGACTCATGATTGAATCGCCTGACGGCGTGTCCATGTCCTCGGAATATGTGAAGATCGAAACCATGTGTTTCATCCGATGGTTGGTATCTCGGAATATGAGCATTAATGTTTTGCTCATATGAAAAATATGTACTCGAGAAATATGAAATCTCTTTAAGAAAAAATGCTTCTGCGATGCAGCCTTCAACTCGTGCTTTGTTACACACAGTTGCCCTAATTTTCTTAAGGTTTCGTTCTATCGGATACATCCATCAGTATTGTACTGGCCCACCAACCTCTGCTTCGTACGGTAGATGTACCAACAAATGTTGCATTGCATTCATGAAACCTAGTGGGAATAACTTCTCCATCTTGCATACTAGCATAGGTATAACTTTCTTCAACTTTTGCATCGTTGATTTCTTGATTTCCTTCGAACATATCTGTCTGTACATGAAACTAAGCTCTGCCAACATTGTCCACACATCATCAGGGAAGTATCCACGAAACATTATAGGAATTAATCTTTCCTTGATTATATGGTAATCATGACTCTTCAGGCCATTTAGCTTACCTATCGTGGTACTCATTGCACGCCTTAGGTTCACGGCGTATCCGTCGGGAAACTTGATGTTTTTTAACCACACAAGGACTTCCTTCTTTTCAGAGCTCTTAAGACAGTAAGGGGCACGTGGCTTCCCCTGCCATCCTGCTTGGTCCTCCCTCACCTCAAGACTTGGTCGACTGCATATTTCAGCCATATCTCTTCGAGCTTGCACATTATCTTTGGTCTTGTCTTTGAAGTCGAAACACATGCTGACAATGCTTTCTGCAACATTGCGTTCTTGGTACATAACATCAACATTGTGTGGTAGGATCAGGGATGTTGTATAGGGCAAGCTCCATATACTAGACACATCGGTCCAATTGTGTGACTCTCTAACACCTTCGAAGCCATCCTCCGTGGGAATTAATTGACGATGCCAAGCAACAATCTCCGCACTGGTTAAGCGTTTCGGCGGACCCTTTGTGACTATCGTGTCCTTGCAGAAGGCATTTCTCATCTTCGAATTCATGACTAGGAGGCAGAAGCGTCGGTGGCAATCAAAAGCGAAATTTGCGACCATGATTGAACGAAAAGCATCGGTGTCGTTCATGCATATTGGGCAAGATAATGCGCCATGCGTGCTCCATCCGAAAACATACCATATCCGGGAAATCATGGATGGACGGATGTAGGCAACACGCATGTTGAAGTTCTCATTTCTACTCTTGTCATAGGTCGTGACCCTGTCCATAGTCGCTTCACTCCTCGATCAAAGGCCGCATAAAGATGTCTAATTGCTTTCCGGGATGGTCGGCCTTGGTATGACAAGGATAAGAACACGTACTCATCTTTCATGCACAGTGAAGGTGGAAGATTATGCGGAATTGAGAAGACAGAATAACAGAGTCTGACGAGGCACTCATGTTGAAAGGCGAGAATCCATCGATCGCCAAACCGATACGAACATTTCTTAGCTCTTTCGTGAAGTCTTCGTCATGGCGGTCCAATGCCTTCCAAGCCTCACCATCAGATGGATGACCCATGAAACCTTCGTTCAAATGCACACCTTCCTTATGCCACCTCATATGCCGCGCAGTCTCCTTAGATAGGTACATTCTTTGTAGTCTTGGTGTTAGAGGAAAGTAACGTAGAACCTTCATCGGCGTCGACGTTGTCACCAAATTTCTCTCTTTGTCAGTTATTTGTACAAATCTACACTTGCCGCAGAGTCGACATTAACTGTTGTCGGTGTTTCGTATAACCGGCAAGTAAATTTGTAAGTTGAGGGGGTCGCGCGTCTCCTCTCCTCGATGGTTAGACTGGGGGAGTCCCGGATGTATACTGGTTCGGGCTGAACGTCCCTACTTCTAGTTCGTGGTGGAGATTTGTAATGCTCAGGGCGCGGGAGGCAACCTGGGGCTACAAGCGGAGGCTAAGGACAGGCCCTTAGCGCTCGTCGGAGAGGGAGAAGTTGGGTGTGCTTCCCCCGGTCGGACACTAAGTCGAGTCGAAGAGCTCAGTGTGTGCTAAGGAAAAGCGAGTGAACGTGCGTGTGTTCGTGTGATCTTTTTGGCGCTCGCCCTTTCCTTGGGGGCCCTGCCTCCCCTTATATAGGCGGAGGAAGCAGGTTACACGGGAATTTGAAAAAGAAGTAGGGGTATGCTACGCCCGGGTGTCCCGGTCTTTGGTCTTGATGACTGACGGCTTCCTGTTCATCCCATACTGGGTTGGTAGACACAACGGACAATGCCCCGTTGGGAAGGTGTGCGCCTGCCCTCTGTGCACCTGTCACATGTTGACGGCTTGAGGGGACGGGTGCTTGGCTGAGGCCGCCCTCGGGTCGCCTTGGGAAGGAGCCACCCGCCCCATCGTGGCCGTCGTGTCTGTGAGGCGGGTGACCAGCTCGGCATAGACCGTTGACGTGGCGGAGTCTGCGGGGTCAGAGCTCGTCGGGGCCTCGGTCGTGGCCCAGGTCGGAACCTGCAGGGGCGCCTCTCGCGGGGCCGGGTCGGTGCTGGAGCTTGCGGGGGCGTCAGATCTGGGTCTAGGTCGGGGCCGTTGGGGGCGCCCGACCCGAGATCAGGTCGGGATAACCGAGACCGGGGGTCCTTGGTGGCCCGACGAGGTCTTCGGCTAGGACGCGGCCCAGCACGGCCTTTTTGGTGTCACGTTGGATATTGAGTGATAATCCCATCTGTGAGGGACTAGGACTCCGGCGAAGCCCTATTCAGTACTCCGTATCGCCACCAGTCCAGGCCCCGAACCCGGATGGTTAAGAGAGATGCGATCTCAAAGTAGATGTATACTTTGTTGTGGGATACCCCTGGTATGAGTATTCGTCAACTGTCATCTACGTTTTCTTCCGAAACAACATGCAATCGTCAACGCACACATCTATCTTCTCGTAAGGCATCATTAGACCAGCCAACATCTTCTTTGAATAGTACATATCTTTTGGCAACTTATGGTTTTCTGGGAGGACATCACTAATCAAGTTGACCAACTCGTTGTAACAGCCTTGGGAGAATCCGTACTTTGCTTTTATAGCCATAAGTCTTGTCACAAAGGAAAGAAGTGAAACCTTAGTGTACTCATGCAAAGGATTATCAAGAAGCATCTAGGAGCCTATAGAATTCCTCAAGCGCGGGGTTGGTCGATCCTCTTGAACCGCACTCGATCCTCGAAACATTACGAAATTGTCGGCCTAAGTCCTCAACCATCTCATCCATCCTATCCTCCACTATATCGATAGTATCCGCTTGATCGATGTCTCTCTCCTCCGTGGCTCACCATGTTCGTACCACGTATGGTAATTTGGCATAAAGCCAAATTTGCACAGGTGGCCAGGCATCACTGTCTTTGTCTCTCGAGAGAAAAGACAACACTTAGCACAAGGACACTTTGCTAACCCACCAGGAGGAGTTGGGGGAGAAAACCCGATCCAGAAAAGCCTGTGTGTTTACTTTCCAAACTTGCGTGTGATTCATAGATCTATCCCAGCCATCATACATCCACCCACGGTCCCCTGCCATCTTTTCGACTATTGAATGCAAAAACAATATGTGAGAATGGGTTAAACTACCTAATTTTAAAGGGTTAATCAGATATATGCCACTGTAGGAATCGGTTATTCTAGAATTGCCATCGTTCCTTTCGTATTTCTGGAATTTCCATTACGAAACCGTGTTTATTGTATACATGCCATTGCAGGCGACACGTGCGCCGTCCGGTCAAACCCTTCGCCCGACTCACTGACTTCGGATGCTTTTGCCCCCCGCACCGGTTCACAAGCGCACTGCCATCCCCAATTCTGTCCCACGCCACCCAATAGCCAAGAACCCTAGAACATCCTCCCCCATTCTCTCCCGCGCCACCCAAGAGCCAAGAACCCTAGCAAATCCAGCGCCGTTCGCCGATTGCTTCCATGGCGGGCTAAAGGCGCGTCATTCCCACTCCGCTTCGGCTAATCGGATGTCCGTGGTGGCAATGGATCTTGGTGGCGAACACAATGCTGACCCCAGCGTGCTTCGAGAAGTAAGTCTTTGAGATTGTTGGCATGGTAGTTTTGATTGTTTGCATAGGAATTTAGCTTGGTAAATTAGATGTAGTTTTGACTCTTTCGGGATTTCTATAGGAGCGATGATCTTGAGGCAAAGTTTAGGGTAGTTATTCGGTGGAGGCCTTCTCCACAATAGAAGAAAGCGGTAGGAAGGTGTCTGAGGGCAAGGAAGTGACATGGTTAAGCGATGAGAAGGATATTAGCTTGCGGTCCATGAAGCAAGCTTTGCATACGATATGACATGGGGACTCAACCAAAGGTGTCATTTGTACTACTATCACAAGCGGTTCGGTGAGGATCTTTGAATTGGTGAGGATCTTGATGTCGGAGCGTGATTGAGATGTACAACATTGAGAAGGAAATCACTTTTATATGTTTTGTTGTTGATGATGGAGGACCAGATCCATTTGATAATGCGGAGGAGTATGTTGGTGTAGATGATGAAGTCTTATGCAGGGATCTGCGAGTAATCGATCACTTTTGGTGGAACCTTCTTACATGGGTGAACCTAGTGGCTTTGAGCTCTTTGAAGCGAGATGGCGATGATGATCTGAAGAGCCGATTACACATGATCTTAGCAACCCAAGTATTGTCAAAGGGCTATGTTCCTGGTATAGTTGCTTCGAAAGGCTATTAGGCATTATGCAATCTGAATGATTTTGAAATAAAACAATCAAGTCGACCAAAGTAGGTATATTGGTGAATGCAAACATGTGGGTTGTTCTTGGAGAGTTCATGCTTCTAAAGTGCGGGATGGATGTGCCATTATGGTAATTCACCTTCTGTGTGTATCATATTATATGTGTTGCAATGTGCTAACATCTGTGTTTCTTGTGTTTGTAGATCAAAACTCTTAATTCAAAGCACATTTGCCCTAGTACAAAGATGAAGGAGGGAAGATGGCTACACAAGATTGGGTGGCGATGAGAATAGGGGCTGGTTGAGGAAGAACCCAAATAAGGGGGCAAGAGAGGCTTAGAGGAAGCTGCAGGATGAATACAAGATCAAGTTGGGCTATAGTAAGACATGGGCGGTATGCAATTAGCATAGACAAATACATGGTGCATATGAGGATAGCTTCCAAATGCTTTTCAAGCTGGAAGGTGAGATAGAACATAGGAGTCCGGGATCTATTGTAGAAATAGGCGAAGAAGTATGGCAATAAGATGTGTTTCCATAGAATGTTTGTAGCATTTAAACCTTGCCTAGATGGATTCTTGAGAGGCTGCAGGCCATACATTTGTGTGGATTCCACTAGCCTAAATGGTACATATAAGGGACAACTAGCATCAGCAACATCTCAGAGATGGTCATAAGCGGCTTTTTATGTTGCTTATGGTGTTTTTATTCGGCCGAGGACAAGCGGACATGGTTCATGAACCAGCTTGAATAAAGTCAGAGGAAGTCACGATGGTTTAGTGATATCTAGTGATGCATGTAAAGGGTTAGAGTCAATTTGTAAAAATGTGTTCCCTAATCTTGAGCATAGAGAGTGCATGAGACATTTGTATAGTAATTTCATGAAAAATTCCATGGCAAGGTCTACAGATAACTTATATCCTGCTTTGCTAGGTCCTACACGAATCTAGATTTGATGGCACATGTCCAAAATTTTGAGCACCTTGCCGGATGCTATAGATTATTTGCGAAGCATCACCATGGTTTGTGGTATAGATGTGGTTTCTCGAGCTTAGCAAAGTAGACTACCTCACAAATAACATATCTGAGAGCTTCAATAACCAAATAAAGGACATCAAGGGCTGCACCTTCATGAACTTGTGGATAGAATAAGAGAGCGATAATGAGCAAGTTTTTGTTAGGAGGAGTATTGGGTGTCAATGGAAGGAGTGATCCTTCCTAATGTGATGAAGGAGCTGTTTGTGGTAAGCAAGCAAGCTGGACTTGCTCATCCAAAGATCACCAGGGTGATGATCTTGAGGCAGAGGTCACATTTGAGAATGAATTGTTGGATGAAGGCACTCTGTGAAGTTACATGAGAGGTCTGTACATGTAGGCAATGGCAAGTGTCTGGGAAGCCTTGTAAACATGCAATGGCATTCATCTGTTCCATTAAGTGGAGCAAGCATAGAAGATCATGTGGACAGCTACTACTCGATTCGAGAGGTTCAAAGAGGCTTATCAAGGTGTTATCCCCACCATGACATACATGACCCGTGGAAGAATGTTGATGTTGGGCATAAGGTGCATCCACCAAAGCAGAAGAGGGTGGCAGGCAGGCCAAGGAAGCAGAGGCTGAGGAGTTTCCTGGATCCAACCAAGAGAAGGGTTAGGTGCAAAAGGTGTGGTGCCACTGGACACCTGCAAAAAACATGCAAATTGGAAGCCCCGTTTGATGCTGGCACTACTGAACAACCTGAAAGCTCCATGAAGAGGTAATGCTATGCATGTACATGGGTGCATTACAGATGTCTTAGCTGTCTATACATGTCATGCATATGGTTATTTTTTGCAGGAAAAGGGCTCCCACAAAAAAGAAGGCTAAGGGAGCAGAGGATGCATCAGGCAACACACCAAACAAGAGGGCATCTTCAAGGAAGAAAGCAACACAGGAGCCAGCAAGCAGCACAGCAATGAGTACACCAACCAAAAGAACATCACAAAGCAAGCCATCATCAAAGAGGACCCCTGTCAAGAACAAGTGGGCAGAATGGCTAGAAAAAAAATTCATGTAAACCTGATGCATGCCATCTTTTGTAGTCTGTGTTCCCTGATTGTTGTTACAACTTGTTGTCAGTTACTTTTGTAATCTATGGTCACAACTTGTCAGTTATTACAACTTTTGTAAACTTGATTGCATGCCACCTTTTGTGATGTATGGAACATGAAACAAGATCCCTGTCAGGAACAAGAGACCTGATTGCATGAAGGGTTAATGAATGGGCTGATAGCCTTGCCTATTTTATCAGTAAGTTCTATTGCATTAGTTGTTATATTTGTATGAATTCAGAGTTACATGCCATCACCAGAGTTACATGCCATCACCAATGTCCACACGAGTTTAGTTAGAGCAAGAACAATTGACATTATCATCACCAATGTTACATTATCATCATTCAGTTACAACAAAGAAACTGGGCCTACTTCAAAGAAACTGCTACAACAATTGACATTATGAAACAAGAGAAAAAATCCACATTCCTACAACATTCTTCATCCAAATATACAAGCGCAATCAATTCTTCATTTTGCTTCTTCAATGCGGTGACATCGACCACAGAGTGCTTCAAATGCACACAACCTTCAATCGAGCCACATTGCTCTGTCGATTTCAGCATTCCACTCATTCCATGGCCACATGCATGATTCATCCTCCCACATAAAAAGTTGCACACATCATTGCTCTGCAATCCTCAATAACAACAAAATGCAATCAAAACACCTGGGAATCAAACCAACAACTCGACAAACAAACAATCAAGTTGAAGACTAACCGGGCAATTGTTCTTGCATTTCAAGAAGTACCTACCAGGATTTCTTTCACTCCTGCTCCTTAGCCTAAGCACTGGAATCTTGCAACGCGGGCAGTCAAATCTTGCATTTTGAGGAACGTACCTCTCATCCCCGTCTGACGACTCAAGACCAAGACCTTGCAGACTCCATGAGGCAAAGCTACTCGATGGAAGCAATCGCGAACGGCAAGCGGAGAGAATGGGGAGGATGTTCTAGGGTTCTTGGCTATTGGGTGGCGAGACGAGAATTGGGGAGGCGGTCGCTTGTGAACCGGTGCGGGGCAAAAGCGTCCAAGTCGATGAGTCGGCGAAGGGTTTGACCGACGGTAGACGTGTCGCTCGCAATGGCATGTATACAATAAACACGGTTTCAGTAATGGCAATTCGAAATCTGAAAGGAACGATGGCAATTCTAGAATAACCGATTCCTACAGTGGCATATATCTGATTAACCCAATTTTAAATTGGGCAATAAACTACCTTAATTTAAATTAGTAAAGAAACTACCATAATTTAATAAACTAACGTGCCATTACATAACAACTACTTATCACATATGCAGCTATCAAGAAAGAATATCTGGATATGCCATTCAGCAACAGCATATACCAAAAAGTTTCAAATTTATACCAGTGCCTTATCTAGAATTTTTAGTGTTGCAACTAGATTTTCCATGTTTTGCGGGGCTTGTCCAGAATTTCCTAGTTAAATTGTCTTAGAGAAGATCCTAGTCAATTGTTTGCATTGACTTTATCTCACTGATAGAAAGTAGGACAAAACCAAGAGAAACAAAGACGGACCCGAAAGACATGTACACGCATGAATTAGATTGACAACCACTAAATGGCGAATGCACATAATTAAATTTGCGAAATCTGTAATAGCATGTTGCAAAGGAATATGGCACCAATAATGTGTCATTTATGATTTTTGTCAATCTGTGAATAGCATTAAATCAAGTCAATTTGTCATAGAGAAATACATTATTCCACCGTACATATACCTCTAGGATTTACTTTCTACTGCACCTTCATTTTCTCTACTGTATCTTTGGTCATGCAAAATTGTTTTTCGTTTCACTGAACAGTGCTTAGCTAATCACCGACAATAATATGCGCATACACATATCTAAAAAGTGGCAGTCCAAAAGACTACAACTAAAGATTTGCAATATGTACAGTTTATCCATGCACGGTATACACTGATACCATTGTCTTGAACTTTGATTTTAGCAATTGGAAACTAAGTTGAACATTCGCAATTTGAATCTTAATGACCATTGTTAATGTGAGAATCCATTGTGATGTTCCTTCTTATCATCTACAGACAAATAACCAACCTCATGCCACGAAATGAACATTCAAAAAATAAATCAATAGGGTGTTGAGGCAGTAACCTAAGCATAAAATACCACTAGAAACCAATGTTCACAATATGCGGTTGCCAAACTTTCGTTCATAAACTTGGTCACTTTCTGCTTGGGTTCCTCTGAGGCATTACATCGAACACCTAGGCTACGAGCAAGGATTATCTTAATTGGCGGGAAAAATGAATATCGAGGAAAGTCGGCGAGCACCAACCAGGTTCTTGCCGGAGACTTGGGCGAAGAGGGCGTGGAAGTCGGTCTCGAGGAGGCCCACGGAGAGGAGCGCTGCAGCAGCGTCTTGGCGGGGGCAGCGTGGCGGGCGGGCGTGACGAGGCGGGCGTGACCGAAAGCGGCGAAGCGGGCGGGCGGCAGGCGACGCGGTGGCGCAATGGAAGCGGCGTGGCGTGGTGGCGCGGCGGGTGGCGGGCGGCCGACTGGCGGCCGCGATCTCTGGCGGGCGCGATGGCGGCGGGAGCTAGAGCGCACGCAAGTGAGAGATTAAGCTAAATCGAGCGATCGGGCGCAGACAGTATAGTTCTATTTACGTCGGCCCCGAGCCGACGGAAATAGGCGTAAATAGGCCATGTAGGACTCCGGTTGTTTATGTCGGCCTCGAGCCGACGGAAATAGGCGTAAATAGGCCACGTAGGACTCCGGTTGTTTACGTCGGCCAAGCTGACGTAAATATCCGCCACGTGTACTATTTACGTCGGCTTGGACGACGTAAATACCCCTCTCCAATTTTGAATTTTTTGCGCGCGTAATCAGCCTCTATTTACGTCGGCCGGGCCGACGTAAATAGGACACTTGGCTTATTTACGTCGGTCTGGCCGACGTAAATAGGAGATTTACGGTTTTCGTTGGCTGAGCCGACGTAAATATATTTATTTACGTCGGTTTTATGTGGCCGATGTAAATAATGCCATGTTTACGTCGGTATTTTTGTAGGCCGACGTAAATAGATCGGTTTCCTGTAGTGAGGGTACGGGTAACGGGTAGCATTTTCTACGAACGGGTAGAAATCGGGTTCCGGGTAGTGTGCGGACGGGTATAATACAAACAACGGGTACTTCATCGGGTGGTGCACAAAATACCTAGGATCAAAACATGCGATGAAAACAATCCAACTATCACACTAGTACATCACATAATACAATAGATAATTTCGTATAGTCTAACAAACACACATAGTCCAACAAAGAGTTCAAATAGTACATAATCAAACACATAGAGTTCAATAAACACACAAAGTCCAATACATAAAGTGATATTCATATATATAGTTCAACACGTAGTTGAGTTGGAGGAGAGGAACTTGGGGCAATCCCAAAGGAATAGGAGGCAATGACAATAGTTTTGGACAACGTGAAATCACAAGCATCCGTAGTCTAGGAAACCAAGTCATGTGCTCCTCCTCTTGTTTAGGTTGATAGCAAGTAGAACATAATTGAGACATTTACCTTGTCAAAATTTTATAAATTTTCTTGAGTGTGATCATGATCTTAAATTTTTATGAGAGATTACTAATTTCATTAGTATCATTATATAAAATTTTAAAAATTTTATAACATAGTTTGGATAAGTTTTCATTTCGTTCAAATTTGCTGATAAGCCTTTTAACAGGACAGTAGTACTTTTCAAAATTTTAAAACTTCATGACATTTGATCATCATCTGAAAATTTTATAAAAATATTATAAATATGTCAGGACCATCCACAAAAAATTTCAAAATTTTATAACCTCGTTTGTTCTAATTTTCATTCAGTTCAAACTTACCGGTCAGCGTTTTATTAGAATAGTAGCAATGTTTGAATTTTTAAAAATTCCTCAGATTTTATAATCATCTGAAAATTTAATTAGAACATATATGTTGTGTTAGGAACTTTCAAAAAAAATTTGAAATTTTTTTGACATTGTTTGAACTATTTTTTGGTCAGTGCAATTTCACCGAAATTTTGGGAATTAGTAGTACGCGCCGGGTACCCGAATTGTGAGAATTATCCAGGTACCCGAATCCGACCCGTACCCGCCGGGTATTGCCGATCTCGTACCCGAACCTAATCTACCCGGGTACTACCCGTACCCATACCCGTACCTAAGAAGCCTGGAACGCGGAACTAGGCGGGGTTCCTCACTCCCGGGAACCTCGTTCCGGAACGCGGAACGGGAACAAGCGGGACGACGTACCGTTCAAAGGATCGAACGCCGACTCGGCCGGTAGATCGCGTCCAGCGCATTCGGGTCGGAGACGGCCGCTGGGATGTCGTTCTCCAGCTCCCACGTCTGCCGTGCCATTGCCGTCGACGAGGTGGGCTCCATCTCCGCCGACGAGGTGGCCTCCATCGCGCTGTAGTGCAGTGCGGCGCCGCGGCAGGCAAACCCTAGCAGGAGAAGAGGAGACAAAAAGGAGGCAACGGCGAGGGGTTTCGTTTTGGTTGCGCCTCTGCTTCTGCTTGGTTTGGCGAAGGTAGTAACAAATTCTTATGGGCCAGGCCGCGAAGGTCTTTATGGGCCAGGCTAACAGAACATTTGTATAGTTATGCTAATTTTAAAGTGCCCCTTCTTGTTGGCATGCACCGAGAACATCGTTCCACATTTTTGTTCCAAAATCACATGGTTCGCGTTCCGGACGTCGAACAAACAATTTGAGGAGGTATACCCCCTTCTTACCTAGTTTCTAAAAAATGTCGACCCTCGTTCCGCGTTCCCGTTCCTCGATCCCATCGTCCCGAGAACTTGGCTTCTTAGGGGTCAGAATTTTATAAATTTTCTTGAGTGTGATCATGATCTTAAATTTTTATGAGAGATTACTAATTTCATCAGTATCATTATATAAAATTTTAAAAATTTTATAACATAGTTTGGATAAGGTTTCATTTCGTTCAAATTTGTCGATAAGCCTTTTAACAGGACAGAAGTACTGTTCAAATTTTTAAAACTTCATGACATTTGATCATCATCTAAAAATTTTATAACAATATTATGGATATGTCAGGACCATCCACAAAAATTTCAAAATTTTATAACCTCGTTTGTTCTAATTTTCATTTGGTTCAAACTTGCCGGTCAGTATTTTATCAGGATAGTAGCAATGTTTGAATTTTTAAAAATTCCTCAGATTTTAAAATCATCTAAAAATTTAATTAAAACATCTTTGATGTGTCAAAACCTTTAAAAAAATTTCAAAATTTTTTGACATCGTTTGGACTATTTTTTTGTCAGTGCAATTTCGCCAAAATTTTGGGAATTAGTAGTACCCACCGAGTACCCGGATTGTGAGAATTATTCAGGTACTCGAATCCGACTCGTACCCGCCGGTATTGCCGATCCCATACCCGATCCGAACCCAAACCTAACCTACCCGGGTACTACCCGTACCCATACTCGGCGGGTAGTGTAAAATAGTTTTCCATTAAGGTAATTTTGCATTCAGATACGGATACAGATCGGGCAATACTTGACCCATTTACACCCGTACCTACCTAGGTGGAGCCGGATCCGACGAAAGTGAGCCAGTGACGACAAACTCGAGTGGACCGAGCCAAGAGAAGGCTAGGTGGCAGCGGATCCGTCGGAATCAAGCTCGGAGATGATATTATTGCTTGGCACTAACCTACAACTAGGAGGTGGCCGCCCCAGGGTAAGTCATTGTTAATTGCGAGAGTAAATACTTCAACTAATACCATTCTCTCCACTGAGGTCTGAGCTTGAGTGCTTGACCAAGTCTCCTACAGAATATAGATTAGGTTTCATTGTTACCATTTTCAGCCTAATTTTTCTTTTTTATATTTCGGTATCATCAACACATTTCGTCCTACCACTTGACAGGCTCAATCAGGGCTCGAAAAATCAACGAAAATCGCTTAAAATGAAATAAACTTAGTTTCTAAATTTGAGTTAGGTAATAAGGATTTGGTATATGCAATAAAAATTCATATGTTACTTGCAGTTTAATCATTCAAATTGAGTTTGAACAAAAATCCCATTTTAGGTATTATGAAGCAACTATAAAAACTATAGCTCCTAAAATCATGAAATAATTTTCACATGTTCCTGTAGTCATAAATGTTCCATTTTTACAGAAACATTTAGTGTTGAATTTAGTTTGAATTAAAAAGAAAGCATAGGAAGCCCCTCACTAATAGAAAATCAAATAGTTAAAATTTGAATCAAATGAACTCAAATATTCACCAAACTAGTTTTGCTACACTCGTGAGGTCACAAGGATTCCAAATATGTAAAAGTATTTAGGTTTTATTATAGTTAGCACTTAAATGTTCAATAGTCAAGTTTCAATGATCGGATAGTACAAATAGTCATAACTTTCACAAAAGAACTTCAAATTTGATGAAACCAATTTTTAGGATCTTAGAAAATGATATCGTATATCATAAACTTTATAAAACCACATAAGTCTTTTTCAGCTATGAATATAATGTCTCGTGTAAATCGTAAAACTTACGAAATTAGCCCAGTAGTGCTCTCCAAAGTATAGACTACCCTATTATGAAAAGATAATCTCACTTCACCATGATTTGCATATTAATCTTGTGAGTTTAATAACCCAAAGTGTTCACATTTCTAAAGACCGTAATATGAATGAATGAACTTTGAGTATAAATGAGAATTCAATAATTATGAAGATTGTATCACCAGAACCTTCTCAAATATCATGTAAATGATGCCAGTAGCCTAAATCAGTAGATTTAACTTACGTAAAACTGATTCTAAGCAAAATCAATCAAAGATAAAGAACTATTCATTCACTCAGTCTATTGTGATCGCTTAAGCCTTTTTGGTATCTTGCAAATCAGCTCGTCTAAATCCAAATTCAATGAAGAATAGCCTAGAAATGATCCGCAATAATCTATAAAAATATTCTTATTTTATCTTGCTTTGAATCTGAATCCTAATAGAGCAAAACCCATAAGTGATAAGGATGCCAAAAACTCATATTATGAATAAGTAAAATCAATGAACCTTGCCACTAATGATTAATTCTATTAATCCAACCAATTTTTGCATTTTGAATTCGTAAAATAAAATTGATAAATTTATAAAAGAGCAATCCTTGTTCCTTGTGAAGAGTCTTTATTTGTTTTGCTATCTATTTTCTTTTTGCCTTTATTGAAGTTTATTATTTGCTATATTTCCGTTGATCGACATGTAGAAACCGATGCCTCTGGTTTCGTCATCGCCATCGTCAGCCGCAATCCTCGTCTTCGTCGTAAACAATGATTATGCAAGGCAAGCACCCCTTTGATCATATTGATCCCAGTATTTAATTTTCTTTTGTTTTAGTAAACCAATTTATGCATGCGTTTACTTTCTGTAAATTTACTATTTTGTGGTTCTGGTAGTTATACTTGTTGTCTCATTAACCTTCTTTGATAATTATGGATATGTGAACCTTGATAACCCTAGATTAAGGATAGGAATTACTTAATGTCATCATGGGTATACACGTTTACATATTATCCATGCTTAGCCATGCTTTAGAAACAGCAATGCAGATGATCATATCAAAATTGTTTCCTGAAAATGTTGGAAATGTCACTGTTAGTTGCGGGTAATTTGATTAAAAACCCAAAATAAAACTATAGTTTTGACGCGGATGATTATTGGCAATAGCCGGATGTGCAAAGGGAATTGCACGTAGTGTAGGGAGAAGTATTGCCCGTGTCGGATTAAGGACCGAACATCGTATTGTATGATCAAGAAAACCCATACAAACCACAAGTGTTGGGATGGGGCAGCCTTAAACCGATTAAGTTACCTGGTTTAACTTTGCATTTATGGAAGGCGGGAGCTAGCACAGGCATTCCTTTCTAGGTCTGCTTGCAGGGGTTTAACTTTTGCTGCTATATCCTCTGAGTTGTAAGATTTATGTGTTTGTTAGTTTTCGCTTAATTAATATAATGTATGGTTGTGATTCCAATTGTTACAAATGTGCGTACTATGTAACATCCTGAAAATTTTAAATAGTAAAATAAAAATATAAAAATTTGGAAAATGAAATTGAATAAAATTTTCAGTTAAAGTTTAGAGAATGAATTAAAATCTATCCTTCATCTCAATACCTTGAAGGTCAACCTTATTCAAAGGTTGAGCTACAAAATAAAATTTACAGATCAATAAAAATATAAAATTGAATTGAAAATAAAATTCAATTTGAAATTTAATTTAATCATAAATTTTCTTGAATTTTAGTTCTTAAGAAATCCATTTAATATAAATTGGAATAATAGATAAAGAGAGGAGCAAAATGAATACAACAATAAAATAAATAAAATTTTTATATGGAATTAGGAAAACCCCAGTGACTCATTTATAAATTTAAAATGCCATATCAAGCATTTATGGGCAAATTAAATGCTATTTAATGAACTTTGACTAGCAATAGTAACAATGTCAGAATTAAATGAAAATATTATTTCATCATTTCAATATGAAAATTTTATATTATCTTTCCCAGAAATAAATGCATCAGCATTAAAAATATCAGAAATTAATAAATTAATTCAAAATATTTAAAAATTCAAAAACAGAGAGAATTGAAAACTAGTACTTTGAATGTCAGAATTTTTATTAATTCCTGGAGCAATATTTTGAACTGAAAATTTTACATAATAATACTTAGCTCAAATAAATTTGAATTTGTTTTTAAAAGTTATAAAAATATTTGAATTGTCTGATAAATCAAAATCCGAAATCAGAAAACTGTGCATAACGTCTTGTCAGAATTATTGTAAATTTTGTGTATAATATTTTGCTCTGAAATTTACACAGTATGAAGATAAGCTCCTGTCCATCACGCAATAAATTCTTCAATAAATAGGCATCATGATTACTAACTGATTCAATGAACCCTTGCTAGCCCTGTTCGCTAAATTGCTAGAGGCCTCCAGCTCACTCTCTTCCAGGTGGGTCCCAATCCCTGTTCAGGCCCATACGCCAGCCACCCCTATGCATCGTCTTCAACCTCCAGCGCCTGGTGCTCCCGAGCAAAATCCCGCGTAGCTTCCTGTGCATCACGTCACCCTTCGCCCTAGCCGAGCCAGCAAAGCTTCCAGCGTGTTCCGACTCCTCCACGCGGACACCGCCCCTGCAATCCACGCAACCAAGCCATTCATTCCTCTTGTCCCATTCGGTGAAGCCTCCATCTGAGCTGAACTCAACCCGGGCGAATTCATCTAGTATCCGCAGCTATAAAAGGCACTAGATGATCACTTGAGTCGCCCTTTTCTTTCCCCTCACTTCCCTCTTCCTTTCCCCTACCGAGCCGCCCGAAATTCCCCTGCCTGCCGCCATGGCCGAAGCTTCCGAGCTCAAGCTCCAATCGGAATTCTTGTGATCCATTCACTCTTTCCCAAATTCCCTTGAGCCAGACCATCACCAAGCCTCAAGCATCAAAAGCCCTCAAAAATCTCCTGAGCTCTTCATGCGAAATGCCGCCGCCGCCGTGAGCCTTCTTCTCCAATTCCGGTCGGTCGGTGGCGGAGCTTCTCAGAGTTTCTTCCCACTGGCAAACCTCAAAAATGGAGTCTCCATAACCCGTACATGCCAACCATGCCACCCATTCGAGCTCCCATGCACCGATTCTTCCTCTCCGTCATTCCACCATTGCCGCCGCCGCTGGAGCTCGGCGCCAGCTCATTCCAGCTCATCCCAAGCCGAATCGGTTACAGCACCGGGAGCGCCTCACCGAGCTCTTCCTCATGGTGACCTCACCTTCGCCGGAAGATCACCGGAACACAGTCGCCGGTGAGCCCTATTTCTTCCCCTGTTTCTATATCACTGTCGCGCAGGCCCTTCATGTCAGTGGCTCAGGAAGTCTCCAGTTCATTCGGAAATACACTTCCTCTTATTGAAAACACATTTCCGAATTTCCATGCATTTTCCAACCGGATTAAATATTCAATCTTGAATATCTTCTGGAATATTAATCCAATTTCAATAAAATAAATTTTTATATTCATATAAAATCAATGATAATATAAATATGCAAAAATATTAAATTCTTGAGATGCAGAATAAATATTTAGATTAAATTTGTTTATAATACTAATATGGTCTTTAATACAAATATATGCACAGAAGGAATAAAATGATAAAATAAATTTTTAAATGATAAATAGGCCAAGATGAATCTACAATAATATTTGATTCTTGAATCATAGAACAATTATTAAAATTGAAATTAAGATAAAACATTATTATGGACATTATTGTATATATGGAAAATATAATTCCTAAAAATCATTAAATAAATTTTAATGTGTCTCTGGAACTATAATAAACTCAAATATACAAAAATATTTGAATGTTGAACTCACTTTAAATTATTTGCTTTATGATCACTAAACCTTAATCGACCATTAATGAAAACAAAAGCATAAAAGCTCATAAAATGATAAAATAATTGATATTAAGTTCCTGAAAACATTAAGGACTCATGTAAGTAAAAATATTTAAAACAAGATTTAATTTGCATTCTTTTAATGAAAAGAAATGTTAATTACAACAATAAGTAAATAGGTGATTTATTGTGGTTAAAATTAAAATAATGCCAAACCAACTTTAAAACATTTCTAGGGTTGCTTACTGCTAACACCTGAGATATGAACCAAGAATCATGCATAGTGTAGTTGGAAGTTAAGTTTGAATCTTAGCCAATTTAAGATTACCGATATGATCATTTAGACTACTTCTGTTGCAAATAAAATAACTTGTCTAAATGATAAGATTAGTAAAACTAGTTTAGAAGGATTGTACAAAATTCATACTATCATATTCTAGAAAAACATCTTATTTATAACTTGCTTTCCATCTAAATCTAGCTAGATCAAAACCCTTAAGTGTTAACCTTGCGCTTCATATTCTCGCCAATCCGTATAGTGTAAACTTTATCATATCACATAAGCCCTTTCAATGATGAATATAATACTCTATCTAAACCCTAAAACTTATGAAATTAACTTGGTAGTACTCTCAAAAGTATAGACTACCCTATTATAAAAGATAATCTCACTTCACTATGATTTGTATATTAATCTTGATAATTTAATAACCCTAAGTATTCATATTACTTAAGTGCGTAATATGATTGAACGAACTTTGAGGAATCAATAATTATAATATTTGTATCACCAGAACCTTCTCAAATAACATGAAAACAAAGCTGGTAACCTAAATCAATAGATCTTAACTTGCGCAAAGCTAATTCTATTCAAAGCCAATCAAAGGCGAAGAAGTATTCATTCATAATATAATATGATCATTTAAGCCTTTTCATCAGCTCGCAGAGCAGTTCATCTAAATTCGAATTCAATGAAGACTAACTTAGGAATGATCTTTAGGATATGATTTGCAGTAATCTAAGAAAATATTCTTATTTTAACTTGCTTTGACTCTGAATCCTGATAAAGCAAAACCTTTAAGCAATAAGGAAACAAGAAATAGACTATGAATAGTAGAATCAATGAATCTTGCAAATAATGATTAATTCTATTAAACTAAACTATTTTTGCATCTTGAATTCGATATTACAAATAAAAGAATTCATAAAAGAAACCCTGCCCCGCTTGAATTTATAACTATTCAAATGCAAACACTTAATAAATTAAACCACAAGAACGTGAAATCATACAATCCAACCTTATAACACACCTGTTCTTTATTGCAAGTTTTTATTTGATTTTCTATCTACTTTCTTTTTGCCCTTATTAAAATTTATTATTTACTATATTTCCGTCAATCGACGTGTAGAACTCGACGATACTAACTCTGTCACCGTCAACGCCGGCTACGACTACGACTTCGCCGTAAACGACAAATAAGCAAGGCAAGCACCCCTTTGATCATATTGCTCCCAGTATTTATTTTCTTTGGTTTATCAAATGGTTTCATGCATGCGTTTATTTTTAGTAAATCCGCTATTTAGTGGTACTAGTAGATATACCTGTTGTATCATGAAACTTCCTTGATAAGTATGAATGTGTGAACCTTGATAACCATAGGAAAGGGAATGACAATATGTCAATTCGGGGTATATGCGACTTAATAACTATGCTTAACCATGCTTTAGAACCAACGATGAATCAATGATGATCGATGATGATCAGATCAAAAGTGGTTTTGAGAAACTGAAAATGTGTTTGGGTTATGATGATAATGATTCTTGGTATTTTGTATAAAAATCCAAAATAAAACTATGATTTTGATGCGGGCAATTATTGGCAATAGCCGGATGTACAAGAGGGTTTGTACGTAGTGTAGGGTGGAGTATTGCCCATATCAGATTAAGGACCGAACGTCGTATTGTATGATCCAAGATAAATCCGTGCAACCACAAGTACTGTTTATGGGGCAGTCTTAACTTATTAAGTTGCTTAAATCTGGCTTTGCACATTGGTAGGCGGGAGATAGTAGAAGCACTCTAGTTAAGTTTGCTTGTGAGGGGCTACCACACCGCAGTGTGGGTAAATGCATACCGGTATAACGGTGTACGCCTTGTTATGAGAAGAAACCTTTAGACGGGGAGGTCTACTACTCTTATTTCCACTTCAAAAACGGCGTGGTCTGCGGTTATGTTTCTTCTTCATAGCAAGGATTAACGTCACTGGGCTGGTGCAAAGTCGGGTTTAGGTAATATAACGGTTAATGTTATGATCGCTCATTCGCATACTCTTGTATGGCGATCACGGCTGACGTGGTGAGTTGATTGTATCTTGTGGGTAAAGCTGTACAACCGCTGCAGAGTGTAAATCTAATTAATTAGCCGTACCCGCGGTTATGGGTGTCTTGGTGAACTGATGCAAGTTAGACCTTGATATTTTCTAAAAATGGGTTTTGGGTTGAAACCTGTTTTACATCTGTTACTTAATATCAATGGGTTGATATTGTTGGTTTACATGAATTGGATTACTGAATGGATGTTTATATCTTGAAGTCAATGGGTTGACATTTCTTGAAGTCAATGGGTTGACATTACTGGACTTTATACTTGGATTATGAATCTGATCAATGAATTATTGGACTACTGGATCACTGGATTATTCAATGGACTGTGAGTATCATTTATGCTTTACTTATTTGCTTATCGAACTTGCTCTTACAAATTCCGTTTGAGAAATTGCAAATTGATTTCTAAATTAAAATCTGCTTTGTGCAAAATTAACCTAGAAGCCTCCTTTGATTCAGCTTGCATTTATGCATTTGCAAATACCACCTTAAGTCTTGCGGAGTACGAAAGTACTCACTCTTGCTTATTACGTTGTTTTAGGTGGTTAAGACAACGACGCTTCGAAGAATATCTTTTCGTCGCAGGTTACGGGAAATTTTGAGATAAGCCATCTTTTTGGGGATTTGAATCTTGTCAGTTGCCTGAGGGTCGGATGGGTGATAAGCCATCTTTCTAGGGATTTGAATCTTGTCAGTTGCCTGAGGGTCGGATGGGTACACTACAAGACTTCGTTCTTCCTGTAATATGAATATTTACTTTGAGTTGTAAATTATATTGTATAATTAAGCTTCCGCATTAATAAAATGATGTATGGTTATGGTTCCAATTGTTGTATATGTACGTACTAGCTACTGATCCAGGGACTAGTACGGAAAGCATATTAGATTTCCATTTTGGCATTTTTCGCATAGAATGCCAAAATGGGGGTCGTTATACATACTAGCTACTGATCTAGGGACTAGTACTGTGTGTATATAAGATTTCTATTTTTGTATTTATGTAAAATTGGGGGCCGTTACGAGATCCGAGCCATGTGAAGACCAAACATGCTGAGTCCCGAGTGAGTCTTGTCAGAAAGACGACGATGACGTCGGATCTAGTGAAGACCTACCTGAGCCGGATCCGACGAAGATGAGCCAGTGACGACAAACTCGAGTGGACCAAGCCAAGAGAAGGCTAGGTGGCAGCGGATCCGGCGGAATCAAGCTCGGAGACGATATTATTGCTTGGCACTAACCTACAACTAGGAGGTACGAGGCCGCCCCAGGGTAAGTCATTGTTAATTGTGATTTGTGAGAGTAAATACTTCAACTAATACCATTATCTCCACTGAGGTCTGAGCTTGAGTGCTTGACCAAGTCTCCTACAGAATATAGATTAGGTTTCATTGTTACCATTTTCAGCCTGATTTTTCTCTATTATATTTCGGTATCATCAACACATTTCCTACCACTTGACGGGCTCAACCAGGGCTTGAAAAATCAATGAAAATCGCTTAAAATCGTGATTTTCGACCGTATCGAGCCGGCTAGAAATTTGAAACCGGTATAATTTAAATTCAAATTTTTTGAATTTCTTTGAGGTGTTTTATAGATTAATTACAATTTATTCATATTTTTTCCATGTTTTTGCAATTTTTTGCAATTTAAAAACAGAAGAAGTAGGCCGGGTTAATAAATACAAAAGTACATCATTTTAAAACAGAATAAATACAAAAGTACGTCATTTTAAATGTGCGTGCTGGTGCGCATGCACCGGTTGATGACTAGTACTAGCAATAATAGCGCGCTACGCTGCGCCGTTCTGTAAAATCGATAGGGCCCATCGGCGAATCCATGGGCTGCTATAAACCTTCGATGAAATCTGTGTTTTTTTAGAAAACGGAAAATTTAGTCGAATTTTCGATCTTCGTATTTTTTAAATAAAATGGGTCGGTAGGACCCGTTGGCGAATCCATGGGCTATTATAAACCTTCGACGAATCCGCGTTATAAACCTTTGACGAATCCATGTTTTTTTTAGAGAACCACGGCTAGGACCCGTCGGCAAATCGATAAGTTGCTATAAACCTTCGACGAATCTGTGTTTTTTTGGTGACGAAAACATTTTTTTCTAGGACCCGTCGGCAAATCGATAAGTTGCTATAAACCTTCGACGAATCTGTGTTTTTTGGTGACGAAAACATTTTTTCCGGGTTTTTTTGGTGGCGAAAACATTTTTTCAGGAAAAACGGAGAAATGATCTAGACGTAAGAAGCAGGGACCTGTTTGTTATTTTTTTGGACCTGTTCGCTATCCTGAAAAATTAGAAAAGGGCTTGTTCGCGATTTGAACTTAACGGGAGGTTTTTCCGTAAAATACCGCGTCAGGGACCCAAACGCGATGAAAAAAAATTATCTTCGTTTCACAAAAAATTGTGAAGGACCTATTCGTAATCCGTAAGGACCTATTCGTAATTCGAAGAAATAAAAGAGTTTTTTTGCAATATGGCGTACGATGACAGGTGGCTTGACTGGTTGCTCTCCAATCCCTTTCGCTATAATGGGTGCAACCATTGCAAGTAAGGGTCGACGTCTTTTGTCTGAAAGTGACCTTACAGGCTTACACCCTCCACTGAGCTTGAGTGCTTGACCAAGTCTCCTATAGAATATAGATTAGGTTTCGTTGGTACCATTTTCAGCCTGATTTTTCTTTATTATATTTCGGCATCATAAACTCATTTCCTACCACTTGACGGGCTCAATATATAGGAAGACATGTTATCATCCGTAAGGCAAACCACAAGAATTTTCAGGAGCCAGGAGCTGAGCGAGAGGTACCAATGGCGGAGGCGAGCGTGCGAAGATCTCTGCCAGTGCCAAATGTGCAGGCACTCGCACAAACTTGCAACAGATTAGACGAGAAGATACCCGAAAGATACATCAGGCCAGAGGCCGGCGAGGGCGAGATCATCAGCGGCTGCGACAGCACCGCTGCTATCCCGATCATCGATCTCAACAAGTTGCTGGACCCGGAATCAACCAAAGAGGAGAGTGCCAAGTTGGGATCTGCATGTCAGCAGTGGGGCTTCTTCCAAGTATGTAAAGATTAGCTCTGCTGCATGTCCATCCTACAATTAAAGCCTGCACTTGATCTGTACCAGCATAGTATATATAGATCGAAACTAGATCTAAGATATTGAAAGTGCAGTTGCGCTTAATTTGAGTCGTTCTATTTCCTCAAAAGATATATTCCAATAAAACTACTAGTTGGTGATACATATATAGTTACGTTCGTTCATTTTTTGAACAGCTCAAATAATATAGGACAATTGTTGTTTATGCGGTAAACTGTAGCTCATCAACCATGGGGTGCCTGATGATGTGATCCGCGACATACGGAGAGACATAACCGAGTTATTCGAGCTACCACTCGAAGCCAAGAAGGCGTACTCACAGGTACCAGAAAGCGGCGAAGGCTATGGCCAGGCCTTTGTTTTGTCCGAGGACCAGAAACTGGACTGGGCAGACTTGTTCTACCTCACTCTCCGGCCGAGCGAGTCGAGGGACATGAGGTTCTGGCCTGCTCAACCTCCATCCTTCAGGTGATCTACCATAACTCACAAAATCACAATTAATCTTGCACCATGCATGCATGACTCTTGATATGTACACACATGTATAGTTGTTATTTTAGACTTTATTTGATGGAGCTCCAAATCTCAGCTCTATATCAGATCTGAAACTTGTAGGCTAAAATAAAGTGAATTAAGTTTATAATTTTAGTCTAAAATATAAATAAGATGATCTATCTAAACACTTTTAATATACCTACAACTTCAGCTTCACGGATCTGATGGAGTTAGGAATACTCAATTCCATTAGATCTACGAATTTAATGGAGTTGGAGCTCTACTAAACACAGCCTTAGACAACGAAACGGTCTCCAAAATAAAGCCTTTAGCACTACTTTGCGTTATATTATATTTATAA
The DNA here is from genome assembly GCA_036346375.1 of Guadua angustifolia. NCBI lineage: Eukaryota > Viridiplantae > Streptophyta > Magnoliopsida > Poales > Poaceae > Guadua > Guadua angustifolia. Next base: position 28,850,741 of record CM070522.1, on the reverse strand, counting down.
AACGCAATGAAATTATAATATTGTGAATTACTTTGCAAGACAAATCTACATGTATATATTATTCTCATGTATCTAATTTAAATAATTTTAAAAAATTGACAGTCAAAGTTTCGAAGATTTGACGGTAGCTAGCTAAGTCCAAAACAACGTCTGGTTTTGACCGTAGGTAGTGTATATATATTACATCCATTAGTCAATTCCTCTTCTTGACCACAATTCTGCATCATGATTCATGACTCTTCCTGGCAGGATCTCCATAGATCGGTACTCCTCTGAGACAGCCAAAGTAGCACGCTGCTTGTTGCAGTTCCTGGCCATGGACATGGGTGTTGAGCCGGAGCCCCTCCTGGAGATGTTCCGGGGTCAGCCTCAGGGCATGAGGATGAACTACTACCCGCCATGCAGGCAAGCGGCGGGCAAGGTGCTGGGCTTGTCGCCGCACACCGACGCGACGGGCCTAACGCTGCTGCTCCAGGTGAACGACGTGCAGGGCCTGCAGATCAAAAAGGACGGCAGGTGGCTCGCCGTGGACGCTCTCGACGGTGCGCTCACCGTTAACGTTGGCGACATACTTGAGGTAAGTATGTATGAATGATGAATCAGGTTTTCTTTCACCTCGTCGATCTGAGAGAGTGAGAGAGACCACTACGCTTACGCTATGTTGTTGAACACCAAGTATTTCTGAACTTGTGCTGAAATATAAATTAGGTAGCAATGTGTCAATGTTTACTCCTGACCTGACTGCTACTTGCAGATTCTGAGCAATGGGAGGTACTGCAGTGTTGAGCACAGGGCCATGGTACACCCAAACAAAGAGCGCATCTCGGCAGCAGTGTTCCACCCGGCGTGTTCGAATACGACGGTCGGGCCTCTGCCGGAGCTGGTGAGAGACGGCAGCGAAGAAGCGCGGTACAGATCTATGGACTACAAGGATTTCATGAAGCGCTTCTTGTCAGCAAAGCTTGATGGAAGGAGTAACATCGAGGGCCTGAGGATTTAGATTTAGTTGTTGACTACGAAGAAGTGGAAATGAGAAAAATCATCGCCTTTTTAGCCTCCTAGCAAACCTCACCTGCTGCACTGCTGGGCTACAGAAGAAGGTATCGATCTACCATAGCTTGGCAAGTCACTGTACTACCGAGGTCCCAGCTCGGTATAGGTGAGCACCTACAGCGTGGTACCTTCTTCCGTAGTACGAAATTGCGACAGATGACATGTATTGCCTGTTGGCACTTCTGTAGTCAGAAAGGGGACTATTTTTATAATTATGTTTAGAAAGGATCAAATTTGCAAAAAATAAGTACTTGTAATAATTTCTAGTTTATATTTATGTGATGCCAACTACTTAGATTTGTGTGTATGTGTTGTGATACATCTCGAATGCGAAATATGTGGGTGCTAGGTGTTGATCGTGGGAACTAGCGCTAGACATATACCCGAAAACCTGGAATTGTTTTCAACCATCGAATACATAAACTCGAGCGGTCGTCATTCTTTGCCTATTACCCTCACTTCCTTGATAGTGTGGGCGATACGAAAGTTCTGAGATGGACAGTGAGTGCTATGCTTGGATGAGTTGGTCTCAATCCTGGTATGATTGTTCGGAATGAAATCAAAACTCTCATTGATCTGTAAGTGTGTATGGTGCAACTAGATAGCTTACATTTGTTTGGGTAAGGGTCATCTAGTTAATACTTTGTGTACGAGATTTTTGGGTGACAGTGAGCATACATTTAAGTGTAGTATATGTTTCACCTCTAAATCCAAAGCACGTGTAAGAATCGATTCATATTTCCGGGTGCCCACACGTATCGTGTTGCCATCAGTCATCGACTTGGAGGAAAGAGAGTCATAAGGGCAGTGAGATTCCACACAAGGAATTCCAGAATTTGTTGAGGGAGTTTAAGCTTTTGGTGCTTTAGATGCTACAAATGAAAGTAATTTGAGAATGAAACACTCTATCGATAGCAATTGGAATTTGACCGAGTTCTAGAGTTCTTCAACCCGGAGGAAAAAGGGAAGAAATTAATGTTACTTGGTGAATGACAGTAGGTTAATGTTGAAGGAAATTAGTTGTGTTGTAATTGCGAATCCAGGGACACTCTTTTATAGCCGGGAATTGTTGGGGATGAGCTAGCCCTCGGCGCTAACCAGGGGAGGTTCTTGTGGCTCAGCTCAGGGAAGGGATGGCCAGGGCAGATGAACTGCGGCCGGGGCATCTGCGTTGCGGTGAGGTGACATCTGCGCAGGCTCGGAAGGTGCGCGAACGCATTGCTTGCAGGAAGCTACAGCGAGGATGACGCGAGATGCAGTGGCGCAAAGCTTTGCTTTGGGGCTCCAGTTATCAGAGGAAGAAGGAGCAGAGCGGTGGCTGGTAGATGGGGCTAACAGTACTTGGGACCCACAGGCAGTTGTGCAAATGGGATTTGGACAGCAGGCTGCCAAACTTGGTTAAATGGATCGGTTATCAGTCAAGTTAGGAAATTTTTGAGAATTTTTTTTTGAAATACGGTTGGATAATGATCCTCATTCTGTAGAAATTTCTGGCATAAATACTCTATACAGAATTTATAAAATGTCTGACAAGGCACTGTGCTTAAAATTGTGTTTTCTGTTTTTTAATTTATCGGACAATATATATATTATCAAACTTTTTGAAACTTTGTTTCGGAGTTAATATTGGTCATATAAATCTCTATAAAAAAATTTCACTTTGATATAGTTTGTATTTAATTTATAAAAATTCTAAAATCTTTATCCTTGGATTTTCACTTTTCAGTTTTTGAATTTTTAAATATAACCAAATTAGTTATTAATTTTTAATATTTTTACTGTTGATGTTTTTATCCATCGAGAAGATAATGTTAAATTCTCAGATCGATATAATGTTATATTAGTTTTATTCAATTCTGACACTATTACTGTTGTTAGTCAAAAATCTTTAATTAGCCTTTAATTTCACATTTTATTAATTTTATTTGACTTTTAAAATTCATAATTATATCTCTGAAGATTTCATAAGTTACAATAAAATTTTTATTTATTTTATTATTATAGTTTTATTATTGTCATTTATCTATTACTTATAAGGATTTTTCCTTTATGGCAAAAATCAAGAAAAACCAAGAAAAATTCAAGAAAGCCCAGAAAATGCATAAATAAATATAATTAAATTTTTAAAATTTAATTTCTTACTTTATTTGAAATTCAAGATGTTACATATATGTATAGAGAACATTCATTCCTTCAGATGTGCTGACATCCAGAGTCTTGGAGATGCCCGATTTGGAAGGAATTACTATGTGGATCTCCTCAGGGTTCACGGCTGTTACACATGCTTGTTTACGCAAATCAGTAATAGTAGTTGTATCCTTGTCTGGCATTTCACATTTCAAGTGTCGACTTATCAAATAGGAGACTGTAAGCGACTAATTAAGAGGTTTTGAGTGTACGAGTTTTAACTCCTGGAGTGGTCTTTTTTATCGAGCGCGTGCGGGTTAGTGAAGTTGGTGTCGAGAACAGTGTTAAGCGTGATCAATCGGTATAAACTGAGTATTTATTAATTTGAAGTCCTGTAATATTAACTATTAAAATATTTGTATCACATTGCAATCTTTTTTATTGGTAAATTTGAAGTCCTGTAATTTATTGGTCTTTTATTATCTTTGTGATATCAATGCATTGTGTGGGCACCCGGAAGGATGAATCGATCCTCACATGTGCATTGGACTTAGAGGTGACACCCATACTCCACTTAAGTTTATGCTCACTGTCATCCAAAAATCCCGTGCACGGAATATTAACTAGATGGTCCTCATCCAAACAAATATGAGCTACCTAGTTGCACCGTACACACTTATGCATCCATGAGAGTTTCGATTCCATTCCGAACAATCATACTGGGATTGAGACCAACTCATCTAAGCATAGCACTCGCTGTTCATCTCAGAACCTTGGTATCGTCTACATTCTTCGAAGGGTGTGTGAGCAATAGCCAAAGAACGACGACCGCTCAAGTTTATGCATTCGACGGTTGATAACACTCCAAGTACCTAGATATGTGTCTAGTGCTAGTTCCCAAGATCAACGCCTAGCACCAACATATTCTGCATTCGAGATGTATCGCAACATATACACACAAATCTAAGCAGTTTAGTAAGGCATTAACATAAACTAGGACTATTACATTTACTTAATATTACAAGTAGCGTCCGACCGACCAAATATTAGATACCATAAGTAAAGTTGCAGCGGAAATTACACATATAGCAAAAGTAGGATAGCGGTATGCCCATCCTTTAAACCCAAAGGCAACCAACTTAGAAAAGCCCAAGTTCATCCGTTAGCATAATCGTCAGACCCTGGGGAAAAGTATGTGTCATCGGGGCATTTCTCCATACCATCGTCTATATAATTTAGATTAAGCAACCATAAGTACACGTATGTACTCACAAGACTTTAGTGTATGGAAATAATTTAAATGCAAGGCTAGATCAAGGATATCAAGTGTCGGCATATTTCACCGGCAGGATCTCCCAGGACGGAGAATAAGGTTCGGTAGAGGGCGTCTTCGCGGTCGGACACCCTAATGACTCTCCCTCAGGGGACCCCGGGGATTAACAGATCAAAGAACATACCAATGTACCCAGGTTCGGGCCCCCAGTGTGGGTAACAGCCCTACATCCTGCTAGATCTTTGTTGATGTAAATTGAGCCGGTTACAATGCTTTTTCCTTAGATTTTCTACTCGTTTTTTGCTCTCTTTTTTGGCCTCAGTTTGCTCCTAGCTCCCTCTCAGTTTTTCCTCCAGCCCCCTCTTCCATGCACCAGAGCTCCCTTATATAGACTGGGTTGGCTCAGGCAGGTGAGAGGGTGACATCATACTGATCTATGATTCATTTATTACACCCGTCACTGTAGTCCTGTCCCCTAAGCATCATTCTTTGTGCCGCTGTATCGCCTCGCCCGGTCCACCCGGGATGTGGCTTTCCTACGACGCGTTAGGTGTGAGGCGTCAGAGGGATGGGCCGTCATCGTGTCGACAGCAGAACTGTTCGCAATCAATGGCTCTGACATAGCGTGTCAGGGGAAGGAGACTTCGAGGCGAAGCCTCTTTCTCATCCTTTTGGTCGCCCGCGTGACTCGGTGAGTGGGGCCTGATCGCCCGCCTGCTCGCCAGGTCGCCACGAGGGCCGGTCGCCCGGTGAGTGGGGCCGGATCGCCCAGCGAGTGGGGCCTGATTCGCCCGCCTGCTCGCCATGCCACCACGTGGGCCGACCGCTCGGCGAGTGGGGCGGATTGCCCGCTTGCTTTCGCCGAGCCGCCACATGGGCGATCGCTCGGCGAGTGGGGCCGGATCGCCCGTCTGCTCGCCAGGTCGCCACGTGGGCCGGTCGCCCGGTGAGTGGGGCCTGATTTGTCCGCATGCTCGCCAGGCCACCACGTGGGCTGGTTGCCTGGCGAGTGGGGCCTGATTCGCCCGCCTGCTCGCCAGGCAGCCATGTGGGCTGGTCGCCCGGTGGTGATAGGGGTCTGATCGCCCGCCTGCTCGCCAGGCCACCACGTGGTCTTATTTGTTTATGGCGGAGAGGGTACCCTGGCGTAAAGTACGCCGACAGTAGCCCCTGGGTTCATCCTGGAACATGCGCTAGTTTCCTTTAGGCCTTATTTAATGTCGGTGCGTTCCTGGATGGACCCATCACTTCTGAGTACACAACCGTCTCGGTCCTCCCCACTTCCGCCGATTTTTCTCGGACCCGAAACGTTGTGTACTTTCACCTTTTGCGCGAACCGTCTGTGTGAGGGGCCTATATATACGCGCATACATGACCAGCAGTTCACACTCTTTCTGATTCATGCGTACGTTGCTCTTTGCCCGTTCAACTCCCCCGTCTAAAGACATTGCTCTTGCTGCAATGGCGCAATCCTTTCCATCTTCTTCTGTCGATAGGGAGAGGGCGGAGGCGCTCTCCAAAATCGTAGCCGAGGGTTCCCTCCATCTTCGCCATGGAACCCTCGCGCCGCGATGCCAACCTAGGGAGATCGTCGTCTTCGCCTGGGGATTACTGGCGGGCCTGGTGCCGCCCTTCTCTGAATTCCTTTTCACTATCCTTCATTTCTACAAAATCCACCATCTTCATCTTACTCCCAACGCCGTCCTCATCCTTGCCATCTTCGCACACCTCTACGAAATGTTCATGGGGGTGATGCCAAACCTTCCCCTTTTCGGGTACTTCTACACTCTCCGTGGCCTCACCGACGGTGGGGTCGTGGGGAGCTACCATTTTCGCTTCCGCGACGGGTTGGCCCCTCGCTACATTCCCTTCCAGGCGATGTCCAACTGGAAGGCGTGGTGGAGCGACTGGCTCTATGCCGGCAACGAAGAGGGGTCGACGCGCTCGGGATACCTTGCGCGCCGGCGAAAGCCCGCGAGAGCTAGAGCTCGCCCGTCGAGGAGATGGCAGAGCTCCTGGCGATGGCGGCCCGCATCAACCGACTGCGAGATGCCGGCCTGACCAGGGCGCTGGTAGTCCGGGACTTCATAGCCCGGAGGATTAGTCCCCTTCGTCGACGTGCCCGCCCTGCATGGCAGTACACGGGTGACGACGACATGACCCGCACGCACCCGGGCCGTAAGTTTTTATTCTTCTTATGAATATATATTTTCTTTTGTGGTCGCCATCATCCAACAATCTTGTCTTCCTTTTCCCGCTAGGCGCAAGGAACATGGACAACCTCGCCATCTCCAAATGGCTGTCTGGACTACTGCCGCCAACGCTGAGCGGCCTGGATTTCCCCGTGGGGGCCCGGCCGCTCTGCGATCTGGAGTCCATGGAGTGCGTCCGGATCGTCAAGCTGTTTTGAGCAATGGATTCCACCGGCCCTTCGGCGCTGCCGGCCCGTGGTCCTTTGGAGATCAGGGACCCAGTCCCAGCCGACAATCGAAGCACAGGCAAGCGGCCGTGCCCTCCGGATGCCACAGGTGCAGACCCCAAGAGGCCTCGCACCGAGGACCGGACTCCCACCACCACCAGCTCTGCTGCTCCTCCAAATGTGTCCGGAGTGGTGGGATCTTCATCCGAGGCGGCGATGTCCACCGCCCCTGCTTCGGTGCCGGCTCCACCGACGCCAACTCCTTCGGCACCGACTCCACCGGTACCGACCTTATCGGCGCCAACTCCGTTGGCACCGACTCCATCGGCACCAAGGGTTGCTGCCACCGCCTGCAACCCGAGGTGCGCTAGCCTTTTTGAACCACCGTGCCGCACTCGCCCCCTGGTCGCCCGTCCTTGCCCGACGTGAACGCCGGGTGTTACTGCATATCAACAAGGAGCCGCCAAATTGTCGGTACCAATGACACCCATGCCAAATACCCCCACCGAGGCACAAGTAGGAAAGACAAATAGAGTCTTAAGTCCTTGCGTGAGGTTGTCACTGGCCCATGCCCCTTCAGAACTTAGATCCTAGTGATCTTTTGGAACCAGACCGCAGCGCCGTGCGGCAAGGCAGTAGGTCCCCAGGAGTGGTTTTAGGCCAGCGGTGTCCACGGTGACAACCCGAGGTGTACCTGCTGCGTTTGGACACCGTGCCAAACTCGCCCTCCGGTCGCCAGTGACAACCACGCACAACCCAATCTATGTAAGGACCCAAATTCACCAATTCTAATCCACTGTGTTTTACCGCACTAGTCCCAGGATCAACGCTAGTGCACACAGCTTAACATCAGTAAGCATCAAATCATACACAACGATAAGAACAATAAGACTTCATTTATGTAATATAACTAGTGCATGGTCTTATGATCACTTACATTATTATGCCACATGGGCTGAAATGAAGTAAACTTTAAACAAATGCAGCGTAAAATATAGCAAAAGACGTAGATGTCCCATCAGCACACCACAGGCGACTGACAAGGATTGGCCTAGTGACTCGCGTCCACCTGAAAATCTTCCTCTAATACGAACGATGATTCCTCCACTATTGTTGGTTGTTGAAGGCAAGGGTGAGTACAAAAGCACTCAACAAGTTGTGCACAAAATGCAATCCTATCATAGCTATATGCAGGCTTATTCCAAAGGAAGGCTTATGGTTTGATTGCAGTAAGCAGCATTTGAAAACACATACATCACATAGATTGAAAAGACAGTAAAACAAATAATAACAATAAGTAGATTCAATACTTCTCAAGTAAACCAAGTTTCCATCCTAAATCCAAGTTCTACTATCCACATGGCATCCTGCCATCCTATCCAGTTGTCCAGTTTAATTAACTACCCCTTGACTGTAATTCCCGAGCATTGCTCAATCTGGTGAAACACGGCTATCCGAATAGTTTATACACTTTGCAGAGGTAATGCACTTTACCCCACGATACAACCATGCACCACAGGCGAATGATTATAACAAAGCCTTTACAATGCATCCTCTTAACCCAGTGCTACCGTGAGGTTTCAAACGAAGGTTACACCACCACAACAGGCCCCTCTTGCGCCATGTGAGTTTCCTCCGTACAGGACTCACACCACCATGATAGCACTCAAGTTAAGCATTTGCAAATTAGTCACTAAGTGCCCCATATGAACATATGGTTGCATGATTGACTCAGGTCAAAGGCTCGCAAGGTTAAGTCCTTAGAGTTGATTAAAGCAAGACTTGCACATACCCTCAGCTCCATTGAGCCCACCCTGGCACACTTTTCCCTTCCACTTGCTTCAATCAAAGTGGTTACCAAACCCGGTTGATTACCAAGCATCACATGCTATACACAATTCAACATCGTTGTGTGACCTCCTTGCCACAACAACTCAATCTCATCGTGTGACCAAACATGACACACAAGTTAACATCATTGTTCCATATTTCATTAGTCAAGATTAATAATCAACATTTCATGTACATGTGATGATGTGGCATGGCTAAGCAATTCTAACTCGTTCTAATTATCCCATGTTGATTTCATATTTAACCAACTATAATGAACCAACCTAAGGTGACAAGTGAATCATGGCATACAATTGACAATGTAGGGTATAATTCAAAGGGTATGATAGCTAAATCCCAAACTAGGTCAAAATCATTATACACATGAAATAATATGCATTAAGGTAAAATCAAAATAGCAATTTTGCTAACATGGGTGCAACATGATCAAAGCACAACTTGCCTTCGTTAAGCTCCTGATCTTGATCCAAAAATTATCCTTGAGTTGCAAATTCCTCCTTCGAAGCCTCGCACAATTCAACATCTACGCGAATCGAGAAGAAATAGCAAATAAACACCAAAACTAAAGAACAAACAAACTCTAAAAATCCAACAAAAATCACCATTAAATAGATCTCAATTTTACAAATTTTTAGGAATTTGAATCACCTCAATCGGAGTTCGTATAAGGGAGAACGAGCCCTCGGAAAAATTCAAATTCCTAAAAAATCCATAAAATCAGAAAATCAAAATACTCCGAATTATTTTTGTAAAGGAAAAATGTGAATTACCGTGCCGGGTCTGTACGGACGACACGTGGCACGATCTAAGCCATCTAAAACCGATCCAACAATTCCTATTTAATCCCGACGTGGCCGAATGATAACCATCCGATCTAAATCAGACGGCCAATACTTACCCGAGGCGTTCACTGTTTAATCCCGCGACGTGGCTCAATCGTAGCCCTTCATCTACGATCAGACGGCTACCTTTAAACCGAGGCGTTTACTGTATACTTAATTGATGCGGCATAAATCTAACCGTTCATCTAAGATCGGACGGTGGAATACTTACCCAAGCGGTTCGCTATTCACCGAAGACGACGTGGCTCACTTCTGGTGCTCCGATGAAGATCTAACGGCTGAAACACTTTGAACCCGGCGATGGAGACATGGCAGCGTGGCTTGGCCGGACTTGGGGAAGATGACCACGGGCACGGCGATGCAGCGGTCTCCGGCGATGAAGAAGTGGTGCAACAGGTTCGACGTGACACGGCGAGTTCGGAGCTGGCTTCAAATCGGTGGAAAACGTTCCCGGCGGTGAAGAAACTCGGCGCAAGTTCCTTCGGCACTTCGGCGAGTTCTCGAGCCTCAACGGCGACTCCTTAGGCGACGATTCTTCAGCGAAAAGACACGGCGTGCACGGGTGATCTTCGGGAGGGGCGCTGGGTCCTTAAATACCCCCCGAGCGATGCGTACGGCAGCTGGAATCCGAGTCGACGGCGGCGGCGCGTTCGAGTCGAACTCCGAATCCCACACGAACGCGATGACTCGTAGCCGTTCGATCCTGATCCGACGGCCACGATAGGATAGGGTTTCCGAATCGGTATGGGCGTTTATCGACCGCACGATACTAATCTAACGGCTCACGTTGCTAGGGTGTAACATCCTCAAATATTGGCTAAATTTAATTTTTATAATTTATTTTGAATTTCTGAGAATTTCTGGAATTTATTTGAGATTATTTGGATTTTTGAAATTTAACTCTTATTTGGAGATTAATTTAATAATGAAAAGTTTTAATAAAATAATAGTGGAAATATTTTATCTGAGTTCAAAATGTCTTAAAATATTTTCTGAAATTTTTCTAGATTTTTCCCGATATTTTTGAAGCCCCAAATAATTTAAATGAATATTCAGAATTATTTTTATTCAAAAAACCTTTGAAATTCGGAGGAACAGTAACGGGCTGAGCCCATTACTGTGCGTCGATCGGAAACCCTAACGCCGCTCCGTTTTCCACCGTTGGCCTTGCATCGGATGGTTGAAATTTAACCGCGTCGGTTCGTTGTCGTGATCGTTGGATTCCGCGTGGATGGATGGATAGTGGCCACGTCTCTTCATCTTCGGGAGAATGAAGCGCCGCCGCCGCCGTGCATCCCGACTTGAAACCGCCGCATTTACTCGCCGGAGCATTACCTCTTCCGCTTCATCTTCTAGCTCAGGGTATAAAGCACCTCGCGCCGCACCTGTCAAACCCTTTCACGCATTCCAAGGACCCCCGTAGCACTCACATCTTCTCGCTGAAGTTCCGTGATCTTCCGCCGTGGTTTGTGCCCGTTCCGGCGACTCTCCGTCGTCGCCGTGACCGTCTTGAGAACGCCCGGTGAGCCGCATCCGAAGCACCACTTCTTTCCACCGGAGCTGCGTCGGAACGCCGTGCACGAAGTCATCTTCTTCGTCTCCGGCAGCACTTCTTCGCCGCGTCTTCGCCGACCTCGCGACCAACGACGACCGCCCGATCGGCATCCAACGACGCAGGTTAGCCCACGTGTTTCCCCACAATAGAGACTAGTATAGTGTTGTTAGATCTCGGCCGTTGAAGTCAAAATGAACGCTTGGGATTAGTGCCACGTGCCCGAGGAAGGGATCGCCCACGTGTGCTTAAACAAGCGTTAGCTAATAGCCGTCGGATTAGCATCGGACGATCAGCATTTAGCCACGTAGCCTTAGCAATAGTAAAACCGATTTTCAACGACAGCCGTTCGATCTTGATCGAATGGTTGATAATGAGCCACGTAGTTCCTTTACTGTAGCCATTAGATTTGTAATATTAAGCGTTTATTTTGATTTAATCCGTGCTGTTGATTTTGAAATGGACGGTCGGATCGCACGCGCACCGAGCCAATCCCACGTCGACACGTATCGGGCGAAACCGAGGCGTCGGCACAGTAGCCGGCGTCAACGTCACCCGAATAATTACCACCGTTAGATTTAGATCCGACGGTCACGATTGCGCCAAGTGTCAGCGTCGCAGTAACCGATCAAAGTGTCGGTGCGATCTCGACCACTGATCGTGTTTGCACGAATCTTGACGCATGACCGGAGTAAATAAATTGTTATTCGATTTAATCTTCGCCGTTAGATCGTGATCCGAGGGCGGAGATGGTGCCACGTGTCGCTGTCGCAGTAACCGAACCGAACCATTGCACGAATCGTGGCCGTTCATTTTCAATCCGACGGTTGAGAATAATTCAACCTCTCGGTTGATGGTACGTCGACGCGTGTCACGCCCGAATGATTGACACGTGTCAATCTTGGCGTCGTGGTAGCGTCATCGATTGGGAACCCACTTGTCGAGTGGCGGGGGTTTTGCTGACGTCACCATGACGTCATGCTGATGTCATAATTCAGAATTTTCCGTATAAAAATAAATAAATAAATAAATTCGGTTTATTCTTTTTGATTTATTTTAAAACTTTAAACACTTATAACTTTTGCGTTTTAACTCCGATTTGAGTGATTCCAATTTCTAAAAATTTGTAAAATCAAGATCTATTTAATGGTGAATTTTATGGAATTTTTAGAGATAAATTTGTCCTCTGAAAAATATATTTATTGTGCTTATGTTGATTGTAAATAGACGTTGATTTGCCGGAGGGTTGCGAGGGTGAATTTCCAGTACAAGATTTGACTTCGGACCAAGACTCGCTGCTTTTTGAAGGCAAGTTATGCTTTGACCATGTTGTTCCTAAAAATTTTGAAATGTATTTTGTTTCAAACTATGCATGCTAATTCAACTAAAAATGGTTTAAATATTTTGGGTGAATTAGCTAGTTAACCTGATTGTTATTGCCACCTTGTTAATATTATTCGTATGCCATGATTCCTTTGATAACCCTAGATTGGTAATAATAGTTGGTTGATGATATTGTGCCAACACGGGAGGCTAGACCGTGAATAGTTGCTTAGCCATGCATGTACGTGAACCATTCTATTTGGATGACAAAATCAACACTGACTAAGGAATAATGAATGCTTTTAAAATGAAATGTGGAATGATGTTGGTATTAACATTGACATGTAGAGGCCTGTGTGGTCCTACATGAAAGATGAATATGAGCATGTGTTGCACTGTTAACAACTTGGGATGGAATTGTTTTAGACTGGGGCAAGTGGACCGAGGCTTCGTGCGGAGTGGGCTGTGTGGCAAGCTGTGGGATGGGTTGAGTGTTGTGAAATTGTGTGCCAAATTGAGAGAAGGATGTCTTGCCTTGGTCGATTAAGGACCTTACCTTGTAAGCCTTTGACTGAGTCTCGTACAACCACATGTCTGAATGGGAAGACCTAGTTTAGTAGGATTACGATGTCTTACCTCGATACCTCGGGGTGGCGATTACAGGGTAATGCATGCGGGAGGCGATGCGTGCTACTGACTTGGTATCCGAATCCAGCGGTGTTATCGGTCCTATACTTGACTCTGAGTGAGGAAGTGATAGTGAAGGCAACACGGAGAGGTTCTTAGATGGAGATGTAAGTCTCGAAAAACTTTATTACGGTTAATCGCCTTTGTGGTGTGCAAGCTGTATCTTGTGGGTAAAGTGTACAAACCTCTGCGAGTGTCAAAAGCTGTTGAATAGCCGAGTCCACAGTCTTGGACAATGCTCGGGATTACAGATCAAGGGGTAGTGTTTGAAAATAAAATGGGAAATAGACTGTGTCAAAGAAAGATGTTTAGGAAGCGTGTGTCCAAAACAATGTGGAAAGCAGTTGAGAAATATAATGATTATTTAGTTTTGATGCTTTCAATCTAAATAATTGATAGTTCAAAATATTGATGCAAAAGCAAAATAACCAGTAAAACCTATCCTTTGAATAAGCTATGCATGTAGTAAATAGATCTGCATTGTGCATGACTTGTTGAGTACGGTGCGTACTCACCCTTGCGGACAAACCTACCAGAAGAAGAAACTACACCAGCCTACGAGGAGGAGTTCATCGAGGAGCCAGGAAACTAGGGGCAAGCCTTCGTCGGAGCGACTGTGAAGGAGATGGAGCACCACGAAGATTATTTAAATTCCGCTGCCGAACTTTTGATTTCATGATAATTGTAAGCCCTGCGTGGCACAACTATTGTAAGGATGACCATAAGGTCGTACATTCGTTTATATACATGTTTGAATGTACTTTATTATTATTCCGCTGTGTATGATGTGATATTGTAACCTTGTTAGCCTGTGTGCACTAGTGCGATCCTGGACTTGTGCAGAATACACAGAGTGTCCGGATTTGCAAATTCGGGGCACGACAGAGGTGGTATCAGAGCATACCGACTGTAGGACTTGACGCTAGTTTAGACTGGCCGATAAATGATAAGGTTATTTTATAAAGATGAAAATTGTGCAAGATTATAAATGACATCCTAACTTGTCCTTTCCTTCCTACATCATACCTATGCTGTATGTTTGTACCAGTTTTGATTTCTTTTAAAAATTTAGATCTGACTAAATCTGTTTTGGCAGATGTGGAGGATCCACACTTTTGGGGAGCGCACTGGTGGCTACGCTGCCGAGTTGTGGTACCTGCTTCAGCTTCTGGAGGGCTTTGTGAGGCCGATCTACCGAGGTAACTCGGTGGTTCGTGCCGGGCTGGACGTCGCTTGGGACGTCAAGATCACTGTCTTTGCTAGAGAAAGGGGGAGAGCCAGTCGTCCATTCCACTTCACCGCCAGGAGGTCTACCTTTGAGGCCGGGATCCAGGAGACTGCTCGCTTAGCGATGCGCCGTATCGCACGCACTTTCTCCGAGGAGCTCGTTGGCACTGTCTTCCGTCTTCACCCACGCCGAGACAACAGGTTTGCCAGAGACCCGGAGGAGGAGGATGATGCCATGGTCACCCACTTGGCGAGATATGTCATCGCCCAGGAGGAGCTCATCGACGAGACTGTCCAGGAGCTGCAGAGGTCTCGGGACGAGGTCGCCGAGGTCAGGACCCAGCTGCAGGATGTGAGGGAGGCGATGGCTCACTACATCCGGAGGGTGCACGAGCTGGAGGAGCTGCTCGAGGGACCTGAGTCGGAGCCGGAGCTTGAGCTGCACGACCCTGACCCCGAGGAGGCCGAGCCGGAGCAGGAGGCACCGGAGCCAGTAGTGCCAGAGCCGCCAGCACCCGAGCAGGCACCACCAGAGCCAGCAGAGTCAGTGGGATCCCACGTTCCACCAGCTGTGGGGCATTGGGATCAGTTTGCACCGATGCCGCCGCATCCGCCGCACTACCCACCTGGAGGGCCGCAGCCTGGGTGGATTGACGACTAGAGAGAGTTTTCTTTTGTTTTGTCAGAGTCGACTCTGTGAGAGTCAAGTATTGAGTCGGTTTATTGAGTCTACCATAGTACGTTTGGTTGGTTTGAACTTTGTGAGTTGTTATGGTTCCTTATGGTGAACAATTTCTGGTTGTGTGAGTTGGTATGTGTCGCAATGCCCGTAGGCATTTTGTGAGCGGCCATATCCGATGCTATTAAATAAAATTTGGTGTTTATGTTTGAGTCAAAATTTTCTCCCCGTAAAAGAATCTTGCATACCTATCTATCCCATTTCCCTCTTTTCTTAAGTCCTTTGTTCTCCAGATGGTGAACACTCGTGGAAATCGTGGAGCCCAAGGAAGTGGATCGCAGCAGGAAGGAGACCAAGGCAATGCACAAAACCCTCAAGCACCACCTGTGGATATGAACAATCTGGGTGCATTCTTGGCTGCTCAAACTCAATTGATGCAGACCATGATGCAATAGATGCAACAGATGCAGAATCAGGCTGCCGCCAATAACAATAACAACCAAGCTATACATCATGGGCACCATTCAAGGTTGTCTGATTTCATGAGAACCAGACCCCAACCTTCTCTGGGAATGTCAATCCCATTGAAGCTGATGACTGGCTGCGCACCATTGAGAGGAAGCTGCACATATCTCAGTGCGCGGACAACGAGAGAGTCCTGTATGCTTCTCACCAGTTAGAAGGCACAGCTGCCGAGTGGTGGGAGAATTACTGTGCTTCCCATGAACATCCTCAGGAAATCACCTGGGATGAATTTACTATAGCCTTCCACCAGTATCATGTGCCGGAGGGTATGATGGAGCTCAAGAAAGAAGAGTTCCGATCCTTGAAACAAGGGGGCCAGTCAGTGGCCGATTACTTGAACAAGTTTACACAGCTTGCAAGCTATGCGCCAGAGGATGTAGCCACTGATAAGGCTAGACAATCCAGGTTCATGAAAGGACTAAATTCCGGACTGCAAGTAGGACTTATTACTCATACATTTCCGGATTTCCAAGAGCTTGTCAACAAAGCTCTCATTCTGGAAGATAAGCGCAAGGAATTAGATGACAATCGCAAACGTCGCCTGGCACAGCAAGGAGGACGCCAGGGTCAGCAAAGACCGAGGGTGGTACCTCAACAGTTCACTCGATTTCAGCCAGGAAGCAGCACAAGGGCACCAATGCCTGCACAGAAACCTACTGGTCAGAATCCACAGACACCTGCAAGGATCGTCAGCCCAGCTTCGGGAAATTTGCCGATGGCAGGAAGACGATGCTATAACTGCAACGAGATGGGGCATTTTGCCAATGTCTGTCCCAAGAAAGGAGTAGTCACTCCTGTCCGCTTTAATCTGGGGAATACGCCAGCAAGAACACCAGCTCAGGGTGGAAGCCGAGCACCTGTCCAAGCTGGAGCTGCGTCCCAGTCTGTTGTTAGAGGAAGAGTCAACCACGTCACGGCCGATGAAGTTCAGCATGCAACGGATGTAGTACTGGGTAAGTTTCTAGTTAACTCAGTACCAGCTACCATTTTGTTTGATTCTGGGGCTTCACATTCATTTGTTTCATGGGTTTTTGTTATGGAAAATGATCTGGATATGGTCAACCTTAAGAATACTCTTATAGTTCAAACCGCTGGATCAAAACTCCGAACTAAAGTAGGGTGTTCCGGGGTAAAATTATTAATAAATGGAATAGAGTTCCTAGCGAACTTGATCATATTGGAAACTCAAACCCTAGATGTTATCTTGGGAATGGATTGGTTATCCAAGCACAAGGCAGTGTTAGATTGTGGGCGGAGAATGGTTACCATTGAGAGCTCAGATGGTAAGAAGGTGGAGATTCAAGCAATCACTGCTCAAGATAGACAGTTAATGGTTAACAGCGTGAAAGCTGTGGAAATGAAAGATGTTTTGGTAGTTAATGAGTACCCTGATGTTTTTCCTGAAGATCTGCCCGGAATGCCGCCAGACAGAGACATAGAGTTTGTGTCGAGCTTGTGCAGAGCAGCTCAATATCCAAGAGACCCTATAGGATGTCTACTGAGGAATTGGTGGAAATGAAGAAACAGATTGAAGAGTTATTAGAGAAAGGGTTTATAAGACCTAGTTCATCACCGTGGGGAGCCCCGGTTTTATTTGTAAAGAAGAAAGATGGGAGTTTTAGGATGTGTATAGATTATCGTGCACTTAATGATGTGACGATAAAGAACAAGTACCCATTGCCCAGGATAGATAATCTCTTTGATCAGTTAAGAGGAGCAGGAGTCTTTTCAAAGATAGATCTTCGATCCGGATATCACCAGCTTAAGATTCGGACTGAAGACATACCAAAGACAGCTTTTTCGTCAAGGTATGGTCATTATGAATTTATAGTCATGTCCTTCGAACTGACTAATGCTCCTGCATATTTCATGAATATGATGAATAAAGTATTCATGGAATATTTGGATAAGTTTGTTGTCGTGTTCATCGATGACATATTAGTTTACTCCAAGACGGAGGAAGAACATGCAGTACATTTAAGGAAGGTTTTGGAAAAGTTAAGGGAAAATCAGCTATATGCAAAATTCAGTAAATGTGACTTCTGGAAAAAGAAGGTTGAGTTCTTGGGTCATGTGATGACTGCCGAAGGAGTAGCTGTCGATCCGAAGAAAGTGGAGGCAGTGTTGCATTGGGAGCAACCAAAGTCTGTTACACAGATCAGAAGTTTCCTTGGGATGGCTGGGTACTACCGCCGTTTCATTGAGGGATTTTCTTCAATTGCGAGACCTCTCACGCAATTGCTTAAGAAAGAAAAGAAGTTCTTGTGGACACCTGAATGTGAAAAGAGTTTCCAAGAGCTGAAGAAGCGTTTGACTTCGGCACCTATTTTAGTGTTGCCGAATACCAAGGATAATTTTGATATATATTGTGATGCTTCACGTCAGGGACTTGGATGTGTGCTGATGCAGAATGGCAAAGTAGTAGCTTATGCGTCAAGACAGTTAAGACCACATGAACAAAACTACCCGACTCATGACTTAGAATTAGCGGCGATGGTGCGCTCTTAAAATTTAGGCGTCACTATCTTATGGGAAATCGGTCGAAATATATCTGAGATCATAAAAGTTTAAAGTATATATTCACCCAATCGGACCTAAATATGAGACAAAGGAGGTGGTTAGAGTTAATCAAGGATTACAATATTGGAATTCATTATCATCCAGAAAAGCAAATGTGGTAGCCGATGCTTTGAGTCGGAAGAATTCTGATCTGAATATGATAATAGCAGAAGAGCAGACTGATTTATGTAAAGAACTTCAGAAGTTAAGAATAGAGGTTGTACCGGAAGGGTTTCTAGCTACCTTGGAGGTTAAACCAACCCTAGAAGAACAGATTAGGGAAGGTCAAAAGGATGATGAGAAGATTAATAGGATCAAATCCAAGATGGATGAGGATCTAGCCAAGGATTTCAGAGTAGATGAACAGGGTACTTTATGGATGAAAAATAGAATCTGCGTACCTCATAAACCCGAATTAAAGCAGTTGATATTGGAGGAAGCACATGATTCCAAGTATTCAATTCATCCAGGAAGTGCAAAGATGTACCAGGATTTAAAAGAAAGATTCTGGTGGCCAAATATGAAGAAGGAGGTAGCTGAGCATGTAGCGTTGTGTGATGTGTGTCAAAGAGTCAAAGCCATGCATCAAAGACCAGCCGGGCTACTACAACCACTTAAGATACCAGAATGGAAATGGGAAGAAATCGGGATGGATTTCATCACCGGTTTGCCCAGGACTCAAAGTGGATACGACTCCATATGGGTCATAGTAGATCGACTAACAAAGGTTGCTCATTTTATACCTGTAAAGACAACCTATTCTGGAGATAAGTTAGCTGAATTGTACATAGCAAGAATTGTGTGTTTACATGGTGTACCCAAAAAGATAGTATCGATGAGGTACTCAATTCACCTCAAGGTTTTGGGATAAGTGCATCTGACTATGGGTACTCGTCTGAATTTTAGTCTGACATACCATCCATAAGCAGAATGATCAGACGTAAAGGGTTAATCGAGATACTTGAAGACATGCTTAGAGCACATGCCTTTGTCATATACAACCTCATGGGACAAATATACGCTATATGCGAGTTTAGTTACAACAATAGTTATCGAGCCGGTTTGAAAATGTAAGCCTTTTGAAGCTTTATATGGTCGCATAGTGTCGAACACCTTGAACTGGAATGAGACAGAGAAGCGGCATGTATTTGGACCAGATATTCTACCGAAGCAGAAGAAGATCGATTAATCCGAGAAAGATTGAAGGCGCACAATCCAGACAAAAGAGTTATGCTGATAACCGGCGCCGTGATTTAAGTTTTGAGCCCGAGGACTATGTATATCTCAAGGTCACGCCATTAAAGGGAGTAAAAAGGTTTCATGTTAAAGGAAAAATTGCTCCGAGATATGTGGGGCCATTCAAGATCCTGAGCCGTAAAGGTGAAGTTGCATACCAGTTGGAACTGCCACAATCTTTAGCAGGAGTACGTGATGTATTCCATGTATCTCAATTGAAGAAGTGTTTGCGAGTACCGGAAGAACAAGCACCTATCGAAGCTATTGAGTTGCAAGAGGATTTAACTTATAAAGAACATCCAGTAAAGATTTTGGATACCATGGATCGCGAAACCCGAAACAAGTCAACCCGCTTTTGCAGAGTTCAGTGGAGCAATCACTCAGAAAGTTAAGCAACTTGGGAGCGTGAGGAAGATTTGAAGAAGGAGTTTCCCAACCTCTTCTCTAGCTAGCCCTGAATCTCGGGGTCGAGATTCTGTTAAGGGGGGAGGTTTGTAACATCCTCAAATATTGGCTAAATTTAAATTTTATAATTTATTTTGAATTTCTGAGAATTTCTGGAATTTATTTGAGATTATTTGGATTTTTGAAATTTAACTCTTATTTGGAGATTAATTTAATAATGAAAAGTTTTAATAAAATAAAAGTGGAAATATTTTATCTAAGTTCAAAATGTCTTAAAATATTTTCTGGAATTTTTCTAGATTTTTCCTGATATTTTTGAAGCCCCAAATAATTTAAATGAATATTCAGAATTATTTTTATTCGAAAAACCTTTGAAATTGGAGGACGATGTGGGCGAGCCCATTCTTGTCGTCGTCGAAACCCTAACGCCGCTCCGTTTTCCACCGTTGGCCTTGCATCGGACGGTTGAAATTTAACCACGTCGGTTCGTTGCCGTGATCGTTGGATTCCGCGTGGATGGATGGATAGTGGCCACGTCTCTTCATCTTCGGGAGAATGAAGCGCCGCCGCTGCCGTGCATCCCGACTTGAAACCGCCGCATTTACTCGCCGGAGCATTACCTCTTCCGCTTCATCTTCTAGCTCAGGGTATAAAGCACCTCACGCTGCACCTGTCAAACCCTTTCACGCATTCCAAGGACCCCCGTAGCACTCACATCTTCTCGCCGAAGTTCCGTGATCTTCCGCCGTGGTTTGTGCCCGTTCCGGCGACTCTCCGTCGTCGCCGTGACCGTAGCAGTAACGCCCGAGCTGAGCTGCATCCGAAGCACCACTTCTTTCCACCGGAGCTGCGTCGGAACGCCGTGCACGAAGTCATCTTCTTCGTCTCCGGCAGCACTTCTTCGCCGCGTCTTCGTCGACCTCGCGACCAACGACGACCGCCCGATCGGCATCCAACGACGCAGGTTAGCCCACGTGTTTCCCCACAATAGAGACCAGTATAGTGTTGTTAGATCTCGGCCGTTGAAGTCAAAATGAACGCTTGGGATTAGTGCCACGTGCCCGAGGAAGGGATCGCCCACGTGTGCTTAAACATGCGTTAGCTAATAGCTGTCGGATTAGCATCGGACGATCAGCATTTAGCCACGTAGCCTTAGCAATAGTAAAACCGATTTTCAACGACAGCCGTTCGATCTTGATCGAATGGTTGATAATGAGCCACGTAGTTCCTTTACTGTAGCCATTAGATTTGGAATATTAAGCGTTTATTTTGATTTAATCGGTGCTGTTGATTTTGAAATGGACGGTCGGATCGCACGCGCACCGAGCCAATCCCACGTCGACACGTATCGGGCGAAACCGAGGCGTCGGCACAGTAGCCGGGGTCAACGTCACCCGAATAATTACCACCGTTAGATTTAGATCCGACGGTCACGATTGCGCCAAGTGTCAGCGTCGCAGTAACTGATCAAAGTGTCGGTGCGATCTCGACCACTGATCGTGTTTGCACGAATCTTGACGCATGACCGGAGTAAATAAATTGTTATTCGATTTAATCTTCGCCGTTAGATCGTGATCCGAGGGCGGAGATGGTGCCACGTGTCGTCGCGATGCAGAATCGAACAACATTGCACGAATCGTGGCCGTTCATTTTCAATCCGACGGTTGAGAATAATTCAACCTCTCGGTTGATGGTACGTCGACGCGTGTCACGCCCGAATGATTGACACGTGTCAATGCTGACGTCAGCGGCTGACGTCATCAGTGGGGCCCACTTGTCAGAGCTGGCGGGGGTTTTTGCTGACGTCACCATGACGTCATGCTGACGTCATAATTCGGAATTTTCCGTATAAAAATAAATAAATAAATTCGGTTTATTCTTTTTGATTTATTTTAAAACTTTAAACGCTTATAACTTTTGCGTTTTAACTCCGATTTGAGTGATTCCAATTTCTAAAAATTTGTAAAATCAAGATATATTTAATGGTGAATTTTATGGAATTTTTAGAGATGAATTTGTCCTCTGAAAAATATATTTATTGTGTTTATGTTGATTGTAAATAGACGTTGATTTGCCGGAGGGTTGCGAGGGTGAATTTCCAGTACAAGATTTGACTTCGGACCAAGACTCACTGCTTTTTGAAGGCAAGTTATGCTTTGACCATGTTGTTCCTAAAAATTTTGAAATGTATTTTGTTTCAAACTATGCATGCTAATTCAACTAAAAATGGTTTAAATATTTTGGGTGAATTAGCTAGTTAACCTGATTGTTATTGCCACCTTGTTAATATTATTCGTATGCCATGATTCCTTTGATAACCCTAGATTGGTAATAATAGTTGGTTGATGATATTGTGCCAACACGGGAGGCTAGGCCGTGAATAGTTGTAGCCATGCATGTCGTGAACCATTCTATTTGGATGACAAAATCAACAACGACTAAGGAATAGTGAATGCTTTTAAAATGAAATGTGGAATGATGTTGGTATTAACATTGACATGTAGAGGCCTGTGTGGTCCTACATGAAAGATGAATATGAGCATGTGTTGCACTGTTAACAACTTGGGATGGAATTGTTTTAGACTGGGGCAAGTGGACCGAGGCTTCGTGCCAGGTGGGCCTGTGTGGCAACTGTGGGATGGGTTGAGTGTTGTGAGGGCTGTGTGCCAAATTGAGAGAAGGATGTCTTGCCTTGGTCAGTTAAGGACCTTACCTTGCAAGCCTTTGACCTGAGTCTCTCGTACAACCACATGTCTGAATGGGAAGACCTAGTTTAGTAGGATTCGATGTCTTACCTCGATACCTCGGGGTGGCGATTACGGGGTAATAGCTATGCGGGAGCGATGCATGTGCTACGGCTTGGTACCCGTCCAACGGTGTTGTCGGTCCTATACTTCGGCTCTGAGTGAGGGAAGTGATAGTGAAGGCAACACGGAGAGGTTCTTAGATGGAGACAGAAGTCTCTAAAAAACTTTGTTACGGTTAATCGCCTTTGTGGTGTGCAACTGTATCTTGTGGGTAAAGTGTACAAACCTCTGCAGAGTGTCAAAACTGTTCGAATAGCCGAGTCCACGGTACTGGACAATGCTCGGGGATTACAGTCAAGGGGGTAGTGTTTGAAAATAAAATGGGGAAATGACTGTGTGTCAAAGAAAGATGTTTAGGAACTGTGTGTCCAAAACAATGTGGAAAACAGATTGAGAAATATAATGATTATTTAGTTTTGATGCTTTCAATCTAAATAATTGATAGTTCAAAATATTGATGCAAAAGCAAAATAACCAGTAAAGCCTATCCTTTGAATAAGCCATGCATGTAGTAAATAGATCTGCATTGTGCATGACTTGTTGAGTACGGTGTGTACTCACCCTTGCGGACAAACGTACCAGAAGAAGAAACTACACCAGCCTACGAGGAGGAGTTCATGGAGGAGCCAGGAAACTAGGGGCAAGCCTTCGTCGGAGTGACTGTGAAGGAGATGGAGCACCACGAAGATTATTTAAATTCCGTTGCCGAACTTTTGATTTCATGATAATTGTAAGCCCTGCGTGGCACAACTATTGTAAGGATGACCATAAGGTCGTACATTCGTTTATATACATGTTTGAATGTACTTTATTATTATTCCGCTGTGTATGATGTGATATTGTAACCCTGTTAGCCTGTGTGCACTAGCGCGATCCTGGACTAGTGAAGAATACACAGAGTGTCCGGATTTGCAAATTCGGGGCACGACATAGGGTTTATGGAAACAGTGCGGCTTGATGAAGGCCGTTGGATTTCGATCCGATGGCGTATGACGGTGGCGCAAGGCGTGATACGATCTTTGGGCTTCATTATCAATATTCACACAAGGATTTTTTCGGGTTTTTGATTAAAAACAAATAATGAAAATCATTTGATTTATTTAGGGCAATAAAAATATCAGAAAAATTCCAAGAAAAATATCAAAAATACTTTGAGACATTCTAGACTTAAATAAAATATTTTTGGCAAAACTTTATTTTAAACTTTTCTTTTTATAATTATTTCTTGAAAAAAGGCAATAAACTTTAATTTGAAATAATTCCAATAAATCTCAGAAAATCCAAATAATTCCAGAAAATTCACAAAAATCATAAATTGCAATAGAATAATATTAAATAATTTAAAATTCAAAATTTGGGATGTTACAATCCAACAGGGCGCAAATATGAAAGACAGACTGATAATACACAATGCAAACAACTTATCTTGATCACAGGTCGTCGCTGGTCAGTTCTTAGAAGGAGAGTTCCTCCCCTAGCCGGTCAGGGCGAGCAGCCTGACACTTACAACTTCTCATGGGTAGAATTTTCGCAACAACTCCAAGTTCCACTATTACAAAAGGGGTTATATTAGACACATCATCATAGACGGTTTTAAGAGAAAACCGTCTGTGATGTTTTTCGGGCAAATGAAAGATGGTTTGTAGATCAAACCATCTACGATACCTAATTATCACATACGGTTTCAAATACAGACCGTCTGTGATGTTGTTCGGACACTTCACAGACGGTTTGTAGATCAAACCGTCTGTGATTCGTGAAGTATGACAGACGGGTTTAGCTACAAACCGGCTGGGATGTTAGGAACAACTTCATAGGCGGTTGGTGGATAAATCGATGCTGTGATATTTAAATCATCACGAGCGTGTTTATCCACGAACCGTGCGTGATCATACATTGAAATCTCGACAAGAATCGCGCCATACAAAAAAAAAAATCTTGGATTATAGATTGCATTATAATTGAGAATTCTTGCATTATAGATTGCATTATATACATAAGATCATTACAAAAGCGTTATAGATTGCATTATATATAAGAAGCATTACAAAAGATCGACTAGTACTATATATACTTTAACTAAAACAGATCACTATATAGCTAGCTAGCTTGCTACGCCTCGTCTTCATCGTCGGAGGAAGCCGGAGTGGGGTTGGAGTCCGCGGAGTCCTCGCTGCGGCCGTCCGGGTCCTCGCTCGAGCCCACTCGATCCGGGTCATCCTCCAGCTCCCACCCGTCGCGATAGCCCTCCGACGAGTCGTAGCTTACATCGGAGGAGGAGGCCGCGGGCGCCGGACGCTTCTGGGCGCTGGGGGAGGCGAAGGAGGCTGGCGCCGGACGCCGCCTTGCCTGGTGGAGGCGGAGGCGTCCGGGAGGGGCGGTGGAGGCAGAGGCGGCCGAAGGAAGCGGAGCAGCCGTGGAGATGGCGCGTGGCCGCCTTGACCATTCGCGCTTAGTCATCTTGCGTGGTATGGTTGGAGGTGGCGGCGGCGTCGGTGGGGTGGAAGCAGCCGAGGAGTTCTTTGGTGTGTTGCTCATGGCTCTAGCTTGGTCTTGCTCGTTCTTTGGTATGGAGGCAGAGCGCACCGGCTAAGGGTTCTTAAAAGGCAATGCACTAGCATTGGGAAGACAAGGGATATGACTGCGCATTAATGGGGACACAGCGATATGACCAAGCAGCCGCTTTAGCTGCATTGGGCGCGACGATCAAGTACCGGTCAGGAAGACGAAGGGTCATCATGGCGAACGGTTTTAGTCAAAAACCGTCTGTGACTGATGTGACATCGCAGACGGTTTTTGACTAAAACCGTCTGAGAAGTTATCACAGACGGTGCCATCTGTAGACCGTCTGTGATCTATGGTGATATCGCAGACGGTTGGATCCAAAAACCGTCTGCGCTATATCTCTGACATCGCAGACGGTGTTATCGACTAACCGTCTGTGATGTCCCACATTGCAGACGGTTTGTAGATAAAATCGTCTGCGATGATACCTCTTACCTATAAAGCAGAGAGCCTCGACGTACCGTCTCTGTTTTGTTAGGTTTTCCTCGACCGTCTCTGAGGTGGCCAAAAGGTGTGATTGAGAGGCGTTCCTTGTGAAAGAGGCCCTAGATTTTGAAATTTGATAGTAGATCCTTGTGCTCTTGGTCATCCAAGGTTAGTAATTGCTTCTAATCTGAATTACATTTTATATCTAGCTTGGGGAAATGAAGCTGTGTTCTAGGGGCCTGTTTGGGAGAGCTCTACCATAGAGTTGAAGTAGGGAAGAGAGGTGTTTGGCATGCAAATTAGAGCTAGCTTACTCAAAAATAGATGGTTTTGGTGTGGATACCCATTTATGCCTCATACGTGTAACCAGTGGCAAAGGTGGGTTTTGTTGTGACCTAAATTCGTCATTTAACTATTGTTACATATGTTGCGTAGATGGATAGAAGCTGGATGTATGCTGAGAACCGTGCGAGCACTGAGTACATTAATGGTGTCTCCATTTTTAGAAGAGCTGCAGAGGTAGATATGTTGAACAAGGGGGTGGAATTTATGCCTTGTCCATGCGTTGACTGCGAGAATCTCCGGATGTTTGAAACCCAGCCTGATTGAAGCACACTTGATTCTCTGAGGTTTCAAAGGGATATACATGTTGGACGATCACGGTGAAGAAGCAGATTATGCGAGAGCAAGTAGTACTAGCATGGTGGGCCGAAGTCGATGATACTCCGGATGATATCATTGTACTTTCGATGACAATCTGGATCGGATGCTACGGGATGCGAAGGAACCGTGATGGCGGGACTATGTAAAATTCGGAGCTTGATGGGCGACTTCGGAGAAACCTTTGTTCCCGGGTTGCAAGTCCAGATACACAAGATTGTCGTCCGTCTTTGGAATTGCTGAAATTAAAGGCAAGCAACGGGTGGTCGACAAGAGTTTCACACAGCATTGTTGGGTGCATTAGCGGATATGCTTCCTGGAGAAGCGAGTTGCCAACAACGACCTACAAAGCCAAAAGGTTCTTTGTCCTTGGGAATGGAAGTAGAAAGAATACATGTCCGTCCAGAATGATTGTATCTGTATCATAAACGACGCATAAACTTGCATGTATGTCCGTGTGCAACGCATCCAAGTACAAGCGTAAAGATAGATCGGGTGATGAGGTGAAGAAAGGACCTCCAGCTAAGGTGGCGTGGTATCTGCCTATAATTCCTCATTTGAAGCGGTTGTTTGCGAACCCAAAAGAGGCCAAATTGCTTCGATGGCACTCGGATGAGCGTAAGAACGATGGAATGACTAGGCACCCTGCTGATTCAACTCAGTGGAGAAACATTGATAGGAGGTTTGAAGAATTCGCAGCGGATCCGAGGAATATAAGGTTCGGATTGAGTACAGATGGAATGAATCCTTTCGGTAACATGAGCAGCCGTCATAGCACTTGGCCTGTAAATCTCTGTGTGTACAACCTTCCTCCTTGGTTGTGTATGAAGCGAAAGTACATATTGATGTCTCTACTTATCGAAGGCCCTAAGCAACACAGGAGCGATATTGATGTGTACCTAGCACCATTGGTGGAAGATCTGAACACATTGTGGGCTCTGGGGTGCGGTATGGGATGCTCACAAGCGAGAGTACTTCACTTTGCCGCCTATTGTTACGCACCATAAATGATTATCCTGCCCTTGCTAACTTTGTCGAGGCGAGTACAAAGGAGCCAAAGCATGTACACCTTTGCTTGGATGACACCGAGAGTGTCTGGTGAATCACTCACGCAAAACCGTGTACATGCGTCACCGTAGGTTCCTTCGAGAATCACCCATACCGCAAGATGAAGAAACAATTGACGGCACAACCGAAGGCGTTTTAGCTCCAAAGGCTTTAAGCGGGTCGGACATTCATGATATGGTTAAGAAGTTGGATGTTGTGCTAGGAAGGGACATAAATCGAGGACCCGTGAGAAAAGCATGTGGAAGAAGAGATCAATATTTTGGGACCTACCTTATTGGGAGCACCTAGAAGTTGACCTTTGCATTGGCGTAATGCGAGAGAAGAATGTCTGCGATAAGCAGATTGGTCTCTTCTGAACATTAAGGGTAAAACAAAGGGCGGTATCAATGCGGCTTGACTTGGTTGATATGGGCATCGGACTGAGTTAGCACGAAAAGAGTGAAAAAGGCCGAACATCTTCGAGCACGCTAGTTACACTCTGCCCAAGGTGAGAAAGGAACTGTGCCAATGCTTGCATGGTGTGAAAGTTCCATCCGGTTACTTGTCCAACCTGAAGAGACTTGTTTCGATGAACGATTTGAGTTTAACTGGCATGAAGTCCCATGATTGCCATGTGCTTATGACACAGATGCTCCCTGTGGCAATTAGAAGTATTTTACCGACCAAGGTTCGGGAAACAATCACAAGGCTGTGTTATTTCTTTAACATAATTGCTCAGAAGGTCATCGATCCTGAAGGACTTGATGCTCTGTAGGGCGAGGTGGTGATGACCCTATGTAATCTTGAGATGTATTTCCCCCCGTCGTTTTTTGATATCATGGTCCATCTCATTGTTCACCTTGTGAGGGAGATAAAGATGTGTGGGCCTGTGTTCCTCCGTAGCATGTACCCGTTCGAGAGGTACATGGGAATTCTGAAGTCAGACGTCTGGTCGATCTCGACTAGAGGTAGCATTATTGAAGGTTATGCAGCAGAAGAGGTCGTCGAATTCTGCGTGGATTACATGGCTCGGTCGAACCGATAGGTGCGCTAGATCCGCCATGAGGAAGGCTCGAGGCATCGGGACCATCGGAAGAAAGCAATCATGCTCGATGCGATTCGCGTGTGCAGCGACCCATTTCACGATTCGCAACACATGGCTGTTGTGGCCCTTATATCGGCGAGCACAAGAATTGGCCCGGCAAGAAGAATCCGACGCGCCGAATCTTGGATCATCGACAAACATAACCTTCA
Organism: Guadua angustifolia; assembly: GCA_036346375.1. NCBI lineage: Eukaryota > Viridiplantae > Streptophyta > Magnoliopsida > Poales > Poaceae > Guadua > Guadua angustifolia. The sequence goes on along the minus strand of CM070522.1, from coordinate 28,822,224 downwards.
CTTCAACAGATGGTTCAAGGGCGACGAGCCATTTCGTGAGCAATGACATGGTTGGCAAAAGGGCCAGCTTTACGGTTGTAACATAGAAAGGATATGACTTAAATGGGTACACATTTTACGAGAGATCGGGACATGAAGAGCACAAACCGGAATAGCGGTGTTCGCATCGATCGCTTAATACTGTTGGATCGATGAGGAGCTCGTATTATGGGTTCATTGAGGAAATTTGGGAGCTCGACTATGTGCTATTCAAGATCCTTATTTGGTGCCGTTGGGTTAACCTCTGACGTCAAGGTTGACAAGTATGGCGTCTGGCTGTGGACCTCGAACGTCTCGGATACAAAGAGGAACCATTCGTTCTCGCCAACCAAGTTGTTCAAGTCTTCTATGTAACCGACCCATCCAACAAGCAGCGACATGTCGTTCTTCAAGGAAAAAGGAGAATTGTCGGAGTCGAGAATGTGGTAGATGAGGAAGAATACAATCAGTTCGATGAGTTGCCTCCTATTGGTACGGGCGTAATAATCCAGGAAGACCATACTGAGGAAGCTAGCTACATGCGTGTTGATCATCACGAAGGGCTAATTTTGATTGAAATTAAGCGGTGTATCTGAGACATGTATTAATTAATGGGATGTATTGATTAAAATTGAGCAACTCTACATATATGGCGATGTATTAATTACCGAGATGTATTCATGAGTAAAATTAATTAGGTTTAATCATTAAAACTCGGGTTTGAGATTGTCGCTCTCTGCTTTAGCTGTGAAAACTCGGTTTGAGATTGTCGATCAAGTTGAGCCGCAGCGAAAATCGACAACACACACAGGAATCAGAGAAAGATCGAGGTGGAAGCGATTTTCCCGAGCGGTTTAATCATTAAACCGTCTAGGAAAACATGTTTTCCCAGATGGTTCAGTCCCGCAACCGTCTAGAATGGTCTTCCCGCGCCACTCAATAAATCCCGCGCCCTGCCATTTCACCAAGTCCCGCGCACACTTAGTATATTGCAACCCTAGCTCCCTCGGCGACGCCCTTCCCCATCGGGCGCCCTCGGCTAGCCCCCCTCGGCGGCGCCCTCCTCGTCGGCCCCCTCCCGTCGTGGCGCCTCCTCGTCGGCACCCTCCCCTGTCGGCCCGCCCTCTCGGCGCGCCCCTCGGCGCCCTCCCTCGTCGGCCCTCTCCCCCCGTCGGCGGCGCACTCCCCCCTCGTCGGCGCCCTCCCCAGGGTGGTGTCTCCGCTCTCCATTGATCGGTGAGTATTTTCAATTCGGTTCTCCACTTGATTCTTGCTGGCTGAGATACTGGTGTTGCTCTGTGATGAAATTAGGGTTACTACATGAATACGACTATTGATGAAGTGACTTAAGCCTTGAACTGCCAGACATGTATGAAATTATTGATTTAGCTAGTGGTCTGTACTTCTTGATCTGGAAGCACTGTTTTGTTCTATTATGCTGCTCGATGATGATTTAGTTGAATGAGGCATACTAATCTGGTTAGTTAGTGATTATCCTCTGTGATTCAACCTTTGTTTAGATTATTGTGTCTAAAACTTCAACTTGGCTTTTGTTTCTTCTTTGTATAAGTGATATTATCTGTGTTTATGTCTGATTATGTGACTTGATTTGATTTGGAATCCTTTGGTCTATTCTCGAATGGATTGTCCTTTGGTTTGTCATCTCTGTCTTGGGAAGCTGTTGCTATCCTCTTTGTTCAATAGTTTTACATAATCCATAGTTGAGTTCTAGTGAATCAAACTTCTTAAACGGTGCTGAATTCTGTAGAACCACTAATTTCAGATTGGTAAAACCTATGATATATTGCTGAATTTTGGTGTTGGAGGGCTTCTTTGAAGCAACCCATCAAGACTTTAAATCTGAGAGCAACACTTGTAAACCAAACATGAGTTCTGGACATTGAGGATAAGTTGTGCTTAGTAATATCTGGATTAAGTCTATGTTTCATTATGAACACATACTGCACTATTTTCAACAATCCATGGTTTTACCAAACTCCTTTGAAACCATGTCAAGGCTTAAGTTATTGAATTGATTAGTCTACTCCATTTGTGAGTGTGGTGAAGATCCTTATCTTCATCCAAACCCTAAAATCTGAGAGCACAACAAAATTTATTCCTCTCGTTGAGGTACAATATATGCATAATTCATGTTGGTTAAATATGGGCAAATATGTGGTGCAAACCACCCTTCCGGTGAAAACTCCGTGAAAACCAGCCTTAAAAGTTGTGAAAAATTCTCAAAAAATTACCATATGTACGGGAGGTGAGCTTCCACTGGCGCGGCTCACAAGGCGATCGATCACGTAACACACACCCCCACAGACTCGGCTCAAGCTGGAGTGCGCGGGTAAGATGGCGCAATGGATGAGGAGGACAACGAGGCGTCCGAGCTAAGTCGCGCCGCCATTTGCCTCGATCGTGGACTGCGTGCTCGAATCGGTAGGCGAGGTCTGACACACTTCAGCGGTGTGTTCTTTGCAGACCCGCTGATGAGGCGGGTCCCAGCGCCTAATATCGTTGAGCACGGAATCTTCGAGGGCTCTTTCACTTGAGCAGAGAGAAAGACATACTCTCCACGGCCTTGGGAAACAAGGAGCACGGGTCGCACTGAGAGGCCTAGGTGTTTTCGTTCCTCGAAATTGGGATTCCAGAGGGTGGGCCACGCATCGGAGTAGGAAGAGAAGCAAAGTGAGCATGAGGAAGAACTAGTAGCCTTCATTGAGGAAAGGGTTGAGGAAAGGCTTAAAGCGCAATTCGATAGTCACCTCTGAAGCCTTGAGGCAAGGTTCGAGCAAAGGGTGGCTGAGGCAAGGCAGGGACGGTAGGTGATAACCCAAGAAGCACAAGTGCAGGTCACCCCAACCAACCGTGAAAGCATTTGCGTGTCCTCCCCTGAGGCAGAGGTGCATGAAGCCAGATTTCCTCCTAATGACAAAGATGCCCATGCCGTGCAATCTGCAAGTGAGGCTTGCCAACAGTATGTTCCCTTGCGGTTGCTTGGGGACAAGCGTATCCATCATTGCCGAGGGCATTAGTGCAGTCATGTTTTACACAGACTCTGTGAAGGTCTGGTCGATGGTGTACACGAAATGTTCAAGGCCGTCACGCTGGACTTCCCCCCCAACGACGAGATCGTCACACTAGGGGATGCCATCGGCACATTCATCCAGTGGCCCAAGAAGGACATCTCCTTCGACGCCTGAGAGTGTGTGGCTGAATCACTCACGCAAAACCTTGTACATATGCCACCGTAGGCTCCTTTGAAAGGATCACCCATACCGCAATATGAAGAAACAATTTGACAGAAAGACCGAAGACAATTTAGCTCCAAAGCCTTTAAGCAGGACAGATATTCATGATATGGTTAAGAACTTGGTTGTTGTGCTTAGAAAGGGACGTAGATCGAGGACCCATGAGAAGAGCATATGGAAGAAGAGATCAATATTTTGGGACCTACTTATTGAGAGCACCTAGAAGTTCGGCACTGCATCAACGTGATGCACGTAGAAAAGAATGTCTGTGATAGCTTGATTGGCCTCTTAATGAACATTAAGGGTAAAACAAAAGACGGTATCAATGTACAACATAACTTGGTTCATATGGGCATCAGACCTAAGTTAGCATCGAAAGAGACCGATAAAGGCTGAACGAACTGCGAACCTGCTTGTTACACTCTGTCCAAGGTCGAGAGAACTGAATTTTGCCAATACTTGCATGGTGTAAAAGTTCCGTCTGGTTACTCATCCAACATGATGAGACTTGTTTCGATGCAAGATTTGAGTTTAACTGGTATGAAGTCTCATGATTGCCATATGCTTATGATACAGATGCTCCCTGTGGCAATTAGAAGTATCTTACCGAGCAAGGTCGGGGAGACAATCACAAGGGTATGTTATTTCTTTAACACAATTGCTTAGAAGGTCATTGATCCCGAAGGACTAGATGCTTTGTAGGCCGAGGTGGTAATGACTCTATGTAATCTTGATATGTATTTCTCTCCATCGTTTTTCGATATCATGGTCCATCTCATTGTTCACCTTGTGAGGGTGATAAAGATGTGCGGGCCCATGTTCGTACGTAGCATGTACCCATTCGAGAGGTACATGGGAATCTCAAGTCCTACGTACGGAATCGATCTCGACCAGAGGGTAACATTGTCGAAGGTTGTGCAACCGAAGAGGTCGTACAATTCTGTATGGATTACATGGCTCAGGTTGAACCGATAGGTGTGCCTCGATCCCGCCATGAGGGTAGACTCCAGGGCATTAGAACCATTGGAAGAAAAGCAATCACGCTTGATCTAGTTGCATGCGCTAAAGCCCAATTCACAGTCTTGCAACACATAGATGTTGTGGCCCTGTATATCGATGAGCACAAGCACTGGCTACGACAAGAGAATTCATCGTGACAGGAGTACTGGATCATTAGACAGCTTAACCTTCAATTTAACAGATGGTTGAAGGAGCGACAATTGATCATTGTAAGCTCCTCAGGTGATACGTTGACATGGTTGGCAAAAGGACCAGTATTTACTATTGTAACATGGAAAGGATATGACTTCAATGGGTACACATTTTACACTAGAGATCAGGACATGAAGATCACAAACCAGAACAGCGGTGTTCATGTAAATGCGCTGAATACCACTGGGTCGATGAGGTGCTCGTACTATGGGTTCATTAAGGAAATTTGGGAGCTTGACTACATACTTTTCAAGATCCCCTTATTTCGGTGCTGTTAGGTTAACTTGCAGCATGTGAAGGTTGACAAGTATGGTGTCACTACTGTGGACATCGAACATGTTGGATAATAAGATGAACCATTTGTTCTCGCTAACCAAGTTGTTCAAGTCTTCTATGTAATCGACCCATCCAACAAGAAGCGCCATGGGGTTCTTCAGGGAAAGAGGAGGATTGTCGGAGTTGAGAATGTGGTAAATGAGGAAGAATACAATCAGTTTGATGAGTTGCCTCCTATCCGTACTGGCATCAAGTTCAGGAATATCAACCTGAGGAAGCTAGCTACACCCGTGTCGTTCATTGTGAAGGGATAATTTTTATATAAAAGAATAAGCAAGTGGAGTTGTGATGAGATCGTTATGTTTATTTCAAGTGTACATGTATTATAATTAATAAGATGTATCTACGTATTATAATTAACGAGATGTATTGGAAATGTATGTATTACAAAATTAATTTGGTAGTAGATGAGATTAATTTGATGTATTACAAACTGTATACAAAAAAGGCTTAAAACAAACTACTTAAAAATAAGTTTAAAAAACTACATACAAAAAAGGCTTAAAAACTGGTTTAAAATACTTCAAGGAAAAAAAAACTTATCACAGACGGTTCTATTGTTGAACTGTCTGTGATGAGTAGTATCATAGACAGTTTTATTATTTGAACCGTCTGTGATACTACTCATAACAGACGGTTCGGTAATACAACCATCTGCGATTTCCCCCCTTACCCTCTTCCCTTGTCTAGTCCTTGCCTTCTTGCGCCATCGTTTTTGTGCTGGCCCTTGCTCCACTGCCACCAAGCCTCACCGGCCTGCAGCCTCGGCACTAGGGGTGTAAACGGAGCAGATAATTTCCGACCAATCTGAGTCCGAATTCATTTAAAATCCGATTCGAATCCAAAAAAATGATATCCGGTTATATCCGGATTCAATTCGGATTCGAATCCACCTATCCGAAAAAATATGGGTTAAGACATGGGAAGAGAAGTATCCGATTCGTATCCGATCCATACCCACATATCCGAGATATCCGAAAAATATCAGTGTAAATTAGTGAAATAGATATCTGATAACATATCCGATAAACATAAACATTATACATCATATAATTTCATATGTTGATTGAAATTATACTTGGCTGCATATTATTCTTATGTAGGGAAGACACCTATTATTGAATTTGAAACACTTATATGTCTTGAAGGTTCTAGTAAAATTTTGTGTATGGTTGATCGATCCTAATATGCACGACATATATGGTTTCTGCTTTCACGCATTATCCGACTAATTATTCGTGACCGAGACTAACCGTATCCGGAACGATCTGTATTCACTCCGTATTCGCGACCGAAGTAATCCGTATTCTTATTCGAATCCGGCACTGTCCGTATCCGATTCTATATCCGAGAAAAAAAAAATTGGAATAGGATACGGAATGAGTGAAATCCGTCCGTATCCGATCCGTTTGCACCCCTACTCAGCGCCCTCCTCCCTCCCCTGCCTCCCTCCTCCCCTCTCCTCCTTCCTCCTCCCTCCTCTGTCTCCCGCCTCGACGCCCGCCCCTTCCTCCTGCCTCCACAGTGAAAGGACCGATATGTCGCCTAGAGGGGGGGGAATAGGCGTATTAAAATTTGCAATTAAATAAAATCTCCCGAGACACAGAGTGGGATGTCGAGAATTTTGTTAGGATAGTCAGGACAATTTGTTCGGATAGTCCGGACAAATTGTTCGGATGGTCCGGGTAAATTATCCGGAGACTCCGGACTGGACAGCTCGGGGAGAGATTTTAAATCTTTGCAAGATTTCAATAATCTAGCTAAATACAAATACTCTAAAAGAAGTCAGGTACCTAATAAAAATATGGATCTAGAGCCAAACACAAAGAGTAAGTAGATCGGGGCTTCTAAAGATTCAACAACAATACCAAACCCTAGCTCAAGCCAATAAAGAACACAAGACAATGATTTTTTACCGAAGTTCGGATTCTTGAGGGGAATCCTACGTCTCCGTTGAGGAGGCACAAAGCCCGGGTCCCTCTTGACCTCTTTCCTCCCGGTGTTGCACGAAGCACTCGCCGGTTCTTCTTCTTGCCTCTTTCCTTTGAGGCGAGGCTTGCCTTCTAAGCGAAGGGGCACTCCACACGAAGTCTTGGAGGCTCCCGGTGACTCCTTGCCGTCTAGGAGCCCTTCAAACTCCAAGAGTAACAAATCGCCGCTAAATCAACTTGGAGGATGAACTTGTGCTCAAGAATCAACAAAGCAAGCTCAAAGCACTTAGATCCCCTCTTTTCTCCCCAAAGATTCAAATCAAATCCAAGATTCAAGTGGGGAAAAGAGGCTAGGGCTCAAGAGAGTGAGCTTGGAAATTGAATGCAGCAATGAATGAGGTAGGCAACGGTTAGATTTGGAGTGAGGGCTTAAATAGCTCTCCCAAAATCCAACCGTTACAAGTGCTCTAGCAGCATGATCCGGATTTGTCAGGACATTTTCTTCGGATACTCGGACAATTTCCCGAGTGTGGGACTAAATGTCCGGACACTCTGGACTTACCAGAGACAAACTAACCGAGGACCCTAGCTCGGAGTATCCGGATTTAATCCCCGGATACTCCGGACAATTTCCCCGGAGTGTCCGGACTAAATGTCCGGATACTCCGGACTGACCTCCTCGGCCAGGAGTATCCTTTTAGAGGAAATGCAAGGTTTTAACAAATCTTTTGAGATGCATTTTTCATCCTATGAGCACAAGCATATCATAGAAGCGATTTTCCGTCGTATCCCCCTTAATAGTACGGCTATCCTTAGACTCAATAAAATAAAAGAGATACAATCGAAGTCTTGATGCCACCTTTTCACATTTTGAATATAGTGGGGATCTCCAATCGCCTTTCCAATAATGATATCTCCTTGATAACTGCATATAATCTCACTTACACCGTTAGCATACATAATTGTGTCGCCATGAATCACCAAAACACTTTGAGGGGCCTAGATGCACTTTCAATCTCCCCCTTTTTGGTGAATTGATGGCAACACAATTGGATTTAGATAAAATTTGAGAGGATATAGTATTTGAAGGACCAAATACATGGGGTTGGAGCTCCCCCTAAATACGTGCATTAGAGAAGATTGAGTGGATTCTTGAAATGCACATATTTAAGAGAAAAAGGGTGCATGAGCTCCCCTTAAATTGTTGCTTATGATAGAATATTACATGATAATCAACAAGTAATTTTGCACAAGTAATCAAAATGACATGATATCAGACAAATGCATAGCGGAAGGGAAATTGATATTAAGCAAATTGATATTAAGCAGATAGTTCAACATCTCTCTCTCCCCCTTTGGCATCAAGACACCAAAAGGGAAGAGTCTACCGCAAAGAACTACTCCTCGTCGCCGAAAGGCTCGTAGTCCTCCTCCTCGCTATCGTCGCCATCGCCATCGACGCCGGCCCGAGTCTTGGGAGGTGGAAGATCGAAAACTACAGGGTAGCGGAATCACTTCTGAGATACATGAGTTGACTCTTGAGACTCGCTCTTGGTGGAAGATCCTCACCGGGCTTGGCGGTAGGCGCGGAACTCACGGCGGTGCTCACGAAGCTCACGACGGGTCTCCTTTACTTGCTCAGACACATCCTGGCATAAGCAAAATAGGCACTTGAGCATCCTCTTGATGGTGTCGCGGCTAGTGCGAGGAGAACCTTCTCCCGTGGGAGAAACTGGAGCTGGAGGAGGAACTGCTGCGGAAGCTGGAGCTGGTGGAGGAGCAGACGGAGCAAAAGACCGAGTGACAGGAGGACGACCTCTGGGACGCTTGTCCACAGGAGCTGCAGAAACTGACTGAGGACGGACCTTGTAAGGCACATGCTCCACATCCTTCACGAAGTCAAGCCCCGTGACGTGCTCAATCACAGCCATAATAAACGGCGCATATCCCACATTCTTTGGAGTTGCTCAAGAGTTGTAGCGGATGGCCTCCCAGATGAAGTCAACCACGTCAAATCCATGAGTGCGCTCAACCAAATGAAATAGCAAATTTCTCACATAAGAACTGATGGTTGACGCATCTCCCTCCTTGGGCCAAAGAGTGACCGAAGCAGCAAAGCGAGCAGTGGCAGCGGCCGGACCCTTGATAGTGCCCATCACAACATCTTTGAGGCGAGCCATATAAATCTCCAAATTGCTTTCAGAGCCATGACCTTCTTATCATGCGACTTGGCATCCCCATCGGTGACCGCAAATGCAATATTCTAGCAAATGTCCTCTTGGTCACCACATACGAGTTTATCGGTCATCCACCAAATGGCATCTTGCTTTTTATCAAAGTAAAAGTGGCATAAAATTGCATGATTACCTCATCATTCCAAGAATGCATGAAACTCATAATGTCCTTCACTTTATGCCGCTCACAAATCTCGATGACCTCGTCGAAGATGGGATTCGAGCCTCGAGACATGTCTGACCAATCAATCCTCTTCATCTTCATCACGGACGCTCCATAGGCGTAAGAACTGTTTCATAAAAGTCGAGTGGAACTGTTCCGAACAGCTTGTCGACATCTTGATCTTGATGGAACTCGGCGGATCTTTGTTTCTCTGCGCAACTATGGCCTTGCCCTTCCCGGACCCACACGATAGTCAACCACACGAAGCGGCATCATCGCTGGATATCTCCGAGGTGAAGCTTCTCAAGGGACCAATCGCCAACCTTGACTCTTAATCTGCTTCTTTTACGCTCCGGCGCCTAGCATGCTCATCTGCGGGATGCTCTTCGGTAGGAATTTCCTCGGGATTATTCTGAGCAGGAGTAGGAGATAGAGCAGCCGGAGGAGCGGTGAGGAGGTTTGCACGGCCTTGGGGAATTTTCTTCACGCCTAGCCTTTTCCTTTTGGGAGCGCCGGAAGGTGAGGAAGGAGGTGAATCAACTGGGCGCTTGCTGGCACCAGAACCTCCTTGGAAAGAAGACATCTAAGAGGGAACAAAGATAGGAGTGTAAAAGAGTTGCATGAAAGCAGATTTCACAATTTAAAATTTTGGGCCGAGAGGTACAGCTCGGATACTCCGGACATTTTGTCCGGACTGTCCGGACAATTTCTCCGGATACTCCGGGGATTTAGTCCGGAGTGTCCGGGGTTTTGTCCAGATACTCCGGATAAAATATCCGGAGACTCCGAGTTTAACTGATTCGAACCCAAAACCCTAAATTGCAAATAATGTGGGATTTCTAAGAGCACATTTTAGGGATTAGACAATGAGGCGAATGTACTCTAACAAAGGCCCTAACCTAGGTATTTCAAAGATCAAGAGAGGATTAGGGCAAAAGAAATCATACCACAGCGATGAACCATAAAAAGCGAAGAAACAGCGAGGAGATCCTTCCCCAAGCCCTCCAAGGATGATCCGGAGGCTCAGGAGGGTGAGAAACTGCCGGAGATGGAGGAGAACAGAGGGCGGCTAGGGCGTAAAGTTTGAGGTGGATGCGGTTGAAACAAATGAGAGAAGAGAGAGAAAGGATGCCCCCGCACAGGCTTAAATACCCACAGCCAACTCAGTCCGGACACTCTGGACATTTAGTTCGGACACTCCGGACAATTTGTCCGGACTGTCCGGGCTGAAGGCTCGGGATCCAAAGAGGAATTTCAAGGATTTGAATAGGGAGACGGACTTGATGAATTGAGAAAAGAAGTCCTAAAGGGACCTTTGCACAATGTGACTAGCGAACACACAAGTAACCAAACTATAGTCACACAGCATTGGATCGGATCCGAAGATCAAATGCGTCAACTTAACACCAGAAGTTTAGAGAAAAAGACGAAATAAGCTTTTCTAAAACATTTTACAAGCATCAATCAAAGGCGTGCACTTATCAAGCCAAATTGCGAGAATCAAGAATATTTAGCCCACTTCTCAAGTCACAAAATCTCTTCTCATCAAGAGGCTTAGTAAAAATATCGGCTAATTGGTCATTTGTGCTTACATGTTGGATATCGATATCGCCTTTAGTGGAATGATCCCTTAGGAAATGGTGGCGAATATCAATATGCTTTGTACGGGAGTGTTGGACGGGGTTGTTGGCAATTTTTATGGCGCTCTCATTATCACACAAAAGTGGCACATGGTTATAGGTTAGGCCATAATCATTTAAAGTTTGTCTCATCCAAAGCAATTGTGCACAACAACTCCCGTGACTATATATTAAACCCGGTACGTGGATAGGGCTACGGAATTTTGTTTCTTAGAGGACCAAGAGACAAGTGATCTACCTAAGAATTGACAAGTTCCCGAGGTACTCTTCCTATCCACCTTACACCCGGCATAATCCGCATCGGAATAGCCAACTAATTCAAAAGAGGACCCTTTAGGATACCAAAGCCCGAAATGAGGAGTGTGCACTAAATATCTCAAGATTCTTTTTACGGCCACCATGTGGCACTCTTTGGGAGCGGCTTGAAAACGTGCACACATGCATACACTAAGCATGATATCGGGCCTAGATGCACAAAGATAGAGTAAAGAGCCGATCATTGAACGATATACCTTTTGGATGACCGATTTACCTTCTTTGTCGTGGTCTAGATGCCCGTTGGCTTGCATCGGCGTCTTGATTGGCTTGGCGTTCTCTATGCCGAACTTCTTGAGCATGTCCTTGATGTACTTTGTTTGGCATATAAAAGTTCCTTCCTTCAGTTGTTTGACTTGAAATCCTAGGAAGAACTTTAACTCTCCCATCATGGACATCTCGAATCTTTTAGTCATTATCCTGCTAAAATCCTTGCATAAATGTTCATTAGTAGATCCAAATATAATGTCATCAACATATATTTGGCACACAAATAGATCATCATCGATATGTTTAGTGAAGAGGGTGGGGTCGGCCTTTCCGACTACAAACCCTTGATCGAGGAGAAAATCACGAAGGCACTCGAACCATGCTCTAGGTGCTTGCTTAAGCCCATAAAGAGCCTTATGTAGAAAGTAGACGTGGTCCGGATGATCTGGGTCTTCGAAACCGGGTGGTTGCTCGACGTAGACCATTTCGGAGAGTGGTCCATTCAAGAAGGCGCTTTTCACGTCCATTTGATACAACTTGAAATCATGGTGAGTAGCAAAGGCAAGTAATATTCTAATAGATTCAAGCCTAGCTACGGGTGCGTATGTTTCATCGAAATCCAAACCTTCTATTTGCGTGAAGCCTTGAGCAACTAACCGTGCTTTGTTTCTAGTCACTATTCCGTTCTCATCTTGCTTGTTCCGAAACACCCACTTGGTTCCGATCACGTTTTGCTTGGGTCTTTCGACAAGCTTCCACACTTGATTTCTCTCGAAGTTGTTCAACTCCTCTTGCATAGCCATCACCCAATCCGGATCTTGGAGAGCTTCTTCTACCTTGAGTGGTTCAAGAGAAGACACAAAAGAGTAAAATTCACAAAAGTTTGCAAGTCGAGATCTAGTGGATACTCCTTGTTAATGTCTCCAAGTATGTTGTCGTAGGGTGATCGCGTTGTATGCTTTGATGAACTCTCGGATGAGGAGTTGTTGCATTTATACGTTGAATAGGACCTCCGTCGTCTTGAGAAGTGTTGGAACCATCTTGAGCTTTAATGGATGAGGAGGGAGCATCATTTTGAGCATTGCAGTCCGGAGTATCCGGGTTTAAGTCCGGACACTCCGGAGATTTAGTCCGGATACTCCGGACATTATCCCGGACACTCCGGGTTGGGGTGCTCGGGATTGCATCCTGCTCCACCGGTTTTACCTCCCCAATAGCCAATTTCTTGATTGCTTCGCATGGAGGTTCTTCCCTATTAATTTCATCACAAATAACTTGTTCTACTTGAGAACCGTTAGTTTCATCAAATGTTACGTCACGCGAGATTTCAACTACACCGGTGGTGTTATTGAAAACTCGATAAGCGTAAGCATTCGATCCATAACCAAGTAAAAATCCCTCATCTACTTTAGGAGCAAATTTAGATGACTTAGCTTTCTTGTTGAGGATGTAACATTTACTCCCAAATACCCTGAAGTAGGATACATTTGGCTTCTTCCCGGTGAGGAGCTCGTACGCCGTCTTCTTTAACAACTTGTGAAGATACAGTCGGTTGGAGTTGTGGCACGCGGTGTTGTGACCTCGCCTGAATATGTCGGAGACCTTGTACTCGTCAAGCATCGTACGCGCCATCTCGATGAGGGTTCGATTCTTCCTCTCGGCTACCCCATTCTGTTGAGGAGAATAGGGAGCCGAGAATTCATGCTTGATGCCTTCTACATCGAGAAACTCTTCCACACCGGTATTCTTGAATTCGGTGCCGTTGTCACTCCGAATTTTCTTTATCTTCACTTCAAACTCATTTTGAGCCCTTCTCATGAACTTCTTGAGAGATCCTTGAGCTTCACTTTTATCATGCAAAAAGAACACCCAAGTAAATCGAGAAAAATCATCTACAATGACTAACCCGTATTTGTTTCCTCCGATGCTTATGTACGCGATCGGGCCGAACAAGTCCATGTGAAGCATTTCCAAGGGTCTTGTGGTGGTCATCACATTCTTGGCGGGGTGCGAGGCTCCAACTTGCTTTCCGGCTTGACACGCGCTACACACCCTATCTTTCTCAAAAACGATATTGGTTAGTCCAAGGATGTGATTGCCCTTAATGAGTTTGTGAAGGTTCCTCATACCAACATGGGCAAGTCGGCGATGCCATAACCAACCCATGCTAGATTTAGCCATTAAGCACGTTTCAAGGTTAACTCTATCCGTAGAAAAATCTATAAGATAGAGGTTACCCTTTAAACGACCCTTAACGGCTATTGAACCATCAACCCTCTTAATGACATCCACACCCTTCTCACTAAACACACAATTATATCCCGCTTCACATAATTGAGCAACGGACAAAAAATTGTAGCTTAGCGACTCGACAAGTAAAACATTGTTTATGTGAAATTCATTGGTAATCAAGATCTTACCTAAACCTACCACTTCACCTTTTCCATTGTCTCCAAAAATGATGCTCTCGCTATTTGATCCATTGGCTTCCAAATGCGCGAACATTGCCCTTTCTCCGGTCATATGGTGCGTACACCCGCTATCCAAGATCCAACTTATTCCACCGGAGATGTAGGCCTACAAAACGAAATTTAGTTTTTGCTCTTTGGTACCCAAACTTGTTTAGGTCCGCGCACGTTAGTGACAAGTGATTTGGGAACCCAAATAGATTGCATACTAGAAGCATTCTTGGGCTTACCCCCAATATGATGAGCAACTACTCTACCAAGGCTAGTCCTCTTGAGCACATATGAAGCAAAGAAAGTGGATTGAGCCTTATATTTAGAGTTTGCTTCCCCTTTTATGAAGTGAATGGGCTTGTTCAAAGGTGCAACCACAATGTGATTTCCTTTGCCCTTGGGAGGGACATAACCAAGCCCATGCTTCATGGGGTTACTTTTGCGCTACCGAGGAACTCCTCTAGTCCCTTGCTAGCCTTATAGGACTTTTGTAGTCCATCTTCAAGCATTCCTTGAGCTTCTCATTTTCATGAGCAAGTACTTGCAAAGTCTCAAGGTTAGTGGTACAAATATCAATATTGACATTATAGCACCTAAGCGCATCCATTGCTCGTTGAAGGCAATGAAGAATTGGAGTTAATAGTTGAGGCGACGAGGAGGCTATTCTTGAGATCAACAAGCTTCAACTCAAGAGCCTTGCAAGCATCCTTTGCCCTAGCAAGTTTCTCTTCGAGTGAAGCATTGGTGATCTCGAGACTAGTCACCTCGGATTTGATTAATTTTGAATTCTCAACTAATTTTTCATTTTTCTCTTTTTCAAAAGATAAGCTCTTCTCTAGCTCGCGATTCTTTTCCTTTTCGAGGATGACAAATACTCTTGAGCCTCGAGAGTAGCTTCCTTTTGTTCTACAATTTCCTCCAATTTTTCAATGTCTTTTAAGAGCAAATTTAATTTATGAATGTCAAAGTTTTTCATAGACTTAAGCACGGTGTTAACGTCATCATTATCACTATCGCTATCGTGCTCATCTAGACATTCATTAGCAATGGAGGAGTGGAGACTTTTGATGATACCTTGTGCCCTTTGCCATAAGGCACATAGGGCGTTATCGTCATCGTCGCTCAAGTTGTCGAAGAGGCTCTTCGACGTTGTTGAGGTGGTAAACGCACGGCGATGGCGGCAGAGGCAATTCCTCCTTCCTCGTCTGACTCAGAGTCGGAATCGGAGTTGGAGTCGGTGTCGGAGTTCCACTCCTTTCCAATGTAGGCACGACCCTTGCCCTTGTACTTCTTGCTCTTCTCCTTGTCTTTGCCTCGGAACTTGTCCTTCTTGTGAGGCTTCTCATCTTTGCCTTCCTTATGCGGACACTCGGCAATGAAATGGCCGGTTTCGCCGCATTCGTAGCATCTTCTTGTGGAGTGTCTCCCTTTTGATTTTCTTCCATAGTTCCTTGATTGACCTCCTTGCTTGAAATTCTTCTTCTTCAAGAACTTGTTGAATCTTCACACAAATAGAGCCATATCTTCATTTGTCAATGGACCACTAGACTCTTTGTCTTCACTTGTGCTTTCTTCGACTTGGCGCACAACTTTGACGGCCTTTAGAGCAATGCCCTTTTTCTTCCCGGACTTGAGTTCTTCCACAACCTCAGCTTCCTTTACCATCATCTCATCCATCATGAGCCGGCCAATGACGTCATGAGGTGTCAAAGTGTCAAAGTTGGGCCGGTCTCGGATCAACTGAACAAGGTTGCGGTTGGTAGGAGTGATTACGCGGAGAATGATCTTCACAACGGCCTTGTCAGAAAGATCAGTGCACCCGAGACCTTTGGCTTGATTCACAAGCACCATTAGCCGGTCAAACATCTTGTTGTAGGACTCTCCTTCTTCCAAAGTGAACCGGCTTAGCTCACCAATGATGAGCTCTATCTTTGATTCACGGACACTTGAAATCCCTTCATGACTCACTAGGAGTCTATCCCAAATGGCCTTTGCTTCCTCAAGTCCATCCACTCGATTGAACTCGGAATCACTTAAAGCATTAAACAAGGCATTGACGGCCAAGTCATTGAAGTGTTGATCTTTATCTTCTTCGGGAGTAAGATTCTCGGGATCATTTGGCTTGAAACCTGTTTGCACAATCTTCCAAATAGAAGGGTGAAGTGATCTCAAGTGCATCTTCATCTTATGTTTCCATGCCGCATAGTGAGTGCCATCGAAGTGAGGCTTTCGACCGGAGGGCACGGAGACATATGAGGAAGAGCTTGAGACACCGAGGGCACGATAATCAAATGGAATTGCAACCCCAATACCGGAGTCCGTGCCCTTATCTTGGTCATGGGCTTCGGTATTCTTATCTCCTGTTTGCGACATATTGATTCTCCAAGCGGTTAAGCCAAACTAAGGAGATTTGGCTCTGATACCAATTGAAAGGACCGATATGTCGCCTAGAGGGGGGGGAATAGGCGTATTAAAATTTGTAATTAAATAAAATCTCCTGAGACACAGAGTCCGGACTGTCCGAGAATTTTGTTCGGATAGTCCGGACAATTTGTTTGGATAGTCCGGACAAATTGTTCGGATGGTCCGGGTAAATTATCCGGAGACTCCGGACTGGACAGCTCGGGGAGAGATTTTAAATCTTTGCAAGATTTCAATAATCTAGCTAAATACAAATACTCTAAAAGAAGTCAGGTACCTAATAAAAATATGGATCTAGAGCCAAACACAAAGAGTAAGTAGATCGGGGCTTCTAAAGATTCAACAACAATACCAAACCCTAGCTCAAGCCAATAAAGAACACAAGACAATGATTTTTTACCGAAGTTCGGATTCTAGAGGGGAATCCTACGTCTCCGTTGAGGAGGCACAAAGCCCGGGTCCCTCTTGACCTCTTTCCTCCCGGTGTTGCACGAAGCACTCGCCGGTTCTTCTTCTTGCCTCTTTCCTTTCGGAGGCGAGGCTTGCCTTCACAAACGACCGGGGCACTCCACACGAAGTCTTGGAGGCTCCCGGTGACTCCTTGCCGTCTAGGAGCCCTTCAAACTCCAAGAGTAACAAATACGCCGCTAAATCAACTTGGAGGATGAACTTGTGCTCAAGAATCAACAAAGCAAGCTCAAAGCACTTAGATCCCCTCTTTTCTCCCCAAAGATTCAAATCAAATCCAAGATTCAAGTGGGGAAAAGAGGCTAGGCTCAAGAGAGTGAGAGAGTGAGCTTGGAAATTGAATCTGACAATGAATGAGGTAGGCAGCAGTTAGATTTGGAGTGAGGGCTTAAATAGCTCTCCCAAAATCCAACTGTTACAAGTGCTCTCACAAGACATCCGGACCGTCAGGACATTTTCTTGGATACTCGGACAATTTCCTGAGTGTCCGGACTAAATGTCCGGATACTCCGGACTTACCAGAGACAAACTAACCGAGGACCCTAGCTCGGAGTATCCGGATTTAATCCCCGGATACTCCGGACAATTTCCCCGGAGTGTCCGGACTAAATGTCCGGATACTCCGGACTGACCTCCTCGGCCAGGAGTATCCTTTTAAAGGAAATGCAAGGTTTTAACAAATCTTTTGAGATGCATTTTTCATCCTATGAGCACAAGCATATCCTAGAAGTGATTTTCCGTCGTATCCCCCTTAATAGTACGGCTATCCTTAGACTCAATAAAATAAAAGAGATACAATCGAAGTCTTGATGCCGCCTTTTCACATTTTGAATATAGTGGGGATCTCCAATCGCCTTTCCAATAATGATATCTCCTTGATAACTGCATATAATCTCACTTACACCGTTAGCATACATAATTGTGTCGCCATGAATCACCAAAACACTTTGAGGGGCCTAGATGCACTTTCACACAGTGCCCTCCCCCATGTCCTAACCCTACCTCGCGGCCCTTTAGTGAGTCCTCCCTCGGTGCCCTCCTCCCTCCCCTGCCTCCCTCCTCCTCCCTTCCCTACCTCCCGCCTCGGTGCCCGCCTCCTTCCTCCCGCCTCCACGGTGCCCTCCCTCGTGCCCTAACCCTACCTCGTGCCACCTTCGGTGAGTCCTATTTGTGGTGGCTACATTATGTACATTTCTTCCATACATAGTTGTGTGGATTGTGCTTGAATTCGAAAGTTCTCTAAGTTGGGGATTTTATCTTGTGTGGCTAATTATTGAGGCTTGCCTCTGTACTGACTGTGTCACCGGTGCAGAGAGGACATTGTATCTCCTTCTTCCTGGCTTTGTTCTGTGATGATATTGGGTAGACTAATGAATATGATAGTTAACTTTGTGAATGAGGCCTTTAATCAGTAGACTTGCATGCTAGAAAGTATTGGTTCATTCACTGCAGTATTCAATATAGATGCTGCTGTTTCATTTCTTTAGTCTATGTTACTTCATGTTCATGCCGAATTCAGTTAGCTTGTGATCTGATCTTTATCTGATATAATCTAGTCTTGACTTGTTAAGTTTGGTTAGTATATTCTACTAGTTTTTGATCTGAATATAATAGCTTGATTTGGTTGGAAAACCTTGTAGCTACTAATTTGAACTTCTTGTTTCAGTTACTGTTCTGTCTGGTTGTTGATTAGAACTTATATGAGAGTTCAGTTGACAGAAACCTTTTAATCTAACCAGATTATATTTAGTTTATAAGTAATTTAACAGTGGTCTTATTATCAATTCTTTATTGAGCATGTTAAGGTGGTAAGGATTAGTGGCCTTATTCATTTAATTGATTGTTTAGCCCATTTGTGATTGAGATTGAAGATTCGAAATCTTTATACTTGCCCAATTTCTGAGAGCACCACAAACAAATTTACATCATCTTCTTATTATAGTACTTTGTTCAACAATATTGATTAGTCTTGTAAGCAATATCGATTCTCTTAACCTTGTATGTACAAAACAACTCTTAACTTACCTTCTCTTAAATTTGCTTCTCTTAACTTACCTACACTTAACTTTGCATCATACAATTACAAACGTACTAAAGAACATTTAAATTTACTTTCTTTCCTCTTCTATGAGCCTCTATGACTTTGTTTGCTTACCAATTTGCCTCTTATATGATCTTCATTATAAGATGGCGTCCCCTCATTCCTCGTCGTCAAATGGATCTGATGAGGCGCCCAATGTAGGAAATAAAAGGCGTGGTCCAAGAGGGCTTAGTAAAAGGCCTCAGAGCTGATACACCATCACAGTAGTCGATCCATGCGATGGAGCCCCTACCGCGCCTCCAAAGGCTCAGCAGCTTACTGAAACATGTGCAGGATTGTTGGGCGTGAAAGGATCCCCATCACCTATCCATCATGGAAGACGTTGACAGATGAGGAGCGTGATAACCTAGTGACAGAAATATTTGTGTGGTTCGAGCTCCCACAAGATGCCTGTAGGAATGAGTTGGCCTAGAGGGGGGGTGAATAGGCAACTCTTCAATTTTAAATTAGTAATCACAATTAACTATTCTAACAAATAGACAATTTGATAATGTAACAACAGATAGTAGTAACTGAAGAGGTGAGTCAGAGTAACAGCAATAGCAACACAACAGAAGATAAAACTGAATGAGACAAGTAATTTATCCCGTGGTTCAGAGCTTCACTCTTACTCCACGTTGAAGCACTTCTCACGAAGTATAGCTTCACCACAGCTAGTAACAGTAGCCACGGTATCCACTCGGGTAGCTCTTTCACAACCCCTATGAGGTGAGCTACAAACCCTTCACAACAAAAAGTGACTTTCCACAATCTTCTTTGGACAGTTCGCACTTTTCACCTCCTTCAAGCTGTCTAGGATCACTGAGATCCAAGAGTAATAAACTTTGCACAAGCTCTGTCTCTTGGTTTACTCGCTAAGAACTCACTGCTAGACACAAACTTGGAGCTAACACACTTCGAAAGAATGAGAATTTTGTGTTTGCAGATGAAGCACAGACTCCTTTAGTGAATGAGAGCTCTTTGAATGCTAAAGTGACAAGGAGTTTATAAAGTTCTATGGTAGATGGCTCAGGCAATGCTTATATAGGTGTTCTGATGAAAAATAGCCGTTGTACCTACCACAGTGACCGTTGCACGTGTCAGAGTGTCAAATTTCAGCTAAAGACACGTTTACGTGATGAAATCTTAAGTTAGCGATACTGATCATGTGTGTGACGGACAAAAATCAGACGTTTATGACGGACAGAAAATTTAGTCCGTCATACGAGTGAAGCGCAGCAGGTTTGGTCTGTTAGAGCAAAAGGAGGACCACATGTATGGCGGACCAAAACATTTTGTCCGTCATAGATGGGTCGCAATGCAAGTCAGAGCTAATGATCAGTTTTAATACAAAAAGGAGATTAAATCAAAGGATTAGAGATTTGATACAGACTAAACCTTGAATTGGACACATTAGGTCTTTTATAAGAACAACTCACATAAATGAAGTATATCTTTGATCGTGGATTAAAAAAACTAAACGTCAAAGATTTGTCTGATAGATAGATTTGATATTTTGAATGTATGCCGGACAAACTTCAGGTTTGGAAGTGCACGTGTATGCCGGACAAAAAATTTAGTCCGTCATAGATGGGCAGCTGAGACACTTTGATCAGATGAACATAAGTGTATGGCGGACCAAAAATTTAGTCCATCATAGATGGGTAAGCTAGGTTCACTAATTCTTTGAAGAGGTTTTCACTACGGACTAGAGCAAATTTGAACATGAGTTTTGGTCCGATGAAAACAAATAGAATTTAATAAAGAAAATGGACTAAAGATTATATAGATGTTGGACATGATTGACCTTGATTCGTGATAAGAACTTTGGCTAGATTGTGACAAACTTGGAAATGACCAATTGAGCATTGGTCTGCCACCAACCTTGGACACAAAGTGGGACATTGGATTTTGATTCAAAGATCAGAAAGACTAAGATCTTTTAACTCCAAGTATTCTAGTTATGTTTTAGCCTTATGAACCAAACCACCAACTTGTGCAAAGTCCCTCTTTATAGTACAGCCAAAAAGAAAAACAATCCTAGCTATTTGACTTGAATCAACTCCCAAGTCATAAACTAGTAGTCAAATACCTTAATCTGGTTTGTCCAACTTGTTTCATCCATGATTTCCTCACATGCTTCTTGTAATTAGAAGACTTATTAACTCAGTCATCATCACCAAAACCAATTATCATAACAAGATTAAAATTGAGGGGCCTAGATGCTATCAATCTCCCCCTTTTTTGGTGATTGATGACAACATACCTTTTTCTGTTAATAAAGTCTCGCTTATTCTGCAAAACGGAGTTAGCTTGACAGGGTATAAACAGATATATGTAGATGAAAGTGCTCCCCCTCAATAGATGCATGATCTAATCTTTGGCAAATGAGATGAGTTTAGAACTATATTAGATCCTTAAAACTTCAATTTTCAGAAATTTCATAAATAGCAGATATCAGATCATTTGAAGTTGGAGCATTTAACAGAACTTAGTAATATGCAATTATATATAACAAAGATAATATTCAACAGACCATTCTTTGATCATTCAACGATAAGTTCAGAGAATACCAAAAAAAACTTAATCAAAAGAACTTCATAAGATAACAAACTTAAGAAATGTTTAATACTTAACACAAGAAATAGAACCTAAGGAACCTAGGAAATTCTCCCCCTTTGGCATCAAAAACCAAAAAGGGTCCTATTTGCGCCTGGAGAAGGATCTCTTGAGCTGACCAAGAGCTGAGCTTTTCTTTGGAGGTGACAAAATCTGCACATCATCATTTTCTCTTCTCTCCTGAGCTTGTTGATTTGGTGCTTGAGCCATTGCCTGATCATGCCAGCTTGGATAGTTTGGATCACCAGGTTGAAGAACCAAGTTATGAAAATCAGACTGCAGCTGATACAGGGAATCATTCGCATTTTCTATTGACATTGACAGGCTAATCAGTTCATCACGGGAATGTCTGGCAAAATATCCAGATTCCGTAAAAGCATCCTCAGCAAACTCCCTGAAAACTTCTTGGTCCCTTTTTATACACAATAGTTTACTGTCTTCTGATGTACGTTTAGCTTCGATCTGATTTCTCAGGTGCTTGTAGTTGGTATCGAGTTTCTGATTCATATCATATCATCTGTCTTTGAGCAGGTTCTGATTTGTGCCAAGCTGAGTAATCCAGTTTCTCAAGTCCCCACATCTGGTAAAAGATTCATTTCGGAAATTGACTTGCTCTTCATATTGTTTTTTCATTTGTTCTTGAACTTGTTCATTATACTGTTGAAGTGCTCTCATTTGCTCTTCATGTCTTTGAGCTGCCAATTGTTGATCATTAAGATATGCAGCTTGGAAGCCTCTTTGATCAACATAATATTGTTGCTCAAAGGATGTAAACCATGAGGGTTGAGATCCAACGGGATTTTCTGGAGCTTGAGAATGGTCTTGCTGCATTTGCTCATGAAGCGTGTGAGAATGAACAGATTGATGTGGATAGTCAAACAGATTCTCCTATCCAGGAAAGGTATTTCTTTGATCATGACCTGGATGCACAGTTTGTGGTGGATAGTCAAAAGCTTGAGGCATCCCAGATCCACCAGCTTCATGATCATGGGCGCCAGGCCCAAAACTTTGATTTTGCATGAATCTTGCTGCTGCAGCTAATTCTTGAAGACGATGAATTTGGTGCTCTTCATTTAAAGATTGTGCAACTGAGCCTGACATGACTTCAGTTGCATCATCCACAAAATCTTGTCCTTGGTCATACCAAGAATTACGACCATCCATTATTTTTGTGGGTTCTGGAGAGTGAACTGAAACTTGAATAACAGGCCTTGGAGAGTGACCATGACTTGAAGTTCTACTCTTGTGTCCACTTTGAGCACTAGGCTCTTTGCCAGACTCTCTTTTGTTGACATTTTGAGCACTAGGCTCTTTCTCAAATTTACTTGTCTGTATACTGTAAGCACTAGACTCTCTTTCATTCCCAGACTTGTTTTTACTTGAACTTTGATGTCTTTGATGATTACTCTGATAACTGTGGTCTGAATGCCTTGAAGCTTCGGAGTCTCCATGAAAGTGATGACTTCCATAGTGTTGGTGACTGTCATTGAAACTACCATTGGAATGATAATAGTCACTTTCACTGTGATAAGACTGAGTGTGACTGTTGTTATCAAATTTGTTTTCAGGCTCAATCTCTGATTCTTCTTCTTCTGTGGAACCATATTCAAGAGCTAATTCCTTACTTGGTTCATCCATTTCTTCTTCTTGATTATGGTGCACTGCTTCTTCTTCTGCAGGATGATTTGCTTGTAACCTTTGTAGAAAGCCAGTGATCCTCAGATTCTGTCTAGTTGACTTGTGCATATTGTATTTCTTTGGAAGGCACTTAAAGTCTCTTTTCATTTCATTCTGAGAGATAATTCCTTATGCCAACAGAACTTGAGTGACTTGCTGAGCAAAAGGCAGAGAACTACTCAACTTTCTGTAGATAGCCTCTTCCATTTCCCCAAAAATATAATCTACTAGATCAATTGGTTGTCTTGACAGTGTTAGGTGCAGCAGCCAAGTTAGGGTTGGGGTCACACCTTCTCTGTATCCTGATCTTGGAAAAATGGTGTGCCTCAAAACAAGCAACAACACTTTTGCTTCTTCAGATAAGCAAGAGGCTCTATTTGGATTGAAATCAGCACTTGTGATATCCTTGTAGATGTGGGCAGATACTTGCAGATCAGGCATGTCACCATTTAATCTCCATCTTTGACATGGATACATCTTTTCAAAAACTCTGGTTCTATTTACTAATGGACTTGAAGCTCCAATGGCTGATTCAAACTAGGCAGCTTTTATTTTTCTAATCTTTCCATTTATAGTGAACATAATATACGCTCTTTGTTTGTTCACTAGCAAAGATGCATAGAACTCTAGGGTTCTTGACTCACCTCGAGGTATGGTCTTATTTGACATTAAAGAAGCCAAACCGGGGTGGAGTTTATCTTGATCAAACGACCTATTTGATCCTATAATGGAATTCACTTGTGCCAAATCCACATATTGGTGATTTGCCATGGCAGAGACAGCTTTTCCCTTTCCATCTAGCCTGTTCTAATAAACATTATAAATATTCTTGTGGAGTAGAGAAATAAAGTTCTCTCCCAATGCTGGTCTAGATGCTGGAAACCAAGACTTTTCACTTACTAATCTTACGGCTCTCAATTTTCTGCCACTTAAAGTTATCAAGTCTTTACTACTTAGCAGATCAACTTCAGAGACTAAGTCAGGGTTTTCAGATGAAGAATCACTGTCAGGTACATATTCACTGTCATATGAGGAATCTGATTCTTCTACATCTTTACCTTTTCCTTTCATAGGGTGAGAAGTGACCATTTTTCTATTTTTTCTTTCAGCACTATGAGCATCTTGAATCACAACAGGGCCTTGAGGTTGTCTAGATACCAATATTCCAGGAGAAGAGCTTGACACTTTCTATTTCTTGCCTTTTACTTTGTCAACAAATTTTCCAATCGAACTTCTCTTATCAGGATTCTTGGACCCCATTTCGATTACTTCGTTTTTAGACAAATGCAAATGCAGATTCTTTCCAGGCACAAAACCCGACCTAAATAAAAAGCAAACACTGGTTTCTAAGTTCTAATTCTAGGGTTTTGACAAGAGTACATGAGAGGTTCAGATTAAACTTACTGCCATTAGAAGATCCTTGCGCCAGATGACCAGATGACCACCGTTGCCAATGCCCCAACTTGGGATTGCTTCGGTGAAGAAGGAATTAGGCTTTCTGGTCAGGGGAAAGTTACGCAAGGAGCAGGAACTGCAAAGGGAAAGCTTTGATCGAAGGAAGTTACTACAATGACTGAGAATGAGAAAGGTAAAAGAATCTTGGGAAACAGACGCCATAAAGCTTGGTGGTTGAATGGAACAGGCGTCCTGATAAAAGGTGGTGGGACCCCTTTTGCGAAAAGCAATAAGGGTAATAACTAGGGATCCCAAAAATCAAGGATGGGTTAGTAGAGGATAAGACCTAAAGCATTTTCACAAGATTTTGAACACCCTTTTTAGAAAACTGAGATAAGAAGAAAAAGTTTTATAAAATGGATCAAATATCTCTTTTGAATTTAGATAAGAATCAGACTATAGAATATTTGCATATATGTTAGTCATGAATCAATCAAGAGCACAAAATAAATCCCTTTTGATCACGGACCAAAAACTTTGTTAATGACAGAGCAAAATTTTTGTCCGTCATACACGTGCTATGGCTTAAGACCTGTCCGTCATCAATAGGTCATTTATTTTAACTGAATCAAATCTGTCATATAAGAAATTCTCTAAAAATAACAGATACAACTAAGATGAGTAAAACAACAGCAGAAATATAAATTAGAAAGAATTATGACTTTTTAGGAAATGTTTGAGTCCAGATTTCACATGAGCATGAGTATTTGCAACTTAAGCTCAATTAAAAGACTCACGTGCTGAAATAGATATAACTAGTGAAATTTGTCACTAAGATTTTGAAATAACAAAGATTTTACTTAGGTACTATGTTTCAGATGAGATAAGAAAGAAGCATAGTAAGATAGGACCTTTTCAGAAGCATTTTCTCAAATTAAAGATAGTTACGAAAATATCAATTTGATTATGATTCAGCACTCTGCATTTATTTATTCACACTATGGGTATCAAAAGATGCACAGTAAGCAAACTTGCTCCCCCTTAGTGTGACATCAAACAACATTTGAATAATCAATAATATTTAATTCATTTATGAAGGATCGATAAAGTCGCCTAGAGGGGGTGAATAGGCGTTTATAAAATTAAATTCTAATTTGAAGCGGAAAGATCGGACTGTCCGACTTTTGGTATCGGACAATCCGATATGTATCGGACTATCCGATACCTGCAATCGGATTATCCGATTAGAGCGAAATGCATGATCATCACGAGTTAAAAGCGAGATCTAGGGTAGGCAACAAATGAGTTGAAGGCAAGTTACTAGTAAGCAAGATACAGCAGTTACTTCAAGATAAATTTAATCAAGGCAACAAGAAAAGACCAAACCAAAGATTCGATGCACGGTTGGTTTTTCCCGAAGTTCGGATCCTTGAGGGGATCCTACGTCTCCGTTGAGGCAGCTCGGTCACACTTGAGCCGGGGTCTCTCTCAACCCTTTTCCTCCCGGTGTTGCACAAAGCACTCGCCGGTTTCACTTCTTGATCCCTTTCCTTGCGGAGGCGGAATCACATCTTCACAAACTTCCGAGGCACACCACATGGGTGAACTGTTGAGGTACCACCCTCGGCCTCTGCTGACCTTGGCGTCCTCCTTGCTGTGCCAAGCGACGCTTATGATTGTCATCTAACTCTTTACGCTTATCTTCAAGAATAAGAGCCTTATTGACAAGCTCTTGGAAATCCGGAAATGTGTGGGTGATCAGTCCCACCTGTAATCAAGAATTCAGTCCCTTCATGAATCGGGACTGCCTAGATTTGTCAGTTGCAACGTATTTTGGCGCATAACGAGCCAACTGCGTAAACTTATTGAGATAATCGGCCACTGATTGGCCACCCTGCTTCAATGATCGAAACTCCTCTTTCTTGAGCTCCATCATACCCTTCGGTACGTGGTACTGGCGAAAAGCTATGGTAAATTCATCCCAGGTGATTTCCTGAGGATGTTCGTGGGAAGCACAGTAATTCTCCCACCACTCGGTTGCTGTTCCTTCTAACTGGTGAGAGGCATACAGAACTCTCTCGTTGTCTGCGCATTGAGATATGTGCAGCTTCCTCTCAATGGTTCTAAGCCAATCATCTGCTTCTATAGGGTTGACATTCCCCGAGAAGGTTGGGGGTCTGGTCCTCATAAAGTCAGACAACCTAGACTGATGTCCGTGATGCACAGCTTGATTGTTGTTGTTAACGGCAGCCTGATTCTGCATCTGCTGCATCTGTTGCATCATAGTCTGCATCAATTGAATTTGAGCAGCCAAGAATGCACCCAGATTATTCATATCTACAGGTGGTGCTTGAGGGTTAGGTGCTTCATTGTTGTTGTCCCTCTGCTGGGAGTTGCTACCTCCGACTCCACTGTTGCTCCTAGTGTTCACCATCTGAAGAACAAAGGATTTTAGGGGAAGGAGGAAATAGAATGAACATGTAACAAGATCTTATGCGGGGAGAAGATTTGTTTGACTCAAACATAAACACACCATTTTATTCAATAACATAAGGATATGGCCGCTCACAAGTGCCTACGGGCATTGCGGCTCATACCAAACACGCAATAAACATCATAAAACATCCGTAAATATTGTTCATCACAAGCAACCATAACAATTCATAAGTTCAATCAACCGTACTAAGGTAAACTCAAATAAACTAACTCATTATTACTTGACTCGATAATTGACTCTCACAAGAGTCGACTCTGATGGTAATATAAGAAAAACTCTCTAGTCGTCGATCCATCCAGGCTGCGGCCCTCCAGGTGGGTAGTCTTGGCGGTGCTTGGCGATCGGGCGAATCTGGTCTGATGCCCCGATCGCGGAACGAACGAACCCACCGACTCTGCTGGCTCCGGGGCGGGCTGCTCGGGTGCTGGCGGCTCTGGCACTACCGGCTCTGGTGCCTCCTGCTCCGGCGCCTCCTGCACAGGCTCGGCCTCCTCGGGATCAGGGTCGTGCAGCTCTAGCTCCGGCTCCGGCTCAGGTCCCTCTAGCAGCTCCTCCAGCTCATGCACCCTCCTGATGTAATGAGTCATCGCCTCCCTCACATCCTGCAGCTGGGTCCTGACCTCGGCGACCTCGTCACGAGACCTCTGCAGCTCCTGGACAGTCTCGTCGATGAGCTCCTCCTGGGCGATGACATACCTCGCCTGGTGGGTGACCGTGGCATCGTCCTCCTCCTCCGGGTCTCTGTCAAACCTGTTGTCCCTGCGTGGGTGAAGACGGAAGACGGTGCCTACGAGCTCCTCGGAGAAGGTGCGTGCGATACGATGCATCGCCAGGCGAGCAGTCTCCTGGATTCCGGCCTCAAAAGTAGATCTCCTGGCGGTGAAGTGGAACGGACGGCTGGCTCTCCCCCGGTCTCGGGCGTAGACAGTAACTTTGACATCCCATGCGATGTCCAGCCCTGCCCGAACCACCGAGTTACCTCGGTAGATCGGCCTCACAAAACCCTCCAAGAGTCAAGCGGTACCACAACTCAAAGAACAGAGCCACCAAGCGCTCTCCGAAAGTGTGGATCCTCCTCATCTGCCAAAACAGATCTCGTCAGATCTAAATTTTTGAAAGAACTCAAAACTGGTACGAACTTACAGCATAGGTATGAAGTAAGAAGGAAAGGACAAGTCAAGATGTCATTTATAAACTTGCACAATTTTAATCTTTAGAAAATAACCTTATCATTTATCGGCCAGCCTAAACTAGGGTCAAATCCTATAGTCGGTATGCTCTGATACCACCTCTGTCGTGCCCCGAATTTGCAAATCCGGACACTCTGTGTATTCCGCACTAGTCCAGGATCGCGCTAGTGCACACAGGCTAATAGGGTACAATATCACATCATACACAGCGGAATATTAAATAAAGTACTTCAAACATTTATATAAACGAGTGTACGACCTTATGGTCATCCTTACAATAGTTGTGCCACGTAGGGCTTACAATATCATGAAATCAAAAGTTCAACAGCGGAATTAAAATAATCTTCGTGGTGCTCCATCTTCTTCATAGTCGCTCCGACGAAGGCTTGCCCCTAGTTTTCCGGCTCCTCGACAAACTCCTCCTCGTAGGCTGGTGTAGTTTCTTCCTCTGGTAGGTTTGTCCGCAAGGGTGAGTACACACCGTACTCAACAAGTTATGCACAATATGCAGATCTATTTACTATATGCAAGGCTTATTACAAAGGAATGGCTCTACTGGATATTTTGCTTTGCATCAATATTTGTAAGTAATATCTGATTAGATTGAAGGCATCAAACCATATAACCATTATATATATAACTCAAGTTGTTTTTCCACAATATTTTGGACACACAGTCCCTAGACAACTCCATTTCACAATTTTGGCACACAGCCAACCACCCCATTTTATTTTTAGAACACTACCCCTTGACTGTAATTCCCGAGCATTGTCCATTACCGTGGACTCGGCTATTCGAACAGTTTTGACACTCTGCAGAGGTTGTACACTTTACCCACAAGATACAGATCAAACACCACAAAGGCGAGTAATCAGAATAAAGCTTTTCAGAGACTTCTATCTCCACCTAAGAACCTCTCCAGTGTTGCCTTCACTACCACTTCCTCACTCAGAGTCAAGTGTAGGACCGATTTAACACCGTTGGATAGGGTACCAAGCCAGAGCAGACGTGCATCTCCCCCCATACATTACTCCCTGTAATCGCCACCCGAGGTATCAAAGGTAAGACATCAGAATCCTACTAAACTAGGTCTTCCCATCAGACATGTGGTTGTACGAGAGACTCAGGTCAAAGGCTTGCAAGGTGAAGTCCTTAACTGACCAAGGCAAGACTTCCTTCTCTCCAATTGGCACACAGCCCTCACAACACTCAACCCATCCCACAGATGCCACACAGGCCCACCTGGCACAAAGCCTCGGTCCACTTGCCCCAGTCTAAATCAGTTCCAACCCAAGTTGTTAACAGTGCAACACATGCTCGTATTCATCTTTCATGTAGAACCACACAGGTCTCTACATTTCAATGTTAACACCAACATCATTCCACATTTCATTGAAAAGCATTCACTATTCTTTAGTCAGTGTTGATTTTGTAATCCAAAAAGAATGGTTCACGTACACACTTAGCTAAGCAACTATTCACGGTCTAGCCTCCCGTGTTGGCACAATATCATCAACCTACTAATATCACCAAACTAGGGTTATCAAAGGAATCATGGCATACAAATAACATTAACAAGGTGGCAATAACAATTAGGTTAACTAGCTAATTCACCCAAAATATTTAAACCATTTTTAGTTGAATTAGCATGCATAGTTTGAAACAAAATACATCTCAAAATTTAGGAGCAACATGGTCAAAGCATAACTTGCCTTCGAAAAGTTGCTGTTCCTGGTCTGAAGTTAATTCTTGTGCAGGAAATTCCCCCTCAAAATTCTCCGACAAATCAACGTCTACCAAATCATACACATACACATAATAAATACATTTTTCAGAGGGCAAAATCAACTCTAAAATTTCTACAAAATTCACCAATAAATAGATCTTGATTTTACAAATTTTTAGAAATTGGAATCACTCAAATCGGAGTTAAAACGCAAAAGTTATAAACAGTTGAAGTTTTTTTAAAAAAATAAAAAGAATAAACCGAATTTATTTATTTATTTTTATACGGAAAAATCCCGATTTATGACGTCAGCATGACGTCTCAGTGACGTCAGCAAAACCCCCGCGAGATCTGACAAGTGGGTTCTAATCGATGACGCGGGTGGCGACGGCAAGATTGACACGTGTCAATCATTCGAGCGTGACACGCGTCGACGTACCATCAACCGAGAGGTTGAATTATTCTCAACCATCGGATTAAAAATCAACGGTGAGATCTTGAATGACTGTTCGGCTCGGGTTACTGCGACGGCGACACGTGGCGCATTCTCATCCCTCGGATCAAAATCCAACGGCGATAATTAATCTGAATAACAATTCAAATTCTCGATCACGCATCAAGATTCGTGCGATGCGATCAACGGCTCGGATCGCACTGACACTTTGATCCTCTACTGCGACGCTGACGCGTGGCTCAATTGCTACCCTTGGATCTAAATCGAACGGCGGTAGTTAACTGGGTGACGTCGACAAAGGCGACGGCGCTTATCGCTTTCGGTTCCAGCAGACACGCGTCGACACAAGATCGATCCAAGACGCGGCAAGAAATCCTAGCGTCCATTTCAAAATGAACGGCTCATATTGCTTCGAATTACTACGTTAATAATATCAGATCTAGGGCTACAGTTAAAAGGCTACGTGGCGCAGTATCAACCCTTCGATCAAAATCGAACGGCCGTCGTTAAAAATCGGGTTTACTGTTGCTAAGACTACGTGGCTAATTCCTGATCATCCGATGCTAATCCGACGGCTATTAGCTAACACATGTTTAAGCACACGTGGGCAATCCCTTTCTCGGGCACGTGGCACTAATCCTAACCCTCCATTTCATTTTCTACGGCTGAGATCAAAAACAATACTGTGCTGGTCTCTACTGTGGAGGAACACGTGGACTCACCAGGGCGGTTCGATGCAAATCCAATGGTCGACGTTGATCGTGAACTCGACGAAGGTGCGGCGAGAAGAAGCGGCCGGAGTTGGGGAAGACGACGTGGGCGACGGCGTTTGGGTGGAGTTCCGGCGAGGTGAAGTAGTCCTTCGGGCGCGTCACGACTTGAGGAGTACTCCGTTGTCACTGGATGTGACGGAGAGTCACCAGAGTGGGCACAAACGGCGACGGAATGGCACGGAACTACGGTGAGCACGAAAGGTCTCTATGGTGATGCTTGGGTTGCGTGAAAGGGCTCTACATGTGCGGCGCGAGGTGCTTTATACCCAGAGCTAGAAGGTGAAGTGAAAGAGTCACACAACGGCGAGTAATGGCGGCAGTTTCCGATCGAAACGCACGGCGGCGACGGCGCTTCATTCCCTTGGAGACTGTAACATCCCGAATTTTGGCCAGATTTTAAATTTTGGAGTTATTTAAATTTTTATGAATTAATCAACCTTTATTTGCATTTAATTGCATTTAATTGAATTTATCTGAATTTTCTGAGATTTATTGGATTTAATTGGATTTTATTTATATCATTCTTCTTTGAGTAATTAAATATCAGAAAATATAATTATCAAAAATTAAAACTAATATTTTGTTTAGGCTCAAAATGCTCTGAAATATTTTCTCGAATTTTTCTAGAATTTTTCGTATTTTAGTGCCCCAAATAATTACTTTGAATTTCGGTATTTATTTTTAATCGAAAAAGTTTGAAAATCTTAGCTACTGATGTTGGGCGGCCCAACACTCGTGCTTTCATGAAAGAAGCCCTAATCGCCGCTCACTCCGAACCGTCCGATCTTGATCGGACGGCTAATCATGGTCGTCTGCCGGGGACGGCGATCAGGCGCCATCGCCGCTGGGGAGCCGGAGATCGTGTCGAGATATTATGCGCTTCGATGCATGTCGAGGCGAATGAAGTACACCCGAAGCTCAAGACTTCCTCCGGTCATTTCTCATCATCTCTCACTCACCATCCACCGCAACAGACGTTAGAGCTCGCCGTAGTTGCCCCTTCCCTCTTCTCACTTCTTCTTCATCTTCCGCCGTGCTCCGCCGTTCCCCGCCGCACCTGAGGCCACCTCCGAGTTCCTTGCGTCACGCCGCACACGTTGAGCCACTTCTTCCGACCGGAGACACTCGGAAACGCCGTCGCCCGTGTCATCTTCTCCAAGTCCGGCGACCAGCGCCGCCGCCTCTTCTTCGGAGTTTCGCGACTCACCACAGCCGTCTGATCTTCATCCGACGCCCAAGGTAACGCCACGTAGGGCATAGTAGCAGTGAACCGCTCGGGTAGTTCTTGCGCCGTCTGATTTGAATCCGACGGTCGGGAAATCGCGCATGCGTGGCTTGATGGTTCCGCGACGCGTGTCAGTCGCTGACATGTGGGGTCGAGCACTGTTCGCGGGCCCACTTGTCAGTGGGAGGACCGCCGGTTGTGCTGGCGTCAGCGTGACGTCATCCGGGCCCACCTGTCAGTGGCCGAGAGTGACGTGGCTCGCTCTGGTGCCGACACGTGTCGAGCCGTGGGAAATTAGCCGGAAAATCGGTAGAAAATAGAAGATTAATTCGGTTTATTCTTTTATGAATTTTCAGCAAAATTGTAAATGCTATAACTTTTGCGTTTTAACTCGGATTTGAGTGATTCCAGTGCCCAAAAATTTGTAAAAATATGAACTATTTAATGGTGATTTTTATTTTATTTTTAGAATTTATCTTGCTGTCTGTATAGTGTATTCATTGTGTGATTGATTGTGCCGAGTAGACTCCGAGTCGCCGGGTTTCGTCGAGGGAGAATTTGAAGACCTGTCGCAGAGCCTCGACCAGAACCAACTCCTCTTCGAAGGCAAGTCATGCTTTGATCATTTCGCGCCTAGTTTTAAAAGTATATTTTGATTTCCATATTGCATGCTATGTTAAGTACAACCACTTTTGATTAAATTGGGAAATGGTAGTTAAAAGCCAAACTTGTTATGCCACCTTGATTATAATGTTTATATGCCCGAAATCCTTGTCCACCCTAAGATGTCTAATATGTTGGATATTATTATGACGCCAACACGGAGGCTAGACCGTGATAGTTGCTTAGTCCGCTTGTATGCGATGAATGAATTTCAATAGCAAATGAATATTGACTAACAATTATGGAACGATTTTGTAAAAGTACGATGATGTCATACCATGGAATTGGAATAGTAACTTGTGTGGTGCTATTCAGAAATTAATGTGAATGATGGCATGTGTTGCTTGTATATAAAGTGGGGTGGGAAATGTTTTGGGCCAGGCGGTGGCAAGAAGGCTTCGTGCTGTGGGCCTGTGTGGCAATGGGTTGTATGAAAGAATGTGAAGGTGTGTGCCGAGATGCATAAAATGGTTGTCTTGCCGGGGATGCTTAAGGACTTAACCTTGCGAGCCTTTGAACTGAAGTTAGTGTACAACCACTTGTCCGGAATGGGACGGACCTAGTTAAGTAGGTTTCGACCTCTTTCCTTTGAAACCTTCGGGTGACAAGTGCACACCAAGGTAATCAGAGGAAGCGTACTGTCTTTGCGCGCTTGATACCCATTCAACGGTACTTGCCCTGTCTAAACTTCGGCTCTGAGTGAGGGAAGTGTTAGAAGGGAGGCAACGGAGAGGTTCATCGGTCAAATGTTAGTCTCTGAAAGGCTTTGTTGCAATCAATCGCCTGTGTGGCGAACGACTGTATCCTGTGGGTAAAGTGTACAGCCTCTGCAGAGTGTGTGTGTGAATCTATTCGAATAGCCGTGTCATGAGATCGACATTGCTTTCGGTGATTACAAATAAGGGTTAGATTTTCAAAATGAAAATGTGGAATGGGTGGCTGTGTGCCAAAAAGCTGTGTGAATGAAATTAGGGCTGTGTGCCAAACTCTTGGAAAAGAACTGAGAAATTAATTATTCATAATAATGATTTTACTGCTTTCAATCTAATAGGGATTACCTATTAAAAGAAATGCTGCTTTATGCAAAATAACCAATTGAGCCTTTCCTTTGGAATAAGCCATGCATGTAGTAATAGAACTGCATTGTGCATGACTTGTTGAGTATGTTGTATACTCACCCTTGCATCGACAAAAACCTCAGAAGAAGAAGAAGCCGTGCCAGCTTGGAATGAAGAGTTAAATCAAGGCCAGGAGGACTAAGGGGTTGGGGCCGCACTCAGTAGCCTGTGGTCATGAAGAGTCCATCGCTTTACTTTTGCTTCCGCTGATAAACCTGTTTACTTGATATTTATCGCCCTGCGTGGCGAAGTACTGTAAGGTGGCCATAAGGCCATGTAACTCGTTATTATTAATGAT
Organism: Guadua angustifolia; assembly: GCA_036346375.1. NCBI lineage: Eukaryota > Viridiplantae > Streptophyta > Magnoliopsida > Poales > Poaceae > Guadua > Guadua angustifolia. Next base: position 28,787,848 of record CM070522.1, on the reverse strand, counting down.
TGAAGTACTTTATTTACTTAATTCCGCTGTGTATGATTGTGGTACTTCAACCTGTTTATCCTGTGTGTACTAGCGCGATCCTGGACTAGTACGGAATACACAGAGTGTCCGAATCCGTGAAAATTCGGGGCACGACAGAGACGAAGCGACGGGGCGGCTATCCAACCGTTCACGCGAAATCTAACGGCGAGAGCAACGAACCGACGCGGTTGAATCGCAACCGTCGGATCAAGATCGCACGGTGGGAATAAACGGCGACGCTAGGGTTTCTTCGGTGCGCATAGTAGTGGGCTCGGCCTGTTACTGTTCACCAGAATTTCAATCGGTTTTTGAATAAAAATAATTCCAAATATTCATTTAAATCATTTGAGGATTCAAAAATATCAGAAAAATTCTGGAAAAATTCCAGAAAATATTTTAAGACATTTTGAACTCAAATAAAATATTTCCACTTTTATTTTGATAAAACTTTTCATTATTAAATAAATTTCCAAAGAGGGACTAATTTCCAAAAATTTAAATAAATCCAGATAAATTTCAGAAATTCTCAAAAATTCAAAATAAATTATAAAATTTAAATTTAGCCAAATTTGAGGATGTTACAGCTCCCCCTAAATGTGTGCATTAGAGATTTGAGTGAGAATCAAATGCACAATTTAGTGGTGAGATTCGAGAGGAGCTCCCCCTATATCTTGGTATTCGGGTAAGTTGCAACAAAATGATGAGGCTTTAAATAATATTATGAATGCAACGAAGAGTATTAGAGCCATCGTAAAATATGACACAATATATCAGGGCTAAAGTATACAAAGTTTCAGAGCAAAAGTTAAAGTTACCAACTAATATCATATAGCAACAGTTTACGAAAAGCAAATCCAAAAAACATCCACCAACACATCCAACAGTTTTTAAGGCAACAGTGTTCACAGATCATGATTACTCAGGAATAGACATTTCTCTCCCCCTTTGGCATCAAGGCACTAAAAAGGAAGAGAAGAACAGCGAGGAGACAACTAATCTTCATCATTGCTGCCAGACTCATCGCCTGAACTCGCGGCGTATTCATCGGATGCGGAAGGATCTGCACCAGCCGGAGAGTCGAAAGGATCCTCAGAGGAGTCATCGCTGGAGCAAGGTAGGCTAAGATGCTTCTGAATAGCCTTAAGCCTCTTCGCATTCTTCTTAGCCATTTTAACAAGAAATTTAAGAACTCTGTCAGTAGAAGAGAATGACTGCGAAGGACAAGATGGAACAGCTGAACCAGAAGGAGCAGAAGCAGGAGGAGCTGAACGAGGTGGGTCACGAGGGACCACTTTCTTGATAGGTCTAATCTGCAGCCCGAGATGCTTCACATCACATTCAAACTTCAGTTTGGTAACACCCTCAACGACCCTCATGATGTGGGGTGCGAAACCACAGCTGTGCTTGGGGTCAATGGAGTTGGCATGAATCTCATTCCAAATATAGAGAGCTACCATGAAGGGTCTTCCACCCGGTAGCATCCGGCTCAGAATATCACAAGTGTAGGATAATATGTGAGAGGCATCACCTTCCTTTGGAGCAATGGTCTTCCTGACGAGTCTGTTGGCAGCTGCGAGCATCGGCTTCAGAAACTTGGTATGCCCGGGCTCGAAAGCAGAATCCTCAATGTACAGAGAATTGAGATTATCAGCAACCAAAGATCGAGTGTTATGAAGATCATCTTTGTCAAGGCTTTCTTCAGCTCTAAATCCCAGAATCTGTCCAAATCTGCCGACAGACATTCTGTATCGAACACCTTCTGTCATCCAAGTCATGTACTCATTCTCGACAAACAGAGTGGCATAGAACTCGGTAATTACCTCAGTGTTACAATCCTGCTTCATGCCCATTATGCGTTTAATGCCAAGTCTTTCACAAGCTTCGATGACATCATTGAAAACAGGATCATCACAGGCCTCCATGTACTCCCAGTCTACCCATTGCATATTGACAGTAGGACTCTTCCGAGGAAGAATGACAGTCTCGTAGAAATCTTGTTGGAAGAAAGTCATCATCTGCAGCTGGTCCATTGCCCTTGTCTGACTGAGATGGGGCACTGGTAGTAGAACCTTTGCCGTTGCCAGACGGAGGAGGAGCACGGGCAGGAGGAGCATCACCTTGACGGATAGGCTCAGAGATTGTAATGCCCTTTTGCTTTGGGCCTTTGGAGACATCCTGCTTCTTTGATTTGCCACCAGCAGGATTTGGAGCTGTAACAGTCTCCACTTCAGGCGCATCCTCCTCAAACACTGCCACTGAAGTGTCTGAAGGTTTGCCTCGACCGGACATAGCCTTCGTCCTTTTGTCGGTGGGGGTCTTCCTTTTGAATTGCCCCTGGTCGTCGGTGTGGAGCATCCTCTTCAACTTCTCACCCTTATCGTCTCCAGCAGCCATGACTGAGATCTAGAAGAAATGATACAGGAAATTGAGACAATGACTGATGGAAAGGAAAGAAACTCCCCATTTTGTAACCTCTTGGAAACCTCGGATAATCCGATATTTTGGGTCGGACTATCCGATGATAAAGTCGGATAGTCCGATGCCAACAATCGGATAGTCCGATGTTCACGGGAAAAACAAAAATGGCAGTTTCTCGAAGATGATCCACGCATTTTGCAACAAACTTGTGGAATACCATCCTAGGGTGTAGGAGAACAAATCTACCGAAGGAGTTTGACTGAAAAACAACGGAGATGATAAACCCTAGAGAGGAGAGGATTAGGGTTTCCTCGAGATCAAATCCAAGATGAGGTGAGAATGAGGGGGTGAAACTCCAGCAAGAGAGATCAAATCCGAGGAAGAAATCCCTTACGATGCGGAAGAAGAGACTTGGAGCACCAAAATCGCCAGAGGAGAGGTGACCCGAGAATTTTGGAAGAATAGTGAACACGGGGAGAGGGAAAAACCCTTCGGTTTTACTTAAACCCCCCAAATCGGATAGTCCGATAAGGATATTGGACAATCCGATATGTGCGAACACCCAGATATCGGACAGTCCGATGAGATGTATCGGATAGTCCGATCAGTGCGAAATTACAGAAATCGGATAGTCCGATACAAAAATCGGATAGTCCGATCTGTGTAAACTTTTCAGCACTCAGAGAGTTGATGTTGAGGATTGAGCAGACATGAGTTGTGAACACTTATGCTGTCTCCCCACTTATGATTAGCGAACATAGAAGCACTTTGAGATATGATCACAAGTGGTTTGACTCAAACCAAGAATCAAAACCAAATATTTTCCAAGAGTGAAATAGCTTTTGAAATCCATTTTGGTTGACATCAAGCGAATATAACAAATGATGTATGCAACCTTTCAAGCCAAGTTCCGAGAATCTAAAATGTTTAGCCCACTTCTCAAATCGCAGAATCTCTTTTCATCAAGAGGCTTGGTGAAAATATTGGCTAATTGGTCATATGTGCTCACATGTTGAATATCGATATCGCTTTTAGTGGAATGATCTCTTAGGAAATGATGGCGAATATCAATATACTTTGTGCGGGAATGTTGAATGGGATTGTTGGCAATTTTTATGACGCTCTCATTGTCACACAAAAGTGGAACATGGTTATAGGTTAGGCCATAATCATTTAGAGTTTGTCTCATCCAAAGTAGTTGGGCACAACAACTCCCGGCGGCAATGTATTCGGCTTCGGCTGTGGATAGGGCTACGGAATTTTGTTTCTTGGAGGACCAAGAAACAAGGGATCTACCTAAGAATTGACAAGTTCCCGAGGTACTCTTCCTATCCACTTTGCAACCGGCATAATCCGCACCAGAATAACCAACTAATTCAAAAGAAGAACCTTTTGGATACCAAAGCCCAAAATGAGGAGTGTGCACTAAATATCTCAAGATTCTTTTTACGGCCACCATGTGGCACTCTTTAGGAGCGGCTTGAAATCTTGCACACATGCACACACTAAGCATGATATCGGGCCTAGATGCACAAAGATAAAGTAGGGAACCGATCATCGAACGATATACCTTTTGGATGACCGGTTTACCTTCTTTGTCGAGGTCTAGATGCCCGTTAGCTTGCATTGGCATCTTGATTGGCTTGGCGTTCTCCATACCAAACTTCTTGAGCATGTCCTTGATGTACTTGGTTTGGCATATGAAGGTTTCTTCCTTGAGTTGTTTGACTTGAAAACCGAGGAAGAACTTCAACTCGCCCATCACAGACATCTCGAACCTTTTGGTCATGATCCTACTAAATTCCTTACACAAATGTTCATTAGTAGATCCGAATATAATGTCATCAACATATATTTGACAAACAAATAGATCATTATCAATATGGTTAGTAAAGAGAGTGGGGTCGGCCTTTCCGACTACAAAACCTTGATCGAGAAGGAAATCTCGAAGACATTCAAACCACGCCCTTGGCACTTGTTTGAGTCCATAGAGAGCCTTGTGTAGAAAGTAGACGTGTTCAGGATGATTTGGGTCTTCGAAGCCGGGTGGTTGCTCAACATAGACCATCTCAAAGAGTGGTCCATTTAAGAAAGCGCTCTTTACATCCATTTGATACAACTTAAAATCATGGTGAGTAGCAAAGGCAAGTAATATTCTAATCGATTCAAGCCTAGCTACTGGAGCGTATGTTTCATCGAAATCCAAACCTTCGATTTGCGTGAAGCCTTGAGCGACCAACCGGGCTTTGTTTCTCGTCACAACTCCATTCTCATCTTTCTTGTTCCGAAATACCCACTTGGTTCCAATTACGTTTTGCTTGGGTCTTTCGACAAGCTTCCACACTTGATTTCGCTCAAAGTTATTTAACTCCTCTTGCATAGCCATCACTCAATCTGGATCTTGGAGTACTTCCTCTACCTTAAGAGGTTCAAGAGAGGAAACAAAAGAGTAAAATTCATAAAAATTTGCAACTCGAGATCTAGTGGATACTCCCTTGTTAATATCTCCAAGAATGTTGTCGACGGGGTGATCTCGTTGCACGCTTTGATGCACCCTTGGATGAGGGACCGTTGCATTTGATTTTTGAATTGGGTCCTCATCGTCTTGGGCGGTGTTCGAGCCGTCTTGAGCTTGCATTGAATAAGATGGAGCATCATCCAGAGTTGCATCTTGAGTTGGAGTGCTCGGGACTTCTTCTTGCTCAAGAGGTCTCACTTCTCCAATAGCCAATTTCTTGATTGCATCACATGGTGGTTCTTCCCTGTCAATCACAGTACGATCAACTTGTTCTACTTGAGAACCATTAGTTTCATCAAATGTTACGTCACGCAAGATTTCAACTACACCGGTGGTGTTGTTGAAAACCCGATATGTGTAAGCATTTGATCCATAACCAAGTAAAAATCCTTCGTCTACTTTAGGAGCAAATTTAGAAGACTTAGCTTTCTTGTTGAGAATGTAGCATTTGCTTCCAAAGACTCAAAAGTAGGAGACATTTGGTTTCTTGCCGGTGAGAAGCTCGTACGCCGTCTTCTTCAAGATCTTGTGGAGATATAGACGGTTGGTACTATGGCACGCCGTGTTGATAGCCTCCGCCCAGAATATGTCGGAGACCTTATACTCATCAAGCATTGTGCGCGCCATCTCGATGAGGGTACGATTCTTCCTTTCGGCTACCCCATTTTGTTGTGGGGAGTAGGGAGCCGAAAACTCATGCTTGATGCCTTCTTCATCAAGATACTCCTCCACACCGGTATTCTTGAATTCGATGCCGTTGTCACTCCGAATTTTCTTGATCTTTATTTCAAATTCATTTTGTACCTTTCTCATGAATTTCTTTAAGCTTCCTTGGGCTTCACTCTTATCATGCAAGAAAAACACCCAAGTAAAGCGAGAAAAATCATCAACAATAACTAGACCATACTTGTTTCCTCCAATGCTTATGTAGGTGACGGGGCCGAATAGATCCATGTGTAGCATCTCCAATGGCCTTGAGGTGGTCATCACGTTCTTCGCGGGATGAGATGCTCCAACTTGCTTCCCGGCTTAACATGAGCTACATACCCTATCTTTCTCAAAGACAACATTGGTTAATCCAAGAATGTGATTGCCTTTAAGAAATTTATGGAGGTTTCTCATACCAACATGGGCAAGTCGGCGATGCCATAACCAACCCATGCTAGATTTAGCCATTAAGCACGTTTCAAGGTTAATTCTATCCGTATTGAAGTCAATGAGATAGAGATTTCCCTTTAAACTACCCTTAATAGCTATTGAACCATCATCCCTCTTAATGACATCCACACCCTTATCACTAAACACACAATTGTATCTCCCTTCACATAATTGAGCAACGGACAACAAATTGTAGCTTAGTGATTCTACAAGTAAAACATTGTTTATATGGAAATCATTGGTAATTAGAATCTTACCTAAACCTACCACTTCACCTTTTCCATTATCGCCAAAAATGATACTCTCACTATTCGATCCATTTGCTTCCAAGTGTGCGAATATTGCCCTTTCTCCGGTCATATGATGTGTACATCCGCTATCCAAGATCCAACTTGATCCACCGGAGATATAGGCCTACAAAATAAAATTTAGATTTTGCTCTTTGGTACCCAAACTTGTTTAGGTCTACGCACGTTAGCGACGAGTGATTTTGGGACCCAAATAGATCGCATATAAGAGGCATTTTTGGGCTTACCCCCAATGTGACAAGCAACTACTCTACCAAGGCTAGTCCTTTTAAGCATATAAGAAGCAAAGAAAGTGGATTGAGCCTTATACTTAGAGTTTGCTTCACCCTTAACGAAGTGGATGGGCTTGTTCAAGCGAGCAACCACAAAGTGGTTTCCTTTGCCCTTGGGGGGGACATACCCAAGCCCATACTTCATGGGGTTACCTTGGCGCTTACTGAGGAACTCCTCTAATCCCTTGCTAGCCTTATAGGACTTTTGAAGTCCATCTTCAAGCATTCCCTTGAGCTTCTCATTTTCATGAGCTAATACTTGCAAAGTCTCTAGTGGCACAAGCATCAATATTAACGTTGTAACATCTAGCACATCCATTGCTAGTAGAAGGTAGTGAAGAATTGGAGTCAATAGTTGAGGTGATAAGAGGGTTATTCTTGAGATCAACGAGCTTCAACTCAAGAGCCTTGCAAGCATCCTTTGCCTTAGCAAGTTCCTCTTTAAGTGAAGCATTGGTGATCTCAAGACTAGTCATTTCGGATTTGGTCAATTTCGAGTTCTTGACCAATTCCTCATTTTTCTTTCTTTCAAAAGATAAGCTCTTCTCTAGCTCACGATTTTTCTCCTTTTCAAGGATAAGCAACTCCTCTTGAGCCTCGAGAGTAGCTTCCTTTTGTTCTACGACTTCCTCCAATTTTTCAATATCTTTTAAAAACAAATTTAATTTATGAATATCAAAGTTTTTCATAGACTTAAGCACGGTATCAACGTCATCATCATCACTATCACTATCGTGCTCATCTAGACAATCATTAACAATAGATGGAGTGGAGACTATCGATGATACCTTGTGCCTCTTTGCCATAAGGCACATTGGAGCGTCTTCATCATCATCGCTTAAGTTGTCGAAGAGGCCCTTCGACGTTGTTGAGGTAGAAGGCACGGCGATGGCGACGGAGGCAATTCCTCCTTCTTCGTCGGACTCGGAGCTTGAGTCGGAGTCGGAGTTTGAGTCCCACTCTTCTCCAATATGAGCTTGCCCCTTGTGCTTGTAATGCTTGAACTTCTTGCTCTTCTCTTTGTCTTTGCCCCGGTATTTATCTTTCTTATGAGGCTTCTCATTTTTGCTCTCCTTGTGCGGACACTCGGCAATGAAGTGGCCGGTTTCACCGCATTGATAGCATCTTCTTGTGGAGTGTCTGCCCTTTGATTTTCTTCCAAAGCTCCTTGATTGACCTCCTAGTCTGAAGTTCTTTTTCTTGAAGAATTTGTTGAACCTTCTCACGAATAGAGCCATGTCCTCATTTGTCAACGGACCACAAGACTCTTCATCCTCACTTGTGCTCTCTTTTGCTTGACGCACAACCTTGACGGCCTTCAAGGCAATGCCCTTCAACTTTCCAGACTTAAGCTCTTCCACAACCTCCGCCTCCTTGATCATCATCTCATCCATCATTAACCGACCAATAACATCATGAGGCGTCAAAATATCAAAGTTTGGCCAGTCACGGATGAGTTGAACTAAGTTGCGGTTGGTGGGGGTGATCACACGAAGGATAATCTTGACGACGGCTTTGTCGATAAGATCGGTGCACCCAAGACCCTTAGCTTGATTCACAAGCACCATCAAGCGGTCAAACATTTTTGTGTATGTTTCTCCTTCATCCATGGTGAAACGACTTAGCTCACCAATAATGAGCTCAATCTTTCATTCACGGACACTTGAAACTCCTTCATGAGTAACCATGAGTCTATCCCAAATAGCTTTGGCTTCTTTAAGTCCATCGACTCGGTTGAACTCGGAATCACTCAAACCGTTAAACAAGGCATTGATGGCCAAGTCATTGAAGTGTTGAGCTTTGTCTTCTTCGGGAGTGAGATTGTTTGGGTCAACGGGCTTGAAACCTGTTTCTACAATCTTCCAAATACAAGGGTGAAGTGATCTCAAGTGCATCTTCATCTTATGTTTCCATGAGGCATAGTGAGTGCCATCGAAGTGAGGCGCTCTACCGGACGGAACGGAAACATACGATGAAGAGCTTGAGACGCTAATGGACGGATATTGATAAGAAATCTCAACCCCTTTGCCGGAACCCGTGCCCTTGTCTTGGTCACGGCTTCTGTCATTCTTTTCTATTAGCGATATCTTGATTCTCCAAGCGGTTAAGCCAAACTACGGAGATTTGGCTCTGATACCAATTGAAAGATCGATAAAGTCGCCTAGAGGGGGTGAATAGGCGTTTATAAAATTAAATTCTAATTTGCAGCGGAAAGATCGGACTGTCCGACTTTTGGTATCGGACTATCCGATATGTATCGGACTATCCGATACCTGCAATCGGATTATCCGATCAGAGCGAGAATAGACAGATCTGTCATAGGTTAAGGCAGATCTAGGGTAGGCAACAAATGAGTTGAAGGCAAGTTACTAGTAAGCAAGATACAACAGTTACTTCAAGATAAATTTAATCAAGGCAACAAGAAAAGACCAAACCAAAGATTCGATGCACGGTTGTTTTTTCCCGAAGTTCGGATCCTTTAGGGGATCCTACGTCTCCGTTGAGGTAGCTCGGTCACACTTGAGCCAGGGTCTCTCTCAACCCTTTTCCTCCCGGTGTTGCACAAAGCACTCACCGGTTTCACTTCTTGATCCCTTTCCTTGCGGAGGCGGAATCACACATTCACAAACTTCCGAGGCGCACCACACGACGTCTTGGTGGCTCCCGGCGACTCCTAGCCGTCTAGGACACCTCAATCTCCAAGAGTAACAACTGGAGTGTAGATCCGCTCTTGAAAATCGCTCTAGTGCTCAAACGAACTTTCACGGTTTGAAATCAAAGCACTAGAAATCAACTTGCTTCAACTCTCAACAAATATCTCAAAGAGCAACTCAAGAGAGAGTAAGAGAAAGACTTAGAAGCAATAAATGTTCAGCACAAGGTCTGTCTTCATAAATGAGGGAGTGGGTGGAGTATTTATAGCCAAGACACAAAAACTAGCCGTTCTGCACTGTGTCAGGTCCACATCGGACTATCCGATACAGGTCATCGGACTATCCGATATGTGTAAAATTCCAGATCTACTCCACCTCAAAAATTCAAATTCTTTTGAACGAAACACAGATCGAAATATCCGATAACACACATCGGACATTCCGATGATTCCAGAGAGTTTTCAAAAGCACTCAGTTATTTTGAAAATCTTCTAAGTGTATCTCGGACTGTCCGATATATGGCATCAGACAATCCGATAATTCCAGAGAGTTTCCATTGAGGAAGAAATTTTCAAAAACTTTCTAAGTCCATATCAGAATGTTCGATATAAACCATCGGACAATCCGATAATTCCCGAGAGTTCCATTTTCAAATCCTTAGAAAAAGTTTCAATCCTCATCGGACAATCCGATGTCAACTATCGGACAATCCGATAATTTCCGAGAGGACCAAGACTAAAAACCACACTCACAATGGAATATCCGATAACATCGGACTGTCCGATTCCAAGATCGGACTATCCGATAATATCAGCAAAAATACAACTGAATATGAGTGTTGTGCTTGATGTTTTCCAAAACTGATTTTGTAAATGTAGTTCATCTGAGTATAGAGACCATTTCTAAGACACCTACATCCCATCCCTCTTCATAGTATGGCGATTCTATCGACTCAATTAAATGAAAAATCTACGCTAAGTCGACGCCGTTCTTCTTTTCTCTTTTGAGGGTCATCATTGTCCGTAGACGCGTTTCTTTTGGGACTATTACCTGCTCATAAACTCATTTAAGACATTAGTCCCTTAAGCGTTTGTCATTAATCATCCAAAACCCAATTAGGGGCCTAGATGCACTTTCAATCTCCCCCTTTTTGGTGATTGATGACAACACAACAATAATGAGTGAATAAAGATTTTGTGAATGAACAAGATATGTTGAGCTCCCCCTAAATGTGTGCATTAGAGATTTGAGTGAGAATCAAATGCACTATTTAGTGGTGAGATTCGAGAGGAGCTCCCCCTATATCTTGGCATTCGGGTAAGTTGCAACAAAATGATGAGGCTTTAAATAATATTATGAATGCAACGAAGAGTATTAGAGCCATCGTAAAATATGACACAATATATCAGGGCTAAAGTATACAAAGTATCAGAGCAAAAGTTAAAGTTACCAACTAACATCATATAGCAACAGTTTACGAAAAGCAAATCCAAAAAACATCCACCAACACATCCAACAGTTTTTAAGGCAATAGTGTTCACAGATCATGACTACTCAGGAATAGACATTTCTCTCCCCCTTTGGCATCAAGGCACCAAAAAGGTAGAGAAGAACAGCGGGGAGACAACTAATCTTCATCATTGCTACCGGACTCATCGCCTGAACTCGCGGTGTATTCTTTGGATGCGGAAGGATCTGCACCAGCCGGAGAGTCGAAAGAATCCTCAGAGGAGTCGTTGCTGGAGCAAGGTAGGCTAAGATGCTTCTGAATAGCCTTGAGCCTCTTCGCATTCTTCTTAGCCATTTTAACAAGAAATTTAAGAACTCTGTCAGTAGAAGAGGATGACTGCGAAGGACCAGATGGAATAGCTGAACCAGAAGGAGCAGAAGCAGGAGGAGCTAAACGAGGTGGGTCACGAGGGACCACTTGCTTGATAGGTCTGATCTACAGCACGAGATGCTTCACATCACATTCAAACTTCAGTTTGGTAACACCCTCAATGACCCTCATGATGTAGGGTGCGAAACCACAGCTATGCTTGGGGTCAAGGGAGTTGGCATGAATCTCATTCCAAACATAGAGAGCTACCATGAAGGGTCTTCCACCCGGTAGCATCCGGCTCAGAATATCACGAGTGTAGGATAATATGTGAGAGGCATCACCTTCCTTTGGAGCAATGGTCTTCCTGAGAAGTCTGTTGGCAGCAGCGAGCATCGGCTTCAGAAACTTGGTATGCCTAGGCTCGAAAGCAGAATCCTCAATGTACAGAGAATTGAGATTATCAGCAACCAAAGATCGAGTGTTATGAAGATCATCTTTGTCAAGGCTTTCTTCAGCTCTAAATCCCAGAATCTGTCCAAATCTGCCGACAGACATTCTGTATCGAACACCTTCTGTCATCCAAGTCATGTACTCATTCTCGACAAACAGAGTGGCATAGAACTGGGCAATTACCTCAGTGTTCCAATCAGTGTTCCAATCCTGCTTCATGCCCATTATGCGTTTAATGCCAAGTCTTTCACAAGTTTCGATGACATCATTGAAAACAGGATCATCACAGGCCTCCATGTACTCCCAGTCTACCCATTGCATATTGACAGTAGGACTCTTCCGAGGAAGAATGACAGTCTCGTAGAAATCTTGTTGGAAGAAAGTCCAGAAGCGATTATTTGAGGAGAATTTGGCCTGACTCCATGGATTGACTGCTCTACCTTTGGTGACTAACCCAGACTTGCCTTTGTAGCTCACGACTTGCCGCTGAAGATCGGGTCGTCTAGAAGGCTTGAACATAATAGGGAAGGGAAGATAGTCATCATCTGCAGCTGGTCCTTTGCCCTTGTCTGACTGAGATGGGGCACTGGTAGCAGACCCTTTGCCCTTGCCAGACAGAGGAGGAGCACGAGTAGGAGGAGCATCACCTTGACGGGTAGGCTCAGAGATTGTAATGCCCTTTTGCTTTGGGCCTTTGTAGACAACATGCTTCTTTGATTTGCCACCAGCAGGATTTGGAGCTGTAACAGTCTCCACTTCAGGCGCATCCTCCTCAAACACCGCCACTGAAGTGTCTGAAGGTTTGCCTCGACCTGACACAGCCTTCATCCTTTTGTCGGTGGGGGTCTTCCTTTTGAATTGCCCCTGGTCATCGGTGTGGAGCATCCTCTTCAACTTCTCACCCTTATCGTCGCCAGCAGCCATGACAGAGATCTAGAAGAAATGATACAGGAAATTGAGACAATGACCGATGGAAAGGAAGGAAATTGAGACAAAAATAAAGTAGGGAACCGATCATCGAACGATATACCTTTTGGATGACCGGTTTACCTTCTTTGTCGAGGTCTAGATGCCTGTTAGCTTGCATTGGCGTCTTGATTGGCTTGGCGTTCTCCATACCAAACTTCTTGAGCATGTCCTTGATGTACTTGGTTTGGCATATGAAGGTTCCTTCCTTGAGTTGTTTGACTTGAAAACCGAGGAAGAACTTCAACTCGCCCATCACGGACATCTCGAACCTTTTGGTCATGATCCTACTAAATTCCTTACACAAATGTTCATTAGTAGATCCGAATATAATGTCATCAACATATATTTGACAAACAAATAGATCATTATCAATATGTTTAGTAAAGAGAGTGGGGTCGGCCTTTCCGACTACAAAACCTTGATCGAGAAGGAAATCTCGAAGACATTCAAACCACGCCCTTGGCGCTTGTTTGAGTCCATAGAGAGCCTTGTGTAGAAAGTAGACGTGTTCAGGATGATTTAGGTCTTCGAAGCCGGGTGGTTGCTCAACATAGACCATCTTGGAGAGTGGTCCATTTAAAAAAGCGCTCTTTACATCCATTTGATACAACTTAAAATCATGGTGAGTAGCAAAGGCAAGTAATATTCTAATCGATTCAAGCCTTGCTACTGGAGCGTATGTTTCATCGAAATCCAAACCTTCGATTTGCGTGAAGCCTTGAGAGACCAACCGGGCTTTGTTTCTCGTCACAACTCCATTCTCATCTTGCTTGTTCCGAAATACCCACTTGGTTCCAATCTACTAAATAAAGATTTTGAAACCTGAAACCTTTGAAAATAAGCTTTTCATTTTTATCAAATACTGTTACCCCATCAGAGGATAAGTTACAATGAAATCCGAGATCACATAATTGAGCCACTGATAACAAATTAAAGTTTAAAGACTCAACAAGAAGTACATTGTCAATAGAGTGATCATTTGAAATAGCAATCTTACCAAGCCCTTTTACCTTTCTTTTGCTGTTATCACCAAAAGTGATTTTGTGACTTGGATCACTTTCTCCTTCAATTGTGGTGAACATTTTTGAGGTCTGGTCATATCTTTGGGTGCATCCACCGTCAATCACCCAATCTGGCCTCCACTCTTGTAATTCACCTGTGGAATCATTTCTTGATTTTAGGTACCCAAATACTTTTGGGTCATTTAATATTAGTCTCAATAATCTTAGACCTAAAAGGGTTTAACAGCATAGACATGGGTACCCATACAGCCTTAAGTTTCTTATCCAGATTAGAAGGACCAACATATTTAACATTCATTTTGCCCCTAAAATTCTTAAACAGCATGTAATGGGCATCTACCATACAACTCCTATTAACCTTAGAATGAGGAGCATTTGCAAGACAGCAATTTCTAGATTCATGATTTGATTTATGACAGTAATAACATTGAGTGCCTTTTTTTGACAAAAACCTGTTTGGTTTTGCTTCATCCATTCTTCTTGAGCAGGTTGTTAGGTTTATACCCTAAGCCCTTTTTGCCCAAGTTGGGTCTATGTTCAACCAGAATTTTGTCAAGAGTAGCACTACCCAAAAAGCATTTTTCTAAACCTTTGTCAAATCTAGCTATCTTGATCTTTAACTCTTCATTTTCAGTCTTAAGTTCTTTAGCACAGGAAGCATACTTGCAACTTTCATCACAAAGACTAGAAGAACTAGAGATTATGGTTTCATTTGTAAACAAGTTACATGAAATAGATGCATCACAAGCAGAGACATGTTCAGACTTGTTTACGAGCATTTCATTTTCAATTTCTAACTTATAATATTTATTCTATAAATCTTTATGATCTTTAACGAGCAAAGCATGGCTTGAGATCAAATCATCATAATTTTTCACAATCTTTGTATGTTCATGAGTAAGCTCGTCATGTTTTTCTTTTAATAGATCTTGGTCATTGATCAAGCTGGCAATAGTCTTTTTGAGAGTTCTAGTTGAAGATGTTTTACCATGCAAAGCATTGTTTAATTCTTCAACTATCTCAACTAACTCATCATATGTAGGAGAATCACTAACCTTTTCCTCATCTGTTCTGGCCATCAGACATAGAGGAAATGAGGGTGGTGGAGGAGTTGACTCATCCAGGGCAAGCCCAGCTAGCCCTTTTGACCTTGAGTTTTCATCATCCGAAGATGATTCTTCACTTGAACTTTCCTCATCAGTGATCCATTCTCCTATGTGAGCTTCTCCTTTTCCTTTCTTTGAAAATTTCTTGGAGTAGCTTTTCTTATAATATTTCTTCTTTGATTTGTCGTGAGTCTTTTCATTGTCATCATCATCTTTAGCCTTGTACTTGTTCTTCTTCTTGCTTTTGTTAGGACACCGAGCAGCTATGTGTCCTTTTTCATTGCATTCAAAACAAATAACATTAGTAAAAGGATTTTTCTTTGAGTAAGAGTTTAACCTTCCTTTGTCCTTGAAGTTTACTCTTCTCATAATCTTATTTGCTCTTCTCATTAGTAAAGCTAATTGCTTCACATCTTCATCACCAGCATCACTTGACTCATCATCACTCTCATCTGATGAGTCTTGCACGCCCTCCTTGGCTTTAAGAGCAATGGACTTCTTCTTTGGTGCATCTTCTTCAGCCAAGGTAAGCTCATGAGCTGAAATCTTTCCAAGTAGCTCAGTGGGAGTGAGCCTCTTGAGATCACCACTGTTTGACAAGTAGGTGATCAAGATGTGATAAGTTCGAGGAAGAACTCTTATCATCTTCCTGCAAACTTCAACATCGGAAATTTTAGTTCCTAGGCCTTTGAGCTCATTGACAATAGGATTAAGCCTAGTGAACATATCATTTGCATTCTCTTGAGGAAGCATTTTAAATTGATCAAATTTTTCTCTAATAACATAATATTTTTCTTCTTTAACATCAGAGGTTCCTTCATGAATTTCTTGAAGGGTAGTCCATATATCATATGCAGATGTTAAATTACTGACTCTATCAAAAACTTCCAAGCTAAGGCAAGAGAAAATAGCATTTCTAGCTTGAGCATCATACTGCATATTCTGAATCTCACCAGGGGTGGGTTCACCATATACAGTTTGCCCTTCGGGCATAATGCGTGGAGGCAGGGGCTTCTCTGTAACCCTCCAGACATCATACCCTACAGCTTCTAAATAACATCTCATTCTAATCTTCCAATAAGCATAATTAGTACCATCAAACACAAGTACTCGACCTATACTAACAGTAGCAGAACTATTCCCCTCAGCCATATACCAAAGTTAGTTAAGCTAAATAAGGTAAAACCTACTCTGATACCACTTGTAGGAACGAGTTGACCTAGAGGGGGGGTGAATAGGCAACTCTTCAATTTTAAATTAGTAATTACAATTAACTATTCTAACAAATAGACAATTTGATAATGTAACAACAGATAGTAGTAACTGAAGAGGTGAGTCAGAGTAACAGCAACAGCAACACAACAGAAGATAAAACTGAATGAGACAAGTAATTTATCCCATGGTTCAGAGCTTCACTCCTACTCCACGTTGAAGCACTTCTCACGAAGTATAGCTTCACCACAGCTAGTCGCAGTAGCCACGGTATCCACTCGGGTAGCTCTTTCACAACCCCTGTGAGGTGAGCTACAAACCCTTCACAACAAAAAGTGGCCTTCCACAATCTTCTTTGGACAGTTCGCACTTTTCACCTCCGCCAAGCTGTCTAGGATCACTGAGATCCAAGAGTAATAAACTTTGCACAAGCTCTGTCTCTTAGTTGACTCGCTAAGAACTCACTGCTAGAAACAAACTTGGAGCTAACACACTTCGAAAGAATGAGAATTTTGTGTTTGCAGATGAAGCACAGACTCCTTTAGTGAATGAGAGCTCTTTGAATGCTAAAATGACAAGGAGTTGATAAAGTTCTATGGTAGATGGCTCAGGTAATGCTTATATAGGTGTTCTGATGAAAAATAGCCGTTGTACCTCCCACAGTGACCGTTGCACGTGTCAGAGTGTCAAATTTCAGCTAAAGACACGTTTACAGCGGACAAAAATCTTAAGTTAGCGATACTGATCATGTGTGTGACGGACAAAAGTCAGACATTTATGACAGACAGAAAATTTAGTCCGTCATACGAGTGAAGCGCAGCAGGTTTGGTCTGTCAGAGCAAAAGGAGGACCACATGTATGGCGGACCAAAACATTTTGTCCGTCATAGATGGGTCGCAATGCAAGTTAGAGCTAATGATCAGTTTTAATACAAAAAGGAGTTTAAATCAAAGGATTAGATATTTGATACAGACTAAACCTTGAATTGGACACATTAGGTCTTTTATAAGAACAACTCACATAAATGAAGTATATCTTTGATCATGGATTAAAAAACTGAACGTCAAAGATTTGTCTGACAGATAGATTTGATATTTTGAATGTATGCTGGACAAACTTTAGGTTTGGAAGTGCACGTGTATGCCGGACAAAAAATTTAGTCCATCATAGATGGGCAGCTGAGACACTTTGATCATATGAACATAAGTGTATGGCGGACCAAAAATTTAGTCCGTCATAGATGGGTAAGCTAGGTTCACTAATTCTTTGAAGAGGTTTTCACTACGGACTAGAGCAAATTTGAACATGAGTTTTGATCCGATGAAAACAAATAGAATTTAATAAAGAAAATGGGCTAAAGATTATATAGATGTTGGACATGATTGACCTTGTTTGTGATAAGAACTTTGGCTAGATTGTGACAGACTTGGAAATGACCAATTGAGCATTGGTCCGTCACCAACCTTGGATACAAAGTGGGACATTGGATTTTGATTCAAAGATCAGAAAGACTAAGATCTTTTAACTCCAAGTATTCTAGTTATGTTTTAGCCTTATGAACCAAACCACCAACTTGTGCAAAGTCCCTCTTTATAGTACAGCCAAAAAGAAAAACAATCCTAGCTATTTGACTTGAATCAACTCCCAAGTCATAAACTAGTAGTCAAATACCTTAATCTGGTTTGTCCAACTTGTTTCATCCATGATTTCCTCACATGCTTCTTGTAATTAGAAGACTTATTAACTCAGTCATCATCACCAAAACCAATTATCATAACAAGATTAAAATTGAGGGGCCTAGATGCTATCAATGCCATGCCCGCACTGCGATGGTACGCGTTGCTAGAAGTACGGGTTCATCACTAAAGATGTGTGGGGATGATTTGTTGAGTTGAATACAATATAAGAGTTTGTGCGTCAAAGTGTGGCGCACAAGACCATCCAGTCAAGAAACACCCACCCACACAGACTCGGCTCAACTGGGTACACGGGCAAGGTTGCGTAATGGACGAGGGAGAACGACGAGGTAGTCCAGAAGGAGGTCGTGCCACTGTTTGCCTCGATCGTGGACTCGCATGCCCGAAACTGGGTAAGAGCGAGGTCAAGTCCTACGTCTTTGGGCGGTGTGTCCTTTACCAACCTCGCTGAGGAGGAAGTGTAATAATGCCTAATATTGTTGAGCACAGAATCTTCCCAGGATCTTTCACTTCAGGTGGAGAGAAAGATATACTCTCCACAGCCTTGGGAAACAAGAAGCACTCGGGTCATACCTGAGTTCAAGGTATTTTCATTCCTTCGAAAATAAGATTCCCACATGACTCTGACATGTACCAGAGTAGGAAGAGAGGCAAAGCCGAGTATGAGGAACAGCTAGTAGCCCTGATTGAGGAAAGGGTTGAGGAAAGGTTAGAGCGTAGTTCGATAGTCAGCTACAAAGCTTTGAGGAAAGGATAGAGCAAATGCAAGCCCAAGAACCACAGGCACAATTCAACCTAGCCAACCGTCGGAGCAGCTGCGCGTCCGCCCCTAAGATGGACGTGGACAAAGCCGGATTTCCTCTGAATGAAACCGGGGTAATATACAATGTCTGCAATGCTCCTTAGATATACTTGTTTGATGTATTATCTAATTAATTATGTACCCTTACGTAGGTGGCCACGCCGTGCAATCTCCAAGTGAGGCTTGCCAACGGCTCTGTTCCCCTTCAGGCTACTTGGGGCGCGCGTATCCATCCGGTTCAGGGGCGTTAGTGCATGGTCGTACGTTACAACCGGGCTATGCGAAGGTCGAGGTCGACGGCGTACATGAAATTTGCAAGGCCGTCACACTAGAGATACCCTCAAACGATGAGATTGTCACACTAGGAGATGCCATCGACACATTAAACTAGTGGCCCAAGAAGGACATCTCTTTCGATGACCGCCTAGGAGCTCCGAAGCAACAAGCACTACCGGAGCCACGTGATGTAACGGAGCTACCAGCACTACTAGAGACATGTGTTGCACCGAAGGAGCCCACCAAATCGGCTACTGTGTCTGTCAGGCACAGGTTGATACTGCAGTTTGGGCCAAGTCATCTCCTGTGAATACGATATTTGGTAGACGGAAAGGCGGCAACAAGGGCAAATCAAAAGGGACAACAACGTCTGCCCATGACTTTTCGATTGTCCCGTTGGCACGGCAATTCGAGCTGGGATAGTCGTTCGTACCGAAAGAGTGCCAGGAGATGCTCATATTAGCTTGTGTTAGATTATCTCGGTCAACTTCAAGGAGGCGCGTTTGTTACACCAGTTTTTGAATGGCTATTTCATGGTTGGCTTCAACGACCTGTTCGACCTGTACAACCTCAATGTCCTCAACGCATCACTCATGAGATGCTGGATATTGTAAGTGTCCGTAATCACAATTTACATTCGTGTCATACTGATAAAAGTTCGATATACATGATCCTTGATTTTGTATATGTAGATACATGATCATGGAAGCAGAAGCAAGAAAACAACCGGTGGGTTTCCTCGACCCACATATGGTGTCTAAGCAAACCATGAATGAAAATTTAGAAGTCGTCCACGAGTACATGGAGAAAGTATTGATGGCTCAATGGAACAAAAAAATACATAATTTTACCCCGCAACCCAGGGTAAGTGCTTCATCCAGTTGCTATACTTATTGCTTTGTACTATATAACGCAGCTTAAAGTTAGGTTCTATGACCATGGCGACATGGTTGTGTAGGTTTCACTGGGTTCTACTCGTAATTATACTAAGACAGAACTGGCTAATTTACCTTCATTCTAAAAAGGGTGATACCCACGACTTAAAGCCTATCAGAGATTTACTCGACACATCGTTCGGCGTCTACAAAATTCGTGGAGGCCCGCACAGGAAGAACCCAGCGACGCTGAAGCATATTTACAATTTTCTGGTATCCGCTAGTACGCAATAATTCTTCACACTCTATAATAATACCTTCGAAACTAATTAGCCTATTATATTTTGGCAGTACCACCAGCAACCAAAAGGCACTAACCAATGTGGATTCTACGTTTGCCCCAACATGTAACTCCTCATTGGCTCAAAGACGATTAATGTTATAGAGATTTGTCAATCTTGCAACAATTGTTTCCACTTATTAATTTATATGCATGAAAGTCTTTACTCTTCCCATCACAGGCTTGGCAATATACTGAATCTGCGTTAGAATAGGCTGACCTGCTAGGTATTTGAGGACAAATCTGTGCCTTCTTGATGCATGAGGTCATTAATCCAAAAGGCGAACACCACTCAAGCCTAGTCTGAAGAGTTGTGAATTTGTTAGATACGGTTTGTATTAATTTGTGAACCTTGTGTTGTGAATTTGTGAGTTGTAGTTGTCAATTCAATTGGTTTTTATATATGTAAGTTGATTTCTTAAATTGATGCGCTTTACATTGTAATGTGCGATCAGAGTTGATTTGAAAAATCAATGCGTTGTATATTGATATGTGATCGGAGCTCATTTCTGAAATATATGTCATAATAATGCTGGTGATACTTTGCATTTTGTCTTTTGCTTCAGAGGGCATGACTAGTATTTCCTGAGGCTAACTAATAAATTAAAATTTTGAAAAAAAATGGAAAATCAACATCACCGACGATTCCATCTGTGATGAGGCACTCATCCCAGATTGTTACAAACTAGAACTATCTGGGATTAGTGCCTCATCACGGACGGTTCTAATCACTCATCCCAGATAGCAGGCCATCTGTGATGCAAAACCGTCTGTGATGACCAATTGTCATCACTAACACTTCGGTTTGGACGGTTCATAAAACCGTCTGTGATGTGTTTTGTGAACCGTCTGTGATGTGAGTATGTGCAGTTATTGACCAAAGATTCTAGCTACTAAATGGGGGGAATTAACAATGGGTTAACTAAACAAATGCTCTAGATGCGCACGTACGCGCCTGCAATTTTTGCATGGCATTGTTTATGCACCAACAGTATGCTCTGTACGCGCATGTGCACGTCGTATCAAGGTCAACCGGCGAGTTGTTCACTACTACAGACTGCTTCATCCGCGACGCCCCATCACTATCGGTTAGGCGCAAGCCGGCAGTGATAATATTATCACTGCCGGTTCGAATTTCAACCGGCAGTGATAATATTATCACTGCCGGTTCTAATTTCAACCGGCAGTGATAAGAATAGTAAAATTTTCCAGCACGAATGGAGGCAATATCATTGCCGGATTTAGAGAGAACCGGCAGTGATAAGAAGATATCACTGCCGGTTTATATAAAAAACCGGTAGTGACCTATCATTGCCGGTTTTTGTTTTTAACCGGCAGTGATAAGACTATTTTCCCTGCCAGTTTTACTCCAGAACCGGTAGTGATATTACTCAAAATTAGTTAAGATACGGAACATATCAAAGCATAATTAGATAAAAAACAGAACATATTAAACATTTGTTATTTATCTCTTGCAGAACATTTGTAGTCCATAATTACATATAGTCATAATTTTATATACAAAACATATTAAACCCTATATCGAAAACTCGTCATCGTCGTCCTCCTCCTCCTCGTCGCCGGAGCTACCGCCGGATGACCGATCGGAGTTGCAGCGGTGCTCCTCCTCCTCTGAATCCGATTCGGTGGCGGAGTTGGTCTTGCCCCAACGCCAAGGAGCTCTGCCAGCAGCTGCCGCCGTCGTGTCGCCTCCTCCTCCTCTTCCTCCTCTTTTTCCTCCTCCTGTACCTCCTCTTCCTCCTCCTCCTCCGCCTCCTCCTCCTCCTTCTTCTCCTCCTTCTTCTCTGGCGGCGGATCACTATTTTGCCCAGTACGTGCTCGCTTCTTGGGGGATGCCATTCTTGCAGCAATGGTGGATTGTGAGGAGCGCCACAGATTGAGGAGTTGCGCATTATATAGAGGAGGAATGGGAAGCCCAACAGTTGCGACAATGGGGAAGCGCAATGGTTGGCAGAGGAATGGGGAAAAGCGACGGTCGTTGGCGGCGGGAGATGGAAGGTTCATATTATCGCTGCCGGTTATTAAATTCAACCGGCAGTGATAATATTATCACTGTTGGTTTTAAGTTCAACCGACAGTGATAGGAACAGTATATGTATAACTGGCACTGCTAAATCATTTGGGCGGGAAACGACTCAACATCACTGCCGGTTTTAGATAGAGAACCGGCAGTGAAAGTATTAGTGTCGATTCAATAGTGTAGCCGGCAGTGATAAAGTGAATTGCGCGGGAAAAGGCAGCATATCACTGCTGGTTTTTGAGATAGAACCGGTAGTGATATATTACTGCCGGTTCAAGAGAATAAACCGGCAGTGATAATATGGCACTATATATACCCTGGCTCCCTTCCCCAAGATGTCCAGAACAGAGAGGAGCTCTGTTCTTGCTCGATTGGGGTGGAGAGGGGGCGAATTTTTGCTCTCAAATTTGGTGTAATTTGTCGTTTCTAACTTCTAATCTAAGGTTCGTATACTGCTTAGTTGGATATTACGTTCTATATTGTTGTAGGTTGTGATCAGAATTATTGATTGCCTAGTCAACACAATTAGATTTGTAATATGGAGTTTAGATTTGAAATTACCAACTTTTATATTTAGAAACCGTCTGAAATGAGCACTGTATCCATCACAGACGGTTATATTTAGAAACCGTCTGTGATATTTCTTGCATCACAGACGGCTGTAATATAAAACCGTCTGTGATATATACACTGAAGGTTTGAGTACATAACCGTCTGTGATGTTCCATATCATAGACGGTTTTCAAGAACCGTCTGTGATCGTTCATCTGATATAAGCCCCGCTGTAGTAGTGATAACAAATTAAATGTATAAAACAATTTGTGAGCACTTATTGATTTACTGAGATTTTATTTGTTGTAAATATTTGTAGATGGATCGAAGATGGATGTATGAAGCGGACCATCGTGATAGAGAGTACTTTAACGGTGTGACTAGTTTTACGAAGGCTTGCTTGGCGTACAAGTCAAATAAGCTGAAGGACTATATTTGTTGCCCGTGCATCGATTGCAAGAATGAGAAGCAATTTTCGAACCTTGAGGCGATCCGTGCACACATGCTTCGAAGGGGTTTCAAGCCTGCCTATACCTGTTGGACCGAGCATGGTGAAGATGAGATTGTGCGTGAAGGGCATCTGATTGATGATGATGAAGACAACGACTCAACTGCGGTGGA
This sequence comes from Guadua angustifolia, assembly GCA_036346375.1. NCBI lineage: Eukaryota > Viridiplantae > Streptophyta > Magnoliopsida > Poales > Poaceae > Guadua > Guadua angustifolia. The sequence continues at coordinate 28,764,714 of CM070522.1, read as the reverse complement.
AAATACGTTCGTTGACACCCATGAAGAGACATTCATCGATAACCATGAAGATGATCTAGAACAGATGTTGCATGATGGGGAGGAGGACCTCACGAGTGAAAGGGATTTTCAGAAGTTTCAGCGTATGGTTGAGGATTCTACAACACCCTTGTACCCAGGCTGCAAAGAGGAGTTCAAAAAGCTGCATGTTGTGCTTACGCTGCTGCAATTGAAGGCAAGCAATGGTTGGTCCAACAAGAGTTTCATAGAGCTGTTAGGTTTCTTTAGAGATGTCCTTCCAGAGGGTAACGTGTTGCCAGCAACCACGTACTAGGCCAAGCAGGTTGTTTGCCCGTTGGGACTGGAAGTACAGAAAATACACGCATGTCCAAATGATTGCATATTGTATCGCAATGAGTTTGCAAATTTGGATGCATGTCCCGTTTGCAAGGCATCTCGGTATAAGCGCGGCGATGACGATAACGAGGGGCAGTGTAAGAAGAAAAGACCTCCAACCAAGGTGGTGTGGTATTTCCCTATAATCCCCCGTCTGAAGCGTCTATTTGCGAACAAAAGGCATGCTCAATTACTGCGATGGCACGCCGAGGAGCGTAAAAAGGATGGAATGCTTAGACACCCTGCTGACTCCGCGCAGTGGAGGAATATCGATGGAAAATACAAGAAACACTTTGCATATGATATGAGGAATATAAGGTTCGGACTCAGTACGGATGGGTTGAATCCTTTCGGCAACATGAGTAGTCGTCATAGCAATTGGCCAGTGACTTTATGTATGTACAACCTTCTTCCTTGGCTTTGCATGAAGCGGAAGTACATTATGATGCCGTTACTGATCCAAGGGCCGAGGCAACCTGGCAATGATATTGATGTGTTCCTCAAACCTTTGGTTGAAGATCTTACGGTATTGTGGAGCACGATTGTGCAGGTATGGGATGAGTACAAAGAGAACTTCATGCTACTGAGGCGTTGTTGTTCGTAACCATCAATGATTACCTGCTCTTGGCAATCTTTCGAGCCGGACTATAAAAGGATTCAATGGATCGTGCATTGCATGGGTGATCTGAGCCGGTGGCTGAAATCTTGTCGAAAAATGTGTTACATGCGGCATCGTGACGTTCTTCATAAGGACCACTCAGTCGCAACAACAAGAGAGCTTTTAACGGTACAAAGGAGAGCGCTTCAGCTCGAAACATCATAGCAACGGCAAAGAGATATTTGCGGTCGTAAGGATATTAAAATTATTCATGGAAAGGGCCGAAAGTACATCGGTTCGAGTTCGGTGATCTGACTCCTTTGTGGAAAAAGAGATCGATGTTATGGACCTACCTTATTGGCAAGCACTGGATGTTCGACATGCTATCGATGTCATGCATATAGAGTAGAACGTGTGTGACGACTTGCTTGGTATTTTACTAGACATACCGCAAAACAAAAGATACACTCAAGGCACGGATGGACTGAAAGATATGAAACTCGGGAAGGAGCTGCATCATAAAGACACGGGTCAAGGAAAAAGTACCTTCCCGACTTGCTACACTTTAAGCAAGATTGAGAAAATTAGCGTGTGTGAGTGCTTGCACGGAGTCAAAGTTCCATCCGGTTATTACGCCAACCTAAAGAGGCTAGTCTCAATGAAAGACTTGAAATTAGTTAGTATGAAGTCTCATGATTGCCACGTGATGATGACGAGATGCTTCTGTAGCAATTAGGGTGTTACGCAGAGAAAGTGCGAGACCCAATTATAAAGTTGTGTTCATTCTTCACGCGAATTCACGAGAAGGTCATCGACCGTTGAAGCTGGATAAGCTGCGACAAGGCGTGATCCACACACTATGCCGCTTGAGATGTGCTTCCCTCCATCCATCTTCGATATTATGGTCCATCTCATTGTTCATATTGTGAAAGAATACGTTTCTTGGCCTGTGTTTCTACATCGGATGTACCCTTCGAGAGGTTCACGGGGTTGTGAAGAAATATGTTAAATGTCGACATCGGTAGGAAGGGTGCGTTCGAAGGTTGGGGAACCGAGGAGGTCATCGAGTTCTGCATCGATTACATGGATCTCAAACCGATTGGTGTACCGTATCTTGCCATGAAGGAGGCTACAAGGAAAGGGACACTAGGTCAGAAATCGATCCGTACAAATGATCTTGCTTCATTCACGCAAGCACATTTTACAGTTCTGCACCAATCAGTTGTAGCGGCCCCGTATGTCGACATGCACAAGAACTTGCTACGAAGACAAAACCCATGTAAGTCGAGGTTTGGATCGTGAGAGAGCACGAGATAACTTTGGAGATTGGTTGCTTAGATACATGATGCATACATAAGCGAGTGCGCTCAATTGAGAACGCCGCTAAGGGACCATCATATACAATTTTGACATTTGAAGGATCGACATCAATGGGTATACATTTTATACGAGAGCACAAGATAACAAGAGCACCAACCAAAAGCGATTGGGGTCAGTATAGATGCCTCACGACAAAGAATGGCAATATCTTGGGGCGTACTCTGATTCATAGAAGAGATTTGGGAGCTTGACTATGGGCCTTTGAAGGTCCCCTCTTTCGGTGCCGATGGGTCGGGGCTACCTAGGGCGTGAACATCGACAAATGCGGTATCACTATCGTGGACTTCAAACACGTCGGATCTGAGAGAAAAACCATTCGTACTTGCTAATGCCGTTACACAAATTTTCTTTGTGAGGGATCCGGTGACAAGGGCGCCACGTGGTTCTTCAATCAAAAAGAAGGATTGTGGGAGTTGAGAATGTAGTCGACGAGGAAGACTATAACTAGTTTGATGAGCTTCCTCCTTTCGGTGAGAACATCAACCTAGGTCTCATGGAAGACACAGAGGAAGCTACATACATACGCCGCGATCATAACGAAGGCCGAATTGTAACTTAGTTGTGTAATTAAGGATATGCTTTATTTTGTATGAAGGTCAAGCTTCAATTTTTTATATAAACATTTTGTACGAAGGACATGCTTCAATTTGAAATTTATGGAGTATTGATTATTATAATCAATCAAAAATAGTAAATGTCCAATGGATGAAGATGAGATAGTAAGAGCAAGTTTTTATTGATTATTCCTAATTAACTGAAATTTTAAATAAAACAAAAAAGGAAAATTACCAATTTCATTTCCATACGACTTCCAAAGTTCATCCATAAAATTCCAATGTTTATATTTGGGGTTTTTTTACAAATAAATTAGCAATTTTTATGAAGCCCTAAATAGCTCTTATTTGGTTGGGCTAAAGAAATTCCAATGTTTGTATTTCGTTGGGCTAAAACAAGTGTGCCAATTTTCCTTGCCGCGGCAGTAAGTGTGCCAATTTTCCTTGCCGCGGCAGTAAGTCCTTGCCACTTCTGCCACAGCAGACAATGAACATCAGTGCCGGTTGACAAACGAGAAAAGACACTAATAAAACATATCAGTGCCACATCATAGTCTGCAACCGGTAGTAATAGTATATATCACGGGCACTACAACGGAACATCACGGGCACTACTATTACAACATCACTGCCGGTTCATAAATGACCGGCAGTAAAATTTACATATCACTGCCGGGTCATAAATGGCCGGCACTAAAAATACATTATCACTGCCGGTTCATTTAAATGAACCGGCAGTGATAATGTATTTTTAGTGCCGGCCGTTTGTGACACTGAAAATACATTATCACTGCTGGTTCAATTAAATGAACCCGCAGTGATAATGTATTTTTAGTGCCGGTCGTTTATGACCCGGCAGTGATATGTAAATATTATTGCCGGTCATTTATGAACCGGCAGTGATGTTGCACTATTACTGCCGGGTCTATAACAAGCCAGCAGAGATAATATATCACTGTCGGTTCACTTATTTGAACCGGCAGTAATAATCCTCCCTATATATACGTTTTCATTCCCGCACTTAGCCATTTCCCGCACTTAGCCATTTCGCAATTTGTTTGGAGTTCTTCTCTATGCCCTAGCCGCCGTCAACTCTCCCCACACCGGCCCTCCGTGCGGCGACGCCTCCCTGCTGGCCTTCCTCCTTGCGGGCGACCCTCCTTGGCCCTCCTGCTCGCTTCCTCCTGCGGCGACCCCGGCGCGCCGCCCTCCCTCTGGCGACCCCTCCACGCGCCGGCCTTCCCTGCGGTGCCTCCTCCCTCCGGCAACCCCTCCCCGCGCCGGTAAGCTCGTGGTGATTCTAGGGTTGTCGATGTTATTGCTCTGTGATGTTGCTACGGTTGGCCGATGCGTTGCTCTGTGATGATTCTAGGGTTGGCCGATGCATGGCTGCCAGGAAAGCATGCGATACACTGCGTGAAGCAGGGCACGAGGTGATGTGCTTGGTTGACAAGGAACTGATCGCTCTGCTTTCTTTTGGTGTAATAGACTACTAACATTCTAGTTGTGGATTTATAACCAATATTCATTTTTTGAAAATCATGTAAGTGTGGAATAAGAATGATTCATTATTTTTTATTGAGCAAATAAGTATATGTGAATTGTCAATTGTATATGTATCATGTGTAAGTATATGTGATCTGTATAAGTATATGTGAATTGTCAATTGTATATGTATCATGTGTAAGTATATGTGAAATTGTATATGTTCTTTGTTACCTGCTCCCTCGTCACTAAAGTAGGTTGCGTAGAATCGATCCATGCGATTAAGATTTTGAAATTTAGACTATTAATATATATATGCGTTACGAGATTATCTAGCATACGACAAAATGGTGATTCGCCTTATATATGCACAACATTGATATATATCACGAAGATTCATCTCATGATTTTGTTAATTTAAAATTCTAGAAAACTTGCCACACGTGGCCTCTCACAATGGACAAGTCTTGGGATGGCGCCGAGCCCATGGACCAAAGCCCAGAGCGAAGCCGACAGAGTTCCTCAACCCGAACAAGTCGAGGCAACAAATGTACATGAGGTAAGTCTTTACTAGGATTATTTCGTAGGATATGCTTCCCGATGAAATTAGAGCAGAGCCAAACGACTAATGAAACAATAAAAATGCAGAGTCAGACATCTAGTGCACCGAGCAGTGTCATGGGACGAAGTCCCGGCAAGATGCGCCAGTGAACGAAGGTGATAGTTGAGCTTAGTGCGATCGGAGAACCCGGCTATACCCGCGTCATTGCTTGGGCCATATCGGACAGCATGCGGGGTCCTGGCTAGAGAGAATGTGCCCATCATCTACAAATCATGGACACGACAGCGCGATTCTCCATCGTATGTTCCCGATGACATCAAGGAAACATTGTGACAGAGTTGGCACAAGTTTCAGCCTCAAGATCGGTTGGAGATTGCCGAAACATGCACTAAGCATTATGGGAAGCGCATGGAAGAACCGGAAGACAAAGCTGAATAAGAGTACGTCAAGAAGGATCAAGCCGGATTTTAATAGATTCCCGAGGTTCTGACAATTTTGGGATGAATTCAAGCAATATAAGAAATCGATGAAGCCGGGCTATCGGCCCGTGAGTAACAAAACAAATTCGGACAAGAACATTTACCCCTATGTGCTGTAACCTTTGGTGGCTCTGTGAAGAAAGTACCCAAGTGGGATGCACGGAAGAACGGCTAACACTTGGTGGAGTTATTATCGCGACGTCTCAGATGGCCCCAAGATCAAACACCGGCGCTGCGAGGGAGCTACTCTGTCGGATGATGGCGGCTTAAGCGAAGCTTAAAAAGACGAGGAAATCTCAAGGAAGATCGCATATGCCCACTCGGAAGCTATTCAGGGCTCCTTCCTGCCAAGAAGGGAGGACGACGAGCTAACACGCGTCTTGGGTAATAGGGAGCACCCGGGTCGCACCAGAGGGGTTGGCTTGGTGCCCTGGAAAGCAGCATTCTCAGAGGATGCCTATATGTACAAGCGACCAAAGAAATCCAGACAAGAACAGTTGGATGAACGTGTACGAGAAATAGAAGACCGGATGCACAGAAGGGAAGTCGAATTTGAAGAATAGATGAAAATGATGTGAGAAATGGTAACAAAGGTCCTTAGTGAATGTCAGTCACATGACGTAGGTCACCAGCACGAAAGTCCCACCGGGGTTCTCAAAAGCAGCCAAGCGTCCGCTAACCCTCCTCAAGAGGACTCAGCGTGTAGTTTTCCCATGGACAAAATCATAGAGCCGACACGCTGCATTCTGCACCTGCCCGTAGCGAACATTACCATCAAGGTGGCTGAAGGGATGGCTTGGCCATGCAACGAGGGGCAGATGTTGCATAACCGCCCAATTCCTCGGGGATACGCCAGAGTTGCAGTTGACAGCGTGGTTGATAGATACCGCAAAGTGGAGGTTGAGATCGCGGGCGAGGAGGGGCAAAGTCTTGGACAAAGTATGGGCACATTCATCGCGTGGCGCAAGCGCTATATAATGTTTGGCTGAGAAGATGACAACGATGATGATGTTAACAACGATGACGAGGCGGAGTCTCCATCTAGGAACAGTCCTCCTCCTCCTCCGGCGTCATCGAAGAAAGCTCCTTCTCCTGCTCCAGCGCCACCCAGGAAAAGTCCTCCTCCTCCGCCGTCACCCAAGAAAACTCCTCCTGCTCCAAAGACCACAAGATGACCCAAAGAGCACCGCGATCCAACATTCTACACGGTCGGGGAAAGTTAAGTCATCTGTGAAGCTAGCCAAAACTCTTAGCAAGAAGCGACCATATGAAATGACCGACGAAGAAACAAAAAAAAAGTAGGCGCCCATGTAGAAGAGCACTTCAAGAAGACGCCACCACCGCTAAGATTGAAATCGAACTCGCAAAGCGGATTTCTTCTGGACTTAGCGAAGGTTAACCAGACAGAGACGGATGGTGAAGCTCCTCAACCTAGCCAACTATCGGACTACGATCGCATCTCTAGGAAGAAATCTAAAGGAGATGGTGGTAAAGCATTTATTCTTTGGAAGCCAAAGTGGTCTTTGAAGGGCAGCGAGCACTGTAAAGTGGCCATTCGTTAACGGAAAGCTTTCTTTGCATCCAAATAAGGAGGTCAAACTGACCACACAATTCTGGCGTCTACATGAATGGTACCTGCAGTATGTCCAAAAGACACAAAGCGTTGCTTTCCCGTCCGATACAAAGATATGGACTTTCACAACAATGACGACTCTTTCGGGTTGAATACATAGAACTATATCGGATGTACCAGCGAGGCGCTCGACGGGCGTGTCTATATTAAGAATATGGACTCTGAAGTCTCTTGTATAATTCATCTTTGTATATTCACGTACTCTTAAACATAGGGTCTGACTTCTTTCTTTACGTAGAATGGAGAAAATGACACTTAGAGCGAACAACAATGAAAGGATAGGATTCCTGGACCCGGGCATGGTCAACTGCATACTTATTGAAGATCCAAGAACAATAAATGATGTTGAGGTGTACGTACTCAAGGCGCTGCTAAAGCTACAACACAAGGACTACGTACTTTTACCCTACAACTTTCGAGACGTGTTTCCTCGCCTACTAGTCTCTCATATTTGATCGCAACACAATGTGACGACTAATTGGCTTCGCGACTTTCATCGGATCGTCCTTGTCTTCATGTTAGACTTAAAGCAACATCAACGTCTTGGACTCAATGAGGAAACCGACAAGCGAATACACAAATTTAACAGACTTGCTAAACAGGTAAACTCGGTCGTTGCATTATTGCTCTAATAATCTTCCATCCCATTGCACCTAATTAATTTTAATGACTACTCGAAACCATGAACAGGGTGTACAAAAATTACTGCAAGAAGACCAAACAGCATCGTCCATACACGAAAAATTTCAGAATACACACCGATTTTCCATGCCTGAAACAACCCCAAGGGAACAATTTATATGGATACTACGCAATGACACATATCCACACGTTCATCACTGACAATACAGACTACAACGGCCAGCTGGTATATCGATCATTACATGTTGACCCGTACTTTTCTTTATAAAGACGATGACACTAATTAATGCTTCAATTTCTCCCACGACAGCGCGTCAAGCAAGGCACCAAAGAACCTTTCGACCACTTAAATTAATGCCCTTCAAGAGCAGATAGCTGGGTTCATCATTCGAGAAATTCTCCACCCGAAGAGCGAGTTTTACGACCATTTCTACATGCCAACAATTGTGAATGAACAATGAAATACTTCAAAAGTGAATGAACAATGTAATAATTAAATATTATGATGCTTCAATGCATTTCAATTACACTTTAGTGATGCTTCAGTACTATTGTGCACAACGTATACCGTACAGAATACATCTACTGTACAATATATATACATGCTACAACATATACTGCAAAAATATATATGCAAAAAGGTTTAAAAAACCCATCACTGCCAGTTTTGGATATCAAAATAGGACACAGAGTTATCACTACCAGTTAACAAGAAAAAATAGATAGTGATAGTAGTTATCACTGCCGGATATTGATAACAATTGGGCAGTGATAGTTACTTATCACTGCCAGATATTATTGAAAATGTAGCAGTGATAGTTACTTATCACTGCCGGTTGTAAATAATAACCGGCAGTGATAATATATTATCACTGCCGGTTGGCCAGTATGAACCGGCAGTGATACTTATTATCACTGCCGGTTGTTAAGTATCAACCAGCAGTGATAGTGATTATCACTGCCGGTTTACATCCGGCAGTGATAGTCCTCGACTATCACTGCCACTTAGGTTGTGCCGGGTCCACATCCGGCAGTGATGCCGATGTGGACCCGGCAGTAATCATATGTTCGGTAGTAGTGGTTGTAGGGTCATTGTTCGTCTCCTCACCTGGCTAAATCCCATTCAATGTAGCTAGGCCTTTCTCTCCATCATTGTACTTGTTCACAGTTGTTTTCAGGTTAATCGGATATATAGAGATAGATACCCTTATAGATGGTTAAAATAATGATAGAATTATAACAAATCAATCATTGCACAAGTGGAACGGTTAATAATTCTACGAGACCAGGTCTCAGCAAAAGACGCGACATAAAGTGCCGCGTGTTATGCTCTGAGTTAAGTTCAACATCACGTGCATTGAGACCTAGCCTCGTAGGATTATTTTCCATGCAACTAGATCTAAACATTGAGTATATCTACTTGGCATATAGAAATTTCATAGGAACTCCCTGAAGGTTTTGTACTGTTTATGTAGAACTCAGGGGGTAGATCTAGCATGTAAGCATTGTGACCCCAATGACTTCTTGTTGCTAAGTTCAGTACAAATCCTCTTTAGGATAACAAATGGCACTTTATAAACAGACAATGGCACCGTTATGTTGAGAAGAGTGACCCCAACGATATTCTTTTTCTAGATCCACCACTAGTAGGACTGCTACTAAAGTTCCACATTTCTAGCTAGCTACACTACTATAGAATCGACCTTTCCTACCGGCCCATCAGTTCCAGTTGGGTACGAACCGGGACTGATAGTTAGAACAGTCCCGGTTCAACGGCTACAGGGTTGCGGGGGGGCATTAGTACCAGTTCAAGACACCAACCGGTACTGATGGTCTAACATCAGTACCGGTTGGTGACATAAACCGGTACTATTTATCGGGAGCTCACTAGTACCGGTTCGTGACATGAATCGGTACTGATGTGAGACCATCAGTACCGGTTGGTGCCTTCAACCGGTACTGCGTTCCAATTTAAACTTCTTCCTCCTCCCGCTCTCTGCCAGACCCAGATCATTTCACTGCGCGAAAAGAACAGTGGAGCTTCGGCCAAGAGCTTCAAGGGTGGGGAGGTGCTGCCCAAAATTTCAAAATTTTGGTCATTTTACTCACAACCAAGGTAACTAAGGTTAGTAATATCATTCCTCACTTCATTTGGTGTTAAATGGAGCCTCTTTTTTGCTTGAATTATGAAGAAAATTTGATCTTTTCCCATGATTGATGAAAGATTATGAATGTAGAGGGAGGTGCTATCCAAATTTCAAAATTTTGGTCATTTTACTCGCAACCAAGGTAACTAAGGTTAGTAACATCATTTCTCACATCATTTGGTGTTAAATGGAGCCTCTTTTTTGCTTGAATTATGAAAAAAAATTTGATCTTTTCCCATGATTGATGAAAGATTATGAATGTAGAGATCTAGCTTGATCTTTTCAAATAGGATACAAAAACTTGTTGTGTAAGCTTAGAATTTGCTTGGATTATAATGTAGCTCGCATTTAATGTGTGGATCTTGCTTAAATTTAGGTTTTAGTTCCATCGATCGATGAAGGATGAGGTTTGGTTGCACGTAGTTGGGGGGAGAATGGTGCATGGAAATCATGGAGTTTGGGATCTTCAAATGGCAATGGTTATGTGGAAAAGAAGAAATTTAAATTCATTTGCTAATTAAAATAATATCGTAAATATGAATGGCTTTATAGAAAATATAAAATGAGTTCAATATTTGAGAAAAGTTTTCAAAAATACTTTGGAATATTTTAAACTTAGAAAATTACTTCTAGTATAATTTTGGTTTTAATTTCCATCAACAAATTATTTTTGAAAACATCATTAATTAAGTGCTAGAGATTTAGAAAAAATAAAAATAAATGATTGAATAATAATTTAGAAATTTTAGGGTGTTACAATTTCAACAGAATTTGCAAACAATCTTTGTCGTGAATTTTGTTCGTAATTTTGAATCCGCACTCGATCGACCAATTCTTTTTGTAGGTTGCAAAAACTTGTTGTGTGAGTTTATATTTTGCTTGGATTATTATTTAGCTCGGATTGAAGGTGTGGATCTAGCTAATATTTAGGTTTTGGTTCAACAATTCATTATCGGAAAATGAGCTAACAGTTATCTTGATGTAACATAATGTAGATGGACCAGCGATGGATGTGCATGGATCGACGCTCCCGGAGTTCTTCTGTGGTTTGCAAGATTTTCTTCGTCTTGCCGATGCACACACGACGTCGGGCTACATATATGCTGTCCATGCATAGACTGCAAGAATGAGAAGGAGTGGCCAAAATCCAGCCACCTTCACTTTCATTTGCTCACAAGAGGTTTCATGTCAAACTATACCTGCTGGACCAAGCACGGTGAAGAAGAGATTATACAGGAAGACGGTGAAGAAGAAGAGGCGGACAACAATATCCCGGACGCTGGTCAACACGGTTCTTTCGAAGATACATTGGGGGAGTGTGGTGATGATGACCTAGACCAGATGCTGCGTGATGGAGAGGGAGAATACATCGATGAAAGACATTACGAAAAGTTCCGGCGCCTATGGGAGGACCACGGAACACCTGTTGTACCCAAAGCGTCGATGTGGCCATAAAAAGTTGCGTATCACACTAGAACTGATGCAATGGAAGGCGACCAATGGATTGTCGATAAGGGATTCAACGAGTTGTTATGCCTCATAAAGAAGTTACTTCAGAGGGGAACACCTTGCCGAAACTACGACGATGCCAAACAAGTTATCCGCCCTTTGGGGTTGGAGGTCTGAAGATACATGCATGTCGAATGATTGTATCCTTTATCGCAATGAGTATGAGGATTGGAAGCTTGTCCGGTGTGCAAAACTTGCGGTATAAGACCAGCGTGATGACCTGTGAGGTAGAGGGCAACAGAAGAAGAAGAGACCTCTGCTAAGGTGGTGTGGTATTTCCTGTAATCCCCGGTTGAAGCGTTTATTTGCGAACAAAGCGCATGCCGAGATGATGCTGTTGGCACAAGGAAGACCGTAAGGACGACGGAAGGCTAAGGCACCTTGCCGATGGCTCCTAGTGGAGGAAAGTCGATAGAACATACCCGGACTTTCTTTGAGGATGCAAGGAACATAAGGTTTGGGTTGAGTCTGAGATAGGATGAACCTGTTCGGCGATATAAGCGGCGATCCAAAGACTTGGCCCGTGACTCTATGTATCTACAACCTTCCTCCTTGGTTGTGTATGAAGCGGAAGTACATTATGATGCCATTGCTTATCCAAGGCCGAAGCAACCTCGAAAGCGACATTGATGTGTACCTCAAACCGTTGGTTGAAGATCTGTTAACACTGTGGAACGATGGTGCACGGTATGGGATGAGTACAAAGAGAGCACTTCACTCTCGTGCATTGCTATTCGTAACCATCAACGATCGCCTGCACTTGGTAATCTATCGGGCCTATCTATCAAAGGATATAAAGCCCAGATTCTTCGCTAGAGGATACGGACAGCAAGTACCTAAAAACTCTCGAAAGGTTGTGTACATGGGCCACCGTAGGTTCCTCCATATGAAGGATCCGCACGGAGGAAGGGTGAGAATTTTGATGGGATGAAGAGAAACGAAGAAGCCCATGCATCGCGATGGGACGCTTGTATTTTCTTTGGTAAAGGATCTGAAAGTAGTATTTGGAAAAGGTCCTCGTAGCAAACCCGTCCGTGAGAACAAGGTCACACGAAGGCCATTTGGAAGAAGAAGTCAATATTTTGGGACTTACCTCATCGAAAGACTTAGAGGTCCGCCACTCTTTGGACTTCATGCATATCACGAAGAATGTCTGCGTAAACCTACTAGGTTTCCTAGATATGTACTGAGTAAGTCAAAAGATACACTTCAAGCACGAAAGGATCTACTGACTATTGGGACTCGAGAACGACCTACATCCGGAAAAGAGAGAGAAAGGACAACATTACCTCCACCCCATGAGCTACACTCGAGCAAGGAAGAAAAAAAACATGATTAAGTTCTTGAAGCAGTGTGAAGGTCCTTCGGATACTCCTCGAACATAAGGAGACTCATAAACATGAAAGAGAATAAAATCGTACACATAAAATCCCATGATTGTCATGTGTTGATGACACTGATTGTTCAAATGGCGGTGCGAGATATTACGCCATTTGGTACGAGGGACAATCATAAAGGCGTGTTCGTTCTTCAACGGTGTCGCAGAAGGTCATCGAGCGAATAAGGTATCTAATCTGCATGATGACATGGTCAATAGTCCGTTAGCCTTGAGATGATCTTCCCTCCATCCTTCTTTGATATTATGGTCCATCTCATGGTCCACATTGTTAAAGAGATAGAAATTCTCGGACTGTGTTCCTCCACAATATGTTCCCTTTCGAGAGGTACATGGGTATCCTAAAGAAGTATGTTCAGAATCGGTCTCGCCTGTATATCGCATTGCGCAGGTGTAAACCTGAGAGGAGGTGATCGAGTTTTGTGTTAGTTACATGGATGATCTGAATCCGATTGGCGTCCTCAGATCATGCCATGAGGGGAGGCTACGGGAAAAGGGACTTTAGGGAGAAAAGAATCCTATAGCGACGATCTACTTGCATTTAAACAAGCACATTTCACGGTATTGAAACAAGCAAGCAGAGTGGCTCAGTATATCTATGATCACGAGATGAGTCTACGCTACCAATACCCAGAGAAGTCGATAAGTGGATCGCGATGGAGCAAATGGATCATTTCGCAGCTTGGTTACAAAAGCAAGCTGTTGGGCAAGCGATGACGATGAACAATTGAAACTCTTGGCTCGAGAACCGCCCACAACAATCATATCATTTCAAGGGTATGAGATAAATGGGTACACATTTTACACGACAACTCAGATAGCAAGAGCACCAACCAAAACAAAGGGCGTCCCAGATAGATGCCTTAGACAAAAATGGAAAGATGGACACCTACTATGATTTCATAGAGGAGATCTGGGAGCCGGAGTACGGGCCATTAAAAGTCCCTCTGTTTGGTGCCAATGGGTTAAACCGCGGTAGTGGATATCGATAAGCACGGTATGACAACTGTGGACCTCAAGCAAGTAGCCTATAGGGACGAACTGTTCGTGCTTCGCTAATGATGTGACATGTATTCGTGTGATGGACATGGACAAAGAAACCAAAAAGGTATGAGAAGACTAGCAAGAGCGATCACCAAGGCGCCACGTGGTTCTTCCAGGTAAAAGAAGGATTGTCGGAGTTGAGGGCGTCACGGACGAAGAAGAGTATAATCAGTTTGACGAGCTGCCTTCTTTCACGGTGGACGTAGACATTAGTGTCCTGAATGGTACAGAGGAATCTCCCTACGTACGCCGCGATCATAATGAAGGATCACTTGTAAAAGCAAAGTATGTTAGCAAATAAGGATTGCTTTGCTTTCTTTTGGTGTAATAGACTACTAACATACTAGTTTCTCATTCCTCTAGTGGTTTTCTGTTGTTCGTATTTTCTGCTCAAATTGTAGTAGTATTTGACTAACAATATTGTTCAAAGTCCCTCTCAGACTAATATAACAAGGTGACAATTTGCAATGGAATTATAAGAGTGCAAAAATTACTTTATTTCTTACAATCTTAAAAAAAGGCTAATTGAATCTAAAGTGGTAAAAGCATTTTTAAAAATTATTTAATAAAACAATAGTTAAACAAGACATTTAAAAAAGAAATCTAAAAAAAGGCTAAATGAATCTAAAGTGGTAAAAGCATTTTTAAAAATTATTTAATGAAACAATAGTTAAACAAGACATTTAAAAAAGAAATCTTAAAAAAAGCTAAATGAAAGAAATACAAAAAGAAATACAGAAAGAAACAATAGTTAAACAGTACATTTAAAAAAAGAAATCTTAAAAAAAAGCTAAATGAAAGAAATACAAAAAGAAATACAGAAAGAAACAATAGTTAAACAGTACATTTAAAAAAATCTTTAAAAAAAAGCTAAATGAAAGAAATACAAAAAGAAGGCCTAGGGGGCGCGAGTGGGCTCGAACCCGAGACCTCACGAACGGGAGAGCCGCACTCAAGCGCCTCGCGCTAGCCAAGGGGGAGGAAGATTTCTTATCGAGCACCCTCGCCTCTAAATTGTTTTGAGTGTTACAAACCCTTCACATTAGTCCCGGTTGGTGTATTCAACCGGACCGATAGTGCCTAGGGCTCCCTTGCGCCGACCCATCGTCCGGTTGGTGTATTCAATCGACAGATATCTCACATCAAGACGTTGTATACACCACCAGCATCGATGTGAAACATCGATCTGGTTTAATACACCAACCGGGACTGATGGTGCACCTATAAATCCTCCCGCCGCCTCCTCTTCCCCCAATTTTGCTACTCCCGCCATTGTTCCCCAATCTCCTCCTCCTCCCGCTCGTTTGCAAAGACCTCCGACGACCTCGCCTCCAACGACCCCACCGCCGCTGTCCTCCTAGCCTCCGATGACCCCACCGCCGCTGTCCTCGCCTCTGAAGCCTTTCCTCCGCACCTGACCTCGCCTCCAAAGCCTTGCCTCCGCGCGCGACCTCGCCTCCGACGACCCCACCACCGCCGTCCTCCTCGCCTCCGACGACCCTGCCGCCATTTCCTCACCTCCGACTTAGTACAATGTAAGTTCGTCTTCCTCACCTTCGGATAGTTCTGACCTGTCGTCCTCGCCTGTAGTGCTCTATGATGAACTAGGGTTAAAGAATTGGTTGGGTGCTGCCTGATTGCAACCATTTCTTTTTGGAAGTAGTTTGTCATGTTAATATGCCTGATTGCAACCTACAATTATTAGACACCCTTAATTGTTAAATCCAAACCGATTGACTTGATCGCATCGTTGTCTTCTATTTTCTTGATGGAATTATTGGAGGTTTGCATAGATGTGCGCTTTAGATGACCTCATTTGTATTGTTTGATTTCACCGCAAAATGCTTGTACTATAATTCTTCGCTTAGTGCATAAAGGTATCAATTTCCTATGCTCATGCCTTAGATCTTTCGTGATTGAATGGTACAAATTATAGGGATTTCATTTGTGTATGCTTTGTCATATTGAATTTTCGAATAGCAAGCGTTGCTTGAATTTAAGTTCTCCACATTCTTATTTTAAGGCATAAGGAGATTGGTAAGGTAGATTTATTTAGATATTGAAGTGATATTTGATGTGTGTTTGTTTTAGGGTAGAGAGTAGTGCATAAATGCCATCGGTGCTTTTGAGTAAAAAAATGCTATGTGAGCCTTTGCAACCCTTAATACTAAATGCACATTACTCCATTTCTTGAGTTACATTTTATCGTTAAAGCAATGTGTTATCCCGCTGGCATAATCTACCCTTTGCTTTGTAAATTTAATTGAGTTGAATTTAGGTTCGTGGAAGTACCTTTTTCATATGAATGTGATGGAGATGTTTGAGACATTTTGGTTGTCTCTCGAATTGGTGTCATTTGTAATTATGCTCTGTTAAGAAGATCCTTTTAGTGGCATTACTTTATCTCTTTGGTGTTGATTCGGTGAACCGATTGAGAAATTTGAGGACTAGCCATCGAGCTAGAGGCAGTATTTCTTGATCCGGAGGCCTCGATTTTATTCTCCTACCGCTGCTCTATGATGATTCAATTAAATGAGGCAATATTAATCTGTTAGTTAGTGATTTCCTCTGTGATTCAACCTTTGCTTAGATCATTGTGTCTAAAACTTCAACTTGGTTTTATTCTTTGTTGTATATGTGACATGCTATCATGTTATTAGTTCCTGTTATGAGGCTTGGTTGCAGTGATATCTCTGATCTAATCTGGAACTTAGTTGTGAATAACATTGGCTACTCTGTTTTAGTCCAAATTGGTGTTGCCCTACTATTCAGTAGCTTTTCATAGTCCATTGTTGAGTTCTAGTGAATCAATTTTATTAAACAGTGCAACCAAGTCCATGATAAGCGAGCCTGCCTCCTCATGGCTTCGCCTCTCGGTGTACCGGACGTTCTCGTCACATCCATGCTTCTTGAACTTGCAGGGTTTTTTTTTTAAAAAATCATTTTAGTGTGGAATAAGAATGATTCATTATTTTTTATTAAGCAAATATATTCTTAAGAATATATGAATTTTTTGATATTATTTTTTCATTTCGAGATGTATATGTATCATATGAATTTTTTCTAATGTATAAGTATCATTTTAAAGTTACATGTGCACATGTTTGTAGCATGAGGTCACAACATCACTTGATTTCCTCTTAACTCTAGCAAAATTACCATCGTATAAGTATACTTGTCGATAGTATTTGGCCGATTTACATTTGAAACATCTTCGGCGTCGCCGCCCATCCTCTCTACCGTCTCTTCCCCACCGTCTTCCACACCGTTTTAGAGTAGTACCATCAGCTTTACATGAAATGAGATCTATTTTCGTTAATTTTCAGTGCTTCTTCTAGCCTAAGAAACGACGATGGACGAAGAAGAATTTATGAGAAGTTTGATTACGGGAGGTGATGATCATGAGACGGCGGACTCAGACTGCCCTCATGGTCGCCGAGGCCACCGAGGCCAATGAGGTCAGATAGCACGATGAGGTCAGCAGAGCACGATGAGGCCGGCGAGGTAACAATCATCACGCTCATGATTGTTTGTTCCACTACCATGCTAAGCCAACATCGACCTGCTCATGATTGTACCATGCTTTCAGATCGGTCAACCGTAGGCAATCACGTCACGAGGTCCAAGCAAGAAGAAGAAGGCAAGACATGTTATCACCGAAGTCACGAGGACGGCCGACCTCTTGCACCCTCGGGGGCGCTTGGGCCGTTCAATTCGGCATGCGGCGTCCACTTTAGGGACCACGTGGCAATTAGCATAAAAAAATGGGATCAGGTCCCTCAAGATACAAAGAACATGCTTTGGAACGATGTGAAGGAGACATTCACCTTCCCTCAAGGGACCGAAGAGAAGGTGAAGAGTTACACTCTCAAGAAGATGGCGGTCGATTCCGCACTTATAAAAAGAAGTGAACACGAGTATATCAAGAAGAATCGAACGCTCGACTTCAACAAGCACCCAAAGTTGCAAGATCACCGATGCATTTAGAAATACAAGACTTGGACGAAGATCAAAGTTTGAGTGAGAAGAATAAGTCAATGCATGAAGAAGAATTATCACCACCGACTCGCCCCGTGGTTACCGCCATGCAATACCAAAATGGGAGAAGAGGGAACAGACACGCTAGCGAAGGGTATCGCACCAACAACGGATTGGCCCGACAGAGCAAAGCATTGGTTCTATGCTCACGGCGGCGCCCTTGATGATAATGGCAATCTTGTGTTTGGGGAGGTGCTAAGAGATGTGGCGTAAGGCTTGTACAGTTCATCGAGGAGACTTCCCAGGGTAGCTTTGTGCCAAACAGGGAGAATGACGCGCTAACAAGGGTCTTGCAAAATCCAGAGCACCCTGGACGTACACGAGGCGTCGGCGTTGTCCCGTGGAAGGTTGGTTTTTCGCCAGACGCCGAGACCTATAGGAGTCGAGGCGAGGAGCAAGGCTCGGCGAAATAATGACTTAGTGCGCTTGAAGAACGCTGAATCAAACAAATGAGAGAATGCAAGAAGAGATCCGAAGAGAGGTGCAGCTAGCCTTGAGCCAACAAATAGCGAGACGGGCCAAGAACCTCCAAGTAATCCAGACATCATTAGCCCCTCGAGGCAAGGAAGCAACAAGGCTTCGGTGAGTGGCGAAGCGGACTTGGACAAGTATCCCAGAGACGACATCGACAGCGGACACCTTGTGAGCTGCATATCCAAGCGCGGAACCTTACCTTCAAGGCGGCCGATGGTATGGCTCACCCATTAGAGCCGGGGCAGCTTATCCATGGCCAACAGATAGCGTTAGGATACTCCAAGGTCTCGGTGGAGGAGCTCTGCCCAGGGTATGAGGACCTTGACCTCAAAATTCCTGGAGGTGACGGGACTACGAAGCTAGGAGAGGCAGTACACAATTTCATCCTGTGGCGTAAACAGTACATAATTTTTCGAGATAACATAGACTTGTCCTCTCCGCGAAGAAGCCCGAGAAGAAACCCATCTCCTCCCAAGAACCTATCGACTCCTACACCACCTCCTGCGCATATAAGCCCGACAAGAAGCCCGTCTCCTACACCATCTCCTGCACATATAAGCCCCGAAAGAAGCCCGTCTCCTCCCAAGAAGGCGTCGACTCCTACACCACCTCCCGCGCACATAAGCGCCACAAGAAGCCCGTTTTCTCCTAAGAAGGCGCCGACCAAGGGAAAGAAGCCAGCTCGGCCAGTAGCTCCCAAGAAGACGGGGTCCTCCACCCAATCCAAGAAGCTGGCTGAACTTCCAAAGCGGTCGTATGATATGAACGATGAGGAGACCAAGAAGGTGGTAAAAGGAGAGGTAACTAAATTTCTTAAACCCAAGTCACCAGAGAAGAAGGTTCAACCTGGCACAGAAGAATTTTATAAAGGTTTAATGACTATTAAAAATTTGAAGGATAAAAAAGAAATGCCTCGCCAATCAAACTACGAGCGCACATTGAGTAAGGAATGCCCCAAGAAGAAGATGTCAGCTGAGGGGAAGAGTAAGGAGATGCAACAATTCTTCAATGAAACTGGCCTTACCGCAAATCAAATATTAGGCACGGAAAAGATTGAGGTTGCCCAAGTAAAATGGTTATTTAAAATGGGCGGGTCATTGGTCAGGCATGAGGAGCTGCCCCAGCTAACGACAAAAATGCGGCAATTTCATGAATGGTACTTGGACGCGACCAAGCATGGTCTATAGATGTTCGCTGTCAAGTTTAAGCAACAAGATTTTTTTCGTGGTGAAGGTGAATTTTTTGTCGACTAGGACTACATATATGATCTATACTGCATGCACGCCTCAAAGATGAGCTTGATGGGTTGCTGGACTCTGTAAATGTCTTAATTATTTACAAAAAATATCGTGCACTTCCTTGTACTATACTAACTTTCAAGCCTAACTAATTTCTTATGTAGCATGGAGATACAAAGATGCCGAAAGGATCGATTTTCGACATAGGCTTCATGGACCCGAGAGTTATCAACGGGACAACCGTTAGAGACCACCCAAAGTAAGCAGAGACTAACATATTCAATGCGCTAATGAGTCAAAGATATAAGTCAAAGATATATCTAGCCTACTCATTTGAGTACGTTTTCGCATTCACCTCATTCTACTCCTTTTTCATAACACGATGTTAGAGCTAATTAGTTATCTACGCTGACACATCTATGTATAGTTTTCATCGATTCTTCTTATGATCGAGCTAGATCATAGCTTGATCACAATTATGGACTCGCAAAGGAGACCAGCTTGAAAAGTGTCAAAACTTTATCGACATGCTCAACCGGTATTAATTCTTGTTCCTTTCATTATCGTACTAGTTCTATTTCCTTCAATTTGAAACAAATTCTAATCATGTACAATTCGTAATCACATGTGTAGTGCATTCACACGGTTCCGTGCTTAAAACGTGGGCGTATTCAAGGAGAAATTTGACATTACAATTGCCACTCATGTACGTATATCATAATGCTAGCTTTTTAGTTAGTTAACTTAATTTCCTTGCATTCATTTCATGCTTCCAACTTTTTCCACCGCAGATCTTGACTCAACCGCCGAGTAACAATTTATACGGCTACTATGTATGCGAGTTTATGCACACCCAAACCGGAGCCGCCAACCGCATGCTAAAAGGCAACAAGGGGGTGAGTTAATATAATTACTAGCTTTAATGATGTATAGGTACTCCTTATATCTTGTACAAATTCAAGTATTGATTAGTTAATGACTTAACGATAGGTGCCTCAAGATTTGGCGGAACAAGGTTCGGAACTCTCACCGGCACGAGTGAGAGCAATTCAAGAACAACTCGTCGGCTTTATTTATGATGAGGTCGTAAATCCAAAAGGCGAGTTTCACGAACGAAACTTTAACAGGTGGTGCCCTTCGATAAGGACCAGTGAACTGTCGTGGTCGACATCTACGGCTAGCAAGAGCGATGCGCGTAAAAGATCCCGATGAATAGAAGGAAAAAAATAACTAAAGTTGTAATTAAAGTTGTGTACATATATATTGATACATTTAGACGATGAGCAGAAGAACAAATATGTGTACATATTTTAATACATTAGATGTAATTAAATTTGTTAATGAATGTTCAGTGATTTAATTATCAGGCAAAGTGCATGATTGATTATCTGTGCTTTTAATTAGTTGTGATTTAACACACACACATATATATAATAGCTCTTGGAGAAATAGATCTATATATATACAAAACATCGAGACGGTTGGAGAAACTAACAGCATCGATGAGGGTTTCATCAATACGGTTGGAGACACCAACCAGTCATCGATGAGGTCCTCGGGGTTCCTAACGCTACCGCTACGCAGGATTCGAACCGCATCGATACTCTATCAAGACGGGTGAGGAACCGGATCGATGCCTTGAGCATCGGGCCCCGGATAACTCTGCATCGTTCAAAAACGGTACTAAATGCAGTTTTGGACCGGGACTAAATGCCCTTTCTGTAGTAGTGCTAACCGGTCACCCAAACTCATATTTTCCTTCTTCGCGCATTTGCCTTCCATTGTTTTTATTGAATGAGATGATTCGGCGTCTAGAGAGAATATCTTTCAAATTTCTATTCTATTATTCAAGATAGGATAGTTCTATTGAAGCGACGAAACACATGAATATATACCTTTATTTTCTTGAACCATCTCATACATATAATATTTGGTACAAGCAACCAAACATACCTTACATAAATTAAGAGTGCAATATTTGTAATATTTTTGCTCTCCACCCCTCTTCAATATTGTAAGACAGATCGGGTGTAGATGTAGTATAGTTCAAATGTCATTTACAATTTCTCCCTGTTCTGTGCGCACGATAGGCATCGATAAATACACTGTAAAATTGAGGGAGCGATTAAAGACTGATTTTAAGATCATCACCGTTTTGACGAATGATAATGCACCTCACAAGCTTGGCCGAGCAGCCAGCTAATTAACCGAAGCATATATAAAACAAGGCCAGAAAGCGCGCGCACGTGCATGGCCCCACACGTGCGTGCAACCTTGTCGTTTGCAACCCTCTGCGGCCGCCGCGCGCCATGATCTGGACGTCCTAACCAATCTCTTATTAAGAGTCAAATTAGTAGCTGGCAGCTGCAAGCTCCCAGTGCATACGCCAAATGCAGAATGAGCATGTATGTACGTATCTTCGTTCTTGTTCGCCTTATTTCCCTTTCGGCCCAAGGAGCCGAGCGAGCTTATCCATCGATCGATATGACCGATCCCTCTGCCTCGATCAGCATGTCTAATTATTGTTGCGGATTGCATGTATTCTGCGTCCGGTTCATGGAATTAAGACCTGATTATGCACGCTTGTCGTCGCTCCCCTATTGTCGTTGTTAGCCCCACCTGAATTATGGGTGTCCTGACAAGCTGGTTACTTGTGGAACGTCCGGCCAATCTCCGAGAAAAGCCCAGTAAAATAAGCCTTAACAAGCCTTGGGTGGTATGACCTCCAACTTGTGGACGGTCTGATCGGCTTTGGGTGGTCTGACATGTCTCAAATGGATGGTCTGACCAATGTGCGATCTAATCTCTTCTATGGGAGGACTGACCTCTCCATCAAAACAAAACTGAAAATCAACACTACTTTCATCACGAATGTTCAAAATGACTTGAACCTTGAATTAAGAATAGATGGCAACCTTATAAACCTACAACAGAAAGAGATTTTGCAAGAACAAAATAAAGTTGGAATCTTAATTTGCCTCTTAAAGCTTTGTTACACCAGAGCCAGTTTACAAAACGATCTAACTTTCAAATGAAAGCTCTTTGGGAAACTATTTTAACAAGAGTTTCTCCAAGTGCTCGACAAAGTTGTGACCTTATATCACCTGAGCACGAGAAACACAAAAAGCGAGCAAAACCGTGAAACACTAATTGAGAGGGGCCAGTGGCTAAGGATGGTTTTCCACATGCCCTACCATCCTCAAACCACAACAAGAAGCAAACCAAATACCCTCAAGATCAAAAAACTAAAATCACCTTTTCTTGTGTCAAAATTGGTCAAATGCAAGAACTTACAAATGAAGATGCCTAGATGGATGAGTTCTGGTCTCCAAGAGATATCTCTATCACTTACACATCCTTGGCACAAATTAAGCAAGATCAAGAGGAGATTAGAAGAGCAAAAACAAGCCAAATCGAGATTTCAACACTTGCGCAAAGAGGAGAAAAACTTGGACAAATTTTGGATATCTATTGATACTTGGATACAAATGTTTACAGCCACTCCATATGAAGAATAAAACTATAAGGGCAGCACACACACAAATGCTTTCACCTCATCCTAAAGACCTATCTCTCAAGCCTTCTCATGGTGAGTTTAGAAGACACACCTTCCCCCTCCTCTTTTATAATGGAGGCTTTCTCACCTACCACTCTTAACCCTAAAATACAGATACAAAGTGGATTTCATCCACTAAAACATGGACAAATTTGATAACACAACACAAAATGGGGTTTTCACTTACACACACGCTTCTCAAATTGCTGCTTCCACTTGTCTCCAATAGCTTGATTTTTCTTGTCTTGTCATCCTTAAAATTTTACTTGACCTAGTGCACTTAGGACTTTCGTTGTGGTTTTCCACAGAGGTCTTGGGCTTACCCAGAGTGGTCTTGGCTTTGTCTGAGTGGTTATGACCTTGTTCAGAATCGTCATGACTGTCTTTGAGTGGTCGTGGCTTCACCACTAAGAGGTCATGCTCCTAGAGAAGTCGTGCCCTAGAGTGGCTATAGCCTTAATTTGTGACTTCTGTTAGAGTGGTCTACACCACTATAGGAGTGATCTAGACCTCTAAGGACCACTAGGAAATTGGTCGTGACCTCTGTTAGAGTGGTTTAAACCTATAAGGACCACTTAGGTAGTGGTTGTGACCACTGTAAGAGCGGTCTAGACCACTAAGAATCTCTATGGGAGTAGTTGTGACTATTCTAAGAGTGGTCTAGACCACTGTGGAAATGGTCTAGACCTTCAAGATCCACTTGGGTAGTGGTCGTGACCACTTTGGAGTGTTTTGGATGAAACATCCTAGAAAATTCAAAAATAGCTAAAATATAAAATTGAATGAGTAAAATGAAAAATAAAATTTAGATTGTAATTACATTATGAATTTCCATATTTTTTGTCATTTCTTGAATTTTTTATCTTTTAGAAAATTATTTTCAGCATTTGCTTGTTGAATTTTAAACTAAGAAATATAAAATCATATCATAACAAAATCTACAAGAATTATATTTAAAAATAGGTAAACCTCTAGAACACTATTGCTACATTCAAAAAGCCATATGAACCCATTTACTCAAGAAATGAAAGGTGAATTAATAGAGTTTTGACTAAAAATAGTAGTTTATCAATTTAAAATAAAAATTTACAAACCTTATATCAAGCTGAGATTTTTACCATGTCTTCTTCATAGACATTTAAATCACCAGTAAAAATATAGAAAATAAATAATAAGATTCATTGCCTCTAAAAATTTCAAAACAGAAAATTAGAAAATCTAGAATTGATAATTTCAGAATTAATAAAAAATAATTATAAAAGATCTTAACCTGAAATTTTTATAGAAGAATACCGTAGCCAAAATAAATCTTAAAAAAATTTCAAAAATTTACAACCACATTTAGTCCCCAAATAAACAAAAAGCAGAAAAGTAAAGATTGAGCAAATCGACTTGTCAGAATTTATGGAAATTTTGCACACAAGCTTTTAACTTAAAAATTTTACTGGATAATAAAAATTATGTCAGCAACTCATTAAAAAATTACAAAAGAATTAAAACTGAAATGTCCCCTCATTTAATGCTTTGAATCCCTATTTGTTCAAAAACTGAGTTCACTGTCTCCTCTTTTGTTTCACTGCTAGGTGCAGGGTTGCAAAAATAGCGGTTTTTGCCCTTATCGTTGCAGTTCAAAATGCCAAACCGTTCGGTTTACCCGTTAACTTCAAATTCAAATTTAAAATTTTGAAAAATTTGGAAAAATTTACACAAAATTCCCTAAAATCAGTATTAATTGCTTTGTGACCTCTAGTGTAATTTTTTTAAAAGAATGAAGTTTGAAGATGTTTTTGAGCCATCCAAAATGTAGAAAATAAAAAAGGAAAACCTAGCCTGTGGGCTTTCAATCCATAGGCCAAGCCTCCTGTGGGCCGGCTGGCCCACCCTAGCCCTCCCCCCTGACGATCGGCCCACCCGAGATGCCATCAAATTCCGTGGTTTAGAATTGGTTTTCTCTCGGTTTGTGATGAAATTCGCTCGGTTTTGTATGAAAACCGCTCGGTTGTAGTAGGTGATCTTGTATGTGCACATGTAGGCTTGTAGTACCAATGTTTTAACTTCATCATGATATTCTCACTGTGTGCATGATGAAATGGTCATTGTTTATTTGTTCACAATTTTTTAGTTTGAATATTTGACTTGAATACTTCAACCAACAAGTGTGATGCATTATATACATAGATACAAATCCGTACCAGACTTATTGTGAACGATTAGTCTTGGTAATGGCAAATATATAGGGTGTTTGCCTACTAGGAGATTGTGTTGCTGCCTCTTGGTGGGATGGCGCAGGGTGGCATCTCCAGCCCAATGTCGCACCACCATGTGCTTGCAAATTGTCAAATAGCAATATTTACTTCAACATATTGTAGTATCAACATTTGTTCAATTATATGTAGTAGCCTTATTTGTTCAAGTATGTCAAATAGTAATATTTGTTCAATTATGTCAAGTAGCAATATTTGTTGAAGTATTCTTTCAAAAAAAATATTTGTTGAAATACATGCAGTAGCAATATTTTTTCAATTATATCAAGTACCAATATTTGTTGAAGTATATGTGGTAGCAATATTTGTTTAGTTTTATTTAGTAGCAATATTTGTTGAAGTACATGTAGTAGCAACATTTGTTCAATTATATTTAGTAGCAATATTTCTTGAAGCAGCGATATTTGTATGTAAGCTTATTTTTATTGTGTTCCATTAGTAGATGGCAGACCATGTCGATGTGATGTGGGAGCACGGCGAGAAGTTAGGTGTTGGATTTCGATGCAAGTACTGTCTCAAAGAAAAGAAAGGAGTACGGGTGGGCAATTTTTAACCAAAACCAAACTGAAATAACCAAAAAAATCGGGTTTTTTTTTTCAGTTTTCAGTTTTTAACTCAGTTTTTATTTTGATTTTATTCGGTTTTCGGTTCTTGGTTCGGTTTCGTAAATTCAGAAAACGAACCGACCCAAAAAACCGAATTAGTCTCCAAATGGACCAAATGCAACCCCTTGCACCTTTGCCCCCGAGCAGACGAGGCTGCTAGTTCATTCTATTCCCCCAATCCCCATCCCCTCGCCCCTTGGCATCTCCCGAGCACCCGGTGGCGCCTCGTAGCTCGCATCCCGCAAGCCCACGGCGGCACCGATGCCTCGCATCCCTCGAGTGGCTAAGACCTTGGCACCCATTTTCCCTCGCCGCCATCCCATCCCCGAGCCCTCGGAGCCTCGCCACCCTCACACAGTCACACCAACCTCTCCCCTTCACCTCAACGTAGACTCCTCATGTTCCACAGCACCAACGAAGGAGGTTAGCGGTAGTGACTACATCCAGCGATGGCCAGATCTGGTACGCGTAGGTAGCGCGAAGGCACTTGGCAACTAGATCTAGCCATGCTACCCCTCGACCGCCTCCTAGCCGTGCTCGTCGCCAATGCCGAGCAGCTTAGGAGGAGCTTGGTGGCCACCGTCCACAAGCGGAGGGGGAACGGGTCAAGAGAGGTGAGCGGGAAGATGGGGAGAAGGAGAAGTGAAAATGGCGATTTAGTTGCATACACCACTATTCTTTGCCCCCGCGCCCTCGGCGGGCTCCTCAACATCGTGCTTACCCTATCACCCATCTTGCCGTCACGCTATAGAAGGAAGCCAAGAAGGACATCAAGGTAATGGTCTTTTGCAAATTGCAATGCACTTATGCACTGATGCTCGTAATCATGGTTTATTGTTTTTGTTTTGGTAAGCACGTGTGCAAATCATAATCACAATGAGTTGTTTTGCAAAAATCTTGCATATCTAAAAATTTGATGAGGGAAACTAGGAGGTTTGTTCTGATCCCTTCAATATATTGCTTGAATTTTGTTCTCTATTTTGAAAGATGCAACAAACAAAGACTGAGGCTGAGACTGGATGCTGTCTGAAATTCAGTTCTCTAAAAAACTGAATTAACCGAACCAAATTTGTTTGGTTAATTCGGTTTAGTTTTGAATTTTATTCGGTTCGGTTTATAGTTCTTAAAAATCAAAAATTTTAAACCGAACAAACCGAACCGATAAAATCGAATTAACCGAATGCCCACCCCTAGAAAGGAGGCGGTGTGACCAAACTGAAGCAGCATTTGGCAGGATGCAGTATGAGTGTCCTCCATTATAATAAAGTTCCTGTGGAAGTTCGTAAATACTTTCAGCGTGAGCTAGACAGGACGAGGGATAAGAAGGACAAGAGAGATGAGAGGTTGAGGAAAGAAGGAGTAGCTGGAGATTCCCCACCAAGGCGAAGTGTATACTCAGAGTACACGGGTGATGCTGATGAGGAGGACCAACTCGAGCATGCCATGGCTGCCTCCAGGGCAGAGATAGAATTTAGAAGCTGGGTAGGTGGGAGGTACCAGCACGGTGGTGGCAGTGGCTCCTCCAGGGGGTTGGAGGAGATCATGGTGGTCTGTTATCGAAAATGTTTCGGAGTTCCTCGCAATGAGAAAGACCATCGATGGTGGGGGACTACAATGTTGGTACGGCCTATGGCCCTGTGCAACCAAGGATTGACACCCATCACACGCCATACCAAGAGTCCAATGATAGTAGCTTGAAGACGAACACCGATGGCGGTGACTCTGGTCGCTATACCTCCCACACACCAATCAAAGGAGCATAAATCTATCGAATTTATAGGGGAGTCTCACTTCACTCATGCAACATAGGACAAATTCCATAGCGCTCCTCAATCACAGAGGATGACTACTAAGGGAAAGGGAAAGGGCGCACCACAGGATAGCTCTAGTTCCTATGACGTCGTTGAGACGCAAGGGAGCTATGGCTCATATGGTAGCTATGACTATACCATCCCCGATGCTCATGGTCAACCTCCCACCTAATGGGTCTATGAGTGACACGATCCTGAGTTTTATTCCATGTTGTATCAATAATGGAAAATGACAAGTACATAGACGGGGCAAAACTGGTATAATTATAAGGCAAAGTTGCTAGCTACACGAGTATTGGCCTTGATGTCCACTGAGGAATACAACATGGCCAACCAAGTGTATACACAACAATACCACTCGTAGCCCTGAAGGTAATGTTTCATTTGCTTGTTTCATTTTATTGTAACTTGATATTATACTAACACAGCGTCCATGAAGGTCCAATATGGCATTTGTGTGGTAAGGACAATAAAAATATGCCTACTTTACAACTTCAAATGAAAGGTATATAAATGTGAATGGTATTGTATTTGAACGCCTATTTTTTGCACTTATTGGATTGATATGTGAATGGTATTGAATTGAAAGGTTATGTGTTCACATATTATTGCTAAAGCTTAAATACCTACTTTCAACTTCAGATTGTCTAAAATGTGGCAAAAATCATGCCAAAATTTTGTTTTATTTGTATATTTGATTTCATTGCAAGTGGAATTTTTTACTGATATTCCGTTTATGTATGTCGAACATGGTATTTCTGCGACAATGGAAGAATGACAAAGCTATGCCTATGCCTACTCCACAACTTCAATTGAAATGTAATATAATGTAAATGGTGTTGACATGTGAATGGTAGTGAAATTGCGAATGATATTACTATGTGATTATGTAAATACCTATTTTTGCACTTGTGTGATTGATATGTGAGTAGTATTGGAATGAAAGATTATTTGTTGATATATTATTGTTAAATGCCTAATTTACAACTTTCAATTGTCTAAAATATAGCAAAGGTCATGTTGAAATTTTTCCATATTTAGGAGAGATCATATTAGAATTTTTTTCATGTTTTTACATACCTTTTTATATATTTATTACATTTTTTCTATATTTAGCTTTCATTAGATTTTTACAAATTTTACAACATTTTTTT
The DNA here is from genome assembly GCA_036346375.1 of Guadua angustifolia. Classification (NCBI taxonomy): domain Eukaryota; kingdom Viridiplantae; phylum Streptophyta; class Magnoliopsida; order Poales; family Poaceae; genus Guadua; species Guadua angustifolia. The sequence continues at coordinate 28,735,770 of CM070522.1, read as the reverse complement.
TTGCAATTTTAACCAAATTTCTAACCTGGTTTGGTTTCTGACGGTTTTCGATAAAAACTGAGAGGTTTTCGCTCGCCAGTTTGATTATATTTTAAAATGGTTTGAATTTCCATACCGTTTGGTTTTTCACAATTTTTGAGTAGTTTTTCATGGTTTTTGAAACCGGCAGGGTTATGAAAATCGGCTTCAAAATGAAAATGTGAACCCTGGCCAAGTGGACCCACTACTAACTAGACCCACGTGTCAAACCCATCCTCTTCCCTTGTCTTCTCCCCCATGACAGGCCAGCCGAGCGTTGCCCCGCCTTTGCCCATTTCTTGCCACGATAGCCAAAACCCCAGGCGAAGTGTGCCATGACACATGCGAGAACCTAGTGCCGACCCGCCAGGGTTATGAAAATCGGCTCCGAAATGAAAATGTGAACCCTGGCCAGGTGGATCCACTACTAACTAGACCCACGTGTCAGACCCATCCTCTTCCCTCTTCTTCTCCCCCATGACAGGCCAGCCGAGCGTTGCCCCGCCTTTGCCCATTTCTTGCCACGATAGCCAAAACCCCGGGCGAAGTGTGCCATGACACATGCGAGAACCCAGCACCGACCTCCAGCATTGTATGCTCCCAAGTGCTGCCACGACAAGAATTCATCAGCCAAATCACTGCCACAGTAGGCATGAAGTCTCAGTTAGAGATGGGCAATGGGCCGGGCTATTTTGGGTCGGCACGAGGCACACCTGGCCTAGCACGACCCATGGCCCGGCATGTTACTATTACAAAGGGCTGCTCGCCCAAAGATGGTTGCTCGGTCAGCTTGGCCCGCCAATGTGGCACGGCATGGCTGCCGACCAAGATGGCGATTTAATGTGTGCTTGGGCAAGACGTCCGAAATAGCCCGTTCTTGATGGGGCACAACATGCCCGACGGCGACACGCCGACCCATGCGGCAGCGCGGTGGCATGCGGCCGGGTCGGGGAGGAGGAAGAAATGGCCATCGCGTTGAGGGGAGCGGGGAGGGGACGCCGACTTGGGGAGGACGAAATGGCAGTCGAGAGCGCATCAGCTCCTCGAAGAACCTCATCACCTTGCCATTGTCGCCCACGTCCCCGCTTCGTTGCTTGCACTTCCTGCTCTCGGCCGTCTCCTCCATGCCCTCCCCGTTCGAGCCCTCCAACCCCAGCAAGAAGCTCACGTCACCCGTTGTTGTCACGTATGGCGCATTCGTGGTCCTCGACACCACCGACTGCGACGCGAGAGGAGGCGGAGGCTCCGCCGGGACGACGGGGAGTGGGGAACTGGATGCGCTTGTAGTACTTGTGGCCTTGTGGGGAGGAAGCGCGCAGGGGCGGGGCCCAAGGGGAATCGTTGGCTTGTTGCATCGGGGACGACGGGAAGTGGGGAACTCGGGACTCGGGTGGAGTGGCAGATGAACCGAATGAAGAGAAGGGGGGAAGAGCTAGGGCGCGCTGCTGTTTGATAAAGTGTTGTGCGCCTGTGCCACCCGTGAGTTTCACTGGCAAGTTGGGTGTGTGTAAATTCCATGTCGATGGCGATATGATAACCTAATAGGTGAAGTTGAAGCGTGTAAAGATAGGATGTAAAAGCCATGGTTAACACTCGTGGTGGTTCTCTAACATATTGATTCTATGGTGGAGACATATTCACTCATCCAGACACAGTGAGCTCACTCTGGGATTGATGAACTACTCATGGAAACAAAACCATGAGTAGTTTTCTTTATTGCGACTCACCGCGTGAACTTGACCCACCGCCCTGCTATGACACGATGTCCCCCATGCCCCTACCGTGGCCATACCTTCGCCATGCCCTGCGCCAGCCAAACCCCATGAAATCTGTACTGCCTGAAAGAACAAACACCCAATTCACACACTGTGCCACTGCCTTATGCGCCTACAAAACCACCGAGCTGCCTCAAGTACCGCGCAACACCCTAAAGCCTTACCCCTTCTTCTCCTTGCCTAAAGCACCGTCTCCATTGCTCCAATTGCCGCCATTACCGAAGCTTTGCAAAAAGGGAGAAAAAGTGAGTTAGCCAATTCGGTAAACTGTCATGCAATTCGATTCTACCATAGCATCACTAGCCCCTAATGATCATTTCCCACTCCTCAATTGAGCCCTTCCCTGACCACCAAGCCCACCACCGTGCATCATCTCTTCGTAGGTGGTGTACAGTGGCAAGGCAACTCGGCCATTCTCCACCACAACCGATGGCCAAAATGGGTTCCCTGCGGTCCAATAATGCTTGTACCCTGGCCAATTTGAGCTCAACCGTCTTCATGTACTTCCCTGATCAAACACTGCCATTTCTGCCATGTCGCACCGCTGGGAGCTCAGCTCTGGCCAACATCTCCAACCGCTCAGCCATGCCCTAATTAAGTTCACCACAATGAACCCTAACTTCCTAAGCCATCGACCGGCCGGCATCGTGCGTCTTTCATCGTCGGTAACCACTTCCCCAGAGTGCTCTGTTTTGTCTCGCTGCTCAGTGGGACCAAAAAGTTAGTCGGCGCTAGACTCAAACAAGTTCAAATGGTAAAATGCGCCTCAAGTAGAAAATGTATTCTGTAATTTTCAACGAATTTCCAAACCGATTAATATTCAAACTTTAATATCTTATGCATTTAAATCTAAATACAATTAAATAAGTTTCTAAATTCATATAAAATCATTTAGCCTTAGAATATGTAAAAATATTTAATTTTGAACTAAAGTTTGAATTATTTGAATTTAAATATTAACAAAATCATAATACGATATATATGAGCATGACGCCTCTAAGCATGGCGGGGGTGGGCATCTCTTCTTCTTCCAGCCCCTCCGCGCCTCTGAACACGGCGGGGGCTGGGTCTTCTCCTGGTGCCGCCGCGCCTTCCACCGAGAAGGACACAACGCCGCCGCCCCCTCCGCCTCCGGCACCGGCACCAGCTCCAACGCCGGCGCCGGTTCTGACGGCGCAAAGTGCTGGGCCAAGGAGTGGGTTCACACTTCGCGCTTCTTCCGTCCGTTTCGGGGGTGCTTCTACTACATAAGCTTCTTTTTTTGACATGCTCTTCTGCTTGCTGGCGCTAACTCTTCTTCTTGGTGTTTCTAGGACGGACCCTCAAGGCGGTACTGGTGGTCGGACGACCACGTCGCCTGCTACCACCGGGGTTGCTGCCCCGCAGCTATCACCTACCTAGTCATTGGGCCAGGAGGTAGCTGCCCACACCGGGGTTGCTGCTTCTCGCTTGGCCGCTCTGTCCGCTCCCTCCGTGCTTGCCACTTGGCTTGCCGACCTGGTCGCCGAACTTGCCGCGGTGACTTCCCTCCATGACAAACAGACGCGTCGTTGTGGGAGGAGCTGGCGTTGGCGGCGAAGACGCCCTGGCCTTAGCGAGCCGGCACGCCGAGGGCGCGCGAAGGGTGCCGAGGAGAAGTGCAGTGCATTGAGCGCGGAGATGGGCCGCAAACTGCGCAACCTCGTCACCTTGCTCCGCCTCGCCTTTAAGCGCATGGTTAACAGCTTGCGACCGCTGGGGGTGACGGTGAGCAGTCCGCTGGAAGAATTAGCGGCGCATTTCGCTCATAGCGTCACCCTTGTCAGCCTGCCTACCGCCTTGGCAGACCGCTCTGCCCGGCAGGGGTAGGAAGTCGCGATCACCACAGCGAGCTTCGTCCTGATGTGTTGCGCCCGCCGCGATGACTCCTTCGACCCCATGATGACCGTTGCTGGGGTGGAGTGCGACCCCGCCCGGGCACCAGCGCGGATGCGTGAGGTGGCGGAGTACGTAGCCGGGCTGATGGAGATGGTGCCTCGGCCCGTTGACGCCATTGCCGAGGTGGAGGAAGAAGCCAGGGATGACGCCGACGATATCGAGATCGCCGACGAGTAGCTTGGGTGACCTCTTTTGCCGTCTTTTTTCCCTTTCTTCTTCTATGTAAACATGTACATAGGCCTTTTAGCCATTATGAATGAAAATGCCTTGTTTTTACCTGTTGTCAGCTTTTACTTGTTGTCTGCCCTTGCGCGCGCTTGCTCGTGACTTGTTCGATTCAGCGCCAGGCGACCAGCCCTCGAGCATATTGCACGGGCCCTCTGGGCGACCGGATGGATCGATGATTAGGAATTTTTTCTGCAATCACATAGAGCCACTCCAAACACGAGCGAAGGTTAAGCCACACTCATTAGGAATAAGTAGGCAAACAAGCACACAAAACCTATGTCCTTGCCACTGAGTGGGCGGGGAGCGCACACTAGGTTGTCATTTTCCTATCACCATTCAAAGCTTAATCCCTTGTGCTTTACCGGGACTGGACCAAAGAACTGCGAGGCTAGGGAGCAGGTCGCGTAGAGGCAGGGCAAATGGTGGGAGGAACATTGCCGCGAAGCACCATGGTGGGCGGAGCATAGCCGCAGCGCATCGTGCTGCACACACCTGCTAGACGCTCGTCCAGGCTCAGCATAGAAGCTGAGAGTCCACGGTATTGCTAAGGGACCCTTGCAATCCTTTTGGACCGGACCAGAGAACTACGGGGCTAGGGAGCAGGATGCATAGAGGCGGGGCAAATGGTGGGCGGAACATTGCCGCGAAGCACCATGGTGGGTGGAGCATAGCCGCAGGCACCATGCCACACGCACCTGCTAGACGCCCGTCCAGGACCGGCGCAGAAACTGGGAGCTCAAAGGGGTTGTCAAGGGGCTATCAGGCTACAGGTACTCATGACAACCAAGTGTGGCACAAATCCTATAGGCATAAACAAGTTGAATGAATTAGAGTGATAATCGACTGCATACTGAGCATGTGGAGCCCAAGATCAGCTAGAGGAGAGTGCAATGACAAATTACTAGCCGACCTGTATGCAGGCCACTTAAAAACTTACAAAGATGCCGAACATCGCTCGCTAGGTTGTTACTTTCCCGTCGCCATCCGGGACTTATGCCCTTGCCATATTTCTGGGACCAAGCTAGAGAATTGTGGGGCTAGGGAGCAGGTCGCCAGAGGCGGGGCAAATGGTGGGTGGAACATTGCCGCGGAGCACCATGGTGGGTGGTACTTTACCGCAAAGCACCGTGCCGCACACACCTACTGAACACCTATCTGGGCCTGGAGCAGAAGCTGGGGGTCCACATTATGGCCAAGGAGCCGCCGGGATAGTGGTACTCATGACAACCATGTGAGGCGAGTTTAGAGGTAGAACTTCCGCAGCAACTCTATATTCTAGGAGTTCGCCAGCTCCCGACTGTCTTCCGCGGCTAAATGAACCGCCCTGGCTCGAGAGAAAGAGACCACCTTGAAGGGGCCTTCCCAATGGGGAGACAGTTTGTCGCAGCCCGCCTGCGGTGGAACTTGGCGTAGGACAAGGTCACCTACTGCCAGTGTTCTCTCACGGACCCGGGTGGCATGGTAGCGCCGGAGACTTTGCTGATACCAGGCAGCACGTAGTGCCGCCCGATTCAGATTTCCTCCAGAAGTTGACGCTGCCTTGACGCTCGGCCTTCTGGTCTTCTTCATTGAAGGCCAATACGCGCGGCGAGCCCAAGGAGAGCTTAGAGGGCAGTACCGCTTCGGCGCCATAGACTAGGAAGAAAGGAGTCTCCCCAATCGCATGGCTGGGTGTGGTTCGGAGAGACCACAGCACCGTCAGAATCTCTTCCGCCCATCTTGCTCCGCGGTTGCGAAGCCTGTCGAACGCCTTGGTCTTGAGGCCCCTCAGGACCAGCGCAATTGCGCGCTCAGCTTGTCCGTTGCTTCGCGGATGGGCCACGGAGGCAAAACACACCTTGGTGCCCATCTCTTCACAGAATTCTAGGAATGTTGCGCTGGTGAATTGAGTGCCATTGTCGGTGATGACGCAGTTGGCAACTCCAAAACGAGTGATGATCCCACGCATGAACCTGACAACAGCGGAGGCCATAATGGCACACACTGCTTTGGCTTCAACCTATTTGGTGAATTTATCGGTGGCGATGAACAAGTGGGTGAAGCCCCCTGTGGCCCGCGAGAATGGACCTAGGATATCCACCCCCCAGACCACGAATGGCTATGAGAGCGGGATGGTTTGCAGAGCTTAGGCCGGAAGGTGGGTCTGCTTGCCGTGGAATTGGCACGCCTCACAAATCCTTACCAGCTCACAAGCATTCTGGAGGGCAGTAGGCCAATAGAATCCTTGGCGGTAAGCTTTACCGACCAGTATCCGACTGGACATATGGCTCCGGCACATGCCTCCATGGATATCAGAGAGCAGCTTGCTTCCTACTTCCTGAGTGATACACTTCAGGAGAATTTTATTTCTACTCTGGCAATATAGGTCCCCACCTATCAGAGTATAGCACTTGGCCTTGCGTGCAATCCTCTCAGCTGAAGCATCATCATTAGGGATCACTTGATCACACAGGAAGGCCAGGATGGGATCCATCCACTGACCCCCCCGACCAAGTGTGGCGATCTCGTGATGATCGCCTGGGTACTCCTCCTGGCCAGGCGTTTCCACCAGTACCGCCTTGGCGGTGTTATCGTTCCGCCTCCTAGAACCGGGGGATGTAGCAGCCGTGTCGTCGGCCCTGCCAGACTTGGGGGCCAAGACGGGTGCGTTGACTCCCCACACGGAACTGGGGGATATGGCAGCCGCATCGTCGGCCCCACCGGAGTTGGGGGCCGAGACAGATGCGTCACCTCCCCTCACGGGATCGAGGGATGTGGCAGCTGCATCGTCGGCCCCGCCAAAGCTGGGGACCGAGATGGATACGTTGCCTCTTTGCCTGGAATTGGAGGATGAAACAGCCGCACCATTGGCCCCGCCGGAGTTGGGGGTAGCAATGGACGGTCGCGGAAGCCTTTTTTCAAAGACTTGGACCGGAATCGACACAATATTGGCCCTGTTGGAGACCAGGGTGAAAATGGACGGTTGTGCACTATCGTCCCCGCCGGAGACCAGAGAAGCGATAGACGGTCTCGCAAGACTCCTTTCGGAGGGGCGGACTAGAATAAGAGCGCCATCGGCCCCACCGGAGTTGGGGGCAATGATGGACAGTTGGGCAAGCCTTTCTTCAAAGATTCCAATCGGAATAGAAGCCTTCATCGAGGCGAGCTACGAAAGCTCGTCTGCCAAGTGGTTGTCGCGTCGGGAGATATGGATGTACCCCAACCCGTTGAAGTGACGCTCCATCCTCCTGACTTTCGCGAAGTTGGTGGCCATTGTGGGATCAGAGCACTAGAACTCCTTTCGTGCTTGGTTGACGATGAGTAGAGAGTCGCCCTTGATGTGCAGAAGCTGGATGCCGATCGCGGCGACGGCACGTAGCCCCGCCAGCAACCCTTCATATTCGGCAATGTTGCTGGTCGCCTTGAGGTCCAAGACGATCAGATACCGGAGGATGTCCTCGGTCAAGGAGACCAGGACAAACCCTGCCCCAGCGCCCTCGACCCAGAAAGAGTTGTTGAAGAACAGGGTCCACGGGGGGAGCACGGGTGCTTCTTCAGCTTTAGGGGTGGACGGAGTCCACTCGGCGACGAACTTAGCCAACCTTTGACTCTTGATGGCAGTGCGCGGGCGAAACTTGAGGCAAAATTCACCTAGTTCCACCGACCACTTGGCGATGCGACCTTCGGCTTCTCAGTTGTGGAGTATCTCTCAAAGTGGGTAGGCTATGACCATCGTGATCTCCCGTCCCTGGAAGTAGTGTCGGAGCTTCCGGGACGCCACCAGAACAGTGTAGAGCATCTTTTTGGTCCTGCAGATACCTGGTCTCCGCGTCGGATAGCACCTTGCTGATGTAGTAGACTGGTCTCTGGCGCTTTCCTTCTCCGCCATCAAAGATCAAGACTCACTACCGCCAGGTAGCCGCGATATAGATGAAGGCTCATGGGAGTAGGAGCGACTAGTACCGGGGGTGAGGAGAGGTATTTCTTCAGGTCTTCAAATACTTGTTGGGCTTCAGGCGTCCATTCGAAGTGGTTGGTGCTCTTCAATAGCTTAAATAAGGGGAGACTTTTCTCTCCTAAGTGGGCGATAAATCGCCCGAGGGATGTCAAGCAGCCAGTCAGGCATTGGATATGCTTGAGTTTGGTCAGCGGATTCATGTGTTCGATTGTCGCAATCTTGTCGGGATTGGCCTCAATGCCTCGACTGGACACAAGGAATCCCAATAGCTTCCCGGAGGGTACGCCTAAGACGCACTTCTCGGGATTGAGCTTCAGGTGGTTCTTCCTGAGGTTGGCGAAGGTTTCCTTGAAATCCTCAATCAGTCCTTCGCTCTTCTCAGCCTTCACCACCAAGTCATCGACGTATACCTCGAGGTTCCGCCCCACCTGCGGTCAAAAAGCGGCGTGCATGGCATGCTGATAAGTAGAACCAACATTTTTTAATCCAAATAGCATTCGAATGTAGCAATAAACACCCATAGGGGTTACAAACGCGGTCTTCTCTTCATCCTCCTTTGCCATACTGATCTGGTGGTACCCAGAGTACGCATCTAGAAAGCACATCAGCTCGCACCCCGCTGTAGACTCCACGATCAGGTCGATGCGCGGTAAGGGGTACGGATCCTTCGGGCAGGCCTTGTTGAGGTCGGTGAAGTCAACACACATTCGCCACTTCTCGTTGGACTTCTTAACGAGCACGGGGTTGGCAAGCTATTTGGGTGAATGACCTCCTTGATGATACTCGCGTGCAGCAGCTTCTCCACTTCCTCGCGGATGGCATCCTGTCGCTCGAGGGCCTGGCGCCGGACCATTTGTCGGACCGGGTGCACCTCCGGGAGCGTTGTCAATTTGTACTCGATCACCTCCCTAGGGACCCCGGTCATATCAGACAGTTGCCAGTCAAACACGTTTGCATTAGACCGAAGGAAGGTGATGAGCGCATCTTCCTATTGGAGCCAAGGTTGGCACCTAGCTTGATGGTCTTCTCGGGCTTGGCCTCGCTCAGGGAGACCACCTTAACCTCGCCGGGCGGACCGAGCGAGGCACGGGTCTTCACCAGAGGGGCTCCCGAGTAGGAAGCATCGGCTTGCCTTGCATAGGTGGCACCTGCCAGGTCCAAGGCTTGCTTGTCATAGCACAAGGCCTTTGGCTTATCCATCTAGATGCTTATGAGACCTCTGGGTCTCGGCATCTTCACCACCATATAGGCATAGTGGGTGGTCGCCATGAACCTGACCAACGCGAGTCGGCCAAGCAAGGCGTTGTAGGGGAGGTCGAAGTCGGCGACGTCAAAGTCCACCAACTCTGTGCGGCTGTTGTCCACATTTCCGAAAGTGACAGGAAGGCGGACTTGGCCCAAGGCGCTGACCCGGCCCTGTGGTGACTCAGAGAAGAGGAGCGCCAGTGCGGCCCCGCCCGGATCCAAGAGCCCGTAACACCGTAGGGGACATGAGGTTGATAGAGCTCCCCCCGTCGATCAGCACGCGCCCAAGCTTCACGTTCCGAACCGTGGGCGAAACCACGATCGGAAGGTGCCCTAGGCTGGCCGTGCTCGCAGGGTGGTCGGCATGGCTGAAGGTGATCAGCTCCTCCGAGCACCTCGGCAGACCTAAGCGCCAAGGCTGGTACGCATGCGGTGCATTTCCTCATCGAGCTTTACTGAAGTTGAGGCGGTGGCCGAACCACCGTTGATGTAGGCCACCCTATGATCCGCCTGCTGGAAGGGCAGCGAGGCGGAGTCATGGCCCTTGTCGTCGTCGTGAGGAGGGCGGCTCTCCCTGAGCCGCTGCTCCACCTTCTCGTGCACAACCTGGCAATTATCCAAATCGTGCGCATTAGTGTTATGGATGGGATAGAAGACCTTACCCCTATTTTCCTGCCAACGGTAGTCCTGCCGATCGCGGCGGCCGTCCTGCCGGTCGCGGCTATCGTCCCACCGCGGCTTGACACCCTTGTGCCCGCGCTCGGCGACCAAGACCTGACCGAACTTGGCTGCCACACGCTTCTTCCTGTTTGTGAAACTGAGACCTTTTGAGGTTCTGGCCTCACCTCCGCCGCGAACGCCATCCACTCCGACCGTCCGCTCCTGCGCCTTCGCTACCTGAGGGCACTTGTGCGCCAAGGCAAATAGCTCGAACGTGGTGGCGATGTTGCGGGTAGCCATCTTCTCCCACATCTTGCTGTCTCGCACGCCCCTCCGGAAGGCGATGATGACGGACAGGCCAGAGATCTTAGGGATTGTGTTACGACAGCGGCTGAATCACCAGATAAACGCGCGCAACAACTCCCCTTTCTTTTGTTCAAGGGCATGGAGGTCATGATCCACACCTGGCTGGGCGTAGGAGCCCTGGAAGTTGGTGACAAACTGGCCACATAACTCCGCCCATGAGTGCACCGACCCTCTCGGGAGGTTCATCAGCTAAGAACGGGCAGAACCCACCAAAGCTGTCAGGAGATTGTTCGCCATAACCTTCTCAGAGCCGCTTGCAGCCTGCACCTCCATGGTGTAGATCTGCAGGAACTCCTCCGGGTTGGTGGTGTCATCATACTTCTCGATGGTTGTTGGGCGGAACATTTCTAGCCACGTGACGCAGCACAGCCGGCTGGAGAACGCTTGGCACCCCACGCCATAGGGGGAACCGCGCAGCCCCCATGAACCTCGGCCCGAAGGCCACGCTGGGGAGCGCGGGACTTGGCTCCCGCAAGACTCGGAGGAGAAGGTCTCCTTTTCTGCAGGAAAGTTGGGGTCGCGGGAGGAGTCGTCTTCTTCAGGAGCCATCCGTTTACCGTGGTCTTGCTCCTGTGCTTGACGACGTTGTAACTCGCCGCACAAGTCACCGCCGCGCTCCCGCCATCGCTCCTCCAAGTGAGCCCTAAGATCTTCGTTGGCGCCCCCTCACGCCTAGGGGACGCACGGGACGGCACTAGAGCCATCGCACGAGCCCCCGCGAGAGCGGGATCTGTGCCTTGAATGCCCTTTCCCTTGCTTCTCCCACCATGACCTAGGCGTTTGTAACATCACGAAAATTTGCCCAATTTTAATTTTTGGAGTTATTTAAATTTTTGTGAATTAATTAAAATTTATTTACATTTAATTGAAATTTGTCTAATTTTCTGGGATTTATTGGATTTAATTGGAATTATTGAAATTAATTTAAATATTATCCTTCTCTTGAGAAATTAATTAACATAAAAGTAATTATAAAAAATGAACAAAAATATTTTATTTAAACTCTAAATGCCCTAAAATATTTTTTGGAATTTTTCTAGAATTTTTCAGGTATTTTTAGTGCCCTAATTAATTACCTTGAATTTCTGCAATTGTTTTTATTGACAAAACCGGAAAAATCGCTGTGCTACAGTGTCGGGCCGAGCCCAACACTGTGCCCACGCCAGCCAACCCTAGCGTCGCCCACCGTGGACCGTCGGATCTTGATCAGATGGTTGCGCCTGAATACCGTTTCGCCCGTGCCTTGCGCCGTTGGATTTCGATCGAACGGTCTGGATCGCGTCGTCGTCTCGGGAGAAGGCGAACAGTGCACCGCCGTCGCCTGTTGGCCGAGGAGATTTGCGGTGGATTTGCACGCCCTCCAAAGCACTTCATCGCCTGAGAAATGGCTCATTTAAATGGTCCGTTCACCCCGCTCATTTTGTCCGTTCGCTCACTCTCAGCCGTGCTCCCTAGCCTTTCCTATTGCTCGCCGTAGTGGACATCGCCACCGCCTTGGTTTCCTTCATTTTCCACCGCCGCCGTTCACTCTCCGCCGCATCCGAGGTACTCTCCGAGTCCGTCGTGCCGAGATGCAACCAACGGACCACTTCTTCACGCCGGAGAAGCCTCGAAGCGCCTCAAGTTGCGTCGTCTTCCCCAAGTCCGGCGACCAGCACCCCGTCTCTCCTTCGATGCCTCGCAGTTCACCTCCGCCGTCGGATCCTCATCCAACGAACGAGGTAGCGCCACGTCTCTTCCCGTAGTGTTAAGTTTAAATAAGCATCGGTGGATCTCAGCCGTAGATTCTTAATCCAACCGCCTCTGTAGCGCCACGTAGCAGTAGTTGTAGCATTGAAAATGGCCGTTAGATGGTAATCGTGTGGCTCTGAGTAGTCCACGTAGCTGCTGCGCAGAGGTATTGATAATGGCCATTAGATTTGTGATGTTCGGCTAGGATTGTGCCGCGTAGGCTTGTGAATAGGAGACCGCTCGGTATAGCTTCGCCGTTGGATTCTCATCCAACCGCTCCGGTGCATCCACGTAGGTGTGGTGAGCAGTAAACCGTCCGTAACGCCGCCGCTGATTTCCATCCCATCGCGCGCAAGGCCCACGAGGCTCGGTGACCAGAGAATCGCCGTAACCGCATCCGTTAGATCTTCATCCAACCGCAGTAGTGCGCCCACGTAGTTCCGGGTCGGCACATTTGATAATGGCCGTTAGATCCACAATCTGAGGTCGAGATCTTGCCACGTAGCCGTCTGAAACCCTGCCGTCGAGTGAACTGTTGGTGTGCGCTGCGTGTCAGCCTCTGGTTGGGCCAAGCACTGTTCATTGGGGCCCACATGTCAGTGTCTTGACCACCGGGTATGCTGACATCAGCATGACGTCACCCGAGGGCCCACATGTCAGTGATCGAGAGCGACGTGGCAGTCCCTGGTGCTGACACGTGTCGTCGAGAGGATTTAACCGGATTTTCAGTCGGAAAATAAATAGAATAATTCGATTATTCCTTTATTTGAATTTCAGAAAACTTACAAATGCTATAACTTTTGCATTTCAACTCGGATTTGGGTGATTCCAGTCCCTAAAAATTTGTAAAAATATGAACTATTTAATAGTGAATTTTATTTTATTTTTAAAATTTATCTTGCTGTCTGTATTGTGTATTTATTATATGTTTGCTTGGTATGAATAGACTCCGAGTTGCCGGAAGTTGCCGGGGAAGAATTTGAAGACCCGTCACAAGAGCCGGACCAGAATCAACTGCTATTCGAAGGCAAGTCATGCTTTGATCATTTTGTTCCGAGATTTTAAAATATATTTTGATTCAATTATTGCATGCTATGTTAAGTAAAAATGATGTTGCTTATGTGGGAAAGGTAGCTAAAATACCTATCTGGTTTATGCCACCTTGTTAATACTATTTGTATGCCCTAAAAACCTTGTCACCTTAAGATGTTCAGTTATGTTGGTTGCTATATAAATGCCAACACGGGAGGCTAGACCGTGATTAGCTGCTTAGTATACTTATGTGCGTTGAACGACCTTCAAATTTTGCAAAAGAATATTGACTAAACGATTATGGAACGCATTTTGGAATAATGCGATGATGTCATGAGATGGAATTGAGGGTAGCGACCTGTGTGGTTCTACTCATGCAAGGAAATGGGCATTGGCATGTGTTGCATAAATGCAAACCGGGGTAGGAAATGATTTGGACCGGGGCAAGTGGCAAGAAGGCTTCGGTTGTGGGCCTCGTGTGGCAACAGATGTATTGAGATTGTAAAGGTGTGTGCCGAGAAGTATAAGATCGATGTCTTGCCCGGCCGATTAAGGACTTTACCTTGCGAGCTTTTTGATCTCGAAGTTTCAGACAACCACTTGTCCTAATGGGACGGACCTAGTTTAGTAAGGTTCTAATATCTTTCCTTTGACACTCGGGCACAGTTACACAAAAATGTAATCAGTATGGGGAGCGCACTGTCCGCGGCTTGGTACCCATCCAATCAGATTCACCGTTTCTAAACTTTGGCTCTGTGAGGGAAGTGTTAGAAAGGCATTCTTCGAGAGGTTCAAGGTTAAGTGTTAGTCTCCGAAAGACTTTGTCGCAACCAATCACCTGTGTGGTGAGCGATCAGATCCTCGTGGGTAAAGTGTACAGCCTCTGCAGAGTGTGTGTTGAATCTATTCGAATAGCCGCGTCTGCGGTATTGGACAATGCTCGGAGATTACAGTCAAGGGTTAAATTTTTCAAAATAAACTGTGGGATGGATGGCTGTGTGCCAAAGACTGATGAATGAAGCTAGGGCTGTGTGCCAATATCTGGAAAAAGAATTAAGAAATCTATTATTAATTACATCGGTTTACCGCTTTTAATCTAATAGGATTACCTGTTAAAAGAAATGCCGCTTTATGCAAAATAACCGTTTAAGCCTTTCCTTTGGAATAAGCCCTGCATGTAGTAATAGAACTGCATTTGTGCATGACTTGTTGAGTATGTTGTATACTCACCCTTGCTTCGACAAAAACCTCAGAAGAAGAAGCTGTGCCAGCTTGGGAGGAGGAGTTCACCGAAGGTCAGGAGGATTAGGGTTGAGCCGCACTCAGTTGCCTGTGGCTACGAGGGGTTTCACTATTGTACTTTTGCTTCCGCTGTTAAACTTGTGCTACTCTTGTTATTTATCGCCCTACGCGGCGAATTATTGTAAGGTGACCATAAGGTCTTGTAACTCGTTATTATTCGCGTTTGAAGTACTTTATTATTAATTCCGCTGTGTATGATTGTGGTACTTCAACTTGTTTCTCCTGTGTGTACTAGCGTGATCCTGGACTAGTACAGAATACACAGAGGGTCCGGATTTGCAGATTCGGATCCCGACAGCGTTCTTCGCTCGGGTGGCTCGAAACTTGCGTGCGCTCTGCGCGCGACTTCGACTGCGGGGTACCAGAGGTACCCGGCCATTTTGACTTGTCTACGCAGAGTTGGGCCATGTCCACGAGGCGGGTGATGTCCCGTAGCCATGGCGCAGCCGGGGTGTCGCCCCCAGCTCCCCGGTGGGTGCTCCAGAAGGAGGCGAGCCGCATGCAGGTTCTGGCCCGGCGTGGACTCCTCCATCGCTAACTGCCGTCGGACTGGCTGTGCTCCTACCGCGGTGGGGGCGCCGCCGTTTTCTGTGGAAGGCGTCGGACGGTCCCCCGCCTGATGGGAGCGCGAAGCTTCCATCTTAGCTGCCAGCGCTTGATGATCTGCTGAGGAAAGCAATGGGTGAAACATCTACTACCACCCCTACCTGGCGTGCCCTGTCAGCGTGTTTGTGCTAGACAGTATTGGTTTGAGTGTATAACCGAGTTTTAGTAGAGGGGGGTCTTCGTAGCTGCGTCATTCTCGACTCTCTTCTCGTGATAAGCAGGACAGGAAACTCAACAACACACAGGGATTTACCCAGGTTCGGGCCCCCAATGTAGGTAACAGCCCTACGTCCTGCTCAAACTCGTGTTGCTCTAGTATATCGCTTGTTCTTAGTTCACCCGATCTTTCGATCGTTCGAGCTTTGGATCTCTTCTCTGTTGTGAATTGATCGACCGACCTCCTCACCCCATGCACACTAGCTCCCTTATATACTCCCGGGACTGGCTAGGGCAAGTGGGGGAGTGGTTTTACATTAATTACATTGATTGTGTCTAGTCCTATCGCTACTGTCCTTCTGAGCCTCTTTGTCTGTGTCATTGCTTGACACCGCCTGTCTTTGGATTGCCTGAGGAGAGGGGTTCGGACGCTACGTAACGAACGCCTAGTACACGTGTCTCCCCGGCTTGCCCTGGGCGGTGCAGATGGAACGGGAGTTGGTGGAGCTGGCTTAGTTAGAGGGATAAGTTATCATACCTTCAGGGAGCCACGCCTATTTAATGGCTCCTAGGCGCATTGTAATGGCTCCATGCACATTTAATGGCTTCTATGCGTATTTAATGGCTCTCATGCGCATTTAATGACTATGATACGTCATGATCCTGGTGGAGGCTTTGGGCGGAAGCCTCCTAGCTCTATCTGCGTGGATGACTAACATGGGCTTGCCTGCTCATCGGACGACCACGTGGCCTGGTCACCCGACTGCTCTCCGAGTGGCCACGTGGCCTGGTCGTCAGGGGCCGTGACCTGGTCACCCGACTGCTCATCGGGCGACCACGTGTCCTGGTCGTCCGCCAAAACTCCCTTTAGTAGGTTGAGTCCTTGGTACAGGACCTTCTTCTTTCCATGTCTTGCGTACGTGGCCCCATCTGACAGCGGTGGAGAGAGTACCCCGGTGTAGAATACACCGACATTGGTGCTTTAGGAAAAGTGACTAGAATACTCTTTTGTTCAGTGCTGGATTTGTTTTTCCTTTTTGTTGGCTTTATAGAAGAGAGTCTTGGATACTTTTGGTGGAGAAGTTTTTGTTTGGCTCCTATTCACCCCCTCTAGTTTCTATTTTTGTCTTTCACAATGTGTTCTTGATTCCTTCACCTTGATGCATCAACCATGCTTCATCACCTTCTATATGGCCTCAATAACCTCCCACGAAGTCTCTCACGTGTTTGAATTCAATGAACCATCGTCACTTGCAAATAGGCCCAAGTAACTTAGCTCACCATATGCCTCACATTGCATCATGATAGCACCCAGCCTCTTTGACCGTTTTGAACCTCGGCTGCTCCCAATGTGCGGTCCCAATCCACCTTGCCATTGCCTACCATGTTCACTACTTCAGAAGCCTTGGTCATCTTCTAGCGGCGCCATGACCTGATGGATCTTAACTTTCCTAGTTAAGTCCTAGTCTCCTCCCCTCACCGTGACATTGTTCGAGAGTCCTACAATCATTACGACAACACAAACACAAACACATCACCTATCACTGCACAACATACAAAATCATCAATTGACATAATTGATAAACCAAGAACACATAACTCCATACTTCACACTTGGAAGCATCACTTTACCTTGAAAGGTCTTTGCTCAAACTTTACCCTTTATGGTTCTTGTCTATCTTGAAGTTTGCTTCAGTCCTACCATCTTACCTGGCATCCATGAGGATCCTGGACATTAGTTCTCCTAACCAAGTCCCAGTCCTCCTCACTGTTGACCATCATTGACTTCAAGCCAACTACACAATAGTAGACTAAGCAAACCATTTTTGAGCACAAATTACTTCCAACTAACCTAAATCAGTCCATACAAATGCATCATACAACATATATGTAACCTTAACACAGTCCTAGACCAATTTCTGACGTAATTCTCAACTTCCACCAACAAAATTGCCAAAGCTGGTCTAACCTCCATTGAAGGACCAGTTAGACTGCTTAGGGCGATCTGACCATTTGCTCCATGTTAGCACCGTAGTGGTTTGACATCTATGTAACCTCCGATCAGACCGGCCTACTTGACCAAAAAAACATCCACTCTGTATTTCCACTTTAAAACCAAAACTGATCCAACCTCTCACCAAAAGTCAGTCAGACCACCCTCTCCGATCAGACTGCCTAGCCTATGCCGGGTTAACCGTGCGCCACAACACAAACACTCCTCTCTAACAAAAAGCAACTACCTAGACTATGCCGAGTTGACCGCTCGGCCACAACACAAACACTCCTCTCTGACAAAAAGCAACTGCTAACTCAGGCCGGTGCAACCACTCAAACCAGTCTGATCGCCTAACCAAAATCGATTAGGCTGTAGTACTACTAAAAAGGCCATCACAAACGATTCAAAAATGTCATCACAGATGGTTTTTTGAACTGTCTAGAAGTATGTGTTAGTGATAATACGATGCAACACAAATTATTTTTGAACTATCTGTGAAACACCTATCACAGATTGTTCTTGATAAAGACTGTCTGTGATAGCCTATTATCACTGATAGTTCTGAGTAGAGAACTGTTTGTGATAATAGGCTATCGCATATGGTCTATATAAAGAACCGTCTATGATAGTATATTATCACAAATGGTTCATAGTCCCAATCGTCTGTTATATGAGATGTATCACAGACGATTTTTTTCTAAAGAACCATCTATGATATTATTTTGTGTTGCTAAAGCTTTTTCTATTTATTGCTAGCCTTAGGAAATGCTAGACATGCCCTTTGAAACAAGCAGATTACAGATTACACATCCAGACGTATATATATACCATCACAAATTACTTAGATTACATCACAACACAAGCAGATTACCCGTTAATTAGACCACAACACATCCATTTTAAAAATCAACTCAGATATATTAACTAATCGAATACACAATTGATAAATTCACAAATTCACAACAAACATATATGCCACTGCAATTTACAAATTCACAATACAAGTTTCTCTACAAATAATCCACTACAACTCATCAGGTTAGGCAGAGTTGAACTCGCCTTTTGGGTTTACGACCTCACACAGTAAGAAGGAAATGACTTGTCCTCAAATTCTACTCAGATCAGCTTGTTCCAATGCAGTTGTAGTGCAATTCGCAACCTGTTGATAGGAATATTAAAGCCGTGCATATATATAAATTGATAAGTATGAAACAATTATTGCATGATTGACAAACCTCTAGGTCATTTGTCTTTGTTGTACCCATAATGAGTTGCATGTTGTGGCAAACATAGAATCCACATAGGTTATTTCCCTTTAGCTGTTGATAAAACTGAAAAATAGAATTGGTTAGTTTGAAAGGCATTATTACGGAGTGTGTTTTAGCATTCCATCATTCTTACTCTCATCTGAGTGCCAACACAGCAGTTTTGTCTCCTTTGGGTTCACAAATAAATGCTTTAAATGGAGAATTACATGTAGATAACATGATACCTTAGTAGGAGGTCTTTTCCTCACCTATCATCATATGATTAATTCTTGTGCTTATACCGGGATGCCTTACACACTAGACATACATACAGGTTTGCATACTGTTTACAGTAGAGGATACAATCATTCAGATATGCATACTTTCTTTCTACTTCCATTCCTAATAGACAAAGAGTCTTCTTAGCTTTGTAGTTAGTTTTGGGCAACTCGTTTTCCTTTAGAAGCATGTTTGCTAAGAGAGCTAAGAGCATCGTGAAACTCTTGCCGGACCAACCATTGTTTTCCTTCAGTTTCAGCAATTCAAGCATGGATGACAACATTGTGTATTTCTACTTACAGCCAAGGAACAAAGGTTTCTTTGTATCCTCCATCAAGTCTCAAAATTTACCACACTCTCATCAAGGTTCCCTTCTGCATTGTGCAACATCTGATCCCAATTATCATCATGTAACCTATTCTCATTGGAAGCACAATCAATGTCATCCAGTATATCGTTGACTTCGTCAGTGATGTTAATACTACCTTCCTATATAATTTGCTATTCACCGTGACTAGTCCAACATATATACCCCTTTTGAAACCCATTAGAATCAAGTGTCCTTCAATTTGCGTTGAGTTTTGAAACATCCTCAGAGTCTCGTAGTCAACGCATGGACAAGACATCAATTGTAGCCCCTTATTAAACATATTCTTCTCGGAAGCTCATCTAAAAGTAGAGACACAATTAATATACTTGGCACTCACACGGTTCTCAGCGTACTTCCAACTTTGATCCTTCTACGCTATGCATATAACAATTAGTGTTAAATATTAAATTAGACTATGTATGATCTAAAGTAGCTAGCAAAAATTAATTAAATTGAAGTAGATTAGGAGCGCATATGCACACATTCTTAAATTGGAGTGCAAATTAACTAGCTAACCCTACCCTAAATCCTAAACCATGCTCTAAATAATCTTTTTTATGTACTAAGCTAGCTAGACACTAGATCTAAATAATCTTTTTTCTGTATCAAGCTAGTTAGATCTAAACCAAGTATCTTCAATTCTCTCTTTGCCAAGCTTGCTACATTTTGAATATAATGCAATTAGAACCAGTTACTATGGTAGATCACAAAGAATAAATGGATATACACCAAGCTAGATCTAAACTATCTTCAATTCTCTCTTTATCAAGCTAGATCTTGAATATAATGCAATTAGAACCAATTACTAACCATAGATCACCAAGAATAAATGGATCTACAATCACTCTTCTAAGGGCATGTTTGGATCCATTAGCACTAATAGTTAGCTAGCTAATAGCTAATTATTAGCTAACTATTAGCTGGCTAATTATTAGCTAAGGCTGTTTGGAGGTACTAGCTAATAGGTGGTTAAAAATTTAGTTGTTTGTGGAAATGTCCATTGTACCCTTGCATTAATAGCTGTTTGCACAGGACCAAGGGCACATTAGTCATTTCACCATCTATTAGCAGGAATTAGCAGGGGAGAACCCCAGCTAATGAGATAATTATTAGCTGGGTTAGCAGCTAACTGTTAGCTGGGTTATTAGCTAGCCTGTTTGGATCCACTTTAGCTAATTTTAGCAGCTAACTATTAGTGCTAATGGATCCAAACATGCCCTAAATCTACGGTCTCCTTTTATCAAATCTCTTCACCAAATCCACTTTTCCAAATCTGTCTCAAAGACAGATCTAGAAAGAGTTAAGGCTCTGCATTAGATATTGGTAGGAAATATCATAGATAATTAGCTGAAAAATCCATTTGTGAAGTATCATAGACAGTTCTTTTCAGAAAACCATATGTAATATGTAGTCATGACTGTGAAGTATTACGAACGGTTCTTTTCAGAAAACCATATGTAATATGTAGTCATGAACCGTCTATGATATCAACTTATCACAAACAGTTCATAGCATATCTAGTAACTTAAACGGTTGCACTAGCAAAATCGTCTATGATTAAATTTAACATAGATAATTTTTGAAAACTGTCTGTAATGAGACTGTTATGAGATAAGAAAATCTAACCGTATTTGGTTAGAACTCTATCTCTTATTTGTGTGGGCGAATCCGAACTCCTCTCTCCTTCTCTCTATATATTGGGTATTCTCATTGTATTCAATTCAATCTAATAAAGAGAGATAGAGTTCCACCCCCTATATTATGTGTTCATTGTTCTTGCTCTTGTGATTGCGACAACGAATTATGTGATTGATTGCGGGTGAATGACTGCGTTTTATAACACGTTATCAGCACGAGTTTTACCAACACTACTACAGAACCGGCTACTACTAGCGATTCGTAACCCCCTTTAGAAGCGGTTTTATAACCGCTTTAAGCAATCAAGGTGATACCGTCGGGTATCACAAGCGGTTCTTTCAACCGCTTGTGCTTTGTGGCACCGTAAGCTGTTGGAAAGGTGTTCGGGAGGGCCAATGGAGCGCCCATGGGAACTCCACAAGCGGTTCGCTTTACAAACCGCCAGGAGAAGGATATCGAAGCGGTCTGCCTTACAAACCGCCAGGAGAAGGATATCCAGATGCGTTAGTCTTACCAACCGCCAGGAGAGTAAAGACTCTCACAAGCGGTTGGAGTCACCAACCTCTTGTGGAGAGAGTTTTCGATTATATGTATTTTAGAATATGTTCTTACGGTGTTTTTGTATATCGTTTTTACCATAAAATTAAATATGAGGGGAGGAGTTTTTTTGCTAATTAACTATATATTGCATATGATAATCATACACATGTTCACAAGCTAGCTAGCTCACTACAGAAAAAACGAATTTAATAGTGTAAAAAATGGACAAGTACATAGACGCAACCAACGCTATAATTTTGAATGATGAAAAAAATGATTATCGAACTCATTTCTTGCATGCGCACTCTTTTTGTCCTTGGTCGATGTGGATGTCGCCGCCAGCTCATCGGTGTTCAACTCGAAAGCTTACGTGGAACTCGCCATTTCGAGATACAACCTCGTCGACAATGAAGCCGATGAGTTGTTCTTGGAGTGCGCGCACCCGGTGAGGCGGGAGCACGTTAACGTGCTCATCGATGTTGGACTGACAATTAATTAAGCGGGAAGTATATAAATATCCGATCACATGCAATTAATTAAAATGTAAGTTGTAGCTAACAAATTGACATGCATATACGAACCTCTAGATAATGTTCCAAATTGCCGCCATGGATAAAACTTTGAATATAGTGGAACACGAGTAGCCACATAAGTTGTTTCCAACCGTCTCGGCGCTTAACCTTCGGGAGAAATTTGAGAATATCGATGAAGAACCGATATGGCGATGTATATTAATAATAGTTTTTGTAGTACGACTGCAAAGTGCTTACTATGACTTCAATTCTTTCTCGAATTCTCCTTTTGTCGCTTCTTGAACTTTGCAAATGTCCTGCTCAGACGCCAATGAACCATTGGTATTTTTGGACCGATTCCTTCTTGAGTCATAAACCGTAATCCCGCCGTTGTCAAGCTCGATAACTAGAAGGATCCAAAGTGAAACCTATTCAGTATATTGCAACATATGCGTAAGTAGCTACTCGTACTATCAATGGCTTAAGAAATACAAGAACAAGAGGTATGTGAGAACACGACTTGAAGTTGAAGGGCGTATATGTACGGTTTGTAGTCTTTGTTTCAACAATGCATGCAAAAGGTATCCTCAAGTAACGATTTTTGCTTGTTGTATGACCAGATTTTCTCGCTGACAATCTCTCGGTCGATGAAGCCAACGTTCTGTTTGCCCGTCTTACGATCGTTGTATCTCCATTCTACATAAGAAGGATAACTAAGTTAATTAGATTTTCAATTTTGTGGTGTGGGAGGGAGCAAACGGTAAACTTAGTAGATCGACACTTATGCATACACCGGCGAGACATGAAAGATACGTTGACCTCGTCTCCTTGGTACACATGGTACAAGTCATCGAATTCCGACCATAGTTACGTGTTGTTCCTTGGAAGAAATACTCATCTTGGAAATGGAGGAGGAACATTTGAAATCCTTTAGATGCCCTTTCCATGTACCATTCATGCATTTGATGCATCTTGGTTGGGAGATCTTTTATATCCTTTGGATCAATTAGCGCTTTGCCGAACTCATACTTCCATTTGGTTGGTGCCATTGGAAGATCTCGGTCTAATGATTTGAGTCCCGCCTCCTTCAGAATGCCATTTTCTCAAGTCCTCAAAGACTCTGCCGATCTTCCACTTTCTTCTTCTTTCCTTGAAGGAGCAGTGTATTTTGTAATCGTAGCCTTTCTTATTGTCCTTTTGTAGTCGCCATCACGGCGGCGCTGTTCCGCATGACCGAAAGTGCTTCACGCTTTTTTTATCTATTTTAAGCTTGGCTCGCTTCTTTGGCGAAGTCGCTCGCCACATCCGTTTTACGGATGTAGCTAGCTCCTCCGCAATGATCATATGGCCTCTTTGGCGGTTGCTTTGACATTCTCTCGTCACGGATGCCGATTTCGTGGGAGGAGGTGCTAGTCTTGGGATCTCTCCTTCGACATCGAGCTTCTTCCTGGGAGATGCCGGAGGCGTGGGACTGCAGATGTTGGGTGCTTACTTTCAAAGCGGTGGCGGTGGCGGAGTCGGGCTTTGTGGAGCGGAGGTGGAGGAGGCGGGCTCGACCACCGGGAAGCATTCCGCAAAGCGACGCCGAGGAGTCGTGGGTTGTCGGCGTGGAGGAGGCGTGCTTGCTCTCGAGCCGCTCAAATTATGGGCCTCTCTTGCTAGAGATATAGCCTCCACACCATCTCGGAAATATGATGTGCTTTTTGCGCCAGAGGATGAATGTGCCATGGAGGGCCTGTCCAAGCTTTGTCACGTCGTCGCTTCAAAGAATCTCGAGCACGAGATCTTCGGCTCCCCACCACCTCTTCCACCGTGACCTTCGAGTATCCGGAGGGTATCTCGTTGCGATGGAATGTCCGCCCGCCTCCACCGGATAAGCCATGCCGTAAGCCACCTTGAAGGTGAGGTTACGATATCAATGTGTAGCTCGACCGGCGGCTAACCTTGATGTTGCCCACGGATGACGGGCTGCGGGTCGCTCACATAGGCCACGGCGGACGCCAAGAATCGCTCTTTGGCGCGTTCGATCGATCACGGATTCCGCACCGCTGAACATTGGTCGAACGTAGTGCTCCTCGGTCGGGCCGATTGCCGGACACTTTTTGCGTGACTAAGACATCGATGGAAGCCTTCAGAGCTCTAAGCTCTTCCTCCAATCGCCCACTCTACCTCGATCTCTCCTCTTGCTTCGCCCCGCCTCCCGTAAGTGCTTGAGTCTTTGGCAAAGCCGTGCCTCCATGGCACCTTCCCAAACCTCGTGGTCCGCCCCGTGCTCGGGGTTTTGAAGGGCATATGCTAGTTCGTCATTCTCCGTCTGGTCACCAAGTTTCTGACCGAGTCCGCTCGATGGCTTCTACAATCCTTTCACCAACTTCTTGGGTATCGTTTGCCATCACCAAGCTACCATCATCGCAAGTTTGCCCCGTGAGCCAAGAACCAATTGCACAAAGCGGGGCTCCCAATCCTCGATTTGGGTAGAACATCGTCTTTGTCAAGTTCCTCTTCCCGCTTGTCCCATTTCTTTGCGCACTTTGATATAACCACCGGTCCCGAGATGGTGGTGGTATTTCTTCTTCCGGCATTCACCTGTTTTTGTCTCTCGCGCCTATCCCGCATTCGACCGCTTGTATTCCTCGAAGCATCCCAATGATCGCCGGCTTAGGAAATTGATTGAAGTCCGCCTTTCTCCTTTGTCGATGTACTTGCGGGTGAGGGACGACTTCCATCGCCGAAAGGAAGTTGCCATCTTCTTCAAAGCCTATCCCTTGGCCTTCATTCAGATCCTTCGGAAAAGTGAAATTTTCCTTCATATCATTCCGCAGCGCCTTGGTAGCCGCAGGACTTGACCCATTTCGATGCCGATTGGGACGTGATCCCTCATGTGGTAGCCGCAAGCGTTGTTGAAAGGGCCAATAGTCGATTCCGGCTAGCACACTCCGTCGCTGCCCACTTTGTTATCACGCACTTTGTCGAAGGCTTCTTGTTAGGTCCTCGGTGCATTCCGATTTGGGTGGCCGATGAGGTACCGGCCGATACACAAACACATATAATATGAAAGATTTTATAATAATTAACATGTTTACGGTGATTTTATAATGGGTAACAAGATACCTCGGTACCGGTGTTAACGGCCTCATCGTCAGCGTCAGCAGCACCATCGCGATTTTCCGCATCAGTGTTAACGACCTCATCGGCAGCGTCAGCAGCACCATCGCGATTTTCCGCGTGAGTGTTAACGGCCTCATTGGCTAAGGTGCTACCCAACAAGAATGGTCTCGAACATCGATTTTCTGCCATCGAAAAGCCGAGTCACCACGCCTTGATGTCGCCATCTAGAGTAGAGCAAATCTCGAGGCTTAGATTATATATGAAGATAAGATTGTTGAGAATTTTAACTCTTTGAGGTGTGAGGGAGCGCGGGAACTTACACATTTCACATGATACATATACAATTGACAATTCATATATACTTATACATTTCACATAAACTTACACATTTCACATGATACATATACAATTGACAATTCACACATACTTATTTGCTTAATAAAAAAATACAATTGACAATTCACACATACATATACAATTCACACATATCGGATGCTCTCCTGCAGCCAGGCTTCTCAAATTAAATGATTTTAAAAAAATAAGCCCCTGCAAGTTCAAGAAGTATGGATGCTCGCTCGGTGTACCGGACGCTCTCGTGACATCCATGCTTCTTGAACTTGCAGGGGCTTTTTTTTTTTAAAATCATATTAGTGTGGAATAAGAATGATACATACTTATACATTTCACATATACTTACACATTTCACATGATACAGATACAATTGACAATTCACATGTACTTACACATTTCACATGATACATATACAATTGACAATTCATATATTATTGCTTATTTGCTCAATAAAAAAAATAATGAATGACACGATACCATCTTGCATGCCATCATTTACAAAAATGAAATAACGTTATAAATCCATTATAGTTGTGGATTTGTAACCTTATTTAATTTTTGGAAATGATGACATGCAATGTGGAAACCGTGTGATTCATTATTTTGTTTTATTGAGCAATAAGCAATAATATTCTAAAGAATATATGAGTTGGGCCCTCAGATCTTGGGCAAATAAGCAAACTCAAGCTCGCTTTTACCCTACCATCCTCCCTTGCATAGTTTTAAGTTTTAAGTTTCAATACAAACATTGCTAAACATTAGGCACTTGCTTAGGCCCTTTTGCATCAGTTCTTGCTAGTGGAACATATATGTGTGATCTCAGAGTGCAATCGAAGGAATCTGTCCGATGTGTAATCCCAAGACAAAAGGCAGAGCCAAGCATCTTCCTTGAGGGGGAAAACACCTTGTCAAAAACATTACAATAAAAGTGGTTCTATCTTGCTCACATAGAAGAAGAAAACTACACTACTAAATATATGACCAATTAAAAGAGCATCCTCGAATCAAAAAGAAAAAGGATAATAAATTGTTAAATTAAATTCTACTTGCTCATGTACGTAAAAGTAAACTTTTGTGTAGCTAATGAGAAATCTAGCTTCTACTAGCTTGCTTGCAAAGAAAATGGGAAAAAGGTTACAATTTAATTACAATTTGCAAATGCTATCCAATATCATGTTATCACGAACTTATTGGTCCACAGAGCCCTCATGTTATCAAATCGCACCTTCAAAGACACACAAAAACCTTGTGGGCATTTAGTCGAACACCTTGTGGGCAGCAGAATAAAGAGGGAAGAGGAGAGCGTGCGGGCTATACCACCGTTCTCCGGGGAATGGTGGTGTGGCGGCTTGGTGGCCGAGGACGCAGCAATGCTTGCGGGCGAGGCGCCGACGAGGTGGGTGAGGAGGCGGCGACGAGGTCACGCCAAGACGGGGTCGAGTGGCGCCGGATGGTGGAGTGGCGCTGATGGTGGTGTGGGCGACGAGGCCGCAGCGACGAGACGGCAAGGATTCGGACTGAGGCGGCGGAGCAGAGCGGCTGAGAGACAGGCGAGCGGAGAGCGAGCTTGGATAGAGGACTTAGAAAATTTGTTGTAGCGGGTTACTTAGAAAATAGTGGTGCATATCGCTCGATAAGATCTCTATCGAACGATATGCACACCGGATACTTTTGAATATTACCCTGGCTATATTTTTACAAGCGGTTGGTATTACTAACCGCTAGTAAAGCCCTTCCACAAGCGGTTTTAATACCAACCGCTTGTAGAGGTGACTTCCCAGATCGATGTCCACAGACCAAATTTTCTAAGTCCCCGCGCCAGACAACAAATTTCTAAGTCCCTCGAAGGCCTCTCTCGTCAGCGCTCCCTCCGCTCTCTGCTTTCATGCCCACAAGGTATTGGTGAAATGCCCACAAGGAGTTTTGTTCATATGTTGATGTTGGAGTAATGAAAAATATTGTTAATGCTAAGTTGTTTCACTCTTTGAAGCTATTAATTCATGTCGACGGCTTCATCAAATGGCGAGACGAAGAGACAACTAGATGCATTGCGGATGAAGCTATCGTGTCCTCGGCGCGACATCCTCAGAATGTGTTCACCTCCGTACATCCAAGAATCCATCCCGAGTGTTCATGAAGTGTTGAATATGTCGGTAAGTTTTTGAAGTTATTCATTTGTTCATATTTCTTGACTTTCACCTTCCGCTCCATTCTTTCGCTTGAAGGGCACAAGATGTCCAGATTAGCGTTAAGTGATAAAGCCGACCATGGTCTTGAAAATCTTGCAATGCAAATTGTGCATTACAAGAAGATTTGTCGCCAAGTGATGATGGCCGACGGTCAGAATATTTAACTCTGTTGCAAGCCGAGAGATGCACATCCCACCGCTTCGATGACAACAAGAGTATTAAAAACTAGAAAAACGCATGGAAAGAGTAGAGGACATGCTAAAGAAATTAGTTAATATAGCTATCATTGTAATGTTGCTCCTTTTAGTTAATATAGCTATCATTGTAATGTTGTAAATTTCACACCGCTTTTGGGGTTTTTGTATGGGAATTTATGAGCTAACTATGCTAAGTGAATTTCTCTTTGTATGTCTGTAATTTCCTTTTTTAGGTATGTTAAAATTTATGCGATCCCTTCATAGAGTGGATATAAATTTTCGTGCTTTGTTCTCATTTTAAAATTTGTACAACCGGTTTTCGTGCTTTGTTTTCATTTTAAAATTTGTAGAAATAATTTTGTAGAAATTATGTACAAGCAATGTTAAACATCAACATATCAACATGATCATATGGAATAATTTGTATACAAGTAGTACATCTTAAGTCTTCGCTTTACAATTGTTCCTTCGTTATGATCGTGACGTATGTAAGGAGCATCGACATCACTATCACGCAGACGCTTATGTCGACATCAACTCGTAAAAGGAGGGAGCTCGTCGAATCGACCATACTCTTCCTCGTCGGTGACGTTCTCAACTCATACAATCCTTCGCTTGCCTTGGAGAACCACATGTCGCTTTGGCATTACCTTTTGCTTGTCCTTCGCTTTTTAGGTTTGCTTGACATGTCCATTACATAGAAGACCGGATCACATTGTTCGCGAGAACAAACGGTTCGCGCCTATAGCCGACTTCTGTGAGATCCACGGTTGTCACGCCGATTTGTCGACCTTCACACCGCTTTGGAGTCACTTGACCCATTGGCACTTAAATAGAGGGACCTTCAGAGGTCCATAGTCGAGCTCCCATATTTCTTCTATGAAACCATAATATGTGTCCAACTCCGTCTTTGTTGTCTTGGCGTATATCACGGACACATTGCTTTTGGTTGGTGCTCTGTTATCCCGATCCGTGTAGAATGTGTAACCATTGATCTCATACCCTTGAATGTCACGATTTCTTGTGATGGTCCCCGAGCCAAAGCGCTGCAATAGTTCATCGCTTGACCCTTCCTCAAGGATGTACTTCAGAGCAATGCCGAAAGAATCCATGTGCTTCGAGGTTATCCAACTCTCTGTCTTCCCGTGAACTCGCGACGAGGACACTCTTGTGCTTTGATTTACATAGGGGCGACTATAGTTGATTGCTTCGTAGCAGTGAAATGTGCTTGCTTGAATGCAACAAGATCATTGTATGCAATCGATTACCTTCCTATTGTCCCTTTGCCCGTAGCCTCCCTCGTGTCGTGATATGGGGATGCCGATAGGATTTAGATCATTCATGTAATCAACACAAAACTATATCACCTCCTCCGCCACGTAGCCCTCGGCAATGCAAACCTTCAGGACCTTGAAGTTACGGACGTACTTCTTTCAGACACTCATGTACCTCTAGAAAGGGAACATGTTGTGCAGATACTGCTGGTCCGAGGATACCTATCTCCTTGACAAGGTGAACGTGAGATGAACCATGATATCAAAGAATGCAGGAGGAAAGATCATCTCGAGGCTAACCAAACTTTGTACCACATCGACCTCCAACTTACGCAGCTTTATTTGGTTCGACAACCTTCTGCGAAATGGCGTCAGAAAGAACATAGCTTTGTGATTGTCCCCGCACCCACTCAGGCAAGATACCTCGGCGACTCAAAGAGCAATCTGTGTCATCAACACAAGGCGATCATGGGATTTTAGGCCTTGAAGTTTGTTCTCTTCGTGTTTACGAGTCTCTTTACATTTGAGGAGTATCGGAAGGGACCTTCACACTGCTCGAGACACTCAATCATACTTTTTTCTCTTCTTTGCTTGGAGTGTAGCTTGCGGGATGTAGAAAAAGTTGTTTTGTCCCTTCTTTGTTTTTTAGGATGTAGGTCACTCCTCACCTCCATGTCTTCAAGGTCCTTCCGAGCTTGCGGTGTATCTTTCGATTTGCCATACATATCTATGTAGCCTAGCGTGTTCAAGCAAACATTCTTCGTGATGTGCATGAAGTTAAGCGAGTGACTTAACCTCCAAAACTTCTCAATACTAAGCAGTTCCAAAATATTGATTTCTTCTTCCATGTGGGTGCATGACCATCCTCGTTAAACGCAGGTATGCTTCCAAGACCCTTCCCAAATACTACTTTGGATCCTTTACCATAGCAAACACACGTCGCCCATTACGATGCCGAGGCTTAACACTAATTTCTATTCCCAGATTAAATTTATCGCTTTTCCACCTCAAAGCATGATCTAGGAAGAAACTGCGGTGGCCCATGTACACACACTTCCGAGAGTTTTTCAGTACATGCAAATTGCTTCATCTATGCACTTGGTGCGAGCTTTAAACCCTTTGACAGTTTGGTAGGACAGTTATCGAGAGCAGCCAATCGTTGATTGTTACAAACAACAATGCACGCAGTTGAAATACTCTCTTTTGTACTCATTCCAAACCCGTACACCATCCTCCCACAACTTCACAAGGTCTTCAACCAATGGTTTCGGTAGACATCGATGTCGTTTCGTGTTGCCAGCCTTCGATCAACAATGGCATCATGATGTACTTCCGCTTCATGCATGACCATGGAGGAATGTTATAAATACAAAGCGTCAAAGCGGTGCTATGGATGTCGCTTAACCGACCGAAGGATTCATCCCATCTGCTCAACCCAAACCTTACATTTCGACTCATTTGCAAAGTTCGTAAGCCCGATCGACTTTCCTCCACCGCGAGCCATCTGCGGGGTGTCTAAGCATCCCGCCTTCCTTACGCTCTTCTTCATGCAACAAGATCATCTTGGCATGACCTTCGTTAGCAAGCAGACGCTTCAACCGGAGGATCACAGGAAATACCACAATACTTTGGTGCGGTTCTTCTTCTTCGTCGATTCCCATCTAATTCACGGATCGTCCACTTTGCACCTTATACCGGATTCTTCACACTTTGGACAAACCTCCAAATCGGCATACTCATTGCGTACAAAGATACAATCGTTAGGACAGCGTGTATCTTCCGTACTTGCAATCCTAAAGGGCGAGGACTCGCTTTGCTTCATCGTGGATCGGGTAGAGTGTTACCTTAGGAAGCAACTTCTTTACGAGTGATAACAAACCATTGAATACCTTGTCCGACACACCGTTTTGGCCTTCATTGCATGAGCTCTAGTGTAGTCTGCAGACTTTTTGTGGCCCCGCCCACAATTTGGGTACAAAGCGATTCTGTGGTCCTCTACCATGCTCAAACTTCTTGTATTGTTTTTCCTCTGTGAACTCTTCCTCTCGAATCACGCGAGCATCGATCTAGCTCATCATCGCCAAACTCGTTGATCAGATCTTCCATGGACCCGATTGAGTGGTGTCCAGCATACCGTTGGCTCTATCTTCCTCTTCTTCGTCTTCTTCATCGCCTTCCGTCGAA
The DNA here is from genome assembly GCA_036346375.1 of Guadua angustifolia. Taxonomy (NCBI): domain Eukaryota; kingdom Viridiplantae; phylum Streptophyta; class Magnoliopsida; order Poales; family Poaceae; genus Guadua; species Guadua angustifolia. Next base: position 28,704,912 of record CM070522.1, on the reverse strand, counting down.
TCGCCTCGCTTTCGCCATGGTGGGTACAAGCAGTATAGTTTGCCATGAAACCTCTCGTGATCACATGCCTCATAACCATCCATCGCTCGGAGTGCTCCTTCTCATTCTTGCAGCCCTACGCACGACAACGATGAAGCTTCCTAGAGGCAAGAATGCAACGGCCGCCGAGAAACTCCTTCATGCCATCTCTGAACTCTCTTGACCGACGGTCCGCATTGTACATCCATTACGGCTCATCTGCGCCAATAAAAATAATAACAACATCTATCGAATATTTAATTAAACCTAACTATGTCTAATAGTTTTGTATTTTTTAATCATTCTCGTATTCTTTTACTAAAGCCAACTAATTATTTCTAATCCTCACAGATTTTTTTAAATAAAACTAACTAATTGTTACATGTTCATGCAAACCTTTTCTATCATTCCGCATTTTAATTTTACTAAATAAAAATTATTTTTACCTTTTCCCCACCATTGTAATTTTTCATCGTTTCACATTTATTGCATTTCATTCCATACACCAAACAATATATCACCTTAAGAAAAAAAATAAGCCAACAATGTAAACACTAATAATTCCCACAAGAACAAAACATGATTTCTCAACATCCAATGCACAAAAACATCAATATATAGGTGAGAAAGATGTCAAAGATGTTACTCACCTTAGGAACAATTAATTCGAGCTAATAGCCTCAATTGAAAATTTTGGCAAGACCTCCCCCATGAATCGCTTCTCGGCCCACCACTCATTGCCGGATCTGTGCGAGCTCGGGGGAAGATGGGGTTTAAAAGGTTGGGCGGGAAGGGTCTCTACAAGCGGTTCTACATACTAACCGCTCGATCCTCATTTATAGAAGCGGTTCGTGTCTCAACCGCTTCTACATCTCTAAGCGGTTCTACACACGAACCGCTTCGAGATGGGACTCGAAGGATTCGTGTCAAGAACCGCTTTAGAGACCCTCCCGCCTGCTTCCACTTAACCGCCAGGCACGAGAGTACAAGCGTGCGCACTCTAACCGCCAGATAGACCGGTTGTGAAGGCCGGTTCTGTAGTAGTGCAAGGCCATCGATCATGATCGTTTGCTTGCGACAATCTAAATGGCATGAAAATACATCCTGCTACACGTGATCGTCCTACGTCAAGCCCTACGTAAGTCTAATCTACGCTGGTCGATTGCGTATGAATAGTCAAATCCTGTAGATTGTTTTTCTTTTCCCTAACTACAAGTTGCTAGTTAGTTCTAATCTAATATTGCGATTGGAAGCTATTGTTCATCTCCTAATCATATGTCGAGAATAGTATTAGGCGTTTGATCCATTGCATTGCTCAAAGACAGAATCAGATGCACATATTAGCAATTAAGTAATGTGTTTACAATCAAGCAAAGAAAATAGCTTGTCCTCACCGTGCCTCCCGAGCATGTGCAAAATTGGATCTGCCTGTCGGCGGCCATGCCAATGTCGCTCCCGGCGTTTCGCGCCTCGGCGGTGGCGCCCACGAGGAAACGGTGGCGACACCCGCACATTGCCCGAAGCGGCAGTGGCGACGCTCACACGTCGCCCGAAGCAGCGGTGACGCCCGCCCTCTGCGACTTCGCTTGCATCCATCACTATGGCGGCGTAGCCACTCGTCTTCCGCACGACGGCTGGCGGTGCTCCCAGTCCTCGCCTGAAGCGCACCAGCAGCAGTGCCGTTTTATGTTCTGACCCCTCGCGTCGCCCACTGCGGCATCGTCCTAGCCCCTCGCGAACCCTCGCATTGCGCACCCGCAGCTGTGCCTCGGTAGCTGCGCCAGCGCTAGCCTTCGCAGCTCCCCCGCACCTGCTCCACGGTCTGCCCGTGTGTCTCAGCGGCCGTGCCTGGGCTTGCTCCGCAGCTCTACTCGAGCGCGCCTCAGCGGCCGTGCCCACGCCTGCTCCTCGGTTGTGCCCGCGCTAACCTCAGTGGCCATTCGTCTCCCCATGGACTCCTTGGCTTCGCAAGAGAGGCGGCGGCAATATGTAATGGTGGCGGCTCTGTGTGAAGGGAGATGGCAGCTAGGGTTTGGAAACCCTAGCCGTCGGCTTAAATCTGTGAGATGGGCAATGGGCCCAATGGGCCAAGCGACCCATTTGGCCTATCCGGCCCCTTTTTTACTTTTCATGAAGAAAAGAAAAAAGGAGTTTCGCAATTAGCTTTAATAAGAAAACACAGAAAAATAATGATAAATACTAGAAATTGTTTTTCTATGTATATGGTTTCCCGTAAATTTTGATAAAATAATGTTTAGCACACTTTTGAAGTTCCACACTCTAGTTTTATTTTCTAGCTACATGCCATGTTTAAATATGTGCTATTTTATTTTTATGTTATCAAGTAATTCTGAAAATTGCTTAGTAATTAACAGAAATGTTAGAAAATTATGGAAAAATATGTATGGCCCATTCCTCTGTACCATATTGCTAGATTAATTTTCTTAGCATGTTTTTCATGATTATATGTGCTAGACATTCTATTTTCTGTTATTTAGTAATTCTAAAAATTACTTGGTAATTAACAAGAAAACATGAAAATGTTAGAAAATTTCAGATTGCATAGTATGATTTTAATGTCTCTGGATTAATTTTCTTAGCATTATTCCATGATTATTTCATGTTAAAGTTTATTTTCTGTTAATTGATAATTCTGAAGACTGCTTAATAATTAGCAGAAAATTATAAAAAAATGCTAGAAAAATCCTGGAAAATCTGTGATAATTATCTACTGAATAGATATAGACCAAACTTTACTGATTTAATAATAAGTATGCAAAATAATATTTTACTTGAAGTAAAATTTCTGTTTTGTTTGCATATAGGATATGTCTGACATCGCAAAGAAAGAATTTGTTGAGCACACCCTGAATGGCAGCAACTACCTCTCTTGGGCAATGGATGCCAAGATCAACTTGACAGCCCGATCTCTTAGAGCTACAATTTCCTAGCCTGAAGCTGCTAAATGCGTAGCTTTGCACTTCCTGAGGCACCATCTCTATGCGGACCTGAAGACTGAGTGTTTGATGGAGGAGGACCCACTGGTTCTACAGAATTCCCTGAAGGAACGATATAACCAGTAAAGATCTGTTCTGTTGCCAGAAGCACAACGGGAATGGACCCTCCTACGCTTCCAAGATTTCAAGTCAATGGCAGCGTACAACTCTGCCATACACAAGATTGTTGCTAAACTAGCATTTTGTGACAAGAAGATCACAGAAACTAAAAGGATTGACAAGTCTTTGTGCACATTCCACCCTAACATGAGAATACTGCAGCAACAGTATCATCATGCAAAGTATCAGAAGTACTCTGAGCTGATATGCATCCTGCTAGAAGCAGAGAAGCATAATGAATTCTAATGAAGAATCATCAAGTCCTACCCAGTGGGAGTCATGCATTGCTTGAAGCATATGCAAACGCTTAACAGGCTAGCAGTAGCCGAGGTCACAGAAAAGGACAAAGACAGAAAGGGGATAATGGAAGAATGACAAAAATCATAAAGAAAAAGGTAAATCTCAGTGGAAAACAAAAGAAAATGGATCAGGTCACTTCTAGAAGAAAGGACCAACAAAGAATGCTACCGATCCTATACAACCATGCTATAGGTGTGGATGTAATGGTCATTGGTCACATACATGCCGCACCCCAAAGCATTTTGTAGAACTATATATGAAATCCACTGAGAGATTCCAAAAGAATCAAGGGAATAAGGCAGAGGCGCACTTCACTTCTCAACTTGTTGTTGACAATAAAATGGAGTTGGATGATGATCAAATCTCTGACCCCATAGAAGAATTCAAGAAGGGCCTCCTTGGTTATGGTGATACTCCCATAGAGGAGAATGATCTTATTGGGGATGAGCTAAAAGAATTACAGAAGAATAAAGACAAGTCCAGGTGTACGTTCAACCTTCATTAGTTATGGTTTTGGTGTTAATGACAAATCCAATATTGAGTTTATCCCCTAATGCGATAGTGTTATTAATGACAATCTTATATCGAGGCTAACATGTTTGTTTAGAATATCTTTGTTTAGTCTCATCGCATTGAAAAATGGAAAACCCGAGGTATGTATGTGTATTCATACTAATATTAGTTGCATACTTTGGAGTCAAGTTAAAGTATGAATGTCCCCATTATATTAACCACAAAATGTGCATTATGTTTCTCAATCCACATATTACATGGATGCACATATTTAGGGGGAGTTTGTAGTTTAACTTGAAAGTCTCTTTGTATTGATCGATTCGTTATTGACACACATAAGGATCAAGACAAAGAAACTAAATCCTTGAGTATATATTTGAATTGCCTAGTTATAAGTATATGCTCCAATACAATCAAATTGAATATGTGCATATTATATCCAAGTCAATCATACTTATGCACATATACATGTGGAGTGTATTCTATAGTTGATGATTTAGAGTAATGATCATTTCCATACAATTTACATATAATGGATCATTACTTTCTATCAACATGAGTATATGAAAACTTGTGTAGTTAATATATACTCATATCAATTTAAATGATAATTTAAATTGAGTTCATTTGTCTTGTTAATCATTAAAGAACATTTCATCATGTGTTGATGGTGTTCCGTGATTAATTGAGGACAAATGAATAGTTCTTAAGTATAATTAAGCTTGTGTTGCATTATTATACTTAAGACACATTTACAATCATTTCAATTGATTTAGGTTGTGCTCAATTGATCTAGAGGCATCCATTATGTGTTAATGGAGTGCAAGAGATAATTGAGACAACCATGCATCTTGGACTAACTATTTGTATGAGTTGTGATTGAGTTAGGTCCAAAGATGGATGAGATGATGAGAACGGGACAAGGACGGCATCATGAGGTGATGGGCGTCAAGAATGGATCCCGAAGATAAAGAGGAGTCGAGTAATGATCCCGGGGGAGTATCAAAGCGATGATCATAAAGACCCCAAAGGGTATTGCTTGTGCGCGGCGGCGAAGGTATAATTAGATAGGCTAATGACTTTGTAGTCTTTGAGTCTAAGATTTTTATCGCCGTGCTATTAAGACTCAGTTTGTTTAGGCTTGAGCTTGAGCTTATTTGGCTTCTACACCTCTATAAGTCATAAGTCAAAACAAACAGTATTTTTCCAGCCAGACGAAGAGAAGAAACTTCTAGCCCAATTTGCACTACGCGAGAGAAGCAAGGAAAACGATGCTTCTCGGGGTGGCTGGAGCTTCTAAAAATCCCACTTCTCTGGTACCCTTACAACTTAACTATTATTTACGAAAAATTGCTATCCTCATCCAGCTCCAGCAGTTTCTTCCAGCTCCAGCAGCTTCTTCCAGCTCCAACCAAATAAGCTCAAGTTCCAGCCTAAACAAACTCAGCCTAAGAGGGGTCGTTCCCTAGCTTGAGCTTCATCATGTGTTGGTGATCTCAATCCGCGTTCACTCAAGCTCAAATCTTATTGGATTTGGTTTTTGCATGAGGGTTAACCATTTGGCATGTGTTGCGAATGGGTTAAACTTATGCTTGGTTGCATTTGGTTTTCGCATTATGCTTTGATTTGCATGTGTTGCAAATAGGATAAGCTAGTGCGTTGGCTTTTGCGTGAAGTTCACTTTTGCATGTGTTGCATTAGTTGACGCTTCATGTTTTGGTTCGCAAAACAATCTTTCTAAAAACCGTGTGGTTGCTTGGAGCTAAGTTTTGCATTTGTTGCAAAAGGAGAGAGCTCAAGCATGATTTGGTGTTTATGTGTTTGTATGGAGCTAGAGGCTCGCATGTGTTGTGAGTAAAGAGCTCATACGGTTGATTTGGTTTTGGTTTGAAGTTTGGTTTCGTGTTGCATTGAACTAGAGAATTGCATGTGTTGCAATTAGAGAGTTCATGCATCTTGATTTGATGTTGCTTGGAGCTAGACTTTTGCATGTGTTGCAAAGAGTAGTGCTCAAGCATGAAATATGTTTATTGCGTTATTTGCAAGTTCACAGCGAATAAACCGAGGTTTATGAGTCCGAATTCGAGAGCATGTGAGTGGGGCTTGCAACGGTGTTGGCAAGTTGACCGGTCTTGTGTTGACCTTCACATGGCTAGGGGATTAATCTCATAAACTTCGAGTTTGATTCGCTTATACGATTTGCGAATAGTTCTTGGTTTGCTTGCGAAATGTGTTTCGCGAATTGATTCATGATTCTTTGAGCATGAGCTAAATTGGTGCAAATGTGTTTTGCACATGTGTTGATCATGTGTTGATCGCCTAATGGGCTCAAGAAATGGTTTCTAGTTTGTTGAAAAGAGTTTATAAAATCCGGAGTTGGATTCTTGGGGCGGTGCGGCGACCGTAGAGGGCTTGGCGACGACCTTCTGGCGGTCTTGACCGGTCGGGTCTGGTCGGACCGGGCATGCGGTCGGACCGCCGGCCGTGCGGCTTGATTTTTCCAGAGGGCAGTCTTTCGGGTGTTTGCTTGGGCGGTGCGGCCGTGGCTGGCGGCTCGGACCGGCCGAGCAGTGCGACTGGGCTCTTCTTGGTGCGACCGGCCGTGTAACGGTCGGTTTTCCGACCGTTGGCATGTGAGGGCCGGTCGGACCGACTGAGGTCCGGTCGGACCGGGTTTTTGCTGATTTCGCCCATTTTGCCCCCAAACGGCTAGTTTTCTTGTGGGGGCTATAAATACACCCCTTTGGGGGCTTGGGCATGAGGTTGGCTGGCGTTGTTGAGGGTGTGGGAGTTGTGTGCATGTGTTGCTCTTCTCCATTTGCCTCTTGAGCTTAAGAGTGAGACTAATTGCATTTGTTGCAATTAGGAAGTGGTTTGGGTACCTCTTGTGCATGTGTTGCACTTGAGGAGGCCTTGTGCATGTGTTGCACTTGGTGATCACCGGGAGCGATTTGTTGTGCCCGGTGAGGTTCAAGCGAAGGCGGCTTGTTACTCTTGGAGGTTGCCGCCTCCTAGGCAGTGTAGGAGTCGTCTTGCGGAGCTCTCGAGGTGTGAGAAGCCCAGCGAAGTTTGTGAAGGTTCGGGTTGAGCCTACGCCACGAGCGTGAAAACCACGACTAGTGGAAAGAGGCGGTGCTCGAGCGGAGCCGGTCCAAGTGTGGGCTAGCCTCAACGTGGACTAGGGAGACCAAGCAAGTCTCCTAACACCACGGAAAAATATCGGTTGTCTCTTTTACTTTCAAGTATTTACATTCATTGTTGATATATTCATGATAGCTTGATTGTGATAGAATTGCTTAGTGTTAATTGATTGTTCAATTTACCAATTCTAGTTTAGAGACATAAATTAGTTAGTGCACTAGTGAGCCTAGTTGATTTAGGCTTTAATTGTCAAAACCTATTTATCGCTTCCGCATATATCTTTGATTAGGTTTTGACTTAGGGGTGCATTAGAGCGAATTGTTTAGTGAGCGATCGAATTTTGTAAAACGCCTATTCACCCCCCCTCTAGGCGCATCCTCGACCCTACACCAGGAGGACGATATAAATGATTTGTATGGAGACATGTTGTAGTCTTCTAGTTTTTCCTTTAGAGTCGATGTCATATTATCCTTAAGAGTCTTATTTATCAGTTTAGTCTTTATGTTCCTAGATGAACAATAGTCTACGCTCCTGTTGAGTGATTATCAGTCAAATTTAATAAAGTGTGATTTTCTTAGGAAATTTATTTAATCATACTATGCTTGTTCTATATTATTTGTTCCCGATGCAACAAATGTTTGACTGATTTTATATGTTTAATATAGAACTCCTAAATAATCCAATGACAGAGGAGGAAATCTGTCTTGTAGACAGTTGCACCACAAATACAATTCTTAGGGAAACTAAATATTTTTAGACATTGATTAAGAAAACTAGAAATATTATGATCATCGCCGGAAGCGATGCTCTTATTGTTGGCACCAGAAGAGCCATTATAGTTCTCTCTATGGGCACTCGTATAATTATAGAAAATGCCCTATTATACTCCGAGTCCAGTCGCGCTCTCCTAAGTTTTAAAGACATTCTTCTAAATGGTTTTCATCTGGAGACTAAAAATGAGGATGGTACAGAATACCTACTCAAGACTAAATTTGACGGGTGTAATAAACGTGTGGTCGAAAAATTTCCTTCTTTCTCCTCCAGACTATATTACACATATATAAAATTTGAAGTTTATGTTGCGATGAAAACCATAGTTAAAACCCCAGAAATATTTAAGATCTGGCATGATCGTTTGGGTCATCCTGGGTTGAATATGATGAGAAGAATAATAAATAATTCTGCTGACCATAATATAAAAATTACAGCTTTTCCCAAACCTTAAGCTTTTATATGCCCTGCTTGTGCTAAAGGAAAGCTGATAATTCGACTCTCTCATCTTAAAATTAGGGAAGAATCACTGAATTTTTTGGAGAGAATTCAAGGTGATATCTGTGGACTAATTCAGCCCCTGTCGGGCCCCTTCTGATATTTTATGGTACTAATAGATGCTTCTACTAGATGGTCCCATGTATGTCTCCTATTGAAGGAACGAGATGGCAAATAGAGGGAGGGTGAATGGTCACAAACAAAATTTTCTCCACAAAATACTCCAACTAAGACCTGGAAAAGATCGCGCAAAAGAAATCATGAAAGACCCGAATAACTAGATAACTATGTGTACCCCTAGCATGCATGGATGAGAACCATGGAATATGTGGGGATTTTTGAGTCACAATCCTGGTTGTCAAGTGTCTAAAATAAAGAGAAATCAATTCAACTATTGCTTTTAGAAAGGAGAACAAGCCAAATCACAAAAGTCACTTTCAGAAAAGTAAAAGCAGAATTTTCAGAAATTGTCCTCACTTCTGTACTCAAGAAAGTTTGGAAATTTTTCTCCATATGAGAAACTAAGTCGTGAAGCACTGCACCAAAGATCACCAATGTCTTGTAGAAAAATCAAGAAAAATAAAATACCATATACTATCAGGAACTTTGAATAAAAGGTTTGGGGCTCAGTTTTCACCTCATGGCACCTAAACGGTGCAACTAATGGAGTCCCCAATTTTTCCATAGATGTATATGGGAGTTTCTCACCTTCTCCAATAATAATCACTTAAAATTGATTTTTCTAAATTTTTATAAAAATCAAGAACTATCTGCTACGTGAAGAACAAGTTCTAGACAGAATTGCAACTTGATAGAAAACTTGATCTCTAGTCTATTCTAGGGTGCAAGAGAGATGAAAAACCATATGAACACACTAAAAACATCCTAGATCAGTAGCATTTAGAATGAGGGGAGGCAAATCCAAATTGCGAGAAAGTAAATTGCAAGAAAGTAAATTGCAGAAATTTAAATGCTGAATTTAAGACATAAAGTAAATGCGCAATGTAAATTCAAGCATAAGTGAAAAAGATTTGCATTTCTGGAAAGAAGAGGTTTACAAAGCCATACAATAAAGTGGGCAAAGCTCAAAGGAGCACAAAAACCTCTACAACCTTCAAGGGGAGGAGGCTACCCCTCCACCCTTATTTATACTACTCTTGGACCACCTACCACCCTTGGATGAGTCCCTCAACCCTAGAGCACTCATCTAAGGGATAGGACTAACCCACTCACACAGCCATGCAAGGGCTACCCAAAACCCACACACATAACAGGTTTTCTTGCATGGTTTTCAAAGCATACTACCTAAACCCGCTAACTTATCAACTAGACCGCAATCCGACGGCCTTCCTTGATCCACGCGGCATCTAGCTAGCATCTCCTCCTTTCCTTGTTTTCTTGGCTTGCCCGGACTCCGTCTCTGATCATCTTCCGGCGATCTCCCGACTGTCTGCACCTTCGACGCTCCTCGCCTTGTCTCGGTCATCCTCCGCCTCACCATGATCTAGCACCGCCGCCCTGCAACCATCAAAGACAAGGAAAAACTTTTCACATAGCAATGCCCACAAAGATATTCAATGATTATCTCAAAATCATTAATCAATCATAATTTCGCTCAAAGGTCCGATGCTACTGCCCCTAGGCCAGTAGCACTGGAAAAGCAACCAATACTCAAATTGCTTCAAATTGAAAATCCAATTCAAATCAAACTCATTTTCAAATCAAACTAAGCTCAAATCCAGTCAATTACTCATCACAAATATGGATAGACCTCCACATAGTCTTTCACTTATCTACTAGGAACCATGCCTTTGCTAAATTAATTGCCCAAATCATTAAATTGAGAGCGTCCTTTCCATAAGAAAGGATTAAGTCCATTCGCATGGACAATGTTGGCGAGTTTACCTCAAAAGCATTTAATGATTATGTATGGCTCTAGGTATTAATGTATAGCATTCTGTACCTCATGTCCACACTCAAAATGGCTTTGCAGAGTCATTAATTAAGAGAGTAAAGCTTATTGCTAGGTCACTCTTGCAAAATTGTAGGTTACCCACCATTTGTTGGGTCCATGTAGTGCTGTACGCTGCATTATTAATTCAACTAAGACCAACTGCATGCCACGTAATTTCTCCTTTGTAGCTAGTGCGTGGGAAAGAACCAAGTATTTCCCATCTGTGAAAATTTGGCTGTGTTGTATACGTGCCAATCTCTCCACCACAACGTACCACCATGGGACCTCAACGGAAGTTGGGGATCTATGTAGGTTATGAATCTCTGTCAATCATTAAATACCTAAAGCCTATGATAGGGGATCTGTACATGGCTCGGTACGCTAATTGTATTTTTGATGAGGATAATTTTTCAGCATTAGGGGGAGATAAATACCACATTGAAGAATGCCGGGAAATAGATTGGAATGCCACTGGCATTCAGTCCTTAGACCCACGCACTAAAGAAGCAGAACTTGAAGTTCGGAGAATAATAAGTCTGCAAAAAATAGCCAATAATTTGCCAGATGCCTTCATTGATCATAAGGGAGTGACAAAATCTCATATACCTGCAGTAAATGCACTTGAAAGAGTGAAAATACCCCAGAAGGTTATTGAACCCACTGTTGCCCCTCATGACAAAGAGGGGGAGTCCTCCAGGTGCACGGGACTCAGTTCCGTGGAGATGTTTGCAGAAACGGAGAACCAAATAAATAAGATCACTACCTGAGACAATTAAAGAAGCTTAACCTATTGTTGAGAAAATCTCTGAAGTGAGCCATCCTAAAGATGGTAACCTCTCTGAAGTGAGCCATCCTGAAGATGGGAATCCTAGTGAACATTTGCGTGTACAATCTAACGTTGGGAAGTCGGAATACCCAGACTCCATCGTTGTGGGAAATCACGAGGAGCTCGAAGAAATAAATGAAGAAATATCCACCAATTATGTGGATTCAGGAGAATTATATAAAAGAAAGACTACAATTATCAACATTTATTTCGCCTCCAAAATTGCTAAAACTCTTGAACTGGATCCAGAACCAAAATCTATGGCAGAGTGTCAGAAGCGCTCAAATTGGGTCAAATGGAAAGAAGCAATTGAGGCAGAATTGCACTAGTTTAATAAAAGGAAAGTATTCGGTCCTGTTGACTGGACACCTCCTAAAGTGTTCCCTGTAGGATCAAAATGGGTTTTCACCCAGAAGAGAAATGAAAATAAATAGGTGGTGAGATATAAAGCGAGGCTTGTAGCACAAGGGTTCACGTAGAGACCTAGCATCGATTACGATGAAATCTATTCTCCTGTAATGAGTGGAATAATGTTCTGATATTTAATATCAATGGCAGTTGGCTTAGATTTAAAAATGCAATTGATGGATGTGGTGACCGCATATTTATATGAGTCACTGGATTCAGATATTTATATGAGAGTCCCTAAAGGAGTCAAGGTTCTGGATCCTAATAATCGCAAGATGTATAGCGTTAAACTACAAAGATCGCTGTACAGGTTAAAATAATCGAGAAGAATGTGGTATAACCATCTTAGTGAGTTCCTCCTGAAGAAGGGATACTCCAATAATGATGATTGTCCCTATGTGTTTATAAAAATATCCCAGAATGGATTATGTATCATCTCAGTATATATCGATGGTCTGAATATCATCGAAACTATAGAGAAGATAAAGAAAGCAAGTGCTTACTTCACGATAGAGTTTGAGATGAAAGATTTGGGTAAGACCAAATTTTTCCTAGGCTTGCAGCTAGAGTATTTCCTAGAAGAAATCCTTGTATACCAGTCTTCCTATACCCGGAAGGTATTGGAGAGGTTTAATATGGATAAATTGCATCCTTTGAAAACCCCTATAGTCGTAAGATCCCTTGAAATTGATAAAGACCCTTTCGGACCGAGAATGGAAAATGAGGAAGTCTTAGGACCTGAAGTCCCATATTTAAGTGCCATTGGAGCACTCATGTATCTTGCAAATTGCACAAGGCTTGATATTGCATTCGAGTGAATTTGCTAGCAAGACATAGTGCAGCCTCAACTAGAAGACATTGGGTTAGTATCAAGACTTTACTCAGATACCTCCAAGGTACTCAAGATCTTGGATTGTTTTTCCAGAAGAATCAGGACTTGACCATGATGGGATATACGATTCTGGCTATCTATCTGATCCCCACAGTGCCAAATCGCAGACTGGTTTTATATTTCTCTATGGTGGTATAACTGTTTCTTGGCGGTCTTGTAAGCAGACCCTGGTAGCAACTTATACCAACCACTCAGAGATCATTGCTCTGTATGAAGCCTCACGTGAATGTGTTTGGCTGCGACATGTGATTAACCATATCCAGAAGTCATGTGGCCTTAACACCGTCGATAGCCCCACGATTATCTATGAAGATAATACTGCTTGTGTTGCACAAATGCAATTGGATTATGTGAAGAGCAACATCACGAAGCATATTACTCCTAAGTTATTCTATCCTCATGAACTTCAAAAGAGCAATGAGATAAAAATCTTGCAAACTAAGTCATGTAAAAATTTTGCAGATTTATTCGCTAAGTTCTTGCCTAAATCCACATTTCAAAGATGTGTTAAAGGCATTAGAATGAGAAGGTTTAGAGAGATGCAAAGTTTAAGAGGAGTAAACTCTTGAATCATAGCTCTTATTGTGATCCTGAAGATCCTAATATAAATCCTGAAGATTATAAGTTGTACTCCTTTTCCCTTCATGAGTTTTCCTGAAGTTTTCTCACATGAAGGTTTTTAATGAGGCAACTAGTGCAACATAAAGTGCGAGTGTAATGTACTTTTTCTCCATCTCCTTTTTCCCACTGGGTTTTTGAGTGGAGTTTTTAACGAGATATGTGCATTACGCGGTATTCACCCAAGGGGAGTGTTATGAGATAAGGAAATCTAATCGTATTTGGTTAGAACTCTATCTCTTATTTGTGTGGGCGAATTCGAACTCCTCTCTCCCTCTCTCTATATATTGGGCGTTCCCATTGTATTCAATTCAATCTAATAAAGAGAGAGAGTTCTACCCGCTATATTGTGTATTCGTTGTTCTTGCTCTTGTGATTGCGATAACGAATTGCGTGATTGATCGCGGGTGAACGACTACGTTTTATAACAGAGACGTCTAATATAGATCTTTTCATAGTAGTGCTGGCTTCACTCTGCTAGCAAGAGCAAATAATGCAACTGGCACAAAACCAAACTCAAAATTCAACAACTTCACCAAACAATCAATATAGTTGTCACAAACCTTGGAGTGACCACCGCATGGCCTCACAATTACGTTGTTATTGTGCACAAGAATGGGCAGCAAAATTCCAATCTCTAGAAACATATCGCAAATCGAAAACCTGCAAGCAAGAAGTAGTGAGCTCCTGGATCTCCTGGAGTATGGCCATCAATTTTGATCGTTGTTCTTGTCTGGATCTCCACAGATTCATGACAACTTGGCTGTCAGTCTAGATTATCGACAGCCAGCTTGCCACCAACCCTATTCCCTACAAGCCAATGCCTCCGCTGTCAAAGCATTCGAAAGCCGATCGTACCACTGTCCCCCACCAACTACAAAATTACCATATTCATCTCTAATCACAGCTCCTGTAGGCTATAGCACCATTCTGAAGGCTGGGATTACAAGAGCCAGCCATCTACATTTACTTTCCAATAAGAAATTGGCGGCAGTTTCCAAATTACCTTCAGTTTCTCTTTAAGCAGAGGTGTCTGACGAGAATTTTAGGACATCTGTAACTCAACTTGCTGCTTGAGTTGGGTTCATAATCATATTATCCATTCCTTACCGTAGCTTATTTCTGCTAGTCCATATAGACCTGTTTGCACCAAAATTTTGTAAGGTGTAGCCAAAATTGTCAGGCTAAGATATTTTAGTTGATATCGGGTAAAATAAGGAAAGATTAAAATAGAATTGTAAAACGATATTGATTTAAATAAGGAATGTCTGGTCCGGGTGGAGGCCGACACTACTACAAAAAGAGTTATATTAGACACATCATCACAGATTGTTTTTTTTATGAAAACCGTCTGTGATGTGTTTCGGACACATCACAGACGGTTTGTGGTTGAAACTGTCTGTGATGTCGGATCATCACAGACGGTTTTATTCATAAACCGTCTGTGATGAAAACGAGAACTTCACAGACTGTTTTTGGCTAGAACCGTCTGTGACCGTCTGTGATGAAAGCGAGAATTTCACAGATGGTTTTTGGCTAGAACCGTCTGTGATGAGGTTCTAGCCAAAAACCGTCTGTGATGTTCACAACACAGACGGTTTTAATTTGAAACCGCTACAAATAATAAAAATAGAAAATTTTAAATATTGATAATTACCTCTCCTGCCTTCTAATTTGAAAGAATTGAAATTAAATAATATTCCATTTGCAATAATTAAAAAGAACGGCCGAAAAAGATTCAAAACTTCGGAGGCCGTTTTGATGCCTTAAACGACCTTTTTTTGGAATTCCGTCGCCGCGCACGCACTCGCACAAACCAGCAAGATCCCAAAAGAATATAATCGGAGTGCTCATCATGTGATGATTCCAGAAAGCTCAAGAACACCAAAATCGAAGGTACGAGTCAAAAGTTATGGTGTTTTTACAAGTTCTGTGAATAGTAATGGCACATATATTGCAAGCTTACTCAATGGAATGGTTCAACTCAATTGGTAAGGTTCAGGTAACACAAACTGTGCAAGTTCCTGTCTCCATTGGTTCATACCATGAGCATGTTTGTTGTGATGTCATACCTATGGAATCATGTTCACTTTTATTAGGTAGACCTTGGTTATATGATGTTGATGCTATTCACTATGGTAGAACCAATCAATATGCTTTCAAGTTTAATGGAAAGAAATTGGTTTTGAATCCAATGACTCTCTTTGAGCTAGCCAAAATTAATGCAAAAAGAACTAATGGTAAAGAACATGAGGATGACAAACTTGTTAGTGGAGTACAACAATCTAAACCAATGTTCAAGAAAGAAATTCTTTTAAATAAGATTGTTTCTCACATGATATTGCTTTGCGACATCATTTCCTTGCCTCCTGTTGCCACTAACATTTTGCGGGATCATGAGAAGGAGTCGAGGACGACATCGCAATTCAAGAAGGGAGGATGATGAGGACATCACCAACACGGATCGACCAGCGTGACCGCTGCCCTCCTTCCTCTCGGCCGCCAATGACTACCGACGCATTGCTCCATCTTCGTCACAAATGATCGACACTGCGGGAACTTCGTCGCCGAGAGGCCTTAATCCAAAAGCTCGGCTATTCAAGCCCACATCAACAGACAAGGGCCTCAAGCACACACCCCCAGAACAGCCCACGCATCAAGGAAGGCCCATATGGAAGCCCAAGATGCCAAAAAGCCCGGTTCGGCCATCCAGCAGCATGCCAACTTCAAACGGGCATAACTTGGGCTCCCAGACTCCGTTTTTAGCGTGCGACCACCCGTTTGAAAGCTTAGGAGATAAGATTTCCAATGGATGCAGCCCCACTTCCAAATTCACTCCAGAACGACGGGAAAATGCGGAACAATGTCACGGGCCAGAAATTCAGGGTGCTGCGTCACCTCACTTTTGGGCCTATGGCCCATGTATCTTAGGGTTTTGGTGGCCACCACCCTTTTGGCTGCGCTTACACCTCTGCCGCCGCTATATATGTGGCCGCCACCGTTTTTTACGCTTAGGTTTTGTTGTGTTTTGGTAGACCCTTGTCGTCCCTCCTCGTGTTCGCGTGTGTCGACTAGACCACCCGTGACGAGAAACAGAACCTCACCCTTGTATCTTTGAGATTATTGGATTGGAATTGCTCTCACCTTGTTCTTGCTTGTTCTCGGTTGCAGCAGGTACAAGGATCAATCGGGTTTTGATTCGGTTGATGGCCTCGTGTGGTGACGTTGCGATTGCTTGGTTGCTGATCTCGTGGTTAGTAGCCGTTCCATCTACTTCGTGCACCATCAAACCGACGTATCGTTCTCATCAGAAGATCGGGCCGACCCCCGTGTGCATCACTAATAGGCCAAAATATATACATGTACATGAGAGTATAAAATGAAAGATTATATAAGACAATATCTATACAAAACAATATATACCTTAACACCCCCCTCAAATGAAAGGCGTATGCAATAGGATTGCATTTGGAAGTGTTGACATTAAAATAGGAAAAATCCAAAGTTCTAGTTTTAAAGTTGATGTCATAGCATCTAACTCTTAGAAAATGTGTCAAAGATCCCCCATCTGAAGTCGTGTGGTAGCCCATAAAACATAAAGTGCAAAGGCTGAGAAAGCAGAAGCAAAGTCGACCGCAATAACACGACAAAGAAGATGATGAAGCCGACACAAATAGAGAGCTGTCAAATCAAACTGAATAGGGATAGATAGAAGCGTGGTGGCGTAGATCGAAGCCCGACACAGTAGCTGCGCAGTGTACTAAAAGTGCAGCGGAGGCATAGTGTGTAAGAAGCGTGGTGACTTTAGAAGCTCAGGGTGGTGGCTCAGAGAAAAGCGGTGGCATCATACCGACTTCTTTGATTTACAACGATTCAAAGAGAAGAGCGGCGACTGTAGCCATGCAAAATGAAATCTAGAAAAGCAATCAGCTGACTGACAAGGAATTCGTAGACTCGCATGGTATGAACGAACTCAAAGATGGATGCTAAGAATTTGGATGGACTCGATGAAAAACTCAAACTCTAAAGCACTCAAACAATCCTAAGATATACTAGCAACCGCAGCATGCTGTCACACTATACTCCAACATCAAGCACAATAGTCCACATGAACGACACGTGCGGCCCAACAGGCCAATAGCAATGCACTAGCGAAACTAGAGATGCATTGTGTCGGCCTCATGGATGGGGCTGGTGTAGAGGTGGGCATTGTGCAGGGCCGGGCCTGCCCGGCACGGGTCTATTGTGTTTCATATCTGAAGCGTGCTGGACTGTGACAGCCCATCGTGCCCTTCGTGCCGTGCTGGGCTGGTTCGGCTCACCTTCGGCGAGTCCAAGCATGGCTCATTTGCTCTTTGTGCCTTCTTCGTGCCGTACTGGCTCAGGCTCAGCCCATTTGCACTATTGTGACAAGAAGAAAGGAACTAGAGACACATGGCGTTAAGACAATGGATAAAAATATTATAGAAAAAGAAGTAAAATTCATTCATTCTTAGAATGAGGGGGATGTACTGAATACGAGCGAGAGAGAGGGCAACGAGAGAGTGAGGAAGAGAGGCAATCAAGATTGAAAGAGATGGATGAGTGAGGGAGAAATTGAGAGAGATGAGTGAGAGAGAGCTAACCAGTCTCTCTCAGGCGTCGGTGGCGGGGGTGGCGTTCATGCTGTTGGGTACGTTCATAATGCTCATGCTCTATGGGTTGATAACCTTCATATTGAGCTTCTTCCTCGTACCCTAGGTCATCAGGCCTCACACGGCCTGTACTACAGTGTCATGCTGTACCGTGCCGCCCATCGTGCCTAGTTCTTGAGCCTGGCACGGCTCGTGCTACAGTGTCATGTCGACTCGGCATGGCTCACTTCATGTCGGGCTGGACTTCGGACTGTGCCATATCCGCTGTGCCTTGAGCCAACCCAAAAAAGTCTAAGCCGAGTGCCCACCTTTTGGCTGGTGTCCACCGTAGAGTCGAAGAAGCACCCACCTCATAGTCATTCCTGAGCAGAAACCACCGCCGACAACTCTAGCTGGCCTCACTGCTGCCACTTCTCCATGGCTGCCCTTCTCCTTAAGGGGCAGCCATGGTGGCCACAAAGAAGCACTATAGGAAACGACATCAGTGTCGTTGGCCAAAATATCTATGTCGGTGGTTTCATAACCGACGACAAGTATATGCCCTGTGTCGGCGGCAATAGACTAGCCCGATGACATACATACTCCCTGGCACGATGACTAATTGGTGCGGGCAGGATTTTGAATTTCGTTTCCCGCGAAAAGTACCTATGTCGTGGCGAGCGACAAGATATCAAGCGACAGTCCCTCCCTAACGACAACCTAACGCCAAAGGAAGGACTTCAATCGGTCCCACATGGCAAGGCGAGAACCACACATGTCGATGGCAAATAACATGCCATCGACATAAAGGCGGTCCCACATGGCAGTGAACTTCAAAGCGGTCCCACATGACAGCACCACCTTTCTCGACGGCAAATAACATGCCGACGACATTATTAATTCCAAATGGGATGAGAAAATATTTTTGTTGTTTTTAAAATTTAGAAAAATCAAATATAGCTTTTAGAATGGTTGTTATGTACTCAACATACATTTGTATGAAATGTGGTATATTTATTTTTAATTAATTGGTATGTGACGGCGGTGTGTTTGTTAAATATACTCTCCTAGCTAAAGTTTTAATTAATGCACTTTCTAGTGACGATGCAACACAGGGCAATCGGAAAACGAGGAATAACCTGCTGCATGTTGTGAAACCCTAAAATGACAATTCAAATGTCTTATTCGGCCCGTCTAAGGAGACAAAATAATTGGCGAATATTACAGGGACTGAGGACGGCCACCGACCCAAAGAAAGACTTTCTTTTTTGGTCTAGCGCAGCTTTGAGAATATTTTGTTGGACCTTTAGGGCAATCAGAATGTGGACCGACTGGGAGGTACGTAGCAATATCTTGACTAGCTAGTATGCATATGTAGTTCTCGTGTTAGCTGTCAGCTGCTTGCAGGTGTTTCATGTGTTTTACCTAGAAGCAGTTGTGGAGGTCAACCTTTTCGAGCCGAGTGAGGGAAAGTGTATGGATGAGCTAGGATGGTATTTGCCATGTTGTGGAGGTGTATGCAGGCTGGTTCGATTGATACCGTGGAAGCGTAGTAGATTACTCTCGATACGTTGGAGCCTCTGTGTGTCGACGATCGGGATCGCCTGACCGCAAAAGTGAAGAGGGGTGTTAGTGTGTAAGGGACCCAATTCGGACCTTGCTCACCGAAGGTTTGCGTTTGCAGCGTAGAGGTCGGAGGAAGACGACAGAGAACATGACACAACGAGTTATACTGGTTCGAGCCCCCTAGGCGGGTAATAGCTCTCGTCCGGTCTTCTCGGGGCGGAGGAATTAACTAATTGTGCGTACAAAGAGATGATTACTGCTTGGGCTTGAGTGCCTGTTGATGTCTATTGGCCTATTGCGGTCACCCTCCTTTGTGTACATGCCTTGCGAGCCTTATATCCTTCTAACGTTCCCAAAGCGGCGGGAGAGATTCCGGAGATCATGGTCTCGCCGCGACATGAAGAAGGTTATAATCGCCCGATTATACGCCCATGATAGCCTTGACTCTTGCATTCATGGATCACGGTAACCGCCATGGGCGCGTGCTCTGATCGAGCTAGTCCTCTCGGTGAGCCGAACGCTTGCCCTCGATCATGAGGTCTTGACGATCTCGAGCTCTGGGTCGTGAGGGAGTCCGCGCAACCCAGGTCTTGGTCGGCGATGCCACTCCCGAGCTCGAGCTTGGGGCCCCCTGTTGACCGTAAGTTTGACTGTCGGAAGTTTCAACCCTCGTCAGCTAGCCCCCGAGGCTCAAGGTCGGAACAAGGTGCTCGGGGCGACCTCGAGCCTCCGTCTTGGATGGAAGAAGCGATCTTCGGCTTCTCGGGGCCCAAGGTCGAGGTCGAGCGGAGACCAGAAAAGGGGCTCCGATAATGGACACCTGGCAATCCTGGGTATGCCAGCAGGACCACCAAGAGCTGTTCGATACAGCGGGGAGAATGTTGCCGTTGCCTGGGTCGAACAAGGGCGAAAAAGCGGGCAAAAGGTCGCCCCGGTTAGCCAGTCGACGATGGACTCCAAGGAAGCCGTCGTCGAGTGGGGCGACCGTCTTTGTGTGATTCTCTCATGGTCGAGCCCCGAGTTTGTAAGTTTCTTGCGATCTTCTTTTTTGGCATCTTCTTTCCTTTTGCAAAGGACGTCGTCTGAGCGCCGTCGAGCTCAGCCCTTGGGGGACCAGGGGTTCCGATCATACTGCCGAATGACCTGGAGCCATCGCAGCCTAGGGTCCCCAAGCTCGGGGTATCAAGCGAAGGATACCGCCACACCCTTGGGACAGAGATACCTTGACCCTTGCGAGACAAAGGTCGGTGACCCAGGTACCTATCTTTCTTTCTGACGCGCAGTTTTTACTGCTTTTAGCTTTATAGTCTTTCCTCCATCACAGACCTTGAGCCCCCGAGCTCAATGCTTGCCCATCCTGACAACACCCGTTGCCCAGGATGAGCCCGAGTCCGAAGAGGAGGGGACCACCTTTGGGATGGTCTTTGCGTCGTTTATCGGGCGGGGCGCATCCATGCGGGCCCCGAAGCCGAGTCACGGTCATGCGAGTCCGTCAAGGTGTCGATGGCCCAGTGCGGACGAAACCTCACGAGCGGCCGATGAAGGCGAAGTCGATGTCACCGGCCGCCGAGGCCAACACCTTCCTGCCAAGGCCTCCTCCGAAGATGGCACCCATAGCGCTCCGGTAGCGCAGACGAGACCGCCCAGCCGCGCGCGCCATGGTAAATCCCGACCTCGGAGATCGGAGCGACCACAGACATGGAAGTCTACATGATCGGCGAGGTCGTGCGGAGGGTCTTGTTGAAGATCAAGCGAGGTCTCCGAGGAAGAGTCTTGAGAATAGTCTTGTTGAAGATCCCAGCCACGGAGGAGTGTGCGCGACCGCCTAAACACTTCGAGGTCGAGCAAACCAAGGCGGAGAAGTGAAGAAGGCAGTGCGGACCAGTGCCAAGCTCGAGGCGAGCTAAGGAGCTCGAGGAGAAGCTGGATCGGCGGCCAAAGCAACAAGAGTCCTGGCCCGGCTTCAAGGCGAACGCCACCGCGCCTCGACTCGACCAATGAAGCCCTTCAACTCGAGGTGAGCCATCGACCTTGAGGGCCAAGCCCGCCGAACGTGAGCGAGAGAAGCTTGCTCAGAATACGGGCTGATCTGTAGATAGGGTTAGCAAAACACAAGTTGCACATAGAGTTTTGTAAGACAAAAGGTTAACAGGACAAAGCTGTCTTTATCAAAAATAATTTGTGCTCGAGTTGTTCCCGCTTCAGGCAAAAGTTTTCATTGAGCACTTAGCCTCTCTTTGAGGAGTATACCCTTCGCTGGCCCTGTTCTTTGCCAAGGTCGGCAAAGGCCGACCTTGGGCGCGATCCAGAGGCCTCAAACCCTCGACACAGGCTGCCGAGGCCGCTCCTAGGTGAGACTCTCGAATCCGACCACGACTTATGCTTTGCTCGTCGGTGTCGGTCAGACTAGATTCGACCCCCAGCACAGGGGAGCTGAGTCGAAGAGATTCGGCTTATGAGCGGCTCGACCGCCGGGGATGAATTTTAAGCTCACGACATTGAGCCTAAGACCAAGAGCACTTTCGACGTTGGTCGGATTCGAAAAAACCTCGAACCATACGAAATTTAAAAAGAAAGAATGCAAAAACCATCGTGCGGTTGAATAAAAGGCCTTCTTGAAATTGGAGATAAAGGCGTTACTCATTTCTCCGATCAAGAAATTTTTCCCAATCGTGTACTTAGCCTTTTACGCCATGCCCCGTTGGGCTCAAGGTCGGCGACACCGACCTTGGGTGCAAAACGAGACCAGAGAGACCATGACCTACAAGATCGAGAAAAAACCCATAGGGAGCATAGCATGGGCACACGGGGAAAAACTTAGGCTTGAGAGTAATAGGATCGTTGCTTTGGCGAGCCGCACGAGTCCCGACTTTGCGCCTTGCTCGTTGGACCCGACACGAGCTTAGTTCGAACCTGGCAGGGAGAACGTCGATCTTGAAGTGATTAAACACAAGTAGTTCGACCCACGGGGTGAAGTTTTAAGCCCCGACGCTGGGCCAAGACAAGCGCTCGTCCTTAGGTCGGACTCAAAGAAGCCCGAACTCGGGCAAACACAAAATAGCGAACAAAATGAGGCGCAAAGGCCAAACATGATAATTGAACAACAACATTATTGAAATGTGAGATAAAGGGGTTACGCATAGAATTTGTGAAGTGGCCCATGTTCCACGAGCTAGAGAGCTCTCGCCCTTAGGGCAACACTAGCCAGAGTAAGCCCGTGCGATCTGTTAAAACAACTCTATAGGGGCCCTCCCACTGTGGGGATAACTCGTTGGTGTTGGACGAAGCCTGAATCCGACTCAGGGCTAAGTCCCCAACAAGGAGCTTCCTAGGTCGTACCGATCGGGACGCATGTCTGCGTAGAGATTGCAGTAGTCGTTGATCGTGCAAATGCATGGCATCTTACTTCTTCTGCGAGGGTGAGGTCGAGGCCGTTCGTGCTCGAGTCGACTTGGTCGACCAAGGCGACTCTAGCGAGCCTAAGCGTGACCTCTGGAGGCGGGGCGGCTCTGGTACCAAACACAAGCCGGAAGGGTGTAGACCTGCTGCCTACCGACGATGGGTGCGAATAGACCATAAGGCGGTGGGAAGTTAGTCCACCTAGGTGCTGCCGTGTCATTCGAGCTCATCGATGCTCGCTTCTTGGCGCCTTGGATGATCCGTCCTGTTGGGCGCTCCTTTGCTCCATTGCTCTGCGGATGGGCGCCGAAGCATAGCATACTTTGTTGCCTATGTCTTCGCAATATTCTGGTGACCACGAATAAGTTTAAAAAAAGCGAGCGGCGCTCGAGCGCGATGGTCGAGACGGGCTCGGCCTCGTTCCATTTCGTGAATCGTCGATGGCGGCGAACAAGAACTTCTTACCCCGGCGGCTTGTGGAAAGGACCGAGGATGGCGAGCCCCATGTCGAGAGGGCCAAGCGGGCGGGACGGTCTGCGAGTCTGTGGCGGGTTCGAGCATGGCTGGCGAGCTCGGCGTGCATGGGCGATGTCACGAGCATCTGAAGCGCAGATTGGCTGCAGAACCCCCGCGGAAGACCTCACCGACCATCGCCACGAAGAAGAGTGTGCTCGACAAAGGCCTTACCTCCCACAGTCGAAAATTGATGGCGGCGCCAAGGTCTCGTGGCGGCGCTTTGGAGGAATCGCGTCATCGGACGAGCGAGGTTAGACGGGAGATCCGTCTTTGGGGTTGCTTTTCTGGGTGCATGCCCGAGTTCGAGTTCGGAACTATCTCTCCCACTTCGCGCCTCGGCGAGATACTTTGGCCATCGAGTCTCCTGCGCACAGGTGGTCTTTGCTGAACTAGTTGACCGTGAGCCGGGAGTCGCCCTTTGGCTATCAGCTGATGCACGCCTAGTGCCTTGCGAACTCGAAGACCCACGAGGAGAGCTTCATACTCTGCAACATTGTTAGCTGCCAAGAGCCCAAAACGAACCACATACCTTAGCCTGGGCGCGTGGGGTGAGAATAAGAATTCCAGCCCCCGAGCGCGCGAGGGATCTTGAGCCATCGAAGCACATGATCCAGGGTTTCTCCTCCTCGTCGAAGGATTGCCTGAAACAAACCGGCTGAGGGCGAAAACAAGGGCGTGGAGTCATCGTGCGTGGGAACCGTGCAGCCCGAACTCGCAAGCGAATGGATCCCATCGGGATCGCCATGCTTCGAGATCGATCTTTGCACCTTCGGATGGCGAAGCCATCAGCCCCACGATTGGCGCCGGTTGTCGACGATCGGGATCGCTGACCGCAAAAGTGAAGAGGGTGTTAGTGTGTAAGGGACCCAATTCGGACCTTGCTCACGAAGGTTTGCGTTTGCGCAGAGAGGTCGGAGGAAGACGACGAGAACATGACACAACGAGTTATCTTGGTTGAGCCCCTAGGCGGGTAATAGCTCTCGTCCGGTCTTCTCCGAGGCGGAGGAATTAACTAATTGTGCGTACAAAGAGATGATTACAGCTTGGGCTTGAGTGCCCTGTTGATGTCTATTGGCCTATTGCCGGTCACCCTCCTTTGTGTACATGCCTTGCGAGGCCTTATATCCTTCTAACGTTCCCAAAGCGGCGGGAGAGATTCCGGAGATCATGGTCTCGCCGCGACATGAAGAAGGTTATGCTTCGCCCGATTATGCCGCCCATGACAGCCTTGACTCGTGCATTCATGGATCTGGTAACCGCCCATGGTAGCGTGCTCGTCCGAGCTAGTCCTCTTGAGCCGAGCTGAGCGCTTGCCCTCGATCATGAGGTCTTGGCGATCTCGAAGCTACGGTCGTGAGGGAGTCCGCGCAACCCGTGTCTTGGTCGGCGATGCCACTCCGAGCTCGAGCTTGGGGCCCCCTGTTGACTGTAAGTTTGACTGTCGGAAGTTTCAACCCTCGTCACTGTGTCAGTGGCTATGTGTATACCGACGACAAAAATGATACAGTGTCGGCGCTTGTCACCAAACCGTCGATAAAGCTTGACACAAATAACTCAGTGTCATCGGCTCTAAGTAGGCCAACGACACAGATCACGTGTCTCTGCCGGTGGGACCACCTACTACTACGAAAGTTTAGGCCGTTTGACGTAGACACAAATGACTCGGTGTAAATCGGCTCTAAGTAGGCGACGACACGCATCATGTGTCTCGCGATGGGATCACCAAGCGCTACGAAAGTTTGGGCGACTTCGGTGTCGGCGGTCCCAAGGAGGCCGACGACACGGTATTTCATTTAACAAAGCGGCGGCCCGGCGCTAAGTCCCGAGAGGACTTAGCACCTTTATGCTGTGACCTCCCACCCCTCCACGCCGCCACCGCCTCGCACGCACCACGATGCCGGCCGCCGCGCCTCTCGCGCCGCCTCAGCGCCCGCGCCCGCCTCCGGCGGCCCGATGCCGCCACCACCTCCATGTTGCCGAGACTCCTCGGCCGCCCGCGCCTCTCACGCCACCTCCGGCCATCGGCGCCGCCCGGCCGCCCGCCTGCCTCCGGCAGCCCAAGCGCCGCTCGGGCGCCGCCATTCCGCGCCGCCGACACTCGCC
The DNA here is from genome assembly GCA_036346375.1 of Guadua angustifolia. Lineage (NCBI taxonomy): Eukaryota > Viridiplantae > Streptophyta > Magnoliopsida > Poales > Poaceae > Guadua > Guadua angustifolia. The sequence continues at coordinate 28,679,660 of CM070522.1, read as the reverse complement.
TCCGGTAGTGGGAGGTCATGCACACCCGAACCACGCCACCCCGGCTTTCCCCGAGCTCGTCCACGCCGTCGGTCCTGCCCTCGTCCTCCTAGTCGCCATCTCCGGTTAAGGTAATCTCCAGTCGAGCCATCTTTTTTCGATGATGAATGTAGCCCAATATATATGCAGATTGTAGTATAAATTTGTGATGAAATGTATATGCATAATGTTGTGATGAAATGAAATGTATATGCAGAATGTAGCCGAGCAATCCATATTAACATTGTGATGAAATTAAATGTAGTCCAAAGCATGTATATGTAGAATCTGGGCATTATTCTAGTGTGGCTAACAAATCATATATAATTAGTGAGTGGTATGGTTGTTGTGCATTTTAGTTCCTGTAGATTCAAATGGACATGATATGTAATTCTAGTGTTTTCGATTTCCTGCAATCCAAATAGGAACTAAGGCATTTGTGTGGGAAAAAGTAAATGATTGATGTAAATATATAGTGTATATTGCTTGCAAATCACAACATATAATAATTTTATTAGAATTGCATTTGTGCGTCAGCCGAGCGAGTTAAACCCATTCGAGGGCGCTGCATTTTCGTGAGGAGCTCGAACGGTGATTCGTTGGGTTCCATTACGAAAAGTGTTGCGCTCTCGGTACATCACGTTTTGGACAGCCACGGATGTCGCTTGAGTATGGTGGTCGTGACACGAGGGTGTGCGGGTTGGGATTCGGCGGTATTTCCTTGTCGTTCTCCTAGTGCATAACATAAGTGGTGCGCCGTACCCATCATTGCACTTGGAGAACAACGGGTTATCTTCTTTGGAATTCGACCGAGCACCCTCGTGCCACCTACCATGCATTTAAGCCCACATCGATGGGTGGGTAAACCCTCCTATTTAGCAAGGCTTAAAGCGTCTAAATATGAAATTTGGATGCATGCATTGGCGTTATATAGTAAGTGATCTTTGAATGGAAGATCGGCGGTGGATGTCACGATGGTTGGATGAAGTCAGGAGACACACAGACGAGTGGATCGAGAAGGCTAGAGCATTCGTGGATGATGCTTTCGAAGATCCCCGACCCTAATGCGCGGTGCGTGTGGTGTCCTTCTTGCTGCGTGCTCGAACAGAAGAGGACCAAGAAGGATATTAGCCATGACCTATGTAGGCATGGCTTCAAACCAAATTACTTTGTATGGGTAGCTCATGGCAAGAGGGCGTCGGCACGGTGTGTGTACTGTGGATTTTGAAGAGGGCTACGACGAAGTCGAAGTTGATAGATTAGGCGAGCTCACGGATGATGTGGCTCGGGCTTCGGTCTCTCCCGAGGAAGAGTCCGAGCCACTTGCCGAACAATTCGAAGCTCCTTGATTACGCCAAGTTGCTCTTGCATGAGCATACCGATGTGTTGTACTCTCGGCGGTGTCACGTCTAATGGTGGTGAAGACCAAGTACAACTTTGTCGACCAATTGCTTCAACGACCTTTGCAAACTCTTTGGATAGCCTCATACGAGTGGACACAATATGACTCCGAATCTTCTGAGTCGAAGAAGCTTCTTCGCGTGTTAGGCATGCCGCTTGCGAGAGGATAGACTATTGCCCAAAGTTCTGCATGCTTTATTGGAAGACCGATTCTGGGCTGACTCACGGTAAGCATTGTAATGAGAGTCGGTACGAGAAAGTTAAATGTACAGAACGTGGAATGAGACAGATGACGGTGGCCCAGAAAACATTCTGTTTCTTTTCGATCACTCAACGTCTGCAGTGTCTGTACATGTCCAAGTCCACGGCGAGACACATGAGGTGGCACAAAGAGGGCAAGCGTAGAAAGGAGGACGTGATGATTCATCCGTCTGATGCAGAAGCTTGGAGGCACTTTGACCAACAACACCCTGAATTTGCGGCGGAACCTAGGAATGTGCGTATAGGCCTCTCGACCGACGGGTTCATGCCATTCAATATGACTGCGCACCCATACTCGTGTTGGCCGGTGTTCGCAATCCCGTACAACCTGCCGCCTCAACTCTGCTTTAAAGAAGAGTACATGTTTCTTTCTGTTATAATACCTGGGCCTAAATCTTCTGGAAAAAACTTAGATCTATTCATGCAACCTCTGGTAGAAGAGCTGACTGACCTATGGACTAAAGGAGTCTTGACACATGATAGCTACAAGGGGAAGAACTTTAGGATGTGTGCCGCATACCTATGGTCAATACACGATTTTCCGGCATATGGCATGTTCTCGGGGTGGAGCACGCATGGAAAGTTGTCATGCCCTATATGCTGCAGTAATAATCGATGCTTTCACCTTTGAAAAATGGGGGTAAGTCCTGTTGGTTCGACTGTCACCGTTGTTTCCTGGAGCCGAAGAACCCATTTAGGAATAAAAAAAGGCTTTTCGTAAAGGCAAGACTGTGAAGAAGGGGCCACCCGAACGTTTCGAAGTGTAGGATATCATCGACCAGCATGAAGATCTAGCGGATATCGGGTATGTGAAAGACTATGGTGAGGAGCACCATTGGACTCATAAGTGCAGCATCTACAACCTTCCTTATGCAAAAGACTTGAAGCTACCTCACAACGTCAACGTGATGCACCAACAGAAAAATATGTGCGAGTCAGTCGTGAACACAAATTAGGACATCCCACAGAAGACTAAAGATAACAATAAAGCACGTCTAGACTGCGCTCTGATATGTGATCGGCCAAACATGAACCTCGATGAGAATGGGAGGAAACCTAGGGCAAAATTCTGCCTTACACGTGGGCAAATAGAGCAGATTCTTGATTGGATTAAGGAAAAAGGTTAAATTCCCAGATGGTTATGCAGCGAACCTTCAACATGCCGTTAGTATAGAGCAATGCAAGTTAAATGGGATGAATGCCCACAACTACAAAGTCTTCATAGAGCGTCTGTTTCCAGCCGTGTGGCGTGGATATGTTGACGATGATATATGGATCACGTTGGCAGAGCTTAGCTTCTTCTATCGAGAGCTCTGTGAAAAAGAGATATCCGCATCGAGGATGGAGGAATTGGAGAAGGACATTGTCGTGCTTGTGACAAAGCTCGAGAAGATTTATGTCCCTGGGTTTTTCAATTGCATGCAACATCTGCTAGTTCATCTGCCATATGAAGCAAAAGTTGGGGGGCCGGCGCAGTTTAGGTGGATGTATGCTGTGGAGCGCATGATGAAAAGTCTTAGAGCGAAGGTGAAGAATAAAGTACGAGTCGAATGCAGTATTGCCGAAGCTTGGTTGATTCAGGAGATCGCCTACTTCACGGACAAATACTTTGCGACAAAAAACAAGGTCCATGTGCCACAACCAAGGTATAAGAAGGCACGTCGCAGAAGTACTTCCAACTTGGAGGTGTTCCATGACCAAGCCAGATGCAATGTCGGCAAAAGCACCACACGTGACTTGGATGCAGCGGAAAAAATTTTGATTCAGTTGTACGTGTATGGCAACATGGATGAAATGAAGGTGTACATCGAGTAAGTCAATAAATGTCTGAAATAACTCATAAATACGTACTTATGAAATAAATGTCAGAAATAAATGTTAAATCTTGTAGTCAATTTATTCAAGAAGAGTGGGAAGGATCAGGTGAACCTTCGGGCGAATAAATTGACAATCTGAAACTACGAGGTTGTGGACAAGGCCGTCCAAACTTTCTAACTTGGTTTCATTACCACGTAACCTTCTTCCTCTTATACAAGTTCACTTAATTTACAAATGTGTGGCATTTATTCCTTAATGAATTTTGCCTCGAATGCTTGTGCAGTGTCAAAGACATTGCAGCGTGCACAACGATCTCCGACAAATGTCACGTGGATGCAGCCGTAGAATTAAGGTCCATAGATGCTATGATTGCCATGGATATCAATTTTGATTCGAAGCGGCTGGGTCAGCTCACCCCAATGCTACTACGGCGAACAGCGGCGTTGTGAGTTATGTCACCGATGACTCTGGTGGTCCAGACATAGAGTACTATGGGATCATCGAGGATATTGTAGAAATTTCGTATGAAGGCAACAAAGATCTCTCACTCGTGCTCTTTCGTTGCAGATGGTTCCATCCAACTAGTGGGGTGCGACGTACTCCAAAACTAGGACTTGTGGAGATCAATTATAAGAAGCTGTATCAAAAGCCTGATGTGTTCATTCTGCCCAAACAAGTCGAGCTGGTGTTCTATCTGCCATACACCCACCTGAATTACAAAAGTTGGTGGATTGTACATAAATGTCTTCCACCTGGTAGATTGCCCGATCTCATGGAAGACGACTACGATTCTCACCCAGACGTGGAGGTATTCCAAGAACAAGAGTTACCAGGAGAGCTGCACGTCGATATTGGTGATGGGCTAGATAATATTTTGGGATCGGTATACTCATCTCATGTAGAAGGAGAAGAAGAGGAGGAAAGGGAAGAGGCAGAGGAAGAGGAAGAGGAAGATGAAGCCGAAGATTTTTAAGCTATTTAATTTTATAGGTTTAATTTTATATACTTTATGTCATTTAATTTTATATACGTTTATATTTTATTCGTTTTAATTAATATCAATGTACTTTATGTCATTTAATTTAATTTGTGCAGGATGGCTGGAGGTGCGAAGAAGTTGGCTAAAAAATTGAAGGTCTTCAGAAAGGGGGGCATGAGGAGTGCAGGCGAGGGTAGCTCACCCCAGTACGACGCTTCCGAGGAAGGGGAGGAGGTGGTGGCTACCACCGACTCCCAGGAGGTGGAGGAGGTGGTGATGTCCACCGACTCCCATGAGGGGGAGGAGGAGGTGGACGACGATGAGCTTCGTTGGGGTTGGTGGGCTCAGGCGCTTGAGGAGGGGGATGAGGACTGGGATCCATGGGAGTTAGCTGGTACCGAGTCAGGGGGTGCCTCGAGCTCTGTGGGAACCAAGAAAAGTCGGGGGCGGAATAAATTCCCAAAAGCCCCCACAGATCCAGCCGACAGGATAGAGATAGTTGTTTCTAGCGGGGGAAGGTATGTGCTACAAATTTTTGATGTCTTTTATTGCTAACCACAAATTTGCTAACCACTTGTTATGAATTCTTCATGCAGGGGCTTGGTTTGCCTCAACAAGGGTAAGCAGGAGTCGGGCCACTTGCTAGGGTGATCCTGAAGCAGCTCTACCCCGGGCGAGTGGGCGAGGGTGGTGCTCGATGCCCGGTGACTAGCTGGAGCGACTACTCGCTCGTGGAGGACGACCAGGGAGGCATTGTCGCAGATCATTGCATAGCCGAGTTCTGGGTAAGTTGTCATTTGTATTGATGTTTTCGTGTTTATAGCTTCACGTGTTTGTTTCGTTTTAGGCGAGGTATCAGCATGGCCCTGACGCATCCCAGGACGACTATCATGCTTGTCGCCATGTGCTCGACATAATGGTGGCAAAGACGGTCAGGGACGCCATCAGGTTATCCCGCCGGGACGCGGTGATGAAGCACTACAAGAGTACGGGGATGAAGATCTCGAGGGCACATGCCTTGCGGCGATACCTCGGCGAAGAGTACCGCCTTGGTGTCGGATTTGGATGGACAAGTGTCCACACGCTTGGAGGGAGCTCTGCAAGATGTGGGCATCAAAGGAGTGGATCGAGAGGTCCAAGAGGAACTGGGGGAATCGGGAAGCCAACCCCGAGATCTGTGTGACCTACCTAGGTGGACGAGGCATGGGTCATGTCGCGGCCGCGCGCGATATCGTAAGTATACTAAGGACAACTCTAGCATTCTTGTCAATTCAGTTTTTCATTTCACATTTGAAATTGAACTGCAGGAGTCGGAGATGGGACTTGAGCCCGATGAGTTCACCGTGTGGGACTTGAGCACACACATACATGTCCGACCTGACTGATGCGAACCACCGATGCCCTGGCTGCCCAGAGAAGATTGTAAGTGACTTTCTCTTTTCGCTACTCTACAGCTACTTCAACTGTGGCCGAGCTAATGCACTTCATATCTTATTTGTTTCGCAGGATACATACAGTGCAGCCATGAAGGAGAAGCACAGTGCTGACTGTGACCCCTTGACCCTGCCGGTCGACCCTCTGGTCATCTACGACCAGTTCGTGTTGGGGAATGCGGTATGCTATGCTAGCACAAATTAAAATTTCTACCGCATAACCAGAAAAGCTACTCGCAAGAAAGGGATCACAGATTGGATTACCACTAGACGCGCAGTTGCGGAATCCTTCGCGGTTGGTGTAGTGGATCGTCCTCGCCGTGGATCGTCCTCACGCAGATCGTCCTTACGCGGATCGTCCTCACTGCGGATCGTCCTCGCTGCGGTTCGTCCTCACCACGCCGCAGTAGCAGCAGCGTCACCACAGTAGTCCACACGTCCCAGGATGGAACGCCGTGCGTCGGCGTGCAAGCACCGTGTCGCTCAGCAGGGGCAATGAGAGGTGGAGGCTAGGGTTCTGGACGTGAACAACATCATGCACGCCTACCCTTCTCCTCTCCTTATATAGCCACGCGACGAAACCCTAAACCAGGACCCATCAACGTGTTAAGCCCACGAGGTCCATTAATTACGGATCCAATCCGAATTAATGCGTCCCAGCCCGTTAAGTGTGTGACCCTGTAGGTTCATGTACATTTAGACATAGATTCGGAAAACCCTTTTTCCAATCCAATAGCTGGTAGCGGTTCCTTGCAGAGCATGCCAACTCCCAAACGCATATGATCAAATCAGATAGAACCTTTCAAAAGTACTCATGTAATAATCCCTTTGCCAAACTATATGAAGATCGAACTCAAGGCGAGAAGTATGTCATCCTTTGACAGTTCAATCCATCTCTCGTATCCGTGATATATTAATAAGTTGTGATTGACTTCTCAATCACGGCATGGCCATGCACTTCCTTAATCACATCACACGAGTGGCCTAGACATATATCTCCGTTACACTGGAGTGGGAAATTCCATCTTGACTGCTCACTTCCCTCTGCATGTTTCATAGCAAACATGAAAGCTACCATTATAACTATCTGGTTAGGAAATAGCGTTTGGTGGCCCCAAGGTAAACTATTACACATGTAGGGAATGTGACAATCTCAGGTCTAAGGATCATACATCCACTATGTATGAGATACACTGATAACACATAAGAATGTAACATTCTCGCAGTGTCCCATTGCGGGTCTATCTAACCCATGTTCTTCATCATGAGTTCACAATGTATTGATGATATCTCCATATCCTATGATCTATGAAACATAATCATCGATCAATACATGTGCTGATTTATTCATCGTTATCATATACGATGATACCCGATCAGAGATACTTACAGAATTATATCAATAAGTAGATAGTTTCATAAGCAAGTCACATACTTGCTGATCAATATAATGATATACATTCATTGGACCAATAATCATATTATTATTCATAAGCATAGTCATGTTACAATCATCAGGGCATGTCGACAGCAGGTCGCCTCTTCTGCTAGTGCACAGCTGGAAGCCCAGGCGAAGATGATCACAGATTTGTAGCAGCAGAGGCAGGCGGACGAGCAGCGGAGGCAGGCGGAGCGAGAGGAGGATAGGAGGCGGTACAATGCCCTCCAGAGGTAGAACCTCTGGATGTTCAACTATATGCAGGTAATTAAGATTGTATACGTAGCTACGTTGTACTTACACGTTTCAGATGCTAACATATCAAATACACAGTCGTTGCAGGGGGCGGGACCCTCCGGCCAGCCGCAGATGCCACCTCCGCCGCCTTTCTTCACGCAGACGCTGACGCCGGGGTAATGCATTTTGTTCCAGTTTTCACTAACTATTCATACAAGTACACGAATGCACAAAAGTTTTGAAAATTGTGGTTTCCTCTAATCTTGCAGGTGTCCACCTCAGCTGCGTCTGCTCTTGCGACGAATGCTCCGCAGGGAGGTGATTCCAGTGGCACAAGATCGGCCACAGATCAATTCGTCGACGAGGTGTTTGCTGATCCTTTTGCTGGTTCACAGACTTAGTTAGTTATTTCTTTTGTTGGTGGAATAGTTGTCATATTGTATATAGACTTGTTGATTGTGAATGTGATGTACTCTTTTGGTTTGTGAGCTGAATTTGTGAATTATTAATGCATTTTGCTATATGTGTGTTTGTGATCAATTGTGAATTGTATCGGTGAATGCGAATGTGGTAATGTGTGTGAAATTAGATGTTATGATTGTTCTAGGCAATTGGTAATATAAAACTGCTGGGAATGGGGTTTTATTGCAGGTTAAAATTGGATTTTTAAAAAAATTCTCAGTATTTTTTTCCTCTAGGCAGCCCATATGTAGCCGACGACACAGCTTGGGCAAGTGGGGCCCACGCGTCGGAGTGGCGTCGCTGGGGGCGCGCCGTTAGGCTGGGTATATGTCGGCGGCTACATTAGGCCGCCGACACAGGCCTGGTTGACGGGGCCGGCCCAGGATGCGCTAGGTCGGCGGGGTTTATGTTAACCGCCGACACAGATGTGCTGTGTCGTCGACTCTGTGTCGAGAGACTTGTGTTGTCGGCTGGCCGACGACACAATACTATGTCTTCGGGAATGGTATCTGTGTCGTCGGTAAAAGCCGATGACAGTGATCAAGATCTTTGTAGTGAAGATGAAGAAGTCCAGGACAAAGTGGCGGCGAGGGATCCGGTGGGAGGCCGCGTGGGATCTGCGCGGGATCTAGCGCAAGGTGACGAGGGATCCAACGTGAGGCTGTGCTCCAAGAGAGGGAGCCTAGGGTGGCAACACGGTGGCCCAAGGGGCGGCGGTGATGAGGAGCAGATCTTGTCGTGGCCAGATAGGGTGCGACGACGGTCTGTCGAGGTGATGGCAGCCAGGGTTCACAATCTCGCGGTTTTTCACGCGAAAACGCTAAAAATCCCTCTCATGGCACGGCTCAGAGTGCTAGCCAGTTCGGTGCCTGCTTGAGTTCAAATTCAAATTCAAAAATTTTGAAAAATTTAACCAAAAAATTTGTAAAATTAGTATTAATTATTCTATGACCTCTGGTATAAAAATTTTATGAAAAAACAAATTTGAACTAACTTTTTGAGCCATTTCAATTGTTCACAATTGGAAAAAATTTAAAAAAATGACCGGCCTGTGGACTTCCGACTTCCGAGCATGCAAAAATTATAAAAAATTTTGTACATAGTTGGAAAGCATCGACGATGTTCTCATAGAATTTTGAGATCATAATCAATCATAAAAAATTCCCAAGAAATGTGAATATGGTACTTCACAGTTTTCGAATTTCAGAGCGCAATGATCTACTGTATACAATTTTTGATTGAGCAATTAAAATAGGTTTAAATTTTTTGAAACTTTTACAAAAGGGTTATGATGGAATTATTAAGCTTTCATAAAAATTTAAGATGATGATCAAATATGAAAAAATTTATAAAATTCTGACATGGTTACTGCCTCGTTTATTCTAATTCAGTTTTTTATTTTTAAAACATAGCAAATGAAGTTAAAATATTTTAAATTTTTTTGTATGATCATAGATGTCTTATGATAGTACCATAAATTTTCATTGTATTAAAAAGCTTCCTAAATTTTATAAAATTCCAATAGTGTTTTTGCCAAAATTTTAAAATGTCTCAAAAATTAACTTTTTTGACAAATTATCATTGAAAATCACTTTCTTATAGGTTATTGATGTCATTGCAGTCAAATCCGGCTAAAAAAATATCAAAATCCAGTCCATTATGGCAATATTTCAGCGGTTTTAGGTGAAATTTCGTCGAAAAAGCGAAATTACTGTAGCATTGCAAATTTTTTGATTTTTTTATTTGGCCAGTATTTTCAATCTCGTGGGGGCCCAAAATCTGAGATTTCAGTGAAAATTCACTGAATTTTTAAACCTTGGGCCATACTTGTTCGGAAATGAGAACATGGCAATTTTTTTAAAGAAATTTTATGTGGAAAACATATTTAAATCCCCTAAATCCTTGCTTTGAAATAGACCCTGAACATTTTAACCACGTTTACAGCATTGGATGCTCATCGCCAGTGCTTGGCACCGTCCATTTCATTCTGGTAATTTCACAAAAATATAGTTTTTTACACAAATTATCAGAAAAATACATGTTTTGTTTTCTATTTCTTCAAATTACATATTTTAGAAGAACTTGTATCACAAAACTACATGTTTTAAAATTGATTGTTTCTTATAATATGTCTGATAACATAGATCCATTTGGCAAACTCATGCACGGATGAAACGAGAAAAACATGAATATGAGGCTTCCATGTAGATTAACACTGTCAAACTTATTGCAAGAAATGATCAATTATAAACCTATAGTTTTATGGTACAATCTCTCTTAAAATTTGTAGCTTTGTGAAATAGGAACTAAACATGTTATTTTCTTATAGTTTGTAAGAAAAAATTGTAATTTTGTGAAATTTACTCTATCATTTTTAACTAAGCAAAAAAGGACAAACCTTGTGGTTATGTAAATATGTATCTTTGCACTTGTGTGATTGTAATATTGCAATGAAAGATTATTTATTGGCATATTATTGTGAAATGTCTAATTTACAACTTCCAAATGTCTAAAATATAGCAAAGATCATGTCGATTTTTTTTCAAATTTAGGAGAGATCATTCTGGAGTTTTTTCATGTCTTCACATACCTTATTTATATATTTATTACATTTTTACTAAAATTTAGCCTTCCTAATATTTTTACAAATTTTACCAGATTTTTTTGCATTTTCCCCTATTTTTGGTGATTTTCCCCCATTTTCTTGGTTTTAGCGGTTTTTAATCTCATTTTTCGCGGTTTTTCGCCTAAACCGCTCGGTTTTTCACCAAAACCGAGCGGTTTCGGTTTACCGCAAAAACCGAGCGGGTTTTCGCCAAAAACCGCGGTTTTCTCGCGTGAAATTGACCCAAATTCAAATTTGTTTGAAAATACAAACTGTTCGGTTTTTTGCGGTTTTCGCGCGGTTTTTCGCGAAAACCGACACCGCCGGGCTAGCGAAATTTGTATTCAAAACGGTTTTGTGAACCCTGATGGCAGCAGCATCTTCAATAAGGCAACCGCAGTGCGGAGACCAGGCTAGATCCGAGAGATGTGTAGACCAAATATGGTGAGTCCCGAGTGAGTCTTGTCAGAAAGACGACGATGACGTAGGATCTAGTGAAGACCTACCTAGGTGGAGCCGGATCTGACGAAGATGAGCCAGTGACGACAAACTCGAGTAGACCAAGCCAAGAGAAGGCTAGGTGGCAGCGGATCAGTCGGAATCAAGCTTGGAGACGATATTATTGCTTGGCACTAACCTACAACTAGGAGGTGTACGTCCGCCCCGTGGGTAAGTCATTGTTAATTGCGAGAGTAAATACTTCAACTAATACCATTCTCTCCACTGAGGTTTGAGCTTGAGTGCTTGACCTCGCCTCCTACAGAATATAGATTAGGTTTCATTGTTACCATTTTCAGCCTGATTTTTCTTTTTTATATTTCGTTATCATCAACACATTTTGTCCTACCACTTGACAGGCTCAATCAGGGCTCGAAAAATCAACGAAAATCGCTTAAAATCTCGATTTTCGACCGTATCAAGCTGGCTAGAAATTTAAAACCGGTATAATTTAAATTCAAATTTTTTGAATTTCTCTGAGATGTTTTATAGATTAATTGTGATTTATTCATATTTTTTCCATTTTTTTGCAAGTTTTTCCAATTTAAAAATAGAAGAAGTAGGCCGGGTTAATAAATACAAAAGTACATCATTTTAAAATAGAATAAATACCAAAGTACTTCATTTTAATTGTGCATGCGCGTGCACCGGTTGATGTCTAGTATTGCAAGGGTCGACATCTTTTGTCTGAAAGTGACGTTACACCCTCCACTGAGCTTGAGTGTTTGACTAAGTCTGCTATAGAATATAGATTGATTAGGTTTCATTGTTACCATTTTCAGCCTGATTTTTCTTTATTATATTTCGGCATCATAAACTCATTTCCTACCACTTGACGGGCTCAATATATAGGAAGACATGTTATCATCCGTAAGGCAAACCACAAGAATTTTCAGGACCCAGGAGCTGAGCGAGAGGTACCAATGGCGGAGGCGAGCGTGGGAAGATCTCTGCCAGTGCCAAATGTGCAGGCACTCGCACAAACTTGCAACAGATTAGACGAGAAGATACCCGAAAGATACATCAGGCCGGAGGCCGGCGAGGGCGAGATCATCAGCGGCTGCGACAGCACAGCTGCTATCCCGATCATCGATCTCAACAAGTTGCTGGACCCGGAATCAACCAAAGAGGAGAGTGCCAAGTTGGGATCTGCATGTCAGCAGTGGGGCTTCTTCCATGTATGTAAAGATTAGCTCTGCTGCATATCCATCCTACAATTAAAGCCTGCACTTGATCTGTACCAGCATAGTATATATAGATCGAAACTAGATCTAAGATATTGAAAGTGCAGTTTCTCTTAATTTGAGTCGTTCTATTTCCTCAAAAGATTCCAAAAAAACCACTAGTTGGTAATACATATATAGTTACGTTCGTTCATTTTTTAAACAGCTCAAATAATATAGGACAATTGTTGTCTATGTGGTAAACTGCAGCTCATCAACCATGGGGTGCCTGATGATGTGATGCGCGACATACGGAGAGACATAACCGAGTTCTTCGAGCTACCACTTGAAGCCAAGAAGGCGTACTCACAGGTACCAGAAAGCCTCGAAGGCTATGGCCAGGCCTTTGTTTTCTCCGAGGACCAGAAACTGGACTGGGCAGACATGATCTACCTCGTTCTCCGGCCGAGCGAGTCGAGGGACATGAGGTTCTGGCCTGCTCAACCTCCATCCTTTAGGTGATCTACCACAACTCACAAAATCACAATTAATCTTGCACCATGCGTGCATGACTCTTGATATGTACACATATGTATAATCTCACTACTGCAGAACGGCACATCAGAATCGGTTCTTTTTTATCATTAGAATCGGTTCTAGTCGCGATACGATGTCCTTAGATAGTGATGAGGTGGAGCTATCAGAATCGGTTTTGACCCGATCGTGATAAAACGTCATCAGAATCGGTTCTTTAAGGGAAGTGATTGTGATGATACCATCATCAGAATCAGTTCTTTAAGGGAAGTGATTCTGATGACCCCATCATTAGAATCGGTTCTTTTAAGAAAAGTGATTCTGATGATATACTCATCAATCGGTTCTTTTGTGGAACCGATTCTGATGAGTGTGTCATCAGAATCACTTTTCTTAAAGAACCGATTCGATGAGGTGGTCATCGTAATCACTTCCTTAAAGAACCGATTCGATGATGGTATCATCACAATCACTTTCTTAAAGAACCGATTTCGATGACCCATTGGGGTGTGCCATTTTGCAATTTCTCCAAAAAAGCACAGATTAAAACAATATACACAATATATATATCATCACATTCACAACACGAAGGCGGGATGCATATATCACATTCACGTAACGTAAACGCTTTAATTACAACACATATATATCATAGTCGTTCACAATAGACAACACAAACATGACAATCAAGACATGGACTTCCTCGATACATATCACATTGACATATATTATATTGTTTACATATGGACTAGTACGATGCGTCAGATCTCTAAACCTCGCCATCCTCTCGATATAACTTCTAACCAAGACCATGGCATAAGTGGTCTCGTAAATTGTTGAGTGCTTTGTTGTCTAAACTCTTACGGGGATATTGATCTTACGCAAAATGAAATGATCAGATTAATTTCAGTTTCAAAATTTCTATGTAAAAGGCTAAGTATATTATTATGCACATTACATAAAATTAGGGAAACATAGATAAGTATTAGGGGCAATCACAAAATAGACAGAACTACTGGCGGTGTTTAGAAAATATTTGGATTATAAAAGATTAATTCAAAAGCAGAAAAAATTCCAAATGTGAGAAGCTAATATTCTAGTAAAGACATTGAGTAATGCCTCAATGCGTTGAAAGGACAAATGTAAAAAGCTACTCCTTCATGCCATTATATTTGTCTATAGCGTTGTAAAACGTTGTTTAACGCATACGATCAATCACAAATTATAGACGCAATCGCGGGATCAAGAACAATAGACAGATAATGTAAGAGGTGAAATTCTCTCTCGCTTTTTTATTGAGTCTATCTTTTATAATGAGAATCACCCGATATATATAACAGTATGAGAGAGGAGTTCGGATTTGACCACACCATAAAGAGATAGAGTCTAAACTGAATTCGGTTTAAAGTCCTAATCTCATAACACATAGTACACACACAAACCAACAAGTACTAAATCTAAGAAAATATTAATAATAAATAACACACCGTAACCACTTAATCTCTTTTAAAGCATTTAAATAGGGTCAAGAGTGGAAACATTACGATAACGCTCTCTTGAATCTCAAATAACAAATATTTTAAAACAGATACTCCTAAGGCCAAGCAAAAATATAGTGATGTAATTTTCTACTAAAATTCAAATGGAACAATATTTTGTCATGTAGCACCGTCTTTTAGAAGCTTCACGTTTTGGATTGGACCACACTAGTGTTTCATGTAGAGCTAACTAATACTAGTGCTTTTAGATAATGGCAGGTGTTCCAATAGAATTATTTTGTATTACTTCATAAATCTAATACTTTGGTCAGATAGAAAATTATACCTTAGGAAATGGTGTGAGTTGTTGACCACGATGAGCATGTCTTGCATGACATAGAAGCCGCAATGGTCACCGCTGCTTCTGTTGATGGCACTGCGAAGAAAGAAAAAGAAATTCAGCCCACGAAGATTAGATGTCAAAAAAATTAATCATATATATGCTAGGCACTTGTACCTTAAATCGCTTATATCGCAGTTGTCTTGCCCTTTTTGTCGTCGTGCGGCCCTCCTTCATCGACATAGTCCGAGAAACCCCTACATACATTGGAGAGCACCATTGAGTCAAAAAATAAACGTAGTTAAATTCCTCGATGTGTTAGGTTTCAATAATGCGCTTATACGCAAAGGAGGCTTGATCGCGTATGCCATCGGTCTCTTCTCGATCGAAGTTAAATGTGTAGATCTGTGTTTTCACTTTCGGAACGAGGACGAGTAGAACCCAATGGTTGCTTATTAAATAAAATGTAGTGCAAGGAAATAAGTTCACAGACGGTTTTAAGTGCGCATAAGTAATTGAATCGAAAAGTAGTACTTACTCTCGTGGTGCGGCAATACAATGAAGTCCTTCTTCGACTCGACTTGCAATACCCCTTGATGTAGCTAGCAACGAACCCGGTTGAAGCCTAGCCATGATCGCAGACACAAGCTCGGGTCGACAAACCCAACTTCGTAGATTAAATCACGGCTCGTTGTCTCATTATCCCGCAACTCGTGTTGAATGTGAGAAAACATAATGCAAAATCCTATAAAAGTCATAAGCGCAAGCTATATGGTGTGATACTCACGGCGTCCATGATCGTAAAGTAGAAATATCGACGGCTTTCATTTGGTACACACGAATAGATCCTCAAAACCGATGGGGAATGTTCCATTCTCCTCGCGGTGAAAATGTACCATTTTATACTTCACGCTGAAGTCGACTCGACGCTCTTCCCCTTCACCTTATCAAGGTACCATCCATGGAGGAGGCGAGTCCACTTGCCTAGCTCATTCGATTAAATGCGATGCAATCGGGGGCTTTCCATGCTCAGAGGCCTTATAATCATCTGAGGTGCACGTGGCTGTGGCCGACTCTTCTTCTGGGCAAGGAGTGTCCGAGGTCGGGCAATGGGCTTTTCAGTACCTTAAGGGCGCCTGTGGCTCTGTCGCCTTTGCCCTCTTGGCGGAAGGAGTCTCTGAGGCCTCTTGTGGTTGTACGGGAGTCTCGGAGGCCTCTGTGGTTCTACGGAGCAGAGCAGGAGGAGGGCAAGCGCAGGAGCAGGAGCAGAGCGAGCAAGGTGTAGCAGAGTAGGATCAGCGTGGGAGCAGGAGCAAAGTGAGGAGCAGGAGCAGGAGCAAAGTGAGGAGCAGGAGCAGGATCGAGGCAGGAGCAGGAGCAGGAGCAAAGCGCAGGAGGAACCTACTGAAGCACGATATATTTAACTTATCGCAGAGTCTTCGAATGGTAGAGAAGACGTGGAGGGACTTTTTACCTTGACCAAGATCGACACCCGTCGTGGGCTACTTGATGAACGACATGCATGCTTGCCCAAGAGTGGTGATATCTTCGTGGGGGAAATCGAGCACATGTGATAAGAAGTCTTCGTGGACGAGTCCACCGCACCTCATGTAGCCCTTCCCCACAGTCGACCATGCACAGTGTCGGTCTCGTTGCATGGAAATGCAACCTCACAGGCAGACCTCGACGGAAATCCATCCTCCGTCAAGATGGTTAGTCGGCACTTCGCAAGCACCGCAAGAAGTGTACAACTTGAGGAAAACATTACGGGAGTTACACTCGTAGCTTGAACTCAGAAAAATTAATTATTACCTTCACCGGGATCGGTCAGATCATTTTTGGAACCGCGGTGATAGGTCGGGCACGACTTTCTACGAGAGTCGAGGGCATCCGCTCGACTGGGAAATCATCGCCATCATCTCGGCCCTCAGCGATCCTCACGTGCTGCCATCTCCCCTCATCTCCCTCTTATCTCTTCCTCACGTGCAAGATCTCCCCTCATCTCCTCCTTAATCTCCTCCTCACCGCTCCCTTAGTGCGTTGAGGCACTCCAAGACGTGCTCGCCATGACCTTGAGTTGGCACCGCAGAGTCATCTTGAAAGTAGGACTTCTTCGTGTGTCCCGCCTCACGGCAAGCACCCGCCTTATGGTCGGACTTCCGATCGCAGACGACAGATGTCCTGCGACCCTTGGCTCAGAAGGTCCCTGTTCTTTTCACCGGCTTACCTCTTCCGTAATAAGCTTAGTACGAATTAGATTTGAAATACAACAAGTTGGGTCAATTGTATTGTACTAAGTTAGATGTCTTACGATGGTAGAGACGACTTGAGCGGTAGTAGGGTTTGCAACTACAAGCTGCCCGTCAGTTTTTTTTGTCCTCGCTAATACCCGATGCGTGCCGCTCCTCGATATGTGGGAGTAAGGCATCACCGTCCGGAGTGAGCGCACTCCTCGGCTTGTCGCGCCCACTCGCCTTCTTCCCTCATAGCCGCATGTACCGAGGTGGTGCGGTGCGTGTTAAGCCTCTCGACAGCGGTGTTCCTCTCTCACCGCTGCCTCGGGTGTACCCTTCATCCTCGTGAACTCCGCCCAAACATCGGGGTCACAAATGGATACTTCTCGAATGGTGTACGGCCTTTCAAAGACGTACTCATTTGTGCATAAGGGTCTTGAAGTGCCTCAAGGCCACACCCATCCTATTCAAGGCGCACTGCGTCTCATTTGTGGGTTCATCGCCTTGCTCTATAATCCATTTACTCTTAACCTCGCCCCACAACCGATTCTTACGCTCAGCGTTGACATCCTTTCTCCAATCCTTAATTGTTATGGGCACTCTCTCCTCACCAATTGGCCAATAAATGACCCAGATCGCCCTTGTACTTAGGAGGGCCCGTGCAGACCCCGGCATTGAAGCGGAGAACTGCGGCGTTCTCCTCAGAGCCCCTTTGTTTGGTCCTCGGCTCTTCCTCACCTTACTCGGCCCTTGAGTAGGTGGAACCATGCTCGGCCCCTCAAGAAGACCTTCTACTGTCTCATGCGACGAGCCGATGCTCTCTAGTTGCGACATTTCGAGTTTTCTTATCGATAAGGTCATATGTGTGACATGAGAGAAAGCAATTTGAAGCTACTATATGCACTTGACAATAAACTCTAACCTATGCTCGATAAAAAACAAAAGCCCGTTCCATATGACAAGTGAATTTAGCACTAGCAGATGTTTGGAAATACCAACAAGTTTCGATTTGACAACATCAACAGAGAATTTGAGCATTAATGTACTAATGCAATGGCAATAATACTTGCAAGACAATGGGAACAATAGGTCGGTTTTCGATACTTGCAAGAATAGCAACACAAGAAGGTCAAGTTAGTGTTTACATAACATGCAATATCGTTGACCAACTAAATACGCACTCAACGATAACCCCTAATCTCTAAATAGGTTTGGTCCTAATCCCATTCGAGGATATGTGGTTCGAGCAAGTTCCTAAACCGTTGTACAACCAGAGAAAATTTGGTGAAGATCTCATTGTTCTCCGGATACACGCCTCGACAACAGTCAAGAGGGTGTGTATCCGGAGAACACCAGGAAACGCTATCAAATCAACTCTGAGTTGTACAACATAGCTCAGAACTTGCCGAACCACATATCCTCGAACTCGTCAAAAACGTGGACAATTGAGATCGTTGCTTATGAATATGCTGAAATGGCATATTCATAATCAAGTACTCTCGAACGGAGACGATGTTACGATTTTGAACTCTAACGTAGATCATATTACAAGTAATAATAATAACATACAATGTAAAAAATACAAGTACAAGAAAAAGCACTATACCTCGGCAGCGTGGCCCTCAAGTAGTTTTCAAAATTGAACTTTCCAGAATCTCAACTTTGCAAATAACCCCATAGTACTATCTGTTATTTGGTTTGTGTTTCAAATGTAATACGAAGCTAGAATTTAACTATTGCATCCACCAGTACTTAATATGTTGTTATTTACTAATCGAGATGGACTCATAGCCAATTTCCATGTTTGTACAGAGCTGACATATGGTCATTTGGGAAATTGAGCATGGAATTGTGAAACTCGATACCAATTTCCTATTTAAGAGATAATCAAATTGAAAAATTGGAGTTTGAATTTCATGTCGACCCTGTTCTTCTTTTGAAAAATTGGAGATAATCAAATTGAAAAATATGTGATTGCTCTCAGATTTTAGGGTTTGGTTTGAAAATTATAAATCTTCAACCTTACTCATGAATGGGCAAGACAATAAATTGAGTGAATAAGGCCTCAAACCCTTACCACCTTAACATGCACAAATGGAATTGATATCAAGATTCTTTGTTATGTAAAGTCCTCAATTAAATTCAGAGCAAGATGTATCCAAATTAATATATAAGTGAGATATACTAATCATGTCAATATAGCTTATTGTAACTCGCCAACATAAGAAGTAACTAACCCAATAGATGTAATCACGTAATGTAGTATCTGCAGTTTATTACTTTTATCAACAAGATCCAGATCAAGAAAGTTAATTGAACAAGAAAAGCTTTGGAGCATATACGTAATCGATCAACAAGCTAACCGAATTGATGAATCATAAGCAATAGTCGATATAAGCCAAAACTGAACTGGATTAACAATCGACTATCAAACAAATGAAATAATCAAAACTTCTAATGCATCTAAGTCTACCGGTTCAAGGCCTTATTCTCAAAATAAATTGCCAATATCAATTCTACCCTATAATCATCACAGAGGCAATACCAATCTCAACCCCACAGCAAAGCAGAACAAGAAGAGAGTAATCTCAACCCCAAGGCATAAAAGATTTTCATCACAACATGTACTAAAAATCCTATTCGCACACACAAGTGACGAGATTTTGCATTCTCGACCTGAGGGTCACGGGCAGGCGTCGGCGTCGAAGGCGGGTGGTGTCGGCGGCGGAGGATGCATCGTCCTCGGCCGGCGTCGAGGCGGTGTGGGGCGGCGTCGGCGTCGAAGGGCACTTAGGAGTGGGCGGCGTCGGCATCGAGGCGGTGTGGGGGTGGCGTGGGGGCGGCGGCGTCGAAGGGCACCGGGCGGCGCAAGGCGGCGGCGTCGAAGGGCACTCAGGCTGACTAGGGTTAAGCGTATGGCTAATGCCTACTGATCGCGAGATGGGCCGGGGTTTTAAGAAATCTGATAGACACTCATTAGTATCACTCTTTTAAGAAAACCGACACTGATGAGCTATTATTAGTATCACTCTTTTAATAAAACCGATACTGATGCTTTATCATTAGTATCACTTGTTTAATAAAACCGACATCGATGGTTTATCATTACTATCACTTTTTTAAGAAAACCGACATCGATGCTTTTTCATTAGTATCACTTTTTAATAAAAACCGACATCGATGCTTTATCATCACTTTTCTAATAGAACATCGATGTTAGTCATCAAGATCACTTGTTTAATAAAACCGACATCGATGGTTTGTCATTACTATCATTTTTTAATAAAACCGATAATGATTTCAGATCATTAGTATCACTTTTCTAATAAAAACCGACATCGATTCTTTATCATCACTTTTCTAATAGAACATCGATGTTAGTCATCAAGATCACTTGTTTAATAAAACCGTCATCGATGGTTTGTCATTACTATCATTTTTTAATAAAACCGATAATGATTTCGTATCATTAGTATCACTTTTCTAATAAAACCGACATCGATTCTTTATCATCACTTTTCTAATAGAACATCGATGTTAGTCATCAAGATCACTTGTTTAATAAAACCGACATCGATGGTTTGTCATTACTATCACTTTTTTAATAAAACCGATAATGATTTCGTATCATTAGTATCACTTTTCTAATAAAACCGACATCGATTCTTTATCATCACTTTTCTAATAGAACATCGATGTTAGTCATCGGTATCACTTGTTTAATAAAACCGACATCGATGGTTTGTCATTACTATCACTTTTTTAATAAAACCGATAATGATTTCAGATCATTAGTATCACTTTTCTAGTAAAAACCGACATCGATTCTTTATCATCACTTTTCTAATAGAACATCGATGTTAGTCATCAAGATCACTTGTTTAATAAAACCGACATCGATGGTTTATCATTACTATCATTTTTTTAATAAAACCGATAATGATTTCAGATCATTAGTATCACTTTTCTAATAAAAACCGACATCGATTCTTTATCATCACTTTTCTAATAAAACATCGATGTTAGTCATCAGTATCACTTTTTTTAATAAAACCGATAATCGATGTAGTTTATTGCACTATTCCTTTTCGCACATCGCAAGTTCTGAATTTTCAGCATTTCATCATAGAGAGAAAATGCCATAACTTTGTCATACATTGTTGAAATTATTAGAAATTTTGCAGAAACATATTTCAGGATACTACGAAACTTTTCATAAAATAATTTTTGGAAAAAGCGACCTCATTCAAGAAATATGCCAAAATTCATTTCAGAGACATGATTTGTGCGTAAAAGCGAGAAAAGTCAAAACTTTTTCAAATTAATCTGGAATTGTACGAAAATTTCCAGAAATGAACTTTCGACTAATTACAAGCTTTCCCAACAATAATTTCGTCAAATGGAATTTTCTTTCACAAATTATGGCATAAAGTGCAGGTATAAAGAGAAATTGCATGCATTTCCATCGAAGCCTCCAAACAGCAATTAATCACCTTGGATTTACAATACTATTTTACATACATTATAATAGTCCATTTATTTACAATATTGCCCTTCATGATGATCTACTCGCATGTAATTGGCTCCATGTGTGTCGTCATCCCGCTAAGACAAGCCCCATCTCGCAAATGAAGGTATCTCATCGAATTGGTTATACTCTTCTTCATCTACAACATCTTCAACTCCTACGATCCGTCTCTTGCCATGAAGAACGACGTGCAACCTTGGATTGGCGGATCGCGACGTAAAAGACTTGAGTTGCTTGCTTCGCAAGGACAAACGGATCATCTTTGTAGGCGAGTCTCATCGAGATCCACAATAGTAAAGCCTCTCTTGTCGACCTTCACTCCATGTGGAAGTCGCACCCACTTACATCGGAACAATGGAACTTGGTATATTCCGTAATCGAGCTCCCAAATTTCTTCGATCATCCCATAGTAGGAGTTCATTGCGGTTGGGGATCTGCTTTTGAGTGATGATCATCGAGAAAGCATTTATACTCACACCATGTTTTGGACAAGACTCTTGGCATCTTGACTCTCAAATGTAAAAGGTGTAACCATTAATATCGCACCCTGCCATGTCTCAGACATTAAATCTTGGTCCGTCACCAACCATTTTACATTCTCAAGAAGGAGACCTCCGCTTTTCTTTGAACCATGTGAGGAATCGATCATTGTGTTCTTGCGATGGAAAGCTCATCCATTTGTGGATTCTCTTCCCATAATATCAACTTATGTCGCCGATGTATGGGCTAACCTGCGCTATTCTCGCAAGATCGTGAAATGCGCCTTGCAATACATATCAAACCCTGACTCATTAGTTTGGACCCAACGGTTCCTTTACCAAAGCAAGTCCGCCCTCATGACGAGATACAGAACACCGATTGCTTGTCTTTTACCCGTAGTCCACGCAAAACTCAATAACCTCTTCACCCCATAACCTTCAACAATACTACCCTCAAAGCCAACCGATTCCTCACGATGACTTTAATATACCCATGTACCTCTCGAACGGATACATGTAACGAGGAAAGCGGGTCCACATATCTTAATCTCTCGACAAGGTGAACAACAAGGTGGACCATTACGCCAAAGAACGACGGTGGGAAATGCATCTCAAGGTGACACAGAGTCCGCACCACCTCACTCTGTAAGTTGTCTAGTACATCGGGTCAATAACTTTGCAGGAGATCGCATTGAAGAAATAACACAACTTTGTGATTGCCAACCCGACATCCTCTCGGGAGAATATTTCGGATTGCAACCGGGAGCATTTGGGTCATCAAGACATGGCACTATGGGACTTCATGCCCAACAACTTCAAATCATCCATAGACACAAGCTTCTTAATGTTCATGAGTAGCCGATGGAACTTTAATACTTTGGAGACATTTGCAGAGATCTTCTTTCTCCTTCTTGGACAGGTGTAGCATGCAGCAGGATGTACGGGCCTTTTCCATCCTCCTCTATCACCGCAAGTCTGGGCCCGATTCCCATGTAGGCCATGTCGCGACGAGCATTGACACCATCTTTGGTCTTCCTGTATGTTCAGCAGATGCCAACCAAGTTGTCGCAGACATTCTTCTCAACATGCATGACATCAATACAATGCCGACATCTAACTCCTTCCGAAGACGGTAAGTCCCGAATATTGACCTCTTCTTCCAAATGGTCCTAGGACTAACAGATTTACTGACTTTTTCCGATCAACATCGATATCCTCTACACGTGAATACACTTGGCTTCCACTCATAGGTCATGTGCGAACGGGCTTCCCTCTTCCCATCAAATTTGTCATCCATCTTACTAAGATCGATGACTTCGAGGTAGAAACCTACGGTGACCCATATACAGTTTTCTTGGAATTAATGACCATAGACTCTCGATCTCCTCTTCACAAATAGGACACGCTTTGGCTCCTTTCAGATCAGAATCGCCAAATTACCAAGGGCCGGAAATCATTTATGGTGCAAAATACCATAGCCGTAGGGTGAAATGCTCTCTTTGTACGCATCCCACACGACGACCCCCTCATTCCACAATTTTACCAAATCCTCGATCAATGGTGCAAGGTACACATCAATATCATTTCCCGGCTGTTTGGGTCCCGAGATTAGTAATGACATCATGATATACTTCCGCTTCATGCACAGACCAAGGAGGAGGTTGTAGATACACAATGAATCGCCAGAGTCGTGACGATCGCTCATGTTACCAAACGGATTCATTCCGTCGGTACTCAACCCAAATCTTATGTTCCTCATTTCGGCACCAAACTCCTCATGTTTCCAATCGATGTTTCTCTATTGAGCCGAATCAGCAGGGTGTCTCAGCTTGCCATCTTCCTTTCGAGACTCGTAATGCCAACGCAACAATTTTGCATCTCTCGGATTTGCAAACAACCGCTCCAGACGGGGAATGATGGGCAAGTACCACAATACCTTGGCGGTGCACCTTTAGTGATGACCTCTTCACCGTCGTGTTCCGGCTCTTACGCTTCTTGTCGTTACGCTTCTCCTTTTGTTTGTACCGGGCACACCGCAAACTGGACAAACGTCAGCCTCGATGTGCGTTACGGTACAAGATGCAATCATTAGGACATGCATGTATCCTTTCTATTTCCATTCCCATGGGACATAGTAGCTTCTTCGCTTCATAAATGCTTGTTGGCAACTCGCTTCTCCCAAGCAGATCCGATAGAAGAACTAGTAGTGCATTGAAACTTGTATCCATCCAACGGTGTTTTGCCTTGATTCGAACAATGCAAGGACCGAACCCAACCTGGTGTATTCCGCTTTGCAACTTTGTGAACAGCGGTTTGGCATAAATCTTCTATCAAGCTTTTAAACTTTTCAAACTCTCTTTCCGTAATTACCTCCACATCCCGCAACATTTGCTCCAAATTATCCTCCTCAAACATATCATCAGCAACTCGCCATCCGGTTCCACCGTATCTTCGTTGCATATCGGAGTGGTACTACCGCCTCCCGTGATGGATCCAACATGTTTAATTCCTCACGGCCACGCCGAATCGTGGTCCTCAATTTGAGATGAGTTGTTAAATCTCCTCGATTGGTGCAATCAATGCAAGGACAATATATGAAGTTTACACCCTCCTCACCATGTCGATCTTCGCAATTTTTTGAACTCCTTAACACCCTCTCAAATTCAGCACTCACACGGATTTTTGATACATCCATTCCTCACGGTCCATCTGCAATTAAATTTCGCACAATAAATTAAGGAAAAACTGGAGCGACAACTAGCTATAGCTATTTTAAATATTGAGACATCATTTCAATTAATATTACCTTTGCAAAATAGTGGACAGGTTCCAAGATATATAAATGTACTCACGATCGATACCTAGCTTCTTCCCTGGTTTAAAGCTTCCGCCAATTCCTTCATAAGAGACATAAATTTTTAACATCAACAACGATATCAAATAATCTAATTATATAGCTAGTGCAGTAGCTTGCAAATCTTTCTACTACAACGAAACAAATCAAGGGTACCAACGATGACTCCTAATCTCTACATAGGTTAGGTCCTAATCCCATTCGAGGATATATGGTTGGGCAAGTTCTAAGCCGTTGTACAACTCGAGAGAAAAGACATCTTCGCCGTTTTCCCGATACACGCCTCGACAACAGTCAAGAGGTGTGTATCCGGAGAACACCAGAGAGACGCCATCAAATCTACTCAAGTTGTACAACACATACCAGAACTTGCTCGAACCATATATCCTCGAATTGTCCAAAAACGTGGACAATTCGAGATCGCCGCTTATAAATATGCCCTTTCGCTCAAAGATATTTATAAATAAGCACCCTCGAACGGGAGACGAGGTTACGCCGCCTAAACTCTAATAACAGATTACTACATGATAGCAATAATAATTCCATATATATAAACAGAGATCGACTACAAAAATTAAATAGATATGCGCTTGTCAAATAAAGAGTGTGAAATCTGAAAGCACGTACACAATTCCAAAGGCAACCTAAACTTTATTGACGACATATTGAAATTACGAGCAAAATTGATGGGGTTGAAAGAATTGCTGCTCACATTTTGAAGAAAACCGCAATAGAGAGCAAAAAGAGGGAATCTCCTCAAGATAGGGTTTCAATTTTGCCTCTTAATACCCACCCATGAGGACTTCAAATTTTCTCACCCAACTATTGCTTCCACCCACACAATATGAACTATTTTCTCGTGGTGGCGGAGAAATCTCCTCTAGAGCAAAAAACAGAGAAGAGTTCGGTCTTGAGTGGTATATATAACCTAGCGAGGCACATCGAATCGGTTCTTTTCAAAAGCGATCTCGATGTGCACGGCCATCACTTTAGACATAAGCACGAGCACATCGTAATCGGTTTTTTCAACAAGTGATAGTGATGTGCATCGTTATCACTATCGCTTCTATAAAAGAATGATAGTGATAACCATGTGCACATCGAATCGGTTTTCTACTAAAAGTGATATCGATGTTCATGGTCATCGAATCGGTTCTTTTCATAGAAGTGATAGTGATGATCACGTGCACATCACTATCACTTCTATGAAAAGAACCGATAGTGATGATCGTGCACATCACTATCACTTTTAGTAGAGAACCGATTCGATGTTCCGTGCTACATCACAATCACTTATAATCTCGTAACCGACATCGATTATTACTAACACCTCTCGGAAGTTACTTATCACAATCGTTTTTTTCGAAAAACTTAAGAACCGATACAGATACAGTGATAGTGATGTGTCGTTCTGTAGTAGTGTCTCTCCGCTCACAAATAGTTGTTATTTTAGATATCGAGAGAGACGGTCTCCAGAACAAAGCCTTTAGCACTAATTTGTATTGTATTATATTTATAAAACCCAATGGAATTATAATATTGTGAATTACTTTGCAAGACAAATCTACATGTATATATTATTCTCATATATCTAATTTAAATATTTTAAAAAATATTGACGGTTAAAGTTTCGAAGGTTTGATGGTAGCTAGCTATGTCCAAAACAACGTCTGGTTTTGACCGGAGGTAGTGTATATATATTAGATCCTTTAGTCAATTCCTCTTCTCGACCACAATTTCGCATCATGATTCATGACTCTTCTGGCAGGATCTCCATAGATAGGTACTCCTCCGAGATGCAGCCAAAGTAGCACGCCGCTTGTTGCGATTCTCGCCATGGACATGGGTGTTGAGGCGAGCCCTCCCGACATGTTCCGGTCACTCATGAGGATGAACTACTACCCGCCATGCAGCAAGCGGCGGGCAAGGTCTTCGGGCTTGTCGCCGCACACCGACCCGACGGCCTAACGCCGCTTGCTCGGTGAACGATGTGCACTACTGCAGATCAAAAAGGACGGAGGTGGCTCGCCGTGGACGCTCTCGACAGTGCGCCACCGTTAATCGTTAGCGACATACTTGAGGTAAGTATGTATGAATGATGAATCAGGTTTTTTTCACCTCGCCGATCCGAGAGAGTGAGAGAGACTACTACGCTTACGCTTATGTTGTTGAACACAGAGTATTTCGAACTTTTGCTGAAATATAAATTAGGTAGCAATGTGTCAATGTTTACTCTGCACTGATCGCTACTTGCAGATTCTCGAGCAATGGGAGATATTGCGATCTTGAGCACAGGCCATGGTACACCCAAACAAAGCGCGATCTCGGCAGCAGTGTTCCTCCAGCGTGTTCGAACACGACGGCCGGGCCTCTGCGGAGTGGTGAGAGACGGCAGAAGAAGCGATGCAGATCTATGGACTACGAGGATTTCATGAAGCGCTTCTTCTCAAAGAAAGCTTGATGGAAGGAGTAACCTCGAGGGCCCGAGGATTTAGATTTAGTTGTTGACTACGAAGAAGTGGAAATGAGAAAAATCATCGCATTTCTAGCCTCCTAGCAAACCTCACCTGCTGCACTACTGGGCTACAGAAGAAGGTATCGATCTACCATAGCTCGGTAAGTCACTGTATTACCGAGGTCCCATAGCTCGGTATAGGTGAGCACCTACAGTGTGGTACCTTCTTCCGTGGTACGAAAGTGCGACAGATGACACGTATTACCTGCTGGCATTTCTGTAGTCAGAAAGGGGACTATTTTTATAATTATGTCCAGAAAGGATCAAATTTGTAAAAAATAAGTAGTTGTAATAATTTCTAGTTTATATTCATGTCATGCTAACTACTTAGATTTGTGTGTGTATGTTGTGATACATCTCGAATGCGGGATATGTGGGTGCTAGGCGTTGATCATGGGAACTAGCACTAGACATATACCCGAAAACCTGGAATTGTTTTCAACCATCGAATACATAAACTCGAGCGGTCGTCGTTCTTTGCCTATTACTCTCACTCCCCTGGATAGTGTGGGCGATACCAAGGTTCTGAGATGGACAGTGAGTGCTATGCTTGGATGAGTTGGTCTCAATCCTGGTATGATTGTTCGGCATGAAATCAAAACTCATTGATACGTAAGTATGTATGGTGCAACTAGATGGCTCATATTTGTTTGGGTAAATGTCATCTAGTTAATACTTCGTGTACGAGACTTTTGGGTGACAGTGAGCATACATTAATTTAAGTGTAGTATATGTTCCACCTCTAAATTCAAAACACGTACAAGATTCGATTCATATTTTCGGGTGCCCACACGTATCATGTTGCCATCGGTCATCGACTAGTGGAAGGAGAGTCGTAAGGGCAGTGAGATTCCACACAAGGAATTCCTGAATATGTTGGGGGGTTTTAATCTTTAGGTGCTTTAGATGCTACAAATGAAAGTAATTTGAGAATGAAGCACTCTATCGATAGCAATTGGAATTTGACCGAGTTCTAGAGTTCTTCAACCCGGAGGAAAAAGGGAAGAAATTCATGTTGCTTGGTCAATGACAATAGGTGAATGTTGAGGGAAATTAGTTGTGTTGTAATTGCGAATCCAGGGACACTCTTTTATAGCCGGGAATTGTTGGGGATGAGCTCGCTCTCGGCGCTAACCTGGGGAGGTTCTTGTGGCTCGGCTCAGGGAAGGGATGGCCAGGGCAGATGAGCTCGTGGCCGGGGTATCCGCGTTGTGGTGAGGTGACATCTGCGTAGGCTCGGAAGGTACGCGAACGCATTGCTGGCAGGAAGCTACAGCTAGGATGACACGAGATACAGTGGCGCAAAGCTTTGCTTCGGGACTTCGGTGATCAGAGGAAGAAGAAGGAGCAGAGCGGTGGCTGGCAGATGGGCCCAACAGGACTTCGGGACCCACGGGCAATCTCAGAATGCGCAAATGGGATTTGGACAGTCAAGTTAGGAAATTTTTGAGAATTTTTTTGAAATACGGTTGTATAATGATCCTTATACTGTAGATATTTCAGGCATAAATACTCTATACAGAATTTATAAAAATTTTGACAATGCACTGTGCTCAAAATTGTGTTTTCTGTTTTTAATTTATCAGACAATATATATAGTATCAAAACTTTTTGAAACTTTGATTCAGAGTTAATATTGGTCATATAAATCTCGATTAAAAAATTCACTTTGAGATATTTTGTATTTAATTTATAACAATTCTAAAATCTTTATCCTTGGATTTTCAGCTTTTCAGTTTTTGAATTTTTAAATATAACCAAATTTGTTATTAATTTTTAATATTTTTACTGTTGATAGTTTTATCCATCCAGAAGATAATTTTAAATTCTGAGATAGAGATAATGTTATATTAGTTTTATTCAATTCTGACACTATTACTGTTGTTAGTAAAAATATCTTTAATTAGCCTTTAATTTCACATTTCATTACTTTTGTTTGACTTTTAAAATTCATAATTATATCTCTGAAGATTTCATAAGTTACAATAAAATTTTATTTATTTTATTATTATAGGTTTTATTATTGTCATTTATCTATTACTTATAAGGATTTTTCCTTTATAGCAAAAATCAAGAAAAACCAAGAAAAATTCAAGAAAGCCCAGAGAATGGATAAATAAATATAATTAAAATTTAATTTCTTACTTTATTTGAAATTCAAGATGTTACATATATGTATAGAGAACATTCATTCCTTCAGATGTGCTGACATCCAGAGTCTTGGAGATGTCCGATTTGGAAGGAATTACTATGTGGATCTGCTCAGGGTTCACGGCTGTTACACATGCTTGTTTGCGCAAATCAGTAATAGTAGTTGTATGCTTGTCTGGCATTTCAAGTGTCGATTTATCAAATAGGAGACTGTAAGCGACTAAGAGGTTTTGAGTGTACGAGTTTTAACTCCTGGAGTGGTCTTTTTTATCGAGCGCGTGCTGGTTAGTGAAGTTGGTGTCGAGAACAGAGCGTGTGAAGTTGGCTGAGCTACTGGATTATTATCACTTGGTTTGCCTGGTTAATTGTCATCTGAAGTTATGTGAGATTTGGCACGAGAGTGACATTCATACTCTGATGCAACATTCATTTAGGGGTTCATGATCAATCGGTATAAACTGAGTATTTATTAATTTTAAGTCCTGTAATATTAACTACTAAAATATTTGTATCACATTGCAATCTTTTTTATTGGTAAATTTTAAGTCCTGTAATTTATTGGTCTTTTATTATCTTTGCGATATCAATGCATTGTGTGGGCAGCCGGAAGGATGAATCGATCCTCACACGTGCATTGGACTTAGAGGTGATACTCATACTCTACTTAAGTCTGTGCTCATTGTCACCCAAAAGTCCCATGCACGGAATATTAACTAGATGGTCCTCACCCAAACAAATATGAGCCACCTAGTTGCACCGTACACACTTACGCGTCCATGAGAGTTTCGATTCCATTCCGAACAATCATACCGGGATTGAGACCAACTCATCCAAGCATAGCACTCGCTATTTATCTCAGAATCTTGGTATCATCCACACACTTCGAAGGGAGTGTGAGCAATAGCTAAAGAATGACGACCGCTCGAGTTTATGCATTTGACGGTTGATAACAACTCCAGGTACCTGGATATGTGTCTAGTGCTAGTTCCCAAGATCAATGCCTAGCACCCACATATTCTGCATTCGAGATGTATCGCAACACATACACACAAATCTAAGCAGTTTGATAAGGCATGAGCATAAACTAGAACTATTACATCTACTTAATATTACAAGTAGTGACCGACCGACCAAATATTACATGCCATAAGTAAAGTTGCAGCGGAAATTACACATATAGCAAAAGTAGGACAGCGGTATGCCCATCCTTTAAACCCAAAGGCAACCGACATAGAAAAGCCTAAGCTCATCCGTCAGCATAATCGTCAGACCCCTGGGGAAAAGTATGTGTCATCGGGGCATTCCTCCATACCACCATCTATATTATTTAGATTAAGCAATCCTAAGTACACGTATTGTAACATCCCAAAATTTGAGTTTTGGTATGTTTAAATTTAAAAATGAACCATTCGTATTTTTCTCGAATTAACCGAAGCTTAAATTGAATTTTCTAATAATTATAAGATTTAATTTGATTAATCTATGCATCAAATTAAAGGTTTCCAGTTTTTATTGGGTTCCTTGTGCCTCAAGGAATTTTTCTGTATTTTTGGAGATTTTTCTGAATTTATTTGCTATTTATTTGAATTTATTGAAGCTATTTGGATTTTCTGGTATTTTATTTAATCCGGAAATCAATTTCTAATTCATTTCTTATCCTGGGCCGAAATCACTATTCCTTTCTCCTCGTCGTCCATCGCTCACGTTGGCCTCGCCTGCTTTCTACCAACCACCAAAGAAAACCCTAAACCTAGATCGCGTCGGGTAGCCGATCTCTAATCCAACGGCGTCAGCGCCGGATCAATTCAACTCGGCCAAAACCCTAACGCTCACCCGTCTCGATCCGGATCGAAGTTTCTCCATGCGCCACGCCGCTTAAGCACGCCGCCGCCAGAATAATAGCGCCGCCCGACCAACCTCGTTTCTCGTGCTATTTTCAACCCTAGCCTATTTAAGGCCACTTGTTCGCGTGCGCACTCTCCTCTCGCGCCCTCTTTCCCTTTTCTCTCATCACGGAGACGCCGTCTAGAGGTCAGGCGACTCGCGGAGTTCGCCATCTCCGAAGTTCTTCCGCCGCCGATTCTCCGCCGGCGGTGAGTCTCCGCCGCCTTTCGTACCGTCGAACTCACCTTGTCGCGTTTTTTCGCTCCACCCAAACCCGAACGCTAATCACCACTCCTTCGCCGCTTCCATGTCGCTGCTCCCAACTCCGGTGGAATAGCTCCGCCGTTTGCCGACTTCATCCCAAGGCTTCACCATCCGATCGAGCTTCATCGGTTCGGATCTGCGCCACGCCTTCCTCCCAGTAAGCCACCGATTCATCCGCTTTGTCACCTCGTGTGTCGCCATGTAGCCGCCACGCTTCGCCACAAAGATGCGTTAGATCTCGAGTGTCCGCCACGTTGCGCCATGTGTGCGCCAACTCACCTCGTCCTCCGCGTGGTCGCCCACGCCGGCGACGTCGCGTTGTCGTGTCGCGCCATATCCGCCACCTGGCGCCACGTGTTAGCCATCTCACCGCCATAGTCCTGCGTGTCGCTAGGTGTATGCCACGTCGGTGCCACGCCATCGCCACGCCCGCAAAAAACCTCCCGTTCGCCACGCCGCCACGGATACCACGTGTGCCTCATCATCGCCTTCGTGGCCGCCATTTACGAGTGGTTCGCCATGTCACCGCACGACTTCTCGGTGGTCTTGGTCCACGAGACCGTGTCTATGACACCGTGGCCCCACTGTCAACAGATATATTCCGTGATTTGATTAAATCCGGATTTCTGAAATATCAGCCAATAGCGTAGCGACACGTGTCACCCCTGGTTTTTTTTTCTGATTTTCTCTCCCGAGAGATTTCGGAAGGCCCGTTCCCCTCCATTTGAACTCCGATTCAAACGATTCAAATTTCTAAATTCATATAAAATCAAGATCTATCTGTTGGTGTATTTTTTCTAAATTTTTGGATTTTATTTATTTGTGTTTTATTTATTGTTGTCTCGATTTGCGTGTTTCGCGTGTAGACGACGCATCGGTTGAGCAAAAGGAGCATCCAATGGAGGTAGCAAAGAATGCAAGCGAGGTTGAAGGCAAGTCGAGACCTTTGATCATATTGAACCCATGTTTGCAAAAGTACTTTGTTTTATACAATTGCATGCTATTTGTGTAACAATGCTAGTTTATGGGAGTAGCTATTTACTGTTTGAGTATGCCCTTTGATTATTGGAATGCCATGTATCCATTGTTAACCTTAGGTTGGGACATTATTAGTTGGACATAATCATAGTACCAAAGATTGGGTTATCGTAGCTATGCTTAGCCATGCTTAGTTGTCCGATGGGATTCATATCACCGTGAGCTAATGTTAATCTTGACTTAATGAGATATTGAATTGTGGTCATTGACCATGTTGTAAAACTTGTTGTACCATGGCGGGGATGCCATTGGTTTTGGGTTGAACAAAATGTTTTCCCTGCAATTGATCGTGGCAAGAAAGGGTGCTGTGTTTGGCACATTGGGATGTGGGTGTCTTTGCTCGAGACAATTTAAGGACTTAATTTTGTGCGCCATTGAACTGGCCTAACTGCAACCACAAGTCCGGTATGGGACGGACCTAGCTGATTAATTTGCAATGTCCAGACTTGAGTATTGCCAGTTGTTGGTGTGGGGTCCAGGATGGACAGGTAGACTCACATGGCTCAAGAGGGGGCCCCGAGGGGCGAAATCTTAGAGGGCAGTACTGGGTTTGGACAAGCATTGTAAAGGCTTTGTAGTGATCTCTCTGCCGACACACCAAAGGAAGTGTGTTCTTAGCGCTTGGCATTAAGAGATGATCATGTCTTGTGGGTAAAGCTGTACAACCTCTGCAGAGTGTAAACTATTCGAATAGCCGTGTCCGCGGTCATGGACAAGCCCGGGGATTTCACACGGGGTATAAAGTATTTTCTTGAAATATGGAATGGTTGGGATGTGAACGGGGAGTTCACTGTTGTTTTGTTGTCTCAAGCTATACTGTTGAATTGTGTGGTTGATATTTGTTTCGAATGATGTAGGGTGATGCCTCGTCATTCTGTTCATGTTGTCTACCATTGATTTACCAGTTATTTATTATTGTTTTTATCCATCTGCCTTCAATCTATTTATTGTATTTAAATTCAAGTTATTGCTTTTCTGCAAATGAACCATATAACTATCATTTGTCAAGCCGCATGAATATATTGCATCATTTCCTACGGCTTGTTGAGTACGTTTTGTACTCACGGCTTTATACCCTCGTTGTTTCTTTCGAGGAAGGACCGTAATGAGTATCAAGAGGAGGAGTACTATGAAGACTACGTCGACTAGGAAGGCGTTTCCCCAGACGATTGCCTGTGGCATGTCGAATGGCCCAAGTTATTTTATTTCCGCTGCAATAATTTATTTGTTTCTTTAGCCAAGAGGCCTTGGTGTATGAACCTTGACCATAAGGTCGTTTGCTTTATTCAATAATAATTTGTTCTTCTTATATATTTCGATGTATGGAATGAAATGTCATCTATGTTTCCACTGTGTGCACTAGCGTGATCCTGGACTAGTGCGGTATACACAGAGGGTTTCGGATTTGCATATCCGGGTCCCGACACGTATGTACTCACAAGACTTTAGTGTATGGAAATAATTTAAATGCAAGGCTAGATCAAGGATATCAAGTTTCTACACTAGTCTTAATTTCAGCATAAAGCAGATTTTGTTTCACAAGTGAATATTGCATAAAACAATAACGGAATTGTAAAGAGCATTTAATAAGAAACTAAATAACAGTAATTAAAGTTCATATACATCATTTCACAGCCCTCCATGACTGCGAACATTGAAAAAAACAGCCACTCTAGGCTCATGAGTTTACCAACCCATTCCAAAATCATTTCCAAAAGTTTTTGCAAAAGCAAAGATTATACTTGACAGTATTTCCCCAAGCTGCTCATGATCGTGAGCACGATTAATTAATTTGATTTTAATCTCTACAGAGAGTGTACACTTTACTCACATGACACATTCTAGCAATTATGTCAACCATGCCTCGCGACACTCATCGTACCCGATTTGCTATACTGTGACGAAACCGTTCGACTAGCTAAAGCTTAGCCTTACACTAGCGACAATGATATCCCTTGCCACAGTCTGGAGACGTGGACCAACATGTGCTGTGCTAGACGATGGTGTACGCCATTGGGTCCGCTCCCCATGGCAAGGCATGCTCCATGAATTGGAATGCTTCGGAGGGAAGCACCTACGAGCAACATCGTTATGAGTGTGCGCTTACTATTTTGGCCAACCAAAATACAAGGTTAAACTTCAACTAATCTAGTGAGTTTAGACTATCCCATACTAGCATATGTGGTTGCACCAAATTACTTAGGTGATAGCATCAAGTTCGGTCCTTAACTGACCCAGGTGAGAATCTCCCCATATCTATGCGTGAGGTCCTTTTCATGCCTCAAGTTTAACCATAACTCGCTTGTGTTTAAAGCATAAGTTTTGAGTTGGATTTTTAACAAATTACACGGAAACCATACCTCGATTTCATTCATTTAAACCGAGTTGCTTAGGCTAGATTGAAAATGTATCCCATCATTTAAAGGACGTTCTAGTGAGCATGTCTAAGCATGTACATAAGCTATTTCGCAAGTATTACCTAAGTGACACTAAGTAATGTCTATCCCATGTCTAGGTTACAATGGCAGGTAATTGAATTACAAGGGAAGGTAAATGTATACAATTGGAATTAGCTACCAACACCCAAAACATAGCAAGTTTAAAACATACACGCATGCATATAGTTTGATAAAACAACATAACTTTGTAAAATATGGGATCAAAATAGTCAAAAAATGGTGCTTGCCTGGTTGCTCTTTTTCTGGAATATAATCAGGATCGTAGTCGATGTCGTTGTCAATCGAATCTGAAATATCGTCGTCTACGCGTCGAATAATAAGAATCGAGACAAAGGGAAATAACATCAAATCAAATGGGGCAAAAAGAAATCAGATATAAATACCAAATTAAAACTTACCAATAAGAACATGATGGTTTTGTGTTTCCAAGTTATCATTTGCATAACATTTTCATTAGTACTCAATGCGTGAGAAGCTCTTGCTTGCATAAGTGGTTGGTTACAAAGACTATAATTATGTGTTTACATAAGGTGGTTTAAGAATTCAAGAGGCTATTTTCATGTTTCTTTGTATCTATACCTTCAAATTCTTGAGGCTAAAATTGTTTGGGTTGATAAAAGTAAAACATTCACTAAAGGTTTTGTATGAATAGTACTTAACCTTA
Organism: Guadua angustifolia; assembly: GCA_036346375.1. Classification (NCBI taxonomy): domain Eukaryota; kingdom Viridiplantae; phylum Streptophyta; class Magnoliopsida; order Poales; family Poaceae; genus Guadua; species Guadua angustifolia. Next base: position 28,643,925 of record CM070522.1, on the reverse strand, counting down.
AGTGTTTATACATGGAAGCAATTTCTACAAGTTAGATATGAAATTTGAAGTTATTAGCTCCTACTATATGGTCCTAAGATGGTTATTGTATCGCAGAAACTTTGGATGAAGAATTCTACTCTCAACTAATCATATAATACGACTTCGGCAACATTATCATTTAGGGTGTTTGCGTTAACTGATTTTATATGATAAGCAAGTTGTAATTAAGATATTTTTCTATATTTTGGTTGTCCATATATCAAAGTGTGTTTCTGGGCTATTCTTCCCAAAATTGGTGTTTAGATGAAAATTTGTGTTTAGATGAGTTGTTTTACGAACCATCGAAAAAAGGCTTAAGTGTTTTAGAATATGCACAAATAGTGATCGTTTAGGGTGTTTGCTTTGGCAGGATTCAGATGTAAAGCAAGTTTTAAATAATATCTTTTTCTAGATTTAGGTAGTGCTTATATCAAAGGGTATTTTTGGGCTATTCCCTCATAATTTCTCATTTAAACATGTTATTTTATGGGCTACCAAAAAGGCTTAAGTGATCATGAAGTTTACACGATTAAGGTTAAGTTTTCTTTTTTAAGTTGGCAACTTCACCTTATAGGATATTCTAACCATGTTTCAGGAATTAGTTGGGGATGTCGCTAAGAGTATTTTAAAGTTAATTCCACTACATTTCACTTTTATCCGTGATGTTTTTTTACATAAGTGATCATTAAGGCCTAATGGGAACTTAATCTGACATTGCATAAGTATGAAATATTTTTGCATACATAGGATCCTTAAGGCCTTAGGTGTATGACAAAACTTGTTTTACCAAAATTTGAGTTCATTGGATCCACATTTCAACTATTTGAATTCTTGTGCAAGTAAGGATTTTTGCAAGTAAGGATTTCTATTTTCACTTTTTGATTCATACTATGTGCAAACTTAAATGTTTTACAAAAATAGAATATTTATGACCTCAGGATCATTTGAGAATTATTTCATGATTTTAGAAGCTATGGTTCTCATAGGTGTTATATGGTACATACAAGGAACTTAATACCGACTTAAGGTTAACTACTATAAACTACCATGAACATTTAGATCTTATTGTATATTCTGGATCCTCATGTCTTAACATAAGTTTAAAATTTTGTTTCATCGAAAATGGATCTAAAATGCAAAAGATATGAGAGTTTGAATAGATGTCGGTTACTAATTCAACTCAAACTGAACATTACACTTTTTGTACATAGAATAAGCCTTTACCGATTCAGCCTGTTGGAACCAAGCTCACAGGCTGACTAGTGGGCTCCACTTCCCAACCTCACAGAACAGAGGAGGAAGCTGGGATCGACGCCGGCGATGGATGGGTGGTGGAGACAGCTGGCCGGCGGGTGGAGGAGCAAGAGGAGGTCGGTGTGCACTCTGAGGACCAGCTAGTAGCAACATAGTGGTGGTGAGGTGGCCTGCCTCCAAAGCCCAGTGGCGACAGAAGACACAGCTCGCCGGAGAAGAAGATCAGTTAGCCTCGGTTCAAATGAATAACACAGTGAGCATCAATGAGCCAAATGAACTCCGTTTTACCCATTATAGCTGTCGGAAGTCAACCATGGAGCTCCGCCACCGAGTGACCAACCATGTGGTAGTGAGGAGGTAAGGGAGATTGCTGCCTTGGCAATATTTGGGCAGGAGTGAGGTGAGCCTTTTTAATGCCATGGCAGCTTTGGCAGAGAGAACAGGGAATGACCATTTTGGTTTGCTGGCTTGGAGCGGTGAAGAAGAAGCTGGTGGTTTTCTGTGGCTGCCGAGTGGGGCTAAGGATCAGGAGGGCCCACTGTCAGTGAAGAAAAGAAGGTTCATCTAATTCAGCAGATTGGAAAGCATGTGATCAAGCGCAATGAATGAGCTGTCAATCTATGCCTTGAATCTTTGGAAATTTTTGTCACTGATCTAGAGACAGTTTCCAACCTAGTGTAAAGTTTTCAGGTTAAAAACCCTCACATAAAAATTCTAACAATTCTGACAAAGCTAAATGATTAATCTGCTATTTTCTGTTTTTAATTTATTTAAGGTATATAATTAATTCAATAATTTATGAGAATTTTTCATTGAGTTTGAATTGGGATAGTATTTCCTGTGTAAAAATTTCATATCAAGATCTTGCATATTTATTTTCTATTAATTCTGACATTTCAGATTTTCATGATTTCTGTTTTTGAATTTTAAAAGGCTCTAAAATTAATTATTAATTTTTTATATTTTTACCACAGGTTAATACTGTTACAAGGACGTTGTCTCAGTAAGTAAGCTGCAATATAATTTGCTTTCTGTTTCTCAGCTTATCGATGATACTTTTGAGGTAAACTTTAAGAGCAGTACTTGTAGAATCCTTGATTCATCAGGGGAGTTAGTTTGCAGGATTTCTAGATTCGGGAGAGTATTTCATGCTGATTTTTCTGTTTCTTCTGAAGACTCTTATCGTTATTTGATTGCTTCTGAGTCCCATGATCTCTCATTTTAGCATAGGAAACTTGGTCACATTAGCTTTGATCATTTGACCAGAATTAGCAACCATGATCTCATTCGTGGCTTGCTTAAACTCAAGATGGTCAAAGAATTAGTTTGCTCTCCTTGTCAACATGGTAAGATGGTTGTTGCTTCTCATCCTCTAGTCACTATTGTGATGACTGATGCACTGGGACAGCTTTTACATATGGACACAGTTGGTCCAGCTAGAGTGCAGTCAGTGGGTGGGAAGTTGTATGTTAATGATTCTTTGAGATATTCTTGGGTATTTTTCATGACTTCGAAGGATGAATCTTTTACCCATTCGAGAGGAACATAGTCTTGCAGTTTGTAGAGCCCCCATCTAGTCATAATGTCATTGGGACCAAGTAGGTGTTCAAAAACAAGAAAAGTGATGATGGGGTTGTCATTCGTAACAATGTTAGACTAGTTGCACAGGGATTTACTTAGGTTGAAGGTCTTGACTTTAAGAAGACCTTTGCCCTTATAGCTAGACTAGAGGCTATTAGGATCCTGCTTGTATTTTCTGCATCCTAGCGCTTCAAGCTCTATCAAAAGGTTGTCAAGAGTGTATTCCTCAATGGATATATTGAGGAAGAGGTTTATGTCAAGCAACCTCTAGGATTCGAGAACCCCATGTACCCGAGCCATGTCTTCAAGCTTTTGAAAGCTTTGTATGGACTTAAACAGGCTCCTAAAGCATGGTACAAGAGGTTTAAGTCCTATCTTCTCAGCCATGGTTTCAAAATGGGTATATTATATAAGACCCTATGCATCAGACACCAAGATTCTCATTTTCTCCTCATCCAGATTTATATGGATGATATTATCTTTGGTGGCTCTTCGCATTCTCTTGTGTCTCAGTTTTCAGAAGTGATGAGCACAGAGTTTGAGATGAGTATGATGGGCGAGTTGAGCTACTTCCTTGGCTTCCAAATCAAGCAGATACGGGATGGTACCTTCTTGCATCAAGGCAAGTACACTCGAGACCTCCAGAGATGTTTTGATATGTCCGATGGGAAGCCAGTGATGACTCATATGGCCACCACTACTGTCCTTAAGCCTGAAAAGGATGGTGAGCCTGCTGATCAAAAGGAGTTCTAGAGCACGATCGGCTCCCTCTGTACCTCTTCGCTTCAAGGCCAGACATACATTTCGCTGTGTGTCTATGCGCTCAATTTCAGGCTTCTCCTCACACCTCACATCGCCAGGCGGTGAAACACATCTTCAGGTACCTTTGTGCTACCATTGATTATGGTATTTGGTACTCTTCCTCTTCTTGTCTATCTCTTTGAGCATTTTTCGATGCAAAGTTGGCTAGCTGTAGGATAAATAGGAAGAGCACTTCTGGCACTCGCCAATTCATTGACACTTCTCTTGTTTCTTGCTCGTCTAGGAAGCAATCTAGGGTTACACAGTCCACTGCAGAGGCCGAGTATGTTGTAGCAGCGAGTTGCTGTAGTCAGGTGCTTTGGTTGCGATTGACTCTGCATGACTATGGGTTAGCGATATAGAGTGTTCTACTTTTTGGTGATAACACTTCTGCTATTTGCATTGCTAAGAACCTAGTGCAGCATTCCTAGACCAAGCATACTGATGTTACATATCACTTCTTAGAGACCATGTGGAGAAGGGGGATATCGTGCTCCAGTTTGTAGAGAATGTTCACCAGATAGTCGATATCTTCACCAAACCTTTGGATAGCCCTAGGTTTGTTGCTTTGAGGAGTGAGCTTGGAGTTGTGTGCCCTTACAGCTTATTGTGAGGGGGAGTTGGTATGTATATTATGTATTATATGTTTTCTTCCAGTATTTTCTTTATTTTGCATATTCTGGGTGTTTATGGGCTTATTTTCTAAGAGTTACGAGTTCATTTCACTTAGACTTCTAGTATACTTCGTATGGATCTCTCATCTTATATTTTAGGTTGCTATCATGCGCAATTAGTTGTTCTCTCTTTTCTCTAGGTTGAGTTCCCTCACAGTGTTATAAGTATAGCAGGTGCTGGGCCCCTTAGGTAGACAGGATCTGTGTGCACTCCTTAGCTTAGGATCTAGAGGCAGCTTCCCTATGTTAGTCATTGGGGAAGATGAGAGCGAGTCTGAGTCGTAGTATTCTCTACTATCTTTTCTATACTCTATAGCCACCTACTTCACAGTTTCTCAACTTCTTCTCTTTATTCTGTGTTTCTGGTTTTGATTGAGTTCTTTTGGACTATTCTTGAGCTTAATTTTGTTAATAACTCAACTTGAACCAGATTTGTGCTGTAATTTGAATCATATGTTGAGGGGGAGTTTAAGAATCTACTTCATGCATTGCATATAGACTTTATTTTTCATTTTATAAGCTTTGTCTATTATGCATATGATCTATTCGTCATGCTATACACCATGTTGTATCTATTGAAGAAAATCATTAACTTAGATATGTCCGAGTTCATTCTAACTCACCTTGCTAACCTTACTAAAATTTTGAAAAATTAATTTTTTGAAAAAAAACTTGATGAAACATGTTGCTTTTACTTACTAAGTTTCTTCTCTAGGTTATTTGCTATGATTTGTGAAATTTTGGAGTTCTCTAGAGTCCCTATAGAAACTTGGGTGAAACTAGTTTGACCATACTTGAGTCCTTCACACTCATATGTGCTAAAATGAAAATAAGAAAGATTGACTCTTTGTAAGCAAATTGATCTCAACATTTTACATTTACAAGATTGCTTCCCATTGCACTTGGAATGAACTTAGAATGTATCGTATATGACCAAGATCATCCTCTTAAGAGTTCTTCTTGAAATGGTCAACAATGGCTTGAGTCAATTACATTTGAAAAATGCAAATAAAAAAACATATGTGGGTAAGGAATGCAAATAAAGTCAAACTTTTACACCCCGCTATGTCTTTTGAAAGATATTAAAACAAATTTGTATTAAATGAAAAATGAGCTTGAAGGACCTTGTATGCACTTCTAGATTCCCCAAAGTGTTGAGTAGATTGAACACTAGGTTTTCCATTTGATCCCTTAAGTGGCTTTGCTTCTAGTTTTAATTAAAACTAATGTTAAGTGTGGCAAATGTTAAATCTTGCTAAAAATAACATTTTTTAAACAAACTAAACTTGCTAGCAAATTTGTTATTTGCACTTGGACATGTCTTAGTGTAGTCTAATTTTGAAATTAACTAGCTTGGTGTCATATCTTGTCATTATAGTTACTTGGATAATCTTCAAAGCTCCTCTAGAATGCATTTCATGCATACATATATAAAGAGAAAAAAATACTTTCTTGATGCCTATATTGCCAAAAGGGAGAGAAATTATAGAAAGGGCATCATTGAAAGAGCAAAAAGTGGAATTGCACTTTGAATCTTATGATTTTGTTAAAAACTTGATAACTATCTTGAATCATAAGTATTTTTGACTTTTTATTGGTCTTTTAGAGCTTGTGTGGAAATTTGCTCTTTCTTGAGTTTAGCCTTAAAATCCTTTTCGCCAACTTGGTCATGATCTCATTTCCTCTTGTTGACCAAGGTTGACTTTACGTTCAAATTGTCTTCTTCCTTCCTTCTTCAAACTCAAAATTTATACCTTTTCGTGTGTTTGTCAATATACTCATCAAGGGGGAGATTGAAAGACCATGTGGAGGTGTACCCATGTTTGTGATCAATTATTGACACTATTTAAGCTTATAGTGTTTGAGTTTGAAGAGAATTTGGAGTTTAAATCAAATCTGGAGTAAATTGGTTTTTCTGCCAAGCCAAGGGCGGTATGACCAGCCGAGGTTCAGTTGCACCGGCCAGTGGTGCTACTGGCCAAAGGGCGGTAGCACCGGCTATGGGCGGTCATACCGGCCTTAGGCCGGTGTGATTTTTCCAAAGATGGGAATTTTGGGTTTTTGGAGGCTGGTCATAACGGCCAGGGGGCGGTATGACCGGGCAGCGGTGCTACCGGCCATGTTAGCTTGGTGCTACTGGCCGAACGGTAGCACCAGCCCAAATGGGCAGTGTGAAAATTCCGGAGAGCATTCTTTGCTATTTATGGGTGTTGGGCGGTGCTACTTGCCCTAGGGTGGTAGCACCGCGTTTGATGAGCGTAAACATATTTAAAATTATGAATTTTGCATTATTATTGAACATCTTTTTTGACATTGCTATGTGATGAGTTTTTCTTGTCTTTGATGGTTGCAGGACACCGTGGTTTGATCATGCTGAGGCGGAGGATGACTGGGACTAGTCGAGGAGTGTTTGGAGGTCCAGACAGTCAAGGATTGCCGAAAGATGATCCGATATAGAGTCGGTGCAAGCTTAGAAGACAAGGAAAGAAAAAGATGCTAGCTAGACGCTGCGTAGATTAAGGACGGCCATCGGATCACGGTCTAGTTGATAGGATAGCGGGTCTAGTTAACGTGCTTTGAAAACCATGCAAGAAAACCCAGTTTGTTAGATGGGTTTTGGGTTAGCCCTAGCAAGGCTGTGTGAGTGGGTTAATCCTAGTCCTTAATGGAGTGTCCTATGGTTGAGGGACTCATCTAAGGGTGGTGTGAGGCCCAAGAGTAGTATAAATAGAGGGGTAAGAGTAGCCTTGCCCCTCTTGAAGGGTTAAGAGGTTTTGTGCTCCCTTGAGCCTTGCCCACTTATGTGTCAGGCTTTTGTAAGCCTCCCTTCCAGAAATGCAAATCATTTTTCTTATGTTTAATTTCCTTTACGCATTTACACTATGTCTTAAATTCTGGCAATTTACATTTGCTCAATTTGGATTTGCCTCCCCTCCTTCTACATGCTTTTGCTTCTTGTGCCAAGGATGATGATTGATGGATGAATCTTCTTTTAGATCATGTCCCAACCATCTAGGCTATCTATGCGTTTTTCTTGGAAGAAACCGATCTTTTGTTCTTTAAGTAAATTATTCTTCAAGATTGTGTTTGTGGAGTTTTTGACTTGTGTTCTAGCTTGCTTCTTGATCATCAAAACCCCATGAGCAAATCTTAGATCAAGTTCTTGAGTTTTACTCTAACTTGGCATGTTCTTCCTTCAAAGTGAAAAAGGTTAGAACTTAGACATCAATCCTTACGACTAAAGATTGGAATCAGTTCCTAACATCCTTAAGAGTACATCTACCAAGTTTCATGAGTTTCTGTCTAGTTGATCAAAAGATTCCTCAAAATTTGTTTTTAAGTCGTGCTGTTTTCAGACTGTTCTTCAACTGTTCTTGAGCCCAGCCCTACCACCCCTACTGCAATGCTACCGACCTCCTAGTGGAAGCACTGGCCATCCAGGATAGCTTGCTCATTTCATTTGGTTCCTTTGAGTGTTTCTCTTTGAGAGCTTGTTTGGATTATTTGTGTGAAGGCAAAATTTTATTTGGGATTATTCACCCCCCCTCTGATCGCCATCTTGATCCTTCAAGGATCTCTGGGTGGGTGATAGCCTCCTCATGACTCCCATAGCTCCTTGAATACACGGAGACAGAGTATGTCCCTAGAGCTCCCTCCATCAACAAGTATACGGGAAACTTCATAGTTAGACACTGTAAAGGTCACTAAGAGGGTATCTTCTTGGGGAAACTTAGTGTAACATCCCAAAATTTACTCTTTATTATTGGCTATTATTATTTTATTGCAATTTGTGGGTTTTGTGAATTTTCTAGATTTATTGGATTTTTCAGAGTTGTATTTGAATTATTTTAAATTAAGTATATTAGCCTTTTGTTGAAAACTAATTATTTATAGATAACATTTAAATATAGTGTAACATCCCGAATTTTGGTCCAATTTTTAAATTTTGGAGTTATTTGAATTTTTATAAATTGATCAACCTTTAATTGCATATAATTGCATTTAATGGAATTTATCTAATTTTTGGGGATTTATTGAAATTAATAAACATTTATTTAAACCATTCTTCTCTTGATTAATTAATACCAGAAACTATAATTATCAAAAATTAAAACTAATATTTTATTTAGGCTCAAAATGCTCAAATATTTTCTAGAATTTTTCTAGAATTTTTCAGTATTTTAGTGCCCCAAATAAATGCTTTGAATTGTTGGATTTATTTTTATTGCGAAAACCGAAAATCCTTGGCTACAGTGTTGGGCCGGCCCAACACTATGCTGGCGCCGAAACCCTAATCGTCGCGTCGCTTATGCGCTGATCTTCGATCTAATCTGTCGCTACCGATACTGCTTTCGACGATGACCAAGGCTGCTGATTCTCGACGGACGGCCGATGTGACCGGACGACCTCGGACGAGGCGATTGTCGCCATTGTCGCCGTTAGCTAACGCGGATCGTGTCGAGGATTTTGCGCGAGTTCCGTGGCTCGTCCGGCAGAGAAATACCCGCCACACGCGTGACTTCCTTCCGCCGCTTTGCCTCTCTCTCGCCCTCTCGTGCCCGTAGTGAGCGCTTGAGCTCGCCGGTTGCCATTCCTTGCGCTTGGTTCTTCGCGGGTTCCGCCGTTGCTCGTCGTTCCTCGCCGCCGAGACCTCACCAAGTCCCCGTGTCGAAGCTGCGTCTGCGCGCCACCTCTTTCGACCGGAGAAGCATCGAGACGCCTGCGCCATCACCTTCTTCTCCAAGTCCGCACCACCGACCACCACTTCTTCTTCAACTCCTCGCGAAGCTTCAAAGCAGTCGCCGATCTTCATCGGACGCCGAGGTGAGGCCACGAGTCGCTTATTTGAATCACAAATTAAAAGGTAGGATTAGATCCGTAAGTAGGATCTTGATCGTAAGGTTCGTAGAGCCACGCCGGTGTATGTATAGTGAATCGCTTCGGTATGGTTGCGCCGCTGGATCTTCATTCGACCGCATCTCGGTGTCCACGCCGCCGTAGCCGCTATGCTGAAAATGGCCGCCGATGCTTGGATGCTCGGCTCGATGAGGCCACGAGGCTTAGCAATAGTGAATCGCTTGGTACCGGTGGTCGTTGATCTCCATCCGACGGCACGGTGTCGCGCTCGGCAAAGATGAATAGTGAACCGTAGCGAATCGTAGTCGAGATTTTCATCCGATCGCTTCCCGCTGCGCCACGAGGCCTTTGTAGCAAAGGCATCGCCAGAACGACCGATCGCTGGATTTAAATCCAACGCGGGATTAAACGCGCCGCGCGGGCTGACGCTTTTCGCCGCTGCGGTTTGCCGCCGAGTGGCCTAGGTATCGTTTCATCGGGCCCACATGTCGCAGTAATGACCTACCAGGCCGACACAAGATGACGTCATCCGCCCACCTGCCGCTGACCGAAGGTGACGGGCTCATTCTGTGCCGACACGTGTCGCGGCGGAATTAATCCGATTTTCAGAGGAAATTAAATAGAATAATTCGGTTATTATTTATTTGAATTTCAGCAAACTTAGAAATGCTATAACTTTCGTGATTTTAACTCGGATTTGAGTGATTCCAGTGCCCAAAAATTTGTAAAAATGTGAGCTATTTATTGATGATTTTATTTTATTTTTAGAATTTATCTTGCTGTCTGGATAGTGTATTTATTGTGTGATTGCTTCGCCGAGTAGACTCGAGTCGCCGGGTTTCGCCGAGGAGAATTTGAAGTCCCGTCGCAGAACCTCGACTGTAACCAACTCCTCTTCAAGGCAAGTCATGCTTTGATCATTTCGCGCCTAGTTTTAAAAGTATATTTTGATTTCCATATTGCATGCTATGTTAAGTACAACCACTATTGATTAAATTGGGAAATGGTAGTTAGAAGCCGACTTGTTATGCCACCTTGATTATAAATGTTTATATGCCCTCAAACCTTGTCCACCCTAAGATGCTTAAATATGTTGGATGCTAATATGATGCCAACACGGAGGCTAGACCGTGATTAGTCGCTTAGCCCGCTTGTATGCGTGGAATGACTTTCAAATATCAAATGAATATTGACTAAACATTATGGAACGATTTTGGAAAATGCGATGATGTCATGAATTGAACCGATAGTGACCGTGTGGTGCTATTCATGAACCGATGTGGAAAATGGCATGTGTTGCTTAAGTTAAAGTGGGGTGGGAAAATGATTTGAACCGGGCAAGTGGCAAGAAGGCTTCGTGCTGTGGGCCTGTGTGGCAATGGGATGTATGAAAAGATTGTGAAGGTCTGGTGCCGAGATGTATAAAATGGTTGTCTTGCCCGGGACAATTAAGGACTTAACCTTGCGAGCCTTTGAGCTGAGTTCCGTGTACAACCACTTGTCGGAATGGGACGGACCTAGTTAAGTAGGTTTCTAATATCTTTCCTTTGATACTCGGGGTGACAAAGGCACACCAAAATGTAATCAGAGGGGAAGCGCACTGCGTGCTACGGCTTGGTACCCATTCAACAGTATTTGCTCTCGTCTAAACTTCGCTTTGAGTGAGGGAAGTGTTAGAAGGAAGTGTCGGAGAGGTTCATCTGCTAAATGTTAGTCTCGAAAGACTTTGTTGCAATCAATTGCTCGTGTGGTGAACGATCAGATCCTCGTGGGTAAAGTGTACAACCTCCGCAGAGTGTGTGTGTGAAACTATTCAATAGCCGTGTCATGTATTGGACATTGCTCGTGATTACAAATAAGGGTTAGATTTTAAAAATAAAAGATGTGGATGGGTGGTCAGGTGCCGTAAACCGATGAATGAAATTAGGGTCTGTGCCAAAACTCTTGAGAAAGAATTGAAAAAATTAATTATTAATAATATCGATTTTTCGCTTTTAATCTAATAGGATTACCCGATTAAAAGAAATGCCGCTTATGCAAAATAACCAATTAAGCCTTTCCTTTGGAATAAGCCATGCATGTAGTAATAGATATGCATTGTGCATGACTTGTTGAGTATGTTGTATACTCACCCTTGCATCGACAAAAACCTCAGAAGAAGAAGAAGCCGTGCCAGCTTGGAATGAAGAGTTCGTCGAAGGCCAGGAGGACTAAGGGGGTTGAGCCGCACTCAGTAGCCTATGGCTAGTAGTGGTTCCGCTATCATATTTTGCTTCCGCTGAATGAACTTGATACTGATGATATTTATCGCCTGCGTGGCTTAATTATTGTAAGGCGACCATAAGGTCATGTAACTCGACTATATTATGCTTGAAGCACGCTATTATTTATCTCCCGCTGTATGTTTGTGGTACTTCAACCTGTTTATCCTGTGTGTACTAGCGTGATCCTGGACTAGTACGGTATACACAGAGTGTCCGAATCCGAGAAAATTCGGGGCACGACAGGGATGGTATCAGAGCCATACTGACTGTAGGACTTAACCCTAGATAGAACTGGCCATTTTGGTGGAGTCCAAATTAATTTCTAAAGAATAAAATTTGGGCAAGAATAATCAAAGAAATCTTGACTTACCCCTTCTTCCTTACTTCATATCTCTGCTGTATTCTGTTATTACTTTTATGCTCTTTTAAAAATCTTTGGTACTAACGCGTTGCTTTGGCAGATGCGGATGGTCCACTCTTTTGGAGAGCGTCACGGAGGCTACGCCGAGCTCTCGAGGATGCTCCTGTGTTGGGAGGCTTCGACCGCCCTCTCTACCGATCCCGCACTTGGATAGTCAACGGGTCGCCATGATGGGAGACCACCTCACTTTGTACGCCGAGCACGCGCGTGTTAGTCGTCCGCCGCCTCGCGGTGAAGCGAGCCAGCTACGAGGCGGCATACAGAGTGTGCCCGAGTTGCGCCGCGCCGATCAGCAGGACCACGGCCGAGCTGTGGGACACTGCTGTGTGCACTCAAGACGCTGGTGGACCTCGCAGCCCGCTTGGACCCGGAGGACGACGCCGCCGTCGTGCACCTGGGTCGTTTCGCCGCTGCTCAGGAGGAGGTGATGGACGCCACGACTACGGAGCTTCAGGCAGTGTACCGTGCTTTGGAGGAGGCAGAGGAGGCCCTGCGGAGACCCGCATGCACGCTGGCCCGTGAGGATCGCTGAGTTGGAGGAGGCCCTCACGGCCACGGAGAGCGAGACGCCGTCATGGAGCTCGACGACCACGACGAGGAGCGGAGGAGCCAGCTGGGCCAGGCGCGGAGGTGCCTCAACTGCGGCCAATGGGAGGGCATGGGGATCGGCTTGTTCTCGATGCCACCACCCGCCGGTTTACGTGATCGGCGAGCCGCAATGGGTTGGCTCGATGAGTGATGATTTGTCGAGTTGTAGTGTCCAAATTTTTATGCGTTGGGACTCAGCTTGTTTTGAGTCGCGTCTTTTATTTCAAACATTAGTATGCGATGTTGTAATGAACAATTGATGTGATGTTTAGGATTGTCGATGGTTGCATAGTCCCTAGACTATGTGATAAACCATACTTAATTATTATATATGCTAGGATGTTTAAGTTCCTTTTGTTATTTTCGCTTTTAAGTTACACTGCTTCCCGTATAAGTTCCTATACTTGCCTATTCTTTTCCCCTTATCTCTAAACCACCGGCAATCAACAGATGGTGAATACTGCAACAACGGAGCAGAGGCAAGTGGTTCGCGCCAGAGGCAGCCAGAACAGTACACCACCTCGCAGCAAAGACCGCCAAGGATATGCAGAACTGGGAGCATTTTCGCGCACGCACTCGATTAACGCAGACTATGATGGCAACGGTACAACAGATCAACCACTGTGCAACGCCAATAATCAAAGCCGGAACAATGGGCCACGACCCTATTCAAGATTGTTCGAGTTTATGCGACGCGCCGCCAACGTTCTCGTGGAATGCCACCATTAGAGGCGCATTTATTGGCTAAGAACCATCGAAAGGAAATTGCACATAACGCAAAGGTGAAGGAAACGAGAGGGTACTTTATGCCTCTCACCATTTTGAGGGAACAAAGAAATTAATGGTGGAGAACTATCACACACACAGAGAACCCGCAGAAATTACTTGGGAAGAATTCACCCTAGCTTCCGTCAATACCATGTGCCGAGGGTATTATGGAGCTGAAAAGGAGGAATTTCACAGGAAGCAAGGAGGCCAGCGGTGGCCGATTATCTCAATAAATTCACTCACTTACACGCTACGCCCGTAAGACGAGTAACAGACAAGGCAAGGCGCCCTGCTTCAAGGGACTTAACACCGGTTTACTGTGGGACCGACACCCACACTTTCCGGATTTCCAAGAATCGGTAAACAAGGCGCCATATCGAAGACAAGCGCAAGGAACTAGATGATAATCAGAACGCCGATGGCACAACAGGAGGACGCTGTGGTCATCGAAAATGAGAATGATACTGACAATTCACCAGATTCCAGCCAGGAACAAGTGCAGACGCCGCCGCCAATGCCAAGACCAAACGGACAAACCCTCGGACCCAACAGAATGTTAACCGAACGGAGGAAATCAAGAATGTCCGGAAGACGCTGCTATAATTGTAATGAGATCGACACTTCGCCAACGATGTCCAAAGAAAGGAGCGGTGACACCAAGGCGCTTCAATTTAGGAAACACCCTACCAAGACCCTACCCAAGGAGGAAGCCGAGGACTGCACAAGCCGGAACTACACCGCAGTATTCACGCGAGGGAGGATCAATCATATCTCCGCAGATGAAGTCCGAACGAACGGACGCCGTGTTTCGGTAAGTTCCTAGTCAACTCAAATGCCGCCACCGCATTATTTGATTCAGAGCTTCAGATTCGCTCGCTTTCGAGATTTTGCCGAGACAAATGATCTGGATATTGTTAACCTTAAGAGTACACTCCTAGTTCAATCTCGGATCCCAACTCCGCTCTAAGGTCGGATGTTCTGGAGTTAAGCTATTAATAAAAGGAGTAGAGTTTTTAGCGAACCTTATTATACTAGATACCCAAACCCTGGATGTTATCCTGGGAATGGATTGGTTGACTAAGCATAAGGCTATATTAGACTGTGGACGCAGAGTAGTGTCTATCGAGAGCCCTGATGATAGAAAAGTGGAATTTCAAGCAAAGACAGTTCGAGGAGGTCAAATGCTAGTGAACAATTTGGAGACTCACAAGATAAGAGATGTACCAAATGGTCAATGAATACCAGATGTTTTTCCCGAGGAATTACCAGAATGCCACCGAGACAGAGACATAGAGTTCAGAATTGACTTAGTACCCTAACAAAGACCGATAGCAAAAGGCCTTACCGGATGTCCACCGAAGAGTTGGTAGAAATGAAGAAGCAGATTGAGGAGTTGTTGGAAAAAGGATTCATCAGACCAAGCTCGTCACCATGGGGAGCACCGGTTCTATTTGTTAAGAAGAAAGACGGAAGTTTCCGGATGTGTATAGACTATCGCGCACTTAACGAAGTGACGATAAAGAATAAATACCCATTACCCCGGATAGATGATCTTTTCGATCAATTAAGAGGAGCAGGAGTATTCTCCAAGATCGACCTTAGGTCAGGATATCACCAATTGAGAATCAAGACAGAGGACATACCAAAGACCGTGATTTTCTCAAGATATGGACATTATGAGTTCACAGCTATGTCATTTGATTGACAAATGCTACCGCTACTTTATGAACTTAATGAATAAAGTATTTATGGAATACCGGATAAATTTGTGGTCGTGTTCATAGATGATATTTTGGTTTATTCAAGGACGGATGAAGAGCACGCCCAACATGTGAGATTAGTGTTGAAAAGCTAAGGAGCAACGGTTGTATGCAAAGTTTAGTAAATGCGATTTCGAAGAGTAAGGTAGATTTCTTAGGGCATGTCATGATCGCCAAGGAATTGCAAAGGACCCAAGCAAGGTTGAGACAATTGCTACATTGGGAGTCGCCAGAGAGGTTTCAAGTTCGAGTTTCTTGGAATGGCTGGTTATTACCGCCGATTTATAGAAGGATTCTCGACAATTGCTAGGCCAATTACGCAATTGTTAAAGAAAGAGAAGAAATTTGTTTGGACACCGGATTGTGAGAAGAGTTTCCAAGAATTGAAGAAAAGATCGACATCAAGACCAAGCAGTTAGTGCAACCAGATGTGCATCGAGTTTCGATATTCATCGTGATGCATCACGCCAAGGACTCGGATGTGTGTTAATGCAAATGGAAAGGTAGTAGCCTATGCATCAAGGCAATTAAGGCCACATGAAGGGAATTACCCGACGACGATCTAGAGTTAGCAACAGTAGTGCATGCCCCAAGATATGGCGCCACTATCTTATTGGTAATAGGTGTGAGGTGTATATGCACTATAAAAGTCTTAAATACATTTTCACCCAATCGACCTAAACATGAGACAAAGGAGGTGGTTAGAGCTGATCAAGGATTACAACATGGGTATCCATTATCATCCGTGCAAGGCTAATGTAGTGGCCGATGCCCCGAGCCTGAAAGGTCATGGTCCAAATTCAAGGTGGAAGAAAGCCGTGGAGAATTGTGTAAGGACCTTCAGAGGTTAAACTCGAAGTTGTTCCCGAAGGATTCAGAGCTACATTAGAAGTGAAGCCTATATTGGAAGATCGATTAGAGAAGGTCAAGGATGATGAGAAGATCAAGCTTAATCCAGCCAAGATGGAGGAAGGCCAAGCAAAAGATTTTAAGCTAGACTTAACAAGGCACATTATGGATGAAGGAACGATTTGTGTACCCAACAAAAAGGAATTAAAGCAGTTAATATTGGAGGAAGCTCATGACTCCAAGTATTCGATTCACCCAGGGAGTGCAAAAATGTATCAAGATTTAAAAGAACGGTTCTGGTGGCCGAATATGAAGAGAGAGGTTGCTGAACACGAGTAATCGTGGTGATGTATGCCACGAAGTCAAAGCTATGCATCGAGACCAGCAGGATCGCTGCACCATCGAAAATACCAGAGTGGAAATGGGAAGAAATCGAATGGATTTCATTACCGGATTACCAAGGACGCAAGGAGGTTATGACTCCATATGGGTCATCGTGGATCGATTGACTAAGGTCGCGATTTCATACCAAGAAAGACAACCTATTCAGAGATAAGTTAGCCGAGCTATACATGGCAAGGATCGCTTGCTTACATGGAGTGCCAAAGAAAATAGTATTTGATAGAGGTACCCAATTTACCTCAAGGTTTTGGGATAAATTGCATAAACCATGGGCACCTGCTTGAACTTCAAGACAAAGATATCACCCGCAGATGATGGGCGATCGAAAGAGTCAACCAGATATTAGAAGATATGTTAAGAGCCCGTATGCTAGCATATACATCAACTTGGGATGAATGTTTGCCATATGCGAGTTTAGTTACAACAACAATGCCTATCGAGTTAGTCTTCGATGTCACCTTCAAGCATTGTATGGTCGACCTTGTAGGACGCCGCTAAATTGAATGAGACCGAGAGCGCCGTGTCTTCGGACCGCACATACTTCAAGAAGTCAAGAGCAAATAGCATCGACGAGAAAGGTTAAAGATTGCACAACAAGACAGAAGAGCTACGCCGACAACCGCCAGAGAGATTTGAGTTTTGAACCGAGGATTACGTGTATCTCGAGTTACGCCGCTTAAGGGAGTCCAGAGGTTTCACAAAAGGGTAAACTTGCGCCAAGATATGTAGGACCAATTAAGATCATAAGTCGTAAGGGCTAAGTCGCCTACCACCGGAGTTACCGCAATACTAGCAGAGTGCACAATGTTTTTCATGTATCGCAACTCAAGAAGTGTCTCCGAGTGCCTGAAGAGCAAACGTCATTGGAAGAAGTTGAACTACAGGAAGACTTGACTTACAAGGAGCAACCGATAAAAATTCTGGATACAATGGATCGGAAAACAAGAAACAAGACAACCCGTTTCTGCAGAGTTCAGTGGAGCAACCACACAGAAAGTGAAGCCACCTGGGAACGAGAAGAAGATCTGAAAAAGGAATTCCCAAACCTATTCTATAGTTAAGCCTCGAATCTCGGGGACGAGATTCTGTTAAGGGGGGTAGGTTTGTAACATCCCGAATTTTGGTCCAATTTTTAAATTTTGGAGTTATTTGAATTTTTATAAATTGATCAACCTTTAATTGCATATAATTGCATTTAATGGAATTTATCTAATTTTTGGGGATTTATTGAAATTAATAAACATTTATTTAAACCATTCTTCTCTTGATTAATTAATACCAGAAACTATAATTATCAAAAATTAAAACTAATATTTTATTTAGGCTCAAAATGCTCTGAAATATTTTCTAGAATTTTTCTAGAATTTTTCGTATTTTAGTGCCCCAAATAAATGCTTTGAATTGTTGGATTTATTTTATTGCGAAAAACCGAAAATCCTTGGCTACATGTTGTTGGGCCGGCCCAACACCGTGGTCGGGCCGAAACCCTAATCGTCGTTGCCGCTCCGCGCCGCTGATCTTCGATCTAACGGCCGCTACCGATACCGCTTTCGACGATTTAACCGCTCCGCTGATTCTCGACGGACGGCCGATAGACCGGACGACTCGGACGAGGCGATCGTCAGGCCATTGCCGCCAGCATACCGCGGATCGTGTCGTGGATTTTGCGCGAGTTCCAAGGCTCGTCCGCCGGAGAAATACCCCGCCACACGCTGCGTGACTTCCTTCCGCCGCTTTGTTCTCTCTCGCCCTCTCGTGTCCCGTAGTGAGCGCTTGAGCTCGCCGGTTGCCATTCCTTGCGCTTGGTTCTTCGCCGTTCCGCCGCCGTTCGTCGTTCCCCGCCGTCGCCGAGACCCTCACCAAGTCCCCCGTGTCGAGCTGCGTCTGCTGCGCCACCTCTTTCGACCGGAGAAGCATCGAGACGCCCGCGCCATCACCTTCTTCTCCAAGTCCGGCAGCCGCACCACCACTTCTTCTTCAACTCCTCGCGAGCTTCAGCAGCCGTCAGATCTTCATCGGACGCTCGAGGTGAGGCCACGAGTCGCTTATTTGAATCACAAATTAAAAGGTAGGATTAGATCTGGTCCGTAGGATCTTGATCGTAAGGTTCGAGTAGAGCCACGTCGGTGTATGTATAGTGAACCGCTCGGTATGGTTGCGCCGTTGGATCTTCATCCGACCGCATCAGGTGTCCACGCCGCCGTAGCCGCTATGCTGAAAATGGCCGCCGATGCTTGGATGCTCGGCTCGATGAGGCCACGAGGCTTAGCAATAGTGAATCGCTGGGTACCGTGGTCGTTGATCTCCATCCGACGGCACGGTGTCCGCGTCGGCAAATGAATAGTGAACCGAAGCGAATCGTAGCCGAGATTTTCATCCGACCGCCTCCGCTGGCGCCACGAGGTCTTGTAGCAAAGGCATCGCCAGAACGACCGACCGCTGATTTAAATCCAACGGCCGGATTAAACGCGCGCCGCGGGCCGACGCTTTTCGCCGCTGCGGTTTGCCGCCGAGTGGCCTGTATCGTTTCATCGGGGCCCACATGTCGCAGTAATGACCTACCAGGCCGACACAAGATGACGTCATCCGGGCCCACCTGTCAGTGACCGAAGGTGACGTGGCTCATTCCTCGTCGACACGTGTCGCCGGCGGAATTAATCCGATTTTCAGAGGAAATTAAATAGAATAATTCGGTTATTATTTATTTGAATTTCAGCAAACTTAGAAATGCTATAACTTTCGCATTTTAACTCGGATTTGAGTGATTCCAGTGCCCAAAAATTTGTAAAAATGTGAGCTATTTATTGATGATTTTTATTTTATTTTTAGAATTTATCTTGCTGTCTGGATAGTGTATTTATTGTGTGATTGCTTGTGCCGAGTAGACTCCGAGTCGCCGGGTTTCGCCGAGGGAGAATTTGAAGACCCGTCGCAGAACCTCGACCAGAACCAACTCCTCTTCGAAGGCAAGTCATGCTTTGATCATTTCGCGCCTAGTTTTAAAAGTATATTTTGATTTCCATATTGCATGCTATGTTAAGTACAACCACTATTGATTAAATTGGGAAATGGTAGTTAGAAGCCAGACTTGTTATGCCACCTTGATTATAAATGTTTATATGCCCTGAAACCTTGTCCACCCTAAGATGCTTAAATATGTTGGATGCTAATATGATGCCAACACGGGAGGCTAGACCGTGATTAGCTGCTTAGCTCGCTTGTATGCGTGGAATGACTTTCAAATATCAAATAAATATTGACTAAACAATTATGGAACGATTTTGAAAATGCGATGATGTCATGAATTGAACCGGATAGTGACCGTGTGGTGCTATTCATGAACCGATGTGGAAAATGGCATGTGTTGCTTAAGTTAAAGTGGGTGGGAAAATGATTTGAACAGGGGCAAGTGGCAAGAAGGCTTCGTGCTGTGGGCTGTGTGGCAATGGGATGTATGAAAAGATTGTGAAGGCTGTGTGCCGAGATGTATAAAATGGTTGTCTTGCCCGGGACAATTAAGGACTTAACCTTGCGAGCCTTTGAGCTGAGTTCCGTGTACAACCACTTGTCTGGAATGGGACGGACCTAGTTAAGTAGGTTTCTAATATCTTTCCTTTGATACCTCGGGGTGACAAAGGCACACCGAGTGTAACTAGAGGGGAAGCGCACTGTGCTACGGCTTGGTACCCATTCAACGGTATTTGCTCGTCTAAACTTCGCTCGAGTGAGGGAAGTGTTAGAAGGAAGTGTCTGAGAGGTTCATCGGTTAAATGTTAGTCTCTGAAAGACTTTGTTGCAATCAATCGCTCAGGTGGTGAACGATCAGATCCTGTGGGTAAAGTGTACACCTTCCGCAGAGTGTGTGTGTGAAACTATTCAATAGCCGTGTCCATGGTATTGACATTGCTCGGTGATTACAGTCAAGGGTTAGATTTTAAAAATAAAAGATGTGGATGGGTGGCTGTGTGCCAGAAACTGATGAATGAAATTAGGGCTGTGTGCCAAAACTCTTGAGAAAGAATTGAAAAAAAATTAATTATTAATAATACTGATTTTTCTGCTTTTAATCTAATAGGATTACCCGATTAAAAGAAATGCTGCTTTATGCAAAATAACCAATTAAGCCTTTCCTTTGGAATAAGCCATGCATGTAGTAATAGATATGCATTGTGCATGACTTGTTGAGTATGTTGTATACTCACCCTTGCATCGACAAAAACCTCAGAAGAAGAAGAAGCCGTGCCAGCTTGGAATGAAGAGTTCGTCGAAGGCCAAGAGGACTAAGGGGGTTGAGCCGCACTCAGTAGCCTGTGGCTAGTAGTGGTTCCGCTATCATATTTTGCTTCCGCTGAATGAACTTGATACTTGTCGGGACCCGAATTTGCAAATCCGGACCCTCTGTGTTTCAGCACTAGTCCAGGATCTCGCTAGTGCACACAGTTGCAACATCGGTACATATCACAGACATATCCAACGAAATAATAAGTACTTTAATTAAATACTCAAACTAGTTGATTGACCTTATGGTCAAGTTACAAAGATCGCCTTGCAGGCTTAAGACTTATTAAAATATTCAAATGCAATGAAATAAAATAAACTCGTGGCGCCAACCAATTTGCCACAGTAATCGACTAGGCTCGCTCCCTAGTTCGCTTCGGCTCCTCCCGATACTCCTCCTCCCGAAAGCAGGGTTGCTTCTTCTTCAACCGGTTGTGTTGTTGTGGGTGAGTACTTTGAGCACTCAAGAAGTCATGCATGTAATGCAAATCTAATATTCTACATGCATGGCTTAGTACAAAGGATAGGCTATGGTTCATGAGCTGACAAAGATTCAAGATAAACAAGAATAGATTGCAAAGCAAAGAAACAAGAGTAGGAATAGTAGCTTTCACAAACATTTCAATCGTAAATCACTTTTCCATCCTAAGTCATGTTCATCATCACCAACCCAAGCATTTTCCATCAACAAGTCATTTTTTATGAAAATCTAACCCTTGATCAGAATCACCGAGCGATGCTCAATACCGTGAGCACGGCTATTCAATAGGTTGTACACTCGCAGAGGTTATACACTTTACCCACAAGATACACCAAATACCACCAAGGCAAATAACCGTGAATGAAGCCTTTCCAAAGTTCCATCTAAACTCAAGATCGCTTCGCTAAGGTTTCAACACCGAGGGACTGGTTACCACACCTGTGGCCCCTCTTGCGCCATGTGAGTTCTCATTCCGCTTCTCCTGCCTCACACCACCACGACAAGATCAAGAATAGATTTCCCGGTTTACTCACCTAAGCCCGCCCCATTACGGAGCTTGTGGTTGTATGAGAGACTCAGTTCAAATGCTCGCAAGGTTAAGTCCTTAGTTGACCGAGGCAAGACTAACCAAGTGTGATTCCATATCAAAACCAATAAAACCAAATTCGACCGCCTATTGCCACTCTTGGCCCACTGTAAACAATCTTGCCGCATGCCTCGCCTAAATCATTTTCCCACCGGTTCTTTACCATTGCACCACGTGCCATCATCAACTCAATAACACATGTCTCATTCACAAAACAAGTTCCATATCTCATTAAGTCAATATTTTACTTTGGTACTTCCAAAATCATGAATTGTCCACGCAAGGTGGCTAAGCATACTACTTGGTCTACTCAACCCATGTTGGCAATTAAATAATGTCCAACTATTAATCCACAACCTAGGGTGACAAATGATTCATGGCCTACAATTATTTATTTACAAGGTGGCATACAAAGAACTAGGCATTTAGCTAATCCCAAAATGCATTCAATCAAATTTTTACTAAATTAGCATGCAATAAATTAAATCAAAATAATTTTCTAATAGGTTCAACATGATCAAACACAACTTGCCTTCAAAAGTACTCGATTCTCGCTCCCGAGCTTGCTCTCGGTCGAACCTCTCCTCGAAACCTTCGGCATTTCAACGCTCTACGCAGAACGCAAAGACAAAACAATAAAATAAATAAACAGTAGACATACAATGCTCAAAAATTCAAATAAAATTCATAAACAGAAAGATCACAATTTTACAAATTTATAGAAATTGGAATCACTCAAATCGGAGTTAAAACGCAAAAGTTATAAGCATTTGAAGTTTCAAAATATATTTTAAATCAATAAACCGAATTAAATAAATATTTTCTTTTTCGAAAATTAATTATTATCATCTGTGACACGGTCAGCACCAGAGAGTGACACGTGGCTTTGCCGACGCCAGCCCCGACCGCTCCCCGTGATGACGCCAAGATGACTTTGGCCAACCCATCGACAGTGGGTCCCACTGCGACGCCAAGATGACGCTGGCAGACGCCACGCGACAAGCGCGCGGCGCCGACGAGTGGGCCCGCTTTGTCGGCGCCTCGTGAACGAAGGTTCGGTGTGGTCGATATGTGGGTCCGCTGTCGTCGATGATACGTGCACGCCGCTCGTCGCGGCGACCGACATGCGGGCCCGCTTTGTCGGCGGCCATGCACGTGAGGCGCGACGCAGACTACGGCCGTTCTTAGATCTACATCTAACGGCGGAGGTTAGAAGATGGGGTTCATCGTTCTTAGGGCGACGGACTCACCTCACGGCCGGATGGAGATCGTGCGGCCGATGAAGCTCGACTTCGGCGGCGACGACGCGGCGTTTCGGCCACCGGAGATGAAGACGACGACGCGGCGGCGCTGGCGTTCCGTGGTCCTCCGGCGACTTGCGGTGACGCTTCCCGGCGCGGCGCGGCAAGGTGAGTTCGGAGTGGTACGCAGGCGGCGAGAGTGACCGCGGCGATTTAACCGACGCGAAGAAGTGCGGCGGACGGCTTTGGATTTTGGCGAGGTCTTGCGGCGAGGCGGCGGCGATTCTGGCGGCGGCGGTGTCTGGTGGGTGCGGCGCGGGTGGGGATCACGCGGCGGGCGGCAAGATAAATAGTGCCCTCGGCTTCCGTGAAAAGCGCGGAGACCGAGGCCACACACGGCGGCGGCATGAGTCCATGCATGACGGACCGTCGACGGGCGCAACGAGAGCCGCTTGATGGAGATCGAACGGTGGCGCGTTAGGGTTTTTCTGAACGGGCCGCATAAAGATGTTCGCCCAACACTGTTCATCGATTTTAATCTTTTTCGATTTAAAATAATTTCTAAATTCAAATAATTTATTTGGGGCATTAAAAATATCGAAAAATTTCGAAAAATTCTCAAAAATATTTTAAGACATTTGTGACTTAAATAAAATATTTTCAGCAAAAATTTATTTTA
Organism: Guadua angustifolia; assembly: GCA_036346375.1. NCBI lineage: Eukaryota > Viridiplantae > Streptophyta > Magnoliopsida > Poales > Poaceae > Guadua > Guadua angustifolia. Next base: position 28,620,420 of record CM070522.1, on the reverse strand, counting down.
ACTTTTCCATTATTTAATTAATTTGTTAAATGGCTTAATTCAAAATAAATTCAAATAATTTCAAATAAATCCAAATAAATCCAAATAAATTCCAGAAATTCCCAAAAATTCAAAATACCATTTAAATGCAATAAAAGCAAAAATTGGGGTGTTACAAACCTCCCCCCCTTAACGGAATCTCGACCCCGAGATTCGGGGCTGACTAAGGAATAGGTTGGGGAATTCCTTCTTCAGTCTTCTTCACGCTCCCAAAGTTGCTTCACTCTAATGGTTACTCCAATGAACTCGCAGCAGAAGCGGGTTGATTTATTTCGCCTCCCGATCCATTGTGTCCAAGATCTTCACCGCACTCTCTATAAGTCAAATCCTCCCGCAGCTCGACCGACTCTAACCAAGATTCCGCTTCTTCCGCACTCTGAGGCACTTCTTTAGTTGTGACACATGGAACACATCATGCACACTGCTAAGGACTACAGAACTCCAAATGACACGCCACTTCACCTCTACGACTTAGGATCTTGAATGGACCAACATATCTTGGTGCTAACTTCCTTTGGTGTGGAACCTCTTAACTCCTTTGAGTGGGGTAACTCGAGATACACAAAATCTTCAGCTCAAAGCTCGAGATCCTCGGCGATTATCGCCAGAACTCTTCTCGCCTTGATTGTGCAATTTTCAACCTTTCCTCGATCATGGCTATCTGCTCCTCGGCTTCTCAAGAATATCCGCCCAAACATATGACGTTCTCCTGGTCTCATTCCAATTCAACGGCGTTCGGCTGTGGTCCGCCATATAGTGCTTCAATGGCGACATCTCGCAAACTTGCTCGGTAATCGTTGTTGTAGCCGAACTCGGCGCACGGCAAGCACTTGTCCCACGATGTTGTGTAAGCCAATGCACATGCCCTCAACATGTCCTCCAAGATTCGATTAACTCTTTCCGCTTGCCCATCTGTCTCGTGGGTGATATGCAAGATCAAGTTCAAACGAGTCCCTAAAGCCTCATGCAATTTTATCCCAAAATCTTGAGGTAAACCGGGTACTCGTCTGATACAATTTCTTCGAACTCCGTAGACATACAATTCTTGACATATATAAATCGCTAAGCGGTCCCCGAGTATGTAGTCTTTATCGGTATGAAGTGAGCAACCTTTGTCAAACGGTCCACTATAACCCATATAGAATCATACCGTCGGGTCCTTGGTAAACCGTAATGAAATCCATTCCGATTTCTTCCCATTTCCACTCGGGTATCTTAAGTGGTCAGAGTAACCTCGCTGGCCTCGATGCATTGCTTTGACTCTTTGACATATGTCGATAACGCGACATGCTCGCAACTTCACGCTTCATGCTTGGCCACCAAAATCTTTCCTTCGTGTCTTGGTACATCTTAGCGCTTCCTGATGAATTGAGTACTTGGAATCATGGGCCTCCTCCAAAATCACCGCTTCACTCCTTCTGTCTTGCGGTACACAAATGCGATTCTTGATCCACAATGTACCTCGCTCATCCAAATTTTGAAATCCTTCGCCTTTGCCTTCCCCATTTTGGACTTAATTCTCTCAATCTTGACATCGCCCTTCCATTCTTCACTTAATCTGATCTTCCAGGTAGGCTTCACCTCTAGAGCGCTAAGAATCCCTTAGGCACAACTTCCACTTCAACTTCAAATTCCTTGCATAACTCAACCCGGTTTTCTCCCATCAACATGTTCACTTTGGTGGCTCTTTCGACTTAAAGCATCCGCCACTACATTGGCTTTTCCGGTGATAATGAATTCCCAGATTGTAATCCTTAATTAACTCCAACCATCTCCTCTCGCCTCATGTTCAGTCCGACTGTAAATATATATTTAAGACTCTTATGGTCGGTGTACACCTCACATCTGCTCCCAATTAAATAGTGTCGCCATAACTTCAAGGCGTGTACCACTACCGCTAATTCCAAATCATGCGTCGGATAGTTCTCTTCATGCGGCCTCAATCGCCTAGATGCATATGCAACGACCTTACGCTTTTGCATTAATACGCAACCGAGTCCTTGGCGCGATGCATCACAATATATATCAAAGCTCGCTTAAATCCGCAGAACTAACATCGGTGCCGTTGTCGCGTTTCTTCAACTCCGAAAACTACGCCGCATTCCGGCGTCCATGCAAACTTCTTCTCCTTTTTCAACAATTGCGAAGAGGCCTCGCAATCGTTGAGAATCCTTTAATAAATCGGCGGTAATAACCGCCATTCCTAGGAAACTACGGATTTGGGTCACCGCTTTGGGTGGCTCCCAATGCAACACCGCTTCCACCTTACTTTGATCAAGCTGCGACTCCGTCGGCGGTTATTACATGTCCAAGGAATTCCACCTTGTTCTTCCAAAATCACACTTACTAAACTTAGCAAAAGTTGTCGTTTTCTTAACTTCTTCAGACTAGCTTCAGATGCTCGCATGCTCTTCCTCGTCTTGGAGTAAACTAGAATGTCATCTATGAACACAACAACGAACTTATCCAGATATTCCATGAAAACCTTGTTCATCATGTTCATGAAATATGCAGTGCATTTGTCAAACCAAAAGACATAATCAGAACTCAGAGTGTCCATATCTTGACGAAAATGCGGTCTTCGCACATCCTCCGATCTAATCTTCACCGGTGATATCCTCGATCGAGATCAATTTTGGAGAAAACTCCGGCTCCTCTCAATCGATCAAATAGGTCATCGATCCCGGTAGCGGATACTTATTCTTTATAGTGACTTCATTTAACGCCGATAATCCACACACATCCGATAACTCCCGCCCTTCTTCTTGACAAATGTAACCGGTGCTCCCCATGGTGACGAACTTGGTCCGATAAATCCCTTATCCATCAACTCCTCAATCGCTTCTTCATTTCCACTAGCTCATCGGCTGACATCCGATAAGGTCTCTTAGCTATCGGGCCGTTCTCGGTACTAACTCAATTACAAACTCTATGTCCCTCGTCGTGGCATCCTGTAAATCCTCCGAAATACATCCCGTATTCTCGACAACCGGTACATCTTCTATGCCGACGCCTTCACGCTGTTGACCATCAATCGTCCCTCCGAACGGCAGCGTGGGTTTGAAACTCTATTTTCCTCCCACAAGGACTCTCGATCGATATGACTCTTCGTCCACGCCTAATACAACCTTGTGTTTAGATAACCACCATTCCCAAAATAACATCTAGGGTCCGGGTATCTAACACCACTAAGTTTGCTAGGAACTCTGCTCCATCTATAAGCAACTTTACCCCGAACATCCTACATCGATCGGAGTTCGATCCCGGGATTGTACTAGCAATACATGCCTAAGGTTCACCATTTTCAACCCATTGTTCACAGCAAAAATCCGGATATAAACGAATGTGAAGCTCCGTAATCAAATAAAAGCTATTGCAGTGTAATCGAGTTGACAAGTAACTTACCCAAGACGACGTCCGATGTGTTCTCAGACCTTTGATCGGCGGTGACATGATTGACTCGCCTCTTACCACGATCCGTGTGGCGGCTCCAGATTATGAGCTCCACGGCTTGGTCCTGGCGCTGGTGTCTTTGTTGGAGTAGTCCCGAGATTGAAGCGAACCGTGTCTCCTCCTCCCTTCTTGGGACAATAATTGGCAAAGTGCCCTGCTCGTTGTAAATGAAACATCGCTGACTACCGATCGCCGCTTCTCGTGGTCGTGTTCCCAACTTGTGCCGGTGTTCGAAAATTTTGTCCGCTGTGTCTTGGTATCGTGGCGGCGGCGCTATCACATTCCTTGGCTGAAATCAAGAACTGGTTTGGCGCAAACCTCAAACGCCGCGCCTCGACGTGCTCTCGCCAGGCCATCTCAAGGCTCCGGTTGTCCTCCGCCTTGCGCTTATCCTCCAATATCGCGCTTTGTTCACTAGCTCTTGAAAATCCGGAAAGGTGTGGGTTATGAGTCCCACCGCAATCTCAATTCAGCTTTTTCATGAAACGGACCGCTCGTTTTGTCCGCTGTTACGCCCTCAAAAGTGCGAAGCGTGCTAGTCTGCGTGAACTTGTTCAGATATTCGACATCGTTGATTGCCCCGCTTGATGCCCTAAACTCTTCCTTTTTCAGCTCCATTATGCCTTCGGCACATGATATCGCCGAAAGCGACCGTGAACTCCTCCCACCGATGTCTGCGCGGTGCTCATGAGCAGCAAGCAGAATTTTCCCACCATTCAATGCGGTTCCTTCAAGTCGATGAGAGGCATAGAGTACCTCTCATTTCCTTCACACCGAGTAATGTGCAACTTTCTCTATCGCCCTCACCAATCATCCGCCTCCAATGGATTGGCGTTTCAGAAAACGCTAAGGCGGTCGTGGTCCTCATGAATTTCGACATTTCGAGTGTGGCCTCGTGACCGGGTTGGCTCGTTGACTTGAGCGGCGCGGCTTGGGTAAAGGACTGCTGCACTCGCCGTGATCATGGCATGCATCAACCGAGTCTCAGGCAAAGAAGAAAGGCTCCAAAGTTCTCAGATATCAATGGCGGTCTTGGTTGAGTGCCTTGTCCTTCATCATTGATGTTTCAATGAGCGTGAACCACTTCCATTTCCTCCTGGTTTCCACGGTGTTCACCATCCGTCGATTGCTCCATGGTTTAGAGATGAGAGGAAGTAAGAATAGACAAGTAGTAGAATACTTATGCGGGTCAAAGGTGTAACACAAAATCCAACTTTATTACTTTATTAATAATCGGTATGGTTGCTCACAATGCCTAAGGGCCTTGCAACACATACCAATCACTCACAAGCATGAAAGAAGCAAATCGAACTAACACTCGAGTCAAACGCTCTAAGGGTGACTCTTATTCCAAGACGCGACTCAACTCAGAGTCTCAATCGCTAATCCTAACGCCACTCGAGCCAACCCCACCGAACTTCTCGTGGATACACCGCGGTGTGTGGTGCGGTACAAACCTATCCCAACGATCCGCACTGGCCGGGCCTCCTCGCCCGGCCAACCTCCACTGCTCCGCTGACCTCCACAGCTCGCTTCACTTCCACCGTTCCAACTTCACTTCCATCGCTCGCTCGCTCGCCGCAGCTCTCGCCTGTGGCTCCTCCGGATCTGGTCGTAGCTCAAAGATCGCTCCGCTCGTCCGACAAATATTGTCTCCAGCTTCCCCAATCCTCTGGATAGAGTGGGCCAAGTACTCACAAGTCCGCAATGATGAGCCCTAAGCTGTGTGAATTCATCACGAGACCTCTGCAGCCTCGAACCGCCTCGCCGATAACATCCTCTTGAGCGGCGACATATCCGCCGTGGGTGATCGTGGCATCCTCCTCCTCGATGGGCTCTTGCCAGCGAGTGTCTCGCGGGTGGTGACGAACATCGTGCCATCCAACTCCTCGGGTAGGTACGAGCACCGCTTCATCGCCAGACGCGATGTCTCTCGGATCGGCCACAAATGATGACCTCCGGCAAAGGATGCGGATGGGACGACTCGCCGCCTCTATCCCGAGCGTAAATCGTGATAGTGACATCTGTGCAATATCCAGCCCCGCCCGATCACATGAGTCCCCAGAGATCGGCTCATTATATCCTCCCAAAGAAATGATCATACGCCAAAGCTCCGCGGCGCATTCTCCAAAGGCGCCACCAAAAGAGTGGATCATCCTCATCTCGCCAAAGGACACTCACGTGAAACTCACATATTTTAAAACAACGCAAAGACGTGATAAATTCAGCAAGGGGTGAGAAGAGAGAAGGGTAAGTCGAGATTGCATTATCATCTTGGCACATTTTAACTCTTTAGAAAATAATTTTATCCTCACTACGACCATTCTAACTAAGGGCCAGCCCTATACCAAGATGGCTCGATACCACCTCTGTCGGGACCCGAATTTGCAATCCGACCCTCGTGTTTCAGCACTAGTCCAGATCACGCTTAGTGCACACAGTTGCAACATCGGTACATATCACGTATATATCCAACTAAATAATAAGTACTTTAATTAAATACTCAACTAGTTGATTGACCTTATGGTCAAGTTATAAAGATACGATTGCAGGCTAAGACTTATTAAAATATTCAAATGCAAATGAAATAAAATAAACTCATGGCGCCAACCAATTTGCCACAGTAATCGATCGGGCTCGCTTCCCTAGTTCGCTCGGGCCTCCCGATACTCCTCCTCCCGAGCAGGGTTGCTTCTTCTTCAACTGAAGTTGTGTTGTTGTGGGTGAGTACTTTGAGCACTCAAAGAAGTCATGCATGTAATGCAAATCTAATATTCTACATGCATGGCTTAGTACAAAGGATAGGCTATGGTTCATGAGCGATGACAAAGATTCAAGATAAACAAGAATAGATTGCAAAGCAAGAAACAAGAGTAGGAATAGTAGCTTTCACAAACATTTCAATCAGTAAATCACTTTTCCATCCTAAGTCATGTTCATCATCACCAACCCAAGCATTTTCCATCAACAAGTCATTTTTTATGAAAATCTAACCCTTGATCAGAATCACCGAAGCGATGCTCAATACCGTGAGCACGGCTATTCAATAGGTTGTACACTCGCAGAGGTTATACACTTTACCCACAAGATACAACAAATACCACCAAGGCAAATAACCGTGAACGAAGCCTTTCCAAAGTTCCATCTAAACTCAAGATCGCTCGCTAAGGTTTCAACACCGAGGGACTGGTTACCACACCTGTGGCCCCTCTTGCGCCATGTGAGTTCTCATTCCGCTTCTCCTGCCTCACACCACCACGACAAGATCAAGAATAGATTTCCAGTTTACTCACTAAGCCCGCCCCATTACGGAGCTTGTGGTTGTATGAGAGACTCAGTTCAAATGCTCGCAAGGTTAAGTCCTTAGTTGACCGAGGCAAGACTAACCAAGTGTGATTCCATATCAAAACCAATAAAACCAAATTCGACCGCCAGCTTGCCACTCTTGGCCCACTGTAAACAATCTTGCCGATGCCTCGCCTAAATCATTTTCCCACCCCTTCTTTACCATTGCACCACGTGCCATCATCAACTCAATAACACATGTCTCATTCACAAAACAAGTTCCACATCTCATTAAGTCAATATTTTACTTTGGTACTTCCAAAATCATGAATTGTCCACGCAAGGTGGCTAAGCATACTACTTGGTCTACTCAACCCATGTTGGCAATTAAATAATGTCCAACTATTAATCCACAACCTAGGGTGACAAATGATTCATGGCCTACAATTATTTACTTACAAGGTGGCATACAAAGAACTAGGCATTTAGCTAATCCCAAAATGCATTCAATCAAATTTTACTAAATTAGCATGCAATAAATTAAATCAAAATAATTTTCTAATAGGTTCAACATGATCAAACACAACTTGCCTTCAAAAGTACTCGATTCTCGCTCCTCGAGCTTGCTCTCGGTCGAACCTCTCCTCGAAACCTTCGCATTTCAACGCCTACGCAGAACGCAAAGACAAAACAATAAAATAAATAAACAGTAGACATACAATGCTCAAAAATTCAAATAAAATTCATAAACAGAAAGATCACAATTTTACAAATTTATAGAAATTGGAATCACTCAAATCGGAGTTAAAACGCAAAAGTTATAAGCATTTGAAGTTTCAAAATATATTTTAAATCAATAAACCGAATTAAATAAATATTTTCTTTTTCGAAAATTAATTATTGCGTCATCTCGTGACACGGTCAGCACCAGAGAGTGACACGTGGCTTTTGCCGACGCCACCGACGGCCCCCCGTGATGACGCCAAGATGACTCTGGCCAACCCATCGACAGTGGGTCCCACTGCGACGCCAAGATGACGCTGGCAGACGCCACGCGCGACAAGGCGGCGGCCGACGAGTGGGCCCGCGGCTGCCGCCGCCTCGTGAATAAAGGTTTCGGTGTGGTCGATATGTGGGTCCGCTGTTGCCGATGATACGCATACGCCGCGTCAGGCGGCGACCGACATGCGGGCCCGCCTTTGTCGGCCGCTCATGCACGCGGAGGCGCGACGTGGACTACGGCCGCTCTTAGATCTACATCTAACGGCGGAGGTTAGAAGATGGGGTTCATCGTTCTTAGGGCGACGTGGACTCACCTCACGGCCGGATGGAGATCGTGCGCGGCCGATGAAGCTCGACTTGGCGGCGACGACGCGGCGTTTCGGCTTCACCGGAGATGAAGACGACGACGCGGCGCGGCGTGGCGTTTCCGTGGTCCTCCGGCGACTTGCGGTGACGCTCCGGCGCGGGCGCGGCAAGGTGAGTTCGGAGTGGCACGGCGGCGGTGAGAGTGACCGGCGATGCATTTAACCGACGCGAAGAAGTGCGCGGATGGCTTTGGGACTTTGGCGAGGTCTTGCGGCGAGGCGGCGGCGATCTGGCGGCGGCGTGTACGGCTGGTGCGCGCGGGTGGGGATCACGGTGGGCGGCGGCAAGATAAATAGTGCCTCGGCTTCGTGGAAAGCGCGGAGACCGAGGCCCACACCTGGCGGCGCATGAGTCCCATGCATGACGGATCGGTCGACGGGCGCAACGAGAGCCGCTTGATGGAGATCGAACGGTCGGGCGCGTTAGGGTTTTCCTGAACGGGCCGCATGTTGTTCGCCCAACACTGTTCATCGATTTTTAATCTTTTTCGATTTAAAATAATTCCTAAATTCAAATAATTTATTTGGGGCATTAAAAATATCGTAAAAATTTCGAAAAATTCTCAAAAATATTTTAAGACATTTGTGACTTAAATAAAATATTTTCAGCAAAAATTTATTTTAACTTTTCCATTATTTAATTAATTTGTTAAATGGCTTATTTCAAAATAAATTCAAATAATTTCAAATAAATCCAAATAAATCCCAGAAATTCCCAAAAATTCAAAATACCATTTAAATGCAATAAAAGCAAAAATTGGGGTGTTACAATACTGATGATATTTATCGCCCTGCGTGGCGAATTATTGTAAGGCGACCATAAGGTCATGTAACTCGACTATATTATGCTTGAAGTACGTTATTATTTATCTCCGCTGTGTATGTTTGTGGTACTTCAACCTGTTTATCCTGTGTGTACTAGCGTGATCCTGGACTAGTACGGTATACACAGAGTGTCCGAATCCGTGAAAATTCGAGGCACGACAGGGATGGTATCAGAGCCATACTGACTGTAGGACTTAACCCTAGATAGAACTGGCCATTTTGGTGGAGTCCAAATTAATTTCTAAAGAATAAAATTTGGGCAAGAATAATCAAAGAAATCTTGACTTACCCCTTCTTCCTTACTTCATATCTCTGCTGTATTCTGTTATTACTTTTATGCTCTTTTAAAAATCTTTGGTACTAACGCGTTGCTTTGGCAGATGCGGATGGTCCACTCTTTTGGAGAGCGCCACGAGGCTACGCCGAGCTCTGGAGGATGCTCCTGTGTTGGGAGGCTTCAACCGTCCTCTCTACCGATCCCGCACTTGGATAGTCAACGGGTCGCCATGATGGGAGACCACCTCACTTTGTACGCCGAGCACGCTGCGTGTCGTCGTCGCCGCCATGCAGTGAAGCGAGCCAGCCACGAGGCGGGCATACAGAGTGTGCCCGAGTTGCGCAGGCCGGATTAGCAGGGACCACGGCTTCGAGCTGTGGGACACTGCTTTTCGTGTGCACCAAGACGCTGGTGGACCTCGCAGCCCGCTTGGACCGGAGGACGACGCCGCCGTCGTGCACTGGTCGTTCGCCACGTCAGAGGAGGTGATGGACGCCACGACCACGAGCTTCAGCAAGGTACCGTGCTTTGGAGGAGGCAGAGGAGGCCTCAAGGGAGACCCGCATGCACGCCGTCCAGAGGATCGCTGAGTTGGAGGAGGCCCTCTACGGCCACGGAGAGCCAGACGCCGTCATGGAGCTCGACGACGACGACGACGAGGAACAATTCAAGAAATTTAGAAAAATTTATCCATAAGTGTTATAAATTTTTCAAATTTTTTTCGTGAGGTCCTGAGGCAAAGTTAATGATTCTATAAAAGTTTCAGATAATGATCAAACCTATGTAATTTTTAAAAATTCTAACAGTGCTATTGACTTTGTATATACTCTTCTACTTTTGATTTTCTAGGGGCACTAAATGATTTGATTTTCTTGGAGAACTATATGAAGTCTAATATTTTTGGAAATTTTACTAATTGATCCTTGGGCACTGCTTTTGTCACCATTAAAATTTCAGAGCATGATCAATCACTATTACACAAAAGCTCATCACAGACAGTACATTCAGAAACCTCATCAATAACGGTTTTATGAACCGTCTGTAAATCTGTGTCAGTGATAAGATCGACACTTTACAGATGGTTTTCGAACCATTAGTAAAAACTAACATTAGAGACAGTTCTATCTACGAACCGTGTGTGATGAGAAAATATCTTAGACGGTTCTAGGATAGAACTATCTTTGATGACTAGTAATCACAGAAAGTTTTTAATTAGAACTGTTTGTGATATAATTTTTTCCTTATCTCTCTTAGCAGAACTTCTATGATTACGATCTATTGTTCAAAATTTTATTCTTCTTAGATATTTATGCAACGATATTTACAAGACACAACCAGTTATAGATTTTGTAAGTGAATATTAAAATATCCTAAATGCATAAAGACAACAGCTTGTCTGATGAGAAGGGTCTTGAAATATGAATATTTGTGGCACTTTCATCACCTTATTCTAATGTTGATGGATTTCAATGCAAAATTCAATTTCATGAACAGTTCATCCTAAAAATTCATACTCTGATTTTTTTTTCATTTCATGCTCATCCCCTAATATAAGTTCTGTAGTAGTGAATCTTGTAAAGTTTTATAAAAAATCTGACAGTGTATGTTTCTTTTCATTAATTGCTATTTTTTATTTTTCCAGCAGCACTAAACGAATACAAAAATTGTTGAAATTTCTCTGAGGTGTTTTATAGATTAATTGCGATTTATTTAGTTTGTTTCCAATTTAAAAACAGAAGAAGTAGAGTTAACAAATACAAAAGTTCATCATTTTAAAACAGAATAAATACAAAAGTACATCATTTTAATAAATACAAAAGTACATCATTTTAAAATAGAACAAATACAAAAGTACAAATACAAATGCACTGGTTGATGACTAGTATTGCAAGTAAGGGTTGACGATCATTTTAATAAATACAAAAGTACAACATTTTAAAATAGAACAAATACAAAAGTACAATTACAAATGCATACAAATGCACCGGTTGATGATGGTTTTGTGAACCGTCTGTAAATCTGTGTCTATGATAAGAACGGCACTTTACAGATGGTTTCCGAACCATCAGTAAAAACTAACATTAGAGATGGTTCTATCTACGAACCGTCTGTGATAAGAGAATATCTTAGACGGTTCTAGGATAGAACTATCTTTGATGCCCAGTATCCCAGAAGATTTTTAATTAGAAATGTTTGTGATATAATTTTTTCCTTATCTCTCTTAGCAAAACTTCTATGATTATGATCTATTGTTCGAAATTTTATTCTTCTTAGATATTTATGCAACGACATTTACAAGACACAACCACTTATAGATTTTGCAAGTGAATATCAAAATATCCTAGATGCATGGAGGCAGCAGCTTGTCTGATGAGGAGGGTCTTGAAATATGAATATTTGTGGCACTTTCATCACCTTATTCTGATATTGATGGATTTCAATGCAAAATCCAATTTCATGAAGAGTTCATCTTAAAAATTCATGCTTTGATTTATTTTTCATTTCATGCTCATCCCCTAATATAAGTTCTGTAGTAGTAGTGAATCTTGTGAGGTTTTATAAAAAATCTGATAGTGTACGTTCCTTTTCATTAATTGCTATTTTTGATTTTTCTAGTTGCACTAAACGAATTCAAAAATTGTAGACATTTCTCTGAGGTGTTCTATAGATTAATTGCGATTTATTTAGTTTGTTTCCAATTTAAAAACAGAAAAAGTAGAGTTAACAAATACAAAAGTTCATCATTTTAAAACAGAATAAATACAAAAGTACATCATTTTAATAAATACAAAAGTACATCATTTTAAAATAGAACAAATACAAAAGTACAAATACAAATGCACCGGTTGATGACTAGTATTGCAAGTAAGGGTTGACATAAGGGTTGACGATCATTTTAATAAATACAAAAGTACAACATTTTAAAATAGAACAAATACAAAAGTACAAATACAAGTGCATACAAATGCACCGGTTAATGACTAGTATTATTGCAAGTAAGGGTCGACGTCTTTATCTGAAAGTGACCTAGCTTACACCTCCCGTGCGTTCAATACGGCGATGTTTTGTTTCTAGAGAAGAGCAGTTACCGATTTGTAAATTGCGAGAGTTAATACTTCAACTAATACCATTCTCTCCACTGAGCTTGAGTGCTTGACCAAGTTTCGGTGCTACAGTGTGCAAACAGGATTCGCTACAATACGCAACAGGACGCGCTACAGGACGGGCCAGCAAGCAGTTCACATGCAACGAGAGAAGTACAGAGAACAGATTCCAGTACATAGTGCGTGAAGCTATACATCAGAGAGAAGCAGCATGCAGTTCCTGGCTGTTGCAGCAACAAAAGAGAAGGAGCGATGTATACTGCATGCGCAGTGTGCATGCAAGCAGACAGAGGAGAAACTGCATGCAAGAGAACAGAGGGTTGAAAAGGAATAAAAGGAAAAGGAAGAGACTACAGAGAGGAAAATCTAAGAAAAATTTGGAAGATTAGATAGAGTTGTTTTTAGAAGTTAAATATTACAAAATTAGGGGGGGAAATGTTAGAGATAATTTTGTAACTAGATTAGGAGTTTGATTAAGAGTCCGTTTAGGAAAAGGAGTCCCATTATTAGAATAAGGAAGTGTAAAAGAGAACTGAGCGAGAAGAAATAAAAGAGAAAATTACAACAAAGTTTTGTCGTTCTGTTCCAACAATGACCAAGTCTCCTATAGAACATAGATTAGGTTTCGTTGTTACCATTTTCAACCTGATTTTTCTTTGTTATATCTTGGCATCATAAACTCATTTTCCTACCACTTGACGGGCTCAATATATAGGAAGACATGTTATCATCCGTAAGGCAAGCCACAAGCATTTGCAGGAGCCAGGAGCTGAGCGAGAGGTAACAATGGCGGAGGCGAGAGTAGTAGGATCTCTGTCAGTGCCAAATGTGCAGGCACTCGCACAAATTTGCAACAGATTAGACGAGAAGATACCCGAAAGATACATCAGGCCGGAGGCCAGCGCCGGCGAGATCATCAGCGGCAGCGACAACATAGCTGCTATCCCGATCATCGATCTCAACAAGTTGATGGACCCGGAATCAACCAAAGAGGAGAGTGCAAAGTTGGGATCTGCATGTCAGCAGTGGGGCTTCTTCCAAGTATGTAAAGATTAGCTCTGCTGCATATCCATCCTACAATTAAAGCCTGCACTTGATCTCTACCAGCATAGTATATATAGATCGAAACTAGATCTAAGATATTGAAAGTGCTGTTGCTCTTAATTTGAGACGTTCTATTTACTCAAAAGATTCCAAAATAACTACTAGTTGGTGATACATATATAGTTACGTTCGTTCATTTTTTAAACAGCTCAAATAGTATAGGACAATTGTTGTTTATGTGGTAAACTGCAGCTCATCAACCATGGGGTACCTGATGATGTGATCCGCGACATACGGAGAGACATAACCGAGTTCTTCGAGCTACCACTTGAAGCCAAGAAGGCGTACTCACAGGTACCAGAAAGCCTCGAAGGCTATGGCCAGGCCTTTGTTTTCTCCGAGGACCAGAAACTGGACTGGGCAGACATGGTCTACCTCGTTCTCCGGCCGAGCGAGTCGAGGGACATGAGGTTCTGGCCTGCTCATCCTCCATCCTTCAGGTGATCTACCTCAACTCACAAAATCACAATTAATCTTGCATCATGCATGACTCTTGATATGTACACGTATGTATAATCTCTCCGGACACAAATAGTTGTTATTTTGACGTCGACATGATCCCCAAAACAAAGCATTTAGCACTATTTATATTATAATAAATTTATAAAACTCAATGACATTATAATATTATGAAATTACTTTTCAACACAAATCTACAATTATGATTCACATGTATCTAATTTAGATATTTTAAAAAATATTCACAGTTAAAGTTTCCAAAGTTTGACAGTAGCTATGTACTCCAAAACAACATCTATTAGTCAATTCCTCTTCTTGACCACAATTCTGCATCATGATTCATGACTCTTCCTGGCAGGATCTCCATAGATAGGTACTCCTCTGAGACAGCCAAAGTAGCACGCTGCTTGTTGCAGTTCCTGGCCATGGACATGGGTGTTGAGCCGGAGCCCCTCCTGGAGATGTTCCGGGGTCAGCCTCAGCTCATGAGGATGAACTACTACCCGCCATGTAGGCAAGCGGCGGGCAAGGTGCTGGGCTTGTCGCCACACAGCGACGCGACGGGACTAACGCTGCTGCTCCAGGTGAACGACGTGCAGGGCCTGCAGATCAAAAAGGACGGCAGGTGGCTCGCCGTGGACGCTCTCGAGGGTGCGCTCACCGTTAACGTTGGCGACATACTTGAGGTAAGTATGTATGAATGACGGCTCAGGTTTTCTTTCACCTCGTCGATCTGAGAGAGTGAGAGAGACTACTACGCTATGTTGTTGAATTAACACTGAGAATTTCTGAACTTTTGCTGAAATATAAATTTGGTAGCAATGTGCCAATGTTAATTTACTCCTGACCTGACTGCTACATGCAGATTCTGAGCAATGGGAGATACTGCAGTGTTGAGCACAGGGCCATGGTACACCCAAACAAAGAGCGCATCTCGGCTGCGGTGTTCCTCCTGGCGTGTCCGAATACGACGGTCGGGCCTCTGCCGGAGCTGGTGAGAGACGGCAGCGAAGAAGCGCGGTACAGATCGACGGACTACGTGGATTTCATTAAGCGCTTCTTCTCAGCAAAGCTTGATGGAAAGAGTAACCTCGAGGGCCTGAGGATGTAGATTTAGTTGTTAACTACGAAGAAGTGGAAATGAGAAAAATCGTCACTTTTCAAACCTCACAAACCTCACCTTCCGCACTACTGGGCTACCGAATGTAACATCCAAAAAAATACCTTAAAATAAAAATAAATGTTTTAAATTTGAATATGATTATTTCTGAGTTTTCTTGGCATTATTGATTTTTATTTGGATTTCTTTGGAATTGTGTGTTGTAAGAAAACCAAATAAAAAGAATTATTAAATAGATAATGGTAAAAAGATAAAAAGTAAAAGTAAAATCTTGAAAAATTTATATTAAAAATCTTCAAGACTTATTTAAATCATTTCATTTGATAAATAAAATTTTAAAACAAAGAATGATGGAATGACAATTGAAAAGACATCTTTTGACTATGAACAGTACATACACATAATTAATATAAAATATTTGAAACATACCTGGATCTGTTGTAACATCCCGAAAAATTCAAAAATAGGAAAAATAAAAGTTTTTGAAACCTAAAAATGGAATAAAATACAAAGTTCAATTTGAATCAAAATTTTAATTTAAAACAATGTTCTTTCCTCATTTTCATGCATTCTAATTTTAAGAAAAGAATGAATAGCAATATTAAAACCATTTCTTTCAAAGCAAACAAATTTTAATAATAAATTTGGAATGTGATTTTTAATTTGAAATGTTCACTTTCTGATTTTTCTTGAATTACTAAGTTTTCTTGAGCTTTTGCTTTTAAAAAGAAAATCAATAAAGCTGTAAATAACAATGTCAGAATTTTAATAATTTAAATATTAAAGATAAAATTATGAAAATTTTACAGAAGCATTATTAACTCAAATAAATTTGAAAAACAAAATGTCAAAAATAAATAAAATCATTTGGACACTTTAATAAATCAAAAACCGAAATAACAGAAATTCTGAAAATGCAATGTCAGAATTTTAATAAAATATGTACCCATATATTTTGATTGAAAATTTTCCTGGCCACGTATCTTCACCTGGCCGACATCAGTAAAAACCCTCAAAAATTCTGGAGATGAATTTCTACCCGAAACTTGCGGGGTAATCTTGATCTGTCTAGAATCCCTCTCACCTCAGTGACTGTCAAGTGGGACCGGGCTACTGTGCAAAGTTCCAGCTGTCCCCTGCCGATTCTCTCTCAGCCAGCTTACCCCCACACGTCAACCCGTTTCCCGTTCTTTCTCCGTTTTTCTTCACTGCCTTGTTTTCCTTCGCGCCGAGAATACCAGAGCAAACAACTCCCTTTGCCGATCCTGCTCTTCGCTAATGTCGGCCATTCGTGCGCATCTATCAGAGCAGCAAGCCCCTAACAACTAGACCAACTCATCCTTGAACTCCTTCCTAGCGTGCTAGCTCCAGTTCTTTCTTCTCCGGTGGAATTCTGCGCTCAGTTCTTCCTCCGCTCCGGTGGAAACTGCTGAAAGGGGAAAACTGGCTTCAGCGCACCACACTTCGAATTAAACCGAATTAATAGAGCTGTAGCATCCCTGTGAGCTGCGGAGTTCATCCCAAGTGCCAACTTCAGCTCTTTCTTCTCCGGCGAAGTGCAGCGCCAGGTTTCTTCTTTCGCCATTAGGGCGCACGATGAGAGCTCAACTCCGCATGCAACTCCTTTGAGAAAAATGCTAAAACACGATGGTTTTCACCCACTGATACTCATACCGGTGCCAATTTGCAGAAAGAACTTGTATTTGAGCTTCTTCACTCGCCGGCCATGGCTTCCGCCGCGCCTCACGGTGGCGAACCCCTTCCGGTCATCCCCGACCACCATCAAGCCCTTCCCCGTGTGCGCAATAGTCTTCTGAAGCTATTGGTGCCACCGATTCTTTAGCTCCGGCGTTGCATCGTCGCCTGTCTCTCTGACGTTTCGGGCCCATTCGTCAGCGGTTCAACCCAGCCACAGCCAAAAACGGAAAGCGTATTTCCAGTGAGAATACGAACTTTCCTTTTATGGCAATATTCTATTTTCCAGTATTTATCAACCTGAAATACGTCAAATGCTTATAACTTTTGAATCATTAGTAGAAATGAAATGAAATAAATTTATAAATTCATGTAGATTCAGAATATGCAAAAATATTTTGAAGTTCAACTCTGTTTATAATTTAAATTTAAATTTAAAGAATGGGATTAAAAACATGCTATACGTAGAATTTCTGCAAATGAACTCTAAATTAAATAAAATAAATTTTGTTAGAATCCTTATGAAATTAGGAACCTGAATATACAAAAATATTTAATTATCATGCTTAGTTTGATTTATTTGAAATAGAAATTTAAATAAACTCTATTATTGTTCCTTAATAAAAATTGTGCATCATAAATCCTAAAATGATAAAATAATTTATACATGCTCCTGAATCCATAATAAACTCATTTGTGCAAAAATATTTAATATTCAAACTCAATTGATGTTATATTTGAATTTCAAAAGTACAAATAAACTCTAGCATAACACCGTTATAAATAAG
Organism: Guadua angustifolia; assembly: GCA_036346375.1. Lineage (NCBI taxonomy): Eukaryota > Viridiplantae > Streptophyta > Magnoliopsida > Poales > Poaceae > Guadua > Guadua angustifolia. The sequence continues at coordinate 28,602,904 of CM070522.1, read as the reverse complement.
AACCCAACTTTAAATCATGCTTGCTTTCTATGATTTATTTATATTTGGATTTTTTCTGATTTCTTTTTGTCCCTATTGAAACTTGTTATTTGTTATTTGTTATGTTCTTCATTGCGACGTGTAGAACCCGACGTTATTAATCTCGTCATCGACAACGTCGACTGCGACTACGACTTCGTTATAAATAGCAAATAAGCAAGGCAAGCACCCTCCTTTGACCATGTTGATCCCAGTTTTATAAATGTTTTCATTAAATATTTTGATTGCATGCGTATATTCATTAAACTCTGCTATATTGTGGGTAATGGTAGTTATACCTATTGATTCCTGAAACCTCCTTGATATAAATGAATCTGTGAACCTTGATACCTTAGAATCATGGTTAGACAATATATGATGTCAATCTGGGTATACACGATGTTGCTTAGCCATGCTTTAGACTTGGTATACATCAAATTGAGACATTGATCAAATGATATTTGGATATGCTGAGGCACGATGATGATTCTTAGACATGTTGAGACATGATGGTGATTTTTGGTTATTTTAATTAAAAATAAAAATAAAATTATAATATTGATGCGGGTAATTATTGGCAATAGCCGGAGGTGCATGGATTTGCACGTAGATTAGGGGGAGATTATTGCCCGTGTCGAATTAAGGACCAAACTAATTGTACGTTATATCAAGTCTTTCCGTACAACCACAAGTGCTGGTATGGGACAGCCTTAACCTATTAAGTTACTTAAAACTAGCTTTACACATTGGTAGGCTGGAGTATTACGAGCTTCTTCAGTGACTGGTTGCTCGTAGGTGTACGCCATGCTATGGGATCACTATTTCACGTACAGCGAATGTACAAGCACCTTATTATTTCACGTACAGTGACTGTACAAATATCTTTCACCACCATAGCATATCGTCACCATGCTGGTGCAAAGTTAGGGTTAAGTGATGTAACGGTTATGTCATGACTCTCTGTGGCACACCAAAGGAAGTGTGTTAATATCGATTGCACAAAGAGTTAAGTTATGTCTTGTGGGTAAAGCTGTACACCTCTGCAGAGTATAAATCTTTTCGAAAAGCCGTTCCCGCGGTCATGGGACACTTGGTGCTCCTGCATTAGTTAGCTGTTTTATTTTGCAAAATGTGGACTTTGATATGTGCTGTCTAGCACCATGATTTGGGTTGGATATCCTTGTTGGAAAGGAATTATTTCGGATTGACATGTGATGTCAATGATTGATTTATGGAGATGATCAAAGGAACTGAGGTTCGTGAAATTTACTGTTTTATACATTTATATTAAACTGCTTTTATTTAAATTCTGTTTATGTTCTACAATTTAGTAAATTCTTTTGCAAATTAGCTTTCTACAAATTAACCATGAAAGCCTTTCCTTTTGAATGGCCTGCATATATTATAGGATTTGAAAAAGTCTTGCTGAGTACGCAAGTACTCACCCTTGTTTATATGTTGTTTTTAGGGTGAAGAATCAGAATAGCTCGATGAAATTATTCGACGCAGGATTCGGGAATGTTGACGGGATTTTTCTAGGGATTATACCTTGTCAGTTGCCTGAGGGATTGGATGGGCACACTACAAGACCTATGATTCTTTCCGCTGTATTACTCTGTATTGTAAGATCTTACTATGTAAATTACCTTTATTATTTGTAATAAAGAGTATGGATGTGATATCAATTGTTGTAAATGTGCGTACTAGCTACTAATCTAGGGACTAGTATTGTGTGCACATGAGATTTCCATTTTTGCATTTATGTAAAAATGGGGGTCACTACATCTGTCAAAATTACTGTAGAGTTCTCAATATAGTAGTTACCCTTGGTAAATGTTTCATAAATTTATAATGTCATTTATTGCCTTTTAAAATTCAAAAATAGAAACTCTAAAAATCTAAAAATTGGAATACCAGAATTTTATGAAAAGAATTATTCAATTGTTTTGACTTGAAAATTTTATGAAATAATTCGTATCTCATTTATAACTCATAAACAAAGTTTAAAAAATAAATACTATCATTTACATCCTTAAATAAATCAGAACTTGAAAAGACAATTTTGAGCAGTCATCAATGTCAGAATTTTTAATAATTCCTTGTAAAATATTTTAACCCAAAATTTTTATAGAAGGTCATCCACCACCAGGAGATGATGGGTAAAACGTTTAGAAATATTTCGACTAGTTATGATAACTCGATTATGGATTTTGTACTGCCCTAAATATTTAAAAAAGGTTTGAAAACTAGTTAACTTTGAGGAATTATTAAATGAAAACCACAATGGCGAATTGAGCGAAATCAAAAAAAAAATGAAAACTACATAGTTTAGTCTCTTTACACAAAAATTTCTAGAAAATTTTGAATTGGCTAAGACCAATTTTGAACTAAACAAATATATAACGAAAACTAACATACATATGTACAAACAAGACTCACCGTAATAGTCGCCTTGGACCACACTGTAGCCGCGTCACCTTCGCACCATGCCTTTTTCATTGCAGCACCAAGTTGGTCCGACCCAGCCAGCTGCTCCTTCTTCACGAAGCCAGCTCGCACCAAAGCACAGCCAACATTCCATGCGCTGCTCTCTCTCTCTCTCTCCCGAATGGTCTTCTCTAGTCATCTCTCCTTTAAACCGATTCATCGTATCAAGGCAAGTACACTTGAGACCTCCTGAGATGCTTTGATATGTTTAATGGGAAGCGAGTGATGACTCATATGGCCACCACTACTGTCCTTGAGCCTGACGAGGATGCTGAGTCTGCTAATCAAAAGGAGTTCTAGAGCACGATCGGCTCCCTTTGTACCTCTTCGCTTCAAGGCCAGATATACATTTCACTGTGTGTCTGTGCACTCAATTTCAGGCTTGTCCTCACGTCTCTCATCGCCAGGCAATGAAGCACATTTTCAGGTACCTTTGTGCTACCATTGATTATGGTATTTGGTACTCTTCCTCTTCTTGTCTGTCTCTTCGAGCCTTTTTCGATGCAGAGTTTGTTACTTGTAGGATAGATAGGAAGAGCACTTCTGGCACTTGTCAATTCATTGACACTTCTCTTGTTTCTTGGTCGTCTAGAAAGCAATCTAGGGTTGCACAGTCCACCGCAGAGGCTGAGTATGTTGTTGCAGCGAGTTACTGTAGTCAGGTGCTTTGGATGTGATCAACTCTGTATGACTATGGGTTAGCGATAGAGAGTGTTTGACTTTTTTTGTGATAACACTTCTGCTATTTGCATTGCTAAGACTTAGTGCAGCATTCCCGGATTAAGCATATTGATGTTAGATATCACTTCTTAGAGACCATGTGGAGAAGGGGGATATCGTGCTTCAGTTTGTAGAGAGTGATCACCAGATAGCCGATATCTTCACCAAACCTTTGGATAGCTCTAGATTTGTTGCCTTGAGGAGTGAGCTTGGAGTTGTGTGCCCTTACAGCTTATTGTGAGGGGGAGTTGGTATGTATATTATGTATTATATGTTTTCTTCCAGTATTTTCTTTATTTTGCATATTCTGGGTGTTTATGAGCTTATTTTCTAAGAGTTACGAGTTCATTTCACTTAGACTTCTAGCATACTTCGTATGGACCTCTCATCTTATGCTTTAGGTTGTTATCATGCGTAATTAGCTGTTCTCTCTTCTCTCTAGGTTGAGTTCCCTCACAGTGTTATAAGTCTAGCAGGTGCTGGGCCCCCTAGGTAGACAGGATCTGTGTGCACTCCTTAGCTTAGGATCTGGAGCTTCCCTATGTTAGTCATTGGGGAAGATGAGAGCGAGTTTAAGTTGTAGTATTCTCTACTATCTTTTCTATACTCTATAGTCACTTAATTCACAGTTTCTCAACTTCTTCTTTTTATTCTGTGTTTTTGGTTTTGATTGAGTTCTTTGGATTGTTCTTGAGCTTAATTTTGTTAATAACTCAACTCTGATACCATCTTTGTGAGACCCTAGATTTACCATCCGGAATCTCCTGTGTATTTCTGTACTAGTCCTAGATCAGTTGCTAGTACACACAGTGAAAGCAGTGATAATCATAACCAGAACAGAATGAAGTAATAACATAAATATAAAGTACTAGCCACATGACTATTCATTACATCTCCTGGTCACACGACCATAGTTCAAAGCAGCGGAAATAAAACAACAAGTAATAAAATTCAAATAACACCACAGGCGACGACTAGGAACACGAGCTTAGTTATCTTGGCAATCTCCAACGAACTCCTCGTCATAGAACTCATTGTCTTCGACTGCATCTTGGTAATTCTCTGATGATAAAAATTTTGTGTAGCATGTGAGTACAAACGTACTCCGCAAGTCTAGGAAAATGCAACAGAAAATAGATTTTTCATGACAAAAGTTGACAACGTCATGACGTTTTCGTCATCGATAATCACTTTTCTTGTAGTGATGGTTGTACATATAGAGATTCACGGACCAAGTGCTATGACGGCTGCTCATGTTGTCGAAAGGATTCATTCCATCTGTACTCAATCCGAACCTTATATTTCTCGGATCCATTGTGAATTCTTGAAACCTCCTATCAATGTTTCTCCACTAGGTAGAATCAGTGGGTGCCTTATCATTCCATCATTCTTACGGTTATCTGCCTCTTCAAACAAACGCTTCAAATGGGGAATTTTAGGCAGATACCACGCCACCTTAGCGGGAGGTCCTTTCTTCACCTCGATGCCCTCATCGTCATCATCTGATCTATCTTTACACTTGTACCGAGATGTGTTGCACATCAGACATACATGCAAGTTTGTGTACTCTTTGCGGTAGAGGATACAATCATTTGGACAGGCATGAATTCTTTCTACTTCTATTCCCAACGGACAAAGAACCTTCTTGGCTTTGTAGGTGGTTGTTGGTAACTCGTTTCCCTCTAGAAGCATGTTCGCTAACAGACCTAACAGCACCGTGGAACTCTTATCGGACCAACCGTTGCTTGCCTTCAATTTCAGCAGTTCCATCATGGATGACAATATTGTGTATTTGGACTTGCAACCCGGGAACAATGGTTTCTCTGAGTCGTCCATCAAGTTCCAAAATTTTACATACTCCCGTTCATCATGGTTCTCTTCTACATGCCGTAGCATATGATCCAGATTGTCATCGTGAAACCTATCATTGTCAAAAGCATCTAGAATATCTTTGACTTCGTCAACGATGTTTGTACTACTTGCTCCTTGCATAATCTGCTATTCACCGTGACTAGTCCAACATGTATACCCCCTTTTGAAACCCCTAGAATCAAGTGTGCTTCGATTTATGCTAGGTTTTGAAATATCCTCAGATTCTCGTAGTCAATGCATAGACAATGCATAAATTCTACTCCCTTGTTCAACATATCTTCCTCTACAACTCTTTTAAAAGCAGAGACCATTAATGTACTCTGCGTTCGCACGGTTCTCAGCATACATACAGCTTCGGTCCATCAATGCTATGAATGTAATAATAGGTGTTAAATAATGAATTAAGTACACTAGGAGTACACCTCGTCGGCGTTCGCATAACGTTTGGCCATATGGAACAGCTCGTTGGCCGTCAGATCTGAATGAATCTCCATATCTTGCATGAAGTAGATGTCCTGAACCCTGAACTTGAAAGCTCGGACAACTGCTTCATTCGAAATGCTCAGAATTGAATTTCTCACCTTGATAAACCTCTGAACAAAGTGCCTCAAGGATTCCTTTTCGGTCTGGATCAAGCGCTCGAGGTCACGCTCCTTGCCTGGGCGAGTGTAGCAGCTCTGAAAGTTTTCCCGGAGCGCTTCATCGAAGTTGCCTCCACGAGCGAATCGACCCCTCCCTTTGGTTGAAGAGCCATGTCGTAGCGGCTCCATCCAACACCGTGGGGAGGAAGTTGGCCATAACTCCCTCATCCCCTCCAGCTGCCAGAATTGCAGTGGAGTAGATCGAGAGGAACTCATCTAGATTTTGAGTCCCGTTAAATCTTTTGATGTGACTGGGCTTGAACTTGCTCGGCCACGAGACATTGCGGAGGGATGCTGAGAAAGCCCGGCATCCGAATGCTAGGCCATAATGATAACCCCTCCGAGCGTGGTGGTTGAGACGGTCACCACCGCGATGGCCCCCTTTGCATGGGCCAAGGCGAGAGAACACCTCACCATATCGAAGCGGCGAAGACCGCCCCGAGGCAGAGTATTTGGTATGCCCGTGACTGGTCCGAGCATACCCTTGATCCCGCGAGGTAGTTCGGGAACCGCTCCGAACATCCTCACGGCATTGATCATGCCTCCCGCGGCCTTCCTAAGCAGGGCTCTGGGAGTCACCGCGATGGGAGCGAATAGGGGAATGATGCTTACTGTCCCGGGAAACACTGCGGGCATCCTTACCGCCAAGGGACCCTGAAAGCTTCATGTCGGTGGTGAGTTTTTCTAGATTCTCAGCCACGACCGCGCCCATGGCCTCCAGGTTCGCCTGACCAGGAAAATTCCAAAGGTTGCGCACGACTGTCGCCATGGCCCGCAACCGTTCGACGCTCTGGGGAGCGGGACGGGGTGATATTGGTTGGCGGCTGCGCATGTGCTCCGGAGAACGGCGCTCGTGAGAATTTTCGTGAGACGAGTCTTCGGCCCTGATGCCCGTCTTTCCACGAGCTTGGCGACGGATGCTTGCTAGGGTTCTATCTAGGGACGCCTCCAGATGACTCTTGGCTGCCTCATATCACTACTACAGCGAGGCTTATATCAGACGCACGATCACAGACGGTTTTGAAAAACCGTCTGTAATATGGAACATCACAGACGGTTATGGACTCAAACCGTCAGTGAGGATATCACAGACGGTTTTATATTACAGCCGTCTGTGATGCAAGAAATATCACAAACGGTTTCTAAATATAACCGTCTGTGATGGCTACAGTACTCATTACAAACGGTTTCGAAGTAAAACCGTCTGTGATTTCACAGACGGTTATATAACACAACCGTCTGTAATATTTACAGTAGTCATTACAGACGACTGTAATATAAAACCGTCTGTGATAAAACCATCTTAGCCCGTAAAAACAGAGCCTCGATCCATCCACTTCGTTTATAGGGTTTCGGTTTCTATCCTAAATGGCGGCTGTGGAAGTGAGGCGATTTTTTGAAAGAAAGCCATTGATTTCGAAGGGTGATATTAGATTCATTTGATTTTGGTGATCTAAGGTTAGTAATGAGTTCTCTAATTGCATGCATCCAATTCAATATCTAGGTTGGTTAGGAGAGAATTAATTTAAAGATTGTTTGATTAGATCTAGCTTAATTGTAGCTGGATCCATATGTTGTTTGTGATATTTGGTTAGTAATGTGTTTTAATTGCATTATATTCAACATCTATCTTGATAAGGAAGGAATTTGATGATTTTTGTAGATCTAGCTTGTAGAACCATGTGTTGGTTGTTTGATCTATAAGGTTAGCTAGTAATGGTTCTATTTGCATAATATAATATTCGATCATAATGTAGCTAGCTAGCTTGTTAAGGATAGAATTTAAAGATTGTTTAGATCTAGCTTATAGATCAATTCAGGTCTTTTGGTGATCTAAGGTTAGTAATGGGTTCTAATTTTATTATTATATTGAAGATTAATTTGAATTGTGTTAATTATTTCTTTGTGATGTAATTAAGGTATGTAATTGCATAATTAGTTTAGGAATGTGTGCATACGCACTACACCAGTGCACTTAATATTTAACACTAAGTGTTACATGTGTAGCGAGATGGATCGAAGTCGATGTACGCCGAGAACCGCATTTGAGTGTTGAGTACCTTAATGGCGCTCCACTTTCAAAAGAGCTGCAGAGGAGGATATGTTTAATAAGGGGTGCAATTCATGTCATGTCCGTGCATTGATTGCGTAAAATCAAGATGTTTCAAACTCAAAGCAGATTGAAGCACACTTGATTCAAGGGGTTTCAAAAGGGCTATACATGTTGGACCACCATGGCGAAGAGCATAATATACAGGAAGCAGCAAGTAGTGTTAATATCGTCGACGAAGTCAATGATATGTCGGATGATCATATCGATTGTGCTTCTGATGAGAACAGGTTGCACGATGACAATTTGGATTAGATGTGTCGTTGTTTCGAGAACCGGCAAGTAAATTTGTAGGTTTAGAGGGGCTACGCGCTCCCGCTCCTTGAATGGTTAGACCAAAAGAGAAGAGGTCCAGGGTTTATACTGGTTCGGGCTGAACGTCCCTACTCCAGTCCGTGTGGTGGTCGGATGTTATTCACTCCGGTGTATCCGTCGTGTTACAAGCGAGGGCCGAGCTCGGGCTCGTGGGCGCCTCGTGTCTGGGGTTACTCTAATGGCTACGAGGGTGACTTGGGCGCCAGGTTCGATCGCTTAGATCGCCTAGACCGTCTAGATCGTCCAGATCATCTAGATCGTCCAGATCGTCCCCCGCTCCGAAGGGCCACGCCTCCCCTTATATAACCTGGGGAGGGCGGTGGTGCGGAGGTTACACTGGAGTGCGCAAAAGGAAAAAATGGATGGGGCTCCCCACGCCTTGGAGTCCGGTCTTTTGCCTCGGTGTCTGATCGCTAGACTGGCCTTCTGACGGGTGGTTGCACGTCCCGTGTTGGGTTGGTGAAGACGCAGAGGGACCGCTCGGTTCGTTCCTCCGGGAAACGGCACACCTGCTCTCTGCGCTGCGCCAGGTGCTGACGCCGAGGGTGCCAGCCTTCGGGGAGCGTCTCGGGAAGGCGCGCAGCCGCCCCGCCTCGCCGACAGACGAATTGTCGATCGGCCAATCTAGGCGACTCATAGGGGCGGTTCGGCGATCGACATCCGCCCGTGGTGGAGACTAACCGAGCTCGTTCGGGGCTGCCGATCGGTCCGATCCATTGGTTGGGTCAACCCTGGGTCGTCGTTGCTGTAGGTCGCGGGGCGCCGGTCCTGTAGCGCCTGGTCGGACCGCTCTCTGGGGTTGGCTTGGTCGGAGGTCGTGGGCCTCCATGCTGGGCTTCTTGTTTGAGGCCCAGGCGCGGTGGCGGCCCACATGCCTCTCCTGGGCCGCTAGGGACACCTATGCCCTGGATATTCGTCAATAGCCCCTGAGTCTCCGAGCGGATCGGAGAGCCAGTCGGGGGTTCTCCCTATTCGACGGGTACTGATCAGCATGCTGTTCTGATATGGCCGGATCTCTGTGCCTTGGGACCGATCGATCGGTTTCTGCAATTTCCGGCGCCCGGCCAGTCGGGTCTGGTCGGTTTCGCCCGGGTGTGCGCGAGCGCATCCGGTGGATGGAGCCCCCGAGCGGATCGGAGAGCCGGTCGGGGGTTTACCTTTCGTGCAGAGGCGGCCCCGGTTGGCGACCTTGCGCTCCTAGTCGAGGTCGTCTAAATACCTGCAAGTGCATCAGTTGGACGGAGGTGGCCTCCTCGGTTACTGGCGTCCGACCAAACGGGTTGGTCGTCGGTGCCCGGGTGCGCGCGAGCGCATCCGGTGGATGGAGCCCCCGAGCAGGTCGGAGAGCTGGTCGGGGGTTTACCTCGTGTACGGAGGCGCCCACTTCGCGTCGTGATCCCGATGTACCTATAAGGTCGGCGTTGCGCCAAAAATAGACGATATGCGTCGCCCCACGCCTGCCGAGCGAGGGTGGCGACTTCCACTTAATACGCCCCATCCGCAGGTGTGGGACCTGGAAGGGGTGAGCTAACGCGCGTTTGCCTTGCGTTGGCTTGAACGCCGTGCTTTCGCGAAGCCGATAGCGGGTTTGTCCGAGTGGGCCTCGCGGCCTCCCCGAAAGGAGAACCGCTTCCGAGCGGACGTTATCCCATCATGGGTCCAGGACTTCGGGGACCCATGAGAACCTTTCTTTACTCGATCCCGTGTCGGACTCTAGGTCGTCCGCCGACCCAGAGCGCAGCTGGCTGCCACCCGTCGACAGGTTCCGCGGGAGAGTGTGAAGTATGGTCTCGAACATGATTAAAGGCGATTGGGCCATCCGCCGGCCCAACTGGAGGCCCACCGGGGGCTCACCTTATCCTCGTCCCTCGCTCGATTTTTCGTTCGGGGTGATGCGTGCACCCACTTGGTGGTTGGGCGCTCGGAGCCCACAACACCCGGTCGAGCCCCGAACATAAGTTGGGGGGCCTTTTCGTGGCCTCCGAGACCATAGCGGCCTTGGCGTGCCTCTCTTCTGTTGCCAGGCGCCTTTTCGAATTTGGGAACGAGGCCCGAGGAGCCATGCTCCACTCCGCCCGATGCGTGGCCCTCTCGCCTGGCTACTGTCCTATCAGGAATTAACGCAAAAGGCGACCAAGGATCGAGGCGTCGTACCGTTGAACCGTCGCGACGGTCGGGGAGGGAACGCCGCGCTTCTCTTAGCGATCTGCGTTTCGGCTAACGCCTGTCTCCGGCCGATGGGCGCTATGCGTTCCTTATAAAGCAGGAGAGCCGCGGCCGGATTCCTCCGCGGTCGCCCCGTTTTCGCCGCGAAGAAAAAGAAAGTCGAGGCGATTGCGAGGAGGCCAAAAACCTAGGAGAGGAATTCCTCGCCTCAGCCCCCTTCTCCGCTCGTCGGTCCTGCGCTTTTGGAGATGTCGTGGCCGGAGTGCTCCGTGCTCGACGCTCGCGTGCTTGGCCTGGCGAAGAAGCGATTCCTTCCCCCGGGCGACATATCTCAGTGGAGGGTGCCGACGGGAGCCGGGCTCCGAGCTCTGGCGACAGCCGAGATCGCCGTGTCCGCGCCTTCTTCGAAGCGCCGGATTCGCCTCCCCTCCACTCGCTTGTTCGTGGACTCTTCATTTTTACAAGGTGGAGGCGCCACCGAATCCCCACGCGCGGCTTTGCACATTGCGATCTTCATCACGCCGGCGAGGCCTTCCGGGATCGAGCCCCATTGGGCCCTCTCGAGGTACTTCTTCCATATGCGCGGCTGAAGGGAAGTCGTGGCGGCGCGCGACATGACGTTGGCGCCGATCGGTGGGCGCCATCCAATTTCGCGGTCTAGCAAGGCGCCGAGTACATCGATATGAAGCTGCCTTCGCCGATCGAGGATGGCACTAATGGTTCTACATTCGAACGCTAGGGACCCGGCCTTCACCGGGAGAGGACCGGAGGCGATGCCTGAGTGGAACCGGCCGGCGGACGCGAAGGAGAAGAGGAAAATGGAGGTGATCCTCGAGCAGCTTGCGGGTCTGAAGAGGTGAGGCCTGACGGGTGACGCCGTCGTCCGCACGTTCATGGCGAGACGCGTCCAGCCCCTCATGGACAGGCCTCACCCGATGTTCGAGTACGTGGGAGCATCTGACCCCATGAGGATGGAGCGTTCGGACCTCCCATTGTCGGAGGTTGAGGCTCGAGTGACAGCCGTCTTGGTCGTGAAGGCCACGGTGGCGGTCGGCGGCGCTCCCGAGCCCTTCTGGGCGGAAAACCCCCCAAATCTGGTAATTGGGCGGCTCTTCTACTTTCCCTGCGTCCTTTGTCTTAATTCCTTGCATTTTGACCTGAATAGAATTCCCACCCCCTTTCAGGGCCTACTTGGGGCATCCTCCCGGGCATGGCTGCCGGGGGAGAAGGAGATGAGGGCGGCGGCCCGCCAAAAAGCTAAGCTGGAGGAGTCTGCTCGAAAAGAGCGCAGGGAGAGCAGGAGGAAGGAGAAGAGGGAAGCTCGCTCGGCCATGGCCGCTGCTGTGAGGACGGTCAAGATCGATCGCCTTTTCTCGCCGACGTGGGGTCGTCTTCCAGCGATGGCAGAGATCCCGGCGATCCGTACGAAGCGTTCGATTTTGGGTTGTCGTCGAGCGACGATCTGGAGGGCGTTGATACGGAAGTCGTCGTTGGGGTGCCCCAGGCAAGGACACCCCCGGCAGCGGCGCCCCTGGAGGGAGGGAGAGACGGCTCGTCTTCGCCAGAGAGGCCGGCGAAGAGAGCGATTGTTAGTTCAAGACTACCAACGGTTAGTTTTGCTTCTTTCGTCATTCGCGTCGGTTTTGCTTGAGCTGCTTCTGACCGGCCCGTGTTCTTAGGGATTTCGTGGGGGAGAGCTTGACGGAGGTGGCGGAATTGTCGTTGGGATCGACGCCGCCACTCCCACCGGCAGAGGTTGGGGATAGGCCATCCGGGCCGGAGCAGATGGCGGAGACGGCGGCGTTGGTCGTGCCCGCAGCGGCCGACGTAGCAGCAGTTGCGCCTGCGGTCGCGCCGGAGTCGATCGTGGAGTCGGTACACCACGAAGCCCGGGCGACCGTCAGCGGCTCGCTGTCAGGATCGGGGGCCGACGATGGCGGAGCAGGCCTCGCGCCGCCGGTTGCTGAAATGCCGCCGGTCCTGGCGCTGGAAGCTTTGCCGCTACCGTCGCCGAGGGAGCAGCCCGGAGAGGAGTCGCAGGCGGCGGTGGTGGTCGCTGATTCGCCGCCGGTGGCGCCAGAGGCCCCGCCGTCGGTGCGGGCTGCTGGGACGACCACGAGGGAACCCCTCCAGTCGCCACCGTCCATCTTAGTGTGGCCGGGCAACGACCCACCTGACGAGGCGTCATTCACGCTGGATGACGGCGCGGAGCTTGGAGAGTGGGCATCCCTGCAGGAGGGATCCCTGCGAGTGAAGACTGAGATGGAGAAGATTCGGGCGAGCCTGGGTCAGCTCCTCGAGTCCTCCGGCAGGGTGCTGGACGCGGTCACCGGTGGAGTCGACCCGGCTGGTGTGGTAAGTTGTGCTCGAAATTTCTCCGGCTTTTCAAATCCTGCTAGACCTTGTATTGATGTGCGGTTTGTTGCGGCGTCAAGGGAGCGCTTCGGAGGGTATGTCCGGTTCCTCCGTCGCTGCTGCACGGCCGAGCGGCATCATGAGGAGGACCGCAGCCAACTGGGCTCCGAGCTGCAAGAGGCGCAGGAAGCTGCGGCGTGTGAGCGATCGGCGGCAGAGGAGGCTCGCCGGACGATGAATGAGATGGCCGATGTCTTGTAGGAGGAGCGTCGGTTGGGCCAGTCCTCGCGGGCGAGGGTAGCCGAACTGGAGTCCCTCCTAGCGGAGGCCAATAACGCCAAGGTTGTGGCTCAAGCGGAAGCAGCGGCGGCGAAAAAACTCGAGGAGGAGACTCGGACCAAGCTCATCGCCATGACCGAATCGTCAGCCAGTAAGATGTTGTTATCCGAGCTGATTTGGAGGGTGGCGTCGTCGAGCGTGCCCTTCTGACCTTTGCCCCGATCTTCAGAATTGCAGAAGAATCTTGGCGAAGTTGCAGAGGCGCGGCGATTGGCGGTGGAGGTGCGTGACGCGGCGGTCGCGGCGGAGGCGGTGGCTCGGTCGGCGTGACAGGAGGCGGTCGACCACCGGACCGAATTGATCGCTGAGCTGGCGACCTTGGGGAAGGTCGGCCGGGTTGTCTGCGACCGAGTGCTCGGGACCATACGGGGCACGAGCTTGCTTGCGACCGAGCTGGCTCGTGTGCCGGAGCACGTCGAGAAGTCGGTGAAGACGAGTGCTGCCCTGGGAGCCACTTCTGCGCTGATTAACACCATGTCCTTCTACAATGGTATTAACCTGGACAATGTTAGCAGCGGGATCGCCAGGAACAGGACCGACGAGGAGGTCCGTCGCTTCGCTCTCCAAGCCGAGCCCCATGCCCGGGTGATCGCTGATCGGATATCGCCGCAGAGCGTCCTCCACGGGGATTATGAATAATGGTAGGCATTACCTTTTAAAGATGTAAAAAACTTTAACATGTAACGAATTAGGGTTCGCCTTTGTATTTGTTTGCGAGTTTGAGCTGTTCCTTCGCGTTCGGAAACCGTAGCCCCGGAAACCGCCTGGGTTTTTCGGGCGTAGACGTGTTCGATTTTCCGAGGGAGACGCGAAGGAAGTGCTAACGAACCCTGAGGTCAAAAGGCGTCTATTCGTGCTTCATGCGGGATGAGTGGTTCGACGACTGTGGGCTCGCACAGACGGTAGCTCCTTACCGCAAAGCGCTACTTCGAAACCGTAGCCACCGGGGCGTAGGTCGCAGCGCTTAGGTCGGACGGGTTACCCGCTAGGGAAGCCGAGTGGTCGGTCGGGCCTCCGACCCATATGAATGTGAATGATGTTGGGAAACAAAAGCACCCACTCGCGCTCTAAACGGGAGAGGGACGTCCCCGACTGACTTGTGGCTCACACCGCACGGGCAGCCCCTTACCGCATAGCGCTACTTCGGAACCGTAGCCGCTGGGGCGTAGGTCGCAGCGCTTGGGTCGGATAGGTTACCCGTTAAGGGAGCCGAGCGGTCAGTCGGATCGCCGACCCGTATGAATGTGAGTGACGTAGCCCTTGAGCCCCCGAGCAATGCGTGGCGACCAGGCCGTGGTCGGCGCGTATTGCTGGTCCTTCGTAATCGTAAAGGAGACCAAGAGTCAAGGGACTTATCTCTTTTGGTCGGTAGTCGAGCGGCTCGCTGGCGCCCGGCGCAGACTCCGAGGTTGTCCGTATGACTGGTTCTGCGCGAAGATCAAAGGGTCGCGTCGGTCCAGGCTTGAAGCGGCGCACTTCTGCGCCCGTGTCGCTTCGCCGCATTAAATGCGGAGTGGAATTTTAATGCGCGTCGCGTCGCTGCGTCGGGCCGAGAGTACGCCAGGTGACACCGCGGAGCACGCGAGGCGACGGCGGTTTTGGCCGGGTGAAGTCGCCCTTATAAATACGGGTGCCGGGAGCCCTAGTGTCTGTGTTGCACTGCCTTCTTCATCTTCCAAGTCCATTCCCAGAGGAACTTCTTGCGGGTGCTATGGCGAGCGGCGGTGATGATAGAAGGTCGGGCAAGCGGGTTGCAGTGGGGAGCCGCGGGGGTTCGCCCTCCAAGAAACCTCGGACGGAGGGGGACTCCTCCGGCGCGGCGGCGAGGGGTGGGCTTGACCTGGCCTCGCCGAGATTCTTTATCTGGAACCCTCGCCGTGGGTAAGTGCTTTTCGTTGTTTTGGACGTGGCGGTGGTTGCCTGTTGACGTCCGCTTCGGTTTCCGCTTCGCAGTCTGGACCGCCCAACGTGGCGCTGACGAAGGCCGCTGGGCGGCTCCAAAGACCTCAGCAGCTGGGAGTGGCTCGCCAGTGGACCAGCGGCGAGCATGGTGGACGCAGCTGTGCGGCTCGATGTCGACCAGGTGTCCCAGTGGGGCCTCCGCTGCCCTCGAGACGCAGACGGCGGGCTGCGGACGTGGCTCGAGCCGCCAAGACGAGGCGGCTCAGCCAGCGTGGCGAGGCCGCCAAGCGGAGATAGCCAGCGAATGAGGATTTCGACTCCTGCGCTGGGTTCTCCTTTCCATGTTCGCCCGCTTATGAAAGCATGGGAGGAGCTCGAGGCCATCGGGGCGGAGCTCAACGAGCCGCTTGAGCCCACCGTGGCGAGTATGCCTCGGCCTCACCCGAAGCGGCCGAGGTCTTTGGAGGACCGCCTAAGTCCTCGGGAGCCTCACCGAAGGGCGGAGGGTCGCCGCTCGGGCGGCGAGTACGTCTTGGCGTCGCGCCACCGGTGCGCCTTTGACTCCAGCCGCCACCGTCTCCCACATCCGAGGCGACGCGGGCGCGCGCGGGCAGTCTTGGGAGGCGGCGGGTACGGTATGGCGGTACAGATCCGAGGTCTCTTGACGACGAGACCGATGTGAGCGAGGTCTCCGGGGAAGGCGACGGGGACGACGCCTTCTTTGGCCCCGACCCTTAGGGGGCCGTCGCGCTCACCCCTGAACTCGCCGTGCAGGCGAGGCGTCTTGGGCACTGGAGCGGCTCCTTCCGTCTTCGTGGTCCGGCCTGCTGTTTTGCAGATTTTTGCACTCTTTTCTGCTTTAGGATTGACATAAGTCGTATGCCGTTTTATGTTCCCTTTCTTGTAATAGATACTTCGTGCTTTTGGGGAATCGTATCTTATCCTTCAGAAGTTTCTTCGCGCTTAATGTTTCCCTTCTTTGTATTTCTTCTGTGTCGAACGCCTGGTCATTACTAACCGCCTGCGAGCACTTTTTTGCCGATCGCTCGTTGGTCACTCACGTGAGGGTCACTCCGCCCCGCGGGCCGCTACTTTAGTAGTCGTAGTCAAGAAAAACTACCGGAGTTTTCACAAGACTTAGACCGTAGTGGTTTCAGCGGCGGGTCCTTCACGGAGGACCTTGGGTCGACGGCGCCACGAACGAGGTTACGTGGGGTAGAAGCCCCGAGCGTGTTCAAGGCCGGGTTTGTCAGGCTGATTGGGACGTTCAGCCAAGAAAATTAATTTCAGGGAAAAAACCGTCTGAGTTTTTCGATGTTCCAAGCATTCGAAACAACGTTGCCGTCGGCGTCCCTTAGTCGATAGGTGCCGGGCCGGATCACCTCCACAACAGTGAAGGGGCCTTCCCACGGAGGAGAAAGCTTGTGCCTGCCAACGTTGGACTGAACTTGGCGCAGGACCAAGTCGCCTACGTTGAAGGCTCGTCACGATCTGGCGACTCGATAAGCCGCAGCGTTTGCGATATCCGCCGACGGAGGGCAGCAACGTCGCGTGCCTCGTCGAGCTGGTCGACGGCGTCTTGCTGTGAGTTGAGCCCCCGAGCCTGGTCGAAGGTTTGGAGCCTCGGAGCGCCGTATTCTAGGTCGGTGGGCGTGATACCTTCGCAATAACACCGTGAAGAATGGCGTGAACCCAGTCGACCGGGTCGGAGTGGTCCGCAGGCTCCAAAGGACGGAGGGTAGCTCGGCCGCCCACCGTCCTGCTGACTTCTTCAATCGGTTGAAAATTAGCGCTTGAGCCCCCGCAGGATCATGTCGTTTCGCTTCTTTCGGCCTGGCCGTTGGTCTGCGGGTGGGCCACGGACGCCCAGTCGACGCGGATGTTGAAGTCGTCGCAGAACTCGAGAAATTTCTTCCCCGTAAACTGCGTGCCGTTGTCGGTGATGATGGAGTTCGGGACCCCAAATCGGTAGACGATGTCGCGGAAGAAGTTGGCCGCTTGTGCGGACGTAATAGTGGCGACTGGCTTTGCCTCTATCCATTTGGTGAACTTGTCCACCGCGACAAAGAGGTGCGAGAAGCCCCCGGGCGCCTTTTTGAATGGTCCGAGCAAATTGAGTCCCCAGACCACGAACGGCCATGTGATGGGGATCGTCTGGAGGGCTTGGGCCGGCAGGTGTGTCTGTCGGGCAAAGAATTGGCACCCTTCGCAGGTGCGAACAATTTGCTCGGCGTCAGCCACGGCGGTCGGCCAATAGAAACCTTGGCGGAAGGCCTTACCCACGAGGGATCGTGGTGCAGCGGATGACCGTGACACCCGCCGTGGATGTCGGCAAAGAACTCCTTGCCTTGGTCAGTCGGGATGCACTTCTGGAGGACCCCGGAGGGACTCCTTTTGTACAGGTCCTCTCCGACCAGGACGAAAGACTTTGCTCGCCGAGCGAGGCGCCGGGCCTCGGTCGGATCTGGGGGGAGGGTCCCGTCCGTCAAGCGATCGACGTAGGGCTTCCTCCAATCTGATTCGACCGCGAGCACGTCCCGACTTAAGTCGGATAGCGTTACACCCAGTTGATTGGCGGTTGGCTCGGCCGAGCTGGGTGGCCCAGCCGCTTGCTCGGCCGGTGGGTCCAGTCGGATGGATGGTCGGTGAAGGTTGTGGGCTAAGATCCCGGTCGGAACCGGTCCCTTGCCCGAAGCGAGGTTGGCGAGGTAGTCGGCCTCACCGTTGTTACGTCGATAGCTGTGGTGGAGCTCGAACCCCTTGAACTTCTCTTCAAGTTTTCAAGACTACAGGCAAAGATGCCGCCATGCGTGGATCTCGGGGCTCCGAGGCCTTCATGACCTGATCGACCACCAGCTTGGAGTCACCGTATACGTAGAGCCGCGGCACGCCGAGGTCGGCGGCGATCCGGAGACCGTTGATGAGGGCTTCAGATCGGGCGACGTTGTTCAGAAGCGCGAAGAGCGCGGACGGCATATTGACTTTGCACGCTGAAGGGAAGCGAGAACGATCTCAAATACCGCCCCATTCTTCGTGTAGGATCCATCGGCACATCGCCCAAAAGATTTCGGGATCTTCAAGTTCCGGAGGGCCTCGGCTTCGGCCCACTCGCAACGGTCCGCAAGGGCTTGGGACTTGATCGCCGCCCGGGGACGAACGTAAATGTCGTGGCTGTTGAGCTTGAGTGCCCACTTGGCTATCCTCTCCGGGTTGCCGTTGCGGATGATCTCGCCAATGGCGAAGAGGTTACGACAGAGACGGTGCCGGGCGAAGTAGTGGATCGATTTTCTCTTCGCGATTAGAACCGCGAGAGTAGCTTCGCGACCGCGGATAACGAGCTTTTGACTCGAGAGTACTTCGCCGATGAAGTAGACCGTCGCTGCGACCTTGAGGGCGGCTTCTTTCGACCGCTGACGACGAAGTGCCGCGACTCACGACCTGGTCGTGGCGGCAATGTAGAGGAGCAGAGGTTCACATGGCGCCGCGTAGCAAGACCGGGGCGATGTCAGAAGGCCTTTAGCCTGGCCAAGGGCTTCGGCTTCTGCGCCCAACCGGCGTGGTCGGATCTTCTAAGCAGTTTATAGAGCGGCATCCCACGCTCGCCGAGGCGAGACACGAAACGGCTCAAAGCTGCGAGGCAACCCGTCAGCTTTTGGACGCCCTTTAGGTCGGCGATCGGGCCCATCTTCATGATTGCTGAGATCTTCACCGGGTTGGCTTCGATGCCGCGCTCGGATATCATGAAACCGAGAAGCTTCCCCTTGGGGACCCCAAGACGACTTTCGGGTTGAGTTTTATGCTAAACCGCTTGAGGTTCGCAAAGGTTTTTCGAGGTCGGCGACGAGGTCGCCGCCTTTCCGGTTTTGACGATTTATGTCATCCACGAGACCTCGATGTTTACGGGCCGATCTGGTCATCAAACAGGTACATGCACCACCGATATGTGGCACTGCGTTCTTCAAACCGAAGGGCATCAAGACGTAACAAAGCGAAGCGAAGGAGTGATAAAAGAAGTCGCGAGCTGGTCGGACTCTTTCATCGGGATCTCGTGATAACCAGAGTAGGAGTCCGAGAAGGAGAGCGATTCACACCGGCGAAGGAATCAACGACCTTGTCGATCCCGGCAAAGGAAAATGGTCCTTGGGACACGCCTTTATTCAGCCGTGTAATCAACACACATCCTCCATTGCCCGGACTTCTTTTTACAAGAACAGGTTGGCAAGCCACTGGGGTGGCGACCTTTATGAACCCCGCCTCCAAAAGCTTGGCTACTTCCTCCCCTATGAGCTCGCTTTTCTTCATTTAAAGCTTGGCGCGGCGTTAGGCGCATCGACCTTGCGCCAGTCGATGTTGAGGGTGTGCTCGGCGACCTCCTTGGGATGCCCGCATGCTCGGAGGTCTTCCAGCGAAGACATCCGGTTCGCCCGGAGGAAGTCGACGAGCACGCTTCCTATTTGGCGGGAGGGCGGACCCTACCCGCGACGTCTTGGTGGAGTCCTCGGTCGACAGCGACCCTCTTCGTGTCCTCGGCGGACTCGAAGGATCCGGACTCGACTTGCCGGAGCGTGGACGGACCCGGAGGCCTCCTTCGGTAGTTGTCGAGCTCACGGACGCGATGACCGCCGGTTAACTCGCAATCGCTATGGCCTTCGCGCTTGAAGGCAAGCTGAAAAAGACGAGGCCACGTAATGATGCCCCGTGGCCCCGAATCTTCACTTGTGGGTGTAGTTGGGGATCGCCATGAACTTCGTAACACGCCTCCCGAGATTGCGTGGTAGATCTCGCAAACCCCACAACCTCGAAAAGTGAGGTTTTCGGTGCGGAAGTTCACGCCCCCAAAGGTGACAGGCGTGTCGACTTGCCTCAAGGGGTAGGCTCGCTGGCACAGGATGACACTGTGGAAAGGTGCCTTGCTCGGTCGCAGGTCGAGCGCTGCACTCCTGTATGCCGAGCGCCTCAAAGATACATGATGTTGAGGCTGCATCACCGGCCCATGAGCACCTTCGGAGGCGCCGACCCACGATGGGATCGACGACGAAGCGGTACCTTCCGGGTGCAAGGGATGTGGTCGGGTGGTCTCGCCGATCAAAGGTGATCGGAGACTCCGACCACCGAAGGTACTTCGGGACCGCAGGGTCATCAGATGCACCTCGCGGAGGGCGAAGCCGCCGCCGCTTGTCGGCATAGCTCTCCTGCCACCGAAGATCATGAGGCATCCGTCGGGTTCCGGAACCTCCATCCGCTTTTCTTCCCGACCTCCGGCCAGGTCGCGCTTTTTCCTTTACCCGTGGGCCGGGGGTTTCTGAGAGAAAACGCCTTAGACTTCGCAGTCCCGATATTTATGCTTGACAGGTACTCGTGGTGCGGACACGGCTTTCCATCAATTTTTCGGTGGCTCGGTGCCCGCCATGCCTCGCCGCTTGTCGTGGCGGCTCGGCGCGGCAAACAAATGTGGTCCTCGAGGACTCGCTTCCTTCCGCCTCGCTTGTCTGAGCGGCCTGAGGGTGCGGGAGGCTCGAGCCGGACTCTCGCTTGGCCTTCCTTTATCGAAGATGGTTTCTACACGGCCTCCCTCATGGGAGGTAGGGATGAAAGCCGATAGTAATTGGGATATCAATTTTTTGTCTTTGTTCTTCAATGGGAAACAAATAGGATATAGAATTTTCTATCCGAATTCATATTCTTGTTTGTGGTGTTGAGCTTATTCAAATTCATAAAAAATGAATCTCAAATTCATTATATATTTATTTAAATGATAGAAACAAAATTCGGATATCAATCGGATACGGATTCGGATATTTTTTCACCTTTTTATTTATGGGAAGTAAATAATGCGTAATTTTTTTTATCTAATTTTATAATCTTATTTTTTATAATGAGCTTGCTAAAGTGTTAAAAAATGAAAACCAAAATCGTTATATATCTATTTAAAAATGTCAAATTTGTTCAAAAATTCGGATATCCGTTTTCATCCCTAGCCGGAGGCATGGTTGGTGGTGATGTCGAGCAGCTCCTTGGTGGTCCTGGGCTTGATGCAGCCCACCAGGACCAAGGCTCAGACGTCGCGGTCAGAGATGAATGCCCCTACGACGTCGGCGCCGCCGATGTCGGGGAGTTCATTAATCGCTGGGAGAAGCTACCGATATAATCCCTGAGCGCTTTCCTACCGCTTGCAGCTTTTTAGGTCCCAGGAGTTCCCAGGGCGCTTGTAAGTGCCCTGGAAGTTTCCGACGAAGACGTTCTTCAGTCGGCCCGCCTCGATGGTCCCAATGGGGCAAGTACTCGAGCCAGGCTCGGGTCGAGTCCGCTAGGTAAATGGGGAGGTACTGAATGATAAAGAGATCATCAGTAGCTCCACCGGCTCGGCAGGCGAGTCGGTAATCTTCGAGCCAAACACCGGGGTTCGTTGCTCCCGTATACTTGGCTATGTTGACAGGCGCTCGGAAACGGGCGGGAAAATCCGCCCGACGGATCTCCCGAGAGAACGCCTGGGGTCCCGGCCCCTCCGGGCTCGGACTACGGTCGCGGCGCCGACCGCTTCGCAACTCCGCGAAGGGCCTGTGGCGGCCGCCTCTTTTTCCGCAAGACGAGGGTGTCGCGGTAGTCGTGGTGTTGCCCGAGGCGCGGGCACGGGAGTGTAGGAGGGTCCGGGCCGCCCAGCTGGGCAGGCGAGCCACGGCTCATGGCGAGCTATGCTTTTGGCGACCCGAGGGACCTCGAAGGCTGAGTGTCCGGGCCGGTACGCTTTTGTACGGGCGCTTATCGCCTCCGGAGGTGTGCGTAGGTAGCCCCGCCTCGTGCTCGCTTCAAGCCGGACGCCGCGAGCAAAGATTGTCGCGCGAATTTTGGCTTGAAGGGGGAAGCACGAGCAACGACGGTTTTTCCGCCGCCACAGACCGCGCCAAGGCTACCGGTGCCTCGGGGGCACGAGCTGGCTCGCCTCGACGGTCGACTCATCGCTTTGCTAAGCTCGCTCGGCCAGAATTCCAGCTTTCGTTGAGAAGCTCGTCATGACGGGCGGGGAGACCTAAATCGTCACGCCGACACCGGCTCGGCGCTTCGACGCGGTGGCGGGCTTTGGTTCGGGGAAGTAGCGCCGATCGTTGGCTACGCCGCCACGCTTGCATTCGGCGGAGTATGGCCCTCCGATGCTTGCTCCGTGGTCTGAGCCGAGTCGGTGTCGGAGGAACTCTCCAGTATCTCGTGGAAGGAGGTCGGTGCATAGCCGGCCATTGCCATGAAACGCGATCGTGTGGGGGGTGTCGCCAGACGGCACGCGCGATACCGCTGGCGAAAGCGATGGTGCTGCGGCGAATGGGCGCCGGGCCGAAGACGACGCAGGGTCCTCAAGTCGAAGGTTGTCGAGGGCGTAGGCGACGAGGTCCAGGTACCCCGTGGGGGCCTGGCCATGAGGAGCGGCGGGAGCGAGGTTGAGCTCTCCTGCCGCAATGGCGACGAAGTCGAAGGAACCGAACGGATTCGCTCCCGCGCGAAGCGCATCGCCGCTTGGTAGGAAAGCCATCAAGGAGGCAAATGGGAACCGGAGATGCCGGATGACACGCAAGCCCCTACCGGCGCGCTAACCGCTTGCGGTGTTTCGAGAACCGCAAGTAAATTTGTAGGTTTAGAGGGCTACGCTGCCCCGCCTTGAATGGTTAGACCAAAAGAGAAGAGGTCTGTGGTTTATATCGTTCGGCCGAACGTCCCTACCCAAATTGTGGTGGTCGGATGTTATTCACTCCGGTATCCGCTGTGTTACAAGCGAGGGCCGAGCTTTGCCTGGGCGCCTCGCTGTGGGGTTACTCGGAATGGCTACGAGGGTGACTTGGGGCGCTGTGTTCGACTGCCTAGATCGCTTAGACCGTCTAGATCGTCCAGATCATCTAGATCGTCCAGATCGTCTAGATCGTCCAGATCGTCCCCCGCTCCGAAGGGCCACGCCTCCCCTTATATAACCTGGGGAGGGCGGTGGTGCGGAGGTTACACGGGAGTGCGCAAAAGGAAAAAATGGATGGGGCTCCCCACGCCTTGGAGTCCGGCTTTTGCCTTGTTCCGATCGCTAGATCGGCCTTCGACGGTGGTTGCACGCCCCTGTGTTGGGTTGGTGAAGACGCAGAGGGACGGCTCGTTCGTTTTCCCGAAACGGCGACTCTTCTCTCGCAAGGCCAGTGCCGACGCCGAGGGTGCCTTCGGGAGCTGTTTTCGGGAAGGCGCGCATGCCCCGCCTCGCTGACAGACGAATTGTCGCGCTACCAATCTAGGCGTACCAAGAGGCTTGCTCGGCGATCCGACATCCTGATTCGTGGTGGAGACGAACCGAGCTCGTTCGGGGCTGCCGATCGGTCCGATCCATTGGTTGGGTCAACCCTGGGTCGTTGCTTGTCAGAGGTCGCGGGCGCCGTCCCAGAGCGCCTGGTCGGACCGCCTGGGGTTGGCTTGGGCGGAGGTCGTGGGCCTCCATGCTGGGCTTCTTGTTTGAGGCCCAGGCGCGGTGGCGGCCCACATGCCTCTCTGGCCGCTTAGGGATACCTATGCCTCCGATATTCGCCAAGATGCTACATGATGCGTAGGAAACCTTGATGATGTGGAATATGAAAAGTTCTAGGGCTTAATGGAGGACTCTGAGAAACCTTTGTTCGCAGGGTGCAAGTTGAAATACACAAGGTTATCATCCGTATAGAACTACTCAAATTGAAGGCAACCAACGGTTGGTCCGACAAGAGTTTCACAAAGGTCAAGCACGCCTATTACGGACATGCTTCCAAAGGGAAACGAGTTGCCAACAACCACCTACAAAGCCAAGAAGGTTCTTTTGTCCCTTGGGAATGGAAGTAGAAAGAATACATGCATGTCCAAACGATCGTATCCTCGACCGCAAAGAGTACATAAACCAGATATATGTCCGTGTGCAACGATCCCTGACAAGCGTAAGAGTCATTCAGATGATGATGGCGAGAGCATTAAGGTGAAAAAGTCCTCCGCTAAGGTGGCATGGTATCCATCAGAATTCTCGCTTGAAGCGCTTTGTTTTGCGAACCCAAAGGAGGTTAAACTGCTATGCTGGCACTTTGAGTAGCATAAGAATGATGGAATGCTAAGGCACCTCACGATTCGATCCAATGGAGAAACATCGATAGAGCTTTCAAGAATTCGTGCGGATCCGAGAAATATAAGGTTTGATTGAGTACAGATGGAATGAATCCTTTCGGTAACATGAGCAAATGCAAGATAGCACTTGGCTCAGAATCAGATTCTACAACCTTCCTCCTTGGTTGTGTATGAAGCGGAAGTACATTTTGTTGTCAAGCGCTATCCAAGGACCGAAACAACCCGGGAACGATATTGATGTGTACCTAGCTCCATTGGTGGAAGATCTAAAACACCGTGGGTTACCGGGTACACGATGGGATACGCATAAACGAGAGAACTTTACTTTGCAATCGCTTGTTGTTCTCGCACTATAAATGATTACCCCGCCTTGCAAACCTCGCTGTGCCGTGAGTACAAAAGGAACCAAAGCTCGTGACTCACCGCTAGATGATACCAAGAGTTTATGGCTGAATCACTCCCGCAAAAACCGCGGTACATGCGTCACCATAGGTTCCTTCTGAGGAATCACCCATATCGCAAGATGAAGCAACGCTTCAACGGAAGGAACGAAATGGTTCAGCTCCAAGGCGCTTTGAGCGGGAGAGATGTTCATGACATTGTTAAGGATTTGATGTTACGATGGAAAGGGACGAATCAAGTACCCGTGAAAAGAGCATGTGGAAGAAGAGATCAATATTCGGGACCTACCTTATCGAGCACCTAGAAGTTCGCCATCGTGATCGATGTCATGCACGAGAGAAGAATGTCTCGTGACAACGTGATTGGTCTCTTACTCAACATTAAGGGTAAAACAAAGGATGGTATCAACGCACGGCTTGACTTGGTCGATATGGGCATATGACCCGAGTTAGCACCGAAGAGACAGATAAAGGCCGTGACGCATTTGGAACCCGCTTGTTATATCACAAAGGCCGAAGAACTGAATCGTGCTGCTTGCATGGTGTGAAAGTTCTCGTCCTTAGCATTCTCCAACATGAAGAGACTTGTTTCGTTGGAAGATTTGAAATTAACCGCATGAAGTCTCATGATTGTCATGTGTCGATGACACGATGCTCCCCGTCCGCAATTAGAAGTATTTTGCTTCTGGCCAAGGTCCGAGAGACAATCACTAGGCAGTGTTATTTCTTTAACACAATCGCCGAAGGTCATCGATCCCGGCGACTAGATGCTCTTCAAGTTGAGGTGGTGATGACTCTATGTAATCTTGAGATGTATTTCTCCATCATTTTTCGATATCATGGTCCATCTCATTGTTCACCTTGTGACAGAGATAAAGATATGCGGCCAAGTTTTTACGTAGCATGTACCCGCTCGAGAGGTACATGGAAATTTCAAGTCTTACGACGGAATCGATCTCGTCCCGGAGGGTAGCATTGTCAAGGTTATGCAAGAGAAGAGGCCGCCGAAGTTCTCAAGGCCGATTACATGGCCCAGTCGAACCGATAGGTGTGCCTCGATCTCGCCATGAGGGAGGCTCCAGGTATCGGACCATCGGAAGGAAAGCAATCACGCCGATTCGCTATGATGCTCGAGCCCATTTCACGGTTTTGCAACACATGGTCAGTAGTGTCCGCCTATATCGCCGAAAGCACAAGCAATGGCTAAGGCAATGTAATCCAAAGACGGCAGAGTCTTGGATCACGAGACAAAGATAACTTTCGCTCAACAAATGGTTGAAGGAGCGACCTATTATCGGAGCTCGCCGATGACACGCCGACATGGTTGGCAAAAGGACCAACTTTTACAGCTTGTCACATGGAAAGGATATGACTTAAATGGGTACACATTTTACATGAGAGATCGTGGATATGAAGAGCACAAACCGTAATAGCGGTGTCCGTGACAGATGCATTCAATAATACCTACTGGGTTGACGAGGAGCTCCTACTATAGGTTCATAGAGGAGATATGGGAGCTCGACCACGCACTTTTTCAAGATTCCTCTATTTCGTGCCATGGTCCACCTCCAAAGACGTGAAGGTTGACAAGAATGGCATCACTATGTGGACCTCGAACGTTTCGGATACCAAGATGAACCATTCAGATTCGCTTAACCAAGTTGTTCAAGTCTTCTATGTAACCGAATTGGCCCAACAAGAAGCGCCACGTAGTTCTTCAGGAAAAGGAGAATTGTCGAGTTGAGAATGTAGTAGATGAGGAAGAGTACAATCAATTTGATGAGTTGCCACCCATCGGAAATGACATCCTCGTCCCGTAAGAACAACATGAGGAAGCAAGCTACACACGCCGATCATCATGAAGGGCTAATTTTCATACAAAAGAATAAGCATGTGGTATGAAGTTTTGAGAAGGGTGCATTGTCATCTTGTTTACTAATTTTCATGTGTAATAATATTACATTAATGCTATTGTAAAGATGATACGACCTATCATGCTTTGTACATATGATTGTGATGATCTTTGTAAGTAGCTTCAGAAGCATCCTAATTATGTATATAGGATTGTGATGATTTTGTAAGTAGCTTGTGAAGCATCTCGATTGATATCTCAACATCACAAACTGCTATGTTATAGAACTGTCAGGATAATACATCATGCATCTGCTATCTTTAGAATCGTATGTGATGTGCTCTCCTATATATATCTCTGCCAAGCAGCCTCATTCACAGCGCCCAAACCCTAACCCTTTGTGACATTTTGTCTCAAGGGCGCCTCCCCTCGGCAGACGTGCTTCCTCGGGCTGCCTCCCTCCCTGGCCCTCCCCTCGGCGCCCCTCCCCACTCAAGATCCTCCCCTGCATCGACGTGCTCCCCATCGCCGCCCCTCCCTTGCAGCGACGTGTTCCCCAGCGCCCTCCCCTCGGTGACCTCCCCATCGCCGTTCCCTCCCCGCGAACGACGCGGTTCTGCGACTCTCCCCACACGCCGTTGACCTCTCGCACGACGCGTTCCCCATCATCGTGTTCCGGCCTCTCTTCTGAATAGCAAGCTGTGCGGCTGCTCGTGTAAGTAGTGTCAGCGATCTTTCTTTCTTTCTTCTTTTATTATCGGGTGATTGGTATCGCTTATGAGTATCGTTGAACCGACGAGTATTTCGGGGACTAGCCATCGAGCTAGAGGCCGCTTTCGATCCGAGGCTCGATTTTGTTCTACTACTAGTGAATCAATTTTCTTAACCAAAGGCTGAATTAGCGAGATTCACTAATCTCAGATTTGTATACCCCTGTGATATATTGTTGAAATTGATGTTGGAGGGTTCTTAAGAGCAACCCATCAATTTAGATAATCTGAGAGCAAAGTTGCTTATAAGCTAGTCCTTTGTGTTATCTTGTTTATGTCATACCTCTTGTGTGTGAATTATGTATTCTCATATATATGCTTAAGAGGAATAATAAACAAAGTCTTGCTCTTATAATCGTGACTTATTTCTACTTGTGTGTCATTCGATGTCCTAGTTTTAGGGAGGTGTCTGAAATTTTTATTAAGTTCGCAACCTCCTAGTTCGCTTTTTGCTAAAAGGCTAATAACAAGCCATTTAGGCTAGTTCTTTTAAAAGGCTAATAACAAGCCATGGTATCCACAAACTTATTCACTCTAATTTGATTTTATTTGTTCTCTCTTTAGTTCAGCTGAAACTATTTTAACTTATAAAGAAGATGTCGCCCTCTAATCCATCGCCGAAGGACATGATGTGCCCTCAAAAGAAGAATCGAATTCAACAGAAGAGGACCAAACAAAAGGCCAATGCAATCGATATACCATTACGAGATCGATCCAAAGGATGAGGCCCCTAGAAAGCCAAAAAGACAAATAATGCATTTCGGAGTATGTGCGGATAGTAGCACGAACGGGTTCTCGATCACGCTTATCTTCCCCGAGGTTGGTGACTATTGAGGCTCGCAATGCCTTGTCGACGGAAATTCTTTCATCGCTCAACATTCCGTGAAGAATCCGCCTCCCCTAGTGCGACGCAGATGCATCGCTAGCGAGGAAAGGCATGGAAGACCTTCAAGCATACGCCAGAGACTACGCCAAGAAGGATATAGATCCATACTCTAAGTATGGGTTCATTGATGCGCATACGCGGCGGCGCTTTTGTTGAGATGAAGACGATGCATTTAATTCGCAAGGCCAAAGTGAAGTAAACAAGGCCTTGCAGTAAGGAACACTCACCCCCACGCACTCGGGCACCGCCGGCTACGGGAAGAGAGCGAATGGGACAGGAGGACGAGGAGGGTATCTCGCCATTTCCAACGATCACGATCCACGCGCTGTAGACCGGCTAAGAGCAAGGTCTTTCGCCACGCCCTCCGCGAACTGCCTCTTCAGAAACCTCATGACGAGGAAGTCTCGCCAACGCCGTAATATATAAATCAACTACCAATTTTACGTAATTAGTCCATGACTTCATAAGTGAAATAACTTGTCGATCTTGCAGTAGCATTGAGTACACAACGCCGATGGCGCTTTTTGCAGACAGGAGAAAGATGCACTCGTCCATGGCCTTGGGAAACAAGGAACACCTTGGTCGCATAAGAGGCATAGGGTTTTTGTTCCATGGAAAACTGGATTCCTGCATTTACTTCCACATATACCAAGTAAGAAGAGAACTAAAGTCGAGCGAGTCAAATCTTATAAAGAATTTGGAGGACAAGTTGAGAGGAGAGTTGAGAGAAGAGTTGAGGGAGAACTCGAGAGAAGAATTTTATGAAAGGATAAGAATCCTCGAGGAAAGGCTCACCAATCAAGAAAGAACATCAGACAAGCCCTGTATATGTCCGCAAGTCAGCCCCATTGCCCGTGAAGAGCAAACTGTGGCATCCGCTCCTCCATGTGACATAGATGAACATAGCGGACTTATCCTCGTATGTGACATTAAGGTGGCCACGCTGCAATCTCCAAGTGAGAATTAACAATGACACCGCTTTCCCGACGGGCCGCTTAGCATGGCGATCCATCCACTAAGGGGACCATGGTGCACGGTACCATGATAGCGCCTGTTTCACCAAGGTCAATGTGGATGGGGTATTTGATAGTTTCAAAATTGTCGATCTACGTGGCCACCAAACCACGAGATCGTGAAACTTGAGGATGCCATTGGCACATTCATCCAATGGCCTAGCAATGACATCTCCTCGTCGTCCTTCTATCATGCAACAACCGCGACGATCCGATTCACCTATTGTATCGCCGTTCTGATCGCTTGGCATACCAAATCAGCAAATGAGAGCAACCCACTTGATGTACATAATGTTGACCTCTTTCCTGCCCATTCTCTCCCGTGAAGGGTTCATACAAAACAAAGAAAGGCAAGGCAAATGTAAGAAAGAAAGGCAAGAACAAGTCGACTATCCATCCGCCGAGTTGGCTAAAAAATACAAGCTAGGAGAGCCATTACATTAACGAAAGGCAGCAGAATCTTCACTTAGTATACCTTGCCAACAATTGCATAATTGGTACACCCAACAAGCGCCAGATGCCGTGAGCGTGAACGCATAACAAGTATCGCCGCTAAGTTCAAGTATGAACATCTATTCAACGACTCAATGGGGGCTTCTTCACGGCTACGATTTTCTCGACTTGTTCCATCTCTACAACCTCGACGCCTCGACGCCAAGACTCATAAGATGCCGACCTTGTAAGTGTGTGCTATCACACCTACATTCGCCTAATAGTGATAAATGTCCTCCAATATATATATATATAATTCGCTTTTTATATATATAGATACATGCAACTTGAAGCTATTACGTAAGAAATTATCGACGGTTTCTAACCCACATATAGTCTCAAAGCAAACAATGAATGATGATATAAACATGGTCGAGAAATACGTGATAGAGGCATTTCTAGCACAAAAGATAAAGAATTCATACTTATACCCCATAACCCGTGTAAGTGCTACCACATGCTATACTTTGGTCTCAGACTGCACACAACTCGCTTTCATTCATTGTCTATTGTGATATACCCGTAGGTTTCACTGGGTTCTAATTGTAATTAAACCAGCCACAAAGCGGTTAAGTACCTTGATTCCTGACGGTGGAAACCATGACTTGGTACCTATCGCAAAATTACTCAACAGTAATCATGTTTCCTCCGCATATAACGCATATGGTTGTGTAAGTTGTTCCGTGTTTATATTGCTATTGGAATGGCTTAGGCTAACCTTTTGCAATGTTGTAGAGCGTTCAAACGCGTGAAGGATTGGACTAAACTACAACATGATTTGAACTTTTCGGTATCCGCTATACACAACAATCCTATATCAAACCCCGTAATAGTGACTCTAGAACTAACCGTAGGTTTTATTTGGGCAAGGCTACACCAAAGAAGATCGTGGAAATAACCTATGTGGATTTTATGTTTGCTACAACATGCAAAACCATCGTCCATACAAAAAATAGCAAAGACGTTAAAATCAAGGTTGATCGAGACCCATTTGAGCAACATTAGAGGGAGAGTTTGTTACTTCCTCGCTCACCAAGTAATACATAAAAAGGCGCTGCTTTCACGCAAATTCGATAACTTCGAGTTGTACAATTGTCAAATGGTATTCATTAATTCGAAAATATGTCAAAACTTACATGTTATTCTTGTTTGTACGATTCATTGTATTGTCACATGATATTATCCTTAATACATATTTGCTCATCTTGAATGCAACAACTTAACAATGTCTTGCTTGTTGAACTAGAGTTTTTCCTATATTTCAAGAATCCTCCATTTATGTTGTCTGCAAATTTCATCTACTTAGGTATTCTCATCATCATTTAGTCATCTATAGATATTGTACTACATCGACAGCCCTATCATTTCTCATAATGTAGTGATGACTACAGATGTTCACACTAAGATTGTTTCATGAAGATCATGTTAGTTGGTCTTAGTACGAGATAACGTTGAATCAGTTACTATAGAGAACATGGCAATTTTGAAAAATTCTTACATAGATAGTTAGTTAATTGAAAGATTGAAAATGATTGCAAGTGCCCTCTATGGACATGGAAGACCCGACTTGCAATCACATTTGTTCAATCTTTAATTACCCTACCTAGAGTACATCTACAAATGTTTTCAAAGTACCATGTTCTCCCACCGTGGCACAACGGTGACGCTGCGTAAGAGTATGTCGTCGCATTCAAGACCGTGGGCACGACGATGATCACAAGAACGCCACTTCGTATGGCATGAAGCAAATCACACACTCCAAAGGTGTCAGGTTCGATCAAGCATACTATGGTTGCCGAGACCTCGCCATGCTCAAGGGTTTTGGTTGATTTATTAGTCGTAGTTCCATCAACATTATCATAAGAAGGAGAAAAAGCGCTACAAATGTTTATATTTTAAGTCTATCCCCGACGGACAAACTGCTGCCACAATGTATATAGGAAGTGTAGATATTCAATTACAACATCTATAACTCGGTTGTGCCTTTGTAAATATCAAGTAGAAATATTGATGGAAATTTCAAACAACACCATAAACAATGGAGGTTCTCACTGTGGGGAAAAAGGTCATCACAGACGGTTCTTATTTGAAACCGTCTGGGTGATAAGTTCAGATCACGCATTTGTTTCATTTGAAACCGCTCAGATTTAGTTATCACAGACGGTTTCAAATGAGAACCGTCTGTGATAATTAAATATCACAGACGGTTTATTAATAGAACCGTCTGTGATATATATTTTCTCAGACGGGTGGAAAACCATCTCTGATGATCTCCTTCATCACAGACTTATTGTTACTGACGGTTCACAAAACCGTCACTGATGACGTTTACGAACCGTTTGTGATGATGATTTCTGTAGTAGTGTATCGATGATGACGAGCAGCCCCCAAGGATTCGACCTCTAAATCTCCTTCTCTTCCTGCCATATTGACATCGCGAGAGTACTAGGACCATGAAGGCGACATCACGGTGTCTCCACGCGACGCGGTCTCATGAACGGGCTCAGAACAGTTAGGAATATCCAGACCATCATAGAGATCGTCATGTTCTTCCTCATCAGAGAGGGAATCGTGCTGCGAGCGGAGGAAACGCCTCGTACATACAAAGAGTCGTGAAGAACTTCCGGACTCTCGGTGACCTTCGTCACACCCACAATGCCTATGTCTTCGCTTAGCAGAGTACATGTCATCATCCTCAACGCCGCTAAAGACGCGAAGGTCTTGACCATCCCGAGATTCGCATCTTCGAGGATTCATTGCGAAGGACTCCACCGATTCCCACAGCATGCATTTTAGCTGCCGACGTTTGGGGAAATGGATCCCTCGCTGCTTACATGTTGAATGAGGGATCAACCAAGGCCCCTTTTTCCGCTGGCTGGTGTTACGCCCAAAGGATTGCCGAAATAGGAACGGATGGATAGTTGGGGGTTCAAAAGGGACAATAGACAAGAGATTTTTATCCCGGTTTGGGCCTCTCGCGATGGAGATAACAACCCTCACTAAGCAAGGGCTTCACCATCAACAAAAAGTTTACAAGACACTTGCACTAATATGTTGTGTGTGTCTATGGGAATTTCCATTTTCCTTCTTCTACAACTGGGTATTTATAGGTATTACAGTTTTACATCATTTATAACCGAATGACATGCCACTATCTGCCCTTGATGTGGGCCGCAATCAGACTCGCCGCTTACATATGTGGTACATGGGCGAGGGCTTAGAATGTGGCCATACTGGGTTATTGCCATGTCGCCTTCATGGGCCAAGCACGAATCTGCCGATCATGCCTAGGATGTTCTTTCGGCCCGCCGATCGCAGATTCTTCCCGAGCAAGCATGCTCGGGACAAGCTTGGTCGCTCGGGCAAGTCACTCCATCGCTTGGTCTCGTCTGATGATCTTCCTTGGGGACACCGCCCAAGGTCGAGTATGGTTGGTCAAGATTGGCTACCAAGGTATGATGGTCTTTATGGAAATTATCCAATCCCATGCTAGCCATTTTATGTCAAAGGGCCAACATTGATGGATTTCGTGATTTGATTATTCTGTCGTCACGCTATGGAGGACCTCAGAGGTGTTACTTATGCTTTACTTATTTGTTATCAATCAAACTTGCTCTTATAAATTCCATTCGCAAACAACTTTATTTATAAATTAATTTAGCTTTATGCAAATTAACCTTAGTAGCCTCCTTTGACTTGGCCTACATTTATGCATTTGCAAATACCACCTTAAGTCTTATGAGTACAAAAGTACTCACCCATGCTTAATTTGTTGTTTTAGGTGGATAAGTTAGTGATTTAGGGCCGGTACTTCTTGACCGCCGGGCCGCGGCCAACGGATCCCTAAGCTCCTAAGGCCACGAGCACGCACTGATGCATACCGAGGCGCCGATCTAGAGCACCGAGGACCCGAATGAACACTCACCGACCTCGAGTTTCGCAAGTGGATCTCGCTCAAGCCTTGGTCCGCCTCGATTTTGGATCCGCGCTTGACCGACAGCTACAGAGAACGGGTCGTGGAGATGACTCCAGAGCGCGACAAGTCCGGAGGCAGCTTGTCGCCAAATTTCAAGGAGCACGGCGCCCCTTCCCGAGGATCGCCTCCCTGCCGCTAAGCATTTGAGGGGTATAAAGACCAAGGATGCATGAGCTCTGTGGCAACGAACACAACACAAGACACACCATAGCACGAAGCTAGGAATCACATAACGCCCTAAGTTGTAAACATTGCTCAGCATACCCATATAACGAGAATCACCGCGCAAGCGCTGCATCGAGTAGAGCTATTATTTTCACAGGGCTCGAACCAAAGATAAACCTCGCCTGCGCTCGCTTTCGCCTTGCTTCACCATCACCGACCTCGAGATATTCTTCCTCGCTCGAGCAAAACGCAGCCTGTCCCATAATACTCAATTTCTACCTCATTTCGCGTTATGATCCCGATCGCCGACAATGGGCGCCCATCGTGGGGCCCGATTGTTTTGCTTTTCGCAGAATGACACCAGACCTCCAGAGCATGGCGCCTTCATCGACGGATTTTCTTCGCACCGAACCTGCAGGTCCCTATTCACGCCATCACCGCCGTACTCGAAAGCAAAGACGCTCGTGGTGAACGGCCAAGGCGCCGAGGATGCGGATGACCGTGATCTCGCAGATTCCTAAGACGCCACGGATGGTGCAAAGGCTATCAACTGCTATAACCGCCTCTCCCATGGAGGCCCAGGAGAAGGCCAAGACGCTTTTTGAGCTACCTCCAGTTCTACCGGAGCGCTCACATATCGCCTCGGTCATGATCGACCTTTAATAGGCGAGGTCGGAGTTTTGGCCGGCTCGCCAAGAGCTCGATCACACGACCGACGCCGCCTCCGCAAAGACCAAAGTCAAGACTGGGACCCGCCCCAGAGAAGCAATGACAACACGCCGCTGCCGCCACAAGACTCACGGACGCCCTGCGGCAGAGTTAGCTCCTCGAGCACTGTGCTCAGACGCGCTTTTGACGCAGATGCGCCGACGCCCCACCGCACCGCACGACTGTAATCCAGTGCCCGAGCTAAGCCGCCCGAAGTCGATCGGCAAGAAGTTCTGCGGGTCTCTCTTGGGACGCTCGCCCAGCGCCATAGGTCCAGACCGTCAAGCATTAACCCGGCGATTCTGTGCTCGCACCATGGACGTTTCCGCCGGAGGTCGGGCCGCGGCCACTCGACCAATCCCAAGAAGAAGAGGATCTTATTCGGCGATGACTACTTAATCGACGGCACCGGCCCACCATTTACGCAGATGGCGACTTCGACGGCCTTCGCCAGGCGGGCGCTATTTCAAGACGCTTCAAGCTCGCTACCGATCGAAGGCTGACGGGACTAAGAACCCCGACGAAGTTCCTCGTTCCATCTATTCGACCGCTTATCCCGGCAAGCCGAGAGGACGAGCTCAGGATGGCAAACTACTCTCCCGACTCGCCGGATTTGGCCGCTTAGGACCTAGCTTTAATTAATCAAAAGCCCGCTCCTTCAGTCGTGGTGCCAGATCCAGAGCGCCTTCGCCTCCAACTTCCAGTGTTGTTGCGGAGCGTCGGGCAGAGAGAAAGACCTGGATCGTGGTCATCCTGGGAAGAACGAGCCATATCGCGACTTTTGTGCGACGCTTTCATCCGCACAAGGAACCTCGATCCCCAGCATTTCGACGAGGTCGCCATCAAAGCCTTCAAGTTCGGGGTCCATGATCGACGCCTCACCGAAGACTCGAGATCACCACGAGGCTCAGCCACAACAAACTTTTTTCGTGATGGCGGAGCTGACGCCGGACGCGGATTTATGCCGTCCCGCTGGAACGCGATCACGCACTCAAGGTAAGCTTGGTCTCAATCCAACAGAGGCCGCTCCGCCCAACCTGTGGGCGCTGACCAAGGCACCACCACCAAGAAGCTTAAAGCGATCGCAGAGGTGGCGAGGGCTATCACGGTGATCGCTCTACGATGGCTGGCCATGAGTTCTCGAGGTCCGAGGGCAAGCTCGAGGACTCTAAGCCCCGCCAAGGTCTAATTCTTTATCTCACCAGCGAAGAACCAATTTCCCAGCAGAGGGTTAACGTGGCCGCCCTTAACGGACCGATGTTCCCAATGGGGGCCGAGGGGCGAAAGAGGTGTTATGACGAGTCAAAGTTCTCGTTTTTCCACAGTATGCCGGTCACGACCGGACCGCAGGGCTCGCGTATAAGTCGGACGCCTTTCTACGATGGGCGGATGAGATGCCCATGTTCCCGGACGATTTACCACCAGCCCGACCGGTGAATGCCGCCGAGCACGACGACCTCGATCCGAGTTCCAAGAAGGCGAGTGCCGGATCGATGTCATCTTCGCGGCCGTCGGGCTACTACCCAGCGCGAGGTCAAGTCAGCCAGACGGACCATCTACCTGTGTCGCCACTGAAGTTCACAGAGCACCCCCGCAAGTGGGGCAGGGCCACCATCGCCTTCTTCTCCGGAGGATGCCCTCCTGTATGGCTCGAGACCTAAAGACCGCTTTTGGTCGTGACTCCCGACCATTAGTAATACCACTGTCGGACGCTGCTATGGTCGATGGCGGCAATTTCTTAACTTGTCATAGTAGAGCGCCGATCGAATGCAAATTTCCTCCGAAGGTCAAGAGCATCACCATACCATTCTTCTAAGATAGTCCCCTCGAGCTCGACCACCCTCTTGGCAGCAGGTTGT
Organism: Guadua angustifolia; assembly: GCA_036346375.1. Classification (NCBI taxonomy): domain Eukaryota; kingdom Viridiplantae; phylum Streptophyta; class Magnoliopsida; order Poales; family Poaceae; genus Guadua; species Guadua angustifolia. The sequence continues at coordinate 28,566,749 of CM070522.1, read as the reverse complement.
GTTGCTCGTCACCTTTGGCGGCTCCGCTAACTTTCGTGACCGAGTTGATCACCTTCGAGGTGGTCGAGGGCGACCTCCCCGCATAACGCCATCCCCATGCCCGCCTTTGGTCAAATTCATATGGTCGCCAACCATTATGGCCATCTGCATGAGTTACCTGCCCCAACCAGATCATCATGCAGGCGGGCGATCGCAAGCAGCGAGATGGCTCAGGAGACTCAAGGCCTGGCTCGCCGCATGCTGCCCCAAAGGCGGTCCGGAGTTAATAACAAAGAACGCCCGCCAGAAGGCGGGCGACATAAGACCAAGGCGATAAAGGCCGCGGTCAGGCCAACGAGCGACCGACCAAAAGGCCCATCGCTCGGCGAGCCGAGTCCCAATAGGAACTCGAAGCTCGCTACCTTCCCTTCGCGCCAACAAGGGTATGTTCGCTGGGAGCCCGCGGATATGCCCAAGGCCCCGAGGAGGTGATTGAGCACAAGCCGCAGTGGGATCCGGCCCCGACCAGGCGCTTAAAATCGGCCGCTTCTCCCCGAGAAGGTCGCGGTCATCAAGGAAAACCTTGACAAACTCTCTGAAGGTCGGGTTTCATTCGTGAGATTAACTCATCTCAATGGTCACGCCAACCCGGCCATCGTGCGTAAGAAGGGAGGAAAGTGGAGAATGTGTCGCGACTATACGGGTTGAACTCCCGCTTGCCCGGCGACAACTTCCGCTTCCACGATCGACAGATCGTGGACTCCACCGCTAATGCCAAGATGCCGAGCTTGGATGCTTATCGATACCACCAGATCAAGGTCGGCGGTACGCACGCACGAGCAAGATTTCTTCATCACGCCGCTTGGCACCTATTGCTATACGACCATGTCGTTTGGCTCGCAATGCAGGGCCACTTTTCAACGCCTCGATGACTAAGACTTTCGAGCCCCAGACGGGCGGAACTCGGAGGTCTACGTATGACATCATCGCCAAGAGCCACGCCGAGGGCGCACTCACATTCGCGACCTCGAGGAGACCTTCGCCAACCTCGAACAGCACAAGATCAAGCTCAACCCCGAGAAGTGCGTGTTCTGCCAAGGCCCCAGAAGGTGCTCGGCCATATGATCGGGGCTGTGGGTTGACCAAACCCGAAAAGATCGAGGCGATCGAGAAGATGGCGCCCGACCTCGATCAAGCAGTAAAGCCTCATCGTCGCGATGGCCGCCTCTTAGGTGTTCATCTCGAGACACCGGCGAGCTGGCTCCCATTCTTCCAAACCTTGCGAAGCATCGGGCTTGAGTGGACTCCAGAGGCCCAACGATCCTTCGACGACCAAGGCGCACTGCTGGCCCCCATTCTCCTTACAACACCACAACCCGGTGAGAAGTTATCGCTATATCTTGCGGCCACACCCCTGCCGTTAGTTGCCCCGGTGGTATGAACGGGGTCTCAAAGAAGACCCCATTTATTATGTCAACAGGTCTTGCAGCACGGCCCAAAGGAGCGCCACCCGCAGTACGTAAGTCGCAGACGCCTTCTCTCATGGCTTCAAGCAAGCTCCTAAGACTACTTCCAGGAGCACTCCGTGGTCATTCCGAGCAACTTCCCGCTCCTTTGGGACATCCTGAGGAACCCAGAGGGCGGCGGGCGAATTGCCAAGTGGGCCATGGAACTAGCGGCGTTCGACATCCAGGTCAGGCACGACAACCATAAAGTCGCAAGTGCTCGCCGACTTCGTGGTCGAGAAGACGTTGCAACTCCGCCCCGAAGCCTCGTGTCGAAGAAGAAAAGCCCTGGGTCATGTTCTTCGACGGCTCGAGATCCTTCAAGCGCTCTGGGCTGATTCTTATCTTCACCTCGCGGTGACGAATTGAGGTACGAATTGCTTTTGGCTTCTCAAAACCAACAATGTGGCGGAGTACGGCCCTCTTGGCCGCTTCTACGAGCGCAAGGCCTTAGCGGCGCCGTTCGTCGCGGAAAGGCGACTTCTATTGCCATCAACCGGGCCTAATAAGGACTACCAAAGGTTTCGGAGACTCGATGGAAAAGTACTCGCCGAGGTGCGCAAGATGGAGAAGTGGTTCTAACTTGAGCTCAAGCACATCCCTGTGAGGGATAACTCCAACATGACTACCTCTCCAAGCTCGCTCTCCAACCATTTACATCCCACCCGACGCTATCTTAGAGACGCCTGGCGGCCTCACAATCTTCGACTAAGAGGTCGCGCCGCCATGGTCGGCTGTACTCTCCCGGCCGAGGCCATCCACAATTTCTTGCCCAGTGGCGACTCGCCACCCGACCGCCGAGCGGAGTTGATTGCTGCCGGCAAGTCTCAGACATCGCTTGTCGAGGGAAGCTTTACAGACGCATAAGCTTCCCAGATCCCGACGCGTGCATCTCCACAGAGGAGGGTAAGTACCTACTACATGACATTCACGCAGCCTTTGTAGGGCGACTCTTCAGACAGACAATGGCTCGGAAGGCCTTCCAGATGGGGTACTATTGGCCCTAAGGCTCAGATGCTCGTGGATATCGTCTCAGCACTGCCGAGCCTCGCTAATTCCACGCCCGAAGTCGATCAACCCGCCACGCACTTCCTGCACTCTATCCTCTGCCAAGGGCCCTTCTGACTGGGACCAATGGACATCCCTGTCTTTTCCTCAAGCAAACCAGGGAAGAGGTTCTGCTCATTGTTTATTAACCTTCACCAAGTGGATAGAGGCCAACCTGTCTCAACCATAATCGCCGCAAGAGCGCTGCTTTTTCCGCTTTGTTCGTGGTCACTGTGTATGGGTTCCATGCAAGATTATCATCGATAACCAGACTCGGCCATCAAATCAAGTTGTTCCGTGAGTTTTGTGAGGAGCTCGGCCACAAATCTGCTGGCTTCGGGTGGTTCACCCCCGAGCAACTGAGAAGCGGATAGCCGCCAACGGGCAAATTGTCCAGTGCATCAAGAAACGAAGTTGCAGATGAGCTCGATCGACACGGCAAGACTGGTGTGACTAACTTCCCACCGCCCTATGGTCTATTCATCATTACAAGCCGAGCCATTGTGGTCCACACACCTTCCAAATTGTGATTCGCACACGGCCGCCCCTACCTCCCCGAGGTCATCGCTGGCTCGCTAGGTCGCCTTTGGTCGACCAAGTCGACGCCGAGCACGAACGGCCTCTTTGACCTTACCTCGCAGAAGAAGTAAGATGTCGCGTAATCGCTAACGATCAATGCATTACTCGTGCAGCTCTTCACACAGACATGCGCTCTTGCCGCAGACGACCTAGGAAGCTCCTTGTTGGGGACCCAGCCTCGAGGCGGATTCAGAGCACGCCCAAAGACCAACAAGTTATCCCCACTGGAGGGCCCCTATAGAGTTGTTTCAACAGATCGCGACGGGCCACTCTACAAAGTTTATGCCCGGCGGCGTAGAGCTTTCTCTAGCTCGTGGAACATAGACCACCTTCGAAGTTTTATGTGTAACCTCTCAGCTTCACGCTTCAATAAAAGCTCGGTCTTTCATTTTTGCCCTTTTATATCTCTGCCCACTTGTGTTACCGCTTTTTTTCGGTGGCTCTTCCTTTTTTTTCGAACACGACCTTCTGCGGCGCAGCAGATTCGCCCTAGTCTAAGTGACGGGTTCTTATGTTCACCTCCAAATGACGAGCTAAACGTAGTTTAACCTCTTCGCAATCTAGCTCTCCTTCGCGCATCGCTCGAGCCAAGAACCTCGCCGCTTGATTCGGCCGAAAGCAATGCCCATGGTCGCGAGGGCCGTGACGAGCATTAATCTATTTAACGATGTTCGCCAGTGCTCGCTCTACCTGCGAATTGTTCCTCGAACTTTGCGTCGTCGTGGCCTTCGTCTGTGATGCCACGCTCTTGTGCCAAGGAACGCCCTCGACCTCGGCCCAACGGGGCTGGATAGTTACTTCACCGCACGAATCACCGGCGGGCACGCACAAGCAAACAAGCAAAGCAAAAAAAATATGTAGAAGAGAAGTTTCAAGCATCCCCAAATCACGAATTCTCAACAAGGACAAGGTTTTTTTGTACACCAAAAACAAACCACTTCGCTTTGACATCCCTTGTTCTTTTTGTTTTCCCTACTGTGTCGACCATCTCGCGCAAGCTTTTTCCCGCCTGCCGGGCCACTTTACCTCGTGGTTGCGACCGAGCCGAGCCAAGGGCTTGCCGGAGGCATCCACGGCCGACGCCGCCGCCTTCAAGCCGGGCCAGGCACTCTTCGCCGCCTTCCCCCGACGGCCGAGCTTCTTCTGCCTGGGACCTCGTCTTGCCCAGGAGGTGGCTTCATGAAGCCTTCTCCAACGCCTCAGCCTTAGCTGCTCGGGACCTCGAGCGCCTTGGTGGCACGCCTCGAGCTTCCCTCAAGGTCGAGGATCTTGGCCTCGAGCCGGGGCGCCTCGTCAGGAAAGTGCCTCGCCTCAGCAATGATTTCTCCAAGTCCTTGACCTTGGCCTGCTCGGTTTCAAGCGTCTTGTTGGCACGCCCAAGCTCCTCCTCGAGCTGGAGTACCTTGGCCTTAAGTCGGGAGTCGACGCCCGCAGCCAGCCTTTCTCAGCATCTCGATCTTGGCCCGCCACCTCGAAAGTGCCTTGGCGAACGCGGCGCGACTCCTGCTCCATGCTCTTAAAACCGTGGTCGCGGCCAGAGGCTATGGCTCGCCGAGCTCCGCCAGCTGAGCTACCTCCGCGCGCTCATCGCCTGGGCGCAGATCATCGAAGCTCCCCGCCGACCTCAATGGTCTGGACGAGCCTGCCGCTACCAACCTCCCGCTACCAGATTACGCCAAGGAGACTCTCAACGCGTCCAAGATGTTTGAAGGCCTTGGTTCTCGAGAGGCATGGTCGACATTTTCACGATTTAAAAGGGAGGCCCCAAAATGAGGAAGGACAAGGGGACCAACCCACGAGCTACAAAGTGTGGGAGAGGCCCTTACCTCGCGGAGATGCCCTCCAGCGCGCGCGAGAATTCCATTACGATCGCTAATACGATATCGGGATCCTTCTCGCCAACCGCCACCGGCTGTTCGACGCCTGCTACTTGCTGGCGCGGCGCACTTGGGCCGGGCACGCCCCGGGCGGCTTGGTTGTCCGCCGCCTTCCTCCGGGTTAAGGCCTCGACGGCGGAGGGCATAGCGGGCAGATTAGCAAATTTCGATCTCCACTGCCGTTCGCTCGTTCGCTCAAGGGCGCCAATGATGGCAACTGATCCACTCCTATTGCTCACGACCTCCGCGTTCGATGCTGCCTCGGGATGTCACAGCCACGGGGAGGCATATGGAGTTTGACGACCCGATCACCCCCTGGTCGGCGGGGTCGCAACCTCAACACCCGGGGCGATCGTGGCTGGTGGGTTTGGAGGCCACCCCGATTGTGGCCTCGAGGTCCCGAGTGTCCTCCTCACGGAGGCTTCGGATGCCTGCCGACAAAGATCTCTGGCCAGGCCCTCGCCCTGCCTCAGAGTCCTCACCGGTCGTCGGGTTCATCCTCCTACGATCTGCCGAGCCCTTGGTAGAACTCGCCACCAGTGGGCCGGCCTGGGTCATGCGGGAGGCGAGTCCGGCTAAGATCGCAGCTACTGACCAGCTCAAGGCGTTTTCCTCTCGACTCCTGGACTCGCTCGACAATATCCATCACAAACGGGCAAGTTTCGAGCTCGGGTGCTCAAGGTCTGCGATCAAAAGCATACACTAAGCCAGAAAGATACAAAAGGGACGGCGCAGCCCGGGATGCGAAAAATTTACCTGGGTCACCAGCCTCCATCTCGCCGAGGGTCATCGAAGGTCTTGTTGCCCCGACGCTGAGGGGGCGCCTCGCTTGCGCATCCTCGCAACCTGGGATCTCAAGGTCCGAGCTGGCTCCGCATCGCCCGCCATGGCAGGGGCCCGAGCTCGAGGCTCCGGCCGGGAGTGCTCAAGACTGGCGTAAAGAACAAGGCTCGGCCGCAGATAAGGGAAAACTCACACAACAATGAGGCGCGAGGAGCACGAGCTCGGGGCTCGAATTAGAAGGGCTTTACCGTGGCACGGTCTCTCACTCGACGTGGCTTTCTCGCCTCGTCTGCTTGGACCGACCGGAGGTCGCTTTTTCCTTTGTTCTCGCCTTCACGGCAATGGGCATCTCGCCGTGGTCTCAAGAAATTCTCCCGGTGAGCTCGCGAGCAAGTTTTGGTCAGAAGGGCTCGCGCGCTAAGGACTCGAAGCGCTTGGTCGGAGACTCACCTCGCTCTTTTCGACGGAGTACATTCTTCGACGAGGTTGCCGACGACGATCTTGCATGCGCGCCAATTTCCCAAACATCTCGACCATTCCGCAGAGATCCAGATTCCTTCGCATACCGCAAGACGAAAGTGGTTATCAAGGAAAGGTCAAGAGCATACACGAGCTGCACCTTTGGGGCAAGAAGACTTACTTGACGCGGCCTCACCGGGTCGAATCGCCGCCCGGGATCTCAGAGAACGGTGCTCCCTCCGCCTAAGAGGGGACACACGGCCCGCAGAAATCACATACATCGCCTGCATGAGCTGCCAAGGCATGAGATATGAATAAGGGCGATGGCCTCCTCGCCGACTCGAGGTCTTCCCGGCCTGGGTCTCCTTCAAGGTCATGATGGGGGTCCTTCAACACCAAACCTGGCCTCGCCTCTCAGTAGAACTAGCTGCTCCACTCGGCCAAGGGAATCCCGAGGTTGGAACTTGGGAAGGCTCCACTTAAGTCTGACCGCAAATTTAAGTAGACGTCGACCACCACGTGGTCCTTCCTGAGCTAAGAGGTCAAGTATCGAAGAAGAGCGAGGGGCCGGGAGGATCCCGTAAACCCTCGCATGTGGGAAAAGACGGTAAGGAGGAGAACGGAGTTTACGCCAGATTGATGAGCTCGATGTCGCACTGGAGAGGACCTTCAAGAACTCGCTCGGGGTCCGTAAGTCAAGAGGGCAGCAAGGTTCAAGTGCATAATTCTGCTCAGTTCTTAAAGTGCGGTGAATATCCCGAAATTTGCTTTTAATCATTTACGTTATTTCAAATTATTTAGGAATATCTGAAATTTATTTGGAATTTTTGGAATTAATTTGAATCTAAGCTTTATCGAATTAATCGTATAAAATAACGATCATGCATTTCGCGTGCGCATAAATTTCAGATTTAGTTTTAAATAATAACATTTGAAAAATAAGGATGTTTCTTTCAAATACCCTCAAAAACTTGTTTATAGATTTAGTTTGTCAATTTTATAAATAACCGTACAAGTGTCTGATTTACTAAAAGAATTTTTACAGAAAATCTATATATCGAAAAATCATGAAACCAATTTTGTTAAGTTTCAAATATTCCCTAGTATTTTAGAGAATTTTTCCAAGATTTTTGGAACTATTCTACCATTTTATTCCAATCGCTGTCTCTTCTGAACACTATTTAAATTCTCATTATGTTTGTTGGTGACGTAATGAAGCATTCATGTGCCGATTCATTTCCCAAGTCGGTTCATTCCTTGCGATTCATCTCCTAGCCGTTTTGTTGCTGCTTTGTTCCCCAGCCAAACCATTTATTAGTCGTTTCATTCCTCCCATGAACGCACATGCATGCTAATTGATCAATTAACACGTTTGACATTTTACTTCCTGATCAGTTATCTGTACGTTCGGTTGAGAAGCGACGAAACTCTAATTCACAAACAACGACGTGATAGATCGAGTATTATTATACGTACTTCGTGAGAAAATACAAGGTATTAGTTCATTTATACTAGTTAGCACAGCACAGCTGCACAGATACATTCAAGAACTCACAGTGGGTCAGTGTCACTGTGTAGAGCTGCACACGAGTAGGCTAAAGGTGCTACGCGCTGGCTCGGGACCAGCAGCTTGCCAAGACATTCAGATCATGTGTTCAGACTTCAGAAAGATCGGTTGGTTTTGGACATGCATATGCACGTCTTATCATCTCCTCTTAATTATTGTTCTTTCTTTTCATTCATTAACTCGCGCGACGAACAATCTTCCAAGTGCATTTCGTGGAACATAGATGGACGAACGCCCAACGACAAATGTTATCAGCCATCTACGTCGCATTATCTGGCGGCGCCGAATTAACGCAAAGAGATTATTCAGATGAGCAGTCCTTTCAGAGCAACCCAAAAGACGGCAGCTTCCTTCATTTCCTGCGCGCATGACCCAAGTCCTGCCTTTCTTCATTCCAGCCCTTTCCATTTCCTACGCATGAACGTTTCCTTCTTCCAGCCATTTCTTCATTTCCTGCACTCACTTGAACCAGCAACATTTCTCCATTTCCTACACTTGCCTGAACTAGCAACGCCGGGCGCATCCTTTGGTCTCGCTCTCCTGGCGTTGCAGGCTGCCGCTCACCGTTGTCGCCGCTCGACATCTTCTCTCGCTAAGGTCATGTCTTGCTACCGCCGCCGTCGTTGCCCGCCTCAACCGTACCCTCTTTCTCTCTACACAGGCTTATCTCGATCGATCGATTCGCTCTGTGGTATATTTATAGTAACGTAGCATGTATAACTTTCTAATATACGTATGTATATATATACTAAAGTTTGGGACGATGAACACGATACGAAGTTAGTCTGTTCGCATGCATAATTTTCCATATGTCGATGCATCCACGCTCTTTCTCTCGCTTAATCTTTTTGCTTATATACCACACACATCGCACACCGCCGCAGCATTTGACGGTCTTCCATCTTCCCATATGTCGATCCAAGAAATTGCCGTGCCGCCATAGCCACTATTGTCGGCCCGCCGTCGGTATCGCGATGGCCGCCGCCAGCTGCTGCCCTGCCTTTGGCGCTGCCACGGCAGTTCAAGAGGCCTACGCGGCGCCTGTATGGTAGGTGTCGCAAATAACGCAGAGTGCGAGTGTGTTTATTCGGAGTTGGCTTGAGAGGCGAGGTGCCCTCGTGAGAAGCTTAGTCATGGTTTTTCCGCAGCGAGCCAGAACTAAAGAAGCCAAGAAAAACTTGAGAGGAATATGCATATACATGATGAACAGTACCATGCATGGCTAGTTAAAATTTTGTACGTGAATTTATAACCAAATTATGATTTTGTCTTTTTTTCGCTACAAATTCGTTATAAGTCCAAATCGCATGCAACAAATTTTGTAAATTAGTAAATATTAATACCTAGCCACAGTAATTTTATGAAATTTTATAAATGAATTTATACTGTTAAAATATTCAAGGAAAGTCCAAATTTATGAATTTTGTAACTCTTAAACTATACGTTCAAAAATGTCAAAATAAATTTTATAAACCTTAGAAAATGCTAAACTAATTATCTGGAAGTTTTCATAAAGTTACGAATTAGTTTGATTTGTCGTATTTTTTCTGAATGTGTGTTTGTACGTTGTTTTATGGTTTATTGGTTCTTTGCCTCACATACTGTGAGACATTGAGCCGTGTGAGGACGCGGATTTCGAGGATCAAGCTCTGCATAAAGACTCGCTGCTTTTACTTAAGGCAAGTTATGCTTTGACCATGTTGTTCCTAAATTTCAAATGTATTTTGTTTCAAACTATGCATGCTAATTCAACTAAAAATGGTTTAAATATTTTGGGTGAATTAGCTAGTTAACCTAATTGTTATTGCCACCTTGTTAATATTATTTGTATGCCATGATTCCTTTGATAACCCTAGTTTGGTAATAATAGTTGGTTGATGATATTGTGCCAACACGGGAGGCTAGACCGTGAATAGTTGCTTAGCCATGCATGTACGTGAACCATTCTATTTGGATTACAAAATCAACACTGACTAAAGAATAGTGAATGCTTTTAAAATGAAATGTGGAATGATGTTGGTATTAACATTGACATGTAGAGGCCTGTGTGGTTCTACATGAAAGATGAATATGAGCATGTGTTGCACTGTTAACAACTTGGGGTGGAATTGATTTAGACTGGGGCAAGTGGACCGAGGCCTTGCGGCTGTAGGCCTTCGTGGCAATTGGGGGTGGGGTTGAGTGTTGTGAGGGTGTGCCAAAATGTGAGAGAAGGATGTCTTGCCTTGGTCCGGCCAGGACCTTACCTTGCAAGCCTTTGACCCGAGTCTCTCGTAGACAACCACATGTCTGAATGGGAAGACCTAGTTTAGTAGGATTCTCATGTCTTACCTTTGATACTCTGGGGTGGCGCTACACTGGGTATCAGACGGGGAGGCTCAGGCTACATGCTTGGCACCCTATCCAACGGTGTTCGCCGGTCCTATACTTCTGCCTGTGAGGGAAGTGATAGTGAAGGCAACACGGAGAGGTTCTTAGGCCGAGATGTAAGTCTCTCGAAAAGCTTTGTTATGTTAATCGCTTTGTGGTGTAAGCGTCAGATCTTGTGGGTAAAGTGTACAACCTCCGCAGAGTGTTAAACTGCTCAATAGCCGAGTCCACTGTAATGGACAATGCTCTGGGATTACAACCAAGGGGTAGTGTTCTAAAAATAAATGGGGAGGTTGGTTGTGCCAAAATTGTGAAATAAAGTTGTCTAGGGATCGTGTGTCCAAAATATTGTGGAAAAACAATTTGAGACATATATTAATTATAAGTTTGATGCTTTCAATCTAAATAATTGATAGTTCAAAATGTTGATGCAAAAGCAAAATAACTAATAAAGCCTATCCTTTGGATAAGACTTGCATGTAGTAAATAGATCCAGCATTGTGCATGACTTGTTGAGTACTGTGTACTCACTCTTGGACAAACCTACCGTAGAAGAAACTACACCAAATTTCACGAGGAAGAGTATGTCGAGGAGCCAGGAACTAGGGGCAAGCCTTCGCTCTGAGCGATCAGGAGAAGATGGACATCACGACTTTTTATATATTCCACGCTGAACTTTTGTTATTTGATTATTGTGTTCTCGCGGTGCATAACTATTGTAAGGATGACCATAAGGTCGCATACATTTATTTATATAAATGTTTGAAGTACTTTTATTTAATATTCCGCTGCGGTATGATGTGATATTATACCCTCGTTGGTCTCAGGTGCACTAGCGCGATCCTCGACTAGTGTAGGATACACAGAGTGTCCTGAATTGCAAATTGGGCACGACAATGGCTCTGTCTCTTGCTAGCAGCGCGCCATGCGAACGGGTCTAGTAGCCCCTGTGGACTCGAGCTGCTCCCATCCTCGAGTCCGACAGGTGCTCCTTCCTAACTTGGTCATGGCGGTTGTGGCTGGTTTGGTCGAGGAGCAGAAGAGGACTTTGCTCTCAAGTAGAGGACTTGGGAAACGAAGAGCGCAAGAGCGAGAACTTTTGGCAAAGATGTGGCGCTGGTTTGTAAACCGCAACACGGTAAAATCCAGTCCATGGCGCCAAAAGGCGTAGCAACCGATATGAGATTCGAATTAGGGTTTGAGCCGAGACGCCGCCAAAGCCCGCCAACCGCTCGTGATCCGCATTCAACATCGAAGTCCGAAGGTCGCCAGTGTCGAGGCCAAAGGTCTTGCCTTGTGGTTCCGCCTCGACCTCGATCAAGGAGTCCAGACCGCGAAGGTTTTTTCCGTCCGAGAATAAGGCTCGAGGTCGCCCCGAGGACTCCTCCACCTAGAGCCTCGGGGCTAGCCGACGAGGGTTGGTACTCTTGACCGCCGGCCATGGCCAATCTGGACCTCAAGCTCTAAGGCCACGAGCACGCACTCGATGCATACCGAGGTGCTCGATCTAGAGCGTTGAGGACTCGAGCTCGACCTCGCCTCCGACTCCACCTCAAGGGATCTCGCTCAAGCCTTGGTCCGCCTCGATTTTGATCCGCGCTTGATCCATAGCCACGAGAACGGGTCGTGGGGATGACTCAGAGGCGCGACAAGTCCGGAGGCGCTTGTCGCAATTTTCAATGAGCACGAAGGCCCTTCCCGAGGATCGCCTCCCATGCCTATAATGACGGAGGGGGTATAAAGACCAAGGATGCATGAGCTCTGTGGCAACGAACACAACACAAAGACACACCATAGCACGAGCTAGGAATCACATATCGCCCTAAGTTGTAAACATTGCTCAGACACCCATATAACGAGAATCACCGCCGCAAGGCGATCGGAGTAGAGCTATTACCTTCACAGGCTCGAACCAAAGATAAACCCTCGCCTGCGGCCTGCTCGCTGCCTTGTTCACCATCACCGAAGTTCGATATTCTTCCTCTGCTCGAGCAAAACGCAGCTCGTCCCATAATACTCGATTCTACCTCATTTCGCGCTATGCATCCCGATCGTCGACAAATAGCGAGGCTTTCGAAAGTTTGTTTTCATCGCAGGATGTGGGATCTTCATTGAAGCGATCTTTCTAGGGATTTATGCCTCAGTTAGTTGCTTCGCGGTTGATGGGCACACCGCAAGGCCTTGCTTTTTTGTCGCTATATACTCGAGTTGTAAGATTTATGTATTTATTAGTTTTTAATTAATTAATATAATGTATGGTTGTGATTCCAATTGTTGTAAATGTGTGTACTAGTTACTGATCTAGGGACTAGTACTGTATGCACATTAGATTTCCATTTTTGTATTCTATGTAAAATGGGGGTCATTACAGCTTGGTATCGAGCTATAATCGATCAGAGGATAAACCCTAGATAGAATGGTCGCTAGCATTGAATAAGCAAATTCAAAATCTTATTTTCAAAAGATACTCTATTTGCAAAATGTAGACTTTGCTATTCTTTTCCTCATTCTTAAGATCCTACTTTATCTCTACTTTCATTTTATTTAAAAAACAAATTTCTCTTTCCTTAAAAATAGTTCATTCGCTATTTGTTTCGAAGACTGACTAAGACTTGTCGCCCATCCTTCATGACAGCCAATGATGAAGCTCTCACAATGTCTACTTACAACCATCTCAAGGAAACATATAACGCGCTACTTTTCGAAAAGCGAAGCAAAGCTCAAGATCCTACTTCTTGAAGAGACAACATCACCCAACATTAAAAGGCGATGATTAGAATATATTAAGATCTACCTTAAGCTAAGAACCCTTACGATAGCATATTATTCTCGCTTGAAGTCAGATAAAGCATTTCTATGAGGTGTTTATATCTTGCTACTTGAAATTGGTTTTTATTTTTATTTGTCAGGACTGATTTATGTGTGAACTTAACCACCAGGTTAAAGTTTCACAATAAATTGTCCTTATGTATAAATATGGAAAACTTAACCCATAGGATAAATAAGAAATTATAAAATAGTTATCTCTTCTCTCTATAGAACTTTTTACAAACTTACGCCTTCTTTCCGTATAACTTCTCATCTATATAACCTTTTTGGTCATTAACCTTTCTTAAAATTAAACCTCATCAAGATTAGTAATATAGTCTCTATTACTACTTTTAGCTTCCTCGAGACCACACCACCTATATATATAAACCAAGTTGAAGATCTCATCAAATTAGTAAACACCAAACTAACTAAGTCGCTAAGTAGGCTAGTCAAAACCAAATTTTCCAATAATAACTTCTAACCATGCCTCAAAACTCACTTCGCTGTTTTGCCTAGATTATAAACCATAAAATGAGCTAGAACCGTAAAAGTTCTATACTTCTCGATCAAACCCTATTTTCTAAAAGAGATATAAAAGAGTAGCATTAGTTGTATATATACTCTCTTCCATCTATAGGAATTAATTTCCTTATCTATATACTCTTTCCTCTTATTGGAATTTTCAGATACTCATTTCCTCTCTATAGAATTTTATTTCTCCACTCCTAAGTTATTCTTTCTAGAAGTAATTTTTCTCCTTATCCTTTTCATAATAAAAACCGCCAACAAATATCTCTTTGAAAATAATTTTGGGAACAAGTCAACATCATCGTGACATCTACATCAACAACTTCAAGAAGATGGAGGTAACGAAGCATCACAACCTCTCCGACTTCATAGAAGCCTTTGAAGACCAACACAACAAGTAGTGCAAAGATTAAAAGAAATTCATCATCAAATAGTCTACTTTGAAGGATAATATTATCCAAATTACACATTATGCTAATTATATAGTAAACCTTTTATGCATAAATACGTATGGCTAAAAAAACTTAGATACCCTTCCTTCGCATTTCAAGTTAATTGTATATAGTACTTCGTGTTGTTGAAATTTTGTTGTAAATATTTTTGTATTGTTTTCGGTTACTCTCGTAAATGTTAAACCATTAGGCTGAAATTTACTATGTGTCAACCCTACTTAATAAGAAAATTTAATTCATAAAACTTTTAAAGAACGAAATGTTGCCTTATAAACTAAAACCAACAATTACTTAATCCAAGATAGAAACCACAACTAGAGTTAATTAGAAAGAATCAAATGTTACTTCATATCATAGATAACCCTTATCTAACCACCTTTTCTCCGATTCCAACATCTTGTCAAACGTGGTTGCAAAATGCCTCTAACCCAATAGAATTCCATCTAAATAACCTTATTTTAATAAACATAGTTGCAGAATGCCTACGACACAATTCATTAATACATACACTAAAAGTAGCGAGTAATAAACTTTTTAGCCTTTATAATTGACCTTCGGCTCTCCCCAAATAACTTTGGTTGAAATGCATCCTTTCATTCATCTCAAATGTTTTAACATACTATGTATCACTCTTTAAATTAGCTTATTCTTGTTAATGATTCTCAGATAAGTCGATAAAACTCCTCATCTACTTCGTGAAACCACGCAAGGCTCTCAACCGCCAAGAAATGATAATCCTACCCAAGTTCAACCAAATCCTTTCTATTTAGCTAAAGCACTTCCTTACATAGCAATTGACAAAACTCTCCACTTTCTTCGTGTTCAAAAAATGCACACGAAAAACAAACAAACAAACAAGAAAAAAACGACATTAGAATCTCTAACCGTGGTGCAAATGTTCACCATAATTGAACAAAATCACCAAACGCAGCACCCTTCTTCTCCGTAAACTAAAGAAGAATAACTCCAACCTTGGTACAGCTTTTTGTTAGAAAAGAAAATGGTTCAGATCGTAAATCTACTCTTGTACCTTATTTGATATACCAAAAGTCACATCACCAAGATTATAACTCTAAGTGTAGAAGAAATAAAACCTCAAACGGTTTGTTCAAGAATCAGATAAAGAAGAGGCGCTTGAGCATGAACACTTGTCCCCAAAAGAAATCGCTCAATTTCATTCTCAATCACCATCCTGCTCATTCTTCCAATAACACCAATGAACAACTGCTTGGTACTCAAAATCAAAAAGCTAATATTATTTGCTTTTGTTGTGGTAAGCGTGGGCATTATGCCAGTAGTTGCCTAAAGCAAGAAGCAAACTCCATCTCATTCTCAACCCCGAGAAACTATACAACAATCTCAAGGGCGACCTCCAAAATCAAGACAAACAATTCCTTAGACATGTATCCAATCCAACTCAAAATGTCAATCCTAATATTCATGGCATTTACCTACAACATTAATTTGCGAAAGAAGTCTATGACCTACTAGGCGAGTACTAGGTATGATACTTATATATTTGAACCTTACTAGAATTCCAGCTTAATCCAAGGTTAACTCCTTGATTCTAGTCACTTCGATTATCTATTTTATAACATCAAGAACAACCTTTCTATTGTTTCAATAAAACAGTATAACGCCACCCGATCAACTAAGAAGAACTTGGATACTTCACCAACATCCACCCAAGAAGAGTTCTACTTCACCTCATCAAGGAAGACATCAAGAATTTCCAAACTATCTTAAAGACCTAAAAAATAAAGTACCTACAACAATCCCTACCTCAACGATAGGCTCTAAATGTAAACATGTTCCTCATGTGGTTGTACCCGAATTTAATGTGGTAATGAAAGTACGCTCTTTTGTATTCAATTCTTGCAATTAAACTTTTGATCCTATACATTTCATCCTTCATAGTTACCAAATCCAAAGAAAATCAAAACTCTCTATTTATTAAAATAATCAAACAAATCAAATCATCAAGATCATCTTATAATTCTTCTACCTCAATCCAATCCTTGAATTACCTTTTACCCCGCTTTTCAATCTAAAGTCAATCTAGAATTATATTTATTTTTAACTAATCTCATTAACTATTGTTAAGCTATACAAATCAGCCATTGTATTCAAATATCATTCTTAATGGTAACAATCGCTTCTTCCCAAATAAACTCATGACAATGCGCCTTTCTCCTTCACCTCAAATATTCTAAACATACCACCGCCACTATCTAAATTAGATTTTCCTTATTAACTAACCTAGTTATTCAATCAAAATAAATTTGTAGAAAGTACTAATATCCCCGATCCGCTACCTAAAACCCAAATAGAAGTTTTTTTATTCTTGGCACGCCAACTTGGAATCACAAGACGAAGGTCCAAAGGAAGCAACGATAATGAAGACAAAGGCCAACAGTAATCCACAAGGTCACCTCCGAGAAAGAATTCTCTAATCTATCTAGTCCTTGCAAATCTCAAAGACGAGATTTCTGTAAGGGGGGTAGATTTGTAACCTCACAAAAATTATACTAAAAGAAAAATAAATATTTTGAATTTGAATATTATTATTTCTATTTTTTCTAAGCATTATTGATTTTTATTTGGATTTCTTTTGTATTTTTGTTGTGTGAATAATCAAATAAATAATGAAAAGAGAATAAGAAATGGGAAAAGGTAAAATGGTAAAAATAAAAATTTGGAAAATTAGCACCTAAACCCTAAGCCTGCAAGAAAAATATTTTGACCACAAATAAATTTTTTATAAACAGGATGTAATATTCCAGTTAAGTCTAAAATGTGTTGGACTGTGTTTGGGCCGCTGGGTTGCTTTTGTTGTTGGGGCGTGCTGTTCTTGGGTCGTTAGTTACTCATTTGGCCCAATTAAAGGGGAGTGATCCTCCTTAACCCTAGCTCCCCTCCCATTCTTTTTCTCCCCAGCAGACCCACCTCCCAGCCGCCTCCTCCACCTAGGCTCGCCGCGACCACTCCCTAGTCGAGAGCCACCTGCTCCTCCTCACCCACGACGCACCAGACCTCTTCCTCGGTCACGCCTTCCACACCATCCCCTAGGGGCGGCTTCCCTGCTTCCTCACAAGGTCAAGGCTCGGCTTCAGCCAGCGCTGCCCGAGCTGGCTTCCAGCTTTTTCCACCACTGCTCAGGCCAACAGAGCCATACATATTTCTGGCTGCAGCCAAGGCCAAGGCTCGCACATAGGCGCTTCACTGACCCACCATTTCCTGGCCTTCTTCCCCAACCAAGAAGAGAAAAGGTATAAAATTTGGGGGGAAATTAGCTTGCATGCTAGGTGTTTGATGAAATGCCTAGGAGGTTTAGGGTATGGTATCGCAGTTGATTTAAGTGTGCAAGGTTATGAGATGGGCTTGAAATGCAAGAGTCTATGCATTTCTAAATTTATGTACATATCTATATATCCATGTCCTCAGGTAGCTCTTATGCTCAAATTGGAACAAGAAAAGAAATAGAAGCAAATTATAGTGGTTGGCAAAATGATATATGTAAATGAAAAGGGAAGTCAAGTTTACCTAAATTAAATATATGCAAATTGATTTGTCTTCTATTCTCGATAGTAGTATCATTAATGTATCTCAAAAGAGCATATTGAAAGGAGTAAAAATGAAGTTACTAACCCAAAACTACCAAGGAAATAGTAACTATACCGCAGCTCAGCCCCATAAATGAGCCTGCTTAATGTCAGCAATGTAAATTCTATCGCTACATCGGTGTTCACTTCGGGCTTAAACCTCTCGTGTTGTTGGCAGACCACATTAGCCCAAAGAATGGAGTATTCTTCAAAGCTGCTTCTTGTTCCTGCTTTTGACATTTCAACACACATGCATGGCAGTGTTTTAAGAAAAGTTTCTCAACTCAGAGAGTTGAAGTTCTTCATTCCCGATCGCTTCACGTAAAATAAAGAGCTTGTAATTGAAACTACTAAACTACAAAGATAAATCAATTATGCCTTGTCGATGAACACTTCTACTCAAAATATGGCCTCTAATCTCTATATCATTTGGAGTGTATTATTATAAAATATAATAATTTTCAAAGGCATTCGCCATCGATTGGTTGTAGTAGAGTCAGGATTATTTTCTTATAATCAATTTAGAATCTGAAGTTCACTCAAATTGGGTAAGAGGACCAAAGGTTAGATCGCTTTTGCAACTACACCCTGAGTTGTCGAAGTTGAAAGTAGAGCTAATTCCGAGAGGGATTGTCAATGTTTTAACCAATGTTGTGATTGATTGTTTGAATGGTCGATAATTTGTATTTGTGTTTGATTTCCGATTTCAGTGGAGGGGTGTTCTTCTTCACCAAACCACTCCACTCCCTCGCGGTTTAAGGTAAGTACAACAACGTTGTTGAAAATGGGTTGAGTGCTTAGATGCGAGGTTTAAATGATTAAGTCATTTATAGAGTTAGTATATTTGAGGAATTTCTTCTTGCTATTAATTTGTGCGATACGCTGTTCTCGGGTTTATTCATGAATATGAGAATGCATCAAGCATATCCATACTTCGCCAGCATGTCTATATGGAATGGTAGAAATGATTGTAGTGGCCATTTAATTGTGTCTATTGCATTTGTGCATGCATAATGGACGAGGCGTCCCATATTGATGGGCTTCGTGCTCACTGTAGTGAGCACGGAAGTCCTACTCAGTAGTCCCATACACACGAAAGTGCATGAGAGGAGTCAAGAAGAGTAGGCACCTCCACCGGATGGAGGGAATGAGAGGGTGCACATCGACGGTGTGCACTCAACCATACCCCAGATAGGCCTTTGAAAGGTGCATGTGAGCATGTAAGCATACTCGCATTGCATGATGTTGCAAAGGAGTGGTGGTCAACCTATTGGTTTCGGCAAATAGTGTGTATTATGGTTACACCGATGCATTACTTGGTACTGTTAACTATGAATGGCAATTGATGATCCATGTGTTGAGAGTAATTCACAGGTCAAGAATGGATCGAGTCGTGGACTCATCCAGTATTGACTACTGAGGTATGTATAATGAGTGAGCAATGCAGTTCACGAGTTAATCGGTGTTTTCTTTGTTTGATGCACTTGTTAATTTGGTATAAGAGGTATGTGCATGTGACTGATTTAAATGCTTTAATTGTTATAAGTATTGCTAATTGTTGTACTTTGCTGAGTCTTGAACTCATGCGTGTTTGTTTCTTGTTTAGGTACCTTGAAGCTGGCTCGTCGGGTTGGGAGTAGTAACACGTGCACGACTTCGGTCTCCAACAATTTATTTAACAAATTCGTTAAGTCTGATGTAATTAATGTGGTTCTAATGTATTGTTCATCGTGGTGAAATTTACTAATTTCTGTTGGGTGTGATTGATTAACTAAGGACCCGCTAGAATGATGTCATAATCGCAAATGTTTTGTCGCACGAGTGGATGTTCTACTTTCTATAGAGGTCATGTCGAAATTTTGGAAATTTTGTAAATTTCTGTGACTTGTTTTTAAGGGTTTAGAGATTGAGTTCAGTTTTCGCCTTTTAGTAGAGGTAAAAGGTTTAGTGACTCGCCTGCTGAGTTGTTAGTTCAATTGGACTTCGTTGTCAAGTTTTTATTTCTTGGTCTTGTTGGGGACACTGACCAAGATGGTTCCTGAGTGTTGTAAGCCATTTAGGATCTTTTGGTAGCATTCTGCATGCATTTGGCGCCGGGTGTTACAATGGTATCGAGTGGGCTTTAGGTCCTGTAGGTGAATGTAGCTAATTACTCTAGAATAAACTAAAATTTTGTCAGTGAAATTAGAAACATGGTATAGGTTTCTATTCCTTTAAAATTTGGCCTTAGGGCAATAACCTTAAAACTGAATAGCATGGTTCATTAACTTAAAACTTGACACACTCTCTAGTGCAGTGAGGAAGGGATGGGTATTGCATTACGCTTAAATGTTGTGTTTAAGCTTTGATGTTGAATGTTAAACTATTGTTGTATACCGCTTTGATTATAAAAGGATGGTTTGAATCATTATGTTTTCGCCTCTGCACTTTTGACTCGTGTTAAGGGTCTTGGATGTTGGTGTGGCGCTAAAGCCCCTTTGACGCTTGAGAACCTCTTTCAAGTAAGGGTAGTTGTCCTTACGCCATAGTTAGAGAGTGGGTAGAGAAAGTTAGATTCTTTTGCCTTTAGTGGTTGGGGACAAAGAGAAAGAGGTCGGTGATGAATCCTTTTGGATTTCTGTTGCTACCATTTTGGTGTTCAGCTTGATTGTTTGCTTTGTGGAGAAAGGTAAGGCATTGTTCTTGTGGTTGTTTATCTCTTCATTTAAGAAAGTTCTTGAAGTTTTTGGTGCAAAACTTAAGTCGTGGTGGATTTTCAAAGGTTAAGGTCTTATCGAAAAGATTTGGTTGATCATTGGTTTTCTTCTTGTATACATCTTTCTTCGTGGAAGTTGTAGATCTTGGCGATTTTGTTTGAGGAGTTGCTTCACGCCGAGTTTGGGAATTTGAGGGTCGGGTTCTCTTATGATTATTGGTTGGGTTCTTCTCGAAGGAAATGTTTATTGGTGCTTGTTTGTGCTTAAAATTGTTGTTTTACTTTAAGGGTTGGGATCTTCCCTATTCTTTTTAAAGGTGGGTGATGTGTTCAAAGCTTTAGGTCCTTGATGTGTAGTTAGAACTTGGAGATGAGGTAAACTCACGATTGTGTTAGAGTAAATTTTGTTGGTTGTTTAAAGAGAAATTAAATGGTGGTGTTGATAGAGAAAGAATAATCGAGATGGTAAGTGATCCAAAGTGAAACTGATTGGTGCTTTATGCCAAGAGTTGTGAGTCATGGAAGTATTTGGAAGCACGAGATTGGGTTTCGATAAAGCTAGGTATGGATCGCAATTGCGAAGGTCTAGGATCTTATGATATTTTGTCCACGCTTGTTACCGACTAATAATGAAAAGGGGCTATGCGCTGATCCAAACTTGATGGTAGCACAAGAACACCGGATGTATACTGTGTTCGTGCTCTCACGATGGGAGATAATACCCTAGTCTCAGTGTTTCCAGAATTATATGTGGCTAGCTATTTGTCGATGAGATTGTTCTGTTGATGTCCCTCTGCCCTCCCTTTATATAGTAGAGGAGGGCTGCTTCAAGAGAGAATCCCACTTGACACGAGATCGATCGCTTTCCATATCTATCCGTGACCAAGCAACAACATAGATTATAACCGCTTCTCGCCTAATCCGCTTAGTTACTATCTCCGGACTTCCTTGTCCGGCACGCTTTGGCCCCGGATGGCTCCTTTCTTTCGCAATCAGCCCATCTCTATTTGATTGGGCTTTTTGACCCGCCATGTAAATACATAGATGTATATGTCCCACAAGAGTCCCTTGGTGCCGCTGGATGGCCTTTTACATTCAAGGCTTTCGACCGTTTTTTCCTTCCACCGAGTGCCTTGTAATGAACAAGCCGGTCGTGAAGGACTCGCCGAGTTCCACGTGGAAGCCACTCGAGTGGTTCCCGACCGATTTTCTGACAAGACGCAACTCAAGATAAAGAATATCCGCTTTTAGCCTATGGGTACCGTGGTACAGAGTACACACTTTGGCCTATCTTGAGGCGCACTAATCGATTTCGTGTTTTTAACCATCTTTATGATATCGATCCCGTGATCAAACAGATCCAAAGACATGGCCCGTCATGAGGCATATCATAAGAGGATGCTTAAACTTGAAGGTACCCTAATCACATTTTTAACGTGGTCATTGGCTTTTTGGCCCATCATGGGCGACTGATTCCCAAGTTACTTTCGCCCAACTATGCTTTTGTACGCATTATGCACTCACCACGCCCATCTTAAGGTGTGCCCTAGGGCAACCTCAAGGTAAGGGAAGGCCTCGCTTTCCGCCATGGTGAAAGCCGCATCACCCCTTCCTATAAATTTGAGCCTTAGTGCGCTTGAAACGGTTTTCACAAGACCGTGCTCATTCGCCCTTCACCTTCTTTTTGCTCGGCGTCTCTTGCAAAGCTCCGCTAGGGTTTAGCTGCCTCGCCTCCTTAATCCAACACGATTGCAAGCGATTCTACCCAAGAGATGTCTTTCCCAAGGCGCCCTCCACAAGATCGGCCAAGGATTGGACTACTCGGACCACGGATAAGCTGGAGGAGCTAGTCCATGCCGGCTTTCCGCCATTGGTGGTACTCTCCGCCTGGCCCCGCCAGGTGAATCTTGCCCTACCTCGTACTAAAGAGGTGGTTGTTTTTGAGTCTTTTTTCTTGCGCGGATTTAGCCTCCCCGCATGCCCCTTCTTTCGAGGCCTTCTGAATTTTTATGGAATCGAGTTAACCCATCTCAATCCCAATTCTATTCTTCAAATAGCCATCTTTATTCATCTTTGTGAGGCTTATCTTGGCATTCGCTCACATTTCGATCTCTTTCGCCATCTTTTTCTTCTTAAACCCTTCCCCAACATAAATTCTCCCAGAACAGTAGGAGGTGCCGGGTTTCAACTGAGAGACGGCCTAAAGAAAGCTTATTTCGCCATTCCCTTTAAAACCTCAAACAAGGGCTGGCATCAGGAGTGGTTTTACTGTTCCAATCTCGATCCTCCCTTGCCAGCTTTTTCCGGAACGCCACCTAAGCACTCAATCAATTGGTCTTCTTCCTTCCAAGGTGGAACGGATCAAGTAGTAGAGCTCATGGGAATGATCACGACCGAAGAAGGCGGCTCACCGAGTGGCTATTGTATTGAGCTTTGGCTCGCCGAAGTTCACCTCTTAAGGATCGAGTTCACCTAGGTTACGATCATGAAGGTGCAATCGACCCCACTCGGAAGTTCCTAACCCGATTCCAAGGAAGGTGTTATTCAACAAGGGTCGACTTTGCTTTGCAAGGCCCCAATCAACAATGAGGGATGCCCAAAATCCTTCAAGCAGTCAAACCCTCCGCCCCCGGTAGGATGTTTTTCTTATTCTCATAAATTGAACCTTCTGGCTCTTATTTGACTGTGCTTGAGTCATGCGTCTTGATTATGTTCTACAGGCGCGACGCCTTTTTTCCAAGCACCGCCTCGAAGTTTCCGTGCATAAGAGCGTGTTTAAAACGCCTACCAAGACTTCCCCTCTCCGAGTGCCAAGAGGAGCAAGGCGAGCGAGGCCGAAGATCCCTTGGGGAAGGGAAAACGTCCAGCCGTTTATGCATCCAAGGAAGAGAGAAGGAAGGCGGCGGCGAACACACACTCGACCAGAGGCCCAAAGGTTCAGACTCCGCCACGCCTCTATCACCTTCGCTGCCTTCAAGTTATTCCATGACCCGTGAATCCCGAGCTTTGTTGGTGACGTAATGAAGCATTCATGTGCCGATTCATTTCCCAAGTCGGTTCATTCCTTGCGATTCATCTCCTAGCCGTTTTGTTGCTGCTTTGTTCCCCAGCCAAACCATTTATTAGTCGTTTCATTCCTCCCATGAACGCACATGCATGCTAATTGATCAATTAACACGTTTGACATTTTACTTCCTGATCAGTTATCTGTACGTTCGGTTGAGAAGCGACGAAACTCTAATTCACAAACAACGACGTGATAGATCGAGTATTATTATACGTACTTCGTGAGAAAATACAAGGTATTAGTTCATTTATACTAGTTAGCACAGCACAGCTGCACAGATACATTCAAGAACTCACAGTGGGTCAGTGTCACTGTGTAGAGCTGCACACGAGTAGGCTAAAGGTGCTACGCGCTGGCTCAGGACCAGCAGCTTGCCAAGACATTCAGATCATGTGTTCAGACTTCAGAAAGATCGGTT
This sequence comes from Guadua angustifolia, assembly GCA_036346375.1. Taxonomy (NCBI): domain Eukaryota; kingdom Viridiplantae; phylum Streptophyta; class Magnoliopsida; order Poales; family Poaceae; genus Guadua; species Guadua angustifolia. The sequence goes on along the minus strand of CM070522.1, from coordinate 28,543,010 downwards.
GGTTTTGGACATGCATATGCACGTCTTATCATCTCCTCTTAATTATTGTTCTTTCTTTTCATTCATTAACTCGCGCGACGAACAATCTTCCAAGTGCATTTCGTGGAACATAGATGGACGAACGCCCAACGACAAATGTTATCAGCCATCTACGTCGCATTATCTGGCGGCGCCGAATTAACGCAAAGAGATTATTCAGATGAGCAGTCCTTTCAGAGCAACCCAAAAGACGGCAGCTTCCTTCATTTCCTGCGCGCATGACCCAAGTCCTGCCTTTCTTCATTCCAGCCCTTTCCATTTCCTACGCATGAACGTTTCCTTCTTCCAGCCATTTCTTCATTTCCTGCACTCACTTGAACCAGCAACATTTCTCCATTTCCTACACTTGCCTGAACTAGCAACGCCGGCGCATCCTTTGGTCTCGTCTCCTCCTGCGTCGCCGTGCGCCGTCTACCGTTGTCGTCGCCTGGACATCTTCTCCTGCGTCGCCTGCGTCGCCTGCGCCGCCTGCCGTCGTTGTCGTCCGGCCTCAACCGGTACCCTCTATTCTCCTTCGCGCGCGCGCTCTATCTCGATCGACTGATCTCGTCTGTGTATATTTATAGTACGTGTAGCATGTATAACTTTCTAATATACGTATGTATATATATACTAAAGTTTGGGACGCATGAACACGTATACGAGTTAGTCTGTTCGCATGCATAATTTTCCATATGTCGATGCATCCACGTCTTTCTCTCGCTTAATTCTTTGCTTATATACCACACACATCGCACACTGCTCGTACGACGGTCTTCCATCTTCCCATATGTCGATCCAAGAAATTCGTCGTGCCGTCATAGCCACTATTGCCGGCGCCGTGGTCGCTACTGCGATGGCCGCCGCAGCGGCTGTCCTTGCCTTGGCGTCGTCATACGGCAGGCCTGAAGGCGCCACGTGCGCCGTGGCGGAGGTGTCGCCAGCGCCAACGCAGGAGTGCGTAGTGTGCCTATCGGAGTTGGCCGGAGAGGCGAGGTGCTCCTCCGTAGAAGCCGAGTCATGGTTTTTCCCGCGCGTAGCCAGAACTAAAGAAGCCGAAGAAAAACTTGAGAGGAATATGCATATACATGATGAACAGTACCATGCATGGCTAGTTAAAATTTTGTACGTGAATTTATAACCAAATTGCGTATTTTGTCTTTTTCGCTACAAATTCGTTATAAGTCCAAATCGCATGCAACAAATTTTGTAAATTAGTAAATATTAATACCTAGCCACAGTAATTTTTATGAAATTTTATAAATGAATTTATACTGTTAAAATATTCAAGGAAAGTCCAAATTTATGAATTTTGTAACTCTTAAACTATACGTTCAAAAATGTCAAAATAAATTTTATAAACCTTAGAAAATGCTAAACTAATTATCTGGAAGTTTTCATAAAGTTACGAATTAGTTTGATTTGTCGTATTTTTTCTGAATGTGTGTTTGTACGTTGTTTTGCGTGTTTATTGGTTCTTTGCCTGTTACGCGTAGACATTGAGCTGTGTGAGGACGCGGATTTCGAGGATCAAGCTCCAGACAAAGACTCGCTGCTTTACGAAGGCAAGTTATGCTTTGACCATGTTGCTCCTAAATTTCGAAATGTATTTTGTTTCAAACTATGCATGCTAATTCAACTAAAAATGGTTTAAATATTTTGGGTGAATTAGCTAGTTAACCTAATTGTTATTGCCACCTTGTTAATATTATTTGTATGCCATGATTCCTTTGATAACCCTAGTTTGGTAATAATAGTTGGTTGATGATATTGTGCCAACACGGGAGGCTAGACCGTGAATAGTTGCTTAGCCATGCATGTACGTGAACCATTCTATTTGGATTACAAAATCAACACTGACTAAAGAATAGTGAATGCTTTTAAAATGAAATGTGGAATGATGTTGGTATTAACATTGACATGTAGAGGCCTGTGTGGTTCTACATGAAAGATGAATATGAGCATGTGTTGCACTGTTAACAACTTGGGGTGGAATTGATTTAGACTGGGGCAAGTGGACCGAGGCTTCGTGCCAGGTAGGCCTTCGTGGCAATTGGGGGTGGGTTGAGTGTTGTGAGGGTGTGCCAAAATGTGAGAGAAGGATGTCTTGCCTTGGTCAGTTAAGGACCTTACCTTGCAAGCCTTTGACCTGAGTCTCTCGTACAACCACATGTCTGAATGGGAAGACCTAGTTTAGTAGGATTCTGATGTCTTACCTTTGATACCTCGGGGTGGCGATTACAGAAGTCTCATGCGGGGGCGTGCACGTGCTCTGCTTGGTACCCTATCCAGCGGTGTTCGTCGGTCCTATACTTGGCTCTGTGTGAGGAAGTGATAGTGAAGGCAACACGGAGAGGTTCTTAGGTGAGACGAAGTCTCTGAAAAGCTTTATTACGGTTAATCGCCTTTGTGGTGTCTTGGTGTATCTTGTGGGTAAAGTGTACAACCTCTGCAGAGTGTTAAAAGCTGTTGAATAGCCGAGTCCACGGTAATGGACAATGCTCGGGATTACTGATCAAGGGGTAGTGTTCTAAAAATAAAATGGGGAGGTTGGTGTGTGCCAAAATTGTGAAATAAAGTTGTCTAGGGATTTGTGTGTCCAAAATATTGTGGAAAAACAATTTGAGACATATATTAATTATAAGTTTGATGCTTTCAATCTAAATAATTGATAGTTCAAAATGTTGATGCAAAAGCAAAATAACCAATAAAGCCTATCCTTTGGATAAGACTTGCATGTAGTAAATAGATCGCATTGTGCATGACTTGTTGAGTACGGTGTGTACTCACCCTTGCGGACAAACCTACGGAAGAAGAAACTACACCGACCTCACGAGGAAGAGTATGTCGAGGAGCGAGGAACTAGGGGCAAGCCTTCGCTTGAGCGATCAGGAGAAGATGGACATCACGACTTTTTATATATTCATTTGCTGAACTTTTGTTATTTGATTATTGTAAGCCTGCGTATATAACTATTGTAAGGATGACCATAAGGTCGTACACTCATTTATATAAATGTTTGAAGTACTTTATTTAATATTCATTGTGTATGATGTGATATTATACCCTGTTGGTCTGTGTGCACTAGCGCGATCCTGGACTAGTGTAGGATACACAGAGTGTCCGGAATTGCAAATTCGGGGCACGACAGCGGCTCGGTCTCGTTGCCCGGCAGCCGCCATGCGAACGGGTCTAGTAGCCCCAGGGACTCGAGCTCCCTCATCCTCGAGTCCGACAGGGTGCTCCTTCCTAACTTGGTCATGGCGGTTGTGGCTGGTTTGGTCGAGGGAGCGGCAGAAGAGGACTTTGCTCGGGCGAGAGGACTTGGGAAACGAAGAGCGCAAGAGCGAGAACTTTTGGCAAAGATGTGGCGCTGGGTTTGTAAACCGCAACACGGTAAAATCCAGTCCATGGCGCCTCAAAAGGCGTGCCAACCGATATGACGGGCGCAATTAGGGTTTGGAGCCGAGACGCCGCCAGGTGCCCGCCAACCGTTCGCATCCGTACCAACATCGAGAAGTCCGAAGGTCGCCAGGTGTCGAGGCCAAAGGTCTTGCCTTGTGGTCTCCGCCCGACCTCGATCAAGGAGTCAAGACCTGCGAAGGTTTTTTCCGTCTCGAGAATAAGGCTCGAGGTCGTCCTGAGGACTCCCTCCGACCTAGAGCCTCGGGGGCTAGCTGACGAGGGCTGGGTACTCCTTGACCGGCCGGCGCGCGGTCAACGGATCCCCAAGCTCGGAAGGCCACGAGCACGACCTGGATGCATACTGAGGTGCTCGATCTAGAGCGTTGAGGACCCGAGCTCGACCCCGCCCGACCTCGACCTCGGGCGGGATCTCGTTCGAAGCCTTGGTCCATACAGGATTTTGGATCTGGCGTTTGGTAGCAGATTACGAGAACGGGTCGTGGGGATGACTCGAGTCGCGACAAGTCCGGAGGCGATTCTTTGCCGACCCTCAAGAACACGAAGGCCCCTTCCCGAGGATCGCTCCCGGCCGTTGCGTACGGAGGGGGTATAAAGACCAAGGATGCATGAGCTCCAGGGCAACGAACACAACACAGCACACACCATAGCACGAGCTAGGAATCACATACTGTCCTAAGTTGTAAACATTGCTCTGTACACCCATATAACGAGAATCACCGCCGCAAGGCGACTGGAGTAGAGCTATTACCTTCACAGGGGCTCGAACCAGTATAAACCCTCGTCTCGTGCCTGTTTCTCGTCTTGCTCCGACCATCACCGAGTTCGATATTCTTCCTCTGTTCGAGCAAAACGCAGCTCGGGTCCCATAATACTCTGACCCCTACCTCATTTCTCGCGGTTGGCGATCCCGATCGTCGACAGCTAGCGAGGCTTCGAAAGTTTGTTTTCATCGCAGGATGTGGGATCTTCATTGAAGCGATCTTTCTAGGGATTTATGCCTAGTTAGTTGCTTGCGGGTTGGATGGGCACACTGCAAGGCCTTGCTTCTTTTGCTGCTATATACTCTGAGTTGTAAGATTTATGTATTTATTAGTTTTCGCTTAATTAATATAATGTATGGTTGTGATTCCAATTGTTGTAAATGTGTGTACTAGTTACTGATCTAGGGACTAGTACTGTATGCACATTAGATTTCCATTTTTGTATTCTATGTAAAAATGGGGGTCATTACAGTTGGTATCAGAGCTATACTGACCGTAGGATAAACCCTAGATAGAATGGTCGCTAGCATTGGAATAAGCAAATTCAAAATCTTATTTTCAAAAGATACTCTATTTGCAAAATGTAGACTTTGCTATTCTTTCCTCATTCTTAAGATCCTACTCTTATCTCTACTTTCATTTTATTTAAAAACAGCTTCCTCTTTCCTTAAAAATAGTTCATCTTCGCTATTTGTTTCTGAAGACGACCAAGACTTGTCGCTTCCATCCTTCATGACAGCCAATGATGAAGCCTACAATGTCTACGACAACCATCTCAAGGAAACATACAACGCTTCGCTACTTTCGACAAAGCAGAAGCAAAGCTCGAAGATCCTACTTCTTGAAGAGACAACATCACCCAACATTAAAAGGCAGATGATTAGAATATATTAAGATCTACCTTAAGCTAAGAACCCTTACGCATAGCATATTATTCTGCTTTAGCTGTATAAAGCATTTCTATGAGGTGTTTATATCTTGCTACTTGAAATTGGTTTTTATTTTTATTTGTCAGGACTGATTTATGTGTGAACTTAACCACCAGGTTAAAGTTTCACAATAAATTGTCCTTATGTATAAATATGGAAAACTTAACCCATAGGATAAATAAGAAATTATAAAATAGTTATCTCTTCTCTCTATAGAACTTTTTACAAACTTACGCCTTCTTTCCGTATAACTTCTCATCTATATAACCTTTTTGGTCATTAACCTTTCTTAAAATTAAACCTCATCAAGATTAGTAATATAGTCTCTATTACTACTTTTAGCTTCCTGAGACCACACCACCTATATATATAAACCAAGTTGAAGATCTCATCAAATTAGTAAACACCAAACTAACTAAGTCGCGTTAGGCTAGTCAAAACCAAATTTTCCAATAATAACTTCTAACCATGCCTCAAAACTCACTTCGTTGCTTTGCCTAGATTATAAACCATAAAAATGAGCTAGAACCAGAAAAGTTCTATACTTCTGAACGGAAACCCTATTTTCTAAAAGAGATATAAAAGAGTAGCATTAGTTGTATATATACTCTCTTTCCATCTATAGGAATTAATTTCCTTATCTATATACTCTTTCCTCTTATTGGAATTTTCGTATACTCATTTCCTCTCTATAGAATTTTATTTCTCCACTCCTAAGTTATTCTTTCTAGAAGTAATTTTTCTCCTTATCCTTTTCATAATAAAAACCGCCAACAAATATCTCTTTGAAAATAATTTTGGGAACAAGTCAACATCATCGTGACATCTACATCAACAACTTCAAGAAGATGGAGGTAACGAAGCATCACAACCTCTCCGACTTCATAGAAGCCTTGGAAGACCAACACAACAAGTAGTGCAAAGATTAAAAGAAATTCATCATCAAATAGTCTACTTTGAAGGATAATATTATCCAAATTACACATTATGCTAATTATATAGTAAACCTTTTATGCATAAATACGTATGGCTAAAAAAAACTTAGATACCCTTCCTTCGTACTAAGTTAATTGTATATAGTACTTCTGTGTTGTTGAAATTTTGTTGTAAATATTTTTGTATTGTTTTCGGGTTACTCTCGTAAATGTTAAACCATTAGGCTGAAATTTACTATGTGTCAACCCTACTTAATAAGAAAATTTAATTCATAAAACTTTTAAAGAACGAAATGTTGCCTTATAAACTAAACCAACAATTACTTAATCCGCATAGAAACCACAACTAGAGTTAATTAGAAAGAATCAAATGTTACTTCATATCATAGATAACCCTTATCTAACCACCTTTCTCCGATTCCAACATCTTGTCAAACGTGGTTGCAAAATGCCTCTAACCCAATAGAATTCCATCTAAATAACCTTATTTTAATAAACATAGTTGCAGAATGCCTACGACACAATTCATTAATACATACACTAAAAGTAGCGAGTAATAAACTTTTTAGCCTTTATAATTGACCTTCGGCTCTCCCCAAATAACTTTGGTTGAAATGCATCCTTTCATTCATCTCAAATGTTTTAACATACTATGTATCACTCTTTAAATTAGCTTATTCTTGTTAATGATTCTCGGTATAAGCTGATAAAACTCCTCATCTACTTCGTGAAACCACGCAAGGCTCTCAACTGCCAAGAAATGATAATCCTACCCAAGTTCAACCAAATCCTTTCTATTTAGCTAAAGCACTTCCCTTACATAGCAATTGACAAAACTCTCCACTTTCTTCAGGTTCAAAAAAAATGCACACGCAAAAACAAACAAACAAACAAGAAAAAAAACGATTACTAGAATCTCTAACCGTGGTGCAAATGTTCACCATAATTGAACAAAATCACCAAACGTGCACCCTTCTTCTCCAGAAACTAAAGAAGAATAACTCCAACCTTGGTACAGTTTTTGTTAGAAAAGAAAATGGTTCAGATCAGAAATCTACTCTTGTACCTTATTTGATATACCAAAAGTCACATCAGTCAAGATTATAACTCTAAGTGTAGAAGAAATAAAACCTGAAACGGTTTGCTCGAAGAATCAGATAAAGAAGAGGCGCTTGAGCATGAACACTTGTCCCCAAAAGAAATCTGTTCAATTTCATTCTCAATCACCATCTGTTCATTCTTCCAATAACACCAATGAACAACTGTTTGGTACTCAAAATCAAAAAGCTAATATTATTTGCTTTTGTTGTGGTAAGCGTGGGCATTATGCCAGTAGTTGCCTAAAGCAAGAAGCAAACTCCATCTCATTCTCAACCCCGAGAAACTATACAACAATCTCAAGGGCGACCTCCAAAATCTGAAGACAAACAATTCCTTAGACATGTATCCAATCCAACTCAAAATGTCAATCCCAGTCATTCATGGCATTTACCTACAACATTAATTTGCGAAAGAAGTCTATGACCTACTAGGCGTAGTACTAGGTATGATACTTATATATTTGAACCTTACTAGAATTCCAGTTTAATCCAAGGTTAACTCCTTGATTCTAGTCACTTCCTGATTATCTATTTTATAACATCAGTAAACAACCTTTCTATTGTTTCGAATAAAACAGATAACGTCACCTGTATCAACTAAGAAGAACTTGGATACTTCACCAACATCCACCCAAGAAGAGTTCTACTTCACCTCATCAAGGAAGACATCAGTAATTTCCAAACTATCTTAAAGACCTAAAAAAATAAAGTACCTACAACAATCCCTACCTCAACGATAGGCTCTAAATGTAAACATGTTCCTCATGTGGTTGTACCCGACTCTTAATGTGGTACTGAGTACGCCCTTTTTGTATTCAATTCTTGCAATTAAACTTTTGATCCTATACATTTCATCCTTCATAGTTACCAAATCCAAAGAAAATCAAAACTCTCTATTTATTAAAATAATCAAACAAATCAAATCATCAAGATCATCTTATAATTCTTCTACCTCAATCCAATCCTTGAATTACCTTTACCCTGTTTTCAATCTAAAGTCAATCTAGAATTATATTTATTTTTAACTAATCTCATTAACTATTGTTAAGCTATACAAATCAGCCATTGTATTCAAATATCATTCTTAATGGTAACAATCGTTTCTTCCCAAATAAATCTGATGACAATGCGTCTTCTCCTTCACCTCAAATATTCTAAACATACCACCTGCCACTATCTAAATTAGATTTTCCTTATTAACGAACCTAGTTATTCAATCAAAATAAATTTGTAGAAAGTACTAATATCCCTGATCTGCTTACCTAAAACCCAAATAGAAGTTTTTTTTATTCTTGGCACGTCAACTTGGAATCACAAGACGAAGGTCCAGTGAAGCAACGACAATGAAGACAAAGCGTCAACAGAACGACAAGGTCACCTCCGAGAAAGAATTCCCTAATCTATCTAGTCCTTGCAAATCTCAAAGACGAGATTTCTGTAAGGGGGGTAGATTTGTAACCTCACAAAAATTATACTAAAAGAAAAATAAATATTTTGAATTTGAATATTATTATTTCTATTTTTTCTCGGCATTATTGATTTTTATTTGGATTTCTTTGTATTTTTTGTTGTGTGAATAATCAAATAAATAATGAAAAGAGAATAAGAAATGGGAAAAGGTAAAATGGTAAAAATAAAAATTTGGAAAATTAGCACCTAAACCCTAAGCCTGCAAGAAAAATATTTTGACCACAAATAAATTTTTTATAAACAGGATGTAATATTCCAGTTAAGTCTAAAATGTGTTGGGCTGTGTTTGGGCCGCGTGGGTTGCTTTTGTTGTTGGGGCGTGCTGTTCTTGGGTCGTTAGTTACTCATTTGGCCCAATTAAAGGGGAGTGATCCTCCTTAACCCTAGCTCCCCTCCCATTCTTTTTCTCCCCAGCAGACCCACCTCCCAGCCGCCTCCTCCACCTAGGCTCGCCCCCCTGCACCACTCCCTAGTCGAGAGCGCCGCCCCCTGGCTCCTCCTCACCGGCCGACGCAGCCTTGCACCACCTCCCTCGGCTCGGCGTCGCCCCTCCGGTCACCATCCCCTAGGGGCGTGCCTCCCCGTGCTTCCCCGCGCCTCTTCGCGCTGGCGTCATACTGGCTTCCGGCTAGCGCCGCCCAGAGCTCGCCTCGGCCTTCCAGCCACCTCGGCCTCGTGCGCCCGTGCCGCCTTGACTGTTTCGCGCCCAGCCTCCCGCCTTGTCTCGGCCGCGCCCGCGCCTCATCTCATTGCTCGCGCTCTGCAAGCGCCCTCCTCTCCTCTGCCCATGTGCGCCTCCAGCCCGGCTCGACCGGCGCCTCCTCCCCTTGGCCTTCTTCCCCAACCAAGAAGAGAAAAGGTATAAAATTTTGGGGGGAAATTAGCTTGCATGCTAGGTGTTTGATGAAATGCCTAGGAGGTTTAGGGTATGGTATCGCAGTGATTTAAGTGTGCAAGGTTGCGAGATGGGCTTGAAATGCAAGAGTCTATGCATTTCTAAATTTATGTACATATCTATATATCCATGTCTGTGGTAGCTCTTATGCTCAAATTGGAACAAGAAAAGAAATAGAAGCAAATTATAGTGGTTGGCAAAATGATATATGTAAATGAAAGGGGGAAGCTGAAGTTTACCTAAATTAAATATATGCAAATTGATTTGTCTTCTTTATTCTGATAGTAGTATCATTAATTTGTACCAAAAGAGCATATTGAAAGGAGTAAAAATGAAGTTACTAACCCAAAACTACCAAGGAAATAGTAACTATCTTTGCAGATTCGGTTCCATAAATGAGCACTGTTTTCTAATCTTTGCAATGTAAATTCTCTCATCTCTTGGTGTTCACTTCACAGGGGCTTAAACCTCTGGTGTTGTTGGCGATACCACATTAGCCCAAAGAATGGAGTATTCTTCAAAGCTGCCCTTGTTCTGTTTGACATTTCAACACATCGCATGGCGGTGTTTTAAGAAAAGTTTCTCAACTCTGTAGAGTTGAAGTTCTTCATTCTGATTGTTTCACGAGAAAATAAAGAGCTTGTAATTGAAACTACTAAACTACGGTATAAATCAATTATGCCTTGTCGGATGAACACTTCTACTCAAAATATGGCCTCTCTAATCTCTATATCATTTGGAGTGTATTATTATAAAATATAATAATTTTCGATTGCATTAAACTTCTTGATTGGTTGTAGTAGAGCTGTGGATTATTTTCTTATAATCAATTTAGAATCTGAGTTCACTCAAATTGGGTAAGAGGACCAAAGGTTAGGATCGTTTTTGCAACTACAGTCCGGAGTTGTCGTAGTTGAAAGTAGAGCTAATTCCAGGAGGGATTGTCAATGTTTTAACCAATGTTGTGATTGATTGTTTGAATGGTCGATAATTTGTATTTGTGTTTGATTTCTGATTTCAGGAGGAGTGGCCTCTTCTTCGCACACCACTCCACTCCCTGCGGTTTAAGGCAAGTACAACAACGTTGTTGAAAATGGGTTGAGTGCTTAGATGCGAGGTTTAAATGATTAAGTCATTTATAGAGTTAGTATATTTGAGGAATTTCTTCTTGCTATTAATTTGTGCGATACGTTGCCCTGGTTTATTCATGAATATGAGAATGCGACTGTTATCCATACTTCCGCGCATGTCTATATGGAATGGTAGAAATGATTGTAGTGGCCATTTAATTGTGTCTATTGCATTTGTGCATGCATAATGGACGAGGCGTCCCATATTGATGTGGGCCTCGGTGCTCACTCGTAGTGAGCACGGAAGTCCTACCTCGTAGTCCCATACACACGAGTGCATGAGAGGGAGTCAGTAAGAGTAGGCACCCTCCACGGGATGGAGGGGAATGAGAGGGTGCACATCGACGGGTGTGCACTCAACCATACCGGTATAGGCCTTGAAAGGTGCATGTGAGCATGTAAGCATACTCGCATTGCATGATGTTGCAAAGGAGTGGTGGTCAACCTATTGGTTTCGACAAATAGTGTGTATTATGGTTACACCTGATGCATTACTTGGTACTGTTAACTATGAATGGCAATTGATGATCCATGTGTTGAGAGTAATTCACAGGTCAAGAATGGATCGAGTCGTGGACTCATCCAGTATTGACTACTGAGGTATGTATAATGAGTGAGCAATGCAGTTCACGAGTTAACTGGCGGTGTTTTCTTTGTTTGATGCACTTGTTAATTTGGTATAAGAGGTATGTGCATGTGACTGATTTAAATGCTTTAATTGTTATAAGTATTGCTAATTGTTGTACTTTGCTGAGTCTTGAACTCATGCGTGTTTGTTTCTTGTTTAGGTACCTTGAAGCTGGCTCGTCGGGTTGGGAGTAGTAACACGTGCACGACTTCGGTCTCCAACAATTTATTTAACAAATTCGTTAAGTCTGGATGTAATTAATGTGGTTCTAATGTATTGTTCATCGTGGTGAAATTTACTAATTTCTGTTGGGTGTGATTGATTAACTAAGGACCTGCTAGAATGATGTCATAACTGCAAATGTTTTGTCTGCTGAGTGGATGTTCTACTTTCTATAGAGGTCATGCCGAAATTTTGGAAATTTTGTAAATTTCGGTGACTTGGTTTTAAGGGTTTAGAGATTGAGTTCAGTTTTCGTCTTTTTAGTAGAGGTAAAAGGTTTAGTGACTCGCTCGTTGAGTTGTTAGTTCAATTGGACTTCGTTGTCAAGTTTTTATTTCTTGGGTCTTGTTGGGGACACTCTGGACCAGTATGGTTCCGGAGTGTTGTAAGCGTCATTTAGGATCTTTTGGTAGCATTCGCGGTGCATTTGGCGTCGGGGTGTTACAGTTGGTATCAGAGTGGGCTTTAGGTCTGTGGCAGGTGAATGTAGCGAATTACTCTAGAATAAACTAAAATTTTGCTGCGTGAAATTAGAAACATGGTATAGGTTTCTATTCCTTTAAAATTTGGCCTTAGGGCAATAACCTTAAAATCTGGAATAGCATGGTTCATTAACTTAAAACTTGACACACTCTAGTGCACAGTAGGAAGGGATGGGTATCATTGCATTACGCTTAAATGTTGTGTTTAAGCTTTGATGTTGAATGTTAAACTATTGTTGTATACTGCTTTGATTATAAAAGGATGGTTTGAATCATTATGTTTTCGTCCTTGCACTTTTGGTGTGTTAAGGGTCTTGGATGTTGGTGTGGCGATTAAAGCCCTTTGACGTTTGAGAACCTCTTTCAAGTAAGGGTAGTTGTCCTTTACGCCATAGTTAGAGAGTGGGTAGAGAAAGTTAGATTCTTTTGCCTTTAGTGGTTGGGGACAAAGAGAAAGAGGCTGGTGATGAATCCTTTTGGATTTCGGTTGCTACCATTTTGGTGTTCAGTTGATTGTTTGCTTTGTGGAGAAAGGTAAGGCATTGTTCTTGTGGTTGTTTATCTCTTCATTTAAGAAAGTTCTTGAAGTTTTCTTGGTGCAAAACTTAAGTCGTGTGGATTTTCAGTGTTAAGGTCTTACTGGAAAAGATTTGGTTGATCATTGGTTTTCTTCTTGTATACATCTTTCTTCGTGGAAGTTGTAGATCTTGCGATTTTGTTTGAGGAGTTGCTTCACGTCAGAGTTTGGGAATTTGAGGGTCGGGTTCTCTTATGATTATTGGTTGGGTTCTTCTGGAAGGAAATGTTTATTGGTGCTTGTTTGTGCTTAAAAATTGTTGTTTTACTTAAGGGTTGGGATCTCCCCCTATTCTTTTAAAGGTGGGTGATGTGTTCAAAGCTTTAGGTCCTTGATGTGTAGTTAGAACTTGGAGATGAGGTAAACTACTGATTGTGTTAGAGTAAATTTTGTTGGTTGTTTAAAGAGAAATTAAATGGTGGTGTTGATAGAGAAAGAATAATCGAGATGGTAAGTGATCCAAAGTGAAAACTGATTGGTGCTTTATGCCAAGAGTTGTGAGTCATGGAAGTATTTGGAAGTACGAGATTGGGTTTCGATAAAGCTAGGTATGGATCGCAATTGCGAAGGTCTAGGATCTTATGATATTTGTCGACGTTTGTTACCGACAATAATGAAAAGGGGGCTATGCGCTGGATCCAAACTTGATGGTAGCACAAGAACACCGGATGTATACAGGTTCAGGCTCTCACGATGGAGATAATACCCTAGTTCTGTGCTCTAGAATTATATGTGGCTAGCTATTTGCTGATGAGATTGTCTGTTGATGTTCCCCCGTCCTCCCCTTTATATAGTAGAGGAGGGCGGTTTCAAGAGAGAATCCCACTCGGATACGAGATCGGGATCGTGCCTTCCATATCTATCCGTAACGGCAACAACATAGATTATAACCGTTTCCTGCCTAATCCGGCTTAGTTACTATCTCCTGGACTTCCTTGTCTGGTACGCCTTGGCTCCCGGGATGGCTCCTTTCTTTCTGCAATCAGCCCATCTCTATTTGATTGGGCTTCTTTTGACCCGCCATGTAAATACATAGATGTATATGTCCCACAGTAGCCCCCGAGTGCTTCACGGTTGGATGGCCTTCTTACATTCAAGGCTTCCCGACTGGTTTTTTCCTTCCACCGAGTGCCTTGTAATGAACAAGCTGGTCGTGAAGGACTCGTCAGAGTTCCACGTGGTGCCACTCCGAGTGGTTCCTGACCCGATTTTCTCGGATCAGCACGCAACTCAGTATAAAGAATATCTGGCTTTTAGCCTATGGGTACCTGTGTACCAGAGTACACAGCCTTTGGCCTATCTTGAGGCGTACCACTGGATTTCGTGTTTTTAACCATCTTTATGATATCAGATCCCGTATCAAACGGTATCCAGCACATGGCCCGTCATGAGGCATATCATAAGAGGATGCTTAAACTTGGAAGGTACCCCAATCACATTTTTAACGTGGTCATTGGCTTTTTGGCCCATCATGGGGCGTACCGATTCCCAAGTTACTTTCGGCCCAACTATGCTTTTGTACAGTTACTACTGTACCCAGCCACCGGCCCATCTTAAGGTGTGCCCTAGGGCAACCCTCAAGGTAAGGGGAAGGCTCAGCGTTTTCCCGCTCATGGTGAAAGCTGGCATCACCCCTTCCTATAAATTTGAGCCTTAGTGCGCTTGAAACGGTTTTCTGCGCACTGTGCTCATTCGCTCCTTCACCTTCTTTTTGCCTGGCGTTCTTCTTGCAAAGCTCGCCGCTAGGGTTTAGCGTTCCTCGCCTCCTTAATCCAACACGATTGCAAGCAGATTCTACCCAAGAGATGTCTTCTTCTCCCCAAGGCGCTCCTCCGTCAGCATCGGCCAAGGATTGGACTACTTCTGTGACCACGGATAAGCGGTTGGAGGAGCTAGTCCATGCCGGCGTTTTCCCGCCATTGGTGGTACTCTCCGCCCGTCCTGCTGCGGGTGAATCTTGCCCTACTCCTCGTACTAAAGAGGTGGTTGTTTTTGAGTCTTTTTTCTTGCGCGGATTTAGCCTCCCCGCATGCCCCTTCTTTCGAGGCCTTCTGAATTTTTATGGAATCGAGTTAACCCATCTCAATCCCAATTCTATTCTTCAAATAGCCATCTTTATTCATCTTTGTGAGGCTTATCTTGGCATTCGCTCACATTTCGATCTCTTTCGCCATCTTTTTCTTCTTAAACCCTTCCCCAACATAAATTCTCCCGAGCAGTGAGGAGGTGGGGTTTCAAGCGAGAGGCGGCCTAAAAAAGCTTATTTCGCCATTCCCTTTAAAACCTCAAACAAGGGCTGGCATCAGGAGTGGTTTTACTGTTCCAATCTCGATCCTCCCTTGCCAGCTTTTTCCGGAACGCCACCTAAGCACTCAATCAATTGGTCTTCTCTTCCTTCTGGCGGTGGAACGGATCAAGTAGTAGAGCTCATGGGAATGATCGCTGACCTGAAAGAAGGCGGGCTCACCGGAGTGGCTATTGTATTGAGCTTTGGCTCTCGCCGAGTTCAGCCTCTTAAGGATCGAGTTCACCTAGGTTACGATCATGAAGGTGCAACTGACCCCACTCGGGAAGTTCCTAACCCGATTCCAAGGAAGGTGTTATTCAGTCGCGTGGCCGACTTCTTTGCTTCGGGCGTCCCAATCAACAATGAGGGATGCCCAAAATCCTTCAAGCAGTCAAACCCTCCGCCCCCGGTAGGATGTTTTTCTTATTCTCATAAATTGAACCTTCTGGCTCTTATTTGACTGTGCTTGAGTCATGCGTCTTGATTATGTTCTCTGGTAGCGCGCGTCTTCTTTTAAAGCACCATTGCGAGTTTCTGTGCATAAGGCGTTTAAAGCGCCCTACCGCGCCGCCCCCTCTCCGAGTGCCAAGAGGAGCAAGGCGAGCGAGGCCGAAGATCCCTTGGGGAAGGGAAAACGTCCAGCCGTTTATGCATCCAAGGAAGAGAGAAGGAAGGCGGCGGCGAACACACACTCGACCAGAGGCCCAAAGGTTCAGGACCCTGCCGCCGCGCGCCCTCTATCACCTTCGTCGTCTTCAAGTTATTCCGCGACCCCGGTGAATCCCGAGCCCCCGGTTCGACATTCGGCCGACAGTGCGCCACCGCCTCCGCCTCCAAGCAAAGATCCTTTGACTCCCGCTCCCAGCGTGCCGACTGGTCCTTCTGTCAGTGGCACTTCTTCTCGGAGGAACTCATCTTTTAAAGTGATGAGATCTGACAGGTAAGCTTCCTTGCTTGCTTTTTAGCCAGTGTCTTGCGCTGACTGGTTCTTCTTTCAGAGGGCCTTCCGACAAGGTTCCTATGGGCCGCGCCGCCGAGCCCAACGCGTTTCTTGAAAGATCTTGTGGGCGTCTGGGGCGCTCGTGCCTTTGAGCGCTGGCCGAGCCCACCGCCACCGAGGCGATCGCGGAACAATCAACAGCTGCTCCTTCGTTTGCCACCGTAGCCGCGAACACCGAGGAAGGCCTGAATCCAACTAGCCCCCTGCTGCCGACCCCGCCAGAGCCGACTGCACGGGATGCACCTCCTGAGCCGACTGGCCAAGGTGTGCCTTCTGAAGCTGCCTCCAATCCCGCTGTTGATCCTCTGTCGGAAGAGCTTCCTGAGCCCGCTCACCACTCGCCACCACCGGAGGAACTCCCCCGCTTCTCCGATACGGATTGCTTTCTTTGATAAGCATGACCAAGGGAGGAACTTTGAAGAGGGGGACGAGAATGAGGAGTGGGAGTCGTTTCGCGACGCCGCCTTCACCTGCTATCGTCTTGGAGGCGTAGGTTACTTATGCTGAGGTGTTGTTAGGTATCTCCTTTTTTTTGTCATGCATGATGCGTAGTGAGTCTTCTTTGCTCTTGTCATCTTCAGCGCCTGGCGCAACTCTCTCGAGACCGGAACGCCCTTATCTGGGAATTGATCGTTAGGACCAAGATGAGGAAGCTCTATGAAGACGAAGTTGAGGAAGTTCGCGTCCGCCTGCAAGAGGAGCTTAACCGGGCTCGGGTCAAGAGCCGAGAGAAGCTGGAGAAGCTGCGGGCCCAGATCTCTGACTTTGAGGCAGAGAAACGGGATCTGACGACTTCCCTTGATGGTAACTCCTTGGTCCGAGTGCTTTGGTTTGCGTTTTAACTTCTTGGTTCTTGACCCCATCCTATCTTGTCCTGACTTCCGTCTTTTGCTACCGAAGATCTTCAGGCAAAGCTCAAGTCCTCCAATGAGCAGGTCAAGCAACAAAAGAAATCTGAAGAAAAGGCTAAAACTAAGGTGGCGCAGTTGAAGAAAGAGCTAGAAGGTTTGCTCCCGACCCAATTTTTTTGTATTTGGTAACGATCTTGACTTAATCCGACTGGTTGTGCAGTGCACCGAGCCCACTCGCAAGTCCAATATCGCGTTCTCGACGAAAAGATCAAGTCCACTGAGCTGTGGGTTAATAAGATTCAAGAGGGCTCTGAGAGTCTGCTGAGAATGTTGAGCCCCGACGAAGCCGGACCCAGCTCGGTCCCGTACGATGCAGATACCAGGATCCAGTGGTTGACCGAAGGGCCTGAGAAGCTGGTGGCACATTTGAAGGATGTGGCGACCACAAGCGCCTGCCAAGCACTGGCCATAACGAAGTCCCTGTATCCTCGGATAGAACTTGACGCAATCAAGGAGGGCTTCGCCTATACTGCTGATGATGACCAAGTGCTTGCCCTCGTCAACGAGGTTAGGGACACTGCTTCTGCTTTAGTTGAGAACCTGGACCTGAGCGTCGCATGAAACATTGTACTCTGAGGCCTGTGTTGCGCCTGTTCTCTTTGCTTGTTGGAGGAACGCTTGATTGTTCACACTACATTTTGCTTTTGAATGCTGTATTTGTGGGAGGTTCCCTGTTCCTGCTCTTGAGCCGGTTTTTGGCTTTCGGCCCATCGTGGGGCTTACTGTGCCTAAAACTGGATTCGGCCCGTCTTGGGGTTCTGTTGTCACGATAATCATCATCTTGCGCCGCTTAGCCCATATCGGCCGTCGCCGAGCCGTGCCGAGACGCATAGAAGGCGAACGCTTCCGCTTAGGCGATGGTAGCGTCACCCCTTTATAAGGATGAGTCTTGCCTCGAACCCAGTGGACTGCAGGCGCACTATCTGTCTCTTCTTCCTCGAGCACTCCTTCGTCTGCCGCCCCGGTGCTCAAGCTCGTACGTTTTCTAGGTCACTGTTCTTC
This sequence comes from Guadua angustifolia, assembly GCA_036346375.1. Lineage (NCBI taxonomy): Eukaryota > Viridiplantae > Streptophyta > Magnoliopsida > Poales > Poaceae > Guadua > Guadua angustifolia. The sequence continues at coordinate 28,525,237 of CM070522.1, read as the reverse complement.
GTTTTTCTTTCTTGTTGCTTGTTTCTCACTCTTCGCATGTAAGGACGTCACCGCTGTTTGGGCGATCGTCCTTTTCTAAGCTTGTTCCTCATTTTTGCCTTCATCAAGGCCCTCATGGCTTCTTCCCCAGAGCCTTTTCCATCTGACGACGACGAGATGGTTTTCGACTTCGAGGATGAGGACCCGCCGGCTCCCGTCGAGGAAGAAGACGACTTTGCTGAGGAGTGGGCGCTGTTTGCCCTTGCCATGGCCGAGCTTGCGGAGATGGAGGCTGTGGCCCGCGATACCGCCGCTGTCGACGCCCTGATCGAGGCCGTCCCACAGCTCATGAGGGCTCGGGATCCTCTTATCGAAGCCGTGGGGCGTCTGCGCCGGGCGTAGTTTTTCTTTTATTTTTCCCTCTGCAAAGAATTAGTAATGCAGTGTTTTGGTGTATATAGACTTCAAGCATCTGGGACAATGTTATTTTGTGTAATATTATCTTAATGTTGCTTGCCTTTTCTTTTTCCCTTTTTTGATCTTTCGACCCTCCCGAGTGGTTTTTTTATCGTTCCTTATGTTTAAGCGCCCTGACCGGTTAGTCTAGCCCCCGAGCGTCGCGAGTTGGCACCTGGCATTTTCCCTCGGGTACGCTTTTCATTAGGTGGCTAGAGTTTGCCGTTCATGTGCCAGGGTTTCACAATTAGGAACAGGATTACTCGGATTTAGTCGCAATCAGGAGGAAAAAATAGGACATGTCTCGCAAGCGGGGTTGCACATGTGTAACACTATTAGGTGTAGCCCCCGACTTACTGCTTGATTGGGCATCAATTAAGTAACAAGTCCATGATTAAAGAGAAATTTCTATAGACGGCATTTCTTAATGTAAGAAACAACAAACTACCCAGAAGTGTTGCGTATGCGCAACACTATTAGGTGTAGCCCCCGACTTACTGTTTAATTGAGTAACAATTGAGTAGCAAGTCAAGAAGAAAAATTATTATTCAAGAACTTATTATAACTAATGTACAATATTTTAAGAGTAAAAGCGACGTAGCTGTTCTATGTTCCATGAGTTGCTGATGATGGTGTCGTCCTCTCGCTTAAGTCTGTAAGCCCCCGGGCGTATCACCTCGTCAACGATGTAGGGACCTTCCCAACTTGGAGAGAGCTTGTGCTCGTGCTTCTGATTCTTTATTAGGACCAGGTCACCCTTGGAGAAGGCACAACCTCGAACATTCCAATCGTGGTAGCGGCGCAGGCCCTGGAGGTATTTGGCCGACTGAATTGCAGCAACCTCCCTTGCTTCCTCTAGTCGATCGACGTCTTCTATTCTTCTCTCCTCCGACTCGGCCTCCTTATAATTCCGAACCCGAGGGGATCCGAAAGTCAATTCGGTGGGCAAGACTGCCTCTGAGCCGTATACTAGGAAAAAAGGTGACTGCCCAGTAGCTCTGCTAGGGGTTGTTCTTAATCCCCAGAGTACCGAAGGCAATTCTTTTATCCACCGAGTAGCATACGGTTTGAGACGATCAAAAATTCGTGCCTTTAAGCCTTGCAGTACCATGCCGTTTGCCCTCTCCACCTGACCGTTGCTCTTTGGATGAGCTACGGAGGCGAAGCAAATTTTGATGCCGAGCTTGTCGCACCAGTCTTGAAATTCTTCCCCTCGAAATTGAGTTCCATTGTCCGTAATGATCCTATTTGGTACGCCAAACCTTTCCACAATTTCCTGGAAGAATTCTTTGGCCTTGGCTGCCGTGATTGTGGCCACGGGCTTTGCCTCAATCCACTTGGTGAAATTATCGACGGCGATGAAGAGATGAGTGAAGCCGCCTTGAGCCTTCTTCAATGGACTTACCATGTCAAGCCCCGGGGCGCAAAGCGGCGGTGATCGGGATGGTTTGCGGCTTCGAGCCGCGCGTGTATCGGCGAGCAAAAAGCGGACATCGCCGCGAGTTCGGATGATGTCCTCCGCATCGAACAGCGATCGGCGGAAGAAGCCTTGACGATATGCTTTACCCACCAGAGTGCTTGATGCTGCGTGATGCCCGCAAATTCCTAAGTGAATTTCTCTGAGTAGGCTTTTTCCTTCTTGCTCTGATATGCAACGCCTTAGAACTCCTGAGGCGCCCTTTCGGAAGAGTTCTTCGCCAATTACAACGTAATTCTTGCACCGTCATGAGATACGTTCTACCTCCGTGCGGTCTTCGGGAAGCTCGTCCCTTAGCAAATAGTTTAGAAAAGGGACTGTCCAGTCAGTGCTGATGACTAAGACCTCCTCTTCAGTGGGCGCTTCGTCTGATTTGCTTTGCTCCTGCTTTTGGCTTATTGAAGGTTTATGGAGCTCCTCGACAAACACACCAGCCGGTACTGTTGCCCGACTGGAGCCTAGCCTCGCTAGCTCGTCTGCTGCTTCGTTGTCGTGGCGGAGCACGTGGATGAGCTCCAGCCCGTCGAATTTGTCTTCAAGCTTCCTTACTTCTTGGCAATATGCAGCCATATTGTCTCCGACGCACGACCAGTCTTTTTGAACTTGATTGATCACCAACATGGAGTCGCCCCGAATGGTCATTCGTCGAACACCAATGGATATCGCGATGCGGAGCCCATGGATGAGTGCCTCGTACTCGGCGGCATTGTTTGATGCTGGAAAATGAATTTGGAGAACGTATTTTAGGCGCTCACCCATTGGAGAAATGAGTACCACTCCGGCTCCCGCGCCGCTGAGCATGAGGGAGCCGTTGAAATACATTGTCCAGTACTCAATATCTTCAGTTTTCGCAGGGGTCTGCGATTCGACCCACTCGGCGGTGAAGTCGGCGAGCACTTGAGATTTTATCGACGTTCGCGGCCCGAAGGAGATTTCAAAAGCTCCCAGCTCGACCGCCCATTTTGCAATTCTCCCGGTGGCTTTTCGATTATGGAGTATGTCTCCGAGCGGGAAGGTGGTGATCACCGAAATTGAATGTTCTTGAAAGTAGTGGTTGAGTTTGCAGGAAGCAAGCAACACAGCGTACAATAGTTTTTGTACCTGCGGGTATCGTACCTTGGATTCACCCAGCACTTCGCTGATGAAATAAACCGGCCGTTGGACCTTCTGGAGATGTCCTTCTTCCTTTCGCTCCACCACGATTGCGGCGCTAACTACGTGAGTCGTCGCAGCAATGTAAGCAAAAGAGGTTCTTCGGGCATTGGTGGTACCAATACTGGTGGGGATAATAAGAACGTCTTGAGTTCTTCGAAAGCCTGCTGTGCTTCGGCGGTCCATTGAAAGTTACCCTGCTTCTTCAGAAGTTTGAAAAAGGGCATTCCCCGCGATCCCAGTCGAGAAATGAACCTGCCGAGTGCCACCATGCACCCGGTGAGCTTCTGGGCATCCTTCTGGCCAGTCGGGGGTTTCATCTTTGGAATTGCACTAATCTTTTCTGGGTTCGCCTCGATGCTGCGCTGTAACACAATGAACCCGAGTAGTTTTCCTGAGGGAACTCCGAAGACATATTTTTCTAGGTTGAGCTTCATCTTGTAAGCCCTTAGGCTTTCAAATGTTTCGGCCATGTCGGATATGAGGTCCTCCTTTGCCCGAGTTTTGATAACGACGTCGTCGACGTACGCTTCAACGTTGCGTCCGATTTGGTTGTGAAAGCACCGTTGTATCGCGCGTTGATAAGTTGCGCCCGCGTTTTTCAAACCGAACGGCATCGTGACATAGCAGAATGCGCCAAACGGAATGATAAACGAAGTCTTGATGCAGTCTTCTTCTTTTAACCTAATCTGGTGATATCCCGAGTAGGCATCCAGAAAGCTAAGAAGTTCGCAGCCTACCATTGAGTCTACCACCTGGTCAATGTGGGGCAGCCCGAAAGGGTCTTTCGGGCATACTTTGTTAAGATCAGTATAATCAACGCACATACGCCAGCTTTTATTCTTTTTGCGAACAAGAACTGGGTTCGCTAGCCAGTCGGGATGATACACTTCTTTTATAAAGTCTGCTGCTAGAAGCTTAGTGATTTCTTCCCTGATGGCTTCTCGGCGGTCTTGAGCAAATCGCCGAAGCCGCTGCTTGATGGGCTTGGCCTTCTCGTCAATATTTAAAGAGTGCTCGATCACCTCCCTAGGGACACCGGGCATATCGTATGGTTTCCACGCAAAAATGTCCCGGTTGGCCCGAAGAAAAGTGACGAGCACGTCTTTCTATTTGGGGGTGAGGCCTGTCCAGACAAAGCTGTTTGGGCTGAGTTGGACGGGTTGAGGATTACCTTCTTGGTCTCTTCGTCGGGCTTCATGCTGGTCTTAGCTTGTTTTTTGACTGGTACCTCTTCTTCATCCTTCTGGTGAGCGGCATCCTGTCGGATCTTTTCTTTATCGGCCTCCGCCTCCTGAGCCTCGGCCATCTCGCAGCTTTCTCTGTCACAAACGAACGACTGCCTAACGTCGCCACGGATGGAGATGATGCCCTTTGGTCCTGGCATCTTCAGGACGAGATAAGTGTAATGGGGCACAGCCATGAACCTGGCTAAACCCGGCCTTCCCAAGATGTCATGGTATGCCGTCTGGAAGTCAGCTACTTCAAAGTTGAGATACTCCGTCCGAAAATTTTCTTTGGTCCCAAACGTGACTGGCAAGGTGATTTGTCCGAGTGGGACCAAAGAAGTTCCGGGAATTACTCCATGGAATGGTGATGAACCCCGCTTTAGCTCGGAGCGAGGGATCTTCATATTGTCAAAGGTTTTGGAAAAGAGGACGTTGAGTCCACTCCCCCCGTCAACCAGCACCCTCTTGACTTTAACATTGCGAACTACAGGGTCCAACACCAGAGGAAATCTCCCGGGATAGGGGATATGATCCGGGTGATCCAAGCGGTCAAAAGCAATTGGAACCTCGGACTATCTGAGGTACTGGGGAGTTGCCGGCATGACCGCATTGACGTCCCTGGCAGTGAGCTTTTGTTTCCGCTTGGACTCATAAGTCATCGAGCCCCCGTAGATGTAGTTGAGTTCACGCTTCATCTTCTGATACTCTCCCTCATCATCTTCAGGGGGATCTTGTTTTTTCTTTTCTTCATCTTTTGCTTCGCCCTTGGCCGGCCGCCTTCTAGATTCCTTGGCGAACCTTCTCAAAGTGAAGCAATCCTTCGCAGCGTGCATTCCCATTGGATGGAAAGGGCAAGTAGCTTCGATTACTGTATCGTAGTCGTCTATGCGCGGTGCGCGATGCCGGCCTTGCTCGGCCGCCGCCACTATCTCTTCGGGCTTTCGCTTCCTGTCACGCTGTCTCAACGACTCGGCGTGATCCTTCCTGTCTTTGTGCCGCGGGTGATCATCCTGACGCTCTGCCAAAGCATCAGAGGCCGTTGCATAGCGATCGGCCAATTTGAACATCTCCCTTACCGTAGTCGACGACTTTCGAGACATCTTCTTGATCAAGTCGGGGTCGTTGACGCCCTTTTGGAACGCCGTAATGACTGCAGGCTCTGAAATGTCTCTAATCGTGTTCTTATTTTGCATGAAACGCCGGATGAATTCTCGAAGCGTTTCGCTCCTTTTCTGGCGAAGTTGGTACAAATCCCATTGCGTCCCGGGCCGCTCGTATGTGCTATGGAAGTTGGTAATGAACTGCTCACAGAGATCCCCCCAGGAATCTATGGAGTTTGCTGGAAGTCCGGTGAGCCACACTTGAGCTGAAGGAGTAAGCATGACCGGCAGGTAATTAGCCATCACATTGTGATCGCCACCTGCAGCCATGATCGCAAGGGAATAGACTTGCAGCCAAGCTTCGGGATCTCTTTCCCTGTCAAACTTGGTCATGCCCTTAGGATTGAATCCTTCAGGACAAACCACTCGGTGGAGTCGGGAAGTGAAGGCCCGGATGCCCTCAATGGGCCCATTGCTATGCCGTCGCAGGGAGCGCTGGCGAGGTGATTTTACCTGGCGGTCTTCGCTATTGCCCCTGCTGCGGCGGCAGCGATCTCTGCGATCGTCTTGGTCGCCATGGCGAATACCGAAGCATTCGTAGTCATCTATGCGCCTACGGCGTTCTTCCTCATCCCGATCTCGCCGTCTGGCCTTTAACTCCAGTCGGAGATCACGGCTGATGCTCTGCCGAGCGTCTTCTCCACGTCGAAGCGCGCGCCTAGCACGACTGCGAGCCGTATTGCTACTAGCAGCTTGCGAGTTGACCATGTGGGTTCGGGAGTGCTCTTTCTCCCTTGGCTCTTCTGGTCTTCTTTGAATTGCCGCCGTCACCATAACTGGACTGAGCCACGATCGTATGGCGAGATTTATCGGAACCAAGCAGTGGTCCTAGTGTATCGAGGAGCGTCTTGGAGGCAACGATATTCTGTTGAGGAGTATGAAAAACCGACTGGTTTCCCATCTTCGTTTGCAAAATTTCTTCATTAACGTTGCGGCCTCTGTTCTGAAGAGATCTCGCGCGGCCTTCTTGACGAAGGCGCTCTTCCTCCGCAGCATTCGCCGCATCCTTCTGTTGCTGGGACTCGGTTCGCGGGTCTTCGATTACGAAAACGCCACGAAAGCCTTGGAAACTTTCCACCCCGTCTTTTGAATCAGAAGAACAAGAGGATAGGTAGGACTAACCTTTAAATCCGAATAGTCTTCTAGCATTTTTGACCACTGGGGGCTTGTCGTCGATCAGCTTCTGCTCAAGACGGGGGACCAGCTTTTGACTTACTGGCTGAGAGAGCAGCAAGATTGCTTCCAGATTAGAACTGATCCGAATTCAAAAGGGAGAGATGACCAAAGTCGTCGGCGATGAAATCCAGACTTTCGAAGCGAAATGTCTGGGCCGGCGCGAAGGTGGCCATGTCTTCGTTGAAATTCACCATCAAGCTTGCTGAGATTGATCTTAGCGCATCCCCTACCTGGCGCGCCAACTGTCGACGTTTGTTACCGACAATAATGAAAAGGGGGCTAGGCGCTGGATCTAAACTTGATGGTAGCACAAGAACACCGGATGTATACAGGTTCAGGCTCTCACGATGGAGATAATACCCTAGTCCTGTGCTCTGGAATTATATATGGCTAGCTATTTGCTGATGAGATTGTATGTTGATGTTCCCCCATCCTCCCCTTTATATAGCATAGGAGGGCGGTTACAAGAGAGAATCCCACTCGGATACGAGATCGGGATCGTGCCTTCCATATCTATCCGTAACGGTAACAACATAGATTATAACCGTTTCCTACCAAATCCGGCTTAGTTACTATCTCCAGGACTTCCTTGTCTGGTACGCCTTGGCTCCCAGGATGGCTCCTTTCTTTCTGTAATCAGCCCATCTCTATTTGATTGGGCTTCTTTTGACCTGCCATGCAAATACCTGGACGTATATGTCCCAAAATATTATAGCAAGATATGGTGTAAAGTCGCGAGGGTTGTTGGTTTATGTTACTTATGGATTAATTAATATTGTGAATCAACAAAATGACTTGATCGATGTGTAACCAAAGAATGGGTATGTATGGAATGATTGTATGAGATTGAGTTTTGTCCTTGACAAATGTTTGTATTGAAGCCTTATTTTAGGGAATATGGTTAGTGGAGATCGTATTGAGTTCTCGAAAGTATTCATTGGTTGAATGAATTCGGGATATTGAGTTTGTTACTTAAGGATTGTGCGAAAGGTAAATTGTTGATTTTGCCGAAATAAATATTGAAGAGATGTCCTCTAAGCTGCGAGCAAACAAGTTGTATGAATGATGGTTCTCCTTGTTGATTGTCGTGAGATAGGCTTGGATATGGTTTGATAGTAATATAACTAGTGGTAGTCATATGAATAGGAGAAGGAAATTAAAATAAGATTAGGTTGTGTAACCCGGTTCAAAAGTGTTGGACCTTCGAGATTTTGTGAGTATGAAATCTGAATGATTAAATAGTGGAATATTATAAATGGTGGGATTCGAATTGAACCTTCTTTTAAAGGTTTACGGAATTAATTGATTATATGACTTTCTGCGAGTGCATACGTTTTATTAAGGCGTTCCAATTAGTGGGCAATAGAACTTCCCTGATTAAGTCGCATTGTTGCCAAGTTGCGGACTTGGCTTTGATGATTGAAATGAGGATGAAAGAGTAGTTTTGGGAAGTAATCGGTTGATGGATTCCGGAATATTTTATTTCATTGAACCATGCCGAACTTTTGCCTGGGCTAAGTTGTTTAGCTCAAGTAAAGAGTGTTTCGTAAGTGATTTTGTTGGTGAAGCGGTTTTGGTTGGGGATGAGTTTCCCTTTCTCTTTGAGAGAATTTGTGGCGGTTGTGGGTGCCGGTGTTTGATTTGAGAATCGGTTTTCTCTTCCAAGATGTTGATTTTGGTTTTAAGAGAAGTCTTGCTTTGGGCAAAGCGAGTTGAGTTGTTCTCGGTTTTTTTGAGGGCTTCTGTCAGAGGTTTGTGTGGAGGCTCTTTTAATTGAGCTTCCCTTTGCGAATTGGCTTAGGAAAAAGAAAATGAGGGACTGTTGGATGTTGGCGAGTTCTCTCCAATGTGAATTATAACGCATTGAGTTCAGGTCGGTGCATGTGGTTCAATTGGTTCAAAAGAATTGTATGTCTTTCGCATTCTAGCTGGAGTTAAAGGATATGAAGGCTCATGGTATAGTGTTGAGTATAATAAAGATTTATTCTTTTAGGATTAGTTTTTTTAATGGAAGAAGGTGAGGGTGAGATTTTCTTAGGAAAAGAACTGATTACGGTTTGGTAATGATTTTTGGTCCTAGATTGGGCTAGGTGTTTAACGTTTATGGTTTAAGGGTGGATTAAGATGGATGCTTATGATGTTGATTCAAAGATCTTTTGGGAGTATCGTTAGTTGTAAAGAAGGTAATGGCAGTTTGAGGTAAAGTGTGTTATTGTGAACATTTAATTTAGTCAGTTGTCCCTAGGTGTGAGATATGCTTGGGAAAGGATAGAATGAGAATATAACATGATTTGTGATGGGAAAAGATGGGATTAATTGTATTTGATTCTTTAGGGTTCAAGTTTGGAGCCCAAGACGATTAAACGAATGGTATGAGCGATTGGTTGAGATTTGTTTAGAGGCATGGTAGAATGAAAACCTCTATCATTCTTGTTGTCATGAATAAGATGAAATATGATAAAAAGGTCCAGATGGGCAATTAGCTTAAGGCTGAAGAGGGAATCGGAGTTGAGTTTAGAGGTTGGCACCTTGTTCTTTGGGTAGAATCATTGATTAAAAGATATAGTATACTTCTTGGCTAAAAGAAAACTTGATCCGAGTTGCCTTAGAGTATATCCTTGCAAATTTTAGTACAACTTGGAGTGAACTTGGAATCGTGAGAGGTTGCACTTATTTAGCTAAGTCAAGTCGCTACCGTTGATCGTTAGATTGAGAATTTGGTTATCTTTTGCTTCTATTTGAATCTTTCGTGGATGTTTTGATTTGTAGAGAAGTTTAAGTTCCCTATGGACTTTGTTCTTTGTAGTTAACATTCTTCGAATTCGGGGTCGAATTCCGTTAAGGGAGGGGGGAGAATGTAATATTCTAGTTAAGTCTAAAATGTGTTGGGCTGTGTTTGGGTTGAATGGGTTGCTTTTATTGTTGGGGCATGCTGTTCTTGGGCCGTTAGTTACTCATTTGGCCCAATTAAAGGGGAGTGATCCTCCTTAACCCTAGCTCCCCTCCCATTCTTTTTCTCCCCAGCAGACCCACCTCCTAGCCGCCTCCTCCACCTGGGCTCGCCCCCCTGCTCCACTCCCCAGTCGAGAGCGCCGCCCCCTGGCACCTCCTCGTCGGCCGGCGCTGCCCTGCACCTCCTCCCTCGGCTCGGCGTCGCCCCTCCGGTCGCCTTCCCCTAGGGGTGTGCCTCCCCGTGCTTCCCTGCGCCTGGCGCTGCCAGGCTTCAGCTAGCGCCTTGAGCTCGCCTCGACCTTAAAGCCACTGGCGCCTCCTCCCAGCCGCTTTGGCCCTCGTCTTGCCCGGCCTTGACTGCTTTCGCGCGCTCTCCCGCTTGTCTCCCAGCCAGCGCCAGTGCAGCGCCCATTGCTCGCGCTTGGTGGCACCCTCCTCTCCTCCGACCGTGTGCGCCTCCAGCCCGGCTCGACCGGTGCCTCCTCCCCTTGGCCTTCTTCCCCAACCAAGAAGAGAAAAGTTATAAAATTTTGGGGGGGAATTAGCTTGCATGCTAGGTGTTTGATGAAATGCCTAGGAGGTTTAGGGTATGGTATCGCAGTGATTTAAGTGTGCAAGGTTGCGAGATGGGCTTGAAATGCAAGAGTCTATGCATTTACAAATTTATGTACATATCTATATATCCATGTCTGTGGTAGCTCTTATGCTCAAATTGGAACAGGAAAAGAAATAGAAGCAAATTATAGTGGTTGGCAGAATGATATATGTAAATGAAAGGGGGAAGCTGAAGTTTACCTAAATTAAATATATGCAAATTGACTTGTCTTCTTTATTCTAATAGTAGTATCATTAGCTGTACCAAAAAGAGCATATTGAAAGAAGTAAAATATGAAGTTACTGACCCAAAACTACCAAGGAAATAGTAACTATACTGCAGTTCAGTTCCGTAAATGAGCCTGTTTTCTAATGTTGCAATGTAAATTCTACTGTCTGTTGTTGTTCGCTTCCTAGGGCTTAAACCTCTGGTGTTGTTGGCAGTACCACATTAGCCCAAAGAATGGAGTATTCTTCAAAGCTGCCCTTGTTCCTGTTTGACATTTCAACACATCGCATGGCAGGTGTTTTAAGAAAAGTTTCTCAACTCTGTAGAGTTGAAGTTCTTCATTCCTCATTGTTTCACAGAAAATAAAGAGCTTGTAATTGAAACTACTAAACTACGGTATAAATCAATTATGCCTTGTCAGATGAACACTTCTACTCAAAATATGGCCTCTCTAATCTCTATATCATTTGGAGTGTATTATTATAAAATATAATAATTTTCAGTGCATTCACTTATTGATTGGTTGTAGTAGAGTTGTGGATTATTTTCTTATAATCAATTTAGAATCTGAGTTCACTCAAATTGGGTAAGAGGACCAAATGTTAGGATCGTTTTTGCAACTACTGTCCGGAGTTGCCGTAGTTGAAAGTAGAGCTAATTCCAGGAGGGATTGTCAATGTTTTAACCAATGTTGTTATTGATTGTTTGAATGGTCGATAATTTGTATTTGTGTTTGATTTCTGATTTCAGGAGGAGTGGCCTCTTCTTCGCGCGCCACTCCACTCCCTGTGGTTTAAGGCAAGTACAACAGCGTTGTTGAAAATGGGTTGAGTGCTTAGATGCGCTTAAATGATTAAGTCATTTCTAGAGTTAGTATATTTGAGGAAGTTCTTCTAGCTATTAATTTATGTGATACGTTGCCCTGGTTTATTCATGAATATGAGAATGTGACTGTTATCCATACTTCCGGGCATGTCTATATGGAATGGTAGAAATGATTGTAGTGGCCATTTAATTGTGTCTATTGCATTTGTGCATGCATAATGGACGAGGCGTCCCATATTGATGTGGGCCTCGGTGCTCACCCGTAATGAGCACTGAAGTCCTACCTCGTAGTCCCATACACACGAGTGCATGGAAGCGAGTCAGTAAGAGTAGGCACCCTCCACGGGATGGAGGGGAATGAGAGGGTTCACATCGACGGGTGTGCACTCAGCCATACCGGTATAGGCCTTGAAAGGTGCATATGAGCATGTAAACATACTCGCATTGCATGATGTTGCAAAAGAGTGGTGGTCAACCTATTGGTTTCGACAAATAGTATGTATTATGGTTACACCTGATGCATTACTTGGTACTGTTAACTATGAATGGCAATTGATGATCCTTGTGTTGAGAGTAATTCACAGGTCAAGAATGGATCGAGTCATGGACTCATCCAATATTGACTAGTGAGGTATGTATAATGAGTGAGCAATGCAGTTCACAGGTTAACTGGCGGCACTTTCTTTGTTTGATGCACTTGTTAATTTGGTATAAGAGGTATGTGCATGTGACTGATTTAAATGCTTTAATTGTTATCGATATTGCTAATTGTTGTACTTTGCTGAGTCTTGAACTCATGCGTGTTTGTTTCTTGTTTTAGGTACCTTGAAGCTGGCTCATCGGGTTGGGAGTAGTAACACGTGCATGACTTCGGTCTCCAACAATTTATTTAACAAATTCGTTCAGTCTGGATGTAATTAATGTGGTTCTAATGTATTGTTCATCGTGGTGAAATTTACTAATTTCTGTTGGGTGTAATTGATTAACTAAGGACTTGATAGAATGATATCATAACTGCAAATGTTTTCTGTCTGCTGAGTGGATGTCCTACTTTCTAGAGAGGTCATGCCAAAATTTTGTAAATTTTGGTAGATTGAGTTCAGTTTCCGTCTTTTTAGTAGAGGTAAAAGGTTTAGTGACTCGCTCGTTGAGTTATTAGTTTAATTGGACTTCGTTGTCAAGTTTTTATTTCTTGGCTCTTGTTGGGGACACTCTGGACCAGTATGGTTCCGGAGTGTTGTAAGCATCATTTAGGATCTTTTGGTAGCATTCGCGGTGCGTTTGGTGCCGAGGTGTTACGCAGGAATGAGACTTAATAATTGAAAAGACAATTACTTTGACTAAAAACAGTGCAAGGTCAGATTTAATGCAAAATCTGTAGACTCTATCTCGGCCTGATAAAATTACCAATATAACCTCAAAGTAGTGTCTACTCCAGGTAAAAATATCAGAAAGTGATCTTGTCAACTATGTCCTCTAAAAATTCAAATACAGAAACAAGTAGAATAAACAAATGGAATGTCAGAATTTTAATTAAATAATTACTAAATATATTAACTTAAAAATTTTATGGAAGCACTATATACTTATTTCAAACACTTATAAAAATTTTAAAAAATAAATAATAATATTTAAACCCTTAAAATAAATCAAAAACTGAATTAAGAATTCTAGACAATCATCAATGTCAGAATTTTAATTAATTCCCTGTAGAACTCTTTGACCTAAAACTTTTACTTGAGGTAGTACATTAATTGGAAACATTATTCAAAAATTTTCACAAAAAGATGGGCGGTGAATAGCAACCAAATTAATGCAAACTCAGTCAAGAAATCTTCAGCCAAAATATCTGATATTCGCCTTCTGGCCCAATTACTAACGCAATGAGGCTGGAGCTTTGCTCTCTCTCTACCAGTGCGCCACGTCCCCACCATTCAACCTCAGATTTCCCTCCCGACTTCATTCTTCCTTCCCTGTTCGCCCGAACCGACATCGTCGTGCTTCTCGTGCCTTCGCCAACTGCTCCACGTCCTTGCAGCGCCGCCCGAGCCGTCGATTGCTTCCACGAAGACTCACCGCCATGCCGTGCCGTACCCTGACCCATACCACTGCAATTAAGCATCGCTCTACCTCGTCGCGTCACAAGAACAGTGAAGATCGCAAGTGGGGTCGAGTTCTTCCGCTCAACAGCTTTAAAAAGCGCCCGAAGAGCACCTGAAGCTGCGCATCATCTTCCCTCTACCTTAACCTCATCTCTTCCTGTAACATCCCGAAAAATGCAATTAAGTAAAAATAAATATTTTAAATTTGAAAATATTTATTTCTGAGTTTCTTGGCATTATTGGTTTTATTTGAATTTCCCTTGGAGTTTTGCATTGCATGAGAAATCCAATAAAGAGAATTAAAGAATGGATAATGGTAAAAAGGCAAAAATGTAAAATGTAAAAATTTAGAAAATTGCCATGAGAACCCTGATCATTCAATCAAATCATTTTAGCCAGCAGTTGAAATTTTATGTATAAAGAAATGAAGAGATAAAATGGAAAGCCAACATTTAAATCCAAAATAATATATTGTCGGAATTCACATGAAATAATGGAATCACAAATGGAGTTGGAAACTTTACGTAAGCATTCTGAAATCAAATCCTTTTGAAAAACAAAGTTTGAAAAATAATAGACTTCGTTTGATCTCAAATAAAAGTCGAAGCCAGAGGTTAGAAATTCTAATGGTCATTATTGAAAGAATATTAGTGAATTCTCAGTAACTCATTTTAATCTGAAAATTTTACGGACATCGAAATATATCTATAGACCTTGGTCAAAAAGTTTGATGAATTCACACCATGATCGATAAGCGCAACAAAATCAGAGAAAAGAGAAATCAACCCCAATCGCCTGTTTTCCTTTGATCACTCCATTAGGGTGGGCTAATCGTTACTACTCCGTTCGTTGGCGCATTGGAGAAACTTCAAACATCGACAATGGACCCGAGCCTTCTTTGCCGTTCACTCCACTCGATTCGTTCCACTTGGTGACTCTCCGGCGATTCGCTCCTTGAAGAATTTTCTCGAAGCACTGAGTGGAGCGGAGCTAGCGATCACTGCCACGAATCTCACTCAGCGCTGCAAATCTCTGGCTATGAGCCACTCCTCCCTGACCGCAAGGGCCTCCTCTCCCATTCCCCTCACTTCCCTTCTCCTCTCCTCAAGCCAGGCGCAAGGAAGCCTTCCTAGTTCCTCCATTGCCGATACTCTGCTGCTCGAAGGGCGAAGCAAAAACCGAGCTCTAGGGTACCCCATTTCCAAATCCCCCCGAGCTGAAGGATCCTCATGCCACCGCCGATCAAAAGCCCTCAAAACATTTAGCCCCTTCCATGTGAAATGTGGGCGCCACCGTGAGCACCTTCTTCCCAAGTCCGGGCAGTGGGGAGCTCCGATGAGTTTCCTCCTCGTTCGACCTCTCAAATGGAATCTCTGGCATCCATTGATCTTTGTTAGTGCCACCGGTTCAAGCCCTAACGCCATGTTCTTCCTCTTCCACCAACCGCCATTTCACTGCTGCCGAGCTCGGTGGTGGCCGACCTGCGTCCTCTCGGCGAATCAACACCGCCTCCAGACTCCCTCGCCGGTGATGCTCTCCATGCCCTCAAGACTCATGGGACCATCGCCGGAGCTACCCTCGCCGCCATGCCCTGGAAGCCCTCTGTTTTCTGTCTCTGCGTATGGGCCCTGGATGTCAGGATCGCAAGGTAGAAGAAGAGTTGAGCCAGTAGGCGCTTTCCAACACTGAAAACGTATTCCCATTTCTGTATGCATTTACTAGTCAGCTGAAATTTCAACTCTGAATATCTTTTGAGATATAGTATCAATTCCAGTGAAATAAATTGTAAAATCATCTAAAATTAGAAAGAATAGAAATATGTAAAAATAATTAGTTTTTGATCTGCATAATGATTATTTATATTAAACCTTGATTTCAATGTTAATATGGTTGTCAATGAGATTTTGTGTAAAATAAACCATGAAATGATGAAATCAATATTAATGTGATGCTAGGATCAGAATGTGATCAAATATACAAAAATATTTAATTATTGAGCTTCAGAACAATTTATTAGAAGTAAGCTTTGCTATAATCCCATTATGGTCTTTAATGCAAATCTATGCATAGTAAATTGCAACATGATAAAATAAATTCTTAGGTGATAAATAGACCAAGATGAATTCAAATACGCAAAAATATTCAATTCTTGAATCACAGAACAATCGTTTAAACTTAAAATGGGATAAACATAGTATTATGGTCATTATTGCATATATGCAAAATATAACTTTTAAAACTATACAATAAATTCTTGTTTGTCTCTGGAATCATGATAAACTCAAATATGCAAAACCATCTCATGTTGAACTCAATTTGAATCAATTACTTCATAATCATTTTATTTAACCATGTTATGGCCATTGACAAAATAATAGCATAATGGCTCAAAGCAATGATAATGTAATTGGTATAAGTCCCTAAAAATAGTAAAGGCATATATATGTGAAAATATTTAGAATAGAGTTTAGCTTGAACTCCTTGATCATAAAGAAATGTCAAATGCAATAATAATCAAATAGGAAACCTGTTGTAGTTTAAGTCAAAATAATGCAAAATCAACTTTATAACATTTCTAGGATTGCTACCTGCTAACACCTGAAAAATGAATCAAAGATCATGTTTAGTGTAGTTAGAAACTAAGTTTGAATCATGGCCGAATTAAAGTTTACAACATGGTCATTTAGTCTATTTCAACAGTGGATGAAATAACTCATCCAAATGCTAAAATCAGTAAAATTAGTTTAGTAACACTCTACAAAGTTTATACTACCATATTCTACAAAAACATCTTAATTATAGTATGCTTTCCATTTAAATCAAGTTAGTCCAAAACCCTTAAGCGATAACCTTTTGAATCACTTTTTGGCCGATTCCGAATAACGTCAATATTAGTAATGCCACTTAAGCCTTTTCAACCATGAATATATTGTATCAGCTAAAGCCTAAAATTTATGGAATCAGCTTAAGATTGTTATGCAAAGTATAAATCATCGTATTATGAAGAAATAACCATATTTCATCATGTTTTGCATACAAATCTTAATAGCTGAATAACCCTAAGTAATCACATTTCTTTAGGCCTCAAGGTGAATGAATAAACTTTAGGTAATAATGAAGGAAACCTATAGTTAAGTTGTTTTTATCACCAGAACCTTCTCAAATATTATGAAAATAATCCTAGTAGCCTAAATCAGAAGATCTAACCCGCGTAAAGCAAATGCTAAGTGAAATCAATTAAAGATAAGAAGCTAACCATTCATACTCTAATGAAATCATTTAAGCATTTTCATTAACTCGCAAAGTAACTCATCTAAATGCGAATAATGTAAAGAATAGTCTAGAATCGATCTTTAAGTTATAATCTGCAGCAATATAAGAAAATATTCATATTTCACTTTGCTTTGAATCTGAATCCTAATAGAGCAAAACCCATAGGTGGCAATGTTACCCGAAATAGTAATATGAATAGTAAAATCAATGAACTTGCAACTAATGATTAATCCAATCAATCTTTGCATCTGGAATTCGTAAATTAAGATTTATAAAATCATAAAGAGCGATCCCTGTTTCTCGTGCAGAGTTTTATTTGTTCTTGTTATCTATTTCTTTCGCTCTTATTGAAGTTAGTGTTTTTGCTTTATTTTCCTGTTGATCGACGTGTAGAACCCGACGTCTCTAGTCTCCGTCGTCGTCGTCAACCGCAATCCTCGTCTTCGTCGTAATCGTTAATTAAGCAAGGCAAGCATCCTTTGTTCATATTGAGCCCAGTATTTTATATTCCTTTTGTGCATCAAATTGTTTTATGCATGCGATTACTTTATGTAAATTGCTATTTTGTGGATTGGTATTTATACCTGTTGTCTTGTGATCCTCCTTTGATACTTATGACATGTGAACCTTGATAACCATAGATTGAGGATAGGCATTACTTAATGTCATCATGGGTATATGCGATCATATTATTCATGCTTAGCCATGCTTTAGAATCAAAATAGCTGATGATCAAATCAATACTTGTTTCCTGAAAATATTGAAAATGGCACTGTTGGTGGTGGGTACTTTAATTAAAAACCCAAAATGAAACTATGCTTTGATGCGGGCGATTATTGGCAATAGCCGGTTGTGCGACAGGAATTGCACGTAGTGTAGGGTGAAGTGTCGCCCGTGTCAGTTTAAGGACCGAACAATGGGACGCTATTGATCCGAGATTTCCGTGCAACCACAAGGGTGAGGACGGGTTAGCCATAGCTTGTTATGTTAATTAGACATGGCTTTGTTCATTGGTAGGCGGGAGCTAGCATGAGTTTTCGGCGGGATACCGACGGGTATTCGGTCAGGTCTACTTGCTAATGCTGCGGTGTCGCCCTACGGTGTTTAGAAGCGTTGTGTTGGGTGTGTGAATGTGGATCCACGGCTTGGGTGTGTGCTTCTAGTTCTCTGGCGAGGATTAACGTCGGGCTGGTCAAAGCCATGTCTAGGTAATGTAACGACTATGTATGATCGCTGGCGAGCTGCTTTGTTCTATTGGGCGTGTGTCGAAATGTTCTCGCAAAAGGTGGATCATTCCTTGTGGGTAAAGTTGTACACCTCTGCGAGTTTAAATCTAATTAATTAGCGCTTCATGATCATGAGCACTTTCGGTGAAGTCATTCCAATGTTAGCTTTGATTTTCAAAAAGGTTTATTTTATAAGTTAGCTTACCCCACAGATGACCCAATGCTATACCCTGTGTGGGCAAGTATTGGAATCAGCTGTTGTGCCCTGTGTGGACAAAGAACTGGATATATGCCGTGCGATGGCAATGATTGATTAAATCGCTCACGTCGTGGAGGGCGGTGAGTGTTATTTATGCTTTACTTATTTGCTATCAATTAATCTTGCTCTTTTAAATTCGATTGCAAATAACTTGGTTTCCAAATTCAAATTAAGCTTTATGCAAATTAAGCGTAATAGCCTCCTTTGAAATGGCCTGCATGTATTGTAGGTTTTGCTCAAGTCTTGCTGAGTATGTAAAATACTCACCCTTGCCTAATTATATTGTAGGTGGTTTAGAATGCGAAGCTTCGGAGTTGTCCATCATAAGTTGCGGGATTTTTCTTCATCGTATTCTATCTGAAGTTTATGCCTGGTCAGTTGCCTGCGGAATCGGTTGGGCAAACTACGGGTTATTGCTTCTTTGCTGCTATAATTCTCTGAGTTGTAATATTTACTTGTATATTCGTTTCCGCTTAATTAATGTTTTGTATGGTTGTGATTTCCAATTGTTGTAAACATGTGAGTGCTAGCTACTGATCCAGGGAATAGCACAGTAATCACATGGAGGTTCCTGTTCATCCGAACGGGGTCTCACACTCCCGCCCGGAGCTCACTCCTTTCTGCCATTATCGAGTACCTTGGAGCTCAACAGCCAATTGCGATCTCGTAGCACAGAGTACCAATTCCGAATTCCTTTGAGCCAAAGCATCCTCACACACCACTAAATAAAATCCCTCAAAAATATTTGATCTTCTTCATGCAAAATCTTGCCGCCACCGCTGCCCCTTCTTCTCCAACTCCGGTCACTCAGTGGTAGGTTACTCCAGTGAGTATCTGTAACATTCTGTTTTTCAATTTTCGGAAACTTGAATTTCAAAAATCCGAACCCGTGAAATTTTCTCGAATTAAATACCACTTAAATTGAATTTTCAAGGTCGTCAAGAATTTAATTTGATTAAACTATACCTCAAATTAATTATTTATTATTTTATTTGGGTTCCTTGTGATTCATTTGAATTTTCTGTATTTTTGGAGATTTTTCCGAATTTATTTGCTATTTATTTGAATTATTTGAAGTTTAATTGAATTTCCTGGAATTTCTTTAATTCCTAAATCCTTTTTCCTCCGTGTGGGCCGGAACTACTGTTCGTATCCCGTCGGCTGAATCATCGTGTGCACTCATGGCCCAACCCATCTCGGCCAAACCCTGTTAAGCGACTTAAAATCCGATGATGCCGATCAAGCGGCTCGTATCCGCGCCAACAAACGATAACCCTAACCCTAATACCGTTTCGTTGCCGTCCGTCCGATGCAGATCCAGCGGCTCCTACGCGTCCACGTCGCCCCAAGTTGCGCCGCCCGTATCCCTAGCGCCGCAGACCAACCTCGACTTCCGTGTCGTTTTGCGCGTCCCTAGGCTATTTAAGACACTGTAGCCGCCGTCTCTAGGTTTTCCTCTCCGCGCCGCTCCTTTTCCCCAAATCTCCCCGGCGGAGGCGCTGTGTGGTGGCCGCTTGACCTCGCCGAAGTTCTCCGCCGTGACCGAGCCGTTCCGCCGTGGATTTCTCTCACTCCGGTGAGTCTCCGCCGCCCCTTTTGGTACCGTTGAGTTCGTCTCTTCACGCTCTTCCGGATTTGCTAACTCTTCCGTTCGATCCGATGTTCTTCCGTGGATTTGCTCGCCATCTTCTCCGACTCCGGCGGGTTGCGCAGTTGCCTCGCCGTCGAGCCCCTTCGTTTGAACGTCGCCGTCCGATCGCTCATTCACGGCCAGATCTTCGCCACGAAGTTTCGGTAAGCCCCAGCCGCCTCGTCACCCATGTGTCGCCTTCGTGTCCGCCGCGTAGGCGCCACATAAACCCTAACTTCCCGCGTAGCCGTCGAGTCAGCATCGCCTGGTGCTACGTCTGCGCCACCTCGCCGCCACTTCACCGCCGTAGCACGCGTGTCTGCCATGTTGCGCCATGTCATCACAACGTCATCGCCACGTCAGCAAAACTCCGCTCGTTCGCCACGTGGGCGCCAAGTGGATGCCACGTGTGTGCCACGTCACGCCATGTGTGCCCTAGGGTCCGCGTGTCCACCACGTCACCGCCACGTCATCGCCACCGAGCCAAGGCTTGAGTCACTGACCTGTGGGCCCCGCATGTCAGCGACACGATTTAATTCGTTTATTCGCTGAAAAATCCGAAAAATCCGAATATTCATCCAATCGCGTAGCGACACGTGTCATCTTCTATTTATTTTCCCGATTTTCTCTCCATTAAAACTTCGGAAGCCCCGTTCTCCTCCGTTCGAACTCCGATTTGAACGATTTAAATTTCTAAATTCATATAAAATCAAGATCTATCTGTTGGTGTCATTTTTATGAATTTTTGAATTTTTTTTATTTCTGGTTTTATTTATTGTTGCCTCGATTTGCGTGTTTTGCGAGTAGACGACGCGCTGGTTGAGAGAGAGGAGCATCCAGCGGCGGTTGCTGCAGCGGGCGAGAGTGAAGGCAAGTCTCCCTTGACCATGTTGAACCCAAATTTATGAAATGCTATTTTGTTTTTAAACTATTGCATGCTATTTGAATTATGAATTGTACTTCAATGTCATTTTATATGTTTAGATAAATGCCAACTTGTTATGCCCACATTGATATTCATCTTGACAACCATTGACACCCTAGGAAAACTAATTACGGTAATTAATGGTAAACATTTTAACGTGGGAACGGTAGAAAATGCTTAGCCATGCTTAATCACGTCGGTACCTTACCATTATGGAAATGATTTCATTCTTGATTCAAAATTAATTGTGGAAATTATGGCAATTGGTGTTGCGGTGTTAATTTGAAATTAAAAGTGAAAAATGATTTAGGCAAGGCGGATTGGTTGAATGGAGGTGCGAGAATGCACAAAATTTTGGAATGTGATTGTCGCCCTAGTCAATTAAGGACCGATCGTGTGTTACCTTGGGCCATGCTATACTGATACAACCACATGTCTATATGGGTGCGACTGGCTAAGTAATTTGCATGTATCGTTATTTGGCTTCGCCCGATGGAAACATCTTGAGTTTGTCGGGCGGCACTTGCAAAGCGCAAAAGGGGCTTCGGATGGCAGAGGTAGCCCTACCAGCGGTGAAACCTTAGCGGGTGAAGTCGGTAGCGGTATGTGCATTGTAAAGGCCTTGTCATGATCTCCCTGCCGACACACCAAAGGAAGTGTGTTAATTGCATGGCGCAAAGGGTTGATCATGTCGTGTGGGTAAAGTGTACCACTCTGCGAGTCTTAAAACTACTTGAGTAGCCGTGCTTACGGATAAGAACAAGCGTGGGCAGCTTTCACATAGTAGATTTTATGGTTTTTGGTTTTAAATGGAAAAATGATGATTTGGTTTAAAATGAAAAATGTGGTTGGGAATCCGCGAGCGGCTAGAGCTCCCGGGTTTTAGATTGGCGGCTAGAACCAACCAGGTAGTTGGAACCTGGAAAATTGTTATACTTTCAAGTTTAATTATTTATGCTATTTACATTTTGTTAAATGCTGCTTTATGAAATTATTACTTGTATTTAAATTTCAATTTGGCTTTATGCAAATGAACCCTATATGCTTCCTTTGTCTAAGCCATGCATCTAGTTATTAGCATTAAGTTTTCGAGACTTGCGAGTATGTTGTATACTCACCCTCGCTTTTTATTGCGGGGGCTGCTTATTCCATAAAGCAGATGATGGAAGAAGGGGTGAGCAAAGAGCCTGTGTTCCACCGTTCGACATTTGTGCTGGAGACATCGATGAGGAGGATGACTCGTTCTTCTAGGGAGCGACTTTGATCGGTTGCTGTGGGCTGCTTGAGTGGCTCGATTTTGTTCTACATTTCATTGTTACTTTTACACTTCAGCCGTAAGGCTTCATACTTGTAATAATGTGATGATGGATGTTTATGTTGTTGCACTCTTTTGCTTATTACTGTTATGAACTTTATGATATGTCTGTGTTATCATCACTGTAATGCTGTGTGCGCTAGCTGTTCCTGGACTAGCGCGGTTGAAACACAGAGGGGTCGGATTTGGTAAATCCGGGTCTTCACAGAGGTGGTATCAGAGCCATATCGACTGTAGGTCGCAACCCTAGTTAAAATGGCCGTTAGTATTTCAAAACTATTTTTTTTTAAATCAAGCCAACAAACTGGTAACTAATAGATTGTCTCCTCTTACCTTATTCTTAGGTTCTTATTTCTTCCCTTTTCGGAATACTATTTTGAAATTTAAATTTGATCTTATCTCCGGAAATATCCCTAAGTTTACGGTCTTCTGCAAGAATTCCAAATGAAGAAGATGACGTTCGAGATTTTACTTCATGAAGAGACAACATCACCCAACAGAAAAAAAGGTGGAAGATTAGAATATATTAGGACCTACCATAAGATAAGCATCATTACGTGTAGCATATTATTCCGCTCTAGTTATATAGAGCAATTTACGTTGTCGTTATGTTTATTTGCTTGAAATTGGTCTTTATCACAGAATGTCGATCGATTTATGTGTAAACTTAACCTCTTGGTTAAAGTGTCACAATAAGTTGTCCTTATGTGTGAATATGGAAAACTTAACCCATCGGATAACTAAGAAATTATAAAATAGTTTATCTCTTATCTCTATAATCTCTACAAAGTTATCTCCTCTTCATAGAACTTCTTACCAAAGTGTAACCATTATGGTCATCAACCTTTCTTAAAATAAATAAAATAAAACCTCAATGAGATTAGTAATACGGTCTCCATTACTACTCTTAGCTTTGCTTGAGATCACACCATTCATATCTAAACCAAGTTAAGATCTTACCATATTAGCAACACCAAACTAGCTTATGCTGCTTTAGGCTAGTTAAAACTTAATGATCCAATAATAATTTCTAATCATGTTTTAAAACTCACCTCGCTGCTTATCTAGATTATATACCATAAAAATGAGCTAGAACCAGAAAAGTTCTGTACTTCGGAATGGAAAGCTTCAAATGGTTGTTTAAATGAAAACTGGAAGAATTGAAAGTCCTATTTTTCTAAAAAGAAATATAAAGAGAGTAGCATCGGTTATACATATACTCTTTTCTAATCTATAGAATTTAGTCTCCTTATTTATGTACTCGTTTCCCTTGTGTAGAACTTTCTTTCTCCACTCTTAAGTCATCCCTTTTAGAAGTATTTCTTTCCTTATTCTGTTTGCGAAATGAAAATCACGAACAAATCTTTTGAAAAGAATTTCGTAACAAGTCGGCAACATCATGGCGCTCAGACAAGAACTTCAAGAAGATGGGGATAGCGAAGCATCACAACCTCTTCGACTTCATAGAAGCCTTGGAAGACTAACACAACAAGTGGTGCAAAAATTTAAAAGAAACTCGTTGCCGAATAGCCTACAATAAAAGCTAGCAATATGCGAGCTACATATTAAGCTAGCGATATAGTAAACCTCTTATGCAGAAATATGTATGATTCGGCAAGTAGAAGAAAGCTATAGATACCCTTCCTACATACTAAGCAGAATGTATACATATTGTTTATGTGTTATTGAAATTTTGTTGTAAATCTTTTGTATTGTTTTTGGGTTACTCTCGTGAATGTTAAACCACTAGGTTGAAATTTACGATGTGTTAACCCTACTTAATAAGAAAAATTTAATTAAGGAAATTTTTAAAGAACGGATTGTTGCCGTGTAACCCAACAGAATTCCATCTAAGTAGCTTTACTCTAATAAATATTGTTGCAGCATGTCTGCGACACAATCCATTAATACATCTACTAAAGTAATGAGTAAAAAAAATCTTAGCCTTTATAATTGACCTTCAGCCTCCCCAAATAACTCTGGTTGAGATGCAACCTTTCATTCATCTCAAATATTTTAACATACTCTATATCTCTCTTTAAATTAGCTTAGTCTTACTAATGATTTTCGGTGTAAACTACTAACACTCCTCATCTAATTCGTGAAACCCCGCAAGACACTTCACTACCAAGAAATGATAATCCTACCATAGTTCAACCAAATCCGTTGTATTTAGCTAGAGCACTTCCTTTCCACATAGCAATCGTCATAACTCTCCACTGTCTCAATGTTCAAAAAAAAATGTTAGAATCTATCACCATGGTGTAAATACTCACCATAATTGAACAATTCACCAGATGCACACCGTTCTGTTCTAAAAACTTGCACAAGATATTTCCAATAAGTGGTGCAGCTTTTATCAGAAAAGGAAATGGTTTAAACTAGAAACCTACTTCTATATCTTAATTGATACCCACACATTGTTCTTCGAAGTATTGTCAACCCAGTCAGTCCGAAGTTCGTGCTTGCACTCGCTATGGAGAAATAGGTCATGTTATGATGAGAGTGCAATCAATTGCTCTGGCTGTGAAGGAAATCATTCTCCTAGAAAATATCCTGTAAGCAATATCGCTTGTTACCCTTGTGAATGTCAAGATTATTGTCTAGTTCAATGCCTTTGATCTGATAGTCGCCAGTACAATTCTGCTCAAGATTTGGTGATCAAAAGAGGAAGAAAACCAGCCACACAAGAAATATCACTTAAGAAATTATAGAAATAACACTTGATCCTAACTACCTTCACTAAGAAAGTAGTAAATGGTAATCTCCAATGGCATGTTCCTTGTCTGGTAAAGAAAGTCATTAGGCTAAAGAATGTTCTGAGAAACAACAAATTGAAACTCACAAGATAATATTAAGTATACAAATAACTGAACATAACTTCATGAGAAAAGCGTGAATGCTTCAACTGTCATCGCGAAAAGAACCAAATTCCTAAACGATGTCCACAAGTGAACAAATATCTCCTATAGTCGAGACATACCAAAATTTCAGCGATCAAGTTTATAACTCCAATAATAGAAGAAATAAAATCAAGGCAGTTCACAGAAGAAGCGAGATAAAGAAAAGGGCGATTGAACGAAGATGCTTATCCTAGAAGAATTCTGCTCAACTTTATCCTCAATCTCAATTGCCATCTATTCATCTTTCTAATAACACCAATGAATAATTGTCTGGTACAAAAAAAAAATCGGAAAGTCAATATTATTTGCCTTTGCTATGAAAAACATAAGTGTTATGCCAACTGTTGCCTAAAACAAGAAGCAAACTCCACCTCATTCTCAACCCCGACAAGCTACGCAACATTCTCTAAGGCAACCTCAAGAATCTGAAGACAAACACACTCCAACTCAAAATGTTAATCCAATCATTCATGGCATTTACCTACAGCATGAATTCGCGAAAGAAGTTATAACCTGCCAAGCGTAGTGCTAGGTATGATACTTATGTATTTGAACCTTACCAGGGTATAAGTTTAATTTTAAGATCAACTCTTTGATCCTAGTCACTTCCTGATCATCTATTTTATATCATTAGCAAACAATCTTTCTGTTGTTTCAAATCAAATGGGTAATGTCACTTGTATCAACCGAGAAGAACTTGAATACCTCGCCAACACCTACCCAAGAAGAATTTTACTTCACCTCGACAAGGAAAACATCAATAATTTCCAAGCTATCTCAAAGACCTAGAAGACATCAAGTGTCTAGAACAACCCCTGCCTCGATATCAGGCTCTGAACGTAAACATCTTTCTTATGTGATTGTACCCGGCACTTGTTGTGGTATTGAGTACGACCCTTGTGTATTCAATTCCTGCAATCAATCTTTTGAGTCTATACATTTTATTCCTTCATAGTTTTCAAAACCAAAGAAAATGAAAACCCTTTGTTTACCAAAGTGAGCACACAAGTTAAATCACCATGAATCATCTTGTAATCCTCTTACCTCAACCCCATACTTGAATTATCTATACATGTTTTCCAATTTAAAGTCAACTCGAGATGACATCTATTCTCAGCTCATTTCGTCAGCTAACGTTGAATTATACAGATCAACCATTGTATTCAAATATCTTTCTTGATATTAAACATTCGGTTTTCCCCAAATGAGAGTAATAACAATGCATCTTTTCTTTCACCTCAAATATTCTAATCATACCACATACCACTATATAAATTAGATTATTAACAATGCTAGTTATTTAAACAAAAGAGACATGTAGAGAGTATTAGTATTTCTCATCTGCTTACCTAAAATTAAAATAGAAGTCTTCTCTAGTTCTCGCACATCAACTAAGAATCACAAGATGAAAATCCAGTGGAGCAATCATCCGGAAGAGGAAGCCACCTGGGAGAGCGAGGAGGATCTTCGTGCGGAATTCCTCAACCTTTTTCCCTGGTTAGTTCCAAATCTCGGGGTCGAGATTTCTTGTTAGGGGGGGAGATTTGTAACATTCTGTTTTTCAATTTTCGGAAACTTGAATTTCAAAAATCCGAACCCGTGAAATTTTCTCGAATTAAATACCACTTAAATTGAATTTTCAAGGTCGTCAAGAATTTAATTTGATTAAACTATACCTCAAATTAATTATTTATTATTTTATTTGGGTTCCTTGTGATTAATTTGAATTTTCTGTATTTTTGGAGATTTTTCTGAATTTATTTGCTATTTATTTGAATTATTTGAAGTTTAATTGAATTTCCTGGAATTTCTTTAATTCCTAAATCCTTTTTCCTCCGTGTGGGCCGGAACTACTGTTCGTATCCCGTCGGCCCGATACTGTGCACTCGCGGCCCAACCCATCTCAGCCAAACCCTAAGCGCCGACGCGCCCCAGCCGTCCGATGCCGATCAAGCGGCTCGTATCCGCGCCGCCCCCGAACAGTAACCCTAACCCTAATACCGTTTCGTTGCCGCCCGTCCGATGCAGATCCAGCGGCTCCTACGCGTCCACGTCGCCCCAAGTTGCGCCGCCGCCCGTATCCCTAGTGCCGCAGACCAACCTCGACTTCCGTGTCGTTTTGCGCGTCCCTAGGCTATTTAAGACACTGTAGCCGCCGTCTCTAGGTTTTCCTCTCCGCGCCGCTCCTTTTCCCCCAAATCTCCCCGGCGGAGGCGCTGTGTGGTGGCCGCTTGACCTCGCCGAAGTTCTCCGCCGTGACCGAGCCGTTCCGCCGTGGATTTCTCTCACTCCGGTGAGTCTCCGCCGCCCTTTTGGTGCAGATTGAGTTCGTCTCTTCACGCTCTTCGGATTTGCTAACTCTTCCGTTCGATCCGATGTTCTTAGTGGATTTGCTCGCCATCTTCTCCGACTCCGGGTTCTTGATTGCCTCGCCGTCGAGCCCCTTCGTTTGAACGTCGCCGTCCGTCGCTCATTCACGGCAGATCTTCGCCACGGTTTGGTAAGCCAGTAGCCTCGTCACCCATGTGTCGCCTTCGTGTCCGCCGCGTGGCGCCACGTAAACCCTAACTTCCCGCGTAGCCGTCGAGTCAGCATCGCCTGGTGCTACGTCTGCGCCACCTCGCCGCCACTTCACCGCCGTAGCACGCGTGTCTGCCATGTTGCGCCATGTCATCGCCACGTCAGCAAAACTCCGCTCGTTCGCCACGTGGGCGCCAAGTGGATGCCACGTGTGTGCCACGTCACGCCATGTGTGCCCTAGGGTCCGCGTGTCCACCACGTCACCGCCACGTCATCGCCACCGAGCCAAGGCTTGAGTCAGCGACCATGGGCCCGCATGTCGGCGACGATTTAATCGTTTATTCGCTGAAAAATCCGAAAAATCCGAATATTCATCCAATCGCGTAGCGGCTGCGTGTCATCTTCTATTTATTTTCCCGATTTTCTCTCCATTAAAACTTCGGAAGCCCCGTTCTCCTCCGTTCGAACTCCGATTTGAACGATTTAAATTTCTAAATTCATATAAAATCAAGATCTATCTGTTGGTGTCATTTTTATGAATTTTTGAATTTTTTTTATTTCTGGTTTTATTTATTGTTGCCTCGATTTGCGTGTTTTGCGAGTAGGCAGCCTTGTTGGTTGAGAGAGGAGCATCCAGCGGCGGTTGCTGCAGCGGGCGAGAGTGAAGGCAAGTCTCCCTTGACCATGTTGAACCCAAATTTATGAAATGCTATTTTGTTTTTAAACTATTGCATGCTATTTGAATTATGAATTGTACTTCAATGTCATTTTATATGTTTAGATAAATGCCAACTTGTTATGCCCACATTGATATTCATCTTGACAACCATTGACACCCTAGGAAAACTAATTACGGTAATTAATGGTAAACATTTTAACGTGGGAACGGTGAAAATGCTTAGCCATGCTTAATCACGTCGGTACCTTACCATTATGGAAATGATTTCATTCTTGATTCAAAATTAATTGTGGAAATTATGGCAATTGGTGTTGCGGTGTTAATTTGAAATTAAAAGTGAAAAATGATTTAGACCAAGGCGGATTGGTTGAATGGAGGTGCGGAATGCACAAAATTTTGGAATGTGATTGTCGCCCTAGTCAATTAAGGACGGTCGTGTGTTACCTTGGGCCATGCTATCTGATACAACCACATGTCTATATGGGTACGACTGGCTAAGTAATTTGCATGTATCGTTATTTGCCGCCCGATGGAAACATCTTGGGTTTGTCGGGACGGCACTTGCAAGGCGCAAAAGGGGGCTTCTGGACTGGGCGGAGGTAGCCCTACCAGCGGTGAAACCTTAGCGGGTGAAGTCGGTAGCGGTATGTGCATTGTAAAGGCCTTGTCATGATCTCCCTGCCGACACACCAAAGGAAGTGTGTTAATTGCATGGCGCAAAGGGTTGATCATGTCGTGTGGGTAAAGTGTACCAGCTCTGCAGAGTCTTAAAAACTACTTGAGTAGCCGTGCCCACGGATAAGGGCAAGCGTGGAACGCTTTCACATAGTAGATTTTATGGTTTTTGGTTTTAAATGGAAAAATGATGATTTGGTTTAAAATGAAAAATGTGGTTGGGAATCCGCGAGCGGCTAGAGCTCCCGGGTTTTAGATTGGCGGCTAGAACCAACCAGGTAGTTGGAACCTGGAAAATTGTTATACTTTCAAGTTTAATTATTTATGCTATTTACATTTTGTTAAATGCTGCTTTATGAAATTATTACTTGTATTTAAATTTCAATTTGGCTTTATGCAAATGAACCC
Source organism: Guadua angustifolia (assembly GCA_036346375.1). Classification (NCBI taxonomy): domain Eukaryota; kingdom Viridiplantae; phylum Streptophyta; class Magnoliopsida; order Poales; family Poaceae; genus Guadua; species Guadua angustifolia. The sequence goes on along the minus strand of CM070522.1, from coordinate 28,496,093 downwards.
TATATGCTTCCTTTGTCTAAGCCATGCATCTAGTTATTAGCATTAAGTTTAGAGACTTGCGAGTATGTTGTATACTCACCCTCGCTTTTTTATTGCGAAATGCTTATTCCATAAAGCGAGATGATGGAAGAAGGGTGAGCAAAGAGCTGTGTTCCACCGTTCGACATTTGTCTTTGGAGACATCGATGAGGAGGATGACTCGTTCTTCTAGGGAGCGACCCGATCGGTTGCTGTGGGCACCTTGAGTGGCTCGATTTTGTTCTACATTTCATTGTTACTTTTACACTTGGTAGTAAGGCTTCATACTTGTAATAATGTGATGATGGATGTTTATGTTGTTGCACTCTTTTGCTTATTCTGTTATGAACTTTATGATATGTACGTGTTATCATCATTGTAATCTTTGCAGCGCTTAGCTGTTCCTGGACTAGCGCGGTTGAAACACAGAGGGGTCGGATTTGGTAAATCCGGGTCTTCACAGTATCTGGCCGAGTTAAGTATCAAAATGGAGTCCTTGAGGTCCCTACTTGCTCAATCAGTTACCATTCGAGCCCCCATGCTGCAGATTTTGCTCCCGGTTGAACCGCCACTAGCGTCGCCGCCCCTCCTCGGCTACAGCTCACCTGAGACCTCCTCCGGCCGAATTGGTTCCAGAACCGAATGCGTCTTGCCGAGCTCTCTCTCCCAGTGTCCTCGCCTCCGCCGAAAATTCACCAGAGAACCGTCGCCGGTGAAGCCCTAGGCCATCCTCTGCTCCGTCACTCTGATTGGCAGGTCTTCCATGTCAGCCAGCGTAAGAACTCCAGTGTCATGGTAAAAGGCGCCTTCCAACTCAGAAAGTGTATTTTCTATTTATTCATCCAATTTCCATACCGAAGCAAATTCAAATGATAATATCTTGTGAATGTTTAATCCAATTTCAGTAGAGTAAATTTCTATATTCATCTAAAATCAATTATATCCTAAATATATAAAAATATTTAATTTTTTGAACTACAGGAGAATTATTTAAATTAAACTTTGTTAATAATCTTAATATGGTCTTTATATTAAATTTGTGGACAATAAGTCATAAAATAATAAAATAAATATTCATATGATGATAAGACCAGGTTGAATTCAAATCTATAAAAACATTTAATTTTTGAGTCATAGAACAATTATTGAAATCAAGAATGAAACAAACACTCTATTATGGACATTATTGCATATATGAAAACTATAACTTATAAAATCATAAAATAAATGCTTATGTGCTTCTGGGATTGTAATAAACCTAATCAAGCAAAAATATTTAATTTTTGAACTAAGTTTAATTTAATTGCCTTGCAACCATTAGTAAACCCTAATGTGGCCATTACTAAAAATGAAAATATAATAGCTCATAAAATGATGAAATAATTTGTATGAAGCCCCTGGAAACAGTAAGGACCCATGTAGGTAAAAATATTAAGAATAGGATTTGGTTTTCATTCTTTTAATAAAAGAAAATGCTGATGAGAAAAGTAAATAAATAGATAATCTATCGTAGTTAAAGTCGAAATAACACAAAAATAGCTTTTAAACATTTCTAGGATCGCACCCTGCTAATGCCTGAAAAATGAGCTAATAATCATGTATAAGGTAGCCGCAAAATTAAAATTAAAATCTGGCGTGATATAACATAACTGTATGATCATTTAGACTATTTCAACAACAGATAAAATAACTCGTCTAAATGCTAAGATTTGTAAAAATAGTTTAAAGACACTCTACAAAGTTCATACTACCATGTTATAGAAAAACATCTTATTTACCACTAGCTTTTCAACTAGATCCAGCTAAATCAAAACCCTTAAGTGTTAACCTTACGTTTCACTTTCTCGCCGATTCCGTATAGCGTAAATTTTATAATACTATATAAGCTTTTTCATCGATGAATATAATGTCTCGTCTAAATCCTAAAACTTATGGAATTAGCTCAGTAGTGCCCTCCAAAGTATAGACTACCCTATTATGGAAAGATAATCTCACTTCACCGTGATCTACATATTAATCTTGTTAGTTTAATAACCCTAAGTGTTCACATTTCTGAAGACCGTAATATGAATGAATGAACTTTGAGTATTAATGAGAAATCAATACTTATGAAGTATGTATCACCAGAACCTACTTAAAAAGCACAAATATATTACCAATAACTTATCATAACCATTCTAGTATTCCCAAAACAAATTCTTATGCAACGTTAATTAAGAAATGAATGCTATTCACATACATACATTATACAACAAAGACTAATGATTAATTCTATTAATCCAACCAATTTTTGCATCTTGAATTCATAAAATAAAATTAATAAATTCATAAAGAGCAACCCCTGTTCCTTGTGAAAAGTCTTTATTTGTTTTGCTATCTATTTTCTTTTTGCCCTATTTGAAGTTTATTATTTGCTTCTTATTGCTTTTACTCGTTAAACAGCGTGTAGAACCCGACGTTGTTGATTTTGTCATTGTCATCGTCAACCGCTCCTCGTCTTCGTCGTAAATAAAGATTAAGGCAAGCACCCCTTTGATCATATTGATCCCTTTGATCATATTGATCCTAGTATTTAATCTTCTTTTTGTTTTACTAAACCAATTTATTCATGCGTTTACTTTCTGTAAATTTGCTATTTTGTGGTACTGGTAGTTATACCTATTGTCTCAGGAACCCTCCTTGATATGTACAACATGTGAATCTTGATAACCATAGATTAAGGATAGGCATTACTTAATGTCATCATGGGTATATGCGCTTACATATTATTCATACTTAGCCATGCTTTAGAATCAGCAATGCAAATGATCAGATCAAAATTGTTTCCTGAAAATGTTGGAAATGTCACTGTTGGTTGCGAATATTTTGATTAAAAAGCCAAAATAAAACTATGGTTTTGACGCGGGTGATTATTGGCAATAGTCGGAAGTCCAAAGGGAATTGCACGTAGTGTAGGGTGAAGTATTGCCCGTGTCGGATTAAGGACCGAACATCGTGTTGTATGATCCAAGAAAATCCGTACAAACCACAAGTGTTGGGATGGGGTAACCTTAAACCAATTAATTATCTAGTTTAACTTTGCACTCTGGAAGGCCGAAGTAGTACGGGCTCTCCTTTCGAGGTTTGCTCGACGGGGTGCCCTCACCGAGGTGTTGAAAGCCACACTTACCAATACAATGGTGTACGCCATGCTATGGAAAGTTTCAACATTTCTATGCTCTGAGTTCTTCTATCATAGTATGGGTTTAACGTCCCGGTGCTGGTGTAAAGTTAACCTAGGTAATGTAAAGATTTTCGTCATGAACATTCTGGCCACACGCTGAAAATTTGTGAAACATGTGGCAAAAAGAAAAAGTTATGATTTGTGGGCAAAGTTGTACACCTTTGCAGAGTATAAATCTAATCGATTAGCTGTACCCGCTGTCATGGGAGTCTTGGTGAACTGATGCGAGTTAGATGTTTTATTATTTCCAAAAGGGCTTGGTTCCATTTGTTTGCAACTGTTACTTTATGTCAAAGGGCCGACATTGATGGATTTCAGTATTTGGATTATTCGTCGCTCACGTCATGGAGGATTGTGAGTGTTACTTATGCTTTACTTATTTGTTATCAATCAAACTTGCTCTTATAAATTCTGTTTGCAAACAACTTGATTTACAAATTTAATTTAGCTTTATGCAAATTAACTGTAGTAGCCTCCTTTGACTTGACCTGCATTTATGCATTTGCAAATACCATCTTAAGTCTTGCGGAGTACGAAAGTACTCACCCTTGCCTAATTTGTTATTTTAGGTGGATAAGCTAGCGAAGCTTCGAAGGTTTGTTTTCATCGCAGGATGCGGGATCTTTATTAAAGTGATCTTTCTAGGAATTTATGTCTGGTCAGTTGCTTGCGGGTTGGATAGGCACACTACAAGGCCTTGTTTCTTTTGTTGCTATATACTCTGAGTTGTAAAATTTATGTGTTTATTAGTTTCTGCTTAATTAATATAATGTATGGTTGTGATTCTAATTGTTGTAAATGTGTATACTAGCTACTAATCTAGGGACTAGTATTGTATGTATATTAGATTTCTATTTTTGTATTCTACGTAAAAATAGGGGTCATTACACAAAAATAGAGATAAGAAAAGCCAGAGCGAGCTGGGTTCCAGGCTTGATCAAAGGAAAGACGGAGGAGAAGAAAAGAAAAGACCAGCTGAAAAGGTGCGGTGCTGAATTGGTCCCTTATGTCGTGTGTGCAGTGAAGCCACGTGATCTTGCAGTGAATTGGTTTTGACTAAGACAGAGAGAGCTGGCTGCTTGTTGTCATGGAGAAAATGGCTGGGAGGATGAGCTGCTGATATGTGGGGTCCGGGCCCACCGGCAGTAAGAGAAGGGCTGATGAGCACTGCCAGAGAATGCACATGGAATTAATAGCTAGGCCCACCTGTTGGCGAAACAAGTCAGTCAAAGGGAGTAGATGCAGCTCGGACTGATCAGGTTTACCAATAATTCTGGTTTACCATTACCTTCTGTAAAAATTTGGGTTAAAATGTTTTACAGGGAATTATTAAAAATTCTGACATTACTATCTGCTCAAAAATACTTTTTTCTGAAATTCTTTTATTTAAGGATGAAAATAATATCATTTATTTTTGAAACTTTTTATCTGAGTTAGAAATGAGCTAATAGTCTCCCATACAATTTTCAGGTCAAAATATTTAATATTTATTTTCTAACAATACTGACACTCCGATTTTCAGGTTTTCAATGCCTCTATTTTTGAATTTTTAAAATCCTTAAAATATTTTAGAAATTTTTAATATTTTTACCAGGAGTAACTACTACATTGAGGTTACCGTGGTAATTTTCTTAGATCAAGATAAGGTCCAAAAGGGGGCCTTTTAATTTGACATTCTATCATTCTTTGCATTAAAATTTATTTATCAGCTGAAATGATTTACCTAAGTGTTGAAGATTTTTAATATATATTTTTACTATTTTACTTTTACCTTTTTATCTTTTTACCATTATTCATTTGTTAATTTCTTTTATATGATTCTTCTCACAATGCACAAATCCAAAGAAAATCCAAATAAAAAATAACAATTCCAAGAAAACTCAGAAATAATCATATTCAATTTCAAAATACACATTTCCATTTTATTGTATTTTTTAGGATGTTATATATGACTAGTATTTAAAGTTAGGGTTGACGTCTTTATCTGAAAGTGACCTTACACGTCCCATCATGCGTTCAATACAGCTAGGCAGCTAGCGATGTTTTGTTTATACAGAAGAGCAATTACCATTCTATCCACTGAGCTTGAGAGCTTGACCAAGTCTCCTCTAGCCGATATAGATTAGGTTTCATTGTTACCATTTTCAGCCTGATTTGTCTTTACTATATTTTTGTCATAATCAACACATTTCCTACCACTTGACGTTCTCAATATATAGGAAGACATGTTATCATCCATAAGGCAAACCACAAGCATTTGCAGGAGCCAGGTGCTGAGCGAGAGGTACCAATGGCGGAGGCGAGAGTAGGATCTCTGCCAGTGCCAAATGTGCAGGCACTCGCACAAACTTGCAACAGATTAGACGAGAAGATACCCGAAAGATACATCAGGCCAGAGGCCGTTGCCGGCGAGATCATCAGCGGCTGCGACAGCATAGCTGCTATTCCGATCATCGATCTCAACAAGTTGCTGGACCCGGAATCAACCAAAGAGGAGAGTGCCAAGTTGGGATCTGCATGTCAGCAGTGGGGCTTCTTCCAAGTATGTAAAGATTAGCTCTGCTAAATATCCATCCTACAATTAAAGCCAGCACTTGATCTGTACCAGCATATATAGTATATATAGATCGAAACTAGATCTAAGATATTGAAAGTGCAGTTTCTCTTAATTTGAGTCGTTCTATTTCCTCAAAAGATTCCAAAAAACCACTAGTTGGTAATACATATATAGTTACGTTCGTTCATTTTTTAAACAGCTCAAATAATATAGGACAATTGTTGTTTATGTGGTAAACTGCAGCTCATCAACCATGGGGTGCCTGATGATGTGATGCGCGACATACGGAGAGACATAACCGAGTTCTTCGAGCTACCACTTGAAGCCAAGAAGGCGTACTCACAGGTACCAGAAAGCCTCGAAGGCTATGGCCAGGCCTTTGTTTTCTCCGAGGACCAGAAACTGGACTGGGCAGACATGATCTACCTCGTTCTCCGGCCGAGCGAGTCGAGGGACATGAGGTTCTGGCCTGCTCAACCTCCATCCTTTAGGTGATCTACCACAACTCACAAAATCACAATTAATCTTGCACCATGCGTGCATGACTCTTGATATGTACACATATGTATAATCTCTCCGCTCACTTGTTATTTTAGATGTCGAGAGAGACGGTCTCCAGAACAAAGCCTTTAATTATCACTAATTTGTATTGTATTATATTTATAAAACCCAATGAAATTATAATATTGTGAATTACTTTGCAAGACAAATCTACATGTATATATTATTGTGACGACCCCCATTTTTACACAGAATGCAAAAATGAAAATCTAATGTGCTTGCAGTACTAGTACGTGGATCAGTAGCTAGCACACACATTTCAACAAATGGAATCACAACCATACAACAAATAATTAGCGGAAACGAATAATTACATAAAGAAATATTACAACTCAGAGAATTTAGCAGCAAAAGAAGCAATAACCCGTAGTTTGCCCAACCGACCCGCAGGCAACTGACCAGGCATAAACTCCAGATAGAACACGCTTCAAGGAAGAACCCGCAACCTGCGATGAACAACTTCGAAGCTTCGCACTCTAAACCACCTACAATATAATTAGGCAAGGGTGAGTACTTTACGTACTCAGCAAGACTTGAGCAAAACCTACAATATATGCAGGCCATTTCAAAGGAAAGGCTACTACAGTTAATTTGCATAAAGCGAAATTGAATTGTAAAACAAGTTATTTGCAACGGAATTTATAAGAGCATTTGATTGATAACAAATAAATAAAGCATATGTAACACTCACAGTCCTCCATGACGTGAGTGACGAATCATTCATTGCCATCACATGGCATATATCCAGTTCTTTGCCAACACATGGCACAACAGCTGATACCAATACTTGCCAACACATGGTATAGTATTGGGTCATCTGTGGGGGTAAGCTAACTTATAAAATAACCCTTTTTGAAATAACAAAACATTTAACTCGTGCAAGTTCACCAAGACACCCATGACCGAGGGTACGGCTAATTAATTAGATTTAAACTCTGCAGAGGTGTACAACTGTACCCACAAGGAATGATCAACTTTTGCCCGACACACTTCCTTAGGTGTGGCGTCAAGAAGACCATACATAGTCATTAAATTCCTAGACATGGCTTTACACCACCGGACGTTAACCCCACCGTAGAACTAGAAACACACACCCAAGCCGTGGATCCACTTTCACACACAACACAACGTTTCTAAACACGGCAGGTATGCACACGTTACATTAGCAAGTAGACCTGTCCGGAATACCCCGTCAGGGTAGACCTGACCGGAAAACCTGTGCAAGCTCCCGCCTACTAATGAGCAAAGCCATGTCTAAACAATTTAATAGGCTAAGGCTAACCTATCCTCACACTTGTGGTTTGTACGGATTTTCTTGGATCATACAACACGATGTTCGGTCCTTAATCCGACATGGGCGATAATTCACCCTACACTACGTGCAATTCCATTCGCACATCCGGCTATCGCCAATAATCACCCGCATCAAAACATAGTTTTATTTTGGGTTTTTAATCAAACTACCCACCACCAACAGTGACATTTTCAATGTTTTCAGGAAACAAATACTGGTTTAATCATGTACATTGTGAATTCTAAAGTAGGGCTAAGCATGAATAATATGAACGCATATACCCAAAATGACGTTAGCAATGTCTATCCTCAATCTATGGTTATCACGGTTCACATTTTCATAATCATCAAAGGAGGTTCACGAGACAACAGGTATAACTACCAATCCACAAAATAGCAATTTACATAAAGTAAACGCATGCATAAAATAATTTAATGCACAAAAGGAATACAAAATATTAGGATCAATATGGTCAAAGGATGCTTGCCTGGCTTAATTGACGCTTACGACGAAGACGAGGATTGCGGTTGATGACGACGACGGAGAATAGGGACGTCGGGTTCTACACGTCGATTAACGGAACATACCGTAAAAGACTTAAATAAGAGCAAAAGAAATAGATAGCAAAACAAATAAACTCTTCACAAGAAACAGGATTGCTCTTTATGAATTTATTAATCTTATTTTACGAATTCAAGACGCAAAAATAGTTTAGATTAAATAGAATTAATCATTAGTTGTAAGGTTTCATTGATTTACTATTCATGATACGATTTCGAGTAACTTTGTTACCTATGGGTTTTACTCTATTAAGATTCAGATTCAAAGCAAGGTAAATTAAGATTATTTCCTTAGATTCTTACAGAGCATGCCTTAGGGATCAATTCTAGGTTTTTCTTTACTAATTTCAAGTTTAGATGAGTTGTTTTGCGAGTTAATGAATAGGCTTAAACAATCACATTATATTATGAACGAATACTTCTTCACCTTTGGTTGACTTCAAATGGAATTAGTTTTATACAGGTTGAGTCTATTGATTTAGGCTACTGGACTAATTTACATGATATTTGAGAAGGTTCTGGTGATAAAAATAACTTAACTATAGTTTTCTACATTCTTACCAATTCAATATAAAGTTCAGAAAGCTTAACACTTAAGGTTATTTGACTATTAGGATTTGTATGCAAAACATGATGGAATTTGGTTATTTCTTCATAATACGATGATTTATACTTTGTACAACAATCCTAAGCTAATTCCATAAATTTTAGGCTTTGGCTGATACGTTATATTCATTGTTGAAAAGGCTTAAGTGGCATTGTAAAGTTGACGATAATCGGAATCGGCAGGAAAGTGAAACCAAAGGTTAACACTTAAGGGTTTTGGACTAATAAGATTAATATGCAAACCTTAATAAAATCAGGTTCTTTTTATAGAATATGGTAGTATGAACTTTTTACAATGTTTCTAAACTGATTTTACTGATTTTAGTATTTGGATGAGTTATTTTATCTACTGCTGAAATAGCATAAATGACCATGATGTAAATCTTAATTCGGCCATGATTCAAACTTAGTTTCTAACTACACTAAACATGATCTTTGATTCATTTTTCAGGTATTAGCAAAGTATCATCCTAGGAATGTTTTAAAGTTGATTTTGTATTATTTTAGCTTTAATTGCAATAGATAAACTATTTACTTATCGTTATCATTAACATTTCCTTTCATTAAAAGAATACAAATTAAATCTTATTTTAAATATATTTGCAGACATGGATTTGTATTGTTTTCAAGAGACTAATACAAATTATTTCCTTATTTCATAAGCTTTTATGCTTTTGTTTCCATTAATGGCCATATGAAGTTTTACTAGTGTTTGCTAAGCAAATGAATTAAACTTAGTTCAAAATTAAATGTATTTGTATATTTGAATACCTCCTGATCTTAACATCTCATGAATATTGATTTCATCATTTCATGGTTTATTATTCACAAAATCTCATTAACAACCATATTAACACCATAGTCAATGTTTAATCTGAATAATAGTCCTGTACTTCAAAAATTAATTCTTTTTGTATATTTAGATTCTTCTGGATTTCAGATGAATATAGAAATTTATTCCACTGAAATTGAATCAAAATTACAAAGGATATTCATGGTTGAATATGGAACCGATTTGGAAATTGCATTGAATTAACGAGATACGTTTTCCCTAAACTGAAAGCACCTTCTACCATTTCACTGGAGCTTCACCTGCGCCACTGACTGAAGGGCTCCACTCGGCAGTCACAGAGAACAGGGGAGGAACTAGGGCTGGCCGGCGAAGGCTTTCCGGCGAAGATCCGGCGAAGGCGAGGGCACAGGGAGCACGAGCTTGGTGACGTGCATCTGATGGTAGGGTCGGTTGTCGCCAGAGGTGACCGGAGTGGGCTGCCACCGAGAGGGGGCAGCGGCAATGACGGGAGCTCGCCGGAGAAGAAGAATGAGTGAGGCTCGGTTCGAATGGGTAACCTTGTGAGCATCAGTGAGGTCAGGGCTTACCTTTTTGGTGGTTGATTCGTCCGGAGAAGTGCCGAGTTGGGCCGCCACCGTTGGCCGGTCCTGGGGAAGAAGGCGCGCCGGTGCGGCGGGGCTGCAGCCTTGAAGAGCTGAAATTGTGGCTTGCTCTGGAGTCGGTGGGGGCCAGGGATACTCCACACGTGAGGAATTGGGAGGAGGATCACTCAATCACTTGGATTTTGCTTCGCGCTTGGAGCTCAGAGGATGCTGGAAATGGCGGAAATGGGGGAAGCTTTGGCTGTCTCAGCTGAGGAAGAAGAAGGGGACTGAGGGGGAATGAGGGAGAGGCTTAATGTGGTGCGGTTTGTAGCCAAGAATTGCAGCATTGAGTGGGATTCGTGGCAATGATCGAGAATGCCTGGGCTCAGAGCTTCGGGAGAGTTCTCAGTGGAGCAAACTGGGTGGGAAGAACGGGGGTTGAAGGAAGAATCTGGAAGCAGGGTCCTGGATCCACTGTCAGTGACTGAGGATTTCTTCAATGTGCCAACGGAACAGAGTAGCAACAATTGGCCTACACGGCAGTGACTGATCGAAGGAAATCAAGGTGGTCGGGGTCAATTTCTCCCTCTCTCTGATTTTTGGTTGAGATCAATTGAAATCTATTATTTATGAAATTTTGTTTTTCAAAAGAAGTTGGTCTCAGAATGTTTCTCTAAAATTTCCAGCTCCATTTGTGATTCCAATATTTTATGTGAATTCTGGAAATACAGTATTCTGATTTAAAAGTTATCTTTTCCTTTTATCTCTTCGTTTCTTTATGCATAAAATTTCAATTGCCGATTAAAATGATTTAACTGAATGATCAGGGTTCTCATGGCAATTTCATAAGGTTTTTCCTTTTTACATTTTTGCCTTTGTCTCTTTTTCACCCTTTGTTTCCATTTGTTAGATTTTTCATACAAAGAATAAATCCGAGGAAATCCAAATAGAACAAATAATGGCAAGAAAACTCAGAAATAATAATATCCAAACTTAAATTATTTCATTTCCACTTTATTGAATTTTTGGGATGTTACAATTATTCTCATATATCTAATTTAAATATTTTAAAAAATATTGACGGTTAAAGTTTTGAAGGTTTGATGGTAGCTAGCTATGTCCAAAACAACGCCAGAAAATTCTAAAGGAGGGGGCCTAAGAATGAAGTGAAACAACAATATCATAGTGTTAATCGTACGAAACAACAAAATCATAGTACTAATCAAAGTTATATATATATGTATGTATATATGTGTGTGTGTGTATGTATATATGCACGCTGTTTCAATGAGCCGCATGGGGGGCGAGGCCCCACCACGCCCCCTCGACGGCTCCGCCACTGTATTAGATCCATTAGTCAATTCCTCTTCTCGACCACAATTCTGCATCATGATTCATGACTCTTCCTGGCAGGATCTCCATAGATAGGTACTCCTCTGAGACAGCCAAAGTAGCACGCTGCTTGTTGCAGTTCCTGGCCATGGACATGGGTGTTGAGGCGGAGCCCCTCCTGGACATGTTCCGGGGTCAGCTCATGAGGATGAACTACTACCCGCCATGCAGGCAAGCGGCGGGCAAGGTGCTGGGCTTGTCGCCGCACACCGACCCGACGGTCCTAACGCTGCTGCTCCAGGTGAACGACGTGCACGGCCTGCAGATCAAAAAGGACGGGAGGTGGCTCGCCGTGGACGCTCTCGACGGTGCGCTCACCGTTAACGTTGGCGACATACTTGAGGTAAGTATGTATGAATGATGAATCAGGTTTTCTTTCACCTCGTCGATCTGAGAGAGTGAGAGAGACTACTACGCTTACGCTATGTTGTTGAACACCGAGTATTTCTGAACTTTTGCTGAAATATAAATTAGGTAGCAATGTGTCAATGTTTACTCCAGACCTGACGACTACTTGCAGATTCTGAGCATTGGGAGATACTGCAGTGCTGAGCACAGGGCCATGGTACACCCAAACAAAGAGCGCATCTCGGCAGCAGTGTTCCTCCAGGCGTGTTCGAATACGACGGTCGGGCCTCTGCCGGAGCTGGTGAGAGACGGCAGCGAAGAAGCGCGGTACAGATCTATGGACTACGAGGATTTCATGAAGCGCTTCTTCTCAGCAAAGCTTGATGGAAGGAGTAACCTCGAGGGCCTGAGGATTTAGATTTAGTTGTTGACTACGAAGAAGTGGAAATGAGAAAAATCATCGCATTTCTAGCCTCCTAGCAAACCTCACCTGCTGCACTACTGGGCTACAGAAGAAGGTATCGATCTACAATAGCTCGGTAAAAGTCACTGTATTACGGAGGTCCCATAGCTCGGTATAGGTGAGCACCTACAGCGTGGTACCTTCTTCCGTGGTACGAAAGTGCGACAGATGACACGTATTGCCTGCTGGCACTTTTGTAGTCAGAAAGGGGACTATTTTTATAATTATGTCCAGAAAGGATCAAATTTGCAAAAAATAAGTAGTTGTAATAATTTCTAGTTTATATTCATGTCATGCTAACTACTTAGATTTGTGTGTGTATGTTGTGATACATCTCGAATACGAGATATATGGGTGCTATGTGTTGATCGTGGGAACTAGCACTAGACATATACCCGAAAACCTGGAATTGTTTTCAACCATCGAATACATAAACTCGAGCGGTCGTCATTCTTTGCCTATTGCTCTCACTCCCCTGGATAGTGTGGGCGATACCAAGGTTCTGAGATGGACAGTGAGTGCTATGCTTGGATGAGTTGGTCTTAATCCTGGTATGATTGTTCGGCATGAAATCAAAACTCTCATTGATACCTAAGTGTGTATAGTACAACTAGATGGTTCATATTTGTTTGGGTAGAGGTCATCTAGTTAATACTTCGTGTACGAGACTTTTGGGTGACAATAAGCATCCATTAATTTAAGTGTAGTATATGTTTCACCTCTAAATCCAAAGCACGTACAAGATTTGATTCATATTTTCGAGTGCCCACACGTATCATGTTGCCATCGGTCATCGACTAGGTGGAAGGAGAGTCGTAGGGGCAGTGAGATTCCACACAAGGAATTCCTGAATTTGTTGGGGGGTTTTAATCTTTAGGTGCTTTAGATGCTACAAATGAAAGTAATTTGAGAATGAAGCACTCTATCGATAGCAATTGGAATTTGACCGAGTTCTAGAGTTCTTCAACCCGGAGGAAAAAGGGAAGAAATTCATGTTGCTTGGTGAATGACAGTAGGTGAATGTTGAGGGAAATTAGTTGTGTTTTAATTGCGAATCCAGGGACACTCTTTTATAGCCGGGAATTGTTGGGGATGAGCTCGCTCTCGGCGCTAACCTGGGGAGGTTCTTGTGGCTCGGCTCAGGGAAGGGATGGCCAGGGCAGATGAGCTCGTGGCCGGGGTATCCGCGTTGTGGTGAGGTAACATCTGCGTAGGCTCGGAAGGTACGTGAACGCATTGCTGGCAGGAAGCTACAGCGAGGATGACACGAGATACAGTGGCGCAAAGCCTTGCTTCGGGACTTCGGTGATCAGTGCAAGAAGAAGGAGCAGAGCGGTGGCTGGCAGATGGGCCCAACAGGACTTCGGGACCCACGGGCAATCTCAGAATGCGCAAATGGGTTTGGACAGCAGGCTGAACCAAACTTAGTTAAATGGATCGATTAACAGTCAAGTTAGGAAATTTTTGAGATTTTTTTTGAAATACGGTTGGATAATGATCCTCATACTGTTGGAATTTCAGGCATAAATACTCTATACAGAATTTATAAAAATTTTGACAATGCACTGTGCTTAAAATTGTGTTTTCTGTTTTTAATTTATCAGACAATATATATATTATCAAAACTTTTTGAAACTATGTTTCGGAGTTAATATTGGTCATATAAATCTCTATTAAAAAATTTCACTGTGAGATATTTTGTATTTAATTTATAAAAATTCTAAAATCTTTATCCTTAGATTTTCAGCTTTTCAGATTTTGAATTTTTAAATATAACCAAATTAGTTATTAATTTTAATATTTTTTAGTGTTCATGTTTTTATCCATCCCGAAGATAATTTTAAATTCTCAGATAGAGATAATGTTATATTAATTTTATTCAATTCTGACACTATTACTGTTAGTTGTTAGTAAAAAATCTTTTATTAGCCTTTAATTTCACATTTTATTACTTTTATTTGACTTTTAAAATTCAAAATTATATCTTTGGAGATTTTATAAGTTACAATAAAATTTTTATTTATTTTATTGTTATACGTTTTATTATTGTCATTTATCTATTACTTATAAGGAATTTTCTTTTATAGGAAAAATCAAGGAAAACCAGGAAAAATTCAAGAAAGCCCAGAAAATGCATAAATAAATATAATTAAATTTTCAAAATTTAATTTCTTACTTTATTTGAAATTCAAGATGTTACATATATGTATAGAGAACATTCATTCCTTCAGATGTGCTGATATCCAGAGTCTTGGAGATGTCCGATTTGGAAGGAATTACTATGTGGATCTGTTTAGGAATAGGATTGTGCTGCTGTCGATGAGCTCAGGGTTCACGGCTGTTACACATGCTTGTTTGCACAAATCAGTAATAATAGTTGTATGCTTGTCTGGCATTCAAGTGTCGATTTATCAAATAGGAGACTGTAAGCGACTAAGAGGTTTTGAGTGTATGAGTTTTAACTCTCCTGGAGTGGTCGTCTTTTTTATTGAGCGCGTGCTCGTTAGTGAAGTTGGTGTCGAGAACAGTGTTAAGCGTGTGAAGTTGGCTGAGCTAGTCGTGGACTGTGGATTATTATTACTTGGTTTGCCTGGTTAATTGTTATCGAAACATTACCTACGCAACATATGACTAGCCTACATGTTTCATCGTAATATTAAATTTCTACCACATTATATTTCTAAATATTGCCTAATAAATTATTTACATAACAAAATTTCTACTACCCAATCCTACTATATTAAATTTCTAAATATTGCATAATATTTCTACTACATTGAATCTCAACATTTCTAAATACTAAATACTATACAATCCTAATATTTCTATATACTAAATACTACATTAAATTTCTAAATATTGTTTAATAGAAACTACCACACTAAATTTCTACATTTCGAAACACTAAATACTACACAATCCTAAAATTTCTAAATATTGCATAAAAAAATTTTAGACTTACCTCCACAAAAATGACGAATCTACTTTTTTTTCCCGCTCCTTTTTTTTCTTTCCTCTCCTCTCCTCTCCTTTCCTCTCTTATCCTCTCCTCTTCTCTTCTCTTCTCTTCTCACAGCGCTCGGTTTCCTCTCCTCCTTCTTCGGCCAGCGAAATAAGCACAATGCTCAGCATCGCCGATTTAAATGGAGCCTATCACCCCTGCTATGGGCGATTGCCCCTGGCCCAGGTGATCGGCACCACGTGGCACTTCAGCCCGTCCATCCGCCGTTACTAGCCGTTAGGGGAGCCTCTTATCGCCCCAGTATGGGGCGATCGCTTCATACTGGGGCGACGGGAGGCATTTTTGCAAAAAATTTTTCCATCGATTAGTTTTAAAAAAAGATTTTAAATAAATATTAAATAAAAAAAATTCCGAAACTAGAGATGCATTGAATCGGCCTCCTGATAGGCCTGTAAATTAGGCCGAGCTCAAACGGGCTAGCCTGAACACGGCACGAAATTGACGGTCCAAAGCACGACACGACACAAAGCATTATGGGTCGGGTCAGCACGATAGGCCTTGAATTGCAGCACGGTGGGCCACCTGGCACGGCCCAATTGATCGTGTCGAGCTTGGGCCGGCACGGACCGACGACGGCTTGACTACTAATTACTGGTCACAACTGGCGCTACATCCAATAGTGATTAATTACTGGCTAAAAATAATTGGCTAATTAGCTTATAACTTATTGGGTTTCGATCCTGCAATAAATCTCGCGTGCTGGTTGGATCAGCTAATGAGTTGATTAACTAGCGATTGATCGAGGTGGTACTCTTCGGATTGAATGCATGCATGCACACAAGCAGCGTCGGGGCCGGTTTGGCAGTACGAGATCAGACGTCGCGATCGTTGGGGGCACGCGGCCGGATTCCAGGTGAATAGTGGGCCTTAAATTCCGCGGCCCAGCGCGGCCGGCGGACTTATTGCTGCTGGCGCGCTCGCAGACGAGCGTTTTTGAGTGTTCCGAGGCCTCCTGCGTGCGCGAGAGACGGCAGGACCTGGTCGGCCACGCGGCTTGGACGGCGCTGATCCATCATGGGGTCTGCATGTGGCCGCGGAATTGATTAACTAGCGTTCTTGGGCCGGCACAGCCCGATAATGGCCCGATCGGTTTTAGTGCCGTGTCGGACCAGGAAAAAAACATTTCGGACCAGTCCGACCCGGTCCGATGATACGATCGTGCCATGCTGGCCCATCTTGAAGTGGCTCGAAGCACGATGGGTTTGGGCCGTGGCCTAGCCCAATTTACAGGTCTACTCATGGATGGGGCTGGTGTCCACCGTGGAGCCGAAGAAGCACCCACCTCATAGTTATTCCTGAGCAGAAACCACCGCCGACAACTCTAGCTGGCCTCACCGCTGCCACTTCTCCTTGGGGGGGCAGCCATGGTGGTCGCAAAGAAGATGAAGAAGTCCAGGACAAAGTGGCGGCGAGGGATCCGGTGGGAGGCAGCGTGGGATCTGCGCGGGATCTAGCGCAAGGCGACGAGGGATCCAACGTGAGGCTATGCTCCAAGAGAGGGAGCCTAGGGTGGCAAAACGGCAGCCCAATGGGCGGCAGTGATGAGGAGCAGATCTTGTCGTGGCCAGATAGGGTGCGACGACGGTCTATCAAGGTGATGGCAGCAGCGTCTTCAATAAGGCAATCGCAGTGCGGAGACTAGGCTAGATTTGTAACATCCTGG
The DNA here is from genome assembly GCA_036346375.1 of Guadua angustifolia. Classification (NCBI taxonomy): domain Eukaryota; kingdom Viridiplantae; phylum Streptophyta; class Magnoliopsida; order Poales; family Poaceae; genus Guadua; species Guadua angustifolia. The sequence goes on along the minus strand of CM070522.1, from coordinate 28,479,009 downwards.
AAATTTTGGAACAATAAAATGTAAACTTTAAATTTGAATGTGAATATTTTTCTGATTTTCTTGATGTTACATATTTCTATTTGGATTTCTCTGGATTTATTCTTTGTATGAAAAATCTGGCACATGGAATTAAGGAATGTATAATGGTAAAAAGGTAAAAGTAAAAATTTGAAAAAATTACCAACTAAACCCTAAGCCTACAGGAAAAGCACTTCTGCCCACAATTAAATTTTTATGAACAAAAATGGGACTTAATTGTTGAAATGACATTTGCTTTGACCAAAAATAGTGTAAGGTTAGATTTAATGAAAAGTCTGTAGACCTTATCTCATTCTAATAAAATTACCATAACACCCTCAATACAGTATTTACCCGTGATAAAAATATTAAAAATTAATAAAATCGTTTTGAGCTTTTAAAAATTCAAGAACAGAATTATTAAAAGTTTGGAAATTAGAATGTCAGAATTTTTATAAAATAAATACATAATATTTTAACTTTAAATTTTTATAGGAATACTCTTAACTAAAATGAAACCTTATAAAAATGTCTCAAAAATAAATTGTGTCATTGGAACCCTTAAATAAATCAAAAATCGAAGTAAGAATTCTGAGCAGTCATCAATGTCAGAATTTTAATTAATTCTCTATAGAACCTTTTAACCCAAAATATTTACTGGAGATAGTATACATTAGTTGGAGACTCTAGTAAAAAATCTTTGAAAAATATGGGAGGTTAATGACAAATAAATTAATGCCAGGAACAGATTAGCATCGCCCAGCTTTTATCTAGACCCGACCCTTGTCTCTGCCAAGTGGGCCCATCGTTCTGCGCTGACCCATTTGCTGACGCGTGAAGGCCTAAACTTCGCTCTCACTGCCAGTGGACCCGGTCCCACAAGTCAGTCTCCGGTTCTTCTTCCTTGTTCGCCCGAAGATGAGCTCACCTCCGCTCTCTCTCTCCTAGGAAGCCAGTTCGCACCGTCCAAGAGCCCAGTTGCTACCATGTTCATTCTCAGTTTCTCTGCGCCATACCTCATGAATGCCCTGCCATCCCTCTTCAATGCAGTCCTCGCTTCATGCCTTGCTCCTTGTTAAATCAGCGCCGCTTCTCCAGCCGGCCAGCGCCATCCCTCTTCATTTCTTGCATGCTCTCAAGCCATTCCACGCCATTCCCTGCAAACTGAGCTCCTCCATCCTCCTGACTGTTCACTAAACACCTCACTTCCTCATCTTCTCAACCTCACAGCCTAGCTCTACACGGCCGCACTTCCTCTCAGCCTCAACCACCATCCTCATCTCCTTGAACTCGAAATCAGGCACTGTCAGTGCTTCACCTTCCCCGGCGAACTCCTTAGCCGCGTACCTCGCTGGAGCCCCTCCATCCATCTGAAGCTCCTTGCAGCCCAAGCTGAGAAAGTAGCAGCCAAAACTCCAGTTGTGCCGAGCTTTAGTGCAGCCACGCCATTGCTAGTCGAGTGAAGCTCCAGTGTGAGTAGAGGTGAGCACAAATAACTTTCCATGCTGCTGTTTCACAAAGAATATCATAGCCCAGTGGTAAAGCCTTTTCGCTGGAAGCAAGACGTCCAGGGTTCAAATCCCAGTAGAAACATATTATTTTCTTTTTTTGACTCACTTCATTCATCTTTTTATATCTTTTGCTAGGTTTATCCAAATGAAGTAAACTCAATTTCTAAATTTGAGTTAGGCAGTAAGGAGTTAGATTATGCAATAGAAACTTATATGTTACTTGCAGTTTAATCATTCAAATAGAATTTGAACAAAAGTCCCTTTTTAGGTGTTATGAAGCAACTATAAAAACTATAGCTACTGAAATCATGAAATAATTTCCACATATTCCTACTGTTATAAATGTTCTATTTTTGCAAAAACATTCAGGTTTGAACTCAATTTGAACTAAAAAGAAAGCCTCTCACTAATTGTCGATGTTTATGATCGGCAATAAAGAAGAGTGAATGGGGTAAGGCGGAAGATCTGAGCTTGATGGTAACGCAAGACACAAGGAGATTTATCCAGGTTCAGGCTCTCCAATGGAGATAATACCTTAGTCTTGCGTTCGGTGTTCTTTGGAGTATGGATGTGTGTTCTTTCTTACAAGGTTCTCTCTTACAAGGTTCTCTCTTCCCAATCTCTCCTTCTCTCCAGGCTCCCTTTCTCTTTACACATCAGAGGAGGGCGCCTGTGCACAGTGGTGGAAGTTGTTGAAGCGTAGCAGGAGTTGCAGGGGTAGTTGGGCGCAGAGGATAGACTGTCCTATAGCTGGCCGACCATGTACAGTAGCATGCAGGGGCAAAGCCACCCTTTGCAGGGGCGCAGGCGCTGCCCACCTAATTTTATTGGTTCCCTCTCCCGGTCTTCCTCTTGCTGCACACGGCTGAGGCCTTATGGAAGATCCTTCTCTTGTCCGTCCGGCCCAGCCCGTCCTCTCGAAGTGATCTGGACGGCCCCTCAAGCAAGTACCCTAGGCCCATGTATTCCACAGTAGCCCCTGAGTGCTTCGCGATCGAGCTGCCGTCCTTTGGCTACCTTTCTACCGCCATGACACTCGCCGAATGTTTCCCAGCCTGGGCGTGACTTCTTGACAGGCTTTCTCCGCCGAATGCTATACTGTCGGCAAAGAGGTCGTGAAGAACTCAATGACCCCGTGCCAACTCTTCCGAGTGATACCCGATCATGTCGGTGCATTAGCTTGGCCTTGGATTAGTTTAATGATGCCCATGCCCGATCATATCGGAGCATAGCTTGGCCCGTCATAGGGCGCACCATTATTTGGCTTTTAGCCAAGTGGTACCTATACTTGTACAGCAGTCGGCTCAACATGGAGCGTACCTTGGATTGATTTAATGATGCCCATACCCGATCATGTCAAAGCATGGCTTGGCCTGTCATGAGGTGCACCATCATTTGGCTTTTAGCCGAGTGGTACCTGTACATGTACAGCAGCCGGCTCAACATGGAGCGTACCTTGGATCGGGTTAACGATGCCCATACCCGATCATGTCGGAGCATGGCCTGGCCCATCATGGGGCGCATCATCATTTGGCTTTTAGCCGAGTGGTACCTGTACATGTACAACAGTCGGCTCAACATGGAGCGTACCTTGGATTATCCGAGCGGTACCCATGCCCGATCGTGTCGGTGCATAGCTTGGCCTATCATGGGGCATACCCTCTGAATCCTTGATTTGAGCCCTTTCGCAATACCTGATTCCGTCGCACGGTAACCAGCGAGTGGCCTGATATGGGGCGTATCACGGGGGGTATATTTCAGTTTTCGATTCAGAAGGCACTCAGGTTCCGTTCGAAACGGGAACCGGCGATTGACTCGACGTGGGGCGTACCATGTCTCGAACTGATTTTTTGCCCTGGCGACAGTTGTCCGCCAGGATCGTGGTGTTCAGTTGGTCAGGACAAAATGAGGCGTGCTCTGGTCAAACCTGGTAGCAACAGGCGTGTTGAGGCGTGGCCCCCACCCCGAGCGGGATCCATCATCACCCTTTATAGTTCCGAAGCGCCGCGCAGGACCCGAGTCTTCCTTTGCACATCACGCCTCTGCTCCTTCATCTCCGAAAAGTCTATCGCCTTCCTCGCAAGCTTCATTGCTGGGGTTACCCGCCGCCGTGTTTTTTCCTTTGCGCTGCCGACGATTCCTCTCGAGAATGTCGATTCCTCCTTCCCAGGACACCTCCGCGCCGTCTTCAACTCACGACTGGGTCCCATCGACACTGACGTAGGCGTACCTGGAGACGATGGTCACCCTGGGAGTTATTCCGCCGGTGACATTGATCAGCGCCCGCCGGGCCTGTGGTGAGTCTTATCCCACCCCTCAGTCCGAGGAGATCGTTGTCTTCGAGTCCTTCCAGCATAGGTTTGGGATTCTGATCAGCGCTTTTTTCCATGGGCTCCTTTATTTTTATGGCATCGAATTGGTTCATCTAAATCCCAACTCAATTCTCCACATTGCGGTCTTCATTCATCTTTGCGAGGCGTTTCTTGGAATTCGCTCGCATTTCAATCTTTTCCGCCAACTTTTCCTCCTCAAGCCTTTCCCGAGCAGGAGTGCCCCAAAGGCAGTCGGAGGCGCCGGCTTCCAGCTGAGAAACGGGGCGAGGAAGCTTTATTTTGCCATCCCCTTCCAGACTTCGAACAAGGGTTGGCACCAGGAATGGTTCTATTGCACCAACCTTGATCCTTGCCTTCCTTCCTTCTCCGGGGAGCCCCCGAGGGTTACCTCTTCTTGGACCGCAGTCCCCCCAGACCATGAAATGGGGGAGGTCAACGATCTCCTTGCCTTGATATGCAACCTGAAGGAGGCGGGCCTGACTGCCGTTCGCCGGGTGTAGCCTATCAAGGAACGAGTCTTCCTAGGGTATGAATACATGGAGAACGATCCGACGCGGGAGGCCGTCGAAGACATCGACCAAGACGCGTTCATCATCCGGATGAGCTATCTCCTAGCCCCGGATGTCTCGATCCTTCCCCGGGGCACTCCAAGGGCCTTCTGCTTGGTGAATCCCCCTCCTGAGGTGAGTACTTCGAGCTTACTGACATTCGGCTGTTGATCACCAGCCGACCGCCTACTGACTCTGTTCTTGCTGTTCTTCACAGGGTCGTGTTGCCTTCTCCTCGGATCCCCCCTTTCCTCACGCTTCTTCATGCCAGAGCGTCATGGCGAAGTGGCCCGCCGATCTCTCATATGAGGAACCAAGCGTGAAGAGGAAGGGGCCTGCTGCCGAGGAAGCCACCGAGCGAGGGCCGGCGCCGCAACACCCCCCCGAGGGCCCGACCATCCGGAAGCCCAACGGGGTGTATGTCAAGAAGTCGGCGCCTCGCCCCCCCAAGGCCCAAGTGGCTTCGGACTCCTCCCCGAGTGGTTCAACCACTTGGAAAGGGCTCAGAACGACGATAAGGAGGTCTGACAGGTCAGTCCCCCATCACTCCTTGTTCTTGTTCTCTTGGTGTGCGCTTAACTTTTTTCTCGGTGATTAGGACGTCGAGAGCGGGAGTCCCCCTGAAGGCCCCGATTGGTGCACCTTCAGGAGATGCGGGCCGGGAGGGAGCGGTCTCGGCCACTGCGATGTCCGCGAGGGACGAAATCAGCGCCAGAGCGGGCAGTGCCACCTCGCCCCTTCTGCCGGCCCGGTGACCTGGGAGATTCCCCGCCCTTCTGAGGACGCCCGAGTCGGCCGCTGAGGCAATAGCATCGGAGGCCGCCGCCAGCTCCTCGCCTCCCGTGGAAGAGATTCCCCGACGGCCCTCCCAAACCACACCCAGCCCCCAGCCTCCAGTCCGGATCTTTTTCTACCACGAGGATAAGTGGAAGGCTTTCGGCGAGGGGGACGAGAAGTTGAGGGAGGAGCTCTACCAAAACGCCATAAAAGGCGCCCAACTGATCCAGGTAAACCGTCTTCTTCTTCTTCTATTCGTGTCGAGTGGTATACGTTCCTCATTCTCCTGGAGTTCTTCAGGCGTTGGGAGATCGCTCCGAGCAGAGGGACGCCCTCCTCAAGGAAATACTCCCCAAGGTTAGGGAGCACGAGGAGTATGAGGTGAACTTGGAGTGCGTTCGACGTGACAGCGAAGCCGAGCAGCAAAAGCTCCGGGCCCAAATCCAAACCCTGACGGAGACGCTTCAAGGTGGATGCTCCTTCGCTTGCTTAGTCGCCGACTTGGTTGTTATTGTCTTCTGACTTCGTCCATTGCTTCAGGACTTCACAGGTAGGTCCACGCACTGAAGGATTCCGAGTCCTGAACCCGAGCCGACAACGCCAAACTGGCACAGGAGCTGGAAGGTATACATATCCCCACTCGGCGCTACATCCCTTGCGTTTGTAATTCTTCTAATGATGATCCGACTGGTTTGCAGTGAACAAGAGAGAGTCGCAGGAGCAGGTCGATGTCCTCAATGGAGAGATCAAGACCGCTCACGAGCTTCACAACAAATTCTATGACTCCGTCAAAGAGATGACCAAGTTCCTGAGCCCTGGAGGGGCCGAGCCGAGCAACGAAGATGAAGCCCTTTCCTTGCTGTCAGTGGGTCCCAAAAGGCTTAGGGCCCACATCCGGGCGACGTCGATCACGAGTGCTAGCCAAGTATTGGCCATCGTGAAGTCACTTTATCCCGGAGTGGAGCTAGAGGCCGTTAAGGAGGGCTTCACCTGCTCCGTCGACGATGATCAAGCTGTCGCCCTTCTTGATGAAGTTAGGGACGTGGCCTCCTCCTTGGCAGAAAATCTGGACTTGGATCTCTTGTAAATGCTGACTAGGATTTTAATTACCGCACTTCTTTTAATGCGATTACTGTTGATTATGAGTGGCTTCACCGTGCCCGAAGAAGTTTTCCCCTGCGTCATGCGATGTCAGCATCTCGCTTGGTCTCCCGCGCTAGTGCGTTTTTAATGCTACCTTGGCACCCGTGCGTCCTCAGAGGCGCTTCAACTTCCCGTAGAGGTACGATTTGGGCTGTCTGCCTTCGGCTATATATAAGGGTGTCACCGCTACTAAAGCGATCGTCCATTCTTCTCATCTTCACATCTTCATTTCTTCAGAAGTCTTCTAATGGCGTCTTCCTCTAGCGATGTCGTTCCCAGTGCCGAAGCGGCTCCGCCCTCGCCTCCGCCTCCGCCTCCGGTGGAGGGGTTGAACTTTGACTTCGGGGATGATGCTCCCGCCCCGGAGGTCACCGAGGAGGAGCTCTGGGTGGACTATGATCTTGCCCTTGCCGAACTAGCGGCGGCGGAGGAGGCCGCCGCCCGCGACGCCGCCGCCATGGAGGTTCTCCTCGAGGTCGTCCCAGCTCTCTCCGAGGTCGCGGATGTCCTTGTCAAGGCCTTGGGCCGTGCTCGTCGTGCCGCATAGGTTCAGCTGCTTTTTAAAATATTTATGTAAAAATATGTAATTGGACATAATGTTCAATATGGATCTGTGGTGCTATATATATATATATTGTGGTTTCTGAATTCGTCTGAATGCACATTGTCTTTTTTATTTGAGCGTTCCGTCTGACTGGCCTAGCCCTCGAGTGCTGGGAGTGAGCGCGTGGCTCTTTTTCTCAAACACGTGTCTGGGTGGCTAGATTTCATCGTTTAGAGTTTCTCTACTTGAAGTTAACGGCACTCGGATTTAGTCATAACCGCTAGGAAAAATGGCGAGAAGTATCTCAAAAGGGTAGGTGTTTGCATTCAGACACTATCAGGTGTAGCCCCCGACTTGCTGCTTAGTTGAGAATCAAGTAAGTAGCAAGTCAAGAACGACCTTAATTACAAAGATACAATGAAATACGTATTTTAAGTGTAGAAGCGACGTAGCTGTTCTATGTTTCAAGTGTTGCCGAGTGCCATGTCGTCTTCGCGCTTGAGTCGGTAAGATCCACAATGTATGGGCCTTCTCAGCCTGGGGAGAGCTTGTGCTCGCTTTTCTGATTCTTTCTAAGAACCAGATCTCCTTTAGAGAAAGCTCGGCCTCGAACATTTCGATCGTGATAACGGCGCAGACCCTGGAGGTACTTAGCCGACTGGATGGATGCAACGTCCCTGGCTTCCTCCAGCTTGTCGAGATCTTCTAGTCGGCCTTCTTCTGACTCGGCTTCTTTGTAGTTCCGAACCCGTTGGGATCCGAATGCCAACTCGGTAGGCAGGACCGCCTTCGAACCATATACTAGGAAAAAAAGTGACTGCCCGGTAGCCCTGCTGGGGGTAGTTATCAGCCCCCAGAGCACCGAAGGAAATTTTTTTACCCATCGCGCTGCATATGGCTTGAGACGATCAAATATTCTGGCCTTTAGGCCCTGCAGCACCATGCCATTGGCCCGTTCGACCTGCCCGTTACTCCGGGGATGACCCACAGAGGCGAAGCAAATCTTGATGCCAAATTCGTCGCACCAGTCTTGGAATTCTTCACTTCTGAACTGGGTGCCGTTGTCGGTGATGATCCTGTTTGGCACACCAAATCTGATGACAATTTCTTGAAAGAATTCTCTGGCTTTGACCGTAATGATCATTGCAACTGGCTTGGCCTCAATCCACTTGGTGAATTTATCGATGGCGACGAAGAGGAAAGTGAGTCCACCCTGGGCCTTCTTGAGGGGTCTGACTATGTCGAGCCCCCAGACTGCGAACGGCCAGGTGATCGGAATGGTCTGCAGCTCCTACGTCGGTATGTGAATTTGTCGGGCAAAAAACTGACAACCCTCGTATGTACGGACGACATCTTCTGCGTCTGTTATAGCAGTCGGCCAGAAGAAACCTTGACGATAGGCCTTGCCCACTAGAGTGCTTGATGCTGCATGATGTCCGCAGATTCCCAAGTGAATTTCTCTGAGGAGGTTCTTTCTTTTTTGCTCTGATATGCACCGCCCGAGGACCCTGGAGGCGCTCTTTCGGAAAAGCTCCTCCTCGACCACCACGTAGCTTTTGCTTTGCTGCGTGATGCACTCGGCTTGTACACGATCCTTAGGGAGCTCGTCCCTCAACAGATAATCCAAATAAGGTTTTGTCTAGTCGGGGTTGATGAACAAGACTTCTGCCTCGGCCGACTACTCCCCTTATTTGCCCGACTACCGCTGTCGGCTTGTTGTTGGCTTGTGAAGCTCTTCCACGAATATTCCGACTAGAGCCTTGGCCCGGCTGGAGCCTAGCCTAGTGAGCCCGTCTGCTGCTTCGTTGTCCCGGCGAAGTACATGAGTGAGCTCCAGTCCGTCGAACTTGCCCTCCAGCTTACGCACCTCCTGGCAGTATGCGGCCATGCTGTCATCAACGCACGACCACTCTTTCTGTCCTTGGTTAATCACCAGCTGAGAGTGTCCGCGAACCGTCAATCATTGGATACCGAGCGATATGGCGATACGGAGACCGTGTATGAGCGCCTCGTTCTCGGCGGCGTTGTTTGATGCCGGAAAATGGAGTTGAAGGACATATTTCAGCTTTTCCCCCGTCGGAGAGCTGAGCACGACGCCTGCCCCCGCACCGCTCAGCGTGAGAGAGCCGTCGAAGTACATTGTCCAGTATTCGAGGTCCTCCATAGCTGCGGGATCTTGCAGCTCTGTCCACTCGGCGACGAAGTCGGCGAGCGCTTGAGATTTGATGGCAGTCCGAGGTTTGAAGGAGATTTTGAAGGCCCCAAGCTCGACTGCCCATTTGACGATTCTTCTAGCGGACTCCCGATTGTGGAGTATATCCCCAATCGGAAAAGATGTGATCACCGAAATTGAATGCTCTTGAAAGTAATACTTGAGTTTACGAGAGGCAAGCAGTACCGCGTATAGAAGCTTCTGCACTTGAGGGTACCGTGTCTTGGATTCGCCCAACTCTTCGCTGATGAAATAAACCAGGCGCTGAATTCTCTGCAGGTGTCCCTCCTCCTCTCGCTCCACTACAATTGCAGTGCTGACTACATGAGTCGTTGCCGCTATGTGAAGTAGGAGGGGTTCCTCTGGCGCCGGCGCGACCAATACCAGAGGTGTGGTCAGGAGTGCTTTCAGATCCTCAAAAGCCTGTTGAGCCTCGGGAGTTCATTGAAAGTTGTCTTGTTTCTTCAAGAATTTGAAAAATGGCATCCCCCAAGTGTCCAGGCGGGAAATTCACCTGCCGAGTGCCACCATGCACCCTGTGAGCTTCTGGACTTCCTTCTGGCAAGCTGGCGGCTTCATCTTGAGAATAGTGTTGATTTTCTCGGGGTTCGCCTCGATGCCACGATGAGACACTATAAATTCGAGTAGCTTCGCTGAGGGAGCCCCGAAAACGCACTTCTCAGGGTTGAGCTTCATCTTGAAGGCCCATAGACTTTTAAATGTCTCGGCCAGATCAAACGTGAGATCTTCCTTCGCTCGGGTCTTAACCACAACGTCGTCTACGTATGCCTCCACATTGCGTTCGAATTGAGTGTGAAAACACCGCTGTATAGCGCGCTGGTAGGTCGCGCCAGCGTTTTTCAACCTGAATGGCATTGTGATGTAGCAATACGCACCGAACGGAGTGATGAATGATGTCTTGATGCAGTCTTCTTCCTTCAGCCTGATTTGGTGGTACCCTGAGTATGCGTCTAGGAAACTCAGGAGCTCGCACCCGGCGGTCGAGTCTACCACCTGATCGATGCGGGGCAACCCGAAGGGATCCTTTGGGCATGCCTTGTTGAGAACAGTGTAATCGACACACATGCGCCAACTTTTATTCTTCTTGCGTACAAGGACCGGATTCGCCAACCAATCGGGATGATACACTTCTTTTATAAAATTAGCAGCTAAAAGCATGGTAATCTCCTCCCTGATGGTGTCGCGGTGATCTTGTGCGAACCGTCGGAGTCGCTGCTTGATGGGCTTTGCTTTTTCGTCAACATTCGAGAATCACCTTCTTGACTCCCTCGTCAAGCTTCATACCTGACTTGTCTTGCTTTGCAGTCGGAACGTCGCCTTCGCCCTGTGGGAGGCGGCCGACTGCCGGATCTTTTCAGCCTCGACCGACGCCACCAGCAGCTCGGCCAAATCGCAACTTCCCTTGTCTCACACGAAGGACTGCTTGACATCCCCCTGAACCGTGATGACACCGTTCGGACCTGGCATCTTCAGCACTAGATACGTGTAGTGGGGGACGGCCATGAACCTGGCCAATCCTGGCCTTCCCAAGATGGCATGGTACGCCGTCTCGAAATCGGCCACCTCGAAGTTCAAGTACTCTGTTCGGTAGTTCTCCTTGGTCCCGAACATCACTGGGAGTGTGATTTGCCCGAGTGGTACCGTCGAAGTCCCGGGGATTACCCCGTGGAATGGCGACGATCCACGCTTCAACTTGGAGCGAGGGATCTTTATATCGTTGAAGGTTTTGGAGAAAAGGATGTTGAGCCCACTTCCTCCGTTGACCAGCACCCTCTTGAGCCTAATGTCGCGCATGACTGGGTATAGAACCAGAGGATATCTCCCCGAGAACGGGATGCAGTCGGGGTGATCCGAGCGATCGAATGTGATCGGGACCTCGGACCACCTCAGGAATTGAGGCGTCGCCGGTGTTACTGTGTTGACCTCCCGAGCGGTAAGCTTCTGCTTTCGCTTGGACTCATATGCAGCCGAGCCCCCGAATATATAATTAAGCTCGTGCTCGGTCACCTGGTAATCGCCCTCATCTTCTTCAGGCGGATCTTGCTTCTTTACCGCTTCGCCCTTGCCTCAGTTCGCCCTATTGCTGCTCTCACGGGCAAACCTCTTCAGGGTGTAGCAGTCCTTGGCCACGTGCCTCCCTAGGGGTGGAAAGGGCAAATAGCATCCATCACCTCATCGTAGTCGTTGCCCCGTGGCACTCAAGGCCGGCCGTGCTCGGCTGCAGTGATCAGCTCTCCAGGCCCACGCTTCTTGTCCCTTTGCTTGGAGGACTCGGCGTGGTCCTTTTTGTCCTTCTACCACGGGCGGTCTTCCTGGCGCTCCGCCAGGGCATCCGAGGCTATGGCATAGCGGTTGGCCAATGCGAACATCTCCCTGACGGTAGTCGGCGGACTCCGGGACATCTTCTTGATCAAGTCAGGGTCGCTGACTCCCTTCTGGAAGGCAGCTATGACGACCGCTTCCGAAACATCCCGAACGGTATTTTTCTTCTGCATGAAGCGTCGAATGAATTTTTGCAGGGATTCATTCTTCTTCTGATGAAGTTGGTACAAGTCCCATGCGGTCCCAGGCCTCTCGTAGGTGCCCTGGAAGTTTGAGATGAACTGCTCACAGAGATCACCCCAGGAATCAATAGAACCCGCTGGGAGTCCTGTGAGCCAAGCTTGGGCTGATGGGGCGAGCGTGACCGGTAGGTAGTTTGCCATTACGCTCTGATAGCCCCCCGCTGCCTTGACTGCAAGGGCGTAAACTTGCATCCAGGCCTCTGGATCTCTTTCTCCATCGAACTTGACGATGCCCCCGGGGTTGAAGCCGTCGGGCCAAACCAATCGGTGGAGTCAGGGGGTGAAGGCACGAACCCCATCGATGGGCCCACTGCTGCGCCATCGAGGCGATCGACGCAGGGGCGTCCCATCTCGGTGATCTCCATTGTCACTCTCGGCCCGGTGACCACGATCCTTGCGGTCGACATGGTTGTCGCGTCGGCCATTGCGATCGTCCCAGCCATCATAGCTAATGCCGAAACGTTCATAGTAATCGTCACGCCGGCGCCGCTCCCCCTCTTCCCGTTCCCGCCGCCTGGCGTTAAGATCCAAGCGGAGATCGCGGTTGATACTCTGGTGGGCGTCTTCACCTCGACGAAGCTCGAGCCGACTACCTTGGGGCCGACTTTGGGCAGTCCGACTGCTGCCTGTCTGGGTGGTCACGCAGGCGCGAGAGTGGGTCTTCTCTGCGGGTGCTTCCTAGTTTTGCTGGACCGCTGCCGCCGTCACCATGGCCTTAACTTGGGCCACGATCGGGGCAGTGGGGCTGTCAGGACCAAGGATTGGCCCTAGGGTGTCGAGTAGCATCTTGGAGGCGACGATGTTCTGCTGCGGCGTGTGGAAGACCAGTTGGTCCCCTTTCTTTGCCTGCAGAAACTCCTCGTTGACGTTATGCCCCCGGTTTTGGAGGGACCTCGCGTGCTCCTCCCAGGCCGAGCGACTGAGACGGACCGCCTCCACCGTGTCTGCGGCTTCTTGCTGGTGCAGGGTATCGGTCCGATCGTCCTCGATCGCGAAGACGCCACGGAAGGCTCCTTGAGAGCGTGCGGCCGCAGTGACCTTCGATCCGGACCGGAGCTCGGATGAGGGAGCAACGGGAGCCCTCTCAGGGTGGGTCGAACCCAGCCCAGAGAGGACGAGCTTACCAAGGCCGTCGACGACGAAGTCCAGGCTTCTGAAGCGGAAGACCTGGCTGGGGGTGAAGGAGGCAGTGATCCCGCTAGGTGCCACCATCAAACTCGTGGAGGATGATCTTCACACGCCCCCTACCTGGCGTGCCAACTGTCGATGTTTATGATCGGCAATAAAGAAGAGTGAAAGGGGTAAGGCGGAAGATCTGAGCTTGATGGTAACGCAAGACACAAGGAGATTTATCCAGGTTCGGGCTCTCCAATGGAGATAATACCCTAGTCCTGCATTCGGTGTTCTTTGGAGTTTGGATGTGTGTTCTTTCTTACAAGGTTCTCTCTTCCCGATCTCTCCTTCTCTCCAGGCTCCCTTTCTCTTTATACATCAGAGTAGGGCGCCTGTGCACAGTGGTGGAAGTTGTTGAAGCGTATTAGGAGTTGCAGGGGTAGTTGGGCGCAGAGGAGAGACTGTCCTGTAGCTGGCCGACCATGCACAGTAGCATGTAGGGGCAGAGCCGCCCTTTGCAGGGGCGCAGGCGCTGCCCACCTAATCTTGTCGGTTCCCTCTCCCGGTCTTCCTCTTGCTGCGCACGGCTGAGGCCTTCTGGAAAATCCTTTTCTTGTCCGTCCAGCCCAGCCCGTCCTCTCAAAGTGATCTGGACGGCCCCTCAAGCAAGTACCCTAGGCCCATGTATTCCACACTAATAGAAAATCAAATAGTTAAAATTTGAATCAAACAAACTCAAATCTTCACCAAACTAGTTTTGTTATACTCTTAAGATCACAATAATTCCAAATATGTAACAATATTTAGATTTTAACATAGTTAGCATCAAATGCTCAATAGTCAAAGTTTCAATAATTGAATAGTCTAAATAGTTATAACTTGCACAAACGAACTTCAAATTAGATGAAACCAAATTCTGTGACCTTGAAAAGTAGTCCCCTTGCTGATTACATAAAAATACCATATGTTTGAACAAATATGGATTAAGTCTATGTTAAGCCTTAATGATCACTTACATGGAAAATACCTCGGATAAAAGCCAAATATCAAGGAATCTTCTTTAAAACAGTCCTAGGGTTACTCCCTGTTAATGTTAGAAAAATGAGTTAATAATCATGTATAGTTTAGTCGCAAACTTAAATTGAAACTTGATCCAATTTAACGTTAACTTTGGGACCATTTAGACTAATTAAACAATAGATAAAATAACTCGTCTAAATGATAAATCCTATAAAATCAATTTAAGAATACTCTACAAAGTTCATACTACAATATTCTAGAAAAACATAATAGTTACAACTTGCTTGTCAATGAGATCCAACTAACTCAATACCCCTAAGTGATAATCGTAAGCTTCACATTCTGGCCGATTCCATATGCTGTAAACTTTGTAATGCCGTGTAAGCTTTTTCAACGATGAATATAATATCTCGTCCAAATCCTAAAACTTATGAAATTAGCTTAATCGTACTCTTCAAAGTATAGACTGCCCTATTATGAAAAGATAATCTTATTTCATTATGTATCGCATATTATTCTTATTAGCTCAAAAACCTTAAGTGTTAATATTTCTGAAATCCGTAATATGAATGAACGAATGTTAGTTGCAAATAAGAAATCAATAATTATAAAGTTTGTATCGCCAGAACCTTCTCAAATATCATGAAAATAAAACTAGTAGCCTAAATCAATAGATCTAACCTGCGTAAAACTAATTCTGTTCGAAATGAATCGAAGATAAAGAACTATTCATTCATAGTCTAATGTGATCATTTATGCCTTTTTGGCAGCTCGCAAAGCATCTCGTCTAAATGCAAATTCTGTGAAAAATAGCTTAGAAATGATCTTTAGGATATGATCTGCAATAATCTAGAAAAATATTCGTATTTTATCTTGCTTTGTATCTGAATTCTGATAGAGCAAAACCCATAGGTGATAAGGTTGCCAGAAACGCATATTGTTAATAGTAAAGTTTATGAAGTCTGTAACCAATGTATACTTCTATTAATCTAAATAATTTTTGCATCTTGAATTCGATATTATCAATAAAAGAATTCATAATTTTTGCTTCTTGAATTCGTAAAGCAAGATTGGATAATCTATAAAGTGAATCATGCATTGCTTATCTTGAAAGCTAACAACAATATGAATGCTTAATCCACCTAAAATATAAGAATATGGAATCATCTAACCCAAACCCTATAATATCCTTGTTTTCTACAGTGAATCCTTATTTGGTTCTCTGTCTGTTTCTTTTGCTCTTATTGAAGTTTCTTAATTGCTCTTTATTGCTTTTAGTTAGTTAACAGCGTGTAGAACCCGATGCCTCTGACTTCGTCATCGCCATCATCAGCTGCAATCCTCGTATTCGTCGTAAACAAAGATTAAGCAAGGCAAGCACCCCTTTGATCATATTGATCCCAGTATTTAATTTTCCTTTTGTTTATCAAATGGTTTCATGCATACGTTTATTTTTTGTAAATTCGCTATTTTGTGGTGCTAGTAGTTATACCTGTTGTCTCATGAATCTTCTTTGATAATTATGGACATGTGCACCTTGATAACCATAGATTAAGGATAGGCATTACTTAATGTCATGGGTATATACGTTTATATATCATCCATGCTTAGCCATGCTTTAGAATCAGCAATGTAATTGATCAGATCAAAATTGTTTCCTAAAAATGTTGGAAATGTCACTGTTGGTTGCAGATATTTTGAATAAAAACCCAAAATAAAACTATGGTTTTGACGCTGATGATTATTGGCAATAGCTGGATGTGCAAAGGGAATTGCACGTAGTGTAGGGTGAAGTATCGCCCGTGTCGGATTAAGGACCGAACATCGTGTTGTATGATCTAAGAAAACCTGTACAAACCACAAGTGTTGGGATGGGGCAGCCTTAAACTGATTAAGTTATCTAGTTTAACTTTGCACTCTGAAAGGCCGAAGTAGTATGGGCTCTCCTGTCAAGGTTTACTCGACGAGGGGCCCTCACCGAGGTGTTGGGAGTCACACTTGTCAATACAACGGTGTACGCCATACTATGGGGAGTTCCATCATTTCTATGCTCTGAATTCTCTTGCTATAGTATAGGTTTCACGTCCCGGTGCTGGTGCAAAGTAACCTAAGTAATGTAAAGGTTTTCGTCATGAACATTCTGGCCACACACTAAAAGTGCGTGAAACATGCGGCAAAAAGAAAAGGTCATGACTTGTGGGTAAAGTTGTACACCTCTGCAGAGTGTAAATCTAATCGATTAGCCGTACCCGCGGTCATAGGAGTCTTGGTGAACTGATGCATGTTAGATGTTTTATTATTTCCAAAAGAGCTTGGTTTTCTTTTGTTTAGCAACTGTCGCTTTATGTCGAAGGGCCGACATTGATGGATTTCGGGATTTAGATTATTCGTCACTCACGTCATGGATGGACACACTACAAGGTCTTGCTTCTTTTGCTGCTATATACTCTGAATTGTAAGATTTATGTGTTTGTTAGTTTCCGCTTAATTAATATAATGTATTGTTGTGATTCTAATTGTTATAAATGTGCGTACTAGCTACTGATCCAGAAACTAGTACTGTGAGTATATGAGATTTCTATTTTTGTATCTATGTAAAAATAAGGGTCGTTACAAAATCCGAGCGATGTGAAGACCAAATATGGTGAGTCCCGAGTGAGTCTTGTCAGAAAGACGACGATGACGTAGGATCTAGTGAAGACCTACCTAGGTGGAGCCGGATCCGACGAAGATGAGCCAGTGACGACAAACTCGAGTGGACCGAGCCAAGAGAAGGCTAGGTGGCAGCGCATCCGTCGGAATCAAGCTCGGAGACGATATTATTGCTTGGCACTAACCTACGGAGGTGGCCGCCCCAGGGTAAGTCATTGTTAATTGCGATAGTCATTGTTAATTGCGATAGTAATTGCCCTAGGAGGTACGTGGCCGCCCCAGGGTAAGTCATTGTTAATTGCGAGTTGATAATACCATTCTCTCCACTGAGCTCAGACCTCCAAAGAAAAAATAACAATTCCAAGAAAACTCAGAAATAATCATATTCAATTTCAAAATACATATTTCCATTTTATTGTATTTTTTAGGATGTTATATATGACTAGTATTTAAAGTAAGGGTTGACGTCTTTATCCGAAAGTGACCTTACACGTCCCATCATGCGTTCAATACAGCTAGGCAGCTAGCGATGTTTTGTTTATACAGAAGAGCAATTACCATTCTATCCACTGAGCTTGAGCGCTTGACCAAGTCTCCTCTAGCCGATATAGAATATTAGGTTTCATTGTTACCATTTTCAGCCTGATTTGTCTTTACTATATTTTTGTCATAATCAACACATTTCCTACCACTTGACGTTCTCAATATATAGGAAGACATGTTATCATCCATAAGGCAAACCACAAGCATTTGCAGGAGCCAGGAGCTGAGCGAGAGGTACCAATGGCGGAGGCGAGAGTAGGATCTCTGCCAGTGCCAAATGTGCAGGCACTCGCACAAACTTGCAACAGATTAGACGAGAAGATACCCGAAAGATACATCAGGCCAGAGGCCGTTGCCGGCGAGATCATCAGCGGCTGCGACAGCATAGCTGCTATTCCGATCATCGATCTCAACAAGTTGCTGGACCCGGAATCAACCAAAGAGGAGAGTGCCAAGTTGGGATCTGCATGTCAGCAGTGGGGCTTCTTCCAAGTATGTAAAGATTAGCTCTGCTAAATATCCATCCTACAATTAAAGCCAGCACTTGATCTGTACCAGCATATATAGTATATATAGATCGAAACTAGATCTAAGATATTGAAAGTGCAGTTGCGCTTAATTTGAGTCGTTCTATTTCCTCAAAAGATATATTCCAATAAAACTACTAGTTGGTGATACATATATAGTTACGTTCGTTCATTTTTTGAACAGCTCAAATAATATAGGACAATTGTTGTTTATGCGGTAAACTCTAGCTCATGAACCATGGGGTGCCTGATGATGTGATCCGCGACATACGGAGAGACATAACCGAGTTCTTCGAGCTACCACTCGAAGCCAAGAAGGCGTACTCACAGGTACCAGAAAGCCGCGAAGGCTATGGCCAGGCCTTTGTTTTCTCCGAGGACCAGAAACTGGACTGGGCAGACATGATCTACCTCGTTCTCCGGCCGAGCGAGTCGAGGGACATGAGGTTCTGGCCTGCTCAACCTCCATCCTTCAGGTGATCTACCATAACGTACTCACAAAATCACAATTAATCTTGCACCATGCATGCATGACTCTTGATATGTACACACGCGTATAATTTCTCCGGTCACAAATAGTTGTTATTTTAGACTTTGTTTGATAGAGCTCTAAATCTCAGCTCTATATCAGATCTGAAACTTGTAGGCTAAAATAAAGTGAATTATGTTTATATTTTTAGTCTAAAATGTAAATAAGATGATTCATCTAAACACTTTTAATATACCCACTGCTTCAGCTTCACGGATCTGATAGAGTTAGGAATACTCAATTCCATCAGATCTACGAATCTAATGGAGTTGGAGCTCTACCAAACACAACCTTAGACATCGAGCCGGTCTCCAAAATAAAGCCTTTAGCACTACTTTGTGTTATATTATATTTATAAAACCCAATGAAATTATAATATTGTGAATTACTTTGCAAGACAAATCTACATGTATATATTATTCTCATGTATCTAATTTAAATAGTTTTAAAAAAATTGACAGACAAAGTTTCGAAGGTTTGACGGTAGCTAGCTAAGTCCAAAACAACGTCTGGTTTTGACCGTAGGTAGTGTATATATATTACATCGGTTTTGCTAGGCATCGGACGTCCTAACACTCCGTAACATTTTTTTTCTACGCGTGCAACATTTTCTACCAACGCGTGCAACATTTTCCTTCGACAAATGCTACAGTAAACGGATGTTGCAAGCGTTTAAAAAAATGTTACATGCGTTGGTAACAAATGTTGCAGGAATAGACAAAAAATGTTTCAAGAGGCGTCCGAATAAAACAAAAAAATCGGACGTTCGGACGCTAGTATTCCCCATATTACATCCATTAGTCAATTCCTCTTCTTGACCACAATTCTGCATCATGATTCATGACTCTTCCTGGCAGGATCTCTATAGATCGGTACTCCTCTGAGACAGCCAAAGTAGCCCGCTGCTTGTTGCGCTTCGCCATGGACATGGGTGTTGAGCCGAGCCCCTCCCGGAGATGTTAGGGGTCAGCCTCGGGGCATGAGGATGAACTACTACCCGCCATGCAGCAAGCGGCGGGCAAGGTCTTGGGCTTGTCGCCGCACACCGACGCGACAGGCCTAACGCCGCTCTGCTCGGTGAACGACTGCGGGGCTGCGCAGATCAAAAAGGACGGCAAGTGGCTCGCCGTGGACGCTCTCGACGGTGCGCTCACCGTTAACGTTGGCGACATACTTGAGGTAAGTGTGTATGAATGATGCATCAAGTTTTCTTTCACCTCGTTGATCTGAGAGAGTGAGAGAGACTATTACGCTATGTTGTTGAACACTGAGTATTTCTGAACTTTTGCTGAAATATAAATTAGGTAGCAATGTGCCAATGTTAATTTACTCCTGACCTGACTGCTACTTGCAGATTCTGAGCAATGGGAGGTATGCAGTTGTTGAGCCTGAGGCCATGGTACACCCAAACAAAGCGCGATCTCGGCAAAGGTGTTCCATCAGCGTGTTGAATCGACAGTCGGGCCCTGCGGAGTTGGTGAGAGACGGCAGCGAAGAAGCGCGGTACAGATCGATGGACTACGTGGATTTCATGAAGCGCTTCTTGTCAGCAAAGCTTGATGGCAAGAGTAACCTCGAGGGCCTGAGGATGTAGATTTAGTTGTTGACTTCGAAGAACTGGAAATGAGAAAAATCTGTTGTAAAACGTCGAAGAACGCCAACGAATAACCACCAATAGTAGATGCAATCACGAGAGCAAGAACAATAGACACACAATATAGGGGTGGAATTCTCTCTCGCTTTATTGATTCAATCATCGTTTACAATGAGGGGCACCGATATATATAGCGGCATGAGGAGAGAGTTCGGATTCGACCAAACCATGAAGAGATAGAGTCCTAACCATATTTGGTTTAGGTTTCCTTATCTTATAACGCTCCCCCTTGGTCGAATACCGCGAATGCATATGTCTCGTTAAAAACTCCACTCAAAAACCCAGTGGGAAAAAAGAGATGGAGAAAGGAATACATCGCACTCGCATGCTATGTTGCACTAGTTGCCTCATTAAAAACCTTTATGTGAGAAAACTTCAGGAAAACTCACAAAGAGAAAAAGAGTACAACTTATTACCTTCAGGGTTTTATTAGGATCTTCAGGATCGCAATAAGAGTTATGGTTCAAGAGTTTTCTCCCCCTGAACTCTGCATCTCTCTAAGTCTTCTCATTCCAATGCTTTTAACATATCTTTGAAATGTGGATTTAGGCAAGGACTTAGTGAATAAATCTGCGAGATTTTCACATGACTTAGTTTGCAGGATCCTTATCTCACCACTCTTCTGGAGTTCGGAGGATAGAATAACTTAGGAGCAATATGCTTCGTGATGTTGCTCTTTACATAACCCAATTGCATTTGTGCAAGACAAGCAGAATTATCTTCATAGATAATTGTGGGGGTATCGACGGTGTTAAGGCCACATAACTTCTGGATATTGCCAATCACACGTCGCAGCCAAACACATTCACGTGAGGCTTCATATAGGGCTATAATCTCTGAGTAGTTGGTAGAAGTTGCTACCAGGGTTTGTTTACAAGACCGCCAGAAGCAAATTGTACTAATCAGAGAGAAACACGAAACCGATCGAGATTTGGCATGTGGGGATCAAACAGATAGCCAAGATCCGTATATCCCACCATGGTCAAGTCTTAGTTCTTCCGAAAAAACAACCCAAGATCTTGAGTACCTTGGAGATATCTGAGTGCGATTTACACGGCCCAATGTCTTACTTCGTTGAGTGAACTATATCTTGGTAGCAAATTTATGCGAATGCAATATCAGGCCTTGTGCAGTTCGCAAGATACATGAGTGCTCCAATAGCACTTAAATATGGGACTTCAGGTCCTAAGACTTCCTCATTTTCCATCCTCGGTCTAAAGGGTCTTTTCCACTTCAAGGGATCTTACGACCATGTGGGTTTCAAGGGATGTGATTTATTCATATTAAACCTTTCCAATACCTTCGGGGTATAGGACGACTGGTGAACAAGAATTCCTTCTGGGAGATGCTCTAGCTGCAGGCCTAAGCAAAATTTGGTTTTACCCAAATCTTTCATCTCAAAACTCCGTCGTGAGGTAAGCACTCGCTTCCTTTATCTCCTCTGTGGTTCCGATGATATTCAGATCATCGACATACACTGAGATGATACATAATCCATTCTGGGATTTCTTTATGAACACACAGGGACAATCATCATTATTAGAGTATCCCTTCTTCAGGAGGAACTCACTAAGCCGGTTATACCATATTCTTCCCGACTGTTTTAATCCGTATAGCGATCTCTGCAGTTTGACGCTATACGTGTTGCGATTATTAGGATCCGGGACTTTTACTCCTTCAGGGACTTTCATATAAATGTCCGAATCTAGTGACCCATATAAATATGCGGTCACCACATCCATCAACTGCATTTTTAAATTTAAGCCAGCTGCCATTGATATTAGATATCGGAACGTTATTCCACACATTACAGGAGAATATGTTTCATCGTAATCGATGCCGGGTCTCTGCGTGAACTCTTGTGCTACAAGCCTCGCTTTTTATATCTCACCACCTGGGTATTTTCATTTCTCTTCTGGATGAAAAACCCATTTGATCCTGCATGGAATTACTTTAGGAAATATTCAGTCAACAGGACCAGAAATTTTCCTCTTATTAAGCGAGCGCTGCCTCAATTGCTTCTTTTGTTTGACCCTATCTGAGCGCTTCTGGCACTCTGCCATGGACTTTGGATCTGGATCTAGTTTTTAGCAATTTTAGAGGCAAATATATGTTGACAATTGTAGTCCTTCTTTTATTCATTTCTCCTGCAACACTTCGGGGATATATCTATATAATTTCTTCCAGATCCTCGTGATTTCCCACAACGATGGAGTCTGGGTGTTCCGACTTCCTAGCGTGGAATTGTGCGCGCAAATATACGTTGGGTTATCATCTTCAGGATGGATCACTTCAGGGATGTTACCATCTCCGGGATGGCTCACTTCAGGGATTTTCTCAATATCAGGTTGAGCTTCTTCTCTTTATCACATGTAGTGTTCTCATTTATTCGGTTCTCTACTTACGTGGACGCCTCCATGAATTGAGTCCGTGCACCTAGAGGCTCCCCTCTTCTTGTCATGAGGGTCAAGAGTAGGTTCAATATCCTTCTAGGGTATCTCCACTCTTTCAGTGCATATACTTGGTATATGAGATCTTTCGCCCCTTATGACGGTGAAGGTATTTAGCGTTTATTAGCTTATTTATTGCAGACTTATTATCCTCTGAACTTCAAGTTCAGTTTCTTTAGTGCGTGGGTCTAAGGACTAGGCATTCTGAAATGTGGTATTTATCTCCCCCTAATGCCGAAAAATGTCCTTAGTATAATCAGCGTATCGAGCCATATACAGAACCCCTGTCATAGGCTCTAGGTATTTTAATACATGACGGAGATTCATAACCTACATGGATCCTCAATTGCTGGTGAGGTCCTATGGTTGTACGCTGTGGTGGAGAGATTGGCATGTATACAGCACATCCAGATTTTCGCAGATGGGAAATACTTAATTCTTTTCCACGCACTATCTGCAACGGGGAAATTTCGTAATATGCAGTTGGTCTGAGTTGAATTATTACCGCAGTATGCAGCACTGCGTGGCCCCAATAACTAGTGGAAGCCAATTATTCTGCAAGAGCGGCCAAGCAATATGATTAGTTTTGTTCTTTTAATATAATGACTCTGCAGGGCCATTATAGGTGTGGACATTAGATACAAGATGCTCTACATTAATTTTCGAAGCCTTATAATAATCATTAAATGCTTTGAGATGAACTCACCAGCATTACCTATTCAAAATGGACTTGATCCTTTCTTCTGGAAAGTAGGCTCTTAAATTAATAATTTGGACAATTAATTTTGGTAAAAGCATGGTTCCTAGTAGATAAGAATCTAACATAGGACCATCTAGTAGAAACATCTATCAGTACCATAAAATTTCTTAGAAGGGGCCCGACAGGGTTTGAACAGGTCCACAGATATCACTTTGAATTTTCTCCAGGAAATTCAGTGATTCCTCTCTAACTTTTTAGGTAAGAAGATCTAAGAATGAGCTTTTCTTTAGCACAACTAGGGCATAAGAAAACTTCGGCTCTAGAAAAATCTTTATGCTATGGCTAGCAAAATTATAATTATACTTCTCGTAATATTCAACTCAAGACAACCCAGTCGATCTGCTAGATCTTAATATTCCTGGGTTTTTATCGTAACACAAACTTCAAGTTTTATATATGCATAATATAACCCAGAGGAGAATGAATGAAGCCTTTTAACCACACGTTAATTACACCCATTAAACTTAGTCATGAGTAGGTATTCTGTACCATTCTCATTCTTTGTCTCCGTAAGGAAACGATTCAGACCAATGTTTTAAAACTTAAAAGAGTACGACTGGACTCAGGGTATAATATGGCATTCTTCTAGTGCCAACTATGAGAGTATCGCTTCTGGCGATAGTCATAATAATTCCAATTCACTTAGTGTGGTATAGCTGTCTTCTAGACAGATTTTCTCCTCTGTTTATATTAGAAACATGATTTATCAATCAAACAATTGTTGCATCAGGAACAAAATGTAGAATATAGAACAACATAGCACAATTAAATTAATATCCTGGGAAAATCAAACTTTATTAAATTTGACTGATAATCGCTCAACATGAGCGTAGACCATTGTTCATTCAGGAACACAAAGACTAAACTGATAAATGAGGCTCTTAGGGAGACTCTAAAGGATAATACGACATCGACTCAAAAGGAAAAACTGGGAGACTACTCCATGTCTCCATATAAAACATTTACATCGTCCTCTTGGGACCTTTCTTTATTCTTCTGGAATACTTTTAGCTCATCCCTAACGAAATCATCCTCCCCCATGGGATATTCGGTCTTCAGGTCCGTATGGAGATGGTAACTCAGGGAGAGCAGGAGCACCAACTTCAGGCTGGGAAATTGTGGCTTCAAGGGATCGGGCTGTCAAGTTAATCTTGGCATCCATTTCTCAAGTGAGGTAATTGTTGCCATTCAGGGCAAGCTCAGCAAATTCTTTCTTTGCGATGTCAAACATATCCTATATGCAAACAAACAAGATTTTACTTCAGGTAAAATATTGTTTTGCATGATTAATATTGAATCAGTAAAGTATGGTCTATATCTATTCAGTAGATAATTATCACGGATTATCCATGATCTTCCTAGCATTTCTCATAATTTTACATTAATTATTAAGCAATTTCGAATTACTAATTAATGAGAGGATAAATTTCAGCGTGAAATAATCCTTGCATGATGCTAATTACATCTTATGTGGCTCTTATTGGTTGGGTATGAAATCATGTAATGAATGCCTCCGTCAACATAACTCTTGGCCAGGTCAACCCGCCCCGAGGGCTCACATGAGGGAGGGAGCACTTCCCGATTTCGGGTGCCAATTAAGAAACCTAGCCTCATGTGTGTTTTCCTTAGACACCAATTGTCATGTATCCGTTCCTTCAAAACAGAAATCAAAACCCCAACCACTTAAGCCATGAAGCCTAAAAACCTCTTTGATAGCTCGATTATTTTTATAACTTTCTAGCATTTTCTGTTAATTACCAAGCAATTTTCTGAATTACTTAAATAACAGAAAATAAATTTCAGCACATACAAAATATGGCATAAAGCTAGAAAATAAAGCCAGGGCAGGAGACTTCCAAAGTGTTTAAAGAATGATTTTTTTCAAAATTTTAGGAAGCCTATACACCTAGAAAACTAAATTCTAGGGTTTTTAGATAATTTCACAGCCACACAGGAAATTTGGGCTATTCGGCCCACTAGCCTTTTCAATTTCTTGGCTTAAAAATTCCAGCCAACCTCTCGGCTGCAAAAGGCTGATAGCCAATTGGCCCATTCACTCAATGATAGCTCAGCGGCTAGGGTTCTTAGAAAATTCCTAGCCGCTCCTCCTTCATTCCTCAAGACGCACACACCGGCAGCTTGTTTCTGCCGCATGGCGACGAGTATGTGGGCCATCATTGCGGTGGTCAGCGAGAGGAGCTCCGCTTTGGGCGGCGGTGCGGTCGCCAGGCGACCTGTACCGATGAGCACCGCTTGGCGGCATGGCCGAGGAGTGCCGAGGCGGCGGTTGCAGCCGTTGGACCCGACAAAGAAGACGGCGGGCATGGCGCCGAGCGGCGCGGCGATGGTGCCGTTATGCCTTGGGTGCGGATGGCGAGGCGATCACGACGGGCCACAGCAATGGCCAGCACTAGTCGGGTTCGGTGGTGGCAGCCGCCGAGACCTGAAGTGGCCGGCGAATGAGCTTCGGGCACAAGCGACCGGTGCGTCTTCAGGCGCAAAGCCCACACCTATAGCTGGAGGCTGACGGCGGTCTGTACGGCCGAGGTGGCGCAGAGGAGAGCTCTATCGAGACCGACAAACAGCAGGGAGAGCGCTTCGGGCGTGGCGAGTGGGCGGATGCAGAGACGAGCGCTGGCGCGACCGCCAAAACGGTGCTCCGACGCTCCAGGTGGCAGTGCAAGTGGCCCGAGCGGGGCAGCTTCGGGCGCGACGGCCGTGGGCGCGGCGGAGTCTGAAGGAGTGCCTTGGGCGTGAGTCGGTGCTGCCGAGATGGTCTGACGGGGTGCGGCTTTGGGTCTTGTGAGGCCGACGGCAAGAACGGGCTCGGCGGCGGCAAGATCCGGATCGCGATCGGGCGCAATCCAACGAGGAAACGGCGCGCCGGCGAACGGAGCCAGAGGAATTTTTTTTAATGCATGAACAATAACTTGCTTTGGTGATCAGTATAGAGCGATCTGCAGGATTGGATGGTTGCGAAATTCACGATTGATAGTAAGGTCTTCAACCCACAACCAATTCGGACATAAACCACAGTGCATAATATTTACCATACTGCATTGCCAGATCTACCAACACTTGCCACAAATTTAGGGGTAGGAAGTCATACCTTCGGTTTGGGGGAGAAAGAATGCGCGGGCAGAGGCGATCGGAGGGAGGAGGGGGCAGAGGCGAGGGCACACCGTCGAGGGGGAGGGCCTGCGAAGAGAGGGAGGGGGCGGTGGGAGGTGGAGGCAGGCGGTGGCAAGGGCTAGGGCTAGGGTGGAGGTAGAGGTGGTGGAGGAGAGGGAGGCTAGGGCGCGGGCGGAGGTTGTGGAGGAGAGGGAGTCTAGGGCTTGGGTGGAGGTAAACAATAGCACGGGCTAGGGCGCAATGGTGGAGGTGGATGGTGGCGCTACCACGATGGTGGTAGAAGAAATAGGAACCACATCGTAGACGGTTCCATTATAGAACTGTCTGTGATGCAAATAACCTCATATAAATAATAGGCATATCATTTCACAAGTGGTACGTAACTCAGATGGCAAAAAGCTTGGTCTACGTATAGGGTGTTTCGAGTTCGAATCCCGGGGGAACTTATTTTCTTTTTGTGCATGCTCGGCCCATCCCAGGCAGTTGTAATGTTCAAGTGTCTGTGATGAGGGCTAGGGCACGGCAGGGGCAGGGGCAAGGCTAGGGCGTGGGCGCGGCAAGGGCAAGTGGCAAGGGAATCACGAACGGTTCTAGTTTTGGACTGTCTGTGATTCTACCAATCACAGGTTACAATTAAGTACATTATTTCAAGCATGTTTTATTAGGTAGTTTATTTTTAAGTAGTTTTCTTAATGTTTGTTTTTTTACCTAGTTTTTGAAGCATGTTTTTTGTAAGTATTTTTTAAGCTTGTATACAGTTTTGTAATACATCAAATTAATCACATCTACTACCAAATTATTTTTGTAATACATACATTTCCAACACATCTCGATAATTATAATACGTAGATACATCTCATTAATTATAATACAGGTACACTTAAAATAAACATAACGATCTCATCATAACTCCACTTTCTTATTCTTCTGTATAAAAATTAGCCCTTCACTATGATCGACACGGGTGTAGCTAGCTTCCTTAGGTTGATCTTCCTAAACCGTGATTCTAGTACCGATAGGAGGCAACTCGTGAAACTGATTGTATTCTTCCTCATCTACCACATTCTCAACTCTGACAATCCTCCTCTTTTCCTAAAGAACCACGTGGCCCTTCTTGTTGGACGGGTCGGTTATATAGAAGATTTGAACAACTTGGTTAGCGAGAACAAATAGTTTGTCTTGGTATCCGACATGTTTGAGGTCCACAGTAGTGACACCGTACTTGTCAACCCTCACGTGCTGCAGGTTATCCCAACGGCACCGAAATAAGGGGATCTTGACAAGTATGTAGTCAAGCTTCCAAATTTCCTCAATGAACCCATAGTACGAGCTCCTCATCGACCCTGTGGTATTCAGCGTATCTACACGAACAATGCTATTCTAGTTTGTGCTCTTCATGTCTTGATCTCTCATGTAAAATGTGTACCCATTCAAGTCATACCCTTTCCATGTTACAGCAGTAAATGCCGACCCTTTTGCCAACCGTGTTAGCGTATGACCTAAGGAGCTTCCAATGATCGATTGTCGCTCCTTGAACCATGTGTTAAATTGAAGGTTATGTTGTCTGATGATTCAGTACTCTTGCCGTGACGGATTCTCTTGTCGTAGCCAGTGTTTGTGCTGGTCGACATACAGGACCACAATAGCCATGTGTTGCAAAACTATGAAATAGGCTTTAGCGCATGCAACCGGATCAGGTGTGATTGCTTTCCTTTTGATGGTCCTGATGCCCTAGAGCGTACCGTTAT
Organism: Guadua angustifolia; assembly: GCA_036346375.1. NCBI lineage: Eukaryota > Viridiplantae > Streptophyta > Magnoliopsida > Poales > Poaceae > Guadua > Guadua angustifolia. The sequence continues at coordinate 28,451,210 of CM070522.1, read as the reverse complement.
AGTGGGATCGAGGCACACCTATCGGTTCGACCTGAGCCATGTAATCCATGCAAAATTCGATGACCTCTTCGGTTGCATAACCTTCAACAATGCTACCTTCCGGTTCCGTATGTAGGACTTGAGAATTCCCATGTACCTCTTGAATGGGTACACGCTCTATAGGAACACGGGCACGCACATCTTTATCTTCCTCACAAGGTGATGGACCATGATATTGAAAAACGACGGAGGGAAATACATCTCAAGATTACAAAGAGTCATTACCACCTCGGCCTGTAGAGCATCTAGTCCTTCGGGATCGATAACCTTCTTAGCAATTGTGTTAAAGAAATAACACAGCCTTGTGATTATCTCCCGGACCTTGCTCAGAAAGATACTTCTAATTTCCACAGGGAGCATCTGTGTCATAAACACATGGCAATCATAAGACTTCATGCCTCTTAAACTCAAATCTTGTGTCAAAACAAATCTCTTCATGTTGGATGAGTAACCGAACAAAACTTTTACACCACGCAAGCACTGGCAAAGTTCAGTTCTCTCGGCCTTAGACAGAGTGTAACAAGCAGGCTTGTAGTACGTTCGGCCTTTATCTGTCTCTTTCTATGTTAACTCAGGTTTGATGCCCATATCGAATAAGTCAAGCCGTGCGTTGATACCATCCTTTGTTTTACCCTTAATGTTCAATAAGAGACCAATCAAGCTATCATATATATTCTTCTCTACGTGCATCATGTCGATGCAATACTGAACTTTGAGGTGCTCCTAATAAGGTAGGTCCCAAAATATTGATCTCTTCTTCCACATGTTCTTCTCACGGGTCCTTGATTTACGTCCCTTTCCAAGCGCAACATCCAAGTTCTTAACCATATCATGAATGTCTGTCCCACTTAAAGGCTTTAGAGCTAAATCGCCATCGGTCATTCCATCGAATTGTTTTTTCATCTTGCGGTATGGGTGATTCCTTCGAAGGAACCTGCGGTGACTCATGTACACGTTTTTGCGTGAGTGATTTAGCCACACACTCTCGGTGTTATCAAGCAGTGAGTATAGTCTTTGGCTCATTTTGTACTCTTCCTTGATAGATTAGGAAGGGCAGGATAATCATTTACGGTGCAGAACAAGAGGTAGTGCAAAGTGAAGTACTGTTGCGACCCAAATATGAAAATTCAGACTCTCTGTGTATTCCACACTAGTCCAGGATCATGCTAGTGCACACAGGCTCAACATAGATGAATACCACAAAAATACTCAATGATAATATAATAAAGACTTCATCAATTTAAGTATAACTGTTAATTGACTTTATGGTCCACCATACATAAATACGCCACACAGGACTAAAACAGAAAGTAGATGAATAGCAGTGGAAATAAATATAAGCGTAGAAACCCTTCAACTATCACAAGCAACTAACAAGGTTCGCACCCTAATTTTTTGCCTCCTCTTAGATCTCCTCCTCAAAAGCAGGTGTTCCTTCTTCTTCAACTGATGATGTTTATTGGAAGGGGTGAGTACATAAAACACTCAACAAGCCATGCACAGAATTCAAGACTAACATACTATATGCATGGCTTAGTACAAAGGATAGGCTACAAGGTTATTTTTGTAGAGACAACATTTGCAAAAGAATAGCATAAATAGATTGAAAGACAGTAAAACAAACAATAACAATAATATCTTTTGCATTTGTTTCCAAGAACCAATTCACAACCTTACTTCTCATTTCCACATCCATTCCCACATTTGTTTTGATAAAATCTAACCCTTCACAGTAATCACAGAGCAATTCTCAATACCACAAGTACGGCTATTCGAAAAGGTTTTACACTCTGCAGAGGGTATACATTTTACCTACAAGATACAATCATACACCACAAAGATGAGTGATCATAACAATGCCTTTCCAATGCCTATCTAAACCCAGCACTATTCGCTATGATTTCAACACTGATGGGACTGATTATCACATCCAAGTCTCCCCTCTTGCACCATGTGAGTCAACCCATGCGAGGACTGGTTACCACTACCCGGGCCTCACACCACCACAATAGTACTAAAGTTTAGACTCAACAAATTAGTCAGCTAGGTCTGTCTCATACTAGACTTATGATTGTATGAATGACTCAGTTCAAATTCTTGTAAGGTTAAGTCCTTAATTGACCAAGGCAAGACAAACCAAAAATCATCCTGACCAAAAACCACAATTATCATAAAAAGCAATGCGACCGCCCATGTGCCACATTGGCCCACCACAAATACATGCCACTTGCTTTGGTCTAAATCATTTTACCACCCAGTTGATTTACCATGCAACACGTGCCATCAACAATACCAACATTATGTGACGACACTCGACGCACAGTTAATAAACATTTCCACAGTCATTAAGCAAGATTAATCATTTGCACATAAAATGATGACTCGTTGCATGGCTAAGCATAATACTTGCATTCTAACTACCCACATTGGAAAATATAGCTACCAATTAATTCTTGGGTGACAATGAAATATGACATACGACATAGCAAGGTGGACATAATTCAAGTGGATGATCTATTCCCAACATATGGAAAACAATTGGTAATTGACATATCATGCAATACATTGAAACAATATAATATTTAAAGCATAGGTTCAACAGGATCAAAGCACGACCTGCCTTCAAAGAGTTTTGAATCCTACTCTAGAACTAGATCAAGCACTGGCTCCTCGACAACAAACTCATAGGGCAACTCAACGTCTACGTGTAACGAGAGAGAAAGCAATAAATACTCAAAACAAAGAGCAAAATCAATTCAAAAAATTAAATAAAATTCACCATTAAATAGAGCTTGATTTTACAAATTTTTAGAGACTAGAATCACCTAAATCGCAGCTCGGATGAAAAAGTTATAGCTATTCAAAGTTTGAAATAATTGGAAAATCACAAAAAACAGAATTTCCAATTAACCTAATTATTTTTATATGAGAAATTTGCATTTATGATGTCAGCACGACCAATGATGATGTTAGCACTGAATTAAATTCCAGCTTAATTATTTTTCTATGGAAAAAATCATTTATGAAGTCATTACTGATGTCATCTGACCCGTGGTCCAATTGCGTGCTGACACGCAGCGTAACTAGAGGGCGACACGTGTCACCCGTGTATGGACTTGTTCCACAGCCAGCGCTAGTCCGTAGTGGACCGACGGCATTGTGCCATGCACCGATTGCTGCAAGCTAACGCAGGCGGTTCGCGTGGCACCGCTAGATTGACGGCATGTGGAACGGAATCAACGGTAGTGATGGAGACATGAGGCGACAAGGCTTCGCTATGACTCGGTGAAATCTCAGCCGCCCACGCAAGATCCAATGGCTAAGGTTGATCGCTATGATATCGACAGCGACGGTGGCGGCGATGCCTCGGCTTTTGCACGACACGCGGTAACAAGAGACTGGTTCCGCGCATGGTGCAATCCCAGCCATTTGATTTGAATCAAACAGTCAAGATCCACCGAAGCAACGCATCGCAATGGACATGCGGCATTGATCGGACTATCCAATGCAGATCGAATAGCTGACGGTGGCGATGCAACGCGACACACTCTGAACCGATCGGCAAGGATCCGATGGCTAAGATCTACGCTAACACGATTCTACACGACGCGATCTAAACCGTACGATCAAGATCTAAGGGCTGAGGCAGAAGGAGTTGTTTACTATTGAATGCTGTGACATGGCTAGATCTAGATCGCTGGTTGCAGATGTGATGGCGGGCGATGGCAAAGCCGACAGCGCAGATGTGACAGAATCTAGGCGGCACACAAATGATCAGACAACTGAGAAAGCTCGCGAGGGACAATGGCAGGGTGGCGGCGAGGGTTTACCGGAGATGAGGAAGGTGACCATGGCGACGGTGCTAGAGGGCAGCTCTGGTGATGCATGGCGGCTTCATCGATGTGTCTTGGAGCGGCGAACTCAAGGGCATCAATGGAGGTGGCGGAGGCGGCTGAACGGCGGCGAAACAAGGCAGAAACAGCAGTAGGGCAATGCGGCAACTTTAGTGAGCTCCTACAGGTGAACGGTGGTGACTCCAACGGTGTGCGAGGGGGCTACGAATGCAGCATGAGGTGGGGAATGCAATGATGGCGGCGGTGCATTAAATACCAGCTCAGGAGGCGTGCAAAGGGCGGAAACAAACTTCGAGGTTCACAGGAGAAAATGGCAGCGCAACAGATTCGGATGCGTCGACGTGGCACGATCACAGACGTCCAAGTGAGCTTGATCGAACGACTGACAGCTGGTGGTGACGCGGCGTGACGGCAGACGTCCGATCAAGATCAAACGGCCGATGGATTAGGGTTAAGTGCGGGGTGGGCTACAGGCTGGCGACGTGGGGAGAATGGGCTAGGCCAAGCGAGAAAATAGCCCAAACACTATTTCGGCAAATTTAAATGCATTTTCAAATAAAAACAATTCAAATAAATAAACAAAGCCAAAATAAATAGAAAGAGAATCTAAAAAATCCAGAAAAATTCTAGAAAATATTTTAAGACATTTAGAATCTAAATAAAATATTTCCAATAAAAGATCATCAACACTTTTTAGTGAATAAATAAAAGATTGCAAATGGCCTAATTCAATAAATACAAAATAAATTAAATAAATTCTCAAAAAATTCAAATAAAAGGAGAAAGCACAATAATTCAGAAAAAGCAAAATTTGGGATGTTACAAACCTCCCCCTTAATAGAATCTCGACCCTGAGATTCAGGGCTGACTAAAGAACATGTTTGGAAATTCCAACTTCAAATCCTCTTCTCGTTCCCATGTGTCCTCGCTCTCTGAATGATTGCTCCACTGCACTTTGCAGAAACGCACTGACTTATTCTGGGTTCTACAATTAGCCACATCAAAAATCTTGATTGGCTACTCCTGATAGGTTTGATCCTCCTGCAAATCAATTGACTCCAATGACGTCTGCTCTGCGGGCACTCGAAGACACTTCTTCAACTGAGACACATGGAATACATGATGCACTCCTGCCAATGACTGCGGCAACTCTAACTGGTGTGCAACCTCTCCTCTACAACTCAAAATTTTGAACGGACCAACATATCTTGGTGCAAGCTTTCCTTTGGTATAAAACCTTTTTACTCCTTTGAGAGGGGTTACTCTGAGATACAAAAAATCATCAGGCTCAAGACATAACTAACGACGGCGATTATCAGCATAGCTCTTTTGCTTGGACTGAGAAGTCTTCAATCTTTCTCTGATCATGGTGATTTACTCTTCAGCTTCTTTTAAAATATCTGGCCCAAAAATCAATCTTTCCCTGGTCTCATTCCAATTCAGCAAATTGTGACAAGAGTGACCATACAAAGCTTCAAATTGTGATATTTGCAAACTGGCCTGGTAACTATTGTTGTAGCTGAACTCAACATACGACAAGCATTTATCCCACATAGCAGCATAGGCTAGGGCATAAGCTCTTAACAAATATTCCAAAATCTGATTGACTCTCTCGGTCTGACCATCTATCTAAGGATGATAAGCCATACCAAAATTCAGACAAGTTCCTATTACTTCATGCAGCTTATTCCAAAATCTTGAGGTAAATTGGGTACCTCAGTCTGATACTATCCTCCTTGGTACACCATGCAAACATTTGATCCTTGATATATACAACTTTGCCAAACGATCTCCTGAGTAGGTGGTCTTCACTGGAATAAAATGCGTGACTTTAGTCAGGCGATCAATTATGACATATATTGAATCATATCCGCTCTGTGTCCAGGGTAAACCGGTGATAAAATCCATACTGATTTCCTCTCATTTCCATTCAGACACTTTCAATGGTTGCAACAAACCTGCTAACATTTGATGCATTACCTTCACTCACTGGCTTATATCACACAAAGCAACATGCTTAGCAACTTCACGCTTCATATTAGGCCACCAAAATCTCACTTTCAGATCCTGGTACATTTTTGCACTTCTAGATGAATAGAGTACTTTGAATCAAGTGCCTCTTCAAGAATTAACTATTTTAATTCCTTCTAATGCGGCACACAGATTTGACCTTTTATCTATAAGGTTCCTTGTGCATCTAAAGTGAAGTTCATAGCTTTACCGTCATCCATCTTGGACTTAATCCTTTAATTTTGGCATCATCCTTCTGCCCTTCTCTAATTTGATCATCCAAAGTTGGCTTCACTTCTAGAGTAGCTAGAAACCCTTTTGGTACTACCTCCAATCTTAGCTTCTGAAATTCCTTGCATAAATTAGGCTGACTTTTCTGAATCATCATATTAACACTGTGACTCTTCCTGCTTAACGCATCGGCTACCACATTAGTCTTTCTAGGGTGATAATGAATTCCCAGATTATAATCCTTGATTAACTCTAACTATCTTCTCTGCCTCATATTCAAGTCTAACTGAGTGAAAATATACTTTAAACTCTTATGGTCCGTGTATATCTCATAGTGATTTCCAATAAGATAGTGACACCATAATTTTAAGGCATGCACTACAGCAGCTAATTCCAAATCATGCGTCGGGTAATTCTCTTCATGTGGCCTCAACTACCTTGATGCATATGCAACCACTTTTACCATTCTGCATCAGCACAAATCCAAGTCCTTGACGTGAAGCATTACAATAAATATCAAAACTGCTCTGAATATCTGGCAGCAGTAACACTAGTGAGGACGTTAGCTTTTTCTTCAATTCTTGAAAACTCTTTTCACAAGTTGGCGTCCATGCAAACTTCTTCTCTTTCTTCAGTAGTTGCGTAAGGGGTCCAGCAATTGATGAGAATCCCTCAATGAATCGACAGTAATATCCCGCCGTTCCAACGAAACTATAAATCTGAGTCACCGACTTAGCTGTTCACAATGCAGCACTGCTTCAACTTTACTAGGGTCGACTGCAACACCTTTAACAATCATCACATGACTAAGGAATTTCACTTTCTTCTTCCAAAAGTCACACTTACTGAACTTGGCACACAATTGCAGCGCTTGAAGCTTCTCCAAAACAAACCTCAAATGCTCTGCATGATCTTCTTCTATCTTGGAATAGACAAGAATGTCATCTATGAAAACGACAACAAACTTATTCAGATATTCCATGAAAACTTTATTCATTAAGTTCATGAAATATGCAAGGGCATTGATCATTTCAAATGACACAACTGTGAACTCATAATGACCATATCTAGTCAAAAATGCTGTCTTGGGTATGTCCTCCGCTCGAATCTTCATCTGATGATATCCCTATCAAAGATCTATCTTAGAGAAAATTCCAGCTCCTCTTAACTGATCAAACAAATCATCGATCTTGGGTAGCGGATACTTGTTCTTTATTGTCACTTCATTCAAAGCTCAATAATCAATACACATTCTCATACTTCCATCCTTTTTCCAAACAAACAAAACAAGTGCTCCCCCATGGCGACGAGCTTGGTCTTATAAAACCTTTTTCTAACAACTCCTCAATTTGCTTCTTCATATCTACCAACTCATCTGTAGGCATCCGATATGGTCTCTTGGCTATTAGGGCTATACCAGGCACCAATTCAATCACAAACTCAATGTCTCGGTCAGGTGGCATTCCTGGTAACTCTTCAGAAAAAGCATCTAGATATTCATTTACAACCGATACCTCCTTAATGTTGACAACTTTAGAGAAAATTCTAGCTCCTCTTAACTGATCAAACAAATTATCGATCCTAAGTAGCGGATACTTGTTCTTTATTGTCACTTCATTCAAAGCTCGATAATCAATACACATTCTCATACTTCCATCCTTTTTCCAAACAAACAAAACAAGTGCTTCCCCATGGCGACGAGCTTGGTCTTATAAAACCTTTTTCTAACAACTCCTCAATTTGCTTCTTCATTTCTACCGACTCATCTGTAGGCATTCGATATGGTCTCTTGGCTATTGGGGCTATACCATGCACCAATTCAATCACAAACTCAATGTCTCGGTCAGATGGCATTCCTGGTAACTCTTCAAGAAAAACATCTAGATATTCATTTACAACCGATACCTCCTTAATGCTGACTGCTTTAGCACTATTAACCATCATCTAACCATTATGAACTGCGGTTTCTTGGACTTTCACTTTTTCACCTTTCAGACTTTCAATTGACACTATTCTTCTACCATAATCTAGCAGAACCTTGTGCTTAGACAGCCAATCCATTCCAAGAATGACATCTAATGTTTGGGTATCCAAGATAATAAGGTTCGCTAGGAACTCTACTCCATTCATGAGCATCTTTACTCCCATACATCCTAGGTTAGATTGCAGTTCTAATCCAGGGGATTGGACCAAAAGCATGCACTTAAGATTCTTAACTTCTAACCCATGCCCAACAGCAAAATCTCAAGAAATAAAAGAATGTGAAGCTCCAGAATCAAACAAAACTGTAGTAGGTACTGAGTTAACTAGGAACTTACCTAGTACGACGTCCGATGCTCCCTTGGCCTCATCAGTTGTGATATGATTAACACAACCTCTCACCGTGGCTTGAGTTATAGCTCCAGACTGAACAGCTCCATGGTTTCCTCCTGGTGTAGGCGTCTTGGCCGGCATTAATCCAAGGTTGAAGCAAATGGGCGTAACACCTCCTATCTTCGGACAGTTGTTGGTGAAATGTCTTGGCTCATTACAGCTGAAGCAATGCCTAACTGTCGATTGTTGACCTCCTCCTGGTGCATTATTGATCTGCACAGGTGTCTAAAAATTTTGCCCACTAGGACAGGGTGTGGATGTAGGCATTTTGAAAACTGTCTTGGGCTGAAACACTACACCATGACATAATTTCAACAACAGCCTATCTGTCGGCAAAAACCACATATTGCGACGTATTATCTGTCGGCAAAAGTTTTCCCGACAGAAAAAAACTGTCGGTAGAAGTCCTGTCGGCAAAAACATTTATCGACAGATATATTTTTGCCGATGATGATGTGACATTATTATAGTACATTTACAAGCAGATATATCTTTTCAAGCGAGATATACTTTTGCCGATGAGATCATCAGGGTATACTTTTGCCGACAGATCGTCAGGGTATACTTTTGCCGACAGATAGTCGACGGTATACTTTTGCCGAAACAGATAAATGCGAGGGTATACTTTTGCCGACAGATTGCCTGAGGATAAGCCAAATTGGTGTGAATTCCATGCATTTCTTAGATAGAAAACAATGATAAAACATTATTGTGCAGAATATTACAAATCCAACTGATAATTAATTCATATTTTCACCACATCACAGTAGAAATAACTCAATTAATGCATCCATTCAACACAACAAGCGCCATCAAAATACATCCATTCAAAGACGTAATCAAATTCATTCAACTAGAAATATGCAAATTTGTCCAAAACCCAAAGTTCATACATTTAACAATCAATCCTTTACAAAATTCAACCCTTTTGGATCTTGAAAGCTAGAGTCAACTTGTCTTCCACCCACATGAGGTGTCAAGTACATACAAAATGATCACTTAATATACATGTGACTAGCTATTTGTTTTGAACAAAAGCATCTGTATTTGATGGTAACACTACCTTCCTTGCAATTCTGCCTGCAAAAAAAAACATTTTGAAATTTAGTGCAAGCACATGGTGATAGTAACAGCATGTGCTGAGGCATTTGAATAAATATTTCTACAAGCCAAACTAGATATAAGTATTAAAAATCACAAAAGGAAAAACAGATTTATTGTGTTAGTGCAGAGCATCTTCCTTTGATCTATTGTGTCAATACACTAGCAGGAATATTAAGCATTGGTAAATAGTATGACAACCTAAAATAGTGATACCTAAAATCACTACTACAGCGAGGCTTATATCAGATGCACGATCACAGACGGTTTTGAAAAACCGTCTGTAATATGGAACATCACAGACGGTTATATACTGAAACCGTCGGTGCGAATATCACAGACGGTTTTATATTACAGCCGTCTGTGATGCAAGAAATATCATAGACGGTTTCGAAATATAACCGCTCATGATGTCTACAAGATACTCATTACGAGCGGTTTGAGTAAAACCGTCAGGATTTCCTGACGGTTATATAACACAACCGTGCGTAATATCTGATAATCATTACAGACGGTTATATTTAGAAACCGTCTGCGATATTTCTTGTATCACAAACGGCTGTAATATAAAACCGTCTCTGATAATACCGTCTCCCGTAAAAACAGAGCCTCGATCCATCCACTTCGTTTATAGGGTTTCGGTTTCTATCCTAAGTGGCGGCTGTGGAAGTGAGGCGATTTTTTGAAAGAAAGCCATTGATTTCGAATGGTGATATTAGATTCATTTGATTTTGGTGATCTAAGGTAAGTAATAAAACAGGGGTAACCTTTTGCTCTAAAAAAAGGTTAGTAATGAGTTCTCTAATTGCATGCGCATCCAATTCAATATCTAGGTTGGTTAGGACAGAATTAATTTAAAGATTGTTTGATTAGATCTAGTTTAATTGTAGCTGGATCCATATGTTGTTTGTGATATTTGGTTAGTAATGTGTTTTAATTACATTATATTCAACATCTATCTTGATAAGGAAGGAATTTGATGATTTTTTTAGATCTAGCTTGTAGAACCATGTGTTGGTTGTTTGATGTATAAGGTTAGCTAGTAATGGTTCTATTTGCATAATATAATATTCGATCATGATGTAGCTATCTAGCTTGTTAAGGATAGAATTTAAAGATTGTTTAGATCTAGCTTATAGATCAATTCAAGTCTTTTGGTGATCTAAGGTTAGTAATGGGTTCTAATTTCATTATTATATTGAAGATTAATTTGAATTGTGTTAATTATTTCTTTGTGATGTAATTAAGGTATGTAATTGCATAATTAGTTTAAGAATGTGTGCATACGCACTACACAGTGCACTTAATATTTAACACTAAGTGTTACATGTGTAGCGTAGATGGATCGAAGTGGATGTCTGTGAGAACCGTCTGAGTCTTGAGTACCTTAATGGCGTCTCCACTTTCAAAAGAGCTGCAGAGGAGGATATGTTTAATAAAGGGTGCAATTCATGTCATGTCCATGCATTGATTGCGAAAATCAAGACGTTTGAAACTTCGGTAGCAGATCGAAGCACACTTGATTGAAGGGGTTTCAAAAGGGCTATACATGTTGGACCGGTCATGGCGAAGAGCATAATATCTGAGAAGCGACAAGTAGTGTTAATATAAATCGGCGATGTCAATGATATGTCGGATGATCATATCGATTGTGCTTCCGATGAGAACAGGTTGCACGATGACAATTTGGATCGGATGCTACGTGATGCGAAGAAACCTTGATGACAGGGAATATGGGCGGTTCCTGGGCTTAATGGAGGACTCGGAGAAACCTTTGTTCGCAGGGTGCAAGTTGAAATACACAAGGTTATCATCCGTGCTTCAACTACTCAAATTGAAGGCAAGCAGCGGTTGGTCCGACAAGAGTTTCACAGCGTTATTCGTCTATTGGCGGACATGCTTCGAGGGAAGCGAGTTGCCGACAAGCACCTACAAAGCCAAGGTGTTCTTTGTCCCTTGGAAATGGAAGTAGAAAGAATACATGCATGTCCAAGCGATCAGTATCTGTATCGCAAAGAGTACACAAACTTGCATAGATGTCCGTGTGCAACGATCCCGGTACAAGCGTAAGAGTCATTCAGATGATGATGGCGAGAGCATTGAGGTGAAAAAGGTCCTCTGCTAAGGTGGCATGGTATCTGTCTGTAATTCCTCGTTTGAAGCGTTTGTTTGCGAACCCAAAGGAGGCAAAGCTGCTTGCGTTGGCACTTTGAGGCGTAAGAATGATGGAATGCTAAGGCACCTGCTGATTCCATCCGGTGGAGAAACATCGGCAGGAGCTTTCAAGAATTCGGTGCGGATCCGAGAAATATAAGGTTTGGATTGAGTCAGATGGAATGAATCCTTTCGGTAACATGAAGCGTAGGCATAGCACTTGGCCCAGTAAATCTCTGTATCTACAACCTTCCTCCTTGGTTGTGTATGAAGCGGAAGTACATTATGTTGTGCATGCTTATCCAAGGACCGAAACAACACAGGAGCGATATTGATGTGTACCTAGCTCCATTGGTGGAAGATCTAAAAACACTTGTGGGTTCTGGGGTACACGTATGGGATGCGCGTACAAGCGAGAGAACTTTACTTTGCCTTTGCTTGTTGTTACGCACCATAAATGATTACCCGCCCTTGCTAACTTTGTCATGCGAGTACAAAAGGAACCAAAGCCTGCACTCACTGCTTAAATGATACCGAGAGTTTATGGCTAAATCACTCCCGCAAAACCGTGTACATGCGTCACCGTAGGTTCCTTGGAGGAATCACCCATATCGCAAGATGAAGCAACTTTTGACGGAAGGAGCGAAAATGGTTCAGCTCAAAGGCGTTTGGCGGAGAGATGTTCATGACATTGTTAAGGATTTGGATGTTGCGTATGGAAAGGGGCGTAAATCAAGTACCCGTGAAAAGAGCATGTGGAAGAAGAGATCAATATGCGGGACCTACCTTCTTGGGAGCACCTAGAAGTTTGCCCTTTGCATCGATGTCATGCACGTGAGAAGAATGTCTATGACAGCGTGATTGGTCTCTTACTCAACATTAAGGGTAAAACAAAGGATGGTATCAACATGCGGCTTGACTTGGTCGATATGGGCATAAGACACGAGTTAGCACCGAAAGAGACCGATAAAGGCCGTGCGTACTTGGAACACCTTGTTATACTCTGTCAAAGGCCGAAGAACTGAAGCGTGCGGTGCTTGCATGGTGTGAAAGTTCCGTCCGGTTACTCCTCCAACATGAAGAGACTTGTTTAGTTGGAAGATTTGAAATTAACCGCATGAAGTCTCATGATTGTCATGTCTTGATGACCTGAGATGCTCCTCGTCGCAATTAGAAGTATTTTACCGATCAAGGTCAGAGACAATCACTAGGGTGTGTTATTTCTTTAACACAATCGCTCGAAGGTCATCGATCGAAGGACTAGATGCTCTGCAAGTCGAGGTGGTGATGACTCTATGTAATCTTGAGATGTATTTCCCTCCATCATTTTTCGATATCATGGTCCATCTCATTGTTCACCTTGTGAGAGATAAAGATATGCGGGCGGCGTTCCTCGTAGCATGTACCCGTTCGAGAGGTACATGGGAATTCTCAAGTCTTACGTCGGAATCGATCTCGTCCGGAGGGTAGCATTGTCGAAGGTTATACAATGAAGAGGCCGTCGAGTTCTGCGTCGATTACATGGCCAGTCGAACCGATAGGTGTGCCTCGATCTCGCCATGAGGAGGCTCTCAGGTGTCGGGACCATCGGAAGGAAAGCAATCACGCTGATTCGGTTGCGTATGCTCGAGCCCATTTCACGGTTTTGCAACACATGGTGTAGTGTCGCCTATATCGTCGAGCACAAGCAATGGCTAAGGCAAGAGAATCCAAAGCCGGCAGAGTCTTGGATCACGAGACAGCATAACCTTCAGTTCAACAAATGGTTGAAGGAGCGACCTATCACTGGGAGCTCGTCAGATGACACGCTGACATGGTTGGCAAAAGGACCAACTTTTACAGTTGTCACATGGAAAGGATATGACTTAAATGGGTACACATTTTACACGAGAGATCAAGATATGAAGAGCACAAACCAGAACAGCGGTGTCGCATAGATGCATTCAATAATACCGCTGGGTTGACGAGGAGCTCCTACTATGGGTTCATAGAGGAGATATGGGAGCTCGACTACGTACTTTTCAAGATTCCCCTATTTCGGTGCCGTTGGGTCCACCTCCAGCACGAGAAGGTTGACAAGAATGGCATCACTACTGTGGACCTCGAACGTGTCCGATACCAAGATGAACCATTCGTACTCACTAACCAAGTTGTTCAAGTCTTCTATGTAACCGACCCGTCCAACAAGAAGCGCCACGTAGTTCTTCAGGGAAAAAGGAGAATTGTCGGAGTTGAGAATGTAGTAGATGAGGAAGAGTACAATCAATTTGATGAGTTGCCACCTATCGGAAATGACATCCTGGTCCCAAAAGAACAACATGAGGAAGCAAGCTACACACGCGTCGATCATCATGAAGGGCTAATTTTCATACAAAAGAATAAGCATGTGGTGGCGTAGTTATGAGAAGGGTGCATTGTCATCATGCTTACTAATTTTCATGTGTAATAATATTACATTAATGCTATTGTAAAGATAATACGACCCATCATGCTTTGTACATATGATTGTGATGATCTTTGTAAGTAGCTTGTGAAGCATCTGAATTATGTATATAGGATTGTGATGATCTTTGTAAGTAGCTTGTGAAGCATCTGGATTGATGGAAAAGATACAAGTATAAAACACGTATTTATTCCTTAATATCAATATGATTCCAAATACATGATTCAAAGATGGCCATTCGGACATAATTGATGACAAGAAATAAATTATGTAGACTATGGCAAACAAGAATGAATCATGTCTACTTTGGCAATATGGAAATAGTTGTATGTGATTGCTCTCAGATTTTAGGGTTTGAATTGAGGATTAGAATCTCCACATCAACCACAGTACAGTCTATATTCTGTTAAAGACAACTTTCCCAGAAGATACAACAAAGTGGCACAAACAAGAGTCGACTGAACTGAACCGACAAGTGAATATCAGTGAACAGTATATATCACAGACGGTTCTTTAACATAACAGTCTGTGATGTTATTTGTCACAGACGGTTATGTTACCTAACCGTCTGTGATATCTCAACATCAGAGACGGTTCTATTATATAACCGTCCGTGATATCACAACATCACAGACGGTTCTATTATAGAACCGTCTGTGATATCTCAACATCACAGACTGTTCTATTATAAAACCGTCTGTGATAATACATCACAGACCGTTATATTTTAGAACCGTCTGTGATGTGCTCTCCTCTATATATCTCCCGCGCGCAAGGCTCATTCATAGCGCGCCAAACCCTAACCCTTTGAGACGTTTTGTCTCCCGCGGCGGCCTCCCCCTCGGCGTCCTCCCCCTCCCGGCGTCCTCCCCCTCGGCGTCCTCCCCCTCGGCGTCCTCCCCGGCATCGACATGCTCCCCCTCGTCGTCCTCCCCTGCTGCGACGTGCTCCCCCTCGGCGTGCTCCCCCTCGGCTGTGTTCTTGTGCATCTCGGGCTTCAACCGTGATTCTCGCGCTTTGCCTCGGCTTTGTTGGCTCGGATCCAACGCTACGTAAGCAAATACAGTGCCCTCTCTGTGGATCTGAGGATCAGTGAACCGATTGAGTATTTCTGGGGGACTAGCCATCGAGCTAGAGGCCGTTTCTCGATCTGGAGGCACTGCCTGGCCATTTGCTCTATTTTTCGGTATTGCTCTGCTAGTTAGTGAGTTCTGGGACACTTTCTGTGATTATTCTCGGTCTTGCAAAGGGGTCAGTCGATCTGCGGCTTGGGGACCTTGCGTGTGGGCTTAATGTTCAGTGATGATTTAGGGGATGGAATAGACTAATTGTGACAACAAATCTTAGCAGTCAATTTCAGTTTCACATATATATATTTGATTAGCTCTATTGCAAACCTGTCTTTATATGCTTAGTTAGTGAATATTACTGCTTACTGCTATTGTCATCTATCTTCTTGGTACATTACGGTAACATTTCACTATCTTGTTTCCTTAGCATTGCTTCAGAGCATGTTAATTACTATCCAGTAAGCTTGCTTTGAATGATTCACTATTCTTGTGCATATAAGATAACCAATTGAGTAGATTTATACTTAACCTGTCAAGTATTAAATCTGTTATTGAGATAAAGTTGTCACAATCTAGTCTATTACTTGTCCATTGTGGCGAGGAGGGCCTTTTAAGGCAACCCGACATCTGAGAACATTCAAACAATCAATATGAGCTTTATGCTAATTGCTTTATTCGTATCTTGTACATGTTCATATGTGAGATCCGAGCTTACATTCTATTATTACATTAGCTGTCAAAGTTCAATCCATATGTACTCTTCTGCTTGTCTGCTGTGTGGATGTCCTAGTTTTAGGGGAGGTGCTGCCGAAATTTTTATTAAGTTCGGCAACCTCCTAATTCGCTTCTTTTGCTAAAAGGCTAATAACAAGCCATTTAGGCTAGTTCTTTTAAAAGGCTAATAACAAGCCATTTAGGCTAGTTCTTTTAAAAGGCTAATAACAAGCCATGGTATCCACAAACTTATTCACTCTAATTTGATTTTATTTGTTCTTCTCTTTTAGTTACTTTGAAACTATTTTAACTTATAAAGAAGATGTCGTCCTCCAATCCATCGTCTGAAGGACATGATGTGCCCTCAAAAGAACAACCGACCCGCGCTGCAAGAGGACCAAACAAAAGGCCAACAGACCGATATACCATTACAGAGATCGATCCAAAGGATGGGGCCCCTAGAAAGCCAAAAAAGGCAGTGAATGCATTTCTGAGTATGTGCGGGATAGTAGCACGAGCGGGTTCGATCACGCTATCTTCACGGAGGTTGGTGACTATTGAGGCTCGCAATGCCTTGCTGACGGAAGTTCTTTCATCATTCAACATTCCAGAAGAATTCGCTCCACTAGTGCGACGGTATGCCTTTGCTAGCGGCAGAAAGGCATGGAAGACCTTCAAGCATACGCCAGAGACTACGTCAAGAATAATATAGATCCATACTCTAAGTATGGGTTCATTGATCTGCGACACGTGGCGGCGTTTTGTTGAGATGAAGGCGACGAGGCGAATTAAATGCGTCAAAGTGAAGCAAACAAGGCCTTGCAGGCAAGGAACACTCACCCCCACAGACTCGGCACTGCTGGCTACGCGGGGAAGAGAGCGCAATGGGACAGGGAGGACGAGGAGGGTATCTCGCCATTTCCAGCAATCACAGATCCACGTGCCAGAGACTGGCTAAGAGCGAGGTCTTCTGCCACGTCCTCCGCAACCGTCTCCTTCGTAAACCCCACGGATGAGGAAGTCTGCCGACGCCTGGTAATATATAAATCGAATTACCAATTTTACGTAATTAGTCCATGACTTCATAAGTGAAATAACTTGTCAGGATCTTGCAGGTAGCGTTGAGTACACAATCGGCCGATGGCTCTTTTTGCGGATAGGGAGAAAGATGCACCGTCCATGGCCTTGGGAAACAAGGAACACCACAGTCGTACAAGAGGCATAGGGGTTTTTGTTCCATGGAAAACTGGATTCCCTGCACGACTTCGGATATACCAAGTAAGAAGAGAACTAAAGCTAAGCGTGAGTCAAATCTTATAAAGAATTTGGAGGACAAGTTGAGAGGAGAGTTGAGAGGAGAGTTGAGAGAAGAGTTGAGGGAGGCGAGAGAAGAATTTTATGAAAGGATAAGAATCCTCGAGGAAAGGCTCACCAATCAAGAAAGAAATATTGTACAAGCCCAGTATGTCCATAAGTCAGCCCCCTCGCCTGTAAGAGCATTTGTGCATCCGTTCCTCCAAGTGACATAGATGAACATAGCGGGACTTATTCTGTATGTGATATTAAGGTGGCCACGTGGTGCAATCTCCAAGTGAGAATTAGCAATGGCACCGTTCCTCTGACGGCTGCTTGGGGCATGGCATATCCAACCACTAAGGGGACCATGGTGCACGGTACCATGATAACGCCGGGTTTCACCAAGGTCAATGTGGCGGGGTATTTGATAGTTTCAAAATTGTAGATCTCTGAAGCCGTAAGCAGCGAGATCGTGAAACTTGGGGATGCCATTGGCACATTCATCCAATGGCCTAGCAGCGACATCTCCCTGATCGTCCCTTCTGTCATGCAACAATCGCGACGATCTGATTCGCCTATTGTATCGCCGTCTGATCAGTTGGCTACCAAATCAGCAGTCGTACAGCAGACTCCACTTGATGTACATAATGTTGACCTCTTTCCTGCCCATTCCTCTCCCGTGAAGGGTTCATACAAAACAAAGAAAGGCAAGGGCAAGCAGAAGAAAGAAAGGCAAGAACAAATCGACTATCCATCTGTTGAGTTGGCTAAACAATACAAGCTAGGAGAGCCCATTAACTAAAAGCAGCGTAACTTCACTTAGTATATCTTGCCAACAATTGCATAAGTGGTACACCCAAGAATTTGGAAAGCAGGCGTGAGCATACAACAAGTATCGGCGTTAATTTCAAGTATGAACATCTATTCAACGACTCAACGGGGCTTCTTCACGGTCGATTTTACGGACTTGTTCCATCTCTACAACCTCGGCGCCATCGGCGCGCACTCATAAGATCTTTGGACCTTGTAAGTGTGTGCTATCATAGTCTACACTCGTCTAATAGTGATAAATGTCCTCCAATATATATATAATTCGCCTTTGTATATATAGATACATGCAACTTGAAGCGACACGGAAGAAACTATCGATCGGTTTCCTCGACCCACATATAGTCTCAAAGCAAACAATGGATGAGGATATAAACATGGTCGAGAAATACGTGACAGAGGCATTGCTAGCACAAAAAGATAAAGAACTCATACTTATACCCCATAACCCAGGGTAAGTGCTACCACATGCTATACTTTGGTCTGTACTATGCACACAACTCTGTTTCGTTCATTGTCCATTGTGATATACCTGTGTAGGTTTCACTGGGTTCTAATTGTAATTGAACCAGCCACAAACCGGGTTAAGTACCTTGATTCCGGACGTGGCGGAAACCACGACTTGACACCTATCGCAAAATTACTCACCAGGTGACGAGGGCTGGGTACTCCTTGACCGGCCGGCGTACGGTCAGCGGATCCCCAAGCTCGGAAGGCCCCGACCCCGACCTGGATACAAACTGAGGCGCTCGATCTAGAGCGCTGTGGACCCGAGCTCGACCCCGCCCGACCTCGAGCTCGGGCGGGATCCTGTTCGAAGCCTTGGTCCTCCCTGGGATTTCGGATCTGGCGTTTGACTGACAGTTACCAGAGAGCGGGTCGTGGGGATGGCTCAGAGTGCGCGACAAGTCCGCAGGGGCAGTTGCTGCCATCCTCAAGGAGCGTGAAGGCCCCTTCCCGAGGATCGCTCCCGGCCGTTGCGTGCGGAGGGAGTATAAAGACCAAGGACGCATGAGCTCCGGGACGAACACAACGCAGCACACACACCACAGCTCGAGCTAGGAATCACATAATGTTTTAAGTTGTAAACATAGCTCTGTACACCCATATAACTAGAATCACCGCCGCAAGGCGACTGGAGTAGAGCTATTACCTTCACAGGGGCTCGAACCAGTATAAACCCCCGTCTCGTGCTCGTTTTTTTCGTCTTGCTCCGACCATCACCGAGTTCGATATTCTTCCTTCGTTCGAGCAAAACGCAGCTCGGGTCCCATAATACTCTGACCCCTACCTCATTTCTTGCGGTTGGCGATCCCGATCGTCGACACCAGGTAATCACGTTTCCTACGTACATGGTCGTGTAAGTTGTTCCAGGTTTATATTGCTATTGTAATGGCTTAGGCTAACCTTTTGCAATCTTGTAGAGCGTTCAAACACGTGAAAGATTGGACTAAACTACTGACATGATTTGAACTTTCGAAGATTCGCTATACACAACAATTCTATATCAAACCCCTAATAGTGACTCTAGAACTAACCGTAGGTTTTATTTGCGATGCCACCAAAGAAGGTCGGAAATAACCTATGTGGATTTTATGTTTGCCACAACATGCAAACCATCGCCGCTAAAAAATAGCGATCTGAGTCAAGCTGCGTTGACTCAGGTCGATTTGAGCAACATTAGAGGGAGAGTTTGTTTCTTCCTGCTCACGGAAGTAATACATAAAGACGGCGCGTTCCACGACGATAACTCTCGGAGTTGTACAATTGTCAAATGGTATTCATTAATTCGGAAAATATGTCAAAAACTTGCGGTTATTCTTGTTTGTATGATTCATTGTATTGTCACATGATATTATCCTTAATACATATTTGCTCATCTTGAATGCAACAACTTACCAATGTCTTGCTTGTTGGAACTAGATGCTTTTCCTACACCCTCAGCAGAACCTCCATTATTTATGGTTTGTTGTTCGAAATTCCCATCTACTTAGGTATTCCTGCATCAATATTTACGAGACACGGTCAGTTATAGATGTTGTAATTGAATATCTGCACTTCCTATATGCATTGAGGCAACAGTTTGTCCGATCAGGATAGACTTAAAATATAAATATTTGTAGCGCTTTTTCTCCCTTCTTATGATAATGTTGATGGAACTCGACTAATAAATCAACCAAGACCCGCACGCCACTTCATATGGCATGAAGCAAATCACACACTCCAGTGTGTCAGGTTCGATCAAGCACTCTATGGTTGCCGTCACCTCGCCCATCTTTGCGTGGTCTTGGTTGATTTATTAGTCGAGTTCCATCAACATTATCATAAGAAGGGAGAAAAGCGCTACAAATGTTTATATTTTTAGTCTATCCCGATCGACAAACTGCTGCCTCAATGCATATAGGAAGTGCAGATATTCAATTACAACATCTATAACTGGTTGTGCCTTGTAAATATCAAGTAGAAATATTGATGGAAATTTCAACAACACCATAAATAATGGAGGTTCTGCTGGGGGTGTGGGAAAAAAAGGACATCACAGACGGTTCTTATTTGTAACCGTCTGTGATAAGTTAGTATCACAGACGGTTATGATTTCAAACCATCTGTGATAAGTTAGTATCACAGACGGTTATGATTTGAAACCGTCTGTGATATAAATTTTCTCAGACGGGTGGAAAACCGTCTCTGATGATCTCCTTCATCACAGACTTATTGTTACTGACGGTTCACAAAACCGTCTCTGATGACGTTTACGAACCGTCTGTGATGATGATTTCTGTAGTAGTGAATGGTAACCACATAATAACAATTATTACAGCCAAAAAAAGATCTTGCACCACATACACCCAATATAACCAAGTTTGCATTTCCTAGTCCCAAACAACGACGCCTCTATATCAATATACTATTGTATACTAGTAAGGTCCATAGTGGGGACAATCTTTAAAAACAAAGAACGAGGTTACATCATCGTCATGGTAGTCCAAATGACAACTTCAACCGAACTCGTTAGCATTATGACTTCCTCGACCACAGAGAGGACTATGTGCTGCGACTAATTATACTTTTCTCAATGCTCAATCATCTCTGGATCAACATGTTTTAAAATAGCAAAATTCAACTCTCCCAAACTCTCAAGAAATTTTAGCTACCCAATTCTTCTTGTTCAATTATAACAAAAACATGCATGAGGATTTCAGAGTGTAGAGATGCCACCACCAATGAGGAAATTCTTAGGATCGGTGACTTCAATTGTGGTAATGTAATTGCACTATTCTCATGATTTAAAATGAAAGACCAACAAGCGCAGCTTCTACGTGTAAATAAGACATATATAAACTTATGTGTGTGTGGTAGGTGGATGGTTGGGGTGGGGTTGATAGTGTTAGGCCTGGTTTGGGAAGCCCATTCCTGACCAGGAACAGGCCTTAAGCATATTCCAATTAGACTAAAACAATTCTAGTGAGTGAAATCGGTCTTCAAATGTGAGACCCCGTTCTGATGAACAGGAACCTCCATGTGATTGCTGTGCTATTCCCTGGATCAGTAGCTAGCACTCACATGTTTACAACAATTGGAATCACAACCACACCACAAATAATTACAATGAAACTAATATATAAAGAGAAGCTTACAAATAAAGAGATTAGCAAAGAAAGAAGCAATATCTTGTAGTTTGCCCAACCGACCATGAGCAAACCGACAAGGTATAAACTCCAGATAGAACACGCAGAAGAAAATCCGCAACTGCGATTTAACAGAGATCAAGCCTCGCTAACTCATCCACCTACAATAATAATTAAGCAAGGGTGAGCACTTTCGTACTCCGCAAGACTTGAGCAAAACCTATAATATATGCAGGCCATTTCAAAGGAAAGGCTACTACAGTTAATTTGCATAAAGCGAATTTCATTCGTAAATCAAGTTATTTGCAAACAGAATTTATAAGAGCATTTGATTGATAACAAATAAGTAAAGCATAAGTAACACTCACAGTCCTCCATGACGTGAGCGATGATTCAACAAATCCTGAAATCCACCAATGTCAGCCCTTCGACATAAAGCACAGTTGCAAAACAAATGATACCAACCCTTTTGAAAATAATAAAACATTTAACTCGTGCAAGTTCGCCAAGACACCCATGACCGCGGGTACGGCTAATCAATTAGATTTAAACTCTGCAGAGGTGTACAACTGTACCCACAAGGAATGATCAACCTTTGCCCGACACACTTCCTTAGGTGTGTCGTCAAGAAGACCATACATAGCCATTATATTCCTAGACATGACTTTGATCCAGCCCGGGACGTTAACCCCCGCCATAGAACTAGAAACACACACCCAAGCCGTGAATCCACTTTCACACACCCAACACAACGTTTCTAAACATGGCAGGGCGTACATCGTTGCATTAGCAAGTAGACCTGACCGGAATACCCCGTCAGGTAGACCTGTCCGAAATACCTGTGCAAGCTCCCACCTACCAATGAGCAAAGCCATGTCTAAACAATTTAATAGGCTAAGGCTACCCCATTCTCACCCTCGTGGTTTGTACGGATTTTCTTGGATCATACAACACGACGTTCGGTCCTTAGTCCGACACGGGCGACACTTCACCCTACACTACGTGCAATTCCTTTCGCACATCTGGCTATTGCCAATAATCGCCCGCATCAACACATAGTTTTATTTTGGGTTTTTAATCAAAATTACCAGCAACCAACAGAGACATTTCCAAGGTTTTCAGGAAACAAATATTGATTTGATCATGTACATGGTTGATTCTAAAGCATGGCTAAGCAGGAATAATATAAACGCATATACCCATGATGACATTAAGTAATGCCTATCCTCAATCTATGGTTATCAAGGTTCACATTTTCATAATCATCAAAGGAGATTCACGAGACAACAGGTATAACTACCAAATCCACAATATAGCAATTTACATAAAGTAAACGCATGCATGAAATAATTTGATGCACAAAAGGAATATAAAATACTGGGATCAATATGGTCAAAGGGTGCTTGCCTTGCTTAATCATTGCTTACGACGAAGACAAAGCGGCGATTGACGAAGACGACGACGAAACAGCAACGTCGGGTTCTACACGTCGATTAACGGAAAATAAAGCAAATAAAAGACTTCAATAAGGGCTAAAGGAAAATAGATAAAAAAAACAAATAAACTCTTTACAAGAAGGGAGACTTAGATATTTGCCACTCCTCAATTTGGAAATTCGATGGCCCATACAAAAAATGCCACTCGGTGGCATTTTTTCTACATGCAATCGAATTTTCAAATTGAGGAGTGGCAAATATCCAATTATTCCTTACAAGAAACAGGGATTGCTCTTTATGAATTTATTAATCTTATTTTACGAATTCAAGATGCAAAGATTGGTTAAGATTGATAGAATTAATCATTAGTTGCAAGTTCATTGATTTTACTATGTACAGTGAGTTTCTGTCAATCCTTAATACTTATGGGTTTTGCTCTATTAGGATTTAGATTCAAAGCAAGATGAAATAGGAATATTTTCTTAGATTGCTGTAGATTATATCTTGAAGATCATTTCTAAGCTGTTCTTCACATTATTCGGATTTAGATGAGCTGCTTTGCGAGTTAATGAATAGGCTTAAACGATCACATTATATTATAAATGAATACTTCTTCGCCTTTGATTGACTTTGGGTAGAATTAGCTTTACGCAGGTTAGATCTATTGATTCAGGCTATTGGCCTAATTTATATGATATTTAAGAAGGTTCTGGTGATACAAATAACTTAACTACAGGTTTCCTCATTTGCAACCATAGTTCGTTCATTCATATTATGCACTTATGTAATGTGAATACTTAGTGTTATTAAGCTAATAGAATTAATATGCAAATCACGGTGAAATGAGATTATCTTTTCATAGCAGGGTAGTATATACTTTGGAGAGTGCTACAGGGTCAATTTCATATGCTTTTGGATTTAGACGCAACATTGTATTCATTGTTGAAAAGGCTTAAGTAGCATTGTAAAGTTGACGTTATTCGGAATCGGCAAGAATATGAAGTGCAAGGTTAACACTTAAGGGCTTTGAACTAATAAGATTAATATGCAAACCTTGATGGAATAAGGTTCTTTTTATAGAATATGGTAGTATGAACTTTGTACAGTGTTTCTAAGCTGGTTTCACATATTTTAGTGTTTAGACGAGTTATTTTATCTACTGCTGAAATGGCATAAACGACCACGATGAATAACGCTAAATCGGCTAACTTCATTTTACGTTTGCAACTACATTATTCATGATCTTTAATTCATTTTTCAGACATTAGCAGGGTAGAAACATTTTAAAGTTGATTTTGCATTGTTTTGACTTAAACTGCAATAGGTTACCCATTTGATTATTGTTACATTCGACATTTCTTTATGATAAAAGAATTCAAGTTAAACTTTATTCCAAATATTTTTACATATATATGTCCTCACTGTTTTTAGGAACTTAATATAAATTACATTATCATTTTGTAAGCCTTTTTACTATTGTTTTCATTAATGACCAAACTAGGGTTTATTAATGATTGCAAAACAATTATTATAAACTTAATTCAACAATTAAGCATTTTTACATGTTTGAATTTATTATGATTCCAGGACACACATAAATTTATTTAATGATTTTTGGAATTACATTTCTTTGAATACAACAACTTCCATAATAATACTTATTCCTAATTTTAATTTTACTAATTGTTTTGTGACTCAAAAATTAAGTATTTTTGTAAATTAGAATACATTCTGATCCTAACATCCCATGAATATTGATTTCATCATTTCATTACTTATTATACATGAATTCTCATTAAAAACCATATTAGCACCATAATCAAAGTTTAATATCAATAATTATTCTGTAACTCAAAAATTTAATATTTTTGCATATTTAGATTCTTTCTGATTTTATATGAATATACAAATTTATTTCACTGGTTTCTAACTAAAAATACACAAGTTATTAGTAGTTGAATGTATTTCAGCCAGAAAATTGAATGGAAAATCAAGAATGCGCTTTACCAATGAGAAAGCGCCTTTTGGATTTAGTCTTCTTCTACCTCAGGCTGATGACACTTCGGCCCCTCTGCGCAGAGACAGAAAACAGGGGCACGGCTAGGGTTCGACGGCGACGGCCCTACGGCGGTTCTCCGGCGACGGCGAGGGCATGGGGAGAGAGAGCTCGGCGAGACGCAGTCCATGGTGCTACCGATTCAACCGGGGAAGGCTTGAGGTGAGTCGCCACCAGCTTCAAGCGGCGGCCATGGCAGTGTCCAGGTGAAGAAGATGACCAGGGTGATTCCGGCTTGAATCGGCAGTCTTGTGAGCATCAAGGCATCGAGATGACTCCATTTTTGAGGTTGGTTCAGTGGAAGAGTATCCGAGCTGAGCTCCCACCGGCGGCCATTCATGGAGGAAGAGGGCTCACAGCTACAGCACGATTTTGCATGGAAGAAGACGATTCTTGTTGGGGGCTTTAGCTCAGTAGAGTGTGGTGATGCTCCAGCTAAAGGGGATTTGGAAATGGCTGGCTGATTCGCAAGATTCGCGAGTGGCTTTGAGCTCTAGAGGGCTTCTGGAAATGGCGAAAAGGGGAAGATTTCCTGCGCTGGCTTGAGGGGAAAGGAGGAGTGGAGAGGGAAGTAGTGCGCTGCCCCTGGAAGGGCTTTGCAGTGGTCTGGGCATGCTGGGACGCGCGGCAGTGATCGAGCTCGCCTCGGTTGTCCTGCGCTCAGAGCTTCGAGAGTTTCGCCTCCAGTGGAACGAACGGAGTTGAGGGCGATGAGTTCAGCAGCAAGGCTCTGGGACCACTGTCAGTGACTGGGAGCTTCTCCATGGCGCCAACGGAACGGAACAGGAATGGATTGGCCCACATGGCAGCGACTGATCAAATTTCTTGTTTCGGATTTTGATTTTTGACTGAGAACAATTGAAGTCTATTATTTTTGAAATTTTGTTTTCCAAGAGGATTTGACCTCAGAATGCTTCTATAAAATTTTCATGTCAAAATATGGTTCCGATATTTTATGTAAATTCTGACGATACATTATTTTGATTTAAAAGTTGTCTTTTCATTTTGTCTCTTCATTTCTTTATGCGTAAAATTTGAATTTCTGGCTAAAATGATTTAATTGAATGATCAGAGTTCTCATAGCAATTTTCTAAATTTTTACTTTTTATCTTTTTGCCTTTTCCTCTTTTTCATTCTTTATTTCCATTTGTTGGATTTTCATACAATACAAACTCCAAGGAAATCCAATTAAAAACCAATGATGCCAAGAACTCAGAAATAAATATTTTCAAATTTAAAATATTTATTTTTATATTACTTTACTTTTTAGGATGTTACATCAAAACTTCCCTTAAGTTTATCCTATTTCTAAGACTCCAAAAGTGCAGAGGAGGTGAGAACATCACATAGCTTGCAAGTAAATTATAGAAAGAAAAAGCAATTTTGACGAATGATGTTAACCCATATTCCATGCTATACATCCCAAGAAGTCTATCGATATGTAAATTACAGATGTATAAACTACCTAATTCACATAGAAAAGTTGTATGCAAATATAAAAGCTAGAATTGATATCTTTGCTTAAGAACGCTGAATTAGAAATACATACAAGACGTTTGAACCTGTTCATGTAACAAGTATATAATCCAATTATTAATGGAAAATTTAAAATAAAATCCTCCAAAAAACTCTATGAATATGAGCTAATCAATGATAACACACCAAGATGTTTCTAAGCGAAGTTGTTTGGTAGATACAAAAACAACTTATAAATTCAAGTAAAATTAAATAGTTCAGATCAAAATAGCACTTACATCTGCTTAGTTCCATAGAAGTAGACCAGCAGTTTCTTTTTAACGAAGACATGTTCCATCGCTCTGGCTCACTTATCTGCAATAAAGCATGCAAAGTCACAAGTGAAATAATTTCCGAAGATGTAAAATCCATGTTCATCCATGCAAATGTATCATTTCTCATGCACACATGAATAGTTTTGAGTAAAGTACCTGCAATCTAAGATACCGCTTGCTTCTTGCTGTCCTTTATCTACCAAATTATTAGTAGCGAGCAACTAAAGTTTAACCATTACAATAATCAAAATGGAAATATTGTGTAGTGTAGATTATTACCCTCTTGTGTGGCCACGCAATGGACAGTTTGTGAGCATCACCTATATTTTCTATACCATCATATGGACGTGGCAGCAGAACATCTCTTTTGAATGGAGCGATCCACGACAACTTCATAATATTCCCGTCCAAGACGTTGATCTCCCACGACAGTACTTGGGTCGGTTGAGGTAATTGTAGCCTTAGCAACAGGGATATCTCTCACAAGAGCATACAATATTACATCCCTACTAACCTAAAGAATATATTGCAGTTTAAAAGAGTTAAAAAGAATAATAGACATTCAAGACATAAATTGATCCAGTTCTGCAACCTGTACGTATTGAGTATTATTATTAAATTGAAATGGAATTCCATTTGAACTTTCATATTGGCAGGATCATGTGTCTACTTACATGCAACCTAAACCACTCATGAAAGGTCCGATAATGTGCACGGCTGATTTCTAGTTTATTAGAAGACCAAGTGAGGAAAGATAGTCACAATGCTTGCTGCAAAGGTTAAAATTACCCCTTAAACAATTAAGGATAGGAATCATATAGCACTAAAATAATTTGGATATCTTACTTCAAATAAGGTTCTATCTTGTTCTATCTTGTCGTAGTTGAACAAGACATATTTATGTGCTTGAAGCCAAGTCTTGTGGTCTAATGTCACATTGCATTTGCCAGCCAATCCTTGGCCAATTTTGTGGAAGAAAGGAGTAGTATTGCTGATTTTCGTATGCACACCGTCATCATTTCTAACTTGTCGATTAAACCGAGTCTCACCTTGTAGATAACGAGAACAAAATGTAAGACTCTCATCAAACAAATAGCTCTCCACGATCGATCCCTCAGGGTGACTTCTAGTGCAAACATAACCCTTGCACCTCATCAAATACCTATGAAGACAAAAGCATATGGTATTTGCAGATTTTTTTTGGTAATGATACACCTTTGTTGGTACAAAAAAATTTAGAAAATTACCTCTCAACAGGGTACATGTTTCGAAAATGTATCGGACCAGCTGTTTTTGCTTGGGCAGGAAGATAAACCATCAAGTGCACCATAAGATCAAAAAATGATGGGAGGAATATAGTCTCGAGAATGCATAAGGTCTCAGCTATTTCAGCTTCCAATTTTTGCATATCACTTATGCGAATAACGGGAGTACATTTTCTTGAAAAATTGCTTACACGAATCAATGCACCTTGACTTTGTCTGGCAATATTCTTCTAACAGCAAGTGGTAGTAAATGTTGTAGAAGAACATGGTTGTCATGGCTCTTTAGCCCAATTATCTTTTTCTCATTAACAAGGACATTACAACGTATGTCAGATGCATAACCATCGGGAAACTTAACTCCTTTTAATACTTCACAAAATAACTTCTTCTCAACAGAACTCATTGAGTAAGGTGCTGGAGGTAAATAAAATCTGTCTTGTACTTCAATAGGATGAAGATCCCTTCTAATATCTAGAGACTGAAGGTCCAAACGAGAATTCAAATTGTCCTTAGATTTGCCATCAATTCCCAAAAGCGTATTAATTATATTATCACAGACATTATTCTCTATGTGCATGACATCTAAATTATGTCGCAACAGTAAGTCTTTCCAATACGGCAACTTGAACAGAATAGACCTCCTTTTCCAAATGATCAATGGCTCACCCTCCTTGTGCTTTTGCCTTTTTGTCTGTTTCTTCCCAGATGGATCCTTTCCAAAAACCGTATGAATATTTTACATGCGCATCAAAATCTCCTCCCGAAAGTGGAGCAGTCTTGGCCTAAGCTCAGTTTTATCATCAAATGAGTGAGCATCAAACCTAAACTTGTGGTTTGCATGTAAGAACCTACGGTGTCCCATATAGCAAGACTTGGCACCATTTTTTAGTCGAAGAGAACATGTATATGAGTGGCATTCAAGGCATGCTACTGCACCAGAGGTAGTGCAACCAGACACATAGCCTAGACCAGGGTAATCAGTAATTGTGCATAATATGGCAGCACGCAATTGGAAGTACTCACCCTTCGATGCATCAAATGTTCTAACACCATTAACAAACATATCTATCAGATCATCAACCAAAGGCTCAAGATAAACATCCATATCACTACCAGGAGCTTTTGGACCAGGAATCAACAATGAGAGGATAAAATTTGGTTGCTTCATACACATCCAAGGTGGAAAGTTATAAGGAATTAAAATAATAGGCCAAATGTTGTAACCAACATTCATGGACCTAAATGGATTAAAACCATCAGTAGCTAGAGCAAGTCTAATATTGCGGCTGTCTGAAGCAAACTCTGGATGTCTATGGTCAAAATCCTTCCAAAGAGGAGAATCTGCCGGATGCCTAAGCAAACCGTCTTTAGTGCGCTCTTCATCGTGCCATCTTGTGTGAGTTGCAGTTCTAGAGGACACAAACAACCTCTGAAGCCTTTTCTTTATTGGAAAATAGCGAAGAACTTTATTAGGAACCTTGTGTACGCGTTTCTCATCTAAACTCGCTTTCGATTACCAACGTGAGGTTCCACATGTAGGACAGCAATTAGCATCAACATGGTCCTTCCAAAATAGAATGCAATCATTTTTACATGCATGAATACTAACATACCCAAGCCCTAGGCATTTCACCATTTTCTTAGATTAAGTGGTAGTTTTTAGGTAGTCTTGACCCTTGGAAAAGCATCTTTGAGAAGATTTAGTAGTCGGTCAAAGCTTTTATCGGACCATCCACCAAGCAATTTAGCATGTAGTAGTCTAACTAGGAAGCATAACTTTGAGAAGTTCTTACACCTGGATATAGCTCTTGACCATAGTCATTTGCCAACTGTTGGAGAGGTTCTAAATCTTCATGGGGATGCTCTAAACCACCTTCATCCTCAAATCCCTCCATTATCTAAACCACAAGCCAAGTCACGCAACAAATCAGAAATATCATCATCTTCGTCTGACTTCTCCCCAAACTCGACTCGATCGTGGTCATGACTATTAACAAAAAAGGAGCTGCCTTCTCCATGAAACATCTGTTGTTTGTACTCTTCCAAAAATCCCTCACATATCAAGTGCTCACGCACTTCGCTTTCTCCTCTCCAAATGGCGTTCACACAATTTATACAAGGGCACAATATTTTGTTTCCTATCACTGAATTTCTAAATGCAGAAGTTAGAAATCTGTTTACCCCTTCAACATAGACCTTTGTGTGCCTACATGTAGTATATATGCACCAAGTTAGTTTAAATGTTGACTACTACTAACACTTGATAACTATATAAAAGAATTGTGTTGTACCTAGGCTCATCGATCCACCTGTTATCCATGTAGGATTTTTACCAGCTATGTCGGCAAGCTACCTAATTTCAGTGTATAAGTTATAAGTAAAGACATGTACAACTGCATAGAATCAACCAAATAAAACCAAAATCAGACAACACTATTGAATTGTGTCACTCAATACAACACATCCATAATGTCCTTTCACGCCCAAATTAGATATATATACCAAATCAGGTACATAAGATGTTAAAAATAATTAAGAAAGGACAAGAATGAAAGAGAGTACCTTACAAATTTAGTCAGAGAACTCTTGCTACAAGGGAGTGCAACTGCCTAGCTTGCCCTTAATGACCCTCTGGTATTGAGTGTGTACCTTATCAAACAATACATTAACAATAACATCATTCAATCGTCCAAGTCATCATTGAAATGCTCTGAAATTCTAATTGGAAATACGATAGTATCTATTATGCACATGTAAGGTTCAGTGAGCTAGTTGCCTTGCATAGCTCATGTTTGTTACATGGCAACAGATATTTATAGATTGTATTTAAGCATGACAGAATATTTACATGTAAACAAAAGCATGTTACTGTTAATGTATTGTTACATGGCGCCATGTTACCGTTAATGTATTGTTTGTTACATGGTGATGGAGTAGTTGGTGCATTTTGTTACATGGCACCATGTAACAAATAGAAGAAGGCCTTCTTCTGTTGAAGTAGCCTAATATTTAAGTATTTCGAAGGAGTTAGCATGATATTTGCTACTTTATAATGCATCAGTTTCATATTTTAGAAGTAATATTAGCTAACAACAAGACCACTTAAAGAGTAAAAAATTTCGGCAGCATGTCCCCTAAAACTAGGACATCCACTCAGCAGACAAAAGACAACAGTTGATATGATAACAACATAAAGCAAATTAGGATAGCCAACCAAGAACAACAACTACCACATTAATAAATTACATGACAAGAGCTTATTACAATTAGAAGCGATAAGTAAATGTGAAACTGTGGTAATGCAACATGTGTGCGTGCTACTACTCCCATCCCTTCATGTCGGCTTCAAGGTACCTACAAACAATAGACAAACAAGCGTGAGTCGAAGACTCAGCCAAGTACACAAATAGCTTATTGAGCAAAATAGGAAGTCAAATCAAAAAGGAAGGCAGGAGTCAAAGACTTCATTAGTAATGAACTAGGGTATTTCATTGAAGTATATCCTTATGAATATTTCATGTTGCAGCCAATCACTCCTGGAACTAACAAACAAAAGGTAGATATTACACCATGCATATAGAGAATATGGAATATGTTATCCTCAAGGAGTTAAAACCAAGGTATTAGGTGTACATTGACAAGCATACAAAGCGCATAAATATACTTCTTGCAAATGGTTATTTTCTTCATCTTGGTACATGCAGATATTGAGTCTGCGACTGCGATAGTTCATCATAAGACAAGCTACAATAATATAGTATAAGGATTCCATCGTCATCATCAGAAAGTAAGAGGAAAACGATAGTCTAAATTACCAAACAAAGACATGCATTTTATGTAGTTCCTCTAAAGCAACTTTAGGTAACAAATGCAACATGTCTGGAATAGCCAACTGAACCTTTTTAATCTGTATTGGTGCACAGTAGCAACACATTATCATTTCTTTTATCGACAAAGCGCATACGCATGTCTAGGCTTCTTCAGAGAGCACTACTTGTAGGCGATGTGATGTCAAATGATAAAATAAACACTTGTCGAGTTTACCTTCTGTTATTTTTCCTTTGCTTTCGCATCTTTATTAGTTTTCTTTTAGCTTTCTTCCATTTTACATATTATCTCTTTCACATCTTCATTTGTTTTGTTTTAGCTTTCTTCCGTTTTACATATTATCTCACTCTGCTAGATCCAATGCTACATCTAGTCATACACCACATGGTTTGATCTTGGATGGTCCAGAAAGTTGAACTAAGCTATGTAAGCCCATTAGCCTAGGTTAGTCCATGTGGCCTATGTAAGACTTGCATATATCACATTCAATAATGAATAAGATGTACAATTGTGAATAGCTCTAAAGTGAAAAATCATAAGGGACAAACTGAGTGGAGAATAATACAAGTTTGACAACTCAGACTTGATCGTTAACTCAACATGACAAGTATTTTATGTGTATAAACAATCATTAGTAAACAATAAAAATAGGATCATGAAATAGCATGTCGAATTCAGAAATTCAAATCACGAATGCAAACGTTGCTACCACCTTTTCCTCAAACCTCTAAACAAAGTCAGCACAATTGTGGTAACCCTCCCACTCCACTTATAGAAAAATTTACCTGTCAATAGTCTGTTGAGCTCTGAACACAGGAATACTTCCAATGAAGAATTAATGGTCAAACCACCCTATATGCGTAAGATAAATCTTTTAGAAAAAGTAATTAGCTTCTCTAAAAAGTAAACTTCAATAGACAATATCCACTCACTCTTTTCAAATCCAGATGGGGACCTGGCAATAGTTTCAACAATTCTTCAATAGATCGCTTGCAAGGTGGCAAATAAATCTTAATAGCAGAAATAACATGTGGCAAACCTTCTACCGCTTTAATTAAGGTCATTCAAGCAAACCACTTGCTCAACATAACATTTTTAGATAAGAATGTGCAGCAAGACTTTTAGAGTTGAGGGAGAAGTCATAAGCAGACGAATCAGTTGACAGAAACAACAACTTTTGCTCCAAATAGGTAACAGAATGTTAGGGGAAAAGTAGGGCAGTAAACAAAGAAAACTGGAAGTCACATCCGTATTGTTGTATGGAATGTCATTCAACACTAAGAGGTAAAAGAGCAGAAATGGACATAATTTTTCCCCATGTAATTTTAATTGTGTTCTCCCCCAAAGTGGAGAAAAATGGAAATGAATAAAAAAGCATACGTAACCAAGCTAGAGCTTCAACATTATTATCTCTTTGATTTTATCTCATCTTATGTGTGTACAGAAGGTTCATATAAAATCTTCTCCCTAAGAAAATTCAACAAATCATTCTCTGCAGACTACATTCAAAGAAAAATGAAAAAAGCCATTGTCATTGAAAAACTAAGAGATCAAACATAAACTAGCATGATAAACTTACCATCCAGATCTCACTGCATGCTGAACAAGGCGAATACTAAGAGGCGCATATCCATAAAAGATATATGATATACCACTAGGGCTGAGATTGAAAATAAGAACAGGTAAGTAGTAGTTGTTATAAAGACCATGATAACTCGGGATAGCAGATAAAGAATGGCAAATTTATGAATGCCCAACAAGCAGAAGTAGAAATAATCCTAGTTGTACCATGATTCAGAGCAATACTCAAAATTCTATGATTTACCTTGTCGCGGCGGCGCTGCTCTCGGGACATCTTGGCGGCGGCAAAGGCGGCTTGAGGACGGCGTGGGGACGGCGCAAGCGGGGCAGGCGGCGGCGTGGGGACAGCGTGGGGACAATTGCTGCGGCGGCGGCGGCGGGGGCGACATGGAGCAAGCGGCGTTGGGGCAGCAGGAAAAGCGGCGATGGCGGCGGAAAAGCGTCGAGTGGAGACGCGTAGCTAGGGCGATGGCGGGCGGCGGTAGGGGCGGAGGCGGAAGGCGGCGGCGACGGGCCGGGGGAAGGCGTGCGTGGGGGCGGCGACGGGGGGAATTTGGGGATTTTGGCGCATGCGAGGCGCTGGGATTTTGGGGATTTTGGCGAAGGAGCCGGGTGTAATGTACAGCGGAAACCTAGCAGTCTTTTTGCTCTCCCGCCGAATCTTGCCGCGCATTAATTTTTTTCCCTCCTAAACATTTGCCGACACATAGTTAGTTACAACATTTTTACCGACGGACAGTTTGATCCACAATATGAGATTTACCAACACATAATCAGTCCTTAATACATGTATAATTGCCGACAGACAATCTAACTCTGAAAGAAATATTACCGACAGATAGTCTGTTGCGTAACTTTGCCGACAGATAGTTTGTTGTTGATCACTGATTATTTCCGACAGACATCTGACGGTAATATTGTGTCATGGTGTAGTGAAACCTGACAAACTGTTGCGGTGCAACCCTCATCTTTTACTGCCCTTGGTGAGCTTCCTGCTATGCCATTCTGAAGTTGAGATTGTCATCCAACTCTTTGCACTTATCCTCCAGAATAAGGGCTTTGTTTACTAGCTCTTGGAAATCAAGAAAGTTGTAGTGATTAACCCAACTTGCATTCTGGAATTCAATCCCTTCATGAAGCGAGACTGCCTTGCTTTGTCAGTCGCTACATCCTCAAGTGCGTGGTGAGCAAGCTAAGTGAACTGGTTCAAATATTCTGCCACAGATTGGCTCCCCTGCTTGATGGCTCTAAATTCTTCCTTCTTCAAGTCCATGACACCTTCAGGAACATGGTACTAGCGAAAAGCAGCAGAAAATTCTTCCCAAATGATCTCTTGTGGGTTCTCGTGCAATGCATAGTAATTCTCCCACCATTCAGCAGCTGTACCCTCAAGCTGATGAGAAGCGTAAAGCATCTTCTCATTTCCTTCACACTAAGTGATATGCAGCTTTCTCTCGATAGTCCTCAGCCAGTCGCCAGCCTCAATTGGGTTGGCATTCCTAGAAAATGTTGGTGGACGGGTCCTCATAAAGTCTGATAGCTTCGAGTATATGGATGGTTCCCATTGCCAGCAGCTTGATTTGCATTATTGGCCACTGCATGGCCAGTGATGTGCTACATCTGCTGCATCATGGCCTACATAAGCTGAGTCTATGCTGCGAAAAAAGCTCCAAAATTGCTCATATCAACCAGGGGCACTGCCTGAGGAATTGGCGATGCATTTCTGTTCTCATTCTGACGACTTTCACTTCTTTGGGTTCCACTTTTTCCGTGACTATGAACCATCAGTTGATCACTCTAAGGTTTAGAGAAAAGAGGGGAAAATAGTATAGACAAGTAATATAAGGACTTATGTGGGGGAAAAAGGTTCTTAACTCAAACTCGAAATTTATTGACTTTATTCAATATTTGGTATGGCTACTCACAAGTGCCTAAGGGCAATGCAGCGCATATTACACACTCAAAAGGAACATAAGAACTTTCAAATAACCTAACAAGCAATTCTAATCGACTAAGGGCAAGGCACTAACTTAGACTCATATGACTCACAACTCGAGTCACAACTACTACTAAACTCAAACTCTACCTAGTCGCTAAGCCATCCTAGATGCGGACCTCCTGGCTGACATGGCGGCGGATGATGCGGCGTTGGGGCAAACTTGTTCCGATGGCCAAGAGTCTTATTGGATGACACAAATCCTTGACTCCCCGGCTTCGGCACAAGCTCCTCTGGATCCTCCTCAGACTCCTCCAACTCAGCGACCTCCTCCTTTAGGTAGAGAGCCTCCTCCAGCTCGGCGATCCTCTCAACAGCTATCCTCCTGGACTCTCGAAGATCCCTCTTAGCCTTCTCCAAAGCCTCGTACACTTCAGAAAGCCCCTGGTTGGTGCTGAGGCGAGACATGCTAAGTGGATGATAGTAGCATTCTCCTCATTCCTGACCCTGTCCTCGGTGATGGTGCTTCCATTTGGATGATACTTGAATACTGTGGACTCTATCTTTGAAGCGTAGTCACGGGCAGAGTGACGAAGATCGAGACGAGCAGCCTCTTGGATCCCTACTTCAAATGACGATCTTGTCGCGGAGATGTTGACTGAGCGGCTCTCAACGGTATTCTTCGTGGTATAGACTGTGAGCCTGCAAATTGTTCCTCTCTTTTTTCCATTCACAACCCAGTTGGTACCACGATAAATAGGGCGGTCAAAGCCTCCCAACAGCTACAACATCCTCTAGAGTTCAGCAGCAAATCCTCCCTTGCGCTCACCATAAAGACACTCCATCTCAACCTACAGAAAAGCGGCTCTCATAAATAAAACCTCAACTCAAAAACAAGGAAAAGATAGAAAAATGCAGCAAAGGTGGACAGCAAGAAAGAAGGGACAAGTCAAGATCCTTTTAATCTTTCAAGTTAATTTTGCCTTTAGAAAATTCTTTTGGACACTCCTAAGGCGACAATCTAACTAGGGCTTGACCTATAGTTAGTATGGCTCTGATACCACCTCTGTCGGGATCTGAATATGCAAATCCAGACCCTTTGTGTATTCCGCACTAGTCCAAGATCACGCTAGCGCGCACAGGCTTAACATAGATGAATACCACAATCATACTTTGCGATAATATAATAAAGACTTCATAAATTTAAGTATAACTGTTAATTGACCTTATGATCCACCTTACATGTATACGCCACGTAGGGCTAAAACAGAAAGTAGATGAATAGCAACAGAAATAAATATAAGCATAGAAACCCTTCAACTGCCACAGGCAACTGACAAGGTTCGCACCCTAATTGTTCGCCTCCTCTTGGATCTCCTCCTCAAAAGCAGGTGTTCCTTCTTCCTCAGCTGATGATATTTGTTGCAAGGCGTGAGTACATAAAGCACTCAACAAGCCGTGCACAGAATGCAAGATTAATATACCATATGCATGGCTTAGTACAAAGGATAGGCTACAAGGTTATTTTGCATAGACAACATTTGCAAAAGAATAGTATAAATAGATTGAAAGAAAATAAAACAAATAATAACAATAATAACGTTTGCATTTGTTTCCAACAACCAATTCACAACCTTACTTCTCATTTCCACATCCATTCCCACATTTGTTTTGATAAAATCTAACCCTTGACTGTAATCACCGAGCAATGCTCAATACCGCGAGCATGACTATTCGAAAAGGTTTTACACTTTGCAGAGATTATACACTTTACCCACAAGATACAATCATACACCACAAAGATGAGTGATCATAATAAAGCCTTTCTAATGCCTATCTAAATCCAGTACTATTTGTTAAGGTTTCAACACTAGTGGGACTGGTTACCACATCCAGGGCTCCCCTCTTGCGCCATGTGAGCCAACCTGTGCGAGGACTGGTTACCACTACCCGGGCCTCACATCACCACAATAGTACCAAAGCTTAGACTCAATAAATTAATCATCTAGGTCTGTCTCACACCAGACTTGTGGTTGTATGAATGACTCAGTTTGAATTCTTGCAAAGTTATGTCCTTAATTGACCAAGGCAAGACTAACCACAAATCAACATAACCATAAACCACAATTATAAAAAAAACAATACGACCGCCCACGTGCCACATTGGCCCACCACAAATACATGCCACTTGCACCAGTCTAAATTATTTTACCACCCCAGTTGATTTACCATGCACCACGTGCCATCAACAATACCAATATTATGTGACAACACTTGACACATAGTTAATAAACATGTTATATAGTCATTAAGCAAGATTAATCATTTGCACATAAAATGATGACTCGTTGCACGGCTAAGCATACTACTTGCGTTCTAACTACCCACATTGGCAAATATGGTTACCAATTAAACCATTCTAGGGTAACAATGAGATATGGAATATGACATAGTAAGGTGGATGTAATTCAAGTGGACGATTAGCTATTCCGAATATATGGAAAACATTTGGTAATTGAAATATCATGCAATACATTGAAACAATATAATATTTAAAGAATAGGTTCAACATGATCAAAGCACGACTTGCCTTCAAAGAGTTCTAAATCCTACTCTGGAACTTGATCAAGAGCTGGC
Organism: Guadua angustifolia; assembly: GCA_036346375.1. NCBI lineage: Eukaryota > Viridiplantae > Streptophyta > Magnoliopsida > Poales > Poaceae > Guadua > Guadua angustifolia. The sequence goes on along the minus strand of CM070522.1, from coordinate 28,412,939 downwards.
TCCTCGATGACAAACTCATCGGGCAACTCAACGTCTACGCGTAACGAGAGAGAAAACAATAAATACTCAAAACAGAGAACAAAATTAGTTCTAAAAATTAAATAAAATTCACCATTAAATAGAACTTGATTTTACAAATTTTTAGAGACAGAAATCGCCTCAATCAGAGCTCGGATGCAAAGTTATAGCCATTCAAAGTTTGAAATACTTGGAAAATCACAAAAAACAGAATTTCCAATTAACTGAATTATTTTTATATGGGAATTTTGCATTTATGACATCAGCACGACCAATGATGACGTCAGCACCAAATTAAATTTTGGTAGAATTATTTTTCTACAGAAAAATCATTTGTGACGTCATTACTGACGTCATCTGACACGTGGTCCAATCGGGTGTTGACACGGGGCGCAACCAGAGGGTGACATGCGTCATCGCCGTATGAACTCGTTGCACAGCTGGTGCTAGTCCACGGTGGACCTGAAGAAGACAACATGCCATGCACCTACCGATGCAGGCGGCGAGGCGATCGCGTGTACGACTAGATTGATGGCACATGGAATGGAATCAACAGCAACGATGGAGACACACGACAGCACGGCTTCGTTGCAACTCAGTGAAATCTCAGCCGCCCATGCAAGATCCAACGTTTGAGGTTGATCACGATGACATCGACAACGATGACGGCAGCGACGCCTCGCCTTTTGCGTGACACATGGTAGAAGGAAACTGGCTCCACACGCGGTGCGATCCCAGCCATTTGATTTGAATCAAACTATCAAGATCCACCGAAGCAATGCATCGCAATAGACACGCACACCGATTAGACCATCCGATGCAGATCCAACGGTTGACGGCGGCGATGCAACACGGCACACTTTGAACCTATCGGCAAGGATCCGACGGCTAAGATCTACGCTAACACGATTCTATGCGACATGATCTAAACCATACGATCAAGATCTAACGGCTAAGGTAGAAGGAGTTGTTTACTGTTGAATGTGGCGACGTGGCTGGATCTGGACTGCTGGTTGCAGATCTGATGGCGAGCGATGGCGAAGTGGATGGCGCAGACGTGGTGGAATCTAGGCGGCACACAAATGATCGGGCAGCTGAGAAAGCTTGTGAGGGACAATGGAAGGGTGGCGGTAAGGGTTTACCGGAGATGAGGTAGATGACCACGGCGACAGCGCTAGAGGGCAGCTCTAGCAGAAACAAACTTTGAGGTTCATGAGGGAAAATGGTGGCACGACGGACACGGACGAGCTGACGTGGCATAATCGCAGATGTCCACGTGAGCTCGATTGAACAGCTAACAGCGGGTGGCGACGCGGCGTGACTGCAGATGTTCGATCAAGATCGAAAGGCCGATGGATTAGGGTTAAGCGCGGGGCGGGCTACGGGCTGGCGGCATAGGGAGAATGGGCTAGGCCGAGCAAGAAAACAGTCCAAACACTATTCCAGCGAATTTAAATTTATTTTCAAATAAAAACAATTCAGATAAATAAACAAAGCCAAAATAAATAGAAAGAAAATCTGGAAAAATCCAAAAAAATTCCAAAAATACTTTAAGACGTTTAGAACCCAAATAAAATATTTGCAATAAAAGATCATCAATACTTTTTAGTGAATAAATAAAAAAATTGCAAATGGCCTAATTCAATAAATACAAAATGAATTAAATAAATTCTTAGAAAATTTGAATAAAAGGAGAAAGCACAGTAAATTCAGAAAAAGCAAAATTTGGAATGTTACAAGTACTCTTGTTTGTGAGCATCCCATACCTGTAACCTAGGAGCCCACGATGTGTTCAGATCTTCCACCAGTGGTGCTGGGTACACATCAATATCGTTCCTAGGTTGCTTCGGGCCTTGGATGAGTATAAACAGAAAAATATACTTCCGCTTCATAGACAACCAAGGAGGATGCACTACAAGAAAAGTGATTTTTAATGATGATTCAAACTCATCATCATTAGTCCTGAAATCATCATTGTAGGTTTTTTATGATGATTTTATGACGAAATTCAACTTGTCATAGAAAGTGCATCATAGAAAGTTTTCAATGATGAATTACTTATTTTCGTCATAAAAATCAATTTTTCTATGACGAATTACATTTCCGTCAGCGAGGAAATCACCTCTATGACAAATATAACCGTCATTAATTGTACCTGAAACATCATCAAAAATGTCAAATTCATCATAAAAGAACACTCTGGTCGGCCAAAAATGAGTGTTGACTATTTTATTTATGACAAAATTGTTCTTCACAAATTATTACCACGTGGACATAAATTTTCGTTATTGAACACTCCAGTGCCACATCAATAGCTAGGGTGTCAGGTGACGTAGCACGCGCTGTGACACAATTGTTTCGTCAGAGATGATTGCCATGTGTACATTCATTTTCGTTATGGAACACTCCAGTGCCACGTCATCAGTAGGGTGTGAGGTGACGTAGCACGTGTTGTGACACAAATGTTTCGTCACAGATGAGTGCTACGTAGACATGCATTTTCGTCATTGAACACTCCAGTGCCACGTCAATAGCCACAGCACACAATATTTTCAGGAGACCAATTAATACATTGCGCAGAGCAGCACGAATTATCCACAGATACATTAAGAGTCACAAACATTGTTCACAATACTTAAACTACCACTTCAAGCTAGTACTACAGATCAAGCTAGTACCACCACTTCAAGCAAATATCATGTTTTGAAAATAGATCCACAGGTCACAAAGTTCGACCACGTTACCTAAACCAGTTGAAGCTAGTACCAGTGAACCAGGTTACTAGCCAAGCAAAATAAGTATCCATGTCTAAAATAGATCCACAGGTTACCAGTGAATAGATTCATAAACTCACTAGTTGGCTTGACCAGCCATTTGCATGAGACGGCGAATAATTGCATCATTCTCCTCTTGTCTCTTCTTTAAATCCTCCATTTCCTTTTGGGTTATGATCAGTGCTTCATCTGATGCTTGTGCTTTTTGCTTCAAATATTCTACCTTTTTCATGAAACAATTAATATTAAGCACTAGTAAAAAATCTCTAGTGGTTAAGAAACAGTTTGGATCTAGGAGAAGGATAAAAGACTAACCTGAAGACGGGAGTTTGTAACATCAACAAGATCTTCTAAATCCTGCAAACATGGAGAGAACAATCATCATTCAGATTTACAAACAAAAATGCATATGGCTCTTTTAGGGGTACTAACAATCAATCTTGTATGTAGGGTAAGTTCTTCATTGATTGCTAATGCAATATGTTTTGTACTCAGAACTATCTCTTCCAGCTTCTCAAGACCCTCATCTTGTTCTGCAAATTGTTAGGACAGACAAAGGAATTAGCCTAGGCAGGCAGGCAGGCAATGGTTATCAACTTCATAAGTAGCTGGTGTTTGCAACTATTTATATATACTAGGCAAGTATCATGCGCTACACTGCGCACGGGCAGAAAGATACTGGAGTGTCACATGTGCGGACATATGTCTGTGTTGAGTGCTAAGAGTTCTTATCAATAATAAATGGATGATTAAATAGGGAAGTATATGGGGTTGGGTATTTTTCATACTAAGCATCCAAATCATCTTCAATAATATTAATTGCTTTAGATGTTAAACTGCATGTAGCAAATGAATTGCATAGGCATCATGAAAGCCGACATTAGTAGTCATAAAAAGTAAGCATCACCAAAATATTGATCATTTTATCTTTTGTATCAAGACGCAAGTGGGGAAGACACCCAATTATAAACAATCACATCAACCAGAAATACCCTCTAGTCTATTTTGAGCCTTACATGACACGAACTTAACTTAGCTTGAAGCAACTAAGACAAATTCAGAAGGAATTTAAATTAAAAAGAAATAACAAAACAAAAGTGATTGGAGCAACAAATTCCACCATTCCTTTAAAAAGTTCATGTTTTTGATCTGAACCATATTTTCTGCCACTGCCATCAAGTGCAGTAAGTGCTTTATAAGAAGGCAAACCTCTGCGGTCAAAAGAAGACAAAGGAGATCATCATGAAAAGGTTCTCCACCTTTAACCGCTGTTGGAAGTACTTTCTAACACTCTGGAATACAGAGATCCCTAAAACAAATATCTTGGATAGAAAGGAGATATAGATTACATACAACAACAAAGAGATATAGTGATGCACGTTTAAATTTGGCATCATCAAAATTAGTTCCAATATCATCATAAAATGTGCCATGATGCCCTCATACTAAAAGATAAATTCATAAAAGAATTATGCTCCTGTAGTCAAGCAACTTCCTGTATAATGATTTGAGCAAATTTAGTCCATGGGTACATTCACACCTCTTTTAAATCACTGTTCTATAGTCAATTCTGGAACTCGACTAAGATTTTGATATAAATATATAATTAATACAACAATTATTAGTAGAAACAATTTATGCTCAAGTAGCAGTATAGAAACTTATTAGATTATCTGAAGATAACACAGCTATCACTATAGGAATCTATACTATTTTCGTCAGCCAAAATTATTTTCGTCGGCCAAAAAAAGACCGACATAAATAACTGAATAATTTTGTCGGTTATACCTAACCGACGAAATTACAATTATTTTCGTCGGTATCCTTGTCAAGGCCAACGAAAATAAGTGAGTAACCGCGTTCGGAGAATAAGTGAGTGGCGAGGCTGCGGACCTGGGACTCTCGCCTAATCCACGTCGATGCCAAACGCGCTGAGGAGGTGGCCGACACCGTCATGGCGCTCTTCCTCAGCCTGCTCCGCCGGACCCACCTGATATCGCGCCACGCCTCGTCCGCCCCGGCCGCCGTCGCCGCCGGCTGGCTCGGCTCCGTCTAGCCTCTGTGCCGCGGCATGAGGCGCTGCCACGGTCTTGTCCTCGGCATCATTGGTCGACCCGCTACCACGCGCTGCCTCGCCACTCGCAACCTCGCCTTCCGGATGAGCGTCCTCTACTTCGATCTCTGCTATATGGTACTGGATCTGCGACTTCCTACGCTTCTATATCTTCAGCTGCTCACTAGGGATGGCAACGGGTCCGGATACCTCCGGATCCAGCCTCCATGGACCCGAACCCGAGACCCGAAGTTTGAACCCGAACCCGGACCCAAAATCAGTCACAGGTACAAACTCAGACCTGGACCCAGACCCAATGGGTACCCGAACCCGAACAGGTACCCGGACCCATTACCAATGCTACCCAGGGAAAAAAACATTAGACTTGGATTGGTAGATTGATAGACTGGAAGATACAAACAACTTAACCAAGGGGAGCAGGTAAAGGAATCAAAGCGTTATACTGATTGTTGTGTTGTCTAATAGCAGTTCGGCACTTCATATTTTAGCAGTTCGGTACCGATAGGGGACAGAGCCAGGCGGCCCCGTCAGGTACGTATGTTTCACGGAGGGCAGCGCGTCGCTTATGTAGCCTTCTCCCTACTCCTAACCAAGCTCAATTAAGTGATGTGGTACTAACATCACATCTGCCGCGCGGCCATGCGAGCGCGTTCGATGGGCTGGTTTTCTTTCTACGGCCCATGAGAATAGCTCACGCCACCCATCCCCAAAAGATTTTGCTCCTATGCGCCAACAAAAATGGCTGAACGGGTATTTTCATGCATGCATGCCGACTTAACGGGTCCGGGTCTGGGTATCTACATGTCCAAAATGAGACCCGGATCCGGACCCAGACCCGAACCCAAAATAATATACCCGTGGGTCTAAATTTGGACCCAGATCCGGACCCATCGGGTTGGGTATCCGCGGGTACCCGGACCCATGGGTATTTTTGCCATCCCTATTGCTCACTAGTTTTCTAGTGCTACTTGCACAGTTCTGGAATTTCGGATCTTAGGCCCCGTTTGGTAATTTGGAACCGGACTGTTTCTCTTAGAATCTGAAATAAATCCAACCAAACGGAATAGGACTCGGAACGTTTCAAAGCGAATCGTTTCTGATTTTTACACACCGTGGTCGAATCGGCTAGCAACCCATTCCTCCGTGATTCTGATTCTACCTGAAACGTTTCTACCAAGAATCCGGAACCGTTTCCGTTTCTACTAGAATCTGGAACCGTACCAAACGGGGCCTAATTAATGCGCGTATTGCTGGTATTGGTAATTTCAACGGGCTTTTCCCATGATGTTTTGTCAAACACCTTGATTTGTTATGAGCATCTGACAGGGATAGGATTTAACATGCGACGTTGGGAAAGATGATGAGACGTTAAAAGATTTGGAATGTTTTGAGTTGAATTATTTCATTCCTACGTGCTTTAGTCAAATCCTTCAGTTTGTTTGGAGGGGGCTACTGTTTAGGATAAGTAAGCTGAGGCACTAAGGCTATTATCCCCTTTTTTTCCCTTTCTTTCTTTGGAAAAAGAAGTAAACAATACTAGTAACTTACACTAAAACGTTGACCTAGTAGTCATATGGCTTCTTGTTAATTTTATGAGGCACGAAGGGGGGATGGCCATGTGAGAACACATTGATGTGTATATTCTATTTGGTTAATTGGCCATAGGTGGTTCTTATCAAACAAACACTCTATCAGCGTTCATGGGCTATATACCTTCATTGCTGATAAATCATAATGGCACCTTTCAAAGTGTGAATCGCGATGGGAAACTAACTGAACCACATAATTCTTCGTGTTGTTAATTGGACAGATCATAATGCTCATGATCTGGCAACTTAGAAGCGTTAGGAATCTGGATCATGAAGGAAATTAAACCAGACTAAACTAAAATGCTATCCTTCACAAGTTACAATGTGATTGCGTTACAGGAGGTGTTTCCCTTCATTGTACGTTAACAAATGACAACATGCATGTACTAAATGCTGACTGCCTGCAGCATATAAAGCCTGGTAAGGTTTTTCTTTCTTCTGCTTATTGCGTTACAATGCCTTCTGTAGTCTGATACTGCATCTCTTTTCTTTAGTTTAGTTATTATACAACACCCCATAATTGATTTGTTTTTTAAAAAAAAACCTGCAGGAGCATTCATCGTCAATACTGGTAGTTGCCAACTTATAGATGACTGTGCACTCAAACAGCTCTTGATTGATGGTACCATAGCTGGTTGTGCATTGGATGGTGCTGAAGGTCCACGATGGATCGAGGCATGGGTATGGAACTTAGAATTTTGATATGAATTCTGTTCATAGATGGTCATTTAGTATGGGGAATGGTTTTACCACATGTACATGGATGTCCACATACTATCATTGCTATCAAATTTGCTTCAAGATTGGTGCAAACTTTCAAAGTTCAAGCGAACATCCCATCTTCTAATGATTTTAATGCCCTTGCACAAATCTCGGAGCACTTTGGATGGATAGGATAGTGCATGGACATCCATATATATGTCGGGTTGCATTTCTCTTTCAGCTGGAGTAAATTCATCTAAGCTCAAAGCATCAAACTGTGTCATCATTTGGAATGCTTCATTCTTCCTGATGTTGCTTCAATGAAAAGGGATATCTGAAAGTAAAGGAAAAAAGAAAAGATTTATTTTCTTTTAGCATTCCATTCTTTCAATTCTCCCATACTTCATCTGTTGAGCTTGACTGTTTTACACATTACTTTTAACACTGTAATATCTGCTGTCTAACATAGATTAAAAAGCTTAGTTGAGACAGTATGCAAAGTTTTATATTAATGGGGAACTTGCTTTATGTACTATAACTAGCTTAGTATTTCTCTTTACAAGAAGATTATTCAACTTTAACTTCATTCAGTAGTTTAACCTTTTTATATGACATTAAGATGTGAGGCACTGAATCTACACAACGAATGTCCTGGCAGATAAGGGAAAACAGTTGGTGCCCTTTTTTGCATTGCCATCGTTGTATTGCTTCTTTCTCAGAAAACTGATGGCTAATTTTGTTGGCCACAGGTACAGGAGAGCTAATCAGAAGGGTTGAAAATAGAGGGCAGATTCAGATTGCTGTTGTGTAATTGTGTTAAGGCTATTTCAAAGAACTCAGTTTTGTGACTTTGTCCATGTATGAAATTTTCTAAATAAATGCTAAATATCTTTTGTTGCTTTTATTTCCAAGACTTTTTTATTTGCATTGCAATATTTTTCTTATGATCTTGCGTTATGCTGTGCACTCCTGAAGTTTGATACTTCAGTCACTATGGGCTACCCAAAGCGGATTGGGGCTTAAAATATTCTTCCTAGCACACATCATCTGTTCAAAGCAATGCTGTAGACCCTTCCAGAGATATGGTAATAGTCACTTGATCTGTTCTTCCACCACAATGCTATATGGTACTCATTTTATCCTCAGTTCCTTTAACCTGTTTTCTGATACCTAGATATGTTCTGGTTCCTGGGATAGCACCATCAAATTGTGGTCAGTTGAAAGATCTGAAGAAGATGGTGATGCTGTCTCGGTGAAGAAGAGAAGGTTGAATTCTGATTCATCTGAACCGCAATGGAATTGAATGCAATGACACTGAAGAATTATTCATCAAAGATCAATCGCTGACTAATGTAAGTGAGTATTTTTTTGGCTCAATCTAAGGCAACATATCAAATGCAACCACCCTTTGTGGTGAACTCATGCAATCAACTTTTGGTTTGGGTACCAAATCAACATGGAAAAAATCTGATTTCCAATTGCATGAGTGCACCACAAAGGGTGGCATAGGATATGATACTAAAGAGTAAAGATTTCCAATTGAAACTTTTGTTGCTCCAAACTTCCTTAGATGTGGACAAGATTTGCATTTTGTAGTTTTAGCACAGCCATGCTTAGTTCTTTTTTTTAAGCAATGAAATATTCATGTACTTACCATTTAATTGTGCAGGTAAGTGTTTCTGATACTTAACAGTGAATACTTTGTGTTCCTTATGTGCCATCATTTAATGTCACATTTCAAGAAAATGACGTCTGCTATGCCCATGTATTCCAGAGAATTTTCTACAATTTTTGTGGAATTTTTCTGTGAATTATATGCATGCATTGAATTTCTATGAATTTTCTGTAATTTTTTTAAAAATTAAAAAAGTATTTTCATTGGCCAAAACCGACGAAAATAGGCCGACGAAAATACTTATCAAGAGCTGACGTGGCATGTCTATTTTCGTCGGCCTTGGCCAACGAAAATAGGCCTGCCACGCCGCCAGCGCGGTCAGTCGGTGGTTGACGACTAGTATTTTAAATCATTCGTAGCGACCGATAAAAATACCTCTATTTTAAATCGGTTTATTTAAAGCGAAAATATCCTTATTTTCGTCAACGTATTTTCGTCGGTTTGCCGACGAAAATAGCTATTTTCATCGGTTTTCTGCTTATTTTCATCGGTTTTAGGCCAACGAAAATAATGCGGATTCCTGTCGTGTATTTGTTTTTTCAGTCCACCGCATGGTACAAACATATAGACAAAATATGCAACTTGCCCTTATATTAAACTACCATAGCACCATGAAGTGGATGAATGCAAGGATACCTCCTCCAGGTCAAGTAACAATGTTTCCCAAAGCATCCCAATCATACCTCTCATCGCTAGGACCTGCAGAAACACTGTTTAGGTTTTGTCCCAACAAGTACAAAAAACATCTTAGAAAAGTAATAAAGTTATCCATGGAAAATTGTATACCATATCCACAGTTATGTTTCCAAGCTAGACCTTTCCATGTTCTGACTTTTATGTGGTCCTGTAACAAAATGCAGTTTAGACGAAGTAATGCTACATTAGTTATGAATTCTCTTTCATAAAGACAAGCAAACAGAGCAACTAACCAACTGCCAAGTAGGAACTTCTCCAATATCATTTGTGAATATTCTGATTATTTATAACTATAGATAAGTGCAAAACTAAAATTGCAAACAAAATATTAGTCTAACAGTCCTATCTTCTAATGTATTTTCCAATTAGCCAAATTATACAATGCAGTGCAATTCAAACACTACATATTTGATAAAACATGGTGTCTCCATAAAAGATGTTGAAACAATGTATCGAGAGATGCTTCTATGCATCATTTTTAAAAGTTAAACAAATATGAAAGCATGGATAAAGGGTAGATAGTGATTACTGACCCCTGGGCTTGGTTCAAGATTTGTGCAGTTTGTATTGAGTAGAAATGCACGGAAACACCTCTCTCTTTTTTCACATTCCACAATAGCATCTGTGAACAAAAAGGTGGAAGTAGGATTTAAGAGCATTGGTCTCACACAGTATGATACGAAAGAAAAAAGGTGGGAACTATTGGCTAAAAATAAGAAAAGATAAGGAAACATATATCACAAAATCTTTTTGACTTTATAAGATTTATCAGATTAGTTGACTTTATAAGATTTATCAGATGCACAAGTGAGTTACAAACCTATTGTTCAGGAATCAGTTCTTGCAGACCCTGTATTTTCAAAAAACATAATCAGCATCATGTTCAATGCACACCAAAATTCACCTCAAGGGGCAGTCACAGTCTAGCCAAAAAACATCATAGAGACCAGCAGTTTCCAATCTCACACGACCATATAAAAATTTCAGCAACATTTACCCAAGGTAAAACTATAATGAAACAAGAGTCTCTTATGTCACAATCTGGTCAGCAATAAGAGGAAGCATGATTAAACAAAAGAATCCTAATCATTGCTCAAATCAGAACCAAATGTGTAAATTGCATAGAGAACCAATTTGTTGTACCATACACACAAAAGCTTCAAAATTGATAATCACGCAAAGATGAACATTTCTATACATCGTCCGCCTTTCATACAATTGATTATACATACTCATGACCGCAAGTTAACCAACTCAATAAAAGGAAAGAATTAAGGGGAGAAAGGGGGAGTAGCACTTAGCTGGTTTGGGCGGCCACCATGTCTAGTGGATGTGACCCATGAGCTCGGACCACCCCACCAGCATCGAGATCACTGTAAATGGTGGCGAAGGCAGCAGATTTGGGCGGTGCAGAAGAGGGCCGAAGGCCAGCGTCGGCTGAGGGCAGGTAGCGCCAATGGGACAAGCGACGCAGGGTGCCAACGCGTAGAGGAGAAGCGCGGGCGGCGCCGAGAGGAAGTGGAGACCGGGTGGCGGAGCTCTGGCGTGCGTGAGAACGAGGGAGAGAGAGCAGTGGCGGTGCTCGGCGTAGAGAAAAAAAGAAGGCACTGCGGGCGGCTGGGTGAGGAAATGAGGAAAGGGAAGAGAGATAGAGGGTGAGGGTTGGGGTAGGAGTAGATGAGGGGTTCGGTCGGGCTTAGAGTATCTCTAACAGTGTCTAATATTTTTAACTCTCAATACATTTAATTGGGATCTTCTTAAAAATCTTTTTCTCTAAAAAAACTGTCATCCTCCAACAGTTATCTTATTTTTCCCAAAACAATCTATTACCATGGGCCCTTTCCCGTCGCTGCTTGGCTTTTCCATCGTTCGGCCCATGGATGCAGTCCAATTTCTTCACGCAACGAGCGCTGAGGTTGCAGTGGTGCTGTAGCTAAAGATGCCGGCCGGCGACAACAAGATGTGTGTACGCTACTGCTACCGCTTGACGCTAACTACAACTAGAAGTTAGCCTGAGATAACATAACAAAAAGGTACATGAGCTTTTCAAGCTACTGGTCACTGTTTTACACAATAATACCGAACAACCCTTTCACCTGAAGCAAATTGCGTGAAATGAGATTAAGATCATTGCCAATGACTCGAGACACTTGCTGGCAGTCAGAACCAAGCCTGCTTGTCAGATCACCAACAGTTTCTTCATCGAAAAAAGCAATATCCTAGCACAATATACACTACAATTAAGACCTTTACTGTGAGGTCAAGCAAACATAAAACGAGAAAAAAGTTTATGCACATTAGTTAATTTTCTTTCAGCAACTGTATTTCCTTTTCTTTTCTATTACCTGAGAAAGGATGGAATCAAACAGCATTTCTCTCATTCGTTTGACCTAAGAAAATTTTCAGATGATGACAGTAAGAAACTGATCAAACCAAAGGACAATGAGAAAGGAATAAGCTCAGTAAATTACATGAGAAATCTAACAGAGTTTTACCAATATCATGTTTGCAACACCGAAACAGTAGCTTCGCAGACCACTGCAGAAGGGGGATACCAGCTAAATAAGCAAACTCAATTCACAAAACCATGATGAAGGCAAACAATTTTAGCCCTACATAGACTAACTTGCAAAATTCCTTGTTTTTGTGTGTGCAAACTTGTTTTTGCATGTGCATTTGTCACAACATTCACAATGTACAATGTAGAAATTTAAGTTTGTATTTCCCTACGATCCAACCAGTTCTATCCATCACCAAACTGGAAGCATCTCAACTTCAAGCTCACTAAAGTCCAAAACATTTCCAAGTCCTACTCCTAGGCCATTGACCACTAGCACATTTCCAACTCAAGTATTTCACTCCAATGTGATCAAAACGCACAGTTGTATAGCAAAATGTGTTCATCCAATGCAGCACAACCTACTTTTAACTTATCTTACAATAGCATGCACGGTATGAGGATATGAGCACAACTTGAACAAAGCAATAACTGACCTAAACACTCCGGAAATCAAACATAGAACAACCATGAGCTTGGCATTCCGGTAGAACACCGCCCCTCCATTCTGCGCTGAGAAGATGGACGCCGCGAGGAGATGAGGTATAGCTATCTCCGCAAGCTGCAACCATAGCCGCTCAGACCAATCAACAAAAATTTTGCCAAATCACGAGGTCAAAACCAAACTAAGACATCGCACTACCGCGGCGCCGACGAACACAACCCAGCGGTCAGAAGCGACGAGGGCCCACATCCGTCGGAGCGCGGAAGCCGCCGTCGCCTGTTAGCCTCGGCATGCCGCCCGTCCCCGCCTCCTCGCCGTCCTCGAGCCTCCACTAGCTGCCCCGGGAAGCACGTTCACCGCTCGATGAACTCCTCAGCGAACCCGGCGTCGATCTGGCGCCGCCGAGGCCGCCGAACTCACGCCGATCGCCGCCGCCATGATCCTCGCCGGCCGGAGCGGGCCCGTGGCCACCGCCGAGTGGCCCACAGGACGGCGGCACGAGGCTAGGCTCGGCGACAGCGCCATGAGCCAGAGGGCATGATGAGCAAGCAGCCGGACGGCGGCATTCTTCACCAAGTCGCCGACGCCTTTTCCTCTCCGGTTTCCGCCGTCGCTAGATCAAGGAGGATCGGAGGTTGAGAAGAACAGGGACAAGGGAGCTCGACATTTGGGGGATTTTCCTCCACTGTGCCCAAATGCGCTCGGCTAGGATGGCGCGAATGAGTTTCTCTACGCGGGAGAAGGAAACTGCGCGGGAGTGGATTGGGAAAGCACGGAAGCGGCGAATATTTGGCCACTTTGGCCGGCGATTTTGGGTGTGCGAAGAAATAAGGAGTCGGGTAGGGCAACTGTTGGAGCATGATTTTTCTTGTTTGATTTCAAAAAATGGTTTTGGGAGTAAGGATAAGGAATTGTTGGAGATGCTCTTAAGGGGCCAAATCTGGCCGGCCTAGCCAGCAAAGAGAAAAATAGTAAAAGTAAAAATAAAAATATAATAATAATAGTAAAATTATATAATGATATATATATATATAATATTTGTATGTATCACGACAGGGGCCGAAAGAACAAGATGAAAACAGTTTTTTGTTTTCTTCAACTTAATTCAAACTTGGAAATATAAATGTATTTCAAGATAATCATGAGGTGACTTATTATCTTAATAATATAAATCCAAATAAGTTTTGCATCTATAATTCGAAGAAAAATGCATGCAATTAAGAAACTCTAAACCTAAATCACACCTGTTCTGTGTAGTAGAATTCTAGTATCTTAAATTTCCTAGTATCTTAAATAAATTTCTTGATTTGTGCCACAGTTGATTCAGAAGCCATTTTAAGCACACGATTGAGACAAGTATAAATCAATTTTATTTGTAGTAACACCCACAGATAGGATCACACTATTGGTCCATTTAACTTTGTTTTTATTTCACTTTACAAATGGACAAATCGAGAACATTTTGAATTAATCTCCTATATAAGATTCAATTTGAGTAACACACGTTATTTTTAGTACTGGCATTCATCCAAAGTGAACTCAATAGGAAATCGACAAGAAGGAAGCAATTGCATCAGATATAAGACAATTAAAATTAGTTCCACGCAAGGGACAATGTGGAAGCCACCAGTCGTATAGAAGGATTCCAATAAAGCCTTGCACTACATCACATGCATCTACCAACCAATCTAGATCTGACGATTTTCTATGACAATTTGTATCATGGTTTCGTGACAAAAATTTATGATTCGTCACAAAAGTACATGGGGCGACCGCGCCTAATACAATTAATGATGGACATAAACAAGTCATCATACAAAATAGATTTTTCATGACAAAAGTTGACAACGTCATGACGTTTTCGTCACAGATAATCACTTTTCTTGTAGTGATGGTTGTACATATAGAGATTCACGGACCAAGTGCTATGACGGCTGCTCATGTTGCCGAAAGGATTCATTCCTTCCGTACTCAATCCGAACCTTATATTTCTCGGATCCATTGTGAATTCTTGAAACCTCCTATCAATGTTTCTCTACTAGGTAGAATCAGTGGGTGCCTTATCATTCCATCATTCTTACGGTTATCCGAGTGCAACTAAAGCAAATTTGCCTCTTTTAGGTTCGCAAACAAATGCTTCAAATGGGGAATTTTAGGCAGATACCACGCCACCTTAGCGGGAGGTCCTTTCTTCACCTCGATGCCCTCATCATCATCATCTGATCTATCTTTACACTTGTACCGAGATGTGTTGCACACCGGACATACATGCAAGTTTGTGTACTCTTTGCGGTAGAGGATACAGTCATTTGGACAGGCATGAATTCTTTTTACTTCTATTCCCAACGGACAAAGAACCTTCTTGGCTTTGTAGGTGGTTGTTGGTAACTCGTTTCCCTCTAGAAGCATGTTCGCTAACAGACCTAACAGCACTGTAGAACTCTTGTCGGACCAACCGTTGCTTGCCTTCAATTTCAGCAGTTCCATCATGGATGACGACATTGTGTATTTGGACTTGCAACCTGGTAACAATGGTTTCTCTGAGTCGTCCATCAAGTTCCGAAATTTTACATACTCCCGTTCATCATGGTTCTCTTCTGCATGCCGTAGCATCTGATCCAGATTGTCATCGTGAAACCTATCATTATCAAAAGCACAGTCGATATCATCTAGAGTATCTTTGACTTCGTCAACGATGTTAGTACTACTTGCTCCTTACATAATCTGCTATTCACCGTGACTAGTCCAACATGTATACCCCTTTTGAAACCCCGTAGAATCAAGTGTGCTTCGATTTATGCTAGGTTTTGAAATATCCTCAGATTCTCATAGTCAATGCATAGACAAGGCATAAATTCTACTCCCTTGTTCAACATATCTTCCTCTACAACTCTTTTAAAAGCAGAGACCATTAATGTACTCTGCACTCGCACGGTTCTCAGCATACATCCAGCTTCAGTTCATCAATGCTATGAATGTAATAATAGGTGTTAAATAATGAATTAAGTACACTAGGAGTACACCTCGTTGGCGTTCGCATAACGGTCGGCTATATGGAACAGCTCGTTGGCCATCAGATCTGGATGAATCTCTAGATCTTGCATGAAGTAGATGTCCTGAACCTCGAACTTGAAAGCTCGGACAACTGCTTCATTCAAAATGCTCATAATTGAATTTCTCACCTTGATAAACATCTAGACAAAGTGCCTCAAGGATTCTTTTTTGGTCTGGATCAAGCGCTCGAGGTCACGCTCCTTGCCCGGGCGAGTGTAGCAGCTCTGAAAGTTTTCCCAGAGCGCTTCACTGAGTTGCCTCCACGAGCGGATCGACCCCTCCCTTTGGTTGAAGAGCCACGTCGTAGCGGCTCCATCCAACACCGTGGGGAGGAAGTTGGCCATAACTCCCTCGTCCCCTCCAGCTGCCAGAATTGTAGTGGAGTAGATCGAGAGGAACTCATCTGGATTTTGAGTCCCGTTAAATATTTCGATGTGACCGGGCTTGAACTTGCTCGGCCACGAGACGTCGCGGAGGGATGCTGAGAAAGCCCAGCATCCGAATGCTGGGCCATCATGATAACCCCTCCGAGCGTGGTGGTCGAGACGGTCACCACCGTGATTGCCCCCTATGCATGGGCCAAGGTGAGAGAACACCTCACCATATCAGAGCGGCGAAGACCGCCCCGAGACAGAGTATTCGGTATGCCTGTGACTGGTCCGAGCGTACCCTTGATCCCGCGAGGTCATCCGGGAACCGCTCCGAACATCCTCGCGGCACTGATCATGCCTCCCGTGGCCTTCCTAAGCAGGGCTCCAGGAGTCGCCGCGATGGGAGCGAATAGGGGAATGATGCTTACTGTCCCGGGAAACACTCCGGGCTTCCTTACCGCCAGGGGACCCTGAAAGCTTCATGTCGACGGTGAGTTTTTCTAGATTCTCAGCCACGACCGCGCCCATGGCCTCCAGGTTCACGTGACCAGGAAAATTCCAAAGGTTGCGCACGACTGTCGCCATGGCCCACAACCATTCGACGCTCTGGGGAGTGGGAGGGGGTGATCTTGGTTGGCGGCTGCGCACGTGCTCCGGAGAACGGCGCTCACGAGAATTTTTGTGAGCCGAGTCTTCAGCCCTGACGCCCGTCTTTCCACGAGCTTGGCGACGGATGCTTGCCAGGGTTCTATCTAGGGACGCCTCCAGATGACTCTTGGCTTCCTCGTATCAATGATGACGAGCAGCCCCCAAGGATTCGACCTCTAGATCTCCTTCTCTTCCTGCCATATTGACGTCGCGAGAGTACTAGGACCGCGAAGGCAACATCACGGTGTCTGCACGCGATGCAATCTCATGATCGGGCTCAGAATGGTCAGGAATATTCAGACCATCATAGAGACCGTCATGTTCTTCCTCATTAGAGAGGGAATCGCGCTGCGAGCGGAGGAAACGCTCTCATGCTGTTGCAGCAGCCGGAGAAGAACTCCTGGACTCGGTGTGACCTTCTGGGTCAGCCACACCAGCTACGTCTTCGTCGACGTAGTACATGTCATCATCCTCAACGTCGTCAAAGACGCAAAGGTCTTGACCATCCTGAGAATTCGGCATCTTCAAGGATTCATTGCGAAAGGACTCAGTCGATTCCCACGGATGGCGCCAGCTATCGACGTTTGGGAAACGAATCCCCCGCCAAGCTTACTTGTTGAATGAGGGATCAACCAAGGCCCCTTTTCCGCGAAGGTGTTGGCGTCCAAAGGATTGCCGAGCTAGGAACGGATGGATAGTTGGGGGTTCAAAAGAGGACAATAGACAAGAGATTTTTATCCTGGTTCAGGCCTCTCGCGATGGAGATAACAACCCTATGTCCAATGGCTTCACTACTGCTGAAAAGTTTACAAGACACTTGCGCGAATATGTTGTGTGTGTCTACGGGAATCCCCCCCCCCATTTTCCTTCTTACAACGGGGTATTTATAGTCGATTACAGTCTTACATCATTTATAACTGAATGACATGCCACTACTGTGTCCGGATGTGGCCGTAACAGACTCTCCTGCTTTTCGCCATGCTGTGACATGGGCATAGTGGGCTTAGAATGTGGCCGTACGGTACTTGAGCTGCCGCCCGGTTAATGCCACGTCATCTTCATGGGCCAAGCACGACCTGCCGATCATGCCTGGGATGTTCCTTCGGCTCTGGCCGACTGTCGCATTCCTCCGAGCAAGCATGCTCGGGAAACTGAGATGCATGCTCGGGGACGAGCTTGGTCGTGGTCGGGCAGACCCATTAGCTGATCTGTCCGATGATCTTCCTTGGGGACACCGTCCAAGGGCGAGTATGGTCAGCGAAGATTGGCTGCCGGGGTATGATGGTCTTTATGGAAATTATCCAATCCCCGACAGTTACTTTATGTCAAAGGGCCGACATTGATGGATTTCAGGATTTGGATTATTCGTCGCTCACGTCATGGAGGATTGTAGGTGTTACTTATGCTTTACTTATTTGTTATCAATCAAACTTGCTCTTATAAATTCCATTCGCAAACAACTTGATTTACAAATTCAATTTAGCTTTATGCAAATTAACTGTAGTAGCCTCTTTTGACTTGGCCTATATTTATGCATTTGCAAATACCACCTTAAGTCTTGCGGAGTACGAAAGTACTCACCCTTGCTTAATTTGTTGTTTTAGGTGGATAAGTTAGCGAGGCTTCGAAAGTTTGTTTTCATCGCAGGATGCGGGATCTTCATTGAAGCGATTTTTCTAGGGATTTATGCCTAGTCAGTTGCCTGCGGGTTGGATGGGCACATTGCAAGGCCTTGCTTCTTTTGCTGCTATATACTCTGAGTTGTGAGATTTATGTATTTATTAGTTTTCGTTTAATTAATATAATGTATGGTTGTGATTCCAATTGTTGTAAATGTGTGTACTAGCTACTGATCCAGGGACTAGTACTGTATGCACATTAGATTTCTATTTTTGCATTCTATATAAAAATGGGGGTCAATACAGTTGGTATCAGAGCTATACTGACCGTAGGATAAACTCTATTTGCAAAATGTAGACTTTGCTATTCTTTCCTCATTCTTAAGATCCTACTCTTATCTCTACTTTCATTTTATTTAAAAACAGCTTCCTCTTTCCTTAAAAATAGTTCATCTTCGCTATTTGTTTCCGAAGACGACCAAGACTTGTCGCTTCCATCCTTCATGACAGCCAATGAAGCCTACAATGTCTACGACAATCATCTCAAGGAAACATACAACGCTTCGCTACTTTCGACAAAGCAGAAGCAAAGCTCGAAGATCCTACTTCTTGAAGAGACAACATCACCCAACATTAAAAGGCAGATGATTAGAATATATTAAGATCTACCTTAAGCTAAGAACCCTTACGCATAGCATATTATTCTGCTTTAGCTGTATAAAGCATTTCTATGAGTTGTTTATATCTTGCTACTTGAAATTGGTTTTTATTTTTATTTGTCAGGACTGATTTATGTGTGAACTTAACCACCAGGTTAAAGTTTCACAATAAATTGTCCTTATGTATAAATATGGAAAACTTAACCCATAGGATAAATAAGAAATTATAAAATAGTTATCTCTACTTTTTACAAACTTATGCCTTCTTTCCGTATAACTTCTCATCTATGTAACCTTTTTGGTCATTAACCTTTCTTAAAATTAAACCTCATCAAGATTACTAATATAGTCTCTATTACTACTTTTAGCTTCCTGAGTCCACACCACCTATATATATAAACCAAGTTCAAGATCTCATCAAATTAGTAAACACCAAACTAACTAAGTCACGTTAGGCTAGTCAAAACCAAATTTTCCAATAATAACTTCTAACCATGCCTCAAAACTCACTTCGTTGCTTTACCTAGATTATAAACCATAAAAATGAACTAGAACCAGAAAAGTTTTATACTTCTGAACGAAAACCCTCTTTTCTAAAAGAAATATAAAAGAGTAGCATTAGTTGTATATATACTCTCTTTCCATCTATAGGAATTAATTTCCTTATCTGTATACTCTTTCCTCTTATTGGAATTTTCGCATACTCATTTCCTCTCTATAGAATTTTCTTTCTCCGCTCCTAAGTTATTCTTTCTAGAAGTAATTTTTCTCCTTATCCTTTTCATAATAAAAACCGCAAACAAATATCTCTTTGAAAATAATTTTGGGAACAAGTCAACATTGTCGTGACATCTACATCAACAACTTCAAGAAGATGGAGGTAACGAAGCATCACAACCTCTCCAACTTCATAGAAGCCTTGGAAGACCAACACAACAAGTGGTGCAAAGATTAAAAGAAATTCATCATCAAATAGTCTACTTTGAAGGATAATATTATCCAAATTACACATTACGCTAATTATATAGTAAACCTTTTATGCATAAATACGTATGGCTAAAAAAAACTTAGATACCCTTCCTTCATACTAAGTTAATTGTATATAGTACTTCTGTGTTGTTGAAATTTTGTTGTAAATCTTTTTGTATTGTTTCCGGGTTACTCTCGTAAATGTTAAACCATTAGGCTGAAATTTACTATGTGTCAACCCTACTTAATAAGAAAATTTAATTCAGAAAACTTTTAAAGAACGAAATGTTGCCTTATAAACTAAACCAACAATTACTTAATCTGCATAGAAACCACAGCTAGAGTTAATTAGAAAGAATCAAATGTTACTTCATATCATATATAACCCTTATCTAGCCATCTTTCTCTGATTCCAACATCTTGTCAAACGTGGTTGTAAAATGCCTCTAACCCAATAGAATTTCATCTAAATAACCTTATTTTAATAAACATAGTTGCAGAATGCCTACGACACAATTCATTAATTCATCCACTAAAAGTAACGATCAATAAACTTTTTAGTCTTTATAATTGACCTTCGGCTCTCCCCAAATAACTTTGGTTGAAATGCATCCTTTCATTCATCTCAAATGTTTTAACATACTATGTATCGCTCTTTAAATTAGCTTATTCTTGTTAATGATTCTTGGTATAAGCTGATAAAACTCCTCAACTACTTCGTGAAACCACGCAAGGCTCTCAACTGCCAAGAAATGATAATCCTACCCAAGTTCAACTAAATCCTTTGTATTTAGCTAAAGCACTTCCCTTACATAGCAATTGACATAACTCTCCACTTTCTTCAGGTTCAAAAAAAAATGCACACGCAAAAACAAACAAACAAGAAAAAAAACAATTACTAGAATCTCTAACCGTGGTGCAAATGTTCACCATAATTGAACAAAATCACCAAACGTACACCCTTCTTCTCCATAAACTAACGAAGAATAACTCCAACCTTGGTGCAGTTTTTGTTAGAAAAGAAAATGGTTTAGATCAGAAATCTACTCTTGTACCTTATTCGATATACCAGAAGTCACATCAGTCAAGATTATAACTCCAAGAGTAGAAGAAATAAAACCTGAAACGGTTTGCTCAAAGAATCAGATAAAGAAGAGGCGCTTCAGCAAGAACACGTGTCCCCAAAAGAAATCTGTTCAATTTCATTCTCAATCACCATCTGTTCATTCTTCTAATAACACCAATGAACAGCTGTTTGGTACTCAAAATCAAAAAGCTAATATTATTTGCTTTTGCTGTGGTAAGCGTGGGCATTATGCCAGTAGTTGCCTAAAGCAAGAAGCAAACTCCATCTCATTCTCAACCCCGAGAAACTATACAACAATCTCAAGGGCGACCTCCAGAATCTGAAGACAAACAATTCCTTAGACATGTATCCAATCCAACTCAAAATGTCAATCCCAGTCATTCATGGCATTTACCTACATCATTAATTTGCGAAAGAAGTCTATGACCTACTAGGCGTAGTACTAGGTATGATACTTATATATTTGAACCTTACTAGAATTCCAGTTTAATCCAAGGTTAACTCCTTGATTCTAGTCACTTCCTGATTATCTATTTTATAACATCAGTAAACAACCTTTCTATTGTTTCGAATGAAACAGATAACGTCACCTGTATCAACTAAGAAGAATTTGGATACTTCGCCAACATCCACCCAAGAAGAGTTCTACTTCACCTCATCAAGGAAGGCATCAGTAATTTCCAAACTATCTTAAAGACCTAGAAAACATCAAGTACCTACAACAATCCCTACCTCGACGATAGGCTCTAAATGTAAACATGTTCCTCATGTGGTTGTACCTGACTCTTAATGTGGTACTGAGTACGCCCTTTTTGTATTCAATTCCTACAATTAAACTTTTGATCCTGTACATTTCATCCTTCATAGTTACCAAATCCAAAGAAAATCAAAACTCTCTATTTATTAAAATAATCAAACAAATCAAATCATCAAGATCATCTTATAATTCTTCTACCTCAATCCAATCCTTGAATTACCTTTACCCTGTTTTCAATCTAAAGTCAATCTAGAATGATATTTATTTTCAACTAATCTCATTAACTATTGTTAAGCTATACAAATCAGCCGTTGTATTCAAATATCATTCTTAATGCTAACAATCGGTTCTTCCCAAATAAATCTGATGACAATGCGTTTTCTTCACCTCAAATATTCTAAACATACCACCTGCCACTATCTAAATTAGATTTTCCTTATTAACGACCCTAGTTATTCAATCAAAATAAATTTGTAGAAAGTACTAATATCCCTCATCTGCTTACCTAAAACCCAAATAGAAGTTTTTTCTATTCTTGGCACGTCAACTTGGAATTACAAGACGAAGGTCCAGTGAAGCAACTGCAATGAAGACGAAGTGTCAACGGGACGACAAGGTCACCTCCGAGAAAGAATTCCCTAATCTATCTAGTCCTTGCAAATCTCGAAGACGAGATTTCTGTAAGGGGGTAGATTTGTAACATCACAAAAATTATATTAAAAGAAAAATAAATATTTTGAATTTGAATATTATTATTTCTGATTTTTCTCGGCATTATTGATTTTTATTTGGATTTCTTTGTATTTTGTGTTGTGTGAATAATCAAATAAATAATGAAAAGAAAATAAGAAATGGGAAAAGGTAAAATGGTAAAAATAAAAATTTGGAAAATTACCACCTAAACCCTAAGCCTGCAGGAAATGTATTTTGACCACAAATAAAATTTTTATAAACAGGAATGAGACTTAATAATTGAAAAGACAATCACTTTGACTAAAAACAGTGCAAGGTCAGATTTAATGAAAAATCTGTAGACTCTGTCTCAGCCTAATAAAATTACCAATATAACCTCAAAGTAGTGTCTACTCCTGGTAAAAATATCAGAAAGTGATCATGTCAAATATGTCCTCTAAAAATTCAAATACAGAAACAAGAAGAATAAATAAAATGGAATGTCAGAATTTTAATTAAATAATTACTGAATATATTAACTTAAAAATTTTATGGAAGCACTATATACTTATTTAAAACACTTATAAAAATTTTAAAAATAAATAATAATATTTAAACCCTTAAAATAAATCAAAACTGAATTAAGAATTCTAGACAGTCATCAATGTCAGAATTTTAATTAATTCCCTATAGAACTCTTTGACCTAAAACTTTTACTTGAGGTAGTACATTAACTGGAAACCTTAGTCAAAAATTTTCACAAAAAGATGGGTGGTGAATAGCAGCCAAATTAATGCAAACTCAGTCAAGAAATCTTCAGCCAAAATATCTTATCTTCGCCTTCTGGCCCAATTACTGACGCAAAGAGGCTGGAGCCTTGCTCTCTCTCTACCAGTGGGCCACGTCCCCACCAGTCAACCTCAGATTTCCCTCCGGACTTCATTCTTCCTTCCCTGTTCGCCCGAACCGACATCGTTGTGCTTCTCGCGCCTTCGCCAACTGCTCTGCGTCCTTGCAGCACCGCCCGAGCCGTCGATTGTTGCCACGAAGACTCACCGCGATGCCGCGCCGTACCCTGAGCCATACCGCCGCAATTAAGCGTCGCTCTACCTCGTCGCATCACAAGAACAGCGAAGATCGCAACTGGGGCCGAGTTCTCCGCTCAACAGCTTTAAAAGGCACCTGAAGAGCACGTGAAGCTGCGCATCATCTTCCCTCTACCTTAACCTCATATCTCCCGCCCGGAGCTCACTCCTTTCTACCATTATCGAGTACCTTGGAGCTCAACAGCCAATTGCGATTCTCGTAGCACAGAGTACCAATTCCAAATTCCTTTGAGCCAAAGCATCCTCACACACTACTAAGTAAAATCCCTCAAAAATATTTGAGCTTCTTCATGCAAAATCTTGCCGCCGCCGCTGCCCCTTCTTCTCTAACTCTGGTCACTCAGTGGTAGGTTACTTTAGTGAGTATCTGGTCGAGTTAAGTATCAAAATGGAGTCCTTGAGGTCCCTAATTGCTCAATCAGTTACCCATTCGAGCCCTAATGCTGCAGATTTTGCTCCCGGTCGAACCGCCACTAGCGTCGCTGCCCCTCCTCAGCTACAACTCACCTGAGACCTCCTCCGGTCGAATCGGTTCCAGAACAGAATGCGTCTTGCCGAGCTCTCTCTCCCAGTGTCCTTGCCCCCGCCGAAAATTCACCGGAGAACCGTCACCGGTGAAGCCCTAGGCCATCCTCTGCTCTGTCACTCTGATTGGCGGGCCTTCCTTGTCAGCCAGCGTAAGAACTCCAGTGTCATGGTAAAAGGCGCCTTCCAACTCAGAAAGCGTATTTTCTATTTATTCATCCAATTTCCAAACCGAAGCAAATTCAAATGATAATATCTTGTGAATGTTTAATCCAATTTCAGTAGAGTAAATTTCTATATTCATCTAAAATCAGTTATATCCTAAATATATAAAAATATGTAATTTTTTGAACTACAAGAGAATTATTTAAATTAAACTTTGTTAATAATCTTAATATGGTCCTTATATTAAATTAGTGGACAATAAGTCATAAAATAATAAAATATATATTCATATGATGATAAGACCAGGTTGAATTCAAATCTATAAAAACATTTAATTTTTGAGTCATAGAACAATTATTGAAATCAAGAATGAAACAAACACTCTATTATGGACATTATTGCATATATGAAAAATATAACTTATAAAATCATAAAATAAATGCTTATGTGCTTCTGGGATTGTAATAAACCTAATCATGCAAAAATATTTAATTTTTGAACTAAGTTTAATTTAATTGCCTTGCAACCATTAGTAAACCCTAATGTGGCCATTACTAAAAATGAAAATATAATAGCTCATAAAATGATGAAATAATTTGTATGAAGCCCCTGGAAACAGTAAGGACCCATGTAGGTAAAAATATATAGAATAGGATTTGGTTTTCATTCTTTTAATAAAAGAAAATGCTGATGACAAAAGTAAATAAATAGATAATCTATCGCAGTTAAAGTCAAAATAACACAAAAATAGCTTTTAAACATTTCTAGGATCTCGCCCTGCTAATGCCTGAAAAATGAGCTAATAATCATGTATAAGGTAGCCGCAAAATTAAAATAAAATATGGCGTGATATTACATAACCGTATGATCATTTAGACTATTTCAACAACAGATAAAATAACTTGTCTAAATGCAAAGATTTGTAAAAATAGTTTAAAGACACTCTACAAAGTTCATACTACCATGTTATAGAAAAACATCTTATTTACCACTAGCTTTTCAACTAGATCCAGCTAAATCAAAACCTTGAAGTGTTAACCTTACGTTTCACTTTCTCGCCGATTCAGTATAGCGTAAACTTTATAATGCTATATAAGCTTTTTCATCGATGAATATAATGTCTCGTCCAAATCCTAAAACTTATGGAATTAGCTTAGTAGTGCCCTCCAAAGTATGGACTACCCTATTATGGAAAGATAATCTCACTTCACCGTGATCTACATATTAATCTTGTTAGTTTAATAAACCTAAGTGTTCACATTTCTGAAGACCGTAATATGATTGAATGAACTTTGAGTATTAATGAGAAATCAATACTTATGAAGTATGTATCACCAGAACCTATTTAAAAAGCACAAATATATTACCAGTAACTTATCATAACCATTCCAGCATTCCTAAAACAAATTCTTATGCAACGTTAATTAAGAAATGAATGCTATTCACATACATACATTATACAACAAAGACTAATGATTAATTCTATTAATCCAACCAATTTTTGCATCTTGAATTCGTAAAATAAAATTAATAAATTCGTAAAGAGCAACCCCTGTTCCTTGTGAAAAGTCTTTATTTGTTTTGCTATCTATTTTCTTTTTGCCCTATTTAAAATTTATTATTTGCTTCTTATTGCTTTTACTCGTTAAACAGCGTGTATGTAGAACCCGACGTTGTTGATTTCGTCATTGCCATCGTCAACCGCTCCTCGTCTTCGTCGTAAACAAAGATTAAGCAAGGCAAGCACCCCTTTGATCATATTGATCCCTTTGATCATATTGATCCCAGTATTTAATCTTCTTTTTGTTTTACTAAACCAATTTATGCATGCGTTTACTTTCTGTAAATTTGCTATTTTGTGGTACTGGTAGTTATACCTATTGTCTCAGGAACCCTCCTTGATATGTACAACATGTGAACCTTGATAACCATAGATTAAGGATAGGCATTACTTAATGTCATCATGGGTATATGCGCTTACATATTATTCATGCTTAGCCATACTTTAGAATCAGCAATGCAAATGATCAGATCAAAATTGTTTCCTGAAAATGTTGGAAATGTCGCTATTGGTTGTGAATATTTTGATTAAAAACCCAAAATAAAACTATGGTTTTGACGCGGGTGATTATTGGCAATAATCGGAAGTGCAAAGGGAATTGCACGTAGTGTAGGGTGAAGTATTACCCGTGTCGGATTAAGGACCGAACATCGTGTTGTATGATCCAAGAAAATCCGTACAAACCACAAGTGTCACTACAACAGGAACACCCCTTTAACAACGGATACATAGCAACACATGATGTTATGCGTTGCAAGCAATAGGGTGGCAACGCTTGCAAAACGTTGCAAACATCATCCGTAGGGTTAAACAACCAATGGCATTATTCGTCGATAGCTTCTGTGGACTCTGGCTCTCTGTCTCGGTTTCGATTCCCCAGAGCCCCCAAACGCCAAATTCCAAAACCTAAGTCTCGCTCGCTCCTCTCGGGTCTACATCTCAGGCGGCTGATGCTGTCGCCAATGCCGTTCGGTCCGCCGCCTAGCCAATCCGGTCCCGGCGTCTCCTCCACAAACTGAGCTCCGATCCTCCCGTGGCGTCTCCCTCGGCCGAGCTCCGATCCTCCCGGCGTCTCCTCGGCCCGAGCTCTGTCTCCCCAAGCCGCCCAGCTTAGATCTAACTACCTCGGCTCGGGAGGCGGTGGCTATTGGCGGCCAAGAGAAGAGGAGGCTGGCGGCTAGAGGCGATGGCGAGAGGGCTCGTGGGGAGGACGACATCTCGGAGGAGCAGTTGCAAACCAACAACCAACTCCAAGAAGGCGAGGTGATGCATCGTCCCTACCCTACCTTCATCTATCAGTAGCGTCGGTTCCGCAGGCGCCGAAATTGTTATTGTGCAAGGATGGAAAAATATGTGTGGACTCGTGCTAAGGGTGAGCTAAATTTGTAGTTGCAGAAATCATTTTGTGCGGAGATCTATTCAGAACGCGCTGTAATTGCTGTAAGTAGTGATCCGGAACTCCATTATGCTAGATACCGAAGTCACTTCTGTAACATTGAGATATTTGGGTTCTCTTTTGGGAAGCTGTTGTATGGATCTGTCCGAAGTTTTGATGCGATGTGCCACTTTTAAGAAGGATGCTGAATTTATGTTTCTATCGCCTAGAAAGATAGGATTATTCAATTTATAAGTGTTGACATTATGGATATGTGAACTACTGTTGTCTGATAGCCTAATAAGTAATAACGTATAATATGATATTCAGTGCTGGCACTGCAAGCCATTCTACGGGATGATATGGTGGTCTTGGGTAATAAGGTGGTCTTCGATTTATTTAGGTTCTTTCAAAGCTTCATCATCCGGATAAAACTTCAAATCTTGGAGATGAGCGGGCTATTGTGAGAAGACTTTTAGTTGATTCTACTATTCCTCGATGCACAGCTACAACGAGAAGAGATCTCATGAATTATTTCGCAAAATCTTTACGAGTGTGGAATTTGTCTTAGTGAAAATCTTGGTAATTCTCTTAAACCGTTATCTAATTGCCTGCTGGATAGATATCAATCTTCGAGAATCTGGAAGGCAAGCGCGGTTTGAAGGCCTTGACCTCGAGATAGTTTCTTTGGTAGTGAATTCTCCTAACCTTATTGGTTTATGTTTGACAGGAGTAGATGGCTATGGTCTCGTCTCATCACTCAGCCTTCTACCTACGCACTGGTGAAGGGCTTGTATCTGTACGGAGGAGTTGGTACAGGGAAGACAATGCTTATGGACCTGTTCTATGAGCAACTGTCAACATTTAACTTTGAAGACCACATCAAGTCAAACTGCGTGTTATATAAAGTTCTACGGAGGGAGTAATTACTATTGACCGCTGAGTTACTTTTGACTGCTTTCCAACCAAGTTTTATCTTAAACATGTGTTGGTGTAAAAAATCCTAGCTAGCTCAGAACCATCCGGAATTAACAAGAAACCAACACCATAGCTATTATGATAGCCCAGTTCAATAGATACTGTACCTCTTAGCTTGTTGATTTGTTTGAAGAACAAAAGGCTGATCAGTTGAATTGATGTAGACTCTGGAAAATGCTAGTGGTAATAACTATAGCTTTACTCATGAAACCATGCAGCTGCAAGTTGCGTCCATTGGATATATAGTTGCTACTGCTGATAGATTGTTGTGATTGTTTTCTCGTTTGGCATTCTTTTGCTTTTGCCGTGGACTGTGGATGCTGAACTGAAGCAGCCATTTGTTTTCATTATTTTTAGTCTTTTTTCTTAAATTGTCTGGTTGTTTTTTAATATATTTACCTGCTCTTTTTTTTCAGGTTGTTGTTGTCGGTAGAGCCCTGCGAATGTTGCACAGTATCTTGCAGGACTTGGTAAATTATGGAACAAAGTCTAGCCAAAGGTATGCTTTACTTGTTTATTGAATACATTTCTAGTTGCCAGGATAGCTATTTTCCACTATTGAAGTTAAATGTCTTACTTATGTTTATTACTGAACTCAAACAGCAACCAACTGACCATATCTTGGACAACAGTGGCTTTTACTGCATTCAGTATCTCGCCAGTGTTTTCTCTAATCAAGCACTTTGTGTTGGTCTGCTATCTTTACAAAGGCTAAACAAATCAACCATTGTATATTAGAAAGAAAGTAATGATTAAGACAAGGTTAATATAGAAAAATATTCATAGCATCGATTTAATTTAACCCTGTGATTTTGCTCTGTTTTTCTATTACTTTTAAGAGAGAGTGGGGTGGAGTTGTAATTTACAGATGCTACCAACTAGTCAATTGCAGTTTTTTCGGTATAGGCAGCAAATAATACTACATGGGTGTGGGCTGTATGATTTCTCCTTGCACTTTTTTTGCTTGTTTATAATCATAGGTTCCTATGCTTATGAACTTTAATACGATTTTCCTCGGTGTAACCTCAGGAACAATGTTTCTATTGAGCCATATGTTACTTTATGTCAAAGGGGCGATATTGATGGATTTCAGGATTTGGATTATTCGTCGCTCATGTCATGGAGGACTGTAGGTGTTACTTATGCTTTACTTATTTGTTATCAATCAAACTTGCACTTATAAATTCTGTTTGCAAACAACTTGATTTACAAATTCAATTTAGCTTTATGCAAATTAACTGTAGTAGCCTCCTTTGACTTGGCCTGCATTTATACATTTGCAAATACCACCTTAAATCTTACGGAGTACGAAAGTACTCACCCTTGCTTAATTTATTATTTTAGGTGGATAAGTTAGCGAAGCTTCGAATGTTTGTTTTCATTGCAGGATGCAGGATCTTCATTGAAGCGATTTTTCTAGGAATTTATGCCTGATCAGTTGCCTGCGGGTTGGATGGGCACACTACAAGGCCTTGCTTCTTTTGTTGCTATATACTCTGAGTTGTATGATTTATGTGTTTATTAGTTTCTGCTTAATTAATATAATGTATGGTTGTGATTCCAATTGTTGTAAATGTGTGTACTAGCTACTGATCCAGGGACTAGTATTGTATGTACATTAGATTTCTATTTTTACATTTTATGTAAAAATAAGGGTCATTACGCAAAGATAGAGATAAGAAAAGCCAGAGCGAGCTGGGTTCCAGGCTTGATCAAAGGAAAGACGGAGGAGAAGAAAAGAAAAGACCAGCTGAAAAGGTGCGGTGCTAATTGGTCCCTTATGTCGTGTGTGCAGTGAAGCCACGTGATCTTGCAGTGAGACATAGAGAGCTGGCTGCTTGTTGTCATGGAGAAAATGGCTGGGAGGATGAGCTGCTGATATGTGGGGTCCGGGCCCACCAGTAGTGAGAGAAAGGCTGATGAGCACTACCAGAGAATGCGCATGGAATTAATAGCTAGGCCCACCTGTTGGCGAAACAAGTCAGTCAAAGGGAGTAGATGTACCTCGGACTGATCAGGTTTACCAATAATTCTGGTTTACCATTACCTTCTGTAAAAATTTGGGCTAAAATGTTTTACAGGGAATTATTAGAAATTCTGACATTACTGTCTGCTCAAAAATACTTTTTTCTAAAATTCTTTTATTTAAGGATGAAAATAATATCATTTATTTTAGAAACTTTTTATCTGAGTTAGAAATGAGCTAATAGTCTCCCATACAATTTTCAGGTCAAAATATTTAATATTTATTTTCTAACAATTCTGACACTCCGATTTTCACATTTTCAATGCTTCTATTTTTGAATTTTTAAAATCCTTAAAATATTTTAGAAATTTTTAATATTTTTACCAAGAGTAACTACTACATTGAGGTTACCGTGGTAATTTTCTTAGATCAAGATAAGGTCCAAAGACTTTTCATTAAATCTAAATGTGCACTGTTTTTAGTCGAAGGGGGCCTTTTAATTTGACATTCTGTCATTCTTTGCATTAAAATTTATTTATCAGCTGAAATGATTTACCTAAGTGTTGAAGATTTTTAATATATATATTTTTACTATTTTACTTTTACCTTTTTTTATCTTTTTACCATTATCCATTCATTAATTTCTTTTATATGATTCTTCTCACAATGCACAAATCCAAGGAAAATCCAAATAAAAAATAACAATGCCAAGAAAACTCAGAAATAATCATATTCAATTTCAAAATACACATTTCCATTTTATTGTATTTTTTAGGATGTTATATATGACTAGTATTTAAAGTAAGGGTTGACGTCTTTATCTGAAAGTGACCTTACACGTCCCATCATGCGTTCAATACAGCTAGGCAGTTAGCGATGTTTTGTTTATACAGAAGAGCAATTACCATTCTATCCACTGAGCTTGAGTGCTTGACCAAGTCTCCTCTAGCCGATATAGATTAGGTTCCATAATCAACACATTTCCTTATCATCCATAAGGCAAACCACAAGCATTTGCAGGAGCCAGGAGCTGAGCGAGAGATACCAATGGCGGAGGCGAGAGTAGTAGGATCTCTGCCAGTGCCAAATGTGCAGGCACTCGCACAAACCTGCAACAGTTTAGACGAGAAGATACCCGAAAGATACATCAGGCCGGAGGCCGTTGCCGGCGAGATCATCAGCGGCTGCGACAGCATAGCTGCTATTCCGATCATCGATCTCAACAAGTTGCTGGACCCGGAATCAATCAAAGAGGAGAGTGCGAAGTTGGGATCTGCATGTCAGCAGTGGGGCTTCTTCCATGTATGTAAAGATTAGCTCTGCTGCATATCCATCCTACAATTAAAGCCTGCACTTGATCTGTACCAGCATAGTATATATAGATCGAAACTAGATCTAAGATATTGAAAGTGCAGTTGCTCTTAATTTGAGTCGTTCTATTTCCTCAAAAGATTCCAAAAAAACCACTAGTTGGTAATACATATATAGTTACGTTCGTTCATTTTTTAAAGAGCTCAAATAATATAGGACAATTGTTGTTTATGTGGTAAACTGCAGCTCATCAACCATGGGGTGCCTGATGATGTGATGCGCGACATACGGAGAGACATAACCGAGTTCTTCGAGCTACCACTCGAAGCCAAGAAGGCGTACTCACAGGTACCAGAAAGCCTCGAAGGCTATGGCCAGGCCTTTGTTTTCTCCGAGGACCAGAAACTGGACTGGGCAGACATGGTCTACCTCGTTCTCCGGCCGAGCGAGTCAAGGAACATGAGGTTCTGGCCTGCGCATCCTCCAACCTTCAGGTGATCTACCACAACTCGCAAAATCACAATTAATCTTGCACCATGCATGCATGACTCTTGATATGTACACACATGTATAATCTCTCCGGTCACAAATAGTTGTTATTTTAGACATTGAGATGGTCTCCAAAACAAAGCCTTTAGCACTAATTTGTATTATATTGTATTTATAAAATTCAATGAAATTATAATATTATGAATTACTTTTCAAGACAAATCTACACGTATATATTATTCTCATGTATCTAATATAAATATTTTAAAAAATATTGGCAGTCAATGTTTCAAAGGTTTTACGGTAGCTTTTTTTTTTTTTTGATAAAGGAAGACTTTCGGTTTGACGGTAGCTAGCTCTGTCCAAAACAACATCTGTTTTTTACCTTAGGTAGCGTATATATATTAGATCCATCAGTCAATTCCTCTTCTTGACCACAATTCTGCATCATGATTCATGACTCTTCCTGGCAGGATCTCCATAGATAGGTACTCCTCTGAGATAGCCAAAGTAGCACGCTGCTTGTTGCAGTTCCTGGCCATGGGCATGGGTGTTGAGCCGGAGCCCCTCCTGGACATTTTCCAGGGTCAGCCTCAGATCATGAGGATGAACTACTACCCGCCATGCAGGCAAGCGGCGGGCAAGGTGCTGGGTTTGTCGCCGCACACCGACGCGACGGTCCTAACGCTGCTGCTCCAGGTGAACGACGTGCAGGGCCTACAAATCAAAAAGGACGGCAGGTGGCTCGCCGTGGACGCTCTCGACGGTGCGCTCACCGTTAGCGTTGGCGACATACTTGAGGTAAGTATGTATGAATGATGAATCAGGTTTTCTTTCACCTCGTCGATCTGAGAGAGTGAGAGAGACTACTACGCTATGTTGTTGAACGCTGAGTATTTCTGAACTTTTGCTGAAATATAAATTACTCCTGACCTGCTACTTGCAGATTCTGAGCAATGGCAGGTACTGCAGTGCTGAGCACAGGGCCATGGTACACCCAAACAAAGAGCGCATCTCGGCAGCAGTGTTCCACCAGGCGTGTCCGAATACGACGGTCGGGCCTCTGCCGGAGCTGGTGAGAGACGGCAGCGAAGAAGCGCGGTACAGATCTATGGACTACGAGGATTTCATGAAGCGCTTCTTCGCAGCAAAGCTTGATGGAAGGAGTAACCTCGAGGGCCTGAGGATTTAGATTTAGTTGTTGACTATGTTGATCTAAACTTGATGTCTATTGTTTTTGCGTTTTCAGTATTTGTGGTCGGTTGAGATCTTGAGAAGTCCGTCGCCTGCAGGAAATTCGGAGTCCAGAGTCTGTACGCTAGTGTCGCTGATGTGTTTTCAGCAAAACGCGTTTTGCCGTAATTGAAACAGTAATCGTCCCGGGTAAAGTCAGTTAGAGCATCTCCAGCAAGGCCTCTAAAACAGGGTTTCTATTTTGGATTTAGGGACTCCCCCTATTTTTTGGGGCTGTTTTCAAAGCACAAATCCAGCAACATCCCCTAAATCTCAGCCCCTATTTTACTTTTTCTCCTATCTTGACATATCCGCTATGTATAATCTTCATTTGACACCACTAAAATTCAATTAAAAATATTTGTAATACATAAAACATAAGCATATTAACATTTACAATTTAAAAACATGATATTTAAAATTTAAATTTAAAATTTTCAAAACATGATAAATAGATAAATAGAAACTCCAAACAATGAATCAAACTACGAAGCGCTGTGAATTGCCCACAAATGCTCAATAAGATCATCTCGAAGCCTCTCATGTATTTTCCTGTCTTCAATCTCCTGGTGTATCTTTAAGAACTCATTCAATACAAGTGGATCACGCCGTTGGTACTCCTCCTCCCTCAGGTAGATTGGAATCGCCGAATTGCTTAATCATTCACCATGTATCTATCATTTAATCTCACCCCATGAAAAATTTCTTCTGAAATAGGCACAGCAAATAAAAGCAAGAGAGCATCAGCATCAACAGCAGATGCAGATGCAACAGTTGTAACTCATCCAGCAAAGACGCGCTCAGCTGAAGCGAACTAATGCAAGCCATCCTTCACTTTAACTCCTTATTTTAAGGTTTAGGGGCTGGTTTAGGGGCTCCCTGGGAATTGGGGCTGAGGAGGCAAATTTAGGGGCCTCCTAATTTTAGAGGTTGGATTAAGGGCCCTACTGGATCTGTATTTTTTACTAAACTCCCTATTTTAAGGTTTAGGGGCTGGTTTAGGGGCTCTGCTGGAGATAGAGTCCGAAGTCAGGTTTGTTTGGTAGATTTGGATAGTCAGTTAAACAAATCTATCTGTAATGCTTTGCTATATATAGAGAAGAGAAAATCAGATCAGCTGCGGTGGTTTTTGCAGCACCAAAGATTGTTTCCTTTTGGTTGCTTGTACTATGTTCCTTTGTTTTCAGGGTGTTGCCCGGTGCTTCTCTAAAATAAACATTGGCAAGTTTCAGAAGCAGAAGCAGAGCCTAGTGAAAGAAGAGAAGATCACCAAGCAGATCGGTGAAGCTTCAACAATTGGTATCAGAGCATCATCTGCTCGAGTGCCATGGAATTACCGCCAAGCACAGGGAAGAGCAGTGAATCCTTAGGGACCAATGCAGACACTTCATCTGCAAGCAGATCGCTATCAAAAGCTAGAGGGGTGCTGATTCAATACCCAATTCTCAACGACACGAATTACAGTCTGTGGGCTGTAAAGATAAAGATTATGTTGCGATCTCTTGGAGTTTGGGCAGCAATAGAAGGAGCTCAATTGGTTGAAGAAGAGAAGGACTAGGGTGCTTTGGCTGCAATTGTGCAAGCCGTGCCTGATTTTGTGATGATGGCTATTGCAGAAAAGTAAATGGTAAGAGAGGCTTGGATAGCCATCCGAGAGATGCGCATTGGTGAAGATCAAGTAAAGAAAGAAAGAGGTTTGGCACTCAAAAGACAGCTAGATCGGTTGATCATGCAAGAAATTGAATCTATTACTGATTTTGCGCAGAAGCTTACCGGCCTGGTGGGTGAAATACGTGCTCTGGGTATTGAGGTGAAGGACAGCGCTGTGATTGAAAAGTTATTCAGCGTTGTGCCAGATAAGTTCCTGCCCATTGTCGGTACAATTGAGCAATGGGGGGACTTATCTATGAAAGTTCAAGCTACATTAATTTGATTTTGGTGTTAATGACAAATCTAATATTGAGACTAACTCTTTTGATAATCATAATATTGATTAGTCTCAATTGTTAATTAATGACAAATCTAAATATGAGACTAACTCTTTTATTGAGTATATCTTTGATTAGTCTCATCTCATTGAAAAATAGAAAACCCAAGGTATGCACTCGTATTCATTTTATGATATCTTAATGCATATTTTGGATTCAAGTTAAAGGATGAATTTTACCATTATTTAGGCCTCAAGATGTACATAATGTTTTCAATTCTATATATACATGAATGCACACATTTAGGGGGAGTTCATATTTTACCTTGATATTTCAATAGTATTGATCTAATTCATCTCTCTATATCAAGGATCATTACTTTGAAATAATCCTTTGAGTATATTTAACTTGTGTAGTTGTAGTATACTCATGGCAGTATAGGATAAACTCCAAAGCAATCTCAAAAATTGAATATGTGCATATTGATTCCAAGTTCAATTATTTATATGCGCATACATAATGGAGTTTAATTTATTGTTGATGGTATTAAAATGTATTGATCCCTTTCTACCACTTCACATAATATTTGGATCATTACATTCCATCAAATTGAGTATATGAAACTTGTGTAGTTAATATATACTCATATCAATTTAAATAAAATTTAAATTGAGTTCGGTTGTCTTTCAATCAATCAAAGGCCTATTCATCATGAGTTGATGGTGTCACTTTATTGATTAAAGACAAACGAAAAGTTCTTGAGTATAATGAAGCATTAGTTGCATCAAAGTACTCAAGATATCATTTAATCATTCAAATTGATTTGGGTTGTGGTCAATCGATCTTAGAGGCATCCATTATGTGTTAATGGAGTGCAAGTGATGATTGAGATAACCATGTTTGTTGGACTAACCTTTTTATGAGTTGTGAGGTAGGTTGAGTCCAAGATAATGAAGAATCGGGAATGAGAAGCCATCATGTATTGATGAGCTTCAAGAAGTGATCTCGAAGTGAAGAGAAGGGCTAGAGAAGGTTTATCATGTTTTGATGAACAAGAAGAAGAAGATTTGATCATGGAGAGAAGATGATTGGAAATCATAAAAACTCCAAGTGGATCGGTAGAAGCAAAGGTATAACTAGCTAGAGTTAAGGATGTTTTCCTAGTCTTTTACCGGTTTCGGTGTTTGGATGGGAGACTGAATTGCTAGTTAGGTGCCATACTATTAAGAGGGGTTGAGTCTTATAGCTTGAACTTCATCATGTGTTGATGAACTCAATCCGGTTCACTCTAGCTCACTCTCTTGTTTGGATTTTGCATGAGCTAAGTATTTGCATGGGATGCAAATAAGGGAACTCACGCTTGTTTCTTATTGAATCTTAATCGATTTGGTTTTTGCATGGAGCTAAATTTTGCATGTGTTGCGAAAGGTAAGAGCCCATGCATCGGTGTTTTAGCTTGTGA
Organism: Guadua angustifolia; assembly: GCA_036346375.1. NCBI lineage: Eukaryota > Viridiplantae > Streptophyta > Magnoliopsida > Poales > Poaceae > Guadua > Guadua angustifolia. The sequence goes on along the minus strand of CM070522.1, from coordinate 28,376,474 downwards.
CTTGATCATGTATTGATCATCACAAAGGCTAAGTAAAGCTTATGCTTTGTGTTTGCAAAATGTGTTTTTGCAAAATGTTGATTTGTTATTTACAAATGTGGTTTGCAAATAAGCTAGAGGTTATGGGTTTCAATCCTAAAGCATATGTTGGCATTTGCAAATGTGTTTTGCAAAGTGTCGGGATCATGTGTTGATTCTTACATGGCTAGAGGATTGATCTTATAGCTTTTCGGATTATTTGCAAATGTGTTTTACAAAATATTGGTGTTAATTTGATCTTAGAGCATATTATTAGAATTTGCAAATATGTTTTGCAAGAATTGTTTTGATCATGAGTTGATCATCACATGGCTCAATATTTGATCTTATTGACTCTTTCTAGCTTGTAGTCATGCCCTTCATCAAGTCTATGTGAGGGATTTCGAAAAATCAGATTTTAGACTTGAATGACTACATTAGAGTTTGGTTTTGGTGATATTTAAAAATATCTATGGTTTCTTAAATCTTGAAAATAAGTGGAGATTGTAGCCCTCTTGATAAGCTTCGCATAGAGCCCAAGATCACCTAGATCGGAGTTCGGAGTAAAAAGTTATGACCATTTTTCTTTTTAAAACAGTGGTACTACCGAGGTTTACACAGTGGTAGTACCGATTTTTCATACTACCGACATTTACATGGCGGTAGTACCGTCCCAGCGGTACTACCACTCCAGAAGGCCGGTAGTTATTTTCCAGAACTGTGTTTTTGGGCCGAAAAATGTCGGTACTACCAGGATTTACACGTCGGTAGTACCGGGTTACTGTAGCAACGGCTATTTTTGGTGCTTTTAATGCCCAGAACTATCCGTTATCGCTAAGGCCGCTACTACCGGGATTTACATGGCGGTAGTACCAGAAATTGCATGTTTTTTCCGATTTTGCCCCCAAATGGCTAGTTTCTTTGAGGGGCTTTATAAGAGGCCGAATGGGGAGGGTTTTGCTGCTGCTCTAACACCCATTTGAGGTATTCTTGTGAGAGCAAAACCCCAAGAGCTCATAGAGCCATATTTGAGTGTTTTGAGATGAAATTGATTTAGAGTTTCTTGTGTAGAATCTCTTTGGTGTTGATTTGCTTTCTCTTGAGCTAGTGCAAGCATCTCCTCTCAATTGTGCATGTGTTGCACCTTGTGAGTAAGGAGAGGAGGTCTCTAGTTGCATATGTTGCATCTAGAGAAGGATTAAGGATCCTTTTGCATGTGTTGCACTTGGTGAGGATCAAGCAAGAGGCTTGATTTGTTACTCTTGGTGTTTGCCGACACCTAGATGGCTTGTGGAGGTGTCGTGCACAGTGACCTTCTCAAGAAGATTGTGAGAAGGCCCGGCAAAGTTGTGAAGGTCAGAACTCGCCTACTCAGAGAGGGAAAGAGCTACCACTAGTGGAATTGAGGCGGGTGCTCAATTTGTGGAGCCGGTCCAAAGTGGTTTGAGCTAGCCTCAACATGGATTAGGGGAGACCGGCAAGTCTTCGAACACCACGGTAAAATATCGGTGCATCTCTTTGTGTTTGCTTGCAATTCTTATTTATATTGTTGCAATTTACATTCCTAGAATTAAATTGCTTGATTGTCTTTAGAATTGTATATTCTTGTTAGAGAGAATTCTTCACCTCTATCAGTTCTTAAAGTCTGAATCTTGCATTCAGACTCTAATTTAGCTCTAGCTTTAAACTTCTTGAATGCAAGAAATGCTTCTTCTTTGGAGGCAATGACAACAATCCGTATGTGTCTTGAGAGATCATCAATAAACAATGCGAAGTATTTTCTTCCTCCAAGAGTTTGTGGGGAGATCGGCCCACATATGTCACTGTGAACTAGCTCTAAAAACTTCTCAGCCCTATAATGAGTTGCTTGTGGAAATGGAGTTCTGCTGTGCTTGGCCATCGTGCAGCCACCACAAACTTGAGTAATGTGTGTGATCTGTGGCAATCCCTTCACCTGATTGTTTCTCGACAGCAAACTCAATGCATCAAAGTTTAGACGTCCAAATCTAGCATGCCACATCCAAGCACTTTCATCCATATTGGCAAGCAAACATAATGGATTTGCATAAATTAGATTTAATGTATACAATCTATTCGGGGTTCTCTTCACTCTGGTTAGCAGTTTTCTGGATCTATCATACACCCGAAGGTACTCTTCCTCAATCACAGTTTTGCAACCATTCTCTTCCATTTATCCAAGACTTATAATATTACTCCTAAGCTTTGGAATATAATATACTAAGGAAAGTATTCTATGTTCACCAGAAAATGTCTTGAAATAGATTGTACCTTTGCCTTGTATACCCATAACAGAGCCATCCCCGAATCTACTCTTCCTGTGGTCCTTTCATCTAGTTCAGTGAAGCAACTCCAAAGCCCTGTCACGTGATTACTTGCACCCAAATCCAGGTCCCACACACCATTATTCTGCTCGTTGTTCTCCTCTTGGCCTAGCTTGGGTTTGATTTTTTCTTCCAAGAACATGACATCTTCAATCTCTCCTGAATTGTTGAACTGTATTTCACAAACCTCTGCAGCTAGCGAAGCTGGTTCATCATCTTGTTCTTGCTTTTCAACCAGGTTTAACCTTTCTATTTTCTTTTTTGTCTCAGGACAATCATACTTGAAATGTCCCAATTCTTTGCACTTGTAACATCTGGCTTTGTTAATATCAAAACCAGATCTCTTCTTATGTGGTGAGCCTTCACCAATGTGACGACAATCTCCATTGCCATGCTCCTGGCTGCGTCCACACCCACGACCATGCGAACGTCCTCGCCCCGCCCCCTGAATGATCCCCTATCATGATCATCCCTTGTTTTCCATTCGTGTTGTGATAACAATGCTCTCTCATCTACCTTTTCACCCATCCTTGCCAGCCTCAATTCATAAGCTTTCAGGGACCCAAGAACCTCCTCCAGTGTTTTCATCATGAGATCTCCGAACTCCTCAATGGTTGATGCAATTTGGATGAACCTCGATGATACAGAATGCAGCACTTTCTTCACAACATAAATTTCTTCAATCTTCTCTCCAAGGCTTCAGATATGGCCCACTACGGAGATAACTTTTGCAGCAAAGTCATCTATTTTCTCGGCATCTCCCATCCTTAAACCTTCCAATTCCCATCTCAAATTCTGGATGTTGACCTCCTTCACCTGATCTGCCCCTTGATGCAGTGCCTTGAGCGCATCCCAAGCTTCTCTTGCTATCTCCTTGTCCGAGAGCAATGCAAGAGAATCCTCAGGTATCGCTTGGTAGATCGCTGCCAGAGCCATTTGATCTTTCGGCACATCAACACTTCCTGGCATCTGGATTGCATCCCAAACTCCTTGAGCACGCATATATACTTTCATCTTCAATGCCCAGGTTGTGTAATTGGTTCTTGACAACATCGGGTATTGAAGTGACTGAGCCACAACTAACTGGAGCTCTGGATCCTCCAAAATCGAACAGATCACCGGTGCCTTGACCAGACGCACTTCTGCTCATTGGTGCATCGCTTCCTGCCATGAACTCTTAGCACAAAGTGCTAGAGAGTAAGGCTCTGATACCAAATGTTAGCCGAAACACTCAAACCTAAAAGATGCAGAATTGTTTAGTACTGGAATTTTAGAGAATGAAACCAAGACATGGCAATTTACAATGCGCCAAAACAGCATGCGTCCTTTTCTGGTTATATTCCCCCTCTTATATACTCTGCTGGTTATAGATTGATTAGATAGGAAAAATGTTGCAGTGCGTTCAAAAATTTTGGACGTCCGAGTACAAGTCATTCCATAGAAACAAACTACCAAATCAAATCTAAGACAGAATCAAGAAACAAAACATATCCAACAATGTTTCCTATCCGACAACGACTTTTATCTGAACTGACTAACAACCAAACTGGTAAACCAACAGAAAGATAAACATATACGCTTGAATGTGCTAACTAAACTTTGTGGCAAGATTAATAGGCAACAGGCCCCACGCCATTAGACCTAGATTGAAAATTTGTTCTTGGAAAACAAGAAGATGCGGCCCTCTATCTCAATGCCGAATTTCGTAATCTGATGCAAGGAGACATGCCCATCACAGACTACTGTCTCTGGCTCAAAACTTTCACCGACGCACTGGCCAATGTAGGCTAGACGGTTAGCGATGATTCCCTCATCCTCACACTCTGAAGTTCATCAACCTATGTGGCAATTGTCGTGCCACTTCTGAACCCCTTCCCGGACTTCATCCATCTGTGATCTATGCTTCTTCTCCAAGGATTGAAGGCCATCAAAATAGGTGCTCCTGCTGGCAACATCAACTCCTTCATCAACAGCGACAGCGGTGGTAACGCTGGTAACCCTAGCTGAGTCCAGCCAGAAACTTTGGCATCTATGGCAGCAATGCCGGTAGCTGTGGTGGCAGCAGCAATAAGAACAAGAAGGGCAAAGGTTGTTGGTTTTAGCTCAAGATCATGGACACACATACAGTGGTGGCAAAAAAATCAAGCATAAAAACTCACGAGCACAAGTATTTTGAGGGTGCGACACAACTAGCACTTTTTGTTGTTTTCTTACTCTCTTGCTTAAATCAGAATACAAGCATCATATATAAATAGGTTGTACCATTCAAGTAATACACATATTCGGACTCAAGTTGGACACGAACTCGTACATCAAGTGGACTCGGCTGACTTACGCACTTATATACCCATCCAGAGCCAGTGAAACAACTTCATCTCGTTTAGGACTCCTTGCATGCAGACTCTTTCTATTACATGCAATTAATCAAGTCCAAACTAAAAATCCTATTAACCATACATACTGATTACAAGATTATCTCTAACATTCATCCTTTAATCTTGTAACATCAACTAGCTGTAAACTCTAACTTGTAGAGGCAGTTGATCTCAACTGCTACTTACCCAATATTTACTTAACCCAGGATAGCGAACACATCTCTTCAATATCCTGTACTCAACTTAATTAACTCAAAATAGCGAACACATCTCCTTAACGCCCCGAACACATCTCCTATGAAATCAACATAGGATGGCAAACACATTTCCTCAGCATACCGAACTCGACTTACTTGATTCAAGAATGCGAATACATCTCCTCAATATCTTGAATTCGACTCATGATGAACTAGACTCAGCATCAGAGTTGCGCCAGTTGCTCTTCAACATCTGCCTCAATTAAATAACCCTCCGCTCCCTCCTTCCTCGGATTACGACATTCAGAAGCGAAGTGCCCAGAATCTTGACAATTGTAGGATCTCAACTTTGTCTTATTGAACTTTCTGTAGTGTCCACCGGCCTTCATCTCTTTGAGGAGTTGTTAGTGATGTTTTAATTGCCCATTTGAAACAAGCTCGAGCTGCAACTATCATGCTTAAAAAACTCCAGAAAATCTTCACACAAGTTAACTTCTCTCTCCTACATATGCTTAACATACTTAGGTGCTTCCTCTCTCTTCTCTCATATGAATTACATTTAAAGAATCAATTGTGGAATCACCTTCATATAATGTTGCCAAGTTGTTGAAGAGAATAAATGGTTTATTGTGGAACCTTTTCACCTTTGGATGATCCTATTGAATGCAAGAAAAGAATACATTTAGTATCAAAACGTAGCACAAAAAATACTATTTATTAATGGGAGAAAAGGGTCTTACATGAATAATTTTATCCCAAATACTTGGTTCAGCAACAATCATGCATAAAGAATCATTCCAACCCACACCACTTTGTTTCCGTGCATCTCGTATTGCCTTGTAATTCCCTTTAAGTTCCTTCTCCTTCTCTTGGATTAGTTGTTTTGTGAAGTAGACAGTTGGAAACTTTTCATTAAACTTACTAATTATGCTTCTCCAACCTTCGGAGACCCATCCATTTTGACCTCTAAACTTTGGGTTGTTATGGTCATGTAATATATCAACAACAACTTTTTCATATGGGAAGTTCCAAGAGACCCTTGATCCTTCATTAGTTATGGCTACACTAAATATAGCATATTGAAATGTTACAAGAATATAGCAATAGATTTAAGAGAAGCAACCACATAATAAAGTAAATAACAGCCATAAAAAAATACTGAACATGAAAACAAGTCATAGATCTGAAAATACCTATACTACTTTACGACAAGTCATGTCTGATTAATGATTATAATTATCCCACATTTGCATTGCAATTTTTTCTCTAAGGGTACTTTCATTGTTTGATTCAATGTCATTTTGGTAATTATTGTCACCCTTCGATACATCGACAAAATCATCTGATTGAATGTAGGCAGGTTGGTGATCCAACCGCCCATCTTGACCATTCTGACCTCTAATAATGTTGTGAAACGCAACAGCTACAGCTGGGATCTTAATCGAAATTTTAATGGGATGAAATGTGCCCACTTTCAGGATTGGGAATAGCTTCTTCAAAACACCAATTGCTCTTTCAATGTGGGTGCAGAGGAGAGCATGACGATGGTTGAACAATTCTTTATAGTCTGCATAATCATATCTTCGAGCTAAGAGATGCCTCCTAAATTCACTAATATGGTATTTGACTCCTCAATATGGGGCAAGAAAAGAAGGCGTGTTTGCGTACCCACCATCCACAAGATAAAATTTACCCTCCGGAACACGAAACCCCTTGTTAAGAGCAGAACGAAGGACTCTTGCATCTGATGCTGACCCTTCCCATCCACATGAAATAAATGTGAAGTTCAAGTCAAAATCACAAGCTAACATCACATTTTGTGACAATGTTCCTTTCCTATTTCTATATGGAGTTGTTTTCTCTTCAGCAATTAATAGTGATGGGAATATGTATGCCATCAATAGCACCAATGCAGTTCTGCACATAAATATAGGAAATTAATATAGGAAAATATTGAAAAAAAGTTAGGTGTCTATTGTGTATGAATTTACCTGAAAATAAGGCCAAATCCGTGGATCCGATATAATCTTCAGGTGAGTTTGATTTGAACTTGGGAGCTTGACAAATCTATAAATTAGAGTAGGAATTATCTCAAAGACTTCCTTTATTTTCCTATGAACTATTTTGGCACTATGTTGGAATGCTTTTTGAAGCTTTTGGTTGCTAGCATTGTGAGAAATCATATACATAAACATCCCTAGCTGCCCCTCAACAGTAACTCCTCTTGTGTCATGTAACAAATCCTCCACTCTAAGAAAATTTGATGTAGCCCTGAATATCTCCGGTTCTATTCGAAACTCAACCCTACACCAATTCTCATGGTCTTCTATGATCTCCTTAACTTTTTTAGTGCCGGTAACTGATGATGTGTGGACTAGTTTTTTTTCATCACAAAGGTATGAAAGCAAAGTAGGAACCAACACAAGAAACAACTCATCGTCGTCCTCTTCTTCCTCAAGTATAAATTTCCCAATGAGCTCCTTTTCAGTGCCCATTTGTTAATAAATGAAAGACCATGTGGAGGTCTATCCTTGTGTGTGATGAGTAATTGACGAGATTTGAGCTTGGTTTGATTTGAAATTGAGTTTGATTTGAATTGGATTTTCGATGTGAAGCAATTTGAGTGTTGGTTGCTTTTCGGTTACTACCGACACAGGGGCGGTAGCCGGACCATTGGCTTAATTAAGATCGATTAATGATTTTGGGATAATCATTGAATATCTTTGTGGGCATTGCTATGTGAAAGGTTTTTCCTTGTCTTTGATGGTTGCAGGGCGACGGTGCTAGGTCATGGTGAGGCGGAGGATGATCGGGACTAGGCGAGGAGCGTCGGAGGTCCAGACGACCGGGAGATCGCCGGAAGATGATCGAAGACGGAGTCCGGGCAAGTCAAGAAGACAAGGAAAGGAGATGATGCTAGCTAGATGCCGCGTGGATCAATGAGGGCTGTCGGATTGCGGTCTAGTTGATAGGTTAGTGGGTCTAGGTAGTATGCTTTAAAAACCGTGCAAGAAAACCCGGTATGTGTGTGGGTTTTGGGTTAGCCCTTGCATGGTTGTGTGTGTGGGTTAATCCTAGCCCTTGGATGAGTGCTCTAGGGTTGAGGGACTCATCCAAGGGTGGTAGGTGGCCCAAGAGTAGTATAAATAGGGGTGGAGGGGTAGCCTCCTCCCCTTGAAGGTTTGAGTTGCTTCTTTGAGTTTTGCCCACATGAAGTGAGGCTTTGTAAACCTTCCCACCAGAAATACAAAAAAAATTTATTTACATTATTGTGAATTTAAATTCCGTATTTACATTATGTTTTTACTTTACGCAATTTAAATTCAGCATTTACTTTACGCATTTACTTTCGCGTAATTTACATTCATACAATTTGGATTTGCCTCCCCTCCTTCGAAATGCTGATCTTGGGTGTTTTGAGTGTGTTCATTTGGTTTTACATCTCTTTTGCACTCTTGGATTGAGTAGAGATCATCTTTTCTTTCAAGTTCCAACTCTGTCCAGAAGTTGTTCTCCCCGCAGTAGTTGGTATTTGATTTTTAGAAAAATCTAGAAAAATCCTTTTTGAGTGATTCTTTATTGGAGAAGGTGTGCGACTCTCATATCCATCTGTAGTAAAATTTTGGAGTCCACTTGTTGCACCGTTTGGGAGCCATGAGGTGAAAACCGAGACCCAAAATTTCTGCTCGAAATTTCTGACTATCTATGTTCTTTGGTTTTTGTTGATTTTTTTGTGAGGATTTTTGAGGTAAAATTTGGTGGAGTTCTTCAATACTCTTCTTCTCATAGGGAGAAAAATTCTAAAAAATTCTTGAGCTGAAGAAACCCACTAACCACCTGTTCAAATTGAGGACAGCTTCTGGAAATTCTGCTTTTGCTTTTCTGAAAGTGGCTTTTGTAATTTGAATTGATCTCCTTTCTAAAAGCAAGAGTTGAATTGATTCCTTCTCATTTTTTAACACTAGACAACCAGAATTGTGACTCAAAAATCCCCACATATTTTATGGTACTTATCCATGCAAGTTAGGGGTACACATAGTTGTCTAGTTTTTCGGGTTTTTCACGATTTCCTTTGAGCGATCTTGTCGAAGTTTTAGTTGGAATATTTTGGGGGAAAATTTGTTTGCGACCATTCGCCCCCCTCTGTTCGCCATCTCGATCCTTTAATTGGTATCAGAGCCGGTTTTGCTCTTCCATAGATCTTGACCGGTCTCGAGAGCCATGGCGACAGACAAGTATTCCACCAAGCCTCCCATCTTTTGCGGTGTCGATTTTCCTTTTTGGAAGTCCCGGATGGAGTCATACATCACTGCCCAGGGCTTCCTAATATGGCAGAAGGTGAAGCTCCCATATGAGGTTTCTGCCGATGAGAACGTCACGGCCGGCAATATGGCTGACGTTGAGGCAAATGCTAAGGCGAGGAACATTCTCATATAGGGACTCGGCCGCAGTGAGTATGATCGGATTTCTCATCTGCGATCCGCTCATGAGATTTGGGTGACCCTCGATGCATACCATGAGGGCACTACCATAATCAAGACCGTGAGGCAGGATCAATACAAGCGTGAGTACAACAAGTTTGAACAGCACGCTGGTAAGAGTCTTGACGAGTGTTTTCGTCGATTTACTAAAATTTTGAGCGATCTACGGGTAGTTGGTTGCACATACCCTGACTCGGATAATGCTCGTCATTTCTTGACCGCACTCGATCTTCGTGTTTGGGAAATGAAAGTGACCACCATCAAGGACACTACCGACTTGTCGACCTTGACTCTTGACGGGCTCTATTCCCGACTCAAGACCCATGAGATCGACGTCGTCTCTTGCAAGACGAAATCACAGTCGATGGCTTTGGTCACCGATCCCATTGGATCTTCCCTTGATTCTTCTATTGGTTTTCCCTCTCTGCACTTTGTGAGCTAAGCGATGACCAACTGGACAAGTTTCCAGAAACTGAGCTTGCTCTTTTAGCTCGCAAGTTTTCTCACGCCTACAAGAGGGTGAGAGAGAGGAAGAGAGGTGGTGGGATCACCTGCTTCGAATGTGGCGGCCCCAACCACATTCGAGCGAATTGTCCCAAACTGGAGAAGGGCAAGAACGACTCTGGCGGTTCCGGTAAGAACGACTACATCGACAAGAACCGCAACAAGAAGCCTCCAGTTCGTGAGTCGGCGCACGAGAAGAAGTACCGCAACTTCTCGAAGAACAAGAAGCTCTTCCATCGCGTCCTCGCCGCCCTCGACGACATTAACCTCTCCAACACAGAGACATGGAGCGACGAAGGCGAGGATGCTCCGCAAGAGAAGAAAGGCGGCGACGACTTCTCCGGCATGTGCTTTATGGCAAACACCAACGACATCAGTGATTCGGACGAGGTCCGTCAGATGGGAAAGGGAGATGTTTGGATTGTTGACTCCGGTTGTTCTCGCCATATGACCAGAGACTCTCGTTGGTTCTCTTCCCTAGTCCGAGCCCCCGGTGATGAGTTGATCACTTTTAGGGATGCTTCTTCAGGTAGAGTCATTGCTAAAGGTACTGTCTGCATTAATGAAAATTTTATTCTTAAGGACGTTGCCTTAGTAAGTAAGCTGCAATATAATTTGCTTTCTGTTTCTCAGCTTAACGATGACTCTTTCGAGGTAAGTTTTAAGAGTAATGCTTGTAGAATCCTTGATTCATCTGGAGAGTTAGTTTGCGGGATTTCTAGATTTGAGAGAGTCTTTCGTGCTAATTTTTCTGTTTCATCTGGAGACTCTCTTCGGTGTTTGATTGCTTCTGAGTCCCGTGATCTCTCCTTCTGGCATAGGAGACTTGGTCACATTGGTTTTGATCATTTGACCAGAGTTAGTAGCCGCGATCTTATTCGTGGTTTGCACAAACTCAAGATGGTCAAAGACTTAGTTTGCTCTCCCTACCGACATGGCAAGATGGTTACTGCTTCTCATCCTCCAGTCACCATAGTGATGACTGATGCACCAGGATAGCTTTTACAAATGGACACTGTTGGTCCAACTAGAGTGCAGTCAGCAGGAGGGAAGTGGTATGTCCTTGTCATTGTTGATGATTTTTCGAGGTATTCTTGGGTATTTTTCATGGCCACGAAGGATAAGACTTTTTCTCACTTCAGGGGATTTGTTAGTAGGTTGTCTATTAAGCTCCCAGGTGCATTACGACCTATACGCAGTGATAATGGCACCGAGTTTAAGAATTCCTACTTTGAGAGATTCTGTGTGGAGTCTGGGTTAGAGCATCAGTTCTCCTCTCCATACGTCCCTCAGCAAAATGGCGTAGTGGAAAGGAAGAATAGGACCCTGGTTGAGATGGCGGAGCGATGCTAGACAGTCTGAGACTCTAGGAAGTTTTGAGCTGAGGCTATAGCTACTGCTTGTCATGTTTCCAATCGCGTTTTCTTGAGAGCACATTTGCATCGCACTTCTTATGAGTTGAGGTTTGGGCGAAAGCCCAGTATTTCTCATTTTCGCGTTTTTGGTTGCAAGTATTTTATCTTGAAGTCTGGTAACCTAGATAAGTTTGAGTCTCGTTCTTCTGATGGTATTTTTCTGGGTTACTCGTCTTCTTCTCGTAGCTATAGGGTCTAGAGTTGTGATGCGAATAGAATCATAGAGACCTGTGACGTGACCTTTGATGAGGCTAGCCTAGGAGCTAGACCTGATATTTCAGGCTCTTCTGATCCCTCCGAGACCATCTTTGTAGAGGATGAGGATGATGGTGCTCCACCTGATCCAGTCTCCTCTACACCTGAGGCACCTCCTGTTTCCATTTCTGCACCTCAGGAAGATCAGCATTTGCCTTCAGACTCTCCTTCAGCGAGTGGCTCTGTTCCTTCCTCTTCTGCTCAAGAGGTAGAGGCCACTTCTGCTTCTGGTCCTCCTCGCCATATTCAACGTTCTCATCCACCTGAGCATATCATTGGTGATCTGTTTGAGCGTGTGACGCGCTCAAAATCAGGCTTATCCTCTTTCTGCCTTCACTCTGCCTTTGTTGCCTCATTTGAGCCAAAGGATGTTACTCATGCATTATCCGATGAATCATGGATTAATGCTATGCATGAGGAACTAGAAAACTTTGAGAGGAACAAAGTCTGACAGCTTGTAGATCCCCCATCTGGTCATAATGTCATTGGGACCAAGTGGGTGTTCAAAACAAGCAGAGTGAGGATGGGGGTCGTTACAACAAGGCTAGGCTAGTTGCACGTGGCTTCACTCAAAGTTGAGGGTCTTGACTTTGAGAGACCTTTGCCCTATAGCTAGACTAGAGGCGATTAGAATCCTACTTGCATTCTCTGCATCCCAGGGCTTCAAGCTCTATCAAATGGATGTCAAGAGTGCATTCCTCAATGGCTTCATTGAGGAAGAGGTGTATGTCAAGCAACCTCCAGGATTTGAGAACCCCAAATACCCGAAACATGTCTACAAGCTTTCCAAAGCTTTGTATGGACTTAAGCAGGCCCCTAGAGCTTGGTATGAGAGGCTTAAGTCCTATCTTCTCAGTCATGGTTTCAAAATGGGTATAGTAGACAAAACTCTATTCATCAGACACCAGGATTCTCATTTTCTTCTTGTCCAGATTTATGTGGACGATATTATCTTTGGTGGCTCATCTCAGTCTCTTGTATCTCATTTTTCTGAGGTAATGAGTACAGAATTTGAGATGAGTATGATGGATGAGTTGAGCTACTTCCTCGGCTTCCAAATCAAGCAGACTCGGGAGGGTACTTTCCTGCACCAAGGTAAGTACACTCGGGACCTCCTGAGGCGGTTTGATATGTCTGATGGGAAACCTGTGATGACTCCTGTGGCCACCATTACTGTCCTTGAGCCTGATGAGGATGGTAAGCCTGCTGATCAAAAGGAGTTTCGGAGTATGATTGGCTCTCTCTTGTATCTTACTGCCTCGCGGCCAGACATACACTTTGCTGTGTGTAAGTGCGCTCACTTTCATGCTTCTCCTCGCGTCTCTCATCGCCAGGCGGTGAAGCGCATCTTCAGGTACCTTCGAGCTACCATTGACTATGGTATCTGGTACTCTTCTTCCTTTGTCTATCCCTTAGAGCCTTTTTTCGATCTCGACTTTCTTTGTTTGTAGGATAGATAGGAAGAGCACTTCTGGCACTTGCCAATTCATTCTCTTGTTTCTTGGTCATCTAAGAAGCAGTTCGGAGTCGCACAGTCTACCGCTAAGGCCAAGTATGTTGCTGCAGCCAGTTGCTATAGCCAGGTGCTCTGGATGAGATCGACCTTGCGGGACTTTGGGTTAGAGATAGAGAGTGTTCCACTTTTTTGTGATAACACTTCTGCTATTTGCATTGCCAAGAACCCAGTGCAGCACTCCCGGACCAAGCACATTGATGTTAGATATCACTTCCTTAGAGACCATGTGGAGAAAGGAGACACAGTGCTTCAGTTTGTAGAGAGTGACCACCAATTGGCCGATATCTTTACCAAACCTTTGGATAGCTCTAAGTTTGTTGCCTTGAGGAGTGAGCTTGGAGTTGTGTGTCCTTACGGCCTTCTGTGAGGGGGAGCTGATCTATATATTATGTATTATATTTCATTTCAGTTTTTCCTTTCTTTTGTATTGCTCTGGGTGCTTATGGGTTTTATTCCTTAGAGTTATGAGTTCACATCACTTAGACTTCTGGCATGGTTTTGCATGGACCTCTCATCTTGTGCTTTAGGTTGCTATCCTGCTTAATTAGCTGTACTCTCTTCTCTCTAGGTTGAGTTCCCTCACAGTCTTATAAGTCTAGCAGGTGTTGGGCCCCCTTGTAGACAGGGTCTGTGTGCACTCCTTAGTTTGGGATCTAGAGGCAGCTTTGCTATGTTAGTCATTGGGGAAGATGTGAGCGAGTCTGAGCCGTAGTGTTCTCTACCATCTTTTCTATACTCTATAGCCACCGATTCAGTAGGTTTCTTGACTTCTTCCTCCATTTCGTGTTTCGGCTTTAATTGAGTTATTTTCATCCAATCTTGAGCTTAATCTTGCTAATAACTCAACTTAAACCAGATTTGTGCTTAAAATTGAATCACATGTTGAGGGGGAGTTTAAGAATCTGTTTCATGCATTGTATATAGACTTGATTTTTCATTTTATGAGCTTTGTCTATTATGCAAATGATCCATGTTTCATTTTATACACCGTGCTATATTATGAAGAAAATTACTTGCTTAGATATGTTCAAGTTCATTTATCTTGCTAAGCTTACAAAAATTGAAAAATGAGCGTTAAAAGAAAAACTTGATAAAACATGTTGCGTTTACTTGCTAAGTTTCTTCTCTAGGTGTATTTGCCATGATTTGTGAAATTCTGGAATTCTCTAGAGTCCTTATAGCAACTTGGGTGAATCTTGTTTGATCCATACTTGAGTCCTTCACTAGCTTAACAATGAAAATGCTAAAATGAAAGTGAAGCAAAATTGACTCTTTTTGTGCGCATTAGACTCAACACCTCACATTCACAAGACAGCTTCTCATTGCACTTGAGATGAACTTGGAATGTGTTGTGTATGACCAAGATCATTTTCTTAAGAGTCCCTCTTGAGATGAACGATTATGGCTTGAGTCAATTGCTTTAAACAATACAAAAAAACATACGTGGGTAAAGAATGCAAATAATGTCAAATATTTGCACCCTGCTATGTCTTTCAAAGAAAAATTTGCATACAAGAAACAAGCTCGAAGGACCTTGTATGAACTTCTAGATTCTCCAAAGTGTTGAGTAGGTTGAACTCTAGGCTTTCCATTTGATCCTTTGAATGGCTTTGCTTCTAGTTTTGAAACTAATGATTGACAAGTGTTGCTCATGTTCAATCTTGCTAAAAATGACATGGTTTTAATTAAATCTTGCTAGCAAAATGTTTATTTGCACTTGGACATGCCTTAGCTTAGTCTATTTTTGCCATAACTTAGCTTGGTGTCATAACTTGTCTTGTTGGTCAAATAGATAATCTTCAAAGCTCCCTTAGGCTGCATTACTTGCATGAAAACAACAAAAAAAGGGGGAGAAAAGAAAATGTCATCTTGATGCCTATATTACCAAATGGGGGAGAAATCGTAGAAAATGCATCATTTTGCATCTTGATTCATCTTAATTCTTATGATCTTTGTAAATCTTTGCTATCTTTCATAGATCATAAGTATTTCTAGTTGCCAACTTGATCATGTTCTTGATTTCCATTTCTTTGATCAAGTTTGGCTTTGCATTCAAATTGCTTTCTTCTTTTTTATTCAAACTCAAAACTTATGCCTTTTCATGTGTTTGTCAATATACTCATCAAGGGGGAGATTGAAAGACCATGTGGAGGTCTATCCTTGTGTGTGATGAGTAATTGACGAGATTTGAGTTTGGTTTGATTTGAAATTGAGTTTGATTTGAATTGGATTTTCGATGTGAAGCAATTTGAGTGTTGGTTGCTTTTCCAGTGCTACCGACCTGGGGGCGGTAGCCCCGGACCGTTGAGCGCAATTAAGATCGATTAATGATTTTGGGATAATCATTGAATATCTTTGTGGGCATTGCTATGTGAAAGGTTTTTCCTTGTCTTTGATGGTTGCAGGGCGACGGTGCTAGGTCATGGTGAGGCGGAGGATGACCGGGACTAGGTGAGGAGCGTCGGAGGTCTAGACGGTCGGGAGATCGCCGGAAGATGATCGGAGACGGAGTCCGGGCAAGTCAAGAAGACAAGGAAAGGAAATGATGCTAGCTAGATGCCGCGTGGATCAATGAGGGCCGTCGGATTGCGGTCTAGTTGATAGGTTAGCGGGTCTAGGTAGTATGCTTTAAAAACCGTGCAAGAAAACCCGGTATGTGTGTGGGTTTTGGGTTAGCCCTTGCATGGCTGTGTGTGTGGGTTAATCCTAGCCCTTGGATGAGTGCTCTAGGGTTGAGGGACTCATCCAAGGGTGGAGGGGTAGCCTCCTCCTCTTGAAGGTTTGAGTTGCTCCTTTGAGTTTTGCCCACATGAAGTGAGGCTTTGTAAACCTTCCCACCAGAAATACAAAAAAAATTTCTTTACGTTATTGTGTAGTTAAATTCCGTATTTACATTATGTTTTTACTTTACGCAATTTAAATTCAGCATTTACTTTCGCGTAATTTACATTCATGCAATTTGGATTTGCCTCCCCTCCTTCGAAATGCTGATCTTGGGTGTTTTGAGTGTGTTCATTTGGTTTTACATCTCTTTTGCACTCTTGGATTGAGTAGAGATCATCTTTTCTTTCAAGTTCCAATTCTGTCTAGAACTTGTTCTTCGCGCAGTAGTTGGTATTTGATTTTTAGAAAAATCTAGAAAAATCTTTTTTGAGTGATTCTTTATTAGAGAAGGTGCGGGACTCTCATATCCATCTGTAGTAAAATTTTGGAGTCCACTTGTTGCACAGTTTGGGAGCCATGAGGTGAAAACCGAGACCCAAAATTTCTGCTCGAAATTTCTGACTATCTATGTTCTTTGGTTTTTGTTGATTTTTCTGTGAGGATTTTTGGGGTAAAATTTGGTGGAGTTCTTCAAGACTCTTCTGCTCATAAGAAAAATTCTCAAAATTTCTTGAGCTGAAGAAACCCACCAACCACCTGTTCAAATTGAGGACAGCTTCTGGAAATTCTGCTTTTGCTTTTCTGAAAGTGGCTTTTGTAATTTGAATTGATCTCCTTTCTAAAAGCAAGAGTTGAATTGATTCCTTCTCATTTTTTGACACTAGACAACCAGAATTGTGACTCAAAAATCCTCACATATTTTATGGTACTTATCCATGCAAGTTAGGGGTACACATAGTTGTCTAGTTTTTCGGGTTTTTCACGATTTCCGTTGAGCGATCTTGTCGAAGTTTTAGTTGGAGTATTTTGGGGGAAAATTTGTTTGCGACCATTCACCCCCCCTCTGTTCGCCATCTCGATCCTTCAATAAATACAAATATAACATATTGTGAATTAGCATATCATTAAACATTTCTCATGCAAGATGCTAACTTCATATACTATATACTATATGCACTAAGAACAATTCCATCCTAACAAAGTCAAGAAGCCAAGTGTTTCTACAAACCATACTTGAACCAACAAATATCTTGTAAACTTATTCCATAGTCCACCTGTCAATTACCAACCAAGTACCACCAAGCAATCCAAAAGCCAAACTATAAACATAAAAAATCCTCTTCAAATGTTAACATGGTTGCCTAGAGAGCAAAGCACATAAAAAACACACACACACACACACACAATGCCCTATCAACTAAAAACAAATCTGAAATCAACTAGAACCCAACAATATATCTCATTACCCCGAAAGCACCTTTCTCACAAAAGCGCTAAATTCACAGAAATCACACCACATTAGAGATGTGTTAACTAGTTAACCAACCAAAAAGCAAAGATAAGAAACTGAGACCAACTAAAACCCAACAAATTGATAGCTCTAGAAGCAAAGCTTTGCAAGATCTCACACCTGCGACCAGATTACACCCTAAAGCACAATAACTAAAAGCAAAGAGCACAGCTTTACGAGAAAGCATTAATTAGGCAAGTAATCAATGAAAGAAACAGCAACCAGGGTCGACAAGAGAACCAACTGTTACCTCCAACAACCACCTAGATCCGACCTTTCTAGGTCAAACAGCTAAATTCTAACTACAATCACTAATTTTATGCAAAAGCCAAACTGTATGGCTTTGCATTAACAACATGACAGACTAAAGCACAGAGCACCAGCTGAAATCACCTTTTGTGCTAGAACCCCGAAGCTTATAGTTCTCTGCACATGAAACTATACAAAATTTTGAAATCTGTATTAATTTAGCTAGCAAAATGAAGCATGGGGTACCAGCTGAAATCACCTACAATAGTACCCCCCAAATAATCAGCAGGTTTAGAAAACCCAACAGCTAGGGGTTTTTTTTGACTCCTCCATCTACAATAGAACTAAAAAACGCTGACTTTACCAAGAGAGAAAGAAAGGGAAAGCTCAAACTTTAGGGCACCAACACCAAATAATCAACACCTAAAACTCCAGCAAAACTCACAACCTCTGCCACATTGTATGCACCACAATGTCAACGATGTCTTCGGAATACAGGTTTGTGTCATTGTAGATGACCTAAACTCTGAATAGATGATTAAGAATGCCATATGATAACACTAACAAATAATATGAACTCTGTGCCAGCTAGTGGTTTTGTCATGACTATTACTCAAATCAAATAGAGTTAAAATATTGAATCTCAGACATTTAGGTAGGTAATTGAATATCCATAGTGGATAAAATTATGGATCTTCCATTTGTTATGCAATTGACAAATCACACAACTATGCAGTTCATAAAAGATACACGTCAAATAGCTCGGTATCTACTCTTGCAGATCCTTCCATCTGCCTCTCGATCACAACACGATATTGTTAGTCAGGGAGGATTTATCCAATCATGCTGCATTGCCTAAAGGCCAAAGTCACGACAAAGCTAAATCAAACTATACACCTAAACTAAAAATTTCAGTGATAGCTAAATAAAAGTTTTCGTGGCTTCTTTCCATAGACATTTTCCTTGCTTACTGAGTTTTAATTAAAAATGATGATTCTATGTCAGGGAAAGGCATGTCCTAGAGATAGTGCAGCATTGAAATGATAATTTTATGTCAACAGATAGTTTAGTTAGTCCCAAAAGGTAGCGAAGACTATGTTACTCCTCTTGGCATTTGCACCATACATAAACAACATTTTATTAAACTGTGGCCATGGTTTGTGTGCTAATTTACCCTAATGCGTTTCTCTAGTTGTAGCCACCAAGTGAGCTCATCAACTTCCTTCTCTAGTTTACTCTTGGCAGCCTGTAGAGCACCAGTTTCCTTTGCGGCCTAAAAGTAGTGAAGAAGTGGACAAGCACCAAAGAAATGAAAACGGTTCTCGATATATTAATAAATTAGAGTTATACTAAACCCAATGATATGCTATATTTGGTGATTCAAAAAAACATAAATGTATGACCATGGTAGTAGGGTGGTGTCCTGATAAAAATAGTTTTAAGAACACAAGTTTGCAGTCACAGTACTCTAATCAAATCCAGGAGGGCAGCAAAGTTAAGAGCTATGTGATACTCATAGAGAAACTATGAAGGATGAAAACCAGGTTAAACAAGGTCACGTTTGCACCAAATTTGGCAGTATTGCTGTGTTTTCTAAAACAACAACAACAACAACAAAGCCTTTTAGTCCCAAGCAAGTTGGGGTAGGCTAGAGTTGAAACCCAAAACGATCCGCTAACAAAGGGAGAAAGAGAGAGATGAGGAAGTAGAACAAAGCCTAAAACTATACCAAAACGTAGCATAAAGCCTAATCAAGGTTCAGGCACGTGGATAGCTGCTTTCCACGCACTTCTATCCAAAGCCAACTCTTTCGATATATTCCATCCTTTTAAATCCCTTTTAATTGCCTCCTCCCAAGTCAAGTTTGGCCAGCCCCTACCTCTCTTCATATTATTGTTGTGTTTTATGATGCCACTATGCACTGGTGCCTCCGGAGATCTCCGCTGAACATGTCCAAACCATCTCAACCGGTGTTGTACAAGCTTTTCTTCAATTGGAACTACCCTTAGCCGATCACGTATCTCATCATTTCGAACTCGGTCCATTCTTGTATGACCACAAATCCAACGCACCATACGCATCTCTGCGACACTTATTTGCTGAACATGCTGCCTTTTAGTAGGCCAACATTCTTCACCATACAACATCACAGGTCTAATAGCCGTCCTATAGAACTTGCCTTTTAGTTTCTGTGGTACCCTCTTGTCACAGAGAACGCCAGATGCTTGACGCCATTTCATCCATCCCGCTTTAATTCTATGGCTAACATCTTCATCAATATCCCCATCTCTCTATAGCATCGATCCCAAGTATCGAAAGGTATCCTTCTCGGGCACTACCTGACCTTCCAAACTCACATCTCCCTCCTCATGTCTAGTAGTACTGAAGTCACATCTCATATACTCGGTTTTAGTCCTACTAAGTCTAAAACCTTTCGACTCTAGGGTCTGCTGCCACAACTCTAGTTTCCTATTTACTCCCGCCCGACTTTCATCCACTAGAACTACATCGTCAGCAAAAAGCATACACCATGGGATATCTCCTTGAATATCCCTCATGACCTCATCCATCACCAAGGCGAAGAGGTAAGGGCTCAGAGCTGACCCTTGATGTAGTCCTATTTTAATCGGGAAGTCATCTGTGTCACCATCAGTTATTCGAACACTAGTCACAACATTATTGTACATGTCCTTGATGAGGGTAACATACTTTGTTGGGACTTTATGCTTTTCCAAAGCCCACCACATAACATTCCTTGGTATCTTATCATAAGCCTTCTCCAAGTCGATGAAAACCATGTGTAGGTCCTTCTTCTGCTCCCTATACCGCTCCATAACTTGTCTTATTAAGAACATTGCTTCAATAGTCGACCTTCCGGGCATGAACCCAAATTGGTTCATAGTGATACGCGTCATTCTTCTTAAACGATGCTCTATAACTCTCTCCCATAGCTTCATAGTTTTCTAAAACAATGTCGAAGATATTTTCTTCCATTAGCATCTTCACATGCAGTCACCAAGTGGTAACACTAAGACATACGACGCATATGAATCCTTTGCTTTCTTTAAAAAAGATGAAACAGCCACAATTTATACAAAGGAACAAATTGACATCTGATTACTGATAAACTACAATTGAGATTAGAAACTCTAGTTTAACCGTTCCAATATTGGGAAATCTATGTGGTAGTGAATAAAAAGAAAGCCTCTATTGCTGAACTTTGGGAGATCTAGGAGCAACAGATCTAGGAGAACAAGACCAACAACCAAAACCCTAAGCAACTTGAGAAGCAACAAAAGTAGTTGGAGACATACCCGAGTTGGCAGGTGATGGTGGCTAGCACACACCGGTGATTGAATCACTGGGAGAGGAGTACCGTGAACCACAATGCTTCGGTGATTGAACCTCTGATGGTTGGTGGATCCTTCCTCTTCCACCTCTCATGCCTCCGCAAAAATCTCATGAACAAGAACCCCCTCTACTTCCTCAAAACAATCTAGGAGCACCGGATCTGTAAGGAAGTAAACGATGAAACCTAGAAGCGGGAGGACAAGGGGTTAGGAGGAAGAAGAAGTCGAGCAAACTAGGGAGACGCGGCACCGGAGTGGCAGCAGGTGTCGCCGAAATGGTAGGAGGAGTCACAAGCGGGCGGCAATGGAGAGGGCGACTCGTGTGCGGGCGATGATGAAGAGAGGTCGCGACGTCGCAACATGCGCTGGGAGAAAATTTCACGAGAGAAGAGGGGATTCTTTTTTCCCTGGGATATCACGCGGATTGGGCTAAGGAAAACCGCGCCGGTGGGCTGCCAAGTAGACCGAAAAGTTTTCCGGAGGAAATTTTTCGCGTGGACGCTCAACCCTGGGAACTAGAGGGGATCCCAGCCAGGATCGCTGTTCCCAAACAAACCCTAAATGTATTGAATATAGCGGTGCCTCTGACTTTGTGGGGATCAGGCTAGTCTTGGGTAGGTCATCCAGCCAACTTCACGAAAAACTGCAAGTGAAAGAAAATGAGTCGATTGGAGATGGCTCAGTTTATTTTTTTATTTAATATTTATTTTAAATCATTTTTTCAAAACTAATCGGCGGGAAAAATAATTTGCAAGAATACCGCACTCCGCCCCATCATACAAGGCAGCAATTGGGTTGACTAACGACCGTGAGTGGCGAAATTCAAATTTGTACAGAGCCAAAAAAAATTTAAAAATAGACCAATCGCCCCAACATGGGCGATAGGCTACTGTAGCTTTTTTTTTGCAATATTTGTTGTAAATTTTTTTTACAATAATTGTTGTATTCAACCGGAAAAAATTACCCAAAAAAACTTCTTGTGATGTAATGAACTGGAAAAATTATTGTACTTTCTTAGTGATACGCATCCCACTTAGGGATTTTCGTAGCCTCGTAGGGCCCGCTGGATATGGCCCAAAAAATACGGGAGAAATCATGGGTGACCTACGCAACGTGGGATACCACTTATGTATGGGCGAGATGGCTAGACGTTGCCCCGGTCCGAAGTTGCAAAAATCGAAAAAGGCACTCGCGGCCACGAAACCGCGAAAATCGTGGCCACTAAGGAGTTTTTGTAGCCCTGCGGGGCAGGCCAGATACGGCCCAAAAAATACGGGAAAAATCAAGGACGACCTACGCAACGCGGGCTACCACTTATGTCGTATGGGCGAGCTGGCCAGACGTTGGCCCGGCATGAAGTTGCGAAAATCGGAAAAGGCACTCGCGGCCATGAAACCGCGGAAATCGTGGCCACTTAGGGGTTTTCGTAGCCCTGCGGGATAGGCTAGATACGGCCCAAAAAATATGAAAAAAATTAAGGGCGACCTACGCAACGCGGGCTACCACTTATGTACAGGGGAGCTGGCCAGACGTTGGCCCGGCACAAAGTTGCGAAAATCAGTGAAGGCACTCGCGGCCACGAAACCGCGGAAATCATGGCCACTTAGGGGTTTTCGTAGTCCCATGGGGCAGGCTGGATACGGCCCAAAAAATACGGAAAAAATCACGGGCGACCTACGCAATGTGGGCTACCACTTATGTACGGGCGAGATGGCCATACATTGCCCCGGCAGGAAGTTGCGAAAATCGGAAAAGGCACTCACGGCCACAAAACCGCAGAAATCACGACCACGAAACATCTAATTTTTGACTGCTAGTTTGCTTATTTCATATGGCGTGTCATACAAACGGCGCTTCATGGTGGAATTTTCAAATTTGACGACGAAATTATCAAAAATAAAAAAAATTGCCGGTCACCCGATACTGGGGGGATAAGGCCCACCATATTTATATTTAATATTTTTTTTAAAATTTTTTCATATAATAAATAAGGAAAAATTAACCTGCTGTGAAAATGTCAGGAGGCACATTACCCGAAGGTAAATATCGCCCTGAAATGGGGCGATCGCCCCATACCTAGGCGATATCTACCCTTTATAACCTTCGCTCTCGCTCGCGGCCTCGCAAAGCCAGCAGCGAGAGAAGAAGAAAGACAAAAAGAGAGAAGGGAAGGAGAGGGAGGAAAAGATAAGTAGAGGTTCAATCCAAAATGCCGAGGCGTGCAAGTGGAAAGGGAAAGGGGAAGGCAAAGGAAGAGATAGGCGCTTCAGCGTGGCCACGCAACATCGCGTACTAGGACCTCTTCGTACCTTTCGGGGTTGTCCCGCCGATGTGTCTATGCGGAGATCCTTGCAGGCTCGTCCGCTCTTGGGATATTCCAACTTGGAAGAGGAGGTATTGGAAGTGCCGCAACTACGAATTCGACTCGCCGAAGAAGAGCCTGAAAAATCGCCAGCTGGTAACAATCATACATGTTTCGTAATATTTGTATGTAAAACAGTGCATGTTATGAAAGTGTCAAAGTGGGGGATAAGATACAAGGGGCATACCTTGTTGAACCCGAGAGAGGCCCATCTTTGAGCCGATCGGTTGGAGTCTTTGGTGGTATCGAATCGGTCATATGGCGTCGGGTCAACAACAGGCCTACCGACGGGGAAGCGCTCCCAAAACCACAGCTGCAACAGTAGGACGCAACCCGTCAAGATCGCGTTCTCCGACCCCCAAGAGACTGCCTCGCAAAGACCTCTATACGTGCACGCGAGCACGGCAGAGCCCCACGACCATTGCACCATCTGTTTACAACGAGAAAGTTAGACATGTCCTGTCATAAGAAATTTTAACGGAATGTGTTACCTGCTCAGCCGGGGTGTCGGCGATCGCCCAGGCGAACTCGATCAAGTGTCGGTCCACCGTATCCCCGTGTGAGGACGGGAACAGGTACCAACCGAACAGCAGCAATAGGTACGCCTCCAGGTGGTGTGCCAGGTCCTCCTCGTCGGCGTCCGGGTAGAGAAACTCAGCCTGTAGCATTCGGTACAATATTGTTAGCAGCTCAGCGCATATTCATTAAATTGCAATGAAGGAATGAAGGAGGTACTAACCGTGAACTAGAGTAGCCACGCCTTCCTCAGTCCGTGCCGCTCACCCAGCTTGAGTGGCACGTACGGCAGGGCTGCGGGGTGTCGCTGCACCTGGAGGAACTGCCCGTCTATCTGCGCATGCCACGTCACGGGGGCGTCGTGCGGCACAACTAGAGGACCCGCACAGGGGAGTCCTAGCAGTAAGACACGTCTGCGGCGTCGAGCCATCTCTCAGAAGCGGTGGAACGTGCGTCTCCGGTCTCCACCGGTCCACGAGTGCGGTCACCAGGGACCGGTCGTACCCGAACCGTGGGACATGCGGGGCCTCGGCGCGGCGGCCCACCGCTTCCACCATCCCGCAGAGCGGCGAGAAACCGGCCGCTCAGAACTCGCACGTAGTGTGTAGCGTCATTAAAATTCCATTAATAGGTAAGTACATGTACATAAAAGAGTTGGAAAAATTGGCAGTTTACTGTGGAACCCAGCGTGGGTCGATGCGAAGCAACTCGTTCGGCACCCTAGACCGCAGTGTCGTTAGCTGTCGGCCCTGAACTGCGGACAACCTAGACCGGTAGGTCGAATCCACGGTCTCATCTAGCAGCTCAGGGCAAGCGTCAGCAGCACGCCCAAGTCCCGCCATCGTCGCCTGTGCCTGCGTGGTTACAAAGCAAATAAATGGTTAGAAAAGTACATAAAACAAACTAGACAATAAAATAAGTAAATGTACGAAGCAGATGAAGCAAACTAGATAATAAGTAAATGTTACACGTTACAACTACCAAAAATTAAATGGAAAGTAATGAGATGTTGCACATTCAAATATATGTTCGATGGCGCACATAGAATAAAACATTACATGACGGGGACAACAAATAACTGGTACATATCATATTCAAGAACGCGAAGGCACAATTACGACGAATACAACATGTTACAACAAATACATTTACACATACACGAGATAAAATTACATTATTCACAATTACGACGCGCTTTCGACTCGTCCATATCATTCCTAATACGCCGTGTCCTTCGACGCCCGACCTTCTGCTTCAACATTTGGATGTCCGGTACCCATCGATGCCCTGGAGGGGCGCTGCCATGAACGATCCATCGACTCGGTACCCGTACACCTCGTTTTGGCAAAAATAGTAAAACGCCTGTAACTTTTTACTCCGAACTCTGATTTAGGTGATCTTGGACTCTATGCGAAGCTTATAAAGAAGGCTTCGCATAGAGTCCAAGATCATCTAAATCAGAATTCAGAGTAAAAAGTTACGAGTATTTTACTATTTTCGTCAAATGGTGTGGCAAAAATAGATATTTTAGCTATTTTCGCCACACCATTTGGCGAAAATAGGCTAATCTCGGTTATTAGGGTTCAAAACGAGTATTAATGCCAGATTAACCTATTTTTGCCAAACCGTTTGGCGAAGATATATTATTTTTGCAATTTTTTTAATCCGCGTATTAATGTTGCAATTTCTATAAAAAATAATATTATTTAAAAAAAAATCCACCAGCAACATGAGCGGCCAGCCCCGCTCTACGGCATACTCAACATAACTCCTCCATGACGATGTCGCGTTAATAGGAATCAACTCTCCATAAAAAACAGTATTGCGCACGGCTTACTACTACTCTAACCCGCAGCCGAACACTCTAGGCATCCAAATTGAACATCCGAAACATCCATTCCAACAAACCTCTGTATGTCCTATCTCTCGGCCTAGATATGCCCGTATGACTGTTGAAAATGCCAACAAATCCACTCCATCCGGCCCCTGTGCTATCTCCCCATCTCCATAAAATATTTGAAAATACAATTTCTCCGACATGCTGCCTACAACGTCGAACCGAAAAAATCATCATTTCTCCATCTAACCGCACCATATAAATGTTACATTATATTATCAAAAAAAATTTCTCTACTAATTTCTAACGGTGCCTGACATTTCCAAAAAATTTTTACTCTACTAATTTCTAACATTTGGTGATCATACTAAGAAGTCCGACTCTAAATATATCATACTTTCTTTAATTTCTACGTATAACTAATCTACCATGTTTCATCATAATATTACATTTGTATCGCATTACATTTCTAAATATTGCCTAATATATTATTTGCATAACAAAATTTTTGCT
Source organism: Guadua angustifolia (assembly GCA_036346375.1). Classification (NCBI taxonomy): domain Eukaryota; kingdom Viridiplantae; phylum Streptophyta; class Magnoliopsida; order Poales; family Poaceae; genus Guadua; species Guadua angustifolia. The sequence continues at coordinate 28,350,370 of CM070522.1, read as the reverse complement.
ACACAATTCTACTACATTAAATTTCTAAATATTGGCTAATATTTCTATTACATTGAATCTCAACAGTTCTAAATACTACACTATCCTAATATTTTTAGAAACTACATTAATTTTCTAAATATTGTCTAATACAAAATACCACATTAAATTTCTACATTTCTAAATACTAAATACTACACAATCCTAAAATTTCTAAATACTAAATACTACACAATCCTAAAATTTCTAAATAGAACACAATCCTAAAATTTCTAAATTAATATTGCATATAAATTTCTAAATATTGCATATAAATTTTTGGACTTACCTCCACAAAAACAACAAATCAACTCTTTTTTCCTCTCTTTTTTTCCTCTCTTTTTTCCTCTCTTTTCCTCTCTTTTCTCTCCTCTCCTCTCCTCTTTCTCTTCACACAGCGCTCGCTTCTTCTCGCCCGGGCCGAATGAAGACAGTAGCAGCGCACGGGGTTTTTAAGCGTGGAGCTTGTCGCCCCAGACCCGGGCGATCGCCCCAGATCTGGGCGACAGGTGACACATGTCGCGGGCGAAGCCGGGGCAAGGAGCCATTCGAAATTTGGCCGTTACGGCCGTTAGGGCAACCCACCTATCGCCCTAGTATGGGGCGATCGCTCCGTACTGGGGCGATAGGCGTGTATTATTGCAAATTAATTTTTCCGCCGATTAGTTTTGAAAAAATGATTTAAAATAAATATTAAATAAAAAAATTCATGCTCTGTCAGTATTTATTGCAGGCTGGTTTCAAGTCGGGATGGGCTCGAGCCTTGATTTTCGGCCCACGGGCCTGGCACAAAGCATGGAAAAAGCCGACATATCCAAAATAAATATGTTAAAACAATTTTTTAATTTCAAAATTGAATTAAATAAAAGTATTTTATTCATAAAGAGAATTATAATAACAATATTTCTATTCGAAAAATGGCAAATCGGGTTTTCTGGTCTTCGGACTCTGCATATGTCGGGCCGAGACAAGATTGGGCCTGCCTATTTCATGTCGGGCTTTTTCAACCTCGGCCTAACGTTTGAACAGGTCTAGATGTCTCTACTCTAAAATTCTCCTCTTCGGCAGCCCTCCACGCGGACAAGCCCCACGTCTATGTGGTCTGGCTTACACGGGCCCTAAAAAAATTTCTACAACTGAAATGGTTAAATATGGTATTTCTCCCAACAATCACTCACTGTAGTTAAGCTTATACAAGCTCCAAAGAAATTTCCTGGATTCATTACTGCAATTTTGTAAGTACATATATTATAGCACGTTCTACATCTACTGTTGGATTATTTGGGCCAAGCCCACTTAGAGCATCTCCAACAATCAGGCCTTAAAATAGAGTCCTATTTCTCAAAATAGGACCTGTACTAAAAGAATTAGGACTCGATAACTTTTGACTCCAACAATTAGGCCCTAAACTTAACTACCATTTAATTTGGGAAGGTAAAAATCTTGGCGCCTAATGTTTCAAATTTCTTCCGCGCCATATTCAAGACGCCGCCAATAACGCTTTATACTCCCAAATGACAAGGACTCAAACTTTCTTCCGCGCCATATTCAAGACGCCCAGTATAACGCTTTATACTCCCAAATGACAAGGACTCAAACTTGTAGCCACCACGCCGCCCGTCGGCCGCTTCACCAGATTCACTGCAATTGCGCAAGGCGGCGACCGCCGCTCGATACTCTTTGCATCTCTCCTCGTCAACTGCATGAGTCGCTTCTTCCGCGGCCCACGGAGATCAAAAGGAAAAAACTGCGGCGATAATGCATGCATGTTGATTGACAAAGCGTTGCATGCATGTATTCAGATAGACATTAGAATTCACTTTGTGTAGTCCAAGCGAGCCCAAGACTCGAAATCTTGAGATTCAGATGTCTTCAGCGACACGCTCGTAGCCAATTGTCTTCTCTTAACCGCAATAACAGAGTACCTTGAAGACAAGATTCATCGACAACAGCAGAGCAAAATATCGCATGCAGTCGAGGTACAGAATCAACTCTTTGTCTTTGTGATGCATGAACAAGTCAGTATCTTTTATGTTTTTACTTTTTGCTTATAAAGGAAACAAAACAGATAGATTACAATCAACTCGGATAACTAACTTCAAACGCAATGCACTTCGAACTCGACAATGACTCTTTACTATTTTGTATCCGCACATTCCGATACTCCTTCGACTACTACTCCGGACAACCAAAACGCCCGGATAGTAGTTTGTCTTATTTCACCAAGACGCCCGCATGGATGTATGCGGTTTTCATATATATCTTGATTTGTGCTTGTGATCTCCATTAGTAGTTTGTCTTGTAAGTGTTTAACTATGTCATATTGACATATGACTTGTACATTGATGCTAAGTAAAATTTGACGTTCTTTTGAAGAAATAGTACAGAATATAAGCAATACTGAGTGGTATCCTTTTAACTCTGAAAATGCATGATCTTAAAACTACTCGAGTTATTTTCCTTTCCTGGGCATGAGCCCTACAAGACCAAATGAAGGAAATGGTAACCAGTACATGTGGTTGAGTTACTTGAGTATATAGGCTTTTCATATATATATATATATAGATTTGTGCTTCTGATCTCCATTCATGTTCTATGTCATGTTACTCAAAGTTTGATGTTCCATTATTTTGTGTTGAACAGAAGGATGTCAGGAATCAAAAGATGTATGGATAATCGCAAAGAAGATGAGGTAGATGATGAATTGGAGTACTTAGTAGTTCTTAGCATGCGCAAATATCAGAAGAGATTGCATCAGGTATCTTCAGGGCATCGTGGTTCAGTTCTTGGTCATAGGACAATTAATCGCAATAGAGAAGATGGCCACAACAGATTATATGAAGATTACTTTGCCGAAAATCCAACCTATCCTGAATACATGTTCCGACGAAGATTTCGAATGAGACGCTCGCTATTTAATCAGATCAAAGCAGCCGTTGAAGAGAAAGATCCGTACTTTGTTCAGAAACGAAATGCCGCGGGGATTCTTGGTTTATCTTGCTTACAGAAGGTCACTTCAGCTTTTAGGCAGCTAGCTTATGGTGTGCCAGCTGATACTGTTGATGAATATGTGCGGATTGGTGAGAGCACTGCTATTGAAAGCCTAAGGAAGTTTGTGAAATCTGTTTGCGAAGTGTTTGGCGATGAATATCTAAGACCTCCCAATGAAAGTGATACAGCTAGGTTGCTTCATATTGGTGAACAATGTGGTTTTCCTGGAATGCTAGGTAGTATCGACTGTATGCATTGGAAGTGGAAGAATTGCCCTACTGCATGGCAAGGTATGTACTGTGGTCATGTACATGAGCCGACGATCATACTAGAGGCGGTGGCTTCTAATGATTTATGGATATGGCATGCCTTTTTTGGGTTACCGGGTTCGCACAATGATATCAATGTGCTACATCGATCACCTCTGTTTGATAGACTTGCTCAAGGTCAGGCCCCAGCTGTGAACTATACCATTAATGGACACAAATATAACATGGGTTATTATCTAGCTGATGGGATTTATCCTAACTGGTCAACATTTGTGAAGACAATAAAAGCCCCACCAAGTGCAAAGACAAAGCATTTTGCTACTATTCAAGAGGCACAGAGAAAAGATGTCGAACGTGCATTTGGAGTACTCCAGGCTCGCTTTGCCATCGTGCGAGGGCCAGCTCGCTTTTGGGATGAAGAAACACTCAGAGACATAATGAAAGCATGCATCATAATGCACAACATGATAATTGAAGATGAACGTGATGTCAATGGTCTTGACATGCCATATGATGACAATGATGCTAATGTTACAAATGTGGTTTCCCGTGAAGGAACATCTGACTTCTCAAAGTTTGTTAGCAACCATCAAAGAATCAGAGATCCCCGAGTGCATGACCAACTGCAACAGGATCTAATTGAACATCTATGGGAGCGTCATGGACAACAGTAGAAAGTTTGGAATTATTTAAATTTATTTTCAATATGTAGTTAGGTGCAATGTATTTATTTCAGTTTTCTAAACCAAGACGTTCTGGGAGTTTTGTTCTGCATGTGTCAGTTTTGATGATTTTATTTGTTCATCTACTAAGATATGTCAGTGAAAAGAATTACAATTTGACCATTTGCTTGATATATATCAGTGACCATTTGTTCATCTACTAAGATATTCAAAAGGGCAAGGTTTTCAAGTGTTAAAGAAGTCACAGCTCACCTGGCATGCTGCTGAAATTATCACCTTCATCTTCAAACATCAAAAAGGCATGACCAATCCCAATCAATAGCATCTGAACAAGGAACTGGTAGCCATGGGCATTATGTATATCTTCCCTGAGCCTAATGGATCCGGCCACTGCAAGTTAAACCAAACATCAAAAAGTTAGCACGCATCAAGAGTACAAGTATGACCTCAATATTTGTTCCTAGGAGGGAAAACAGATGTCCCTGTTGTCGGCAATATTTGTTCTCAGGAACAAATGGCCATCAACCTGTTGATTGAGAAATAGTAAATAAAAGATTGTTGAAGTTAGGCCACACATCAACAAAACACATGCACACAATTTTCTTGTGGTAAATACCTAAGAACCATGTATTCACTCGCTAAATGCCTATGTCTGGATTCATGGAAGAAAGGTATGGTCCAGAAGACAAGCAAATTAAAACTGCCATATCCAATCATACTTTTCACACGATACAATGATCTATTGACAGAATCACTCAACTACAATTGCAGTAACATCTATCATTGGGTAAATGACAGACAATCAACTGGGAACAAGGAACTGGTAGCCATGGACAACTTGAAACGGCTCATACTACAGACTACCTATACTGCTCATGCACCTGCAAAAGAACCTCTGCATCTGACAAATACTATTGAACAACAAGAAAGGGCAGCAAAACTCGAACAAAGATAAGATTATAAACTGTTTAGATTCATCATATCTTATTTCCAATTATATATGGGAACACTGAAATAGATACATATAATCTAGGAAATGAGGAAAGTATAATTCCTGTCTACTAAATTTAACTAGCAAGAGACTAAATGATTCCTGTGTACTAAATGTACTAAATGATTAGCTACTTCCGAATCGACGAGCTAAAATCTCCTCCTTCTTCTTGTCGAAGTACTTCTTTGATAGGTCGTCCATTTTGCTGGTGTCTATTTCCATGATTTTTGTGTCATGTTGATCTTGCTCCAATTCATATTTCTTTTTCTCAAGCTCATAAAATCTGTTGTCTCGCTCCTTCCGGTCTTGCTCTATCTCTTGACGCACTTCTGTCAATTTCTTCACTTCATCAACAAAAGGGTCCAAATCATCGTCACCTCGCTTTCTCACTCTCCCAAGACGTTCCTTCTCAGCTTTCCTTCCGGGTGGTCTTTCCCCATTGAGCTGCCCTTCATTTCTTACATTCTCCAAATTAGTACTGCTGGGTCCAGGAATAGTGCTTTCCTTCATGTTGCTCTTGTTGGATTTGGCTAATCTAATAGCAGTCCACTTTGGCTCATGCCTAAGAATATTCCAGGCATGGAAGACAGAAAACGACTTGCCGGTTAATTGATGGAACATTGCTTTCGCATCCGCAAGCTGCAAAACATACCACAAAGACCACTCAAATAAGCTCAATGTAAGATGTATGTACGAAACATGCTATTCACTTCCGTATATGATACCTTATCGTTACTAGTCTTTCCACTTTCGTTCTTTCTTTCCACACTGTCATGACAACCTTGGAAAGTATTCACATCCTTTTGTAGTGCCTGCCACCGATGCTTCAACGATGACCAATTACGATCAGATTCAAACTTCCTATTTTCATGGAAATACTTTTCAACCCTAAGCCAAAACCTCCCATCTTTCTGTTGGTTTCCTTGAATTGCATCCTTACTAATATTCAGATATGCAGATACCAACAGAATATCTTCTTCTTCAGTATAGTTATTTGTTCTGCCCTTGGTTTTTCCTTGGGAGTTCATGGCAGGCACTGACGAGGACTGACTGAGATCATTTGCCACATCATAATAACTACTCTCATTTCTCAAATCATCTCCAAAATCCTGGGTCAATAAAGATGTGTACGAACCATCCATTGGGAACTCCATACTGCACCAAAACAGAACCATCAATTGCAGTCAAAAGGGAAGCAAGCACTTTACAGAAAAGAAACATCATGTATACGAAAAGGAAGCAAGCACTATCTGAGATACGTAAAAGGAAACTCAAATCTATACGTAAAAGTGAAGCTCAGTAAGATGTAATATAGTCAAGGGAAGACTATAATCTATATAGAAAAGGGAAGCACTATACAGTAATCTGGCTAGATGCAATTACTCACAGCATCATTCATCCTACTTATTATCAAACCATTAAAATGCTTACATATATTCATAATTTACACAGCAATTTTTCTTAGATCAATGAATTTGTGAACTGATATGTGACCAATTCAATAAACTAACTTGTGTAAATCCAAGTTCTTCTGTTGAGCTGAGTGCTAATATTTACTTTTATGGCAAAGAGGATGCAACAATCGAATAGATCAACATAGCACCAGAACTTGCTAATGCACAAAATTTCATTGATAATTTCCCCAATGTATGTGACCAATTCAATAAACTAACTTGTGTAAATCCAAGTTCTTGTGTTCAGCTGAGTGCTAATATTGAGTTTTATCTCGTACCAGGGTTAAAGGTAGGAGGACGGCAGCAGAGTAAAACCCTTGTTACAACAAATTAAATAGATTTATTCTTCAATTGGACATCAGTTTAGTTCAAGAACTCATTAATCTCTGTGTCCCCCCAATTATATTTGTCGAGTAGCATCTACGATGAGGAATTGCCGAGTAGCAGCTGCGGAAAATAAAAAAATACCTGAATCCCCTCGGCGTGGAGGAGGACAGCACCGCGACGTCGACGCCGGGCTCCAGCTGATCGGTAATGGCGATGGGACCGCCGGGACCGAAGGACAGAGGCGGAGCGGAACCGGCCGTGACGCCAGCGGCCGACACGCCAACGGCTGTCGCGACGGAAGCAGTCGGGGGCAAAAGCGTCGGCGCCGCACGCGAGGGAGATGGCGGCCTGGACGACATCCACGAGCGCGACGGTAGATGGCCCGTCGGCGTGCGCGAGGGAGGTGGCGCGGACCAACAGAGGCGACGATGGCTGCGGCGCTTGGCAGTTGGACGCGGAAGCAGCAGGCAAGCGCGAAGAGGGATAGGGCCAGGCCGAAGCGTCGCCAAATATAGCGACGAGACGACCGAGTCCTAAACGATTTCGATGAATTTGCTCAAAATAGGACCGTTGTTGGAGTTCTTTTTTGACACCAAAGCCTTATATTTTCAATTAGCAATCCATTTAGGCTCTCTCTTGGAGATGCTCTTAATTGAGACAAATAAATCCTAGAAAATCTCAAAGGCCCATTCATGAGGAGGCATGTGTGCAAGCATTAGTCTCATATTGCTTGTGGAGGTGGAGGATGACCAATTTATAAGGGAGAGCTCTCTCCACCTTCCTAGAAGCATGGCAAGGGAGAAGAAGAGAAGCCCACACGCGCGCTCGCCTCGCCGGGCCGGGGCCCGGGCCAAGGCCTTGCGTAGACGCAGCTTTCTTTTGCAGTTTATTCTTTTGCTACTCAGAATTGTGGCAGTTAGTATGAGATAAGGATACTGTAACCGAGTCCGTTCGTGGCACGTCTTCGAGTCACGTTCGGTCACGGTTACCAGCTATCCCTATATATATCGCTACCGCTACCCGTGTAGATATCTGAGATCACACATTAGGGTTTTGCCACCTCTCGTTGCTGCGCCGCCACCGTAGCCTTCTCCATCCCGAGCGCCGACGTGCATCCGCGATCGGGAGAGCAGGTCTCCCGAACCCTTCGTCTTTGCGATCCTGCACCGGGAGAGGACGAATAAGGTTTTTGGGAAGCGCTTCGCGCGACTGCTCAAGATCGTCACCACGGCTCGTCTTCCTATTCCTGCTGCTGGACGTCGCCGTAGCCAGCGGCTCCTGCGACGCGTAGTCACCAACGTCGACCTCGTCAACACCGCAACCGCATCTACTATGTCAACACCGCAACCGCACCGTAACGCGCCGTCATCCTCTCCTGCTCAGTACGTTCGATCTGCTCTGATCTCGTGGTTAATTATGTCTATCAAGATGATAATGATGTTCGTACTGTCTAGTGTGTTAGAGAGATGCATGCTAGTTTATGTGTTGCTGTTCATGATCTATATTCGGAAGTTAATCTGGAAACTGTCTAATTATTCAACAATCCAAAAACCTTATTGTAGACAATTTCCTGGATTATCAATGGCTGGTTTTGCCGACGACCGAGGCGGAGAAATTCTCCGTGTGCACTTTAAGAGGTGGCAAGTTAAGGTCACGCCGCTTACGGCTATGAATGTATTCTGGGTTAGTAAAGGCAAGCCAGAAGGTGATCTCTCTGCCGAGCAACAGAAGAGTTTCACAGATGCCAATACTCTCTTCGTGGGATGCATTCTTAGCGTTCTTGCCAATCGTCGTGTGATGTGTACATGCACATAACAGACGCTGAAGGTCTTGTGGGATACATCAACGCCAAGTTCGATTGCATCGGATGCTTGAGGCAAAGGAATCGTATGTCATGGAGAATTTTCATGACTATAAGATGGCCGATAATCGCTCTGTTGTAGAGCAAGCCCATGAGATACTGATGCATTGTCAAGGAACTCGAACTCTGGAATGTGTCTTACCCGATCCTTTTGTGGGCGGTTGCACCATTGCAAAACCGCCTCCTCGTGGAGGAGTTTGCACTACTCTAAAACATAAGAGGACAAAGATATCATCGAAAACCCGATTCGCCCCTTGATGTTGAAGAGAAGGCTCGCTAAGGATTTCAATGGTAAAGGAGCCGAGGGCCACCCGGCGCCAACATGGTTCGGAAGAACTACGGCAAGAACAAAGGGAAAAACAAGCCTAACAAGACTACCAACTTCAAGAAGAAGAAGATGAACAAGGTGAGCTACCCGCTTCACATGTGGTGAGGTCGGACACTTTTTCAAGGAATGCCCCGATCGTGCGGATCGTCGAGGAAAAAGGCCAACAAAGGACAGACGCCCAAGGTCATCAACACAAAGTGACCGCTAGCAATGCCGAGACGCAGGTATGGTAATTTACCTTCAGATTCTCGATATTTCAGTCTTCCGGTTGGTGGATTGATACGGTGCTAACGCTCATGTGTGTTCGACATCAATATGTTCTCTTCTTATCAGGTCATTCGGGATTCCTCCGTCCTGATGGGGAATGGGTCACATGCTTCTGTTCATGGCACTGGCACAGTGGATCTGAAGTTCACTTCGGGAAAGATCGTGCAGCTGAGGAACGTGCAGCATGTCCCTTCTATCAACAAGAATCTCGTTAGTGGCTCCCTTCTATGCAGAGATGGGTTTAAGGTAGTGTTAGAGTCCAATAAAGTAGTTGTGTCCAAGCATGGACTATTTATTGGTAAAGGCTATGAGTGCGGAGGCTTGTTCCGCTTTTCCCTTTCAGATTTCAATAATAAGTCTGTGAACCATATCTGTGGTAGTGTTAATGATGATGCGAGTACTTGGCACTCTCGTTTATGCCACATTAATTTTGGTCTTATGAATCGGCTTTCCAAAGATGAGTTTAATTCGAATTTCACTATTGCCAAAGGTTCTAAGTGCCATAGTTGTGTGCAATCGAAGCAACCTCGAAAGCCTCACAAAGGCATCGAGGAGAGGAACTTGGTACCTCTAGAACTCATACATTACGATCATGCGAGATGAATGGTGTGTTGACAAAGGGTGGAAAGAGATATTTCATGACATTGATTGATGATGCGACTAGATTTTGCTATGTTTACTTGTTGAAAACTAAGGACTAGACGCTAGACTACTTTAAAATCTATAAAGTGAAGTTGAAAATCAACTAGAGAGAAAGATCAAACGCCTTAGGTCGGATCGTGGTGGCGAATTTTTCCCAAAATCTTTGATGATTTCTGTGCGAAACATGGTATTATTCATGAGAGGACACCTCCCTACTCGCCCGAATCAAACAGATTGCCGAGAGGAAAAACCGACGCCGACCGACTTGGTGAACGCCATGTTAGACATCTTTGGTTTATCTAAGGCATGGTGGGGGGAGGCTGTGTTGACTTCATGTCATGTCTTGAATAGAGTTCCCAACAGAAACATGGAGAAGACCCCTTACGAGAAGTGGGTTGGGAGAAAACCATCACTTTCTTACTTGCGCACATGGGGATGCTTGGCGAAAGTCAATGTACCGATTAACAAAAAGCGTAAGCTTGGGCCTAAGACAGTGGATTGTGTCTTTCTGGGATATGCTAAAAGGAGCATCGCTTATAGATTTTTAGTAGTTAAATCTAATGTGCCTGATATGTATGTTGATACTATTATGGAGTCTCGTGATGCTACGTTTTTTGAGAATATATTTCCGATGAAAGATATGCATAGCACTTCTAGATTTTCTTCTGAGATAATTCCTGAGACTATTACACCTGTTGAGTCTTCTGAGCAACCACTTGAGAAAATCCTAGAGGAGGATGACAATGAAGCTCCTAGAAAGAGCAAGAGACAAAGGATTGAAAAATCCTTTGGCAGTGATTTCATTGTGTACCTCGTGGATGATACTCCCACGTCCATTACAGAGGCATATGCATCTCCAGATGCAGATAATTGGAAAGAAGCTGTCCAAAATGAGATGGACTCGATTCTCGCCAATGGGACTTGGGAGGTGACTGAACGGCCCTATGGTTGTAAACCTGTGGGTTGTAAGTGGGTGTTCAAGAAGAAGCTTAGGCCTGATGGTACTATTGAGAAGTACAAGGCTCGGCTTGTGGCTAAGGGTTACACCCAAAAAGAAGGCGAAGATTTCTTTGATACTTATTCACCTGTTGCTAGAATGACCACCATTCGAGTATTACTTTCCCTGGCTGCCTCATATGGTCTTCTCGTTCATCAGATGGACGTGAAGACAGCTTTCCTTAATGGAGAGTTAGATGAGGAAATCTACATGGAGCAGCCTGATGGGTATGTAGTAAAGGGTCAAGAGAGCAAGGTGTGTAAATTATTGAAATCTTTGTATGGCCTGAAACAAGCACCTAAGCAATGGCATGAGAAGTTCGACACCACTTTGACTCTGCGAACTTTGTCATTAATGAGGCCGATAGATGTGTATACTATCGCTATGGTGGGGTGAAGGAGTTATATTGTGCCTTTATGTGGACGATATCTTGATCTTTGGCACAAATATTGATGTGATCAATGAGGTCAAGTCTTTTTCACAAAGAAATTTGATATGAAAGATGCGGGAGAAGCGATGTAATTTTAAACATCAAGCTTATTAGGATGAAAGTGGGATTACTCTTCGCAATCCCACTATGTGGAGAAGGTCTTGAGCGGTTTGGCTTTATGGACGACAAGCCCTCTCCCACTCCTTATGATCGGTGCAGACACCGAGAAAGAATAAGAGAATTGGCTTAAACCAATTGAGATATTCTCGATTATCGGTTCGCTCATGTATCTTCTTTGGTGCAACAAGACACGATATATCATTTGTTGTGAGCAAATTGAGTAGGTTCATGTCAAACCCGGTTCAGATCATTGGCATGCACTTGAAAGGGTAATGCGCTATTTGAAAGGTACTATGAGTTATGCGATTCACTATTCAGGCACCTGCGGTGCTTGAGGGATACTGATGACTTGAACTGGATTTGATGTAGATGAGCTCTATGCCACCGGTGGTTATGTGTTTACCATTGGTGGTGGTGCAAAGGTCATGGAGGTCTGCAAGCAGACCATCTTGACAAGGTCAACCATGGAGGCGAGCTCATCGCTTTAGATCTGACCATCGAGAGGCAGATTGGCCGTGAGCTCTTGATGGACTTGCTTGGTGGTTGAAAAACCGATACCGGCTATCCTTATGAATTGTGATAATCAATCTGTGATTGCTAAAGTGAATAGTGCTAAGGATAATGCGAAGTCATCAAGACACGTTAAAAGACGACTGAAGTCTGTCAGGAAATTGAGAAACTCCGGAGTAATAAGTGTGACTTATATTCAAACAGAAAAAAACCTGGCAGATCCCTTTATGAAGGGACTATCACGGAATGTGATAGAAGGTGCATCGAGGGAGATGGGTATGAGACCCATATAAGTTGCAATAGTGGTAACCCAGCCTTTGTGATCGGGGATCCCGTGAATTGGGTCCTAGGTAAAACAAGCTATTGGCGAACTGAGGAGAGTAATCTGTTACCCTCTCTAAGTGAAGATGCAATACTCTCAAAATGCTGTAAGGCAGGATGGCGATATGCCTTAATGTGTTTCTATTGGCTATAACTAGCGAAGATGCTGTTCTACAGAGCATTCTTGAAAGAACACACCTATATGAGCCCGACTGTCTAAAGTCGCAGTCTATGAGACTTGGGTGATCTCTAGTAAGCTCATGAAGAGACCATAGAGTACGACTCATATGCTCCACCCGCGGAGAAGGCTACTGGCAGCCAGGTATCAGTTATGACTTTGAGTGAAACCTTATCACACAAAACTTGCAATTCAAGGCATAGTCCATTGTTCAAGTTGTGGATGGGTGTAGCTTGGAGCTCTAGGCAGAAGTTCAACTTAATCTCTCTAAATTTGGTATATTAAACAAGAGTGAGTATTGGCAAATCTCTAAATGGACCTTGAGATCGGTGGGGATTGTTGGATTATTTGGGCCAAGCCCACTTAATTGAGACAAATAAATCCTAGAAAATCTCAAAGGCCCATTCATGAGGAGGCATGTGTGCAAGCATTAGTCCCATATTGCTTGTGGAGGTGGAGGATGACCAATTTATAAGGGAGAGCTCTCTCCACCTTCCTAGAAGCATGGCAAGGGAGAAGAAGAGAAGCCCACACGCGCGCTCGCCTCGCCGGGCGGGCGGGGCGGGGGCGCGGCGGCACTGCGTGAATGGTCCGCGAAATCCGGTCCAAGGCCTTGCGAGACGCACTTTCTTTTGCAGTTTATTCTTTTGCTACTCGGAATTATGGCAGTTAGTATGAGATAAGGATACTGTAACCGAGTCCGTTCGTGGCACGTCTTCGAGTCACGTTCGGTCACGGTTACCAGGCTATCCCTATATATACTGCGCCCTGCTACCCGTGTAGACATACAGATCACACATTAGGGTTTTGCCACCTCTCGTTGCTGTGCCGCCACCGTAACCTTCTCCATCCCGAGCGCCGACGTGCATCCGCGATCGGGAGAGCAGGTCTCCGGAACCCTTCGTCTTTGCGATCTTGCACCGGGAGAGGGCGAATAAGGTTTTTGGGAAGCGCTTCGCGCGACTACTCAAGATCGTTACCACGGCTCGTCTTCCCTCTCTTCTCGTTGGCTGGACGCCGCCAGAGCAGCAGCTCTGCGCGACGCCAAGTAGCTACCAACGTCGACCTCGTCAACACCGCAACCGCATCTACTATGTCAACACCGCAATCGCACCGTAACGCGCCGTCATCCTCTCCTGCTCAGTACGTTCGATCTGCTCTGATCTCGTGGTTAATTATGTCTATCAAGATGATAATGATGTTCGTACTGTCTAGTGTGTTAGAGAGATGTATGCTAGTTTATGTGTAGCTGTTCATGATCTATATTCGGAAGTTAATCTGGAAACTGTCTAATTATTCAACATCTACTACTACTGTTTCAAGAGTTCTTTTAATTTCATAAGCCTCTACTTAATTTCACAATACTTTTGCGTATTCTAGAAAAAAGATTTTTTTAGTTTTACGCTTGCATTTTTTTCCAATGTTTTGAGATTATCGAGACGAAAACACATGCGCACACACACAACTCGTCACAGTGGGTTAGGGCTTACAACGAAGTTATTTTCTCTAGCATGGTGGATTCCACATATTGTTGTTTAGATTTCGCTTGATCTCGACCGTTTATCAATAATTCAATCTAATCTAATCTAATGTCTACTATATAAAGTGGGAGTTTCTTCCCACGTCATTTCAACAAAATTACCACTTTTGCCACTGCTCTTTGCCACTACTCTCTGTCCGTGCCACTGCTTTATTTCCGGCCGCAAATACGTGAGAAACGAAACGGTGGAATGAATAGCGCAAGAAACGAAACGCCGCTTCAATGAATAGCGCACAAGGAACGGTGGAATGAATAGTGCACAAGGAACGAAACGTTCAATGAAACCAAAGGGAACGGAACAGCTCCGGAGGAGTGTTTCTTTCTGAATTAACTGCCCCTAATCAGATTGATTAGAAGAGGAGAGGCATAAATGGAAGCGGGAGGCGACGACTAGGGGTGTAAATGGGTCGGGTAATACCCGACCCGTACCCGTACCCGGATGCAAAAGTACCCTAATGGAAATCTAGTTTACATTACCCGTCGAATGCGCATGCGACTGCAGGTAGTACCCGTAGATTTGATTCGGGTTCGGCCTGCATGCGGATCGCGATACCCGTGGTCTGGTCGGGTTGGCACCGAATAATTTTTCCAATCGGCACCGGATATACTTACAACTCACCGCCCAAACCGACTCGATGGCCCATCGCCCGGGCATCAAGTGAAGGCCTCAACTCAAAGCGGCAGAAACCCTAGCCCCATTCGCTTTGATCGTTCGGTGCTCCCTAGCGATTCACCGCTGCCTGGCCCTCGCCCTCGCCCCGTCGCCCTTGGCCTTCGCCCGTCCGCCGGCGCCCACCTCATCCGTCGGCCCCGCCTGCCTCCACCGCGCTTGCCCTCGCCCGCCTGACGCCGGCCTTCGCCGCTCGCCCTGCCTCCTGGCGCTTCGCCCGTCCCCTTGGCGCCCACCTCTGATTCACGGAGATCGGGGAACGAAGGTTTGTTCTGTTTCACTACTATTTGTTGGAAGCAGTAAGCTGGTATTATTTCAGGAAGTTGGTGTGGTAGGTGCTCTTTTGCATCTCCTCTGCTCAAGCTTGTTTTGGCTATAAATTGGCTTGAGTTTACAAGGAAGGACATCTTACTTAAGATGTTTCCATGTAGGATGTGGTACAACAGTTTTCTTATATGGCATAAAAGGGAGGTAGGAATTGAAAGCAGGCTTCTAGAGGCCTAGTTTTTCATTTTTCTGTTTCAGTCTTTCAGATTCTGAAAACCATGCGTGTTAACAAATGATGATGGAACTTCGGTGCTATCTTGATCTTTTGGTGAATGTCCTGTAATTGTACCTGGTATAGAATTTACCTTTTCGTGCTGATATTTTGATTATCTGTCTTTATGTGCAAATAATTTTTACACTCTATATAAGTGCCCACTAATCATAAATCAGCTGCTGTTCATACCAACCGCAAACAAGAATAACATAAATATAAAATTTGGAATAAAAAGAAAATGTTTTCAGCAATGTATGTGCGTGATACTTGTACCTAAGGAACTCATGTCGGTGGAGATGAGAATGGGAAGATAAGATCACAGAGCTCTTATTCAAAGTTCAAACCATCTATGACCACCCATCTGGAGTGATGAGTTTTTGTGAAATCATGTGCACTAGTAAATTTATATATTTGTTTTTTTGTGTTGTTATCCTGAATTTATAACCAATGCATTATTTATAACCAATGCATTATTTTTTAATGATAGAAAAGACATGATAGGCAACAAAGCCGATGGAGGGGAGGATCAAAATAACCTGAGCCAAGACACAAATGAGGAGGATGCCAACTATAATGTTGCTATTGAGGATGGAGAGGGGGATGACATTGCCAGGAGAGAGGAGGATGGCATTGCTAGTAGTCAGAGCAAGAAGGTGGAGGATGCCAACTATATGCAAGGTAAGAAAACTGCTAGCTTGAGTAGAACCTGAAATGGCATAATAATAACTCATAGAAGTCAAAACACCCTTTTTTATTCTAGGATAAATCTCATGCTTCACATATGATGATCACTAGTCTGGAAAATATGTTGTTAATTTTAAATCTGAAGTTGAGTGGTCTGAAAGAGAGAATTTCAGGCATAGTATCTTTTTGATTTAACAAAAAAATATGATTGCTTGGTAAGAACAAAAGTTCTGATGTAAGCAAAGAATTGAAGGCTGATGCAATCCATTTTGAAACCCAAGAATATCTTAAACCAGGAATATAAAGATCAAAGATCTATTTCCTAACTCAAATTATGTAGCGTATGAGCTGGTGTGCTAATGTATCCATTGCCGATTTGGTCTCAGTATTGCTGCTTCTCAGATGAAGATACAGTGATCTTTGGGAGTATAGGGGCTGCATGGTGCATTGTGGCTTCGCTGCATAAATGTTCTTAAGTTCATCTGAACTTAGTGCACTATCTGGTTTGAACTTTGAACTGTAGTTTGTAGATGCACGAGGTCGTATTTTAAATGTTAATGTCAGCAATTATACACTTTGTAGCCTGCTATGAATTCTGAATTTCTGATGGTGATGTTGCGGTTATGGAAACATCATTTCCACGTGGATCCTTAGCCGAACATAAGGAATGTTTTGGACTTTTGGTCGATGCTGCAATGAAGTAGAGCTAAATTAGTGTATATCAGCTCTATGACTTGCTTTCTGAACTGTGGTCGTTTTTCAACATGGATCCTGTGCATGCATATGCCAAACCTCCTTGATTTTGTACTCACGTGCCATATGTTGTACTGCTGCTCCAATCATGCCTTGTTTGTAACTTGTACCGACTTGCCTTCAGTTCTTGTTTGCTTGTCCTGATTGCTTGGAAATAGTGTCATATTCTTTCGAGCATTAGTAGCTGGCTTGTGAGTTGACTTCATACTTTAGAATTGGTTTCTGTTTACAACACAACGGTATTATGTGATGTACTAGTATAATAGTTTTATTGTTTTATCTTATGTTTCGATTCTAGATATTACGTGTAATACCCGATGAAATACCGTTATGCGTCAGATATACCCGCCCCGACACTACCCGGAACCCGATTTCTACCGTCTCAGAGAAAATGCTACCGTTACCGTACCCTACCCGATTTTTACTACCTGCGTGCCGTGCATGCGGAGAAAAAATAATAGGGTAGGGTATGGGATGACCTACTACCCGCCCGAACCCGACCCGTTTACACCCCTAGCGACGACGACCACCGTCTCGGGGTGCTTGCAGACTTGGAGTAGTCCCAGCCAGCGACGCGGAGGAGCCCCTCGTCGGAGTTAGGGTTTTGGGAGCTGGTAAAGATAAAGGTTCGGACCATGGAGGCGGGGTGGTGGGGAGGAGGAGGAGGAGGAGATGGCGGCGAAAGTGCTGCGGGTTCACGGAGGAGTGCATGGCGCCGTACATCGCCGGCGTCCGCACCCGTCTGATGGGAGGTGGATCTGCGGCCTCTGCGGGACGCCAGAGGCAAGAGCTTCGGCGCGCCTCACCGCCCATCTCGCCGGGCGAGGCGCTCGACCGACACGCATGCGTTTACGGCGCCGGCGGCCGCCATCGCCGACCAAGAGCGCCGACGATCTCATCGCTGCCTGCGGCTCCTCCTGTGCCAGAGGCTCGGCTCGCCGTCACCGCCGAGGAAGGTTCGGTTCACGCCGAGCAGCCCGAGGCGCGACGCCCGACCGCCATCGTCTCCGTTGCGGCCGTCGCGGCCTCGGCAGCGCCGGTGGCTTCGCTGCAGCGGACCGAGAGCTGCTTCGCCGCGCTCGTTGAGTAATAAAAAGCAAAAAGAAGCCGAGGTAATCAAGAAATGGAGCCTATGTAGCTTTGTTTTGCTTTTGCTTTTGCTTTTCCAATGCACTGTAAATTGCCATCCTTCTTAGCTTTCTTGTCGCTTCTTGTGTTCTACTCCAGTTGGGCTGGAAGAGCAATAAGACGTGTGTATAAAGTAGAGCGAAAAACTACATGAAAAAATGGAGGTAATTCCATGTTTTCACACGCGTTCATCTGCAGTGCTGTGAGCCTCTGACTGCTATCAGTCGACCGGTTTATGATTCTGCTGTTCTTCTGCATAAGTTCACTTGGTGTATCATAATCCGATACTGCTGCTTGTATGAACCTGACCTCACTGAAAAACTTCGGGAGCGAGTCTTCTTCCCAGTTCTGATTTTTGGATGAAACGATTTCTAATTCTGATACGAAGTTGAACAATCGAAATGGATTGAATCGATGGCTTCCAAGATGATCTCAAGCTGTTGGTGGACGCCAAGTCGAAGAAGATGCTCTTCGCGGAGGCCGGCAAGGAGTTCGTGGACTTTGTCTTCAGCCTCCTGACGCTGCCGATCGGCACTGTCGTGAAGCTCATCTCGGCCGGCACGACGCATGGCAGCATCGGCCGCTGTGCAGAGCGTGGAGCACATAGGCAGCTCCTACCTCCTGCCCAACAAGGACAGGTCCGACTGCTGCAGCCCATGGTGCTGCACTCGGACGCCATGAAGCCTGCTGCTGCTGCAGAGCGGGAGCCCGAGTGCAACTCGCCACTAGCCAATTTCAAGCTGTACACATGCGACGGAAGCGCGCGACGGTGACCATGGAGATTAGGGCAGCTTGCCCGGCGCAAGAAGGCAATGTCGACGGAGGTGGCGTTCGTCTTTGCCGTCCGCTGCGCCGAGGGCCCATGGTGGTGGCGCGGCGGCGGCGTCTGGGTCGGCAATGGCGGCGAGAGCGGCGGGTGCGTGAAAGGGTGGTGACGGACGGGCTCGTGGTGACTCCCATGTCGGCCATCTCTAGCATCGCGATTAACAAGTTCGGTGTGGGCAAGGACGTGGAGCTCGCCGAGAAAATGCGTTATGGTCGGCATGGATGAGGTGAATGCTGATTGCTGACACTGTTTCTTGGATATATTGCTTGCAGTGTAGAAGCGTTTGTTAACTACTTGTTGCTTGTGTAATTGTTGTTGTCTGTCAGGGGCTTGCTCTTCTAAAGGCTGCAAGGCGCTCGACACGGTGCTCTCCGACGTCTTCCTGACCAAGAAGCAGTGAAGCAGTGATGAGTACAAGATTACAGCAAGTTGGGATGGGAGATCTAATCCATACAATATTACAGCAAATTGCGAGAGGAGATCCATAGTGGTATTAGGTGATCTATGCTGCGTGTGTGTCTCCCTGTTATATTCGATACAAAACAATCTAATATTTTTTGTAATCATATTTATGACGAAACAATGGAGAATATCGATATGTTGTATGTTATATTTGACTAAGGTATTATTTGCACATCATATTTTTTTTCTTGTTTCATGTTATCGTAATAGTAGGACAGCTATTCAAATTATGGATACCGTTGCAACGCACGGGCACCGTACTAGTCTAATCTAAAGTGAGAGTTTCTTCCCACGTCATTTCATCAAAATTACCCATCTTTGCCACTGATCTTTAATTACCCATGTTTATCCGCGTCACTTCATTAAAATTACCCACCTTTACCACTACTCTTTAATTACCCACCTTTGTCCGCGCCACTTCATTTTTTTTTGAAATAGCAGCAAGAGAATTGCCTCCCGTTATATTAAGAAGAAGAAAAAAAGATGGTTTGACCTGTTTTTTAGGAAAAAATCGGACCCAAAAAAACCTCCCAATTAGTCACCACTCACAGTACACACCCACTTATCCAATGAACAGAACATCTCTCACACCACTAGAAAAGAAAAAACAACACGAATGAAAAAAACTAGAAATCACTGGTCTTTAATTACTCATATTTGGCACTGCTCTTTAATTACTCACCTTTACCGCTATTAGTGCTTTTTACAAATAAATTTTTTACCGTAAATTAAATTTGATCGTAATTCAGTTACGCCTTAGAAACGATTGATTATTTTTGCGTGGAATCTTGCTTTGCCTGTTGGACTCCCTCTCTAATCTCTCACACTGCCTCACCAAAACCTCCTATCGTGTCCCTTTCACGGTGTTCCATTCCCACCAACCCCAGCGCCGTCTCCACTGTAATCCCCTCCCGCCCTCTCTCCAGTCTCCACGCCGCACCCCCGGCCCCTCCCGATAGGTGAGTAGTCGGATTCCGTCGCCGCCGCGTTTGATTACTAATCTCTCAATTTCGGCTTCCTCTCCCGATCCAGGAGCCAAAGGGTTCTTAGACCATCCCCGTTTCTTGACTTCTTGATGCGATTCCAACTCAGGTTTTAATAGATTGCGGTTCTACCGCTGGATGACGCGTGAGTGAAGTGAATTGGTGTTTCTTGATAGGATCTTGATGTGTATACGTTCTGCTTTATTCTTTTGCAGGATTGGTTGGAGGGTGAGGAGGTCCTAAGGGCTCTGCCCATGGCTGAGCTGGTGGGGCCGCGCGTGTACAGCTGCTGCAACTGCCGGAACCACGTCTGCCTCCACGACGACATCATCTCCAAGGCCTTTCAGGTCGAATGCCCAGGAGCCTTTCCTTCTCCGTGACTCGTGTGTTCTGTGTTAGGAGCTGATTACCTACCTAGCTAGCTTAGGAGGGCCTCTGTTTGTGCTAAGAATCGATCGATTTTTTGGTAGCAGGCGCGCCTGTTAAATTTGCTAGTGTGAGGAGGCGTGGGCTTGTTGGATGTCTGATGATCAAGTAGTGCATTTTTTACATGAATGGCATCAGATGGCTAAACATTGATGCAGTAATCTTTCTGATTGGTGGTGAAATTTGGGTGAGAAATATTTTTAGAGCTTGAGAAGTTGATGTGTCACAGTTTGTATGGTTGTATTGTCTTTGCAGGTTATAGCATAAATAATACCACTCCCATTCAGATCAAGATGAATCAGTTAGAGATGTACAGGATTTATCATGCATTTTTGTTCGGTGTGCTTGCGATTCTAAATTGCGCTTTCAGGCTTCATGACCATGTTGTACTTTCATTCAACATCTCACTGATATTCAAACTTAAACGAATTGATTACACATTAAAAATTAAACATCTTATTTTTTGAAATGTATAATGATATAACATCGGTATGCTGAAACTAAAAGTACAACTCAAAACTGATGACCCCAAGTACAGTATCTGATTCTTTGTAGGCAATGTGTCATTTGGGCCTTCTGCTGGTGCTTGGAGGATGATGCTCTCTCTCTTGACATTTTGGTTGTTGTAGGGGAGGAATGGTCGCGCCTTTCTGTTTTCTCATGCCATGAATGTAGTTGTGGGAGCAAAGGAGGATAGGCAACTTATGACGGGGCTACACACGGTTGCTGATGTCTACTGCAATGATTGCCGTGAGGTGTTGGGTTGGAAGTATGAGAGAGCATATGAGGAGACACAGAAGTACAAGGAAGGGAAGTTCATATTTGAGAAGTCAAAGATTGTCAAAGAGAACTGGTAGTATCCAAGTTTAGACATGCCAAACATTCTGCTGAAGATCAAATATTCATTGTTACATGGTCATCGGTGTGTTTTGGATCTTTATGCCTTTGTAAATAGCAGTCATCCACGGGTTCCAATCTTAAGGCTGCATGTTCTTGCCTTACTGTCATCTGTAAAGTGCACTTGTTTCTGTTCATTTCTGTGAATAAGATATGGCCCGTGGTTATTTGATCTGGAACCATGATCTCTAATGTGCATAGTTTGATGGGTCTTAAAAGAATATTTGTAATCTTCGTGAATGGACAATTCTACCTTAAGTTCTGTTGATGCACATTGCACAATAAGATGCACTATGGTTCCCTGAAAAGAACATAGCCGTGGTTGAGATGGAATTCATTTTAGGTTAGTAAGGGAATTCTGGTAACAAAATATTTGAGCTCAAAACATGTATAGGAGAAGGAACAATGTTGGGTTATCGATTTTTAACTTTATTGTGTGTCTTTCTCTGCCACATAGCATATTGCTGTTAGTCATGGTAGTCAGAATCTCTTGTTTAGTTTGGGAGATTATATTTAATGTATTCTGACGAGGACCGGGAAATCTCTGACAAGTCAACGCGTGACCAGCAAGGGCCCCTAGCTCGGGATGATGCAGCAAGCGACCTCGACCAAAACCGGAACGACGCCGGGTACCCGCACGACCTCAAGCTCGGGCGGTTGGGGGTTCTGTTCCCGCTCGACCTCGACCTTTGGCTCGAGGGAGTGCGCTTACTCGGCGGTTACCAAGACCTGGGTGGTGGTGTCAAGGCAGACGTGGGCAGCATTTCCGGAGCAGTTACAGCCCACCTTCAATATGCACGAAGCCACTACCTCGGGAATCTCTCCCGACCGTTACAGGCAACGTCAGGGAGGATATAAGGCCTCGCAAGGCATGTGTACAGGGGACAACCAACGCACTAGCCATAGACCAGTAGACATAAACAGAGCATTCACGTTCGAGCTGTAATCCACCCTCTGTACTCACAATCAGTGAATTTCCTCCGCCATCGGAGAAGACTGGACGTAGAGCTGTTACCCTCGTGGGGGCTCGAACCAGTATAGCTCACTGTCTCCTGCTCGTTGATGCCACGCACCGACCTACGCCCGCACCACTGTTGAGCGAAGCGCTTCCTGGGTCCCTCATTCACACCGATCCCCTTTTCACTATTGCGGTCAGGCGATCCCGATCGTCGACATATTCAGTTAACAAATTGGTTCTGTATATGTATATTTATTCATAAGAGTACTCCAATAGCACGGTGACTTATTCTGTATCATTAGTCGCTTTTTGCTCAATTTGCAATTTGTCCTGCTCTAATGGGAAGTTGAAGACCTGTGGATTTTGGCATGGCCTTTCTTGTGAGGCATTTCTAAAGGGTCATGTTTTTGTGTTCAAGCTTATAACTCTTTTGTTCATACTTCTGCAGTAAAATTCATCCTGGATTTTTTTGCATTTAGCGAGTGATTTGTTATTTGTATTCTTTAAGTTCAGTTTGCATCTTACCAGGTAGGCTTTCTGTGTACCCAGGAACACCTAATCATAACCCTCAATCTGAAATTTGGTTTGTTTCTTTTCTGGTCTGAGTTCGTTCAGGGTACTGTTCATGGTTACCCAATTTTGCCCAAGCTGATTTTTGTCGTGAGTAAATGTATGGCCTAACCAAATTTTGGTTATTTTAGGGTACTGAAGATTACGCTTTGCGGTTCTCAAGTTACAACTCAACCATGATCGTAATCTGCTGCCTTGCAAGTTGCACATGAAAGATCTGCCTGATGTCGCAGCATGCTTCTGTAGAGGAGCACCACAAGAGAAGATGGATGTGACCACTTCAGATATCAGAATTCCGAGAACGAAGGAGAGTGCAAGTCTGCTCAAATGCCCCAAATCTCTGCAGTTTCTGATTATTGAATGCATAATAGGTGATGGATTATGATACCATTAGCCCCAGAACTTTGAGTAAAACAGACATGTAGGATGCATAGGGGTGAAGCTGAAACCATTGCAATATGGAATAAGAACAAAAGTTCCTCCTAAACTGATTAGTTTGCAGTCACCTGCCTCGTCATACCAACCACCCGATCTCAAGTTTTACAGCTAAGAATTCAAATTTGAAATAAATTTCCTTTTGGGGTTATTTTGAATATGAATTTGAACAAACAGTAAATATGATTCGCGCTCCGAGACGGCCGTTTACCAGAACCTCGTTTAATTCAGGACCTCATATCTCGTCAGTTCGTTTCAGGACATAGGTGACTGGAGTACGCAATTTCACTCTTACAAGTAACCCAATGTGAAGTATATGTTTACGAAATCGACACACACAATCAGGAGATAAAGAAAAACTATGTTTACCATCGAACCATATCACATTTAACACCACAAACATCCACAAACAGTACAGATTCACCAGCAAACACAAGTTGTTTCAACTCTCCATCTTCTCTAAACATTGCTTAAATCCAAGAAAACTATAGGTTAGTCATCAGTTAAACTCCTCATTAACGGCCTCTTTCTTGTTCTTGTCCCTCTTCTCTTCCGGTGTCCCGTCCACCGTCTCGGCGCCGCTGTTGCTCCCATCCGCCACCGTCAGCGCCACCTTGAACTTGGCGTAGATGTCCCCCTTGTAGAAGCCCCTCGTCCTCCACACCAGCACCAGAGAAACGAGCACGCCGGCGAACGTCACGGCCGTGATGATGAGGAACGCGTTCTTAAAGCACTGCACCCCCTTGCAGATCTTGTCCCCGGCGATGGCCACCCCGCCATGCTGCCTCGCCGCCTCGGCGTCGTACATGCGTCCGGCGACGCGCACGTTGAGCACGTAGGCGCCGAGGGGGCTCGCCGAGGAGCCGAAGTTGAATAGCGTGGAGTAGTACTTGAGCCCGAACACCTCGGAGATGATGGCGAAGAGCAGCGGCCACTGTGCGCCGAAGCAGAAGCCGATGATCACCGACGCGGCGTAGAGTGACTGCGGCACGCCGAAGGCGATGAGGAGGTGGCCGACGCAGGAGAGGAGGAGCACGAACGTCAGTGCCAGAGGCCGCGGGAACCTGTACCGGGCGAGGAAGATCTCCGAGAGGTAGCCGGCGCCGACGCGGCCGGCGTAGTTCCAGATGCTGATGAGGGAGACGAAGGTATTGATGCTCTTCGCCGGGTATCCCAGCGACTGCCCTATCTGCGCCATGTTGTCGATCGCCGTCAGGGTGCCGCCGATGCCGAACACCGACACGGCGAACAGCACCAGCATCTCCACGCTCACCAACGCCTGCATGATGGAGTAGTCCTCCCCCAACGCCGACGGCTTGAACATGCTGGTGATGCAGCCCATGCTGCACGACGACGACGACGATGATGACTCGTCTTCTTTCGCGCTTGTCGGCTCTTCGACAGCGATGGCCGGAGGCTGCTGCAGCGACTGCTTGAGCTGGGAGACATCCTTGTACTCCTCCTTGATGACCACGCCGAGGGGGAGGAAGAGGATGAGGAGCAGCGCGGTGGCGCCGACAACGTACGCGGAGTGGGAGAATTTGGGCACCTGCTTCTGCACGAGGATCATGACGAGCAGGTAGGTGGCGAGCGCGATGGAGATGTAGAGGAAGCAGAAGAAGGGCTTGCTATTGGGCTCCTTGCCGTCGTACCGCCGGCCATAGGGCATGACGCGGACTGTGTGCACGAAGAAGATGAAGACGGCGGCGGGGAGCCAGGCGATGAGGAGGACGAGCGACTTTGCGTCGTCCCCGTAGATGGCGAGATAGAGCTGCGTGTAGATGGCGCCGCTGAGCCCGACGAAGCCCTTAAGCAGGCCAATGACGATGCCGCGGCTCTCCGGGAAGTTCTTGACGCAGGCGACGAGCGCGCCGGCGTTGGAGTGTTAGTGTTAATCTTGTTGTTAGAATAATTCAACATGTTAGTAGTTAGACTAGGATCTGCATGTAGTGCTGCGCGCGTCGATCATGCATGTGTCAGTTTGCATTCTGGTCATCTAGTCATTAGTAGAGTTAGATGCATGCAACCAAGTGTATGGATGTGCATGCACGTTGCCTTTTTGGTCACTTCTAGCGCAGGGAGTACCTGCATGTAGCGCAGGGAGGTAAGTTGGTGACTGAGTCATGCATGCTGGCTGGGAGCAAAGCGCATGAGATGGTGTTACTTGGTCTCTGTACCGACCGAGTCATCAGGTGGCTTGCATGCCCACGCTGAGGAGAACGTGCAGCTGCACGGCCGAGTCCTCAGGAGGGCACGTTCACTGCATGGCCGGATAGTCAGGAGTGAAGCGGGGCTGCGCACTTCTCTGATCTATTGCGAGGTCGTGGGGGAGAGCTGCGCAGTGCGTATCTATATAAGCTTGTACATGGGATGCTCAAAGTAGATGAGAATAGCTAGGGGTAGAAGAACGGTGCAATACTTGAGTCCGTTGTAATCTCAAGTCCGGCGCCTCTAAGAGTATTACTCCTTGTATTCTTTCTAGAGCTAAGTACAAGAATACTAGTGTGTGTTCTCGGTGTACTCCGTCTAGCTCGTGTGTGTCTTAGATCTTGGGATTTCCAACATGGAGAAGGTGAGCGCATTGGCGCCAACGCAGATGTAGACGCACATGAGCCACACGGGCGGCGCCGCCGTGCGCGCCGTGAGGGCGAGGTAGATCATGAGGTAGCCCGCCAGGTTCATCCCGGCGCCGATGATCAGCACGGCCCACGTCGGCGCCACCTGCTGCACCAGCCGGACACCACGCCGACGTTGGTGCCGAGGTCCTGAAGAAGCTCGGCGTGTTGAGCGTCTGCTGGTTGTACCCCAGCGTCGACCGGAGCTCCGTGGAGTAGAGCGCGAAGATGTAGGTCGACCCCGACACTGCCATCACCACCGTCGACGCGAACACGACGAACCACCGGCTCCGCACCACCCGCGCCACGAACGCCGGCGTGCACATCGTCGCCGCCGCCCCATCACTGCCGGCCATCTCTTCGATATCTTCCCTTCCCTCCTTGTAGCAATGGAGACAGAAACAAACACCAAGTGTGAGCTTAATTAGCGACTCTACTTATAGTCTTACAGGGATGCGTGCACTACTCCCTCTATTACAAATAGTTATCGTTTTGGTTATCAGTAGTCTCTAATATATATTCGATCTTCACCACTAATTTTTATTATAATATATTTATAAAATCAAATAAAATTATAATATTATAAAAGTACGTTTGAAACAAATCTAAATATATAATTTTCATGTATCTTTTAAATATTTAAAAGATATTGATTGATAAAGTTTCAAAAATTCAATTATACATGTATTCAAAACGATAACTAGTTGTAACTGCAGGTAGTAGTTGTCTGTAACTAACAGTGTTCATGCAATGCAATGCATGCACCGGATAGGACAGCTACCAGATTGGAAAACTATGCAAGTGTGCAAGTTGATCGTTAGGATGTCATTGCATTTTCTAACCCCTGATAAACATTTTATACAAATCTGGTCCTCTTTCAAACCAATTGCAACAATAGCCCCACCCTAACCACAGAAGCGACAACACCCCTAGCTCGATAGCTTCTTTCAAGTTATGGAAGCACGACAGGTGACACTTGTTGCTTGCCGGCGCTTCTGCGGTCGGTGGTGGGGCCATTTTTTCAATTATATTCGGAAGGGGGCTAGATTTGCAAAAAGAAAAGTTTACTAAGGGCTAGAAAACTGATGATTTTAATCCTTAGCTAGTATGGCAGTTAGGGGTGGGCATTTGTTTTTTTTTCAGATTTTTTGTTCGGTTTTTAATTAATTCGGTTTCTTGAAACTATATGCCAAATTTCTCCGTTCAAAATGGAAAATCAAATCGAATTAACCGAAATATTTCGATTTGGTTAATTCGGTTAACCGAATAGCAACAAACTAGAGGAGCTAGAGAAAAGAAAGGCCAACATTAACCTAGGGTAAGAGAATTTCATGATTGCCCATTTGTTGATGAGGAGAGTAGAGTTGGACGAGCCTCACCTCAGCTTAAATCCAATCCAGATTCTCAACTGTTCTTTCTTAGCCGGCAGGTCGGCATTCATCAACTTTATTTTGACTTTAACATCCACTACAACAGGAATGTACATCACATTCGGTTCTTTTTTGTCATTACAGTCGGTTTTAGTGACGATACAAAGTAATTAGATAGTGATGAGGAAGCGCTATCACAGTCAATTTTCGCCTGATAGTGCTAAATTGTCATCCCAATCAGTTCTAGCTCGAAACCCTACATCACAATCTGTTCCAATCTAAAACCAATTGTCATGTTCATCACATCACAATCGGTTCTAACGTGGGTGGTGGTGTTTGTATTTTTTACATCCTTCTGAAAATAGCATAGATTACACACAGTATGCATATTACATTCACAATATATATATAGAAGACAAATACTATACAATACACATATCACACATTCGTTCACAATATAGAACATAAACATACTTAAAAGTTAGTATACATATCAAATTCACATGATATAATATTGTTTACATATATGGACTAGCAGGAGCCTATCAGATCTTTAAACCTACCATCCTCCATTAGAACTTCTGTTCAGTACCACTGGCACATGTGGTCTCGTAATTTGTTGAAATCTTTATTTTGTAAGCTCTTGAGGGGGATATCGATTTTTTACAAAATAGAAATAAGTGCACTAATTTAAGTTTTAAAATTTGTATGTAAAAGGCTGAATGTATTATGCATGTACATATACCTTAAGGAAAAGGTATGTGCCATCAAACAGGGTCAGCATGTGATGCATGCTGTAGAAGATGCACAGGTCGTCGCACCCCTATTGATGACACTTTGAACAAAGAAAATCAAATTAAGAGATGAAGAATTGAAGTCAGAAAAAATTAATCCTATGCTAGACACGTGTACCTTGAAGCGCTTTTACTCCAACTAATCACCTCATTTGTCATCATGTCGCCCTCTTTCAGCAACATAAGATAAGAAAGCCCTACATACATTGGAGAGATGCTATTGAGCTAAAAAAATAAACGTAGTTAAATACTGAAAGTGTTAGGTTAGAGGAATATACTTACTTTTACAAAACAAGCTTAATTGCGTAGACCATCGATCTCTTCTCGATCGAGTTAAAAGTGTAGACTTTGCTTTCACATGGAGCGACCACGAGTAGAACCCAACAATTGCTTATTAAATAGTATACAGTGCAAGAAAATAACTTCATTTATGGCTTAAGTATGTACAAGTAATTAAGGGTAAAGTAGTACTTACTCCTTATGGTACAAGAATAGAATGAAGTCCTTTTTCGACCCAGCGTGCAATGCCTGTTTGATGTAGTTCACAAGAAACTTTCATTGAAGCCTAGCCATGGTCGCAGACACCATCTCGAGGTCAACAAACCTAACTGGGTGTTGACCCATCACGGCTCGCTGCCTCATTATCCTATAACTCGTGTCAATTGTTAAAAACATAATACAATCAAATTATAGTCATAGGCTTATACTGTGTGGTGTGATAATCACAGTGTCCAGGATCGTACAGTAGAAATGTCAAGAGCTTTTAGGTTGATCAAATGGAAAAGATCCTCAAAACTCACTGAGAACGTCCCATCCTCGTTGCGATGGAAATGTCCCCTTCGATACCTCACATTGAAATCGTCGTGATGCTCAGCCTCATTTGCCTTATTAATGTACCATCCATGGACCAAGCGAGCGCACTTAGCATTCAATTTGTTGCTAAGGACAAGGGGAATTCCACGTTCGTACCCCTTATAATCTGGGGGGGGGGGGTCAGTGGCCTCCGTCAACTTTGTTTTCTGGATATGAGTCTCCGAGGTTAGGGTAAAAGGCTTTTCATGTATTTGAGGGGGTGTTGTAGCATCTGTCAACTTTTCCTTCTTGATAGAAGGAGTCTTCAAGGTCTCATATAGTTCTTTGGCTGTTGTGTTAGTCTTTTTGAGCATCAGCTCTACACTCTGCGCAAGAGTCAACTTGGATGGAGGACTCGTTATGGTGGTGGGAGCAGGAGCAGATATAAATACGATAGGAACCTATAAAGTACAAGTATATGTAACATGTTGCAGCATTGAAATGATCAAGAAGACGCAGGAGATTTTTACCTTGAGTAGTACGACACCCGTCATGGCCCACTTGATGTATGACATCCGTGCTTTTTTGAGAGTGGTGATTTTTTCGTTCCGGGGGAACTCCAGTACATGAGATAGAAAAGTCTTCGTGAATATAGTCCATGTGTATCCTCATGTAGCCTTTCCTCAAAGGATTACCATGCACCGTATCAATCTCTTTGCATGGAAATGCAACCTGTGTCCAGCCTCAACTGGAAATTCATCTTCCATCACGACGAGTTGGCATTTGGCAGGTGTCTATAAGAAGCGCACAACTTGATCAGAAACATTGTTTACCTCACTCTCGTACTTTTAAGTCAGAAACGATTATTACATTCAGTTGGGGACCAACCTAATCATTTTTAGAAGCGTGGCTACTAGGGCAGGGCATATGCCTTTCTACGAGAGACTAGGCCATCTAACTCTAACTTTGCTAGATCATCGCCATCATCTCGGCCCTCAAGCACTCCTCACGTGCCATCATCTTCTCCCTTAGCTCCTTTCTCAGCATGTCCTTGAGGTGTTTTGTACGTGCCTCTCATGATCTTGATCTAGCACTAGTAACATCCTCTTAGAAGAAGGACCTCTTCGTATGCCCCGAACCTGCGGCAAGCACCCGACCCTTATGGTCGGGCTTCCCGATCGCTGAAGACAGGATGTCCTTTGACCCTTGGCTCTGAAACGTTCCCTGCACTTTCTGCTGAATTACCTTGTAACAGCCCAGAAAATGCAAATAAATAAAAATGTATATTTTGAATTTGAATATAATTATTTTTGAGTTTTCTTGGCATTATTGGTTTTTATTTGAATTTTTTTGGATATGTGCAATGTAAGAAAAATCAAATAAAGAGAAGTAATGAATGGATAATGGTAAAAAGACGAAAAGGTAAAAATAAAATCTTGAAAAATTGATATTAAAAATCTCAAACACTCAGATAAATCATTTCAGTTGGTAAATAAATTTTAATTGAAAAATAGTGATATGATAATTGAAAAGACATCTATTTGACTACAAACTATACAAGGTATGAATTAATACAAACTTGTCAAACCCTATGTGGAGCTGTAAAAATTACCAAAATATACTCAATGCAGTAATTACTTCTAGTAAAAATATTAAAAATTAATAAAATATTTTATGGTTATTTTAAATTCAAAAATAGAAACATTGAAAAACTAAAAATAAAAGTGTCAGAATTTTTAGAAAATAAATATACATAAGAACCAATTGTGATGTACAACCAATTGTGATGTACATGTGCACATCACAACCGGTTTTCACCAAAGAATCGATTGTGATGTGCTCAATGCTATATCACAATCGGTTCTAACCTAAGAATCGATTGTGATGATTCCTTACCAATTATTAATACCCTCGCCGAATCATCTATCATAATCGGTTTTTTTCCTAAAACATTAAGAACAGACTTAGATGAAGCGATAGTATTGTATCATTCTGTAGTAGTGATCAAGCATTTTTGCACTCCACTCGACATACTTTGCAAATCCCTGTACAAAGTAAAGTGACAGAAAAGATGGTCACAAAAGTGGAATTGAATACTAAATAATAACCACCCTGGCAATATTTACTTGCCCAAAGGACATGGAGAAATAACAATGCATACATTTTCAACAAGCTCAAGTGCCAAATCTTTTGCAGTGTCTCCATCAGGATAATAAACTGAACCAAATATGTTGTTAAAATTGTTTGTGCCCTCCACCACAATCCACACCTACAGAAAAAATGCCAAAGAAATTGAGATGAAAAGGAATACTAAACTGTGAGGAGGAGAGATGAGAGTGATCTGGAGGAGGGGAGAAGTGTAACACCCCAATTTTTGCTTTTCTTGTGTTCAATTGGTATTTTGAATTTTTGAGGGATTTTTGGAATTTATTTGGATTTATTTTTGGAGTTAAGCCATTCACCAAATTAATTAAATATTGGAAAAGTTAAAATAAAATTTTGTTGCAAATATTTTATTTGAGTCACAAATGTCCTAAAATATTTTTGAGAATTTTTCCAGAATTTTTCTGGTATTTTTAAGGCCTCAAATGAATTATTTTATTTTCGGGAATTAATTTTATTCGGAAAGAAATTTAAAAACCCAATGAATAGTGTTGGGCCGAGTACTGTGCGGCCCGTTACGGAAAAACCCTAGCGCCGTAGCCGTCCGATCCTCATCCGACGGTCCACGTCGCGCCACGTCACCTCTTTCCGAGTTGTCGCCGGACTCCGCCGCCGCCGCCATGTGGGCCTCGGTTTCCACGCGTTTCACGGACGTCGAGGGCACTATTTAAGGCGCCGCCAACCGTGACGTGATCCCCACCTTGCGCCGCACCTTTTGCCCTAGCCCACGTCGCCCGAGACGTCGTCGCCTCGCCGCACGAGCTCGCCGAAGTTCCCGAAGCCACCCGCCGAGTTCCTTGCGCCGTTCCACCACCGCCGGTCACTCTCCGCCGTCGCCCGTGCCACCCTCGAACTCGTACCGTCAAGCCGCGTCGGGAGCACCACTTCTTCACGCGGAGGAGCTCGAACGCCCCGCGCGACGTCGCCGTTTTCGTCTCCGGTGACGCAGAGCCGCGCGCCGTCGTTGCCGAAGTCGAGCTTCATCCACCGTCCGATCGCGCATCAACGATCCGGATCTCGCCACGTCGCCTTGAAACAGTAAACCCCAACTTCAAACCTCAACCGTTAGATGCAGATCTGAGGGCAGCCGTAGTGCCACGTCGCTATTCACTGTGCACGTGACATCGACAATAAAGCCCACACGCCGCCGACCGCACCGAAGCGATCGCTTGGCGTGTGTGACGCTGACAACGCAGGCCCACCCGTCAGCCGCATGCACCGTGCATGTGACGTCACTGGTGACGTCATGCTGACATCACGGTGGGACCCACTTGTCAGCGAGATGGCCGAGCCATGCTGACGTCACGATGACGTCATGCTGACGTCAGCACAGGGCCGGTCAGGGATGACGTCAGCAAGGCTACGTGTCACTCTCTGGTGGCGACACGTGTCCAAGATGACGCAATAAATGTTTTTCCGAAAAAGAAAATATTTATTTAATTCGGTTTATTGATTTTAAATGTATTTTGAAACTTCAAATGCTTATAACTTTTGCATTTTAACTCCGATTTGAGTGATTCCAATTTCTATAAATTTGTAAAATTGTGATCTTTCTGTTTATGAATTTTAATTGAATTTTTGAGCACTGTTTGTCTACTGTTTATTTATTTTATTGTTTTGTGTTTACGTTACGCGTAGACGTTGAAGTCCCCGACGGTTTCGAGGGAGAAGTTCTGACCCAGGAGCAAGCTCAAGAACCAGAACCAGTACTTTTTGAAGGCAAGTTGTGTTTGATCATGTTGGACCTATCATAGCAAATTATTTTGGATTTAAATTATTGCATGCTAATTTGATAAAATGACTTTGAATAAGTTCTGGGATTAGTTAAATGCCTACTTGCTGTATGCCACCTTGTCGTATGTAATTGTAGGCCATGAATCATTTGTCACCCTAGGTTATGGGTTAATAGTTGGACATTAATGATTTGCCAACATGGGTTGATTAGACCGAAGTAGTATGCTTAGCCCTGCCACGTGGATATTTCGGAATTTGTGAATATCAAAGTTAATATTGACTTAATGAGATATGGAACGTGTTTTATGAATGAGACATGTGTTATTGAGTGGATAATGGCACGTGGTGCAATGGTAAAGAACCGGGGTGGGAAAATGATTTAGACTGGGGCAAGTGGCAAGATTGTTTCAGGTGGGCCAAGAGTGGCAACTGGGCGGTCGCATTTGGTTTTTATTGGTTTTGATATGGAGATCACACTTGGTTAGTCTTGCCTCGGTCAACTAAGGACTTAACCTTGCGAGCATTTGAACTGAGTCTTTCATACAACCACAAGCTCCGTAATGGGACGGGCTTAGCTGAGTAAATTGGGAAATCTATTCTTTGGTACTGTCGTGGTGGTGTGGGGCCCGGAGAAGCGGGTGAGAACTCACATGGCGCAAGAGGGGGGCCCTGGGTGTGGTAACCAGTCCCTCCAGTGTTGAAACCTTAGCGGGTAGTACTGGGTTTAGATGGAACTTTGGAAAGGCTTCGTTACGGTTATTTGCCTTGGTGGTATTTGACTGTATCTTGTGGGTAAAGTGTATAACCTCTACAGAGTGTACAACCTATTTGAATAGCCGTGCTCACCAGTAATGAGCATCGTTAAGTGATTACTGATCAAGGGTTAGATTTTCATGAAAATAACTGGTTGTGGAAATTGCTTGGGATGGTAACGAAGAACATGATCTAGGATGTGAACTGTTTTAACTGTAAAGTAATTGCGAAAGTTATTACCTTTATTATTGTTTTACTGCTTTACAATCTACTACTGTTTATCTTGAATGCTGTACTGCAAATGAACCATAGCCTACCCTTTGTACTAAGCCATGCACGTAGAATATTAGCATTGCATTTTGTACATGACTTGCTGAGTGCTCAAAGTACTCACCCCCACAACAACACAACTTCAGTTGAAGAAGAAGCAACCCCTGCTCAGGAGGAGGAGTATCAGGAGGAGCCGAAAAACTAGGGAGCGAGCCCAGTCAGTTGCCTATGGCAAATTGGTTGGCGCCACGAGTTTATTTTATTCCATTGCATTTGGATATTTTAATAAGTCTCGCCTCATGAGGCGTATTTTGTATCTCGACCATAAGGTCGATCAACCATTTCTTTTTATATATTTAATTAAAGTACTTTACTATTTCGTTGGATATGTCTGTGATATGTACCGATGTTGAGACTGTGTGCACTAGCGTGATCCTGGACTAGTGCTGAAACACAGAGGGTCCAGATTTGCACAATTCGGGTCCCGACAGAGGTGGTATCAGAGCCATACTGACTGTAGGACTGTCCCTTAGTTAGAATGGTCGTAGTGAGGATAAAACTATTTTCCAAAAGTAAAAGATGTGTCAAGATGATAATGCACTCTCAACTTACCCCTTCTCTCTTTTCATACCCCTTGCTGAATTTATCACGTTCTCGCTTTGTTTTAAAATTTCTGAGTTTCACGTGAGTGTCCTTTGGCAGATGAGGATGATCCACTCTTTTGGTGAGCGCAATGGAGGGTACGCCATGAGCTTTGGCGATGATGCGATTGTTGGGAGGATTAGGACAGCCGATCTACTGGGGACTCAGAGATCGGGCAGATCGGATATTGCAGGATGTCACTATCACGGTTTATGCTAGGGATAGAGGCGAGGCGAAGTCGTCCCATCCGCATCCTTTGCCAGAGGTTGTCATTTGATCTTTGGGATTCAGGAGACATCGCGTCTGGCGATGAGGCGATTGCTCGTACCTACCCGTGGAGTTGGATGGCACAGTGTTTCGTCACCACCCACGCAGAGACACTCGCCACAACCGAGAGCCCATAGAGGAGGAGGATGCCACGATCACCCACGGCGGATATGTTATCGCTCAAGAGGATGCTATCGACGAGACGGTTCAGAAGCTGCAGAGGTCTCGTGATGAGTTCACGCAGGTGAGGGCTCATCTGTTGCAGACTTGTGAGTACTTGGCCCACTCTATCCAGAGGATTGGGGAGCTGGAGACAGTATTGACGGACGAGCCGGAGCGATCTTTGGAGCTACACGACCTGCACCGGAAGAGCCTGGCGAGAGCCGCAGCGAGCGAGCAAGTGGAGGTCAAGCCGAGCAGTGGAGGTTGAGCTCAGCGAGGCGATTCCACCGCGGATCGTTGGGATAGGTTTGTACCAGCGCCAGCACACCCGCCGGTGTATCCACCGGGAAGTTCCTGTGGGGGATGGCTAGAGGAGTGAGCGTTAGGATTAGCAGTGAGACTCCTGCGTTGAGTCGCGTCTTGGAATAAGAGTCACCCTTAGAGGCGTTTGACTCCAGAGTGTTAGTTCGGTTTGCTTCTTTCATGCTTGTGAGTGATTGGTATGTGTTGCATGGCCCTTAGGCATTGTGAGCAACCATACCCAGTTATTAATAAAGTAATAAAGTTAGATTTTGTGTTACGCCTTTTGACCCCGCATAAGTGCTCCATTACTTGTCTATTCTTATTTCCCTCTCGTCTCTAAACCATGGAGCAATCGGCAGATGGTGAACACTCGAGGCAACCAAGGAGGAAATGGGAGTGGCTCTCGCTCAGCTGGAAACATCGATGATGAAGGACTAGGACCTCAACCAGTACCGCCAGTTGATATACAGAATTTTGGAGCCTTTATTGCTGCACAGACTCAGTTAATGCATGCCATGATGCAGCAGGTCACTGCCTAAGCCGCCGCCGCCGCCCAAGCTAATCAGGTCAACCCAGTGCAGAGGCCACACTCGAGGTTATCGGAGTTCATGAGGACTCGGCCGCCTACATTTTCTGGAAATGCCAATCCATTGGAGGCGGATGATTGGCTGAGGACGATAGAGAGAAAGTTGCACATTACCCAGTGTGAAGGAAATGAGAGGGTACTCTATGCCTCTCATCAGCTTGAAGGAACCGCAGCTGAATGGTGGGAAAACTACTGCGCTGCTCATGAGCACCCACAGGACATCAGCTGGGAGGAGTTCACAATTGCTTTCCGGCAGTACCATGTGCCCGAAGGCATCATGGAGCTGAAAAAGGAGGAGTTTAGGGCACTGAAGCAGGGCAATCAACCAGTGTTCGAATATCTGAATAAGTTCACACAACTAGCACGCTACGCACCTGAGGACGTAGCAACGGACAAGGCCAGGCAGTCCCGTTTCACGAAAGGACTGAATTCAGGGCTGCATGTGGGACTCATAACCCACACCTTTCCGGACTTTCAAGAGCTAGTGAACAAGGCGCTGATATTAGAAGACAAGCGTAAGGAGCTGGAGGACAACCGGAAGCGCAGGATGGCACAGCAGGGAGCACGCCAGGGGGCGCAACGGTTGAGGGTTGCACCAAACCAGTTCTTCAGATTTCAGCCAAGGAATGTGGTGACGCCGCCGCCACCAGTACCAAGACCTGCGGGACAAAATTTTCAGACACCAACACCAGTTGGGAACGCAGCCGCAGGAGCCAAGCCAGATCGGTCAGGAGGCGTTATTTAAATGAACTGCGGCCAGGCATTTTGCCAATTATTGTCCTAAGAAGGGAGGAGGAGTGACGCCGGTTCGCTTCAACCTCGGAACTACTCCAACAAAGACACCTACGCCAGGAGCAAGTCGTGGAGCTGCACAACCTGGGACTGCCGCACAGACTGTGGTAAGAGGCAGAGTGAATCATGTCACCGCAGATGCAGTGCAGAATACATCGGACGTCGTACTGGGTAAGTTACTTGTCAACTCAGTACCTGCAACAGTTTTATTTGATTCTGGAGCTTCACATTCGTTTATATCTCGGATTTTTGCTGTGAACAATGGGTTGAAAATGGTGAACCTGATGAGGACATCCCAACCAAGGATACAACCGCTGCCCCTTCTTCCCCTACGACCACTACTTCATCCCCGACCGTCATTTGTTTGCCGCTACTTCATCTTCGATGCTTGGAGGGCTTAATCCGGAAGCAAGGCCTTTCCACCCACCTTTGCTGGACCAGCACGTCAAGATCATCCACCGAGGACAGCCCACGCGCCAAGGAAGGCCCAAGATCAAGCCCAATTCGTCCACAACTCCGGTTCGGCCATCCAGGAGCAGCAGTACTTCAAACGGACATAACTTTGGTTCCCGGACTCCGTTTCTAGTGTGCGACCACTCGTTTGAAAGCTATCGAGATAACCTTTCTAATGGATCTGGTCCCACGGCCAAATTCCTCGTGGAGCGACAGGAAATCACAAAACAATCTCACGGGACAGAAATCCCGGGTGCTGCGCCACCTTTCTTTTGGGCCCAAGGCCCATGTATCTTAGGGTTTTGGTGGGCACCGCTGTTTTGGCTGCCCTACACCTCCTGGCCGCCGCTCTTTTTCGTTTAGGTTTTGTTTGTGTTTGGTAGACCCCGTGTGCGTCCCTCCTCGCGTTTGCGCGTGTCGACTAGACCGCCCGAACCGAGAAAACAGAACCTCAACTTGTTTCTTTTGATTTCAATACTACCCTTTCAGATTGCTTCATACTTTGTTCTTGCGGGTTCTCGATTTCTTGCAGGAACAATTGATCGATTGGATCTTGTATCTGTGTGGATTGGCATTGCGATTGTGAAGCTCCTGACCTGCTGGTTAGAAGCTCTCAATTCGGTGCCATCAACACCTCCAAATCGACGTATCATCATCTCACCGAAAGATCGGGATCCCGTCCCCATCAAGTGGTATCGAGCTCAAGGTTGCTCGGTGAGATTTCCCTCAATTCTGATTTTTTTCACCTAGAGTCCAGAAAAGAACCACAAAAAAAATTAGTAGATTGGTTTTCTATCCGAGCCAATTTGTGCCCTAACTTTTACTACTTGTTCTTGGTTTGTTGAATCGTCGGATGCATAATTGTATCTTTCTTTGGTTTTAGAGTCTAGTTCCTTTAGAGTTTGAGTTCTATTCACGTAATTGTCATAGTGTTTTTCGCGTTCATCGTGTCTCCCTTTGTGCCATCGCCACCATCTACGCCGCCGCTAACAACAAGCGCTGCAGCCCCAAACCAACCATATCTGGCGCCTTTACCTTCCAAAAATAGTGGATCGGTTCCAAAAATAGCAGATTGGTTTCCAAAATTTTTGGTTGATCTTCACCAAAAATAGCGGATTGGTTCCCTTGTAAGAGTTTCACAATTTCCACCTGCCAAAACACCCTCCACATCCACCTGGCCGAGCCCCACCACTTCCCCAACTCAGCCAAGCCTAAAAAGGAAACTCCAAAACCTACTCCAATTCGTTCTCACGTGCAATTTTGTGACTGCTGCAGTAAAACAGTCATAACTTCTGCATACGAACTCGGATTTGGATGTTCTTGGACTCGTTCAAAAGATCACGAAATTTCCTATCAGATCCAACTTTGTCTTTGACAAATTAGATATTTCCAAATTCGGCCTTTAACAGTGAGAAAAGTTGCAATCTTTGTCAGGCTGATTTTTGATCCACCGCAAAAACAAAAAAAAAAGTGTGTGTGGTGAGTGTTGCTTGGGAGTCTCCTTTGAGTCTGTTATTCAGTTTTAGGGCTCCCACAAAAAAAAAGGAAAAAAAATCAAAAAAAAAGAAAAGAAAAAGAGAGGAGCCCTAGCTGCTTGCTTTGTGTTGTGGTCGTTCTCATTGCATCTCTGTGGCATCGTTGGTGTTTAGGCTCGCGTCTCTAGCACGGTCTAGCCTAGGACCAACCTGCATCTTGATTGTGAACGACTTTTCAGCTTACTTTGGTTCATGGTACTAGTTCCTCCTTTGCTACATATTATTGCTGTCCAAGCTCCACCATCTTCTAACCATACAGTGTTCGAATTTGCAATCGCTGCCACATCGAGGATTTGTAAGAACTTGGTAGAAGCTTGGCGTGTGTGAGGCTTGCCCATTCATACACCTAGTAGTTCATAGGAGCTTTCATATCTGTGTGAAGTTTTTTTCTACTAACTATGGCAGGTATTCCAAGCAATCATGGGAGCAACGACGGCAGTGGGAATGAACGTGAGGACGCCCTCACACCCAAAGAACGGCGTTGGGTCACTCATTTCAACAGGCTGCACAATCAGCATGAGATGCGAACTCGTGACACTTTTGATGCGATTCAAAGCAGATTGGCACCCCTCATCGAGCTTCAAGCACGCTAGCACAACTTCTTCAAGGTGCTGCCCCAATGGTTCCATTGGTCATGCTTTGGGCCAACGCGCGCTCCACCGGTTGTTCTGTTCCTTCAAACGAGGTGGATCAAGAGGAGAACAACTACGCCGCCGATACCGAGGGCGACAACAGGTTGAACATGCACAACGACCGAGCTCATCGTTGACTCCGCAATAATAGACAAGGTATGGCTAGAAATCAGCATGCTCAAAGGGAAGAACGTGATGATTCTATGACAAAAATGAAATTTACTATGCTTCCTTTTGATGGTACTTATAATCCGATACTTATCTAGATTGGGAGTTGGCGGTAGATCAAAAATTTTAGTGCTATGACTTCTCTCGAGCGAGAAGGGTTCATCTTGCCACTAGTGAATTCTTGATTTTGCATCTATTTGGTGGCAAGAACTTTGTAGGGCCAACCGTGATGTACCTACAACATGGGATGGGTTGAAGCGTGTCATGAGGGCTAGATTTGTTCCTACATATTATGCTCGTGATTTATTGAATAAGATCTGGCGCTTTAATCAAGGTGATAAAACGGTTGAGGAATATTATCAGGAAATGCA
Organism: Guadua angustifolia; assembly: GCA_036346375.1. Taxonomy (NCBI): domain Eukaryota; kingdom Viridiplantae; phylum Streptophyta; class Magnoliopsida; order Poales; family Poaceae; genus Guadua; species Guadua angustifolia. The sequence goes on along the minus strand of CM070522.1, from coordinate 28,310,708 downwards.
AATTGGCATGTTGCGCTGTGGGATAGAAGAGGGAGAAGATGCAAAAATGGCTAGGTTCTTGGGTGGGCTTAACCGAGAGATACAGGATATACTTGATTATAAAGAATACAATTCTATCACTCGTTTGTACCATCTTGCTTTGAAAGCGAAAGGGAAGTGCAGGGGTCGACGATCGACAACGCGAGGTAATCTTGGAGGCTCTTCCACATCCAAGTCGGTCCAGATCCATACCAAGACTTCATCTTCCATACCTGGACGTGTACCTACACCCGCAGTTCCAATTACTTCGACGCCATCACGATTAGGAGGCAAACAAGTCATCACCCTTCAAGCACCCGCCAAGAGTGCTTCCTCGATTCTTCCACGGTTTAACGCGGGAAACACAATGCTTTCGATGCAAAGGAATGGGGCACGTGATGCGAGACTGCCCTAATCAACGTGCTCTAATAATCAGAGAAAATGGTGAGTACACTAGTGCTAGTGACATTGATGAAAATGAATATGCTCTTGTTGCCACTAACACTGCAGCGCCAGAAGAAGTGATTATCACTTCTGCGGCATCCGAGAAATATCCGGCTCTTGTTGTCACACGTGTACTTAGCGCACAGCTTGCACGCGATGAACAAAATCAACGCCATACTATCTTTCAGACAAGGTGTGTGGTGAATGAGCGCGCTGTGCATGTCATTGTTGATGGAGGTAGCTGCAACAATCTTGCGAGTATAGACATGGTCGAGAAACTTGGCTTGACCACAAATCCACTTCCTCAACAATACGAAATTGAATGGCTCAATTCCAATGGCAAGGTTCAGGTAACTAAAACTGTTCAAGTACCTATCTCGATTGGTTCTTATCATGATAATGTTGTTTGCGATGTTGTACCCATGGATGCTTGCTCTCTTTTATTGGGTAGACCTTGGATCTATGATATGGATGCTATACATCATGGTAGGACCAATGAGTATACTTTCTTGTATAAGGGAAAGAAAATTGTTTTGAAACCTATGAGCCCTACTGAACTGAGAAGCATTGATGTTAAACGAGCTCAAAGTGAAAAAGAAGAGGGTGGAATTCAAAGTGTAGCTAGTAATCAATCCATTCAACTACACCAGTTGCTCAAAAACCGATCTTAAGTTGAAGGGTAATGTATTGTTAGCTACAAAAGTTCTCTCACAAGATAACAAGGATAGTATAGAACTATTGCCAATATCTGTTGCTTTGCCTCCTGTTGTCACTAACCTTTTGCAGGAGCATGGGAAGGAGTCGAGGACGACTCCAATTCAAGAAGGGGAGGATGATGAGGACATCCCAACCAAGGATACAACCGCTGCCCTTCTTCCCCACGACCACTACTTCATCCCCGACCGCCGCTGTTTCGGCCGCTACTTCATCTTCGATGCTTGGAGGGCTTAATCCGGAAGCAAGGCCTTTCCACCCACCTTTGCTGGACCAGCATGTCAAGATCATCCATCGAGGACAGCCCACGCGCCAAGGAAGGCCCAAGATCAAGCCCAATTCGTCCACAACTCCGGTTCGGCCATCCAGGAGCAGCAGTACTTCAAACGGACATAACTTGGGTTCCCGGACTCCGTTTCTAGTGTGCGACCACTCGTTTGAAAGCTATCGAGATAACCTTTCTAATGGATCTAGTCCCACAGCCAAATTTCTCGTGGAGCGATGGGAAATCACAAAACAATCTTACGGGACAGAAATCCCGGGTGCTGCGCCACCTTTCTTTTGGGCCCAAGGCCCATGTATCTTAGGGTTTTGGTGGGCACCGCTGTTTTGGCTGCCCTACACCTCCTGGCCGCCGCTATATATGTGGCCGCCGCCGCTCTTTTTCGTTTAGGTTTTGTTTGTGTTTGGTAGACCCGGCGTCCCTCCTCGCTTATGCGGCGTGTCGACTAGACCGCCCGAACCGAGAAAACAGAACCTCAACTTGTTTCTTTTGATTTCAATACTACCCTTTCAGATTGCTTCATACTTTGTTCTTGCGGGTTCTCGATTTCTTGCAGGAACAATTGATCGATTGGATCTTGTATCGTGTGGATTGGCATTGCGATTGTGAAGCTCCCGACACCTTTGGTTAGAAGCCCTAAATTCGTGCCATCAACACCCCAAATCGACGATCATCATCTCACCGAAAGATCGGGATCCCCGTCCCCATCAGAACCTTAGGCATGTATTGTTAGTACAATCCCTGGGATCAGAACTCCGATCTGATGTAGGATGTTCTGGGGTAAAACTGCTTATAGATGGAACATAGTTCCTAGCAAACTTAGTGGTGCTGGATACCCAGACCCTAGATGTTATTTTGGGAATGGACTGGCGGTCTGAACACAAGGTCGTGTTAGACTGTGGATGAAGAGTCATATCAGTCGAGAGTCCTTGTGGGAGAAAAATAGAGTTTCACGCAACTGCCATTCGGAATGGACAGTTAATGGTCAACAGTGTGAAGGCCGTTAACATAGAAGATGTACCAGTTGTCAGTGAGTACCCGGATGTATTTCCAGAGGATTTACCTGGAATGCCACCAGACAGGGACATAGAGTTTGTAATCGAGTTAGTACTGGGAACAGCCCCGATAGCTAAAAGACCTTATCGGATGTCAACCGATGAGCTGGTGGAGATGAAGAAGCAGATTGAGGAGTTAATGGATAAGGGATTTATCAGACCCAGTTCATCGCCATGGGGAGCACCGGTTCTATTTGTCAAGAAGAAGAACGGAAGTTACCGGATGTGTGTGGATTACCGGGCACTGAATGAAGTCACTGTAAAGAATAAGTATCCGCTACCCAGGATCGATGACCTGTTTGATCAGTTGAGAGGAGCAGGAGTTTTCTCCAAGATTGACCTACGATCAGGGTATCACCAGCTGAAGATTAGATCAGAGGATGTGCCGAAGACCGCATTTTCGTCAAGATATGGACACTACAAGTTTACAGTCATGTCCTTTGGTTTGACAAATGCGCCTGCATACTTCATGAACATGATGAATAAAGTTTTCATGGAATACCTGGATAAGTTCGTTGTTGTGTTCATAGACGACATTCTAGTTTACTCCAAGACAAGGGAAGAACATGCCGAACATCTAAAGCTAGTTCTGGAAAAGTTAAGAGAACAACAACTTTTCACTAAGTTTAGCAAGTGTGATTTTTGGAAGAATAAGGTGGAATTCCTTGGACATGTGATGACCGCCGAAGGAGTCGCAGTTGATCCAAGTAAGGTGGAAGCAGTGTTGCATTGGGAGCCACCCAAGACAGTGACCCAAATCCGTAGTTTCCTTGGAATGGCCGGTTATTACCGCCGATTTATTGACGGATTCTCAACGATTGTGAGACCTCTTACGCAATTGTTGAAAAAGGAGAAGAAGTTTGCATGGACGCCGGAATGTGAGCGGAGTTTTCAGGAGTTGAAGAAACGTTTGACAACGGCACCAGTGTTAGTTTTACCGGATTTAAGCCAGAGCTTTGATATATACTGTGATGCATCACGCCAAGGACTAGGATGCGTGCTAATGCAAAACAGAAAGGTAGTAGCATATGCATCAAGGCAGTTGAGGCCGCATGAAGAGAACTATCCGACGCATGATCTGGAATTAGCAGCCGTAGTGCATGCCTTGAAGTTATGGCGGCACTACCTAATTGGGAACAGATGTGAGGTGTACACGGACCATAAGAGTCTTAAATATATATTTACCCAATCGGACCTGAACATGAGGCAGAGGAGGTGATTGGAGCTAATTAAGGATTACAATCTAGGGATTCATTATCACCCCGGGAAAGCCAATGTAGTGGCCGATGCTTTAAGCCGAAAAAGCCATTCGGTGAACATGTTGGTGGAAGCAAGTCAGGTTGAGTTATGCAGGGAATTTCAGAAGATGAAGTTGGAAGTTGTACCTAAGGGATTCTTAGCTGCTTTAGAGGTGAAGCCTACCTTGGAAAATCAGATTCGTGAGGGACAGAAGGATGATGTCAAGCTTCAGAGAATTAAGTCCAAAATGGAGGAAGGCAAGGCGAAGGATTTTAAGCTGGATGAGCAAGGTACATTGTGGATCAAGAATCGCATATGCGTACCGCATAAGAAGGAACTGAAACAGCTGATTCTGGAAGAAGCCCATGACTCTAAGTACTCCATTCATCCGGGAAGCGCTAAGATGTATCAAGACCTGAAGGAACGATTCTGGTGGCCAAGCATGAAGCGTGAAGTTGCAGAGCATGTTGCGTTGTGCGACATATGCCAAAGAGTCAAAGCAATGCATCAAAGGCCAGCAGGGCTGCTACAACCACTGAAGATACCTGAGTGGAAATGGGAGGAAATCGGAATGGATTTCATTACCGGTTTACTGAGGACCCAGAAAGGGTATGACTCTATATGGGTTATAGTAGACCGTTTGACAAAGGTCGCCCATTTCATACCAGTGAAGACTACCTACTCAGGAGACCGCTTAGCAGATTTGTATATGTCAAGGATTGTGAGTCTGCATGGAGTTCCGAAGAAAATTGTATCGGACAAAGGAACCCAGTTTACCTCGAGATTTTGGGAAAGGTTGCATGAGGCCCTAAGAACCCGTCTTAATTTCAGTACCGCATATCACCCGCAGACGGATGGGCAAACAGAAAGAGTTAATCAGATACTGGAGGACATGTTGAGGGCTTGTGCGTTGGCTTGTACAACCTCGTGGGACAAGTGCTTGCCGTCGCCGAAGTTCAAAGCTATAACAATGACTACCGAGCAAGTTTGCAGATGTCGCCATTTGAAGCACTATATGGAAGACCCTGTCGAACGCCGTTAAATTGGAATGAGACCGGAGAGCGTCATATGTTTGGGCTGAATATTCTTCGAGAAGCTGAAGAGCAGGTAGCCATGATCAGAGGAAAGGTTGAAAATTGCACAATCAAGGCAGAAGAGTTATGCCGATAATCGCCGCAGGGATTTGAGCTTTGAGCCTGAAGATTTTGTGTACCTCAGAGTTACCCCACTCAAAGGAGTTAAGAGGTTCCACACTAAAGGGAAGCTGGCACCAAGATACGTTGGCCCATTCAAGATCCTGAGTCGTAGAGGTGAAGTAGCGTATCAGCTGGAGTTACCGCAGTCTCTAGCAGGAGTGCATGATGTGTTCCATGTGTCACAACTAAAGAAATGTCTCCGAGTGCCAGAAGAGCAGATGCCGTTAGAGTCGGTCGAGCTGCAGGAGGATTTGACTTATAAAGAGTACTCGGTGAAGATCTTGGACACCAGAGATCGAGAAACGAGAAATAAATCGACCCGCTTCTGCAGAGTACAGTGGAGTAATCATTCCGAGAGCGAAGCAACTTGGGAGCGCGAAGAGGACCTGAAGAAGGAATTCCCTAACCTATTCCTTAGTCAGCCCTGAATCTCGAGGTCGAGATTCCGTTAAGGGGGGAGGTTTGTAACACCCCAGTTTTTGCTTTTCTTGTGTTCAATTGGTATTTTGAATTTTTGAGGGATTTTTGGAATTTATTTGGATTTATTTTTGGAGTTAAGCCATTCACCAAATTAATTAAATATTGGAAAAGTTAAAATAAAATTTTGTTGCAAATATTTTATTTGAGTCAAAAATGTCCTAAAATATTTTTGAGAATTTTTCCAGAATTTTTCTGGTATTTTTAAGGCCTCAAATGAATTATTTTATTTTCGGGAATTAATTTTATTCGGAAAGGAATTTAAAAACCCAATGAATAGTGTTGGGCCGAGTACTGTGCGGCCTGTTCCGGAAAAACCCTAGCGCCGTAGCCGTCCGATCCTCATCCGACGGTCCACGTCGCGCCACGTCACCTCTTTCCGAGTTGTCGCCGGACTCGCCGCCGCCGTGTGTGGCCTCTCGGTTTCAGCGCTTCCACTGGACGCCGAGGGCACTATTTAAGGCGCCGCCAACCATGACGTGATCCCCACCTTGCGCCGCACCTTTTGCCCTAGCCCACGTCGCCCGAGACGCCGTCGCCTCGCCGCACGAGCTCGCCGAAGTTCCCGAAGCCACCCGCCGAGTTCCTTGCGCCGTTCCACCGCCGCCGGTCACTCTCCGCCGTCGCCCGTGCCACCCTCGAACTCGTACCGTCAAGCCGCGCCGGGAGCACCACTTCTTCACGCCGGAGGAGCTCGGAAAAGCCGCGCCGCACGTCGTCTTCTTCGTCTCCGGTGACGCAGAGCCGCCGCGCCGTCGTTGCCGAGTCGAGCTTTATCCACCGTCCGATCGCGCATCAACGATCCGGATCTCGCCACGTCACCTTGAAACAGTAAACCCCAACTTCAAACCTCAACCGTTAAATGCAGATCTGAGGGCAGCCGTAGTGCCACGTCGCTATTCACTGTGCACGTGACACTGACAATAGGGGCCCACACGTCAGTCGCACCGCACCGAGCGACTGTGCGCGTGTGACGCTGACAACGCGGGCCCACCCGTCAGCCGCACGCACCGTGCGTGTGACGTCACTGGTGACGTCATGCTGACGTCACGGTGGGACCCACTTGTCAGCGAGATGGCCGAGCCATGCTGACGTCACGATGACGTCATGCTGACGTCAGCACAGGGCCGGTCAGGGATGACGTCAGCAAGGCTACGTGTCACTCTCTGGTGGCGACACGTGTCCAAGATGACGCAATAAATGTTTTTCCGAAAAAGAAAATATTTATTTAATTCGGTTTATTGATTTTAAATGTATTTTGAAACTTCAAATGCTTATAACTTTTGCATTTTAACTCCGATTTGAGTGATTCCAATTTCTATAAATTTGTAAAATTGTGATCTTTCTGTTTATGAATTTTAATTGAATTTTTGAGCACTGTTTGTCTACTGTTTATTTATTTTATTGTTTTGTGTTTACGTTACGCTGCGAGAGCGTTGAAGTCCCCGACGGTTTCGAGGGAGAAGTTCTGACCCAGGAGCAAGCTCAAGAACCAGAACCAGTACTTTTTGAAGGCAAGTTGTGTTTGATCATGTTGGACCTATCATAGCAAATTATTTTGGATTTAAATTATTGCATGCTAATTTGATAAAATGACTTTGAATAAGTTCTGGGATTAGTTAAATGCCTACTTGTTGTATGCCACCTTGTCGTATGTAATTGTAGGCCATGAATCATTTGTCACCCTAGGTTATGGGTTAATAGTTGGACATTAATGATTTGCCAACATGGGTTGATTAGACCGAAGTAGTATGCTTAGCCCTGCCACGTGGATATTTCGGAATTTGTGAATATCAAAGTTAATATTGACTTAATGAGATATGGAACGTGTTTTATGAATGAGACATGTGTTATTGAGTGGATGATGGCACGTGGTGCAATGGTAAAGAACCGGGGTGGGAAAATGATTTAGACTGGGGCAAGTGGCAAGATTGTTTCAGGTGGGCCAAGAGTGGCAACTAGGCGGTCGCATTTGGTTTTTATTGGTTTTGATATGGAGATCACACTTGGTTAGTCTTGCCTCGGTCAACTAAGGACTTAACCTTGCGAGCATTTGAACTGAGTCTTTCATACAACCACAAGCTCCGTAATGGGACGGGCTTAATGAGTAAACCGGGAAATCTATTCTTTGGTCTTGTCGTGGTGGTGTGGGGCCGGAGAAGCGGTGAGAACTCACATGGCGCAAGAGGGGGGCCACAGGTGTGGTAACAGTCCCTCCGGTGTTGAAACCTTAGCGGGCAGTACTGGGTTTAGATGGAACTTTGGAAAGGCTTCGTTACGGTTATTTGCCTTGGTGGTATTTGACTGTATCTTGTGGGTAAAGTGTATAACCTCTGCAGAGTGTACAACCTATTCGAATAGCCGTGCTCACGGTAATGAGCATCGTTCGGTGATTACAGTCAAGGGTTAGATTTTCATGAAAATAACTGGTTGTGGAAATTGCTTGGGATGGTAACGAAGAACATGATCTAGGATGTGAACTGTTTTAACTGTAAAGTAATTGCGAAAGTTATTACCTTTATTATTGTTTTACTGCTTTACAATCTACTACTGTTTATCTTGAATGCTGTACTGCAAATGAACCATAGCCTACCCTTTGTACTAAGCCATGCACGTAGAATATTAGCATTGCATTCTGTACATGACTTGCTGAGTGCTCAAAGTACTCACCCCCACAACAACACAACTTCCGTTGAAGAAGAAGCAACCCCTGCTCAGGAGGAGGAGTATCAGGAGGAGCCGACGAACTAAGGAGCGAGCCCAGTCAGTTGCCTGTGGCAAATTGGTTGGCGCCACGAGTTTATTTTATTCCGCTGCATTTGGATATTTTAATAAGTCTTCGCCCTATGAGGTGTACCTTTGTATCTCGACCATAAGGTCGATCAACCATTTCTTTTTATATATTTAATTAAAGTACTTTACTATTTCGTTGGATATGTCTGTGATATGTACCGATGTTGAGACTGTGTGCACTAGCGTGATCCTGGACTAGTGCTGAAACACAGAGGGTCCGGATTTGCACAATTCGGGTCCCAACAAGAAGTGGGAATGGGGATGGCGCCTTTGCATGAGGGCCGAGGATGAGAGAGAATGGGGCATCTGGCCCTCGTGACCTCATGTAGTGGGTCGGTGCCTCGGTGGTGGACTAGGATTTTGTGGATCGGACGACCAGTAAATCGGTTTTTCTGTCTTTTCGGTTTTCAGAAGGAAACAACCGAACCAAAAACCGAAACCTGAATACTGTCAAAATAAAAACTGAACCATTAACAGAAAACCGAAAAAATGATTTTTCAGTTAATTCGATTTGGTTCGGTTATTCAGATTCGATTAAAAAATGCCCACCTCTAATGGCAGTGGACTTTTGACCAAGTTGGGGAGATTTGATTCGCTGCTAGTGCCATTTCTAGACTTTGTGTTAAATAATCACGCTAGTTCGTAGATTATTGTCTGCTCGGGAGAGGTGTGATCGAGTAGAAGAATTCTTTAGGAATTCATGGCAGCTAAGGAGTATGGACTAAACTTACTCCCTCCAGCTCCAAAGATAAGTTGTTTTGAATATTGACAATAGGCCTTGATTTAGGGGTTTTAAACCAGCTTTAGTCTCCAAAAAGCTAGTAAACCCCCTCCCTCCCTAAATAGCTCAACTTTTAAGCGGATTTTTGCATAAGCTACAAGCCACATATAACTAACAAAAGCTGAAAGCTAGATAGGATCTGCTTTTACAGCTTATTGCTAAGGAAAATTAGTTATTTATCAAATGAACTTTTATAAAAAGCCACAGCTACTTTTTTTTGTCATAGAACATTGTTACAAATTAAAACAAATTTATATCATCAAAACTTGCATTATTCATGATGAATCCAGTAACACTGATTTCATATGTGGCCAATATAATAATCGCATTTTATATGTCTGTAACACCCCGGCGCTAACGCACCGCGAATGCTACCGAAAACCCTGAATAATAGATGACACCTCTACGAAAAGACTGAGACTGAAGTTAAACTCTAAACTCTCAAACCGGTTTAAATCTAAGTCACCGAAATTTACAAAATTTGAAAGATCTCCTCTAAAACTATGGACATCCACTCAACAGACATAAGAGCAACAACAGTTAAGATATCATTCTAGCGGGTCCTTAGTTACTCAATCACACACCCATGAGACTTTAAGAAAATCTCATCACGATGGACAATAAATTTACAATCACATTAATTACATCTAGATTTGACAAATTGGTTAGATAAATTGTTGGAGACCGCATGATTGTGCACGTGGTACTACTCCCAACCCGATGAATCACCGCAAGGTACCTAAAACAGAAGCAAACAAGCGTGAGTCCAAGACTCGTGAAGTGCAACAATAAATTAACGTAATACATTTAACTGGGATTACATTTACTTTAGAATTTACTATAGCCAATACTTAAATGAAATAATCAAGTACAAGAAACAGTACTTACCTTCACCTACCGCAGCCAACTCAACTCAAAAGAAAAACATAAGTAAACAGTACCCATGCCTTGATAATCAGTTCTGAATGAGTACACGACTTAATCCTCAATTTGTCTCTTCCTTTCCCATAGATCAACAATTAACAATTCAATGCAGGGCAATGAACCGCTAAATAATGCAATGCAACCATTCTTTCATTCACATAAATCACAAATTAACAATTTCAAGGCAGCGCAATGAAATGCAAAATAATGCAACGCAATTATGCTTTCATTCACATAAATCGACAATTAACAATTTCAATGCAACGCAATGAAATGTTAAATAATGCAATGCCGATGCAAATATGCCATACAATGGAAGAATCGCATATCCATACATCACAATCAATGCAGTAAACATGATTCATCATTATCAATGCAATGCAAATGCAAATATGCTTGCATGTTCATATGCTCACCTCATTCACCATTCTCATGCATGTTTCACCATTCTCATGCATATGATGCATCATGCATGACTCATCTCTTTTAGCATATACCGGTATTGCGAGCACCACCCGTCGTCGTGCCCTCGAACCCAACCATCCGTGGAAGGGGCTCGCGAAACAGACTTGCCGCTACCCAAAGAGCGGGTCCTACACTTAACACCGCTCCCATCCACGCCAGTAGATGGGACTACGGGGTAGGAACTCCGAGCACACCGGATTAGTCATACATTCCGTATGACTTTCTCACCGCCCTGGCTCAATGCATTTTTCATGAATGCACATATGCAAATGCCATTCCTCACATTCATATCCATATTTTTAATACTCATATCCGCATTCTCAACATTCATATTCGTATTCTCAACTCTCAAATTCCTATTCTCAACACTCATTTTCATATTCTCGACACTCATATCTACATGGTCACAATTATCATTAATAATCCCGTTAAAGTCATAATCCATTTCCATGATCACCAGAACATCCATTCTTATTAATCCAACCTCAATACTTCATTATTCACATTATTCCATCATACTAGTGATAATAGTATGGCAATCAAACGATAGCTCTTCATAATCGTAAGGTATCATGACATTCAACTTCCGACACAAGTCATTTCAATCTACGATGCACTTGCATCAAATTACTTAACCCTTTCATAAAAAAGAACAATTTCGCTACTAGACGTACTTATCAACACAAATGAAATCGTAGCGTAAGCATATACATATCCCAAGCAATCAACTAGATACCGAATAAGAGATATATTCGTTACACTTGCATATAAACTCGTTTTAAATAAAACATTACCAATTAACTATTCTCATTCATCACATCGCATGCAAAATCAAACATGACAATGTTAAAGCAACACATGAATAACGATGTTATTGTAAAATCTAGTGGCCACTTAAGCCACAACCGATACAATGCACTTGCCTTTACCGACGAAAGAATGGAGTGGCATGCGGTTGGGGCCACTCCCGACAGAACCTTCCCTGCAAATAAAACAATATTCATCCAACTCAAATTCATGCAGTAGTATAAATCTTGCATATAAGGTATTGAGTGTTATAGAACCAGGTCAAGCCTTGGCATGCTAAACATCCATAGAATCAACACTTACTTGATCTCACAAAGAACAATGAAAGTTTGAATCAGCTTACTCATACAAAGGAGATAGCCTAATACTAATCACACAACAAGTAGTATAAATAGTAACGATTCAGTGACGCTCTGACCACCTTCTAAGTGCTCACATGAGTTTTAGGATACATACCCAATTTCCAGTATGGTATAAGTGCATATATACGAATAACTATACACCCAATGACCCAATATCAAGACTAAGCATATACACAAAGAGCTCAAAGATTGAATCATGCACACTAATCATTTGGGACACATAACTCAAGCAAGCACAGATTAGGCAATTATAAATGTGTGTGTATATATATATATATATATATATATATATATATATATACCGCTCACTACTGAATCTCATAGGAAGGCTCATCAACATAAGAATTTGCTGAACACAACACTAAATGCATTAAACTTCCAAGAACACAAATACTACCATCCTCCTTCGCCTTTAATCATTCCCTAGCAAAACATGCATGTAAATTCTAGGGCCAAACTTTTCCTCTAAAAGCATGATTGTGCCGAACCCAAATTCAAGCCCTACCCATTATTTTGATGAAGTACAAGCACAATCACATTCAACAACCCTAATCCTTCTAGGCATTATCACAAACACCTCACATGCATGCCAAAATTTCCCCAAGAACAAGCTATACCTCCAATCTCACACCCATGGAGGAAGAGGAGATGGGGGCATGGCCGGTTGAAGGGGAGAGCCGAGCCACGGAGGAAGCCGCACGAGGGGAGTCACGCCGAGAAGAGCTGGCCGAGGCGGCGGCCGAGCAGGGCGGCTGGAGGGAGCCGCCAGACACTGTGTCGGGGCAGGCCAAGACTGGCTGGAGAGGAGGCTTGCTGCCGGCCCGAGGAGCTCGGCCGGAGAGGAGGTGCCGAGGAGCCGCCGCCGAAGGAGGTTCGTCTGGCCGGCTGGGCTGGAGTCGCCGGAGAGGAGGAGGCAGGAGGCAGGCGGGGAAGCTCGACTGCAGGAGGGCGCCAGGAGGATGCTGCCACGGGAGGGGGAGGCGCACGGCTTAGGGCTGCAGGGCGCAAGGGCCATCGCCAAGGAGCTGAGGCGCAGGGGAAAAAATCGCCAGGAGGATGACATGAGGCGGCTGGGCTTGGAAAAAAAAAAGAGGATGGCTGCCACCAAAGATTTCTCAGCCACACAATAAAAGGGAGAGGGAGAGAGGGGTTTGGTGAGAGGAAAAGAAAAAAAAAATCATGGTAAACTGTTTGCAGTATTACAATGTCAACGATTAAACCTTAAAATGTTTGATTGACAAGTATTATAGCATGACTTGTACCCCCTTCATCCAAAAAATGTAGACAGTATTTCATATTTGAGTGCAAAATAAGTGTGTTTTACTTTGTATTCCCCACATAGAGATAATAATCATGGATAGTCTAGTTAATTTCTTTTATGTCTCTCAATCTATGTGTAAAACAAAACGCGCGCTTTTGGACAGAGGAAGTATTTACAGTCGGAGGGAGCAACTCATAAAGCCTGGTTTTTGGAATCAAGAATTTTGCTTGAATTCTGCGGCATTTACAATGTTTCTACGAAATTCTTGCGTTGCAAATAGGCAATAAATATTTTCGGCTCAAGAGATTTGTGAATAGAGTTATTTAGGAAGCAATGGCAGCTCACTACTACATAAATGGGTTTTAGTCCCGGTTGGTAACTGGCTTTAGTCCCGGTTGCCTTCTAAAGCCCTCTCGCATATCAAAAAATTATGACGAACTCAAGACTCGAATCTGGAACCTCCTACATGCCACCACAGGACACTACCAACTCACCCACCCACGTGTATTGAATAGACTAGGATATGCATTCCTTTTTAAAGTGTGCTGGAACGAGCGTTTAGTACCGGTTCGTAACACGAACCGGGACTAAAGGTACCTCTAGTCTGGGTTCGTAACACGAACCGGGACTAAAGCCTTACTTTTAGTCCCGGTTCGTAACACGAACCGGGACTAATGTGTGCCCGTGCCAGTATGCGCTAAGCACTCTTCTCATTCCGGTTCATGGCACTAATCGACTAATGTGAGCGAAAAATCACGCTTTTAGCCTAGTAGTCACGAACCGGGACTGTTGCTACTATTAGTCCCGGTTCATGGTTAATTGGGACTGATAAATCGGTACGAAAGATCGTTTCTCTAGTAGTGGCTATAGCTAAGGAGTCAGGACTAATCTAATATAAATGTACGTTCAAACCATGTACATACGAGTAGTTTAAGCAATGTCAGTTGCACGCTCCGACGATCGAGGAACAGACTATCGAGAGAGAGTGAAGGGCTTCAAGATACGATTAGGGTTTGCTGATCATAGTTTATGCTCCGCACCTTGCATGACGGAGTGATTCCATGGGATATGAAGGGTTTGTTTAGAGGGGGCATTAAGTCACTTTTAGTTTTTAAAAAGTCAAATAAGTCTCTAAACAGCTTAGTTTTTAAGCTATTTTTGGCATAAGCTAGAAGCCATTTATAACTAATAAAAGCTAAAACTGAAGTTAGGCTAGATCTACTTTTGTAGTTTATTGCTGAGAAAAAATAGCTATTTATCAAACGATCTCTTATAAAAAATTTCTTACAAAAAGCTATCGCCACTCTTTAACCCAAAAAATCGAAAAACAGCTCTTTCTAAGGGCCTGTTTGGATCCATTAGCAGCTAATAGTTAGCTGGCTAATAGTTCCTAGCTAATATTAGTTAGCTAACTATTAGCTGGCTAACTATTAGCTGGAGGGTGTTTGGATCCACCAGCTAATATGTGGCTAATAGATGCTATTGTCCATAATACCCATACTATTAAGGGCCTGTTTGGATCCATGCAGCTAGTAGTTAGCTGCTAAAAATTAGCTGGAGTGGATCCAAACACCCCCAGCTAATAGATCAGCTAACTATTAGCTGAGCACCTAGCTAATGGTTATCTCATTAGCTAGCCAAACCCAGCTAATAGCAGCTAATAGGTGGCATTTAACCAAAATACCCTTCGCGTCTACCACCAATAGTATTTAATAGCATGGGTATTATGGACAATAGCATCTATTAGCCACATATTAGCTGGTGGATCCAAACACCCTCCAGCTAATAGTTAGCTAACTAATATTAGCTAGGAACTATTAGCCAGCTAACTATTAGCTGCTAATGGATCCAAACAGGACCTAAATACTATTGGTGGTAGACGCGAAGGGTATTTTGGTTAAATACCACCTATTAGCTGCTTTTAGCTGAGTTTAGCTAGCTAATGAGATAACCATTAGCTAGATGCTCAGCTAATAGTTAGCTGATCTATTAGCTGGGGGTGTTTAGATCCACTCCAGCTAATTTTTAGCAGCTAACTACTAGCTGCATAGATTCAAATAGGCCCTAAACAGGCCCCGGATCCTTCCACCTGATTCTAGTTGACCTGGGGAGGTGCGCGCCTGAACTTAATTCGCAACAAGATTACGATTTTGTAGGCAGGAGATCAAAGACCCGGATTCGCGGTAGTTGTAAGCCACGGAACACGGTCTATGGTATTATGCAGTTGCTATTTAGACCATACGAGGGATCGGATAGATTGTGAAAGGTAGACAAATAATGTTGTCACTTGTCAGTAGGGATGGCAATGGGGACCTGTTCCCCGATCCCCGGTGGGGAATTCCTCTATTAGGGGACGGGTATGGGAAGAAATCGTCCCCCGTGGGGATGGAAACGGGGAAAATTATTCCCCCGTTGGGGATGGCGGGGATGGGGACGGGGAATTTTTTTCCCCGTGGGGACCCGGTTGGGGATCCAAATTTAGTTTAATCCAATTTAGTTATTAGATTGCAAACATATTCGTTAGCCCATCATATTCACATTTTCATAAATGGGACAACATAATCTTCAATGAATGCATGCATTCTTTTTTTCCTTGTCTATTGATATGATTTTAGAGTTAAAATGGCTATAAGCTCTTCTCTTGTGTGAAATTTTAGTGGGATGGGTCTCGACAGGCCCCGATACTTAACGGGATAGGACGGGATTTTCTCCCCCGAGACGGGGAACGGAGACGGGGATGGGGAAAATTTTAGATCGCGGGGACGGGGACGGGGAGGCACTCCCCGGCGGGGAATGGCCCCGTTGCCACCCCTACTTGTCAGCATTATGCGTATTATTCTATATGTTTGAAGATCCGATCGAGTGACGACTGGTGTTGCTATCTGGACCGTCCGATGAACAATAGATGGGGTTAATTACGAGACAAGTAATATTGCCGGTAGAGGTAGGCACTTGGGTCAGGTTTTTTTTTGTCGGTCTGAGGCACGGCGATATGGCAATTAAGGTCTAAAGTCTAGTTCGGTATGAAATGAGTTGTGCTAGACCAGCACGACACTGTAACACGGATCATGCTGGGTCCGAGAATTGGACACGATGGATGGCATAGCCCGCCACGACACTATAGCACGGATCGTACCGGGTCCGGTGACCTAGGGCATGAAGAAGAAGCCCGGCATGAAGATCACCAACCCGCAGAGTACGAGCGCTATGGTTGCACCCAGCAATATAGATACCACCCCCGTTGTCGACACCTGAAAGAGACAGACAAGAGGGGAGAGAGAGCTGAGAGAGATTGAGAGACGATACAAAAAACTGCTCTCTCTCTCTCTCTCTCTCGCCTGTCTCTCTCAATCTCTCTTGGCTCTCTCTCTCATCCGTCTCTCTTATTCTCCCTATCTCACCTGTCTCTCTCGATCTCTTTCACCTGTCTCCCTCACTTTCTTTCTCGCTTATTGCCCCTTCTCTTGCCCGTATTCAGCACATCCCACTCGCCCTATGTAATTGATCAAGAATAAATAAATTTTAGTTCTTTTCCCATAATATTTATATTTATTGCCTTAACTCCATACGTCTCCAACTCCTTTCCTCTCGTTGCAATAGTACAAATAGACCGAGTCTGAGTCAGCACGACACGAATTGCGCAAATGAGCCGTATCTGGACTCACTGAAGGCAAGTCGGATCGGTATGGCATGACACGACGGACACGACGGACCATCGCTGTCTAACACAGTTTAAACACGAAACACGATAGATCTGTACTAAACCGACCCAACACGTCACGGCACAATGCCCTCCTCTAATTGGCAGCATCATGCGAATTATTCTGTACATTCGAAGATCAGATCGATAGGTGCATAATCTGATACTTCAGATAGGACGATTAGTTCAGAAAAGAATATGGCAGATACCACTAGTTTGAGCCAACCTCAAATTAATAAATTTAATGGCATCCTTCTATAGTGCTATATGTCATCTTTTTATTCACCTCCTTCCTTCTTCCCTACTAATTGCCCTCATCTCCTTTCCTTTCTCTCTAATGTAAAATTTTAAAATTAAAAAATTTTAACTTTGAAAGTTTTAAATAGGAACTTTCAACTAAAAAATTTCATTAGAAAATTTTAACTCAAAAAAATTCTAATTAGGAAGTTTCGACTCAGAAAGTTTACTCGAAATGTTTCAATACAAAAAATTCAAATTGAAAAGATTGAATTCCGAAAACTTTTAATTCAAAAACTTTCTGTTCGATAAGTTTTGATTCAAAAACTTTCGGTTCGAAAAGTTTCCATTTAAAATTCAACTTGCAATTTTCAACTCAAAAAATTTTTAATCAGAAAGTTTCAACTAGAAAAATTTTAAATTGAAAATTTTCAAATTACAAAGTTTCAACTTGAAAAAATACAAATCGAAAAGTTTCAACTTTGAAAACTTTTGATTCGAAAAGTTTTATTCAATAAATTTTCAGTTCAAAAAGTTTTGATTAAAAAACTTTCAAAAGTAGTTAAAAAATACTCTTTTAAAAACTTCTGAAAAATTTGAAATACAAAAACTATTTTGAGGGGAAGGGAATGGAGGATGGAAGGGGCAGCGCCATATGTCACAATGAGAGTACCTTTGACGGAGAAGAGAAGTCGGGGAGAGAAAGAGGTGATGCCACTTATCAGAAGGACATAACCTTTGAGGGAAAGAAAAGTAGGGAAAGGAAGGAGGCACTAACACGTGTAACAAGGAGAAGGTCTTTTAAGTTGAAAGGGAAGAAAGGTGGTGTCGTCACTTATCATAAGAAAAGGGTATTCCCGTGACGCTCAAATTAGCAATTCCTAATTAATATATTACCATGCCATCATTTGGATCTGGACCGATTGAGATACAATTTTTGATTGAGCGGAGGCAGCGTAATCGGGTGTGGACGGACAGATGGTGAACACACGGCAAATTAGACGGCCTTCGTTCATCTGGACGTGAACAGTCTACAGTAACTGAATTGATGATTGGAGGATTGGAGGAAACAAGATTTGTAGTGGAAGATATCTTTTTTGAAAAAAAAAATCTTTGCAACGGTATACCGTCCGTAGCACTTTGAACGGGATAGCAATAGACTATTCGATCTTAGAGCATCTCCAATAATACCTAAAATCCCTTCCCAAAATCTGATTTTGAACTTGATTGCAAAAAAATGTACTCCAACAGTTCCTCTTCCTAGCTCCTCAAATTTTGGCACGCCCAAAAACAGCACCCCGACGCCTCATTTTTCCACACTCTATCCGCGCTCCCAATGTTTTGGGAAAAATAAGGGAGCTGTTGGAGGATGGCCTTTTTTTAAGGCCTAAAGATTTTTGGGAAGGTCTCAATCTGAAAGTATTAAGAGTTAAAATATTAGATACTGTTAGAGATGCCCTTATGTATCTAACATCTCTCATGTCTCTATCCTATCCTTCATGCGGCTTCCCACATCTAGATGCACTCGATTGTTTCTTCTCTCTACCTCTATCTCACCGAATGGCTTTCCTCATATCGATGACATTGCATGATTGCAGCCCCAAAAATCGTCCCTTTTGTTGCCCTCCTCCCTCCTCTTTGGTGCAAATCCTTTGTGAAGAAGCCACATCCATATCTGCATCTCCTCTTCTTTCTCTAGCAGCGGCTAGCACGAGTGAACGTAGCGCCTCACAGGAGCAAGATAGGATGGTGTAGGCAAAGAGGCGGCCCAACCGGTAGGATCGGACCACGACGGCGGCCGACAAATCGGCTAGGGAGAGCGGAAGGCTGATGCTTGACCGGCATGGGGAAGGAGAATGGCCTGGTAGGCACAGGTTCAGTGGCGGATCCAGGAAGAAATTATAGATAAGGTAAATTTGAAGTAGTACTAAAACCCCAATCGCAGCGAGCCAGCGACGGAGTCTTCAACCTAGTTGTCTACCCTACTTATGAGTCAAATTTGTTAGATTATGCAGTATATACACACTTAGGTATAAGAGGCCTTGTAAATTGTAGATGAGACAGTAACATAACCTGTCATATTGTTGGGTTCGCCTCTACATGGGGCTGTAGTTGGGCGCGACAGTGAGTGGATATGGGCAAGTGTGATGGCGTGTAGCCCACTGGCGTCCTTGACGTTGGGCATTAGCAACCTCCCTGGTGACTCCCTGACAACTTTCCATGGAAGACGATGACACAACATGCAATTATCCAGTCCCTTCAATTTTTCTAGATTTTGCTGTTTTGTTGAAACATATCTAATTTCTTGTGAAACTTAACTAAAGCTCCGTTGAAACTTGCTTGATTTTTTTTCAAACTTTGTTAAACTCTTTGAAACGTTGAAATTAGTTGAAACTCACTTAAACCCTCTAAAACTTGCATGAAATTCTATTCAAACTTGCTAGGGTTTCTGAAACTTCGTCAAAACTTAGCTTGAAATTAGTTGAAACTCACTTAAACCCTCTAAAACTTGCATCAAACTCTATCGAAACTTGCTGGGTTTCTGGAACATACTTTACTTCACTCATTGAAACTCGTTGAAGCGCACTCAAACCCTCTGAAACTTTGCATGAAACTATATTGACATTTTGATGGAATTTCTAAAACTTTGTCAAAACTTTGCTTGAAACTCCTTTTCAAGGTTGAAATTCACTTGAAAGTCAAGTTCCAAACTTGAAGGTTCAGTTTGAAATCTAAAATTCACATATCAGTTTTTGAAGTTTCAGTTTAGAAACTTAAAGTACATCTCTAAAACTTGAATCTTCATTTTTGAAACTGGAAGTTCTTTACTTTTTCAATGAAATTTGAATGAGGAGGTGGAAGAAGGGTGGTGAAGGGAATTGAGCTAGTAATTGTGGCAATGACGTATACAGGGCCGCCATCACTGGCAAGTTCCAAGGGCAGTGCAAGCAACGGTGACAGAGGTGTATTTTTGTAAATTTTGTTTAGAATATCATTTTTGTAAAATTATTTAGAGTGTGTTTGGTTGGATGTACGAGGGTGAATCGAACCGTCCCGTACAGGATTTGGTTCTGTCTTTGCGTTTGGTTAGTTGAACGGAACCATTTGGTACAGGATGAGATGGTACAGATTCTTGGAATATTCAAAAAAAATGCTGCACCATCCCGTACGGGAAATTTGGCCAAACCAATCGGTCCAGGACAAGATCGTTCACTTTTACTATCCCTCAAACCAACATCATCCCTTCAACCAAACATCATCTCTACTATCCTGTATCATTTTATCCAAGCAACCAAACAAAATCTTGAATCATTCCATTCAAGCAACCAAATAGCTTCTATGTAACGTCTCATTCAGGATCATCCCATCCATTCTGTACTATTCTATCCCATTCATTCTTGTACACCCAACCAAACGCACCCTTAAAAATATATTATTTTAAAAAAAATCATCATTGTTCTATTAGCTTCTCTAAGAAAGTTACATCCTACAAGCTTACCAAATCCCAAAATTCCTTGCCAAAAAAAAAGAACGAAGGAAGACCTTCCCATAGTCAATAAAAAATGATGTGTAACCAAAAAGACGTATTCTTGCGTTATTCTGTCAACCCAACAGCATATAGAACCACTTATTACAGCCCCTGGGATTGCCGATCACCCAGGAGGCCACCTGTCCACCTTGCCATTTTTGCGAAAAATCCCTCCGTTCCTTCAAATTACGGACAGGTCCCTGTGGATTACAAATAGATCCTTCGCGATTTTTTGTGAGGGGAAGATTTTTATTTTTTTCGCGTTCGGGTCCCTCACGCGTTGTTTTATGGAATAAACCCGCATTAAATTCAAATCGCGAGCAAGCCCTTTTCTTATTTTTCAGGATAGCGGACAGGTCCAAAAACATAACAAATAGGTCTTTACTCCTTACATTTAGGTCCTTTTTCCGTTTTTCCCAGGAAAAATGTTTTCGATATTATTGCTCGGCGAGCGCGTAGGGTGTTAGACTCGACAAAAGAAGGTTGTCATCTCTAATAATTTTTCGCCCTTTTTCCTCTAGACTATCTCCAATATATTTTCAATAATTCGTCGAAAGAGATATTTCTATAACTCTATGTCTCTATTTTTTTCCCTGTAACTCAGTTTCTGATATTTTCCGGAGTGAGAAATATGTACACGATTGTATCTTTATAGTTTTTTTCCCAATTCGATCTATAGGATTTTTCGAAGCATGTATCTCTAGACTTTTTTCCCAACTCGATTTTCCAGCTCGATCTCTAATATTTTTTAGAATGCGTGTTATTACTCGATGAGCGCGTAGAGCGTTAGACTCGACAAAAGAAAGCTGTCATCTTTAATATTTTTTCACCCTTTTTCCTCTAGACTTTTTCCTCACCTCGGTTTTCCAACAAAAGAAAGTTGTCATCTCTAATATTTTTTCACCCTTTTTCCTCTAGACTTTTTTTCCACCTCGGTTTTCCAACTCGGTTTCCAATATTTTCCAAGTAATTCGTCGAAAGAGATATTTCTACAGAGCATGAATAGGTCCTTTCGCCTTAACACTTATATACATTTTTACTACCTTACCTACATTCTGTCTTTATTTTTACGTCTACACAGCACGGCGTGCAATAGCACGCTACCATTTCTAGTAAAATAAACAAATGCCAGCGAATGCAGTTAAGATGGCTTTGTCAAAAGCTAAAGTATTTCATCTCTAATCACGTGCTGCAAGTGTACTGACAGGTTAAAATAGGGAACAGAGTAACTACATGAAGGGGAGATTGGAACAATACTTATATAAGAGAAAGATGAATCTGCCATAGCTACAAAACCTGATGCCCTCATCACTGCGTGCCATTTTTAAATTAGCTCACAGATCGGAAATTTTTTTGGCATGATTCGTTGGAGTTTGATGAGAACTTGGTTCCTTTTCCAAAGTGGAATCCATGACAGGGACATTGGGATCTGATTCTTTCTCCACTTGCCATGAATTTTGTCTCACCAGCTCAACTCGTGTTCGCCCGAGAAGAGGAGACGTTCCCGGCAACAGCTAGCGGCAACCTATGTGAAATTGTGAAGTCAATTGGACAACAGCTGACTGCATCGATCGTACGAATTTTCAGACACGTTCGGATTTTACAACGTAGAAATTCCCTATTGCCCTGGATATTAAATTATATCCTGCGAAATTCCAGCAAACTCCTGCGAAATTCTCCGTAGCAACTTTTTACCCTGTACTCTATGTTGCTGGTGTAAAGAATTATTTTGCGTTAGCAAACCCATATTCAATCAAACAATGCGATGTGGCAGTAAACCC
Organism: Guadua angustifolia; assembly: GCA_036346375.1. Lineage (NCBI taxonomy): Eukaryota > Viridiplantae > Streptophyta > Magnoliopsida > Poales > Poaceae > Guadua > Guadua angustifolia. Next base: position 28,288,642 of record CM070522.1, on the reverse strand, counting down.
CGATTGGAAATGAAGGGCTAGTTAGCATTAGCATTTTAGTTATTTCGACTTCAAGCAGGTCTCTCCTTGCTTGCTACTTCAAAATCCGACTCCGAGTTGTCAACGATCATCTGCAATGTTTATCTCTCACTTTCAGGAACCTGCGCATGAAATCGGGCATTGAATAAACCAAACATGCGTACATCAGATTCACTATATATATATAACTAGAAGAGTCTGGAAACCCTCTCCCGTGTGGTGCGGGAGTGCGGCGGCGACACTACAAAACAGGCTGATAAGGTACTATACAGGTGTCCTTTGCCTTTGGCCCATGTTGTACTGGTTGTCTAGTTCTAAGCCCACCAGCCCATGTCTGATGTTTGAATGTTTGTTGAAGTCTGAATGACTGAATCTTTGATGTTCTTGCCTTGCACGAGTCGGGAAATGCTACTAGGAGACTGGGATCCGGGGAGAGAGGGGTGGGGGCGGGGGGGGGAGGTTCCCGTCGACGGCCAGCCAGAGGTGGAGCTGGTGCCCCAACCCGCTCCAACGGTAGATCCGCCACTGCCTATACAGTATAATCAGAATAAGAACTGGTGCAATACTGTATCTCAGTACGTGCATATGGTGCCTATCATTTATACGTGATCTAAACTATCTACTTTTTTGTTATCATTGAACTAATGCTGTGTACTATGTTGTACCATGCATTTAGTACGCCACCATCTTGGCACACAGCTAACATTTCTGACGTATGCACTTTCTACCAATACATACATATATATACGTTACTTCAAAATACTGACGAGGAGAGAAGCTCGACTCTGTCGAGACACGTGCATGTGCACACAGCCATTCAACTTTTGGTTTGTGACGCATCGATCGATCTTTCCAACACACAGACAACAATGAGAAGAAACATATATGCATGGCTGCCTTTTGTAAAACATGGAAAAAAAAGTGACGGTAGTGGAACAGCTAGGGCTTTCTGATCTGCAGGCAAATCGCAGCACGGCGGAGCTGTTTGTGTTGCACCGGCCGGCCGCGCGCAGGACTGCAGTGCCAGTGATCCCCCCAGATGATCCATGACTGAATTTGCCACAATTACTGGGCCGAAGAGAACACCAATTGGTCCAATGGCGCAGTCCCATCTTCACGAGATATGGCAGTGGAGGAGGAGAAAAAAGGTACTTTTATGGTGACCGTTCCTGCACAATTTGATGGACGTGTCCCCATCCCTGACCGTACGACCAAGCTGTTCGATTGACCTGATCAGACGGTCAGAGATCGGGATTCAGTTTGATGTTGGTGCTCACATATAGAGAAAATGAGTTAATTTGGGTTTTGCATGGCCTTGATAGATGGACAACCTGAACAAATTAAGGCAAAATTTGCAGCTATCTATTCCCGTTCTTTGCTTGCACTGCACTGCAATGTTGCCGGTTGCAGACGCAGCGGTGTGCTTGGACCCCCAACCCAGACGCTGCGAGATGATGCGTGAGAGAAGAAATTAGCCGGCTGCGCTGCCCTGCGAGAAGGGTTGGCATGTGCTGGCAATTTATGCGCTGCCTCCAAAATGTGTGCCAAGTGCTTACCGCCAACTGGTCTTCGATGCAGTAGATTTCTGCTTTGCCTTATCTTTTCCTTCTGTTTCTCTCGTTCTAAATTTTCTCGTCACTAGATATGGATATTGGACCGGACTTTTTAAGGGGCCGACCTATGATACAGTAGACACAATACGATACGTATGTACTTGGACTACGTTGGCACGACACGATTGTTAGGGTCGTATTAGACCTGACGGGCGGATACGATGGGCAGTATGATAGGGCATGCCTTGAAAGGCCGTACTTACGCCGGCACGGCACATTATAACGTTAATGGGCACGATGCAAGCAAGACACGACTTTGGCACGAGTTTTTTTTAACAGTTTTCGACAAACATCATGAAAAATTTGGCAGTGAAAGTGAAGTAAGAAAAACTATCTTAACAATTCAATAAGTATGAGATGGCTTGAGCGCTTCAAGCGCACAGATGAAGCTAAAAGACAATACAACTAGTTCGTCTTTCGAAGTGTTGAGTAGGTCGCAATGGAATCTATGAGTAGAGATCAATCACTGTTCCGACGTGCCTTTACAGTGAATGAACAAAATTTAGTTTTTTTCTCAATATTTGTATCCACTACCTAGCCCTTTGCATATCTAGCTTATTCTCTTTTCTTGCAATAGTACCAATAAATCAGGCCTAAACCGCACAAAAGTAGCACGACATACTAATAGCTATGCCTAGGCTCGCTGGAGGCTAAATCTAGTCAGCATGATAGGTTGGCTGGATCAAAAGCGATAGCGGCAAGGCCCGATCTAGGCCCATAGCCCGTCGCGCCGTACACTATAGCAAGCGTTTGATTGATGGTATGAAACTTTGAATGGCGCAGCAGTGGGCCAGTACGCTGGGTGGTACAGTTTGTTAGAGAACAGCGACCTTTCAGGGTCTGCCTGTCACGATTTAGAACATCAAAATCATTGCATAAAAATGGAAGCAGCACTGTCCAGGCATCATTAACTCGATGTTAGATTAAGGGCGACACCCGCGTAATCCTGACAAGAGAGAGAGAGAGAGAGCGAGCGCGAGAGAGCTTTTGTTCAGGCATCCACGTCATCGCCTTTTTCCTTCAGCTCCGTACATCATTTTTTCCCGTCTGTCCGATCGATGTAGCAGTTGATCCTCCCTCTTGATCTGACATTCGCATTGAATAAATACTAGCAATAATAGCGCGCTACGCTGCGCCGTTCTGTAAAGTTGATAGGACCCGTCGGCAAATCCATGGGGTCGTATTTTCGGTTTTCATATTCGTTTAAAAAAATAGGTCGTTAGCTATAAACCTTCAAGAGATCTACGTTTTTTTAGAAAACCGCGGTTACAATCCGTCGTCTGATAAAATTTGTCAAATTTTCGATTTCCGTATTTTTTAAATAAAATGGGTCGGTAGGACTCGCTGGCGAATTCATGGGAAAATGGGTCGTTAGGACCCGCCGGCGAATCTATGAGTCGCTATAAATCTCTGGGCGAATCTACGTTTTTTTTAAAAAAACCCGCGGTTATAACCCGTTGGTAAATCCATAAGTTGTTATAAACCTTCGACGAATCTGTATTTTTTTTGTCGATGTGTGTTTTATTTAGAAAATTGCGGTTGAATCCGTGTTTTTTTTTGTTTTTTGTGTTTGTTAAAAAAAATGGGTCGTTAGGATCTTCCGGCGAATCTATAGGTCGTTAGGACCTGCCGGCGAATCTATGGGTCGCTATAAATCTTCGGATGAATCTACATTTTTTTTAAAAAACCCGCAGTTATGACCCGTTGGCAAATCCATAAGCTGCTATAAACCTTCGACGAATCTGCGTTTTTTTGTGACGAAAATATTTTTCCGGGTTTTTTGGGTGACGAAAACATTTTTTCCGGGAGAAACGGAGAAAGGACCTGAATGTAAGAAGCAAGGACCTATTTGTTATTTTTTTGAACCTGTTCGCTACCCTGAAAAATTAGAAAAGGGCTTGTTCGCGATTTGAATTTAACGGGAGTTTTTTTCCATAAAATACCGCGTCAGGGACCTAAACGCGAAGAAAAAAATATATCTTTGTCTCACAAAAAATCACGAAGGACCTATTTGTAATCTGGAAGGACCTATACGTGATTTCGAAGAAGCGGAGGGGCTTTTTCGTAAAATCGCCAAAATGCTCCTCTCCTCACGGCAATCTCTAGCGCTATAAAGGGTGTAGCCATTAGTACATAACAGTGGCTGGCATCTTACAGCTAGACAGCGAAGAATAGAAATGACTCGGTGTACAAATCACTCCGTCTATCAGGGCACAAAAGTGACAGAAGGACTCGCCCTCCTGAATTCCAAGCTTACACAATCCTATCGATCGGAAACCTTGCTCATATATATATATATATATATATATATATATATAGACACACACACACTAGCAATGTGGTGCCAAGACGCATGCCACGTAGTGCTAGCCATATACGATATCTGGGTTTTTAGGATAAAGTCCATATAATCTTAAAAGATTTGAGAAAACGGAGAAAGGATCTTCTTTTCCTGAATCTAAAATTCTATCGTTCACAGTTAATAATACATGCTTCAAAAATACTATAGATCGAAGTGGGGAAAAAATACAAAGATACAACCGTATACATATTTTTCATTACGAAAATAATGTAAACCGAAGTTACGGTAAAAAAAATAGAGAGATAGAGTTGTAGAAATATCTCTTTCGGCGTTTTTTTTTGAAAATATTGAAAACCGAGCTAGAAAACCGAGGTGGGAAAAAAGTCTAGAGGAAAAAGGGTGAGAAATTATTAGAAACGACAACCTTCTTTTGTCGACCATAACATTCTACGTATTCACCGAGTAATAATACATGTTCTAAAAAATATCAGAGATCGAGTTGGAAAATTGAGCCGGGGAAAAAGTCTAGAGATAGAGATGTACACATATTTTTAGTGACGAAAACATATTTTCCGGGGAAAATGGAGAAAGGATCTTCTTTTCCTGAATCTAACACTCTATACGTTCACCCGTCAATAATACATGCTTCGAAAAATACTATAGAACGAAGTGGGGAAAAAATTACAACTAGAAAACTGAGGTGGGGAAAAAGCCTAGAGGAAAAAGGGTGAGAAATTATTAGAGATAACAACCTTTTTTTGTCGACCATAACATTCCACGCATTCACCGAGTAATAATACATGTTCTATAAAATATCAGAGATCGAGTTGGGAAATCGAGACAGTAAAAAAGTCTAGAGATAAAGATACACACATATTTCTGGTGACGAAAACATATTTTCCGGGAAAAAACGGAGAAAGGACCTAGACGTAAGTAGCAAGGACCTATTCGTTATGTTTTTGGACCTGTCCGCTATCTTGAAAAATTATAAAAGGGCTTGTTCGCGATTTGAATTTAACGAGAGTGTTTTTCTGTAAAACGGCGCACGAGGGACCTAAACGCGTTCAGGAAAAAATATCTTTCCCTCACAAAAAATCGCGAAGGACCTATTTGTAATTTACAAGGACCTATCCGTAATTGAAAGAAATACGGGTTCTTTTTTGCAAATTAGGCAAAGGTGACACGTGTATAGGCTCATTGAGCCGGAACCTTGCGAGCTGTAATAGAAGGTATGATTATTATGTGCTCTCGAAAGGGAAATATCTCTTTGGTAGACAAGAATAGTGAAGAATATTGGGTTGCATATATTAATCAGTTTATCTGAAAATCTAAATTAATGAGACGGATAATTCACTTGTACTGAGCTTGGAAGCTACGAGTGATTTGAAAGGGCGGCGCCTTGGATTATCGGATGAAGAATACACTTAAGCGGGGAACTTGGGTAAAAAGAGCTGCTCGCCCCCCTACCTGGCAGGTCATTGGTTGGATCATGATTTGATGGTTATGTCGTAAAACGTACGGCAAAACAAAGAAAACACTAATCAAACTATCTTAATTTGCATTAGAATTCGGATCATAAAGCGACAGGTTATTTGATTTTGATCGTAATCTATCCAATGCTCTCGTTAATAAACCCTATATAAAACACTTGATCCAGTTCCTTGATAAGGCAGAGGAGCACCGTACCATGATAAGCACGGAGTGAACCTTACATTTTAGAGGTGATGTGTTTATCCTTGTGTTAGCACCCGAGTTTGGTAAGATATGATTAACTTATCGGGCTAAGGATAAAATATATATTTCTGGCCGCTATCGGTTAAAAAAGAAAAAGTTAAGTTGAAGATAGAATTATGGTCGATGTTGATTCAAAGATAGAATTTTATCTGTACAAAGACCGATACGGATCACGGTTGGCAACGCATTGGAGAAGAATACTATAGACCTATACATTATAAAAGAGGATCAAGAGCAAGAAGAAAGAACAACCAATCAATCAAACAACTCGCATCTACTTTTTAATTACATTTTCCTGTCAACTAGGAGTAGTCTTGTAATAGAGATCTCTTCTAATTCATCATTGGTCAATAAAGCTGCGCACTGCCGATTGTTGTTCTTCTCCAATTGCACCAGGTTTAGCTTTCTTTTATCTTGTTGTGTATCGCCTTTTGCGAGAAAATCTACCTTTATCAACCATCTAATCAGCCCTAACAGGCTGTTTAGACTTATCGTTACCTTTGATTTAATCGGCTTCGTATAGCTGTTTAGATCCTTACCGATTATCACATTATATCGGCTTTGAGCATAATTTTTCAATCCATCTTGCCGATTGCAGGATCAAATTGGTTAGCATGCCTCGAACCTCTTAAACCCGATGTTCACGTGTGTTTGAGCCGATCAATTCATCGCCACATTTTTCAGTGCCAACACACTTTTGGCACACCCAGCGGAACACGATGTCTTCTGCCGAAAAGTCAATTCTGCCATCCAATCTCAACACCGAAGATATAATCATCCCAATGTTGAACGATTTGATACCAGAGCAACACAAGGAGATCAAGAATTGGAAGGCCACGCTTGAGAAGATAATGCTAAGTTGCTATAAAAAAAACTCGACGTAGCGTTAACTAAAAGACCGTATTGCCATCGGTCAATCTCCTTGGCAACATGATGATTACCGATATATCAGTAAGTCAATACATGCCTGCACATGTTGAATTATCTACTATGATTAATCAATCTGTGCACCATGCTTTGATCAATCAGTCATCGGCATCGGTAATGACTCTTTAAGCGGTTGATCGCTAACATTATTAAGACTATAGCTCAAGAGTTGGCATCGGTCGAAAGCCTGCTCAATCCAATGCAGACCCTGCCAAATTACCCAGTCTATTTGGTAGCACCAAGCATGCAAAACCTAGTGTTAATGCCCGATCCTAAGCCATTAGCTACAACTCCCTCTCTTACCATAATACCAACTCAGTCGACCATAATATTGCCACGAGATCCTCATACAAGTGGGGTTGTGCATTATCAAGCATATACTGATGCCGTTAAGTTGGATGCACCAGCCAACTTATCACCATCCACGCAGTTTTACGCTCTCCCCAATAGGTTCCATAGCCGATTGAACCTACTAGCCACCCATAGTATACTAAATCGATTCCGCAGAGGAATATGGCTCCATACAAGATTGTAACGTACTGAGAACCCTACTTCCAAACCAGAACCGATCGCTAGGAGAGCCAATGTAGGCTATGATCAGCCTCATCAACTCCCATCGGCTCAAGCGACCTATCAACTCGAGCTTACACTGGGGGGCAGAATACCAATTGCCAACGTAATTGGCAAACTTCTAACACTGTATCGGCTAATACAGTGAATTAGGCTGATCAGATATCCACCGTATTGTGAAACCAATTCGGCATATAGCCTAGAGGGAAGGTTACATTCTATCGAAAGTTGTACCCTGATTATATTGATCGAATGCCTTACCCTAATAGCTTCAAAGTTCCTGATTATGCAAAATTCTCAGGGGTTGACTCCATCACTACTTTGGAACATGTTGAACATTTTCTCGCGCAATGCGATGAAGCTGCTCAATCCGATGGATTAAAAATTAGGTTATTCCCGCTATCTTTGTCAAGAGCTGTTTGTACATGGTTCACAAGCTTGCCCCCAAATTAGAATAATTTTTGGACCGATTTAGAAAGCCAGCACCACGTATACATTTTCTCATTCAAACTCATTGATATTGGTCCTACATACTATTGTGCAAGTCGATGCCAAGATATAATGTCTCAACTTTGTGCAAGCGAAGTATAGGGATAGACATAATTTCTCTACGAAGGGGTACCTGATTTCAGTATCCAGAAGTCGTCGGCTTTAATAGAATATCGTCCGTTCCTTGCCATCGACTTCTTGTGCCAGAACTGCTCCAATGGTTTCTTCCTCGATCGATACATACAATTTGAATGGTACTCCTTTCTTTGGTGCGGCCAGAATTAGAGGCTTTGTCAGATACTTTTTAATGTCATCGAAATCTTTTTGCTGATCGGCTCCCCAGACGAAATCCTAATTGTCTTTCAATTTTAACAATGGGGTAAAGGCTCGAATTTGACTGGACAAGTTTGAGGTAAACCGTCATAAATAATTGATCTTGCCGATCAGCTGATCTATAGCTCGTTCTTGCACGTTGGCGGTTTGGTATTGGCTATAGCCTTGACCCTCTCTTGGTTAACCTCGATCCCTCTTTCGTGTACCATAAACCCAAGGAATTGACCAGCCGATACGCTGAACGCGCACTTGAGGGGATTCATCTTCAACCCATGTGCTCTTGTATTCTGAAAAACCTTTTCTAAATTTACCAAGTACTGCAAATCATTCTTGGATTTCACGACGACGTCATCAATATAGATTTTGACAATATGACCGATCAGATCATGGAAAATTAGGTTCATAGCGTATTGATAAGTAGCACCTGCGTTCTTCAAGCTAAACGTCATAACCGTCCATTCGTACAACCCCAGAGCACTAGGGCACTTGAAGGCAGTTTTAGACACGTCGACTTCCGCCATGAATATTTGGTTATACCCGGCGTTCCCATCAAGAAAACTAATAATCTTATTATCCGATGCAGCATCAATAAGCATATCGGCTATCAGCATCGGATACTCATCTTTTGGCGTAGCTTTGTGTTAGATCCCTGAAGTCTACACATACCTGAAGCTTGCCATTCTTTTTCATAACAAGAACGATGTTAGAAACCCACTCAGCGTATCGGCAAGGCCTGATAAACCTAGCCTCCAATAATCATTCTATTTCTTCTTTAATGACATTGTACAAAGCCAGATTAAAGCGTCACGAATATTGCTTAAACGGTCGATATCCTGGTTTTGTGGGTAGCCGATGCTCAACTAATTGTCAGCTTAAACCAGGCATCTCATAATACTCTTATGCAAAATAATCCCTATACTTCCTAAGTATTTCAACCAACTTGGCCTTATATTCTACATCTAACTTTACACTTATAAAAGTTGGTCTTTTCCTGTCGCCTTCTCCTATATCGACTTTCTCAAGTAAATTGGCAGAAGTAAAGTCTTGACCCAACTTTTTCTCCTGAAAATCTTCAATGGCTTCACAACAGTCTGTCACCCACCGATAGTTTTGCACTTTGTCTTGTAGAGCCTTCACTATTTCTAGCCCCATCTCCTCAAGACTTCATTTGCCCGATCAAATGTGCCTGGCTTGACACTGATCGGTATCAGACCTGATTTACCAATACAGATAAAATCGCAGTCGTCCAAGGTTTTACTCGATATGCACTTGGCTTCCTCGTGCGGCCAATTCGCATCGGAACTAGCCATCGCTATATGAGCCGATGTATTGGCTGGCACCACTTCAACTTCATCCCCGTTCCATTGCACGAGCAGCTGATGCATAGTTGATGGTATGCAGCAGTTAGCGTGTATCCAATCTCGCCTAAGGAGCACGCTGTAATTTCCTTTAGCTTCGATGACAAAGAATGCAGTCGGCAAAGTCTTGCTGCCGACAGTCAACTCTGTGACCATCACTCCCTTTGCTTCAGTGGGATCGCCCGTAAAGTCATTTAAAACCATGTTCATTTTGATCAAATCTTCGTCGGACTTACCCAATTTCTTACAGGCGGTAAATGGCATCAAATTGACAGTAGCTCCTCCGTCCACTAGCATCCTTGATATCGGCTTGCCGTTTATGTGTCCTTTCAGATACAGAGGCTTCAAATGCTGATGAGCATCTTGAGGCTTTTCATATACGGCGTCCTGCGCGCCAAGACAAAGCTGGGCAAATGCATCTTTAGCCGATTCAGTTTTAATCTTGAATTCGACCGGTAAAGTGAAGACCATATTGATGTCCATGGGGGGTGTGCCATCGTAAATCATTGGTGACCCCAAATCATTTGAGGTATCTGACTCCTCATCGGTTTGCTCCTTTTTCCTCCATTCCTGCAACTTTTCCTGTTCAGCCTCCCTCATCTCCTAAGTTCTGAAGCACTGAAGTCGCCTACGTTGGGATCGGCTGAGGCCCGACGGACACCACTTTGGTTTAGGTTTGATTGGCTTACGAACTTTCCCAACCAGATCATTATCCTCCTTGGCAGGTTCCGAAGGCTTGGCCTGATTCGGCATAGATAACCTCTCCTTGATCGGTTTCCTATACTCTGGGCCAAGCCGATTACGTATCGGTCCAGACAACCGTTCCTTAGCTGATTGCCTTGGCCAATCCTTCTAGGGATAATGCTCCATTGGACATGACCGTGGTGACGGTAGTGCCACACCCCACTCCCAGCAAAACTGCCAAAAGGGGCATCTCCGATGGGCTCTCTCCAGATTGTCTGGCCAATACAAGTTATGTGGCTGGTGAGGACGCTGCTTTTGCTGATGGCTTATCTTCTCATATTTTTCCAGTAGCCGAGCGAACGTTGGCTTCAGCCTGGGTGCTGGCTTTCGTGGAGATCTTTCAGCCTTATACTATTGTCTGACTTGCAGCTCTCCCTTTGGCTTGATCGTCCTCAAGTTTTTACCATCTTGATTGGGTTCTATCTGGAATGAGCTGATCATTATCTTAAGTGTTTCGCTGATGTTGGAACTAGACTGAACATCGACCCGCCGGGTCGGCTTAGGTTCTTCGTCCATGGGTTGCTTCCCTTTGTGTGAGCACTGAACCATGTTGATTGGAAAAGGATTGACATCCACTTGCATGGCCAGCTCCTCTGTGAACTTTAGCTGACCGTCTTCAATAGCCAACTATATCTGTTGGTGAAAAATATTGCAGTCGTTAGTATTATGCGAGAAAGAGTGATGCCACTTACAATATCTCCGTTTTTTGATTTTGTCGGCCGATGGTATGACATGTCCTTCCGGCAGTCGTATTAATTTTTCTTGTAATAATAAATCAAATATGCGGTCGCACTTGGACACATCAAAGGCGTACTTAATTTCTGACTTATTTTTCGTCGGCTTAAGCCACGAGCAGACAAGCGATTTTTTAGGACCTTTTACCCACTTGACTATGTTTATATCTGCTTTTTCATCTTTAGAGGCCTCGCTTGAGCTATAGTCGACTATGTTTACCTTGGCCTTTTCTTTGCCATTCCCATTTAATCTAAATTTATCCTTGAACCCCTTATTGTCACAGTATCAACTCTCCTGTATCGATACACGGTGAAGCAAATGGCTCAAATCGAAAAATTCCTGCCTAGCAAACTTCTCTTTAAGCGGCGGAATCAACCCTTGGAATGTCAAATCGGCTAATTGGTCATCAGGTAATGTGACGCCGAAAAACCGATTTCGCACTTCCCTATATCTTCTGATATAATCTGGAACTGACTCGCCGAACTTCTGTCAGATAGAACTCAGATTTGAAATTCTAAGCTCAAGGCTACTAGAGAAGAAATATTCATGAAATCGGCTATACAAATCGTTCCAAAAGTGGACCGAATTCGGAGGCAGATTTGTAAACCAAGTAAATGCAGTTCCCAATAAAGATAGTGGAAACAACCTAATTTTTAGTCCATCGGATTGGGCTGCCACACCACACTGAGCAATGAATCGTTCGACGTGTTCTAGGGTGGTGACAAAATAATCCCTTGAAAACTTGGCGAAATCTGGAACTTTAAAGTTGTGCGAGCAAGGCATGCGATCTATGTAGTCTGGATACGGATTTCTGTAGCCGATAACTTTCCCCTTAGGTTGTAAGCCGAATTCATAAGACTGTAGAGATCTGTGAGACCCCAGATTGACGATCCGGAATCTCCTGTGTATTACTGTACTAGTCCCAGATCAAAGCTAGTACACACAGTCGAAACAGTGGTAAATCAATGACCATATCAGAATTATATATTGAAGTAATAAATAACATCAAATACAAACAATAACCTTATGGTCGAGGTTTACCAAAACCGCCTTAACAGGCTGAACAACTTGAATAACTACAGCGGAAGACGAAAACTCCAAGTGATGACCCAACCATATGCCCACAGGCAATCGAGTGGGGAGCGCGTCCTAGTCCAGGTGATCTCCTTCGACAGCTTCAACCTTCTGAGAGATGATTTGAGTGTAGCATGTGAGTACATAAAGTACTCCGCAAGTCTTGGTAAAAATGCATGATGAGGGCTATATCAAAGAAGGCTTATTATGGTTCTTTTGCATAAAGCCACATTTTCATCAAACCATACATAATAATAATTTTCACAACGCACATTTTAACAAATATTTTAACCATTGAATATATATATTATTCTAGCGAAGGTTCTAGCCACCAATCACTAGTATACAGGCTCTGTCCGCCACATTTCAGAAAGATCAGGGTTCAATCTACCCATTGGCTCTTTCCGCTAAAGATTACAAAACAGGTTCAACTACCTGACTGGCTCTAGCCGCCAGAGGCACATCCAAGAGTTCTAACCACTCCCGAATCCCAAAGTTTATTTTTGAAAACAAAACCAAAAGACTACCAATATGCAAAGCATTCTTCGCCCGCCCTTGACCGTAGGCACGGCTATTCGAATAGTTTATTTACTCTGCAGAGTTTGTACACTTTACCCACAAGACATGATATTCTCTTGATGCCAAGCTATTAACACACTTTCTTAGGTGTGCCGGCAGAGATATCATGACAATGCCTTTACAATGTATACGCCTAACCCGACTCACCCGCTGAGGTTTCACCGCTATTAGGGTTCCATCTCGCCCAAAGATAGAAGCCCTCTTGCGCGTGTGGGAAAATATGACTTGCCTCCATCGCACCCATATTCCACCATCCGTGAGTCTAAGTTAGGTTTCTACAAATTATTCACCCGTGCAAGAGCCCATTTGACATGTGGTTGTCTTGTTGTGCTAAGAATGGACAATCATAAGAGTCGGTCCTTAATTTGACTAGGCGGCTTCCACAAACCAAGACCAAGGCTCTGTCTACACCCGCTTGACAAACCATTCCGCCCCAATCTAAACCATTTTCCTTTTTATTTTTATTTTACAAACAAACGGCAATACCTTTTGCCTATATTTTCCAACACAAGTTTGCAAGGGTTTGTAAAGAATCCCCACCCATAGGTGTATACTGACCGTTTGTAAGCATAAGCATTTCTACCGAACTACCCTATTCCACCAATAGTTATTTAATAATCTTCAATTCTTAGTGTTGATAAAAATTATTATAATCAATTATGTAATCTCCTAAAATCATGAAGTCACCAAGATCTCACATTATTATCACGGCACTTGCATAATCCAACCCAATATGATATTCCAACAAGTGAAGCCTATATCAAAAGTAATCATGACTCCAAAATCATATTAAGCTACTATTATCACTGAATATGAAATATCTTCCTAGAACTATAAATTACATTATTGATTTATCCATCATTCTTGTATTGATCAATTTTATCATCCACTTAATCCACGAAAAATACTTCACAATATCATTCACTAAATCCACCAAGTATGATTCACAACATCATCTACATTAATTCACCGAGAATACTTCACATAATCATCTACTAAACCACCAAGAATGCTTGTTAAATTCGCTGAGTATGATTCTCAACTTTATCTGTTTAATCCATAAGTAGGATTCTCACTATTATCTATTAAGTGCACCGAGAATGCTTCATAATATTATTTACTAAACCACCCAAATATTACTCTCCAAATCATGTACTTTAATCCATTGACAATGGTAGTTCCTACGATCATAACCAATTAATCTTAACCAATCACGCATATTCCATATTAATCAACCAATTCACATATGATTATCACCATCCATATTTCAACCGGTATTTATTTTCTTAATCAGCTTCTCAATAATAACTTTCCACAAATATTAACAATCCAACTTCAAAATATTTCAATCATCAACATTCTTAGATCACTATAATAATTATTAATCCCCATCAACACTAATATTCATGTAATCTCCAATAAAAACTGGGTTCTAACTCCAATTTCCATTCTAATCAAGGATTATTTAATCAAGAATAATTACTATGGTGGATTACTTGTTCTAAGGCGACAAAGGTTCATGGATACAATATCAAGGAGGTATAAACAATGTATAGCTAATATCTATCGTTAACATCATTCTTTATGTAAATAGCAATGCATGTTTAAAGAAGCATGTCAACAGACTGCTACTGGGTACCCTCTCCGCCAAGACAAAGCGGTCAACCAAGTGGTCAAGATACCTAGCCCACGTGGCGCCCGGCGAGCAGTGGGCGGCACGCCGCCGCCGGAGGCGCCCACGGGCGCCCGGCGAGGTGGGCGAAGCACGCCGCCGCTTCGCCCGGCGGCGCCCACGTGGCGCCCGGCGGCGGTGGGCGAAAGACGCCGCCGCCCGCGAAGCGGTCCACGTGGCGCCCGGCAGCGGTGGGCGAAAGCACGCCTTGCTTCGCCGGCGCCCGACACGTAGCGGCGACGGGGGCGAAGCACGGCCCGCCGGCTGTGCGAGCCACGTGGCGCCCGGCAGCGGGTGGCGAGACGCCCGCTTCGCCGGCGCCCGACCCACGTGGCGGGCGGTGGCGATTGGCGAAAGCACGCCGCCGCTTCGCCGCATGGCAAAAGGTGGAGCGCGGTGGCCGCCTCGAAGGCTCCTTCCACTACGTCATCGTGTCGAACAGCAGTTCGCCATAGCAGCTTATCGCCATAAGGGTTTTCGCGACAAGCCCATTCCTCCGACGCCTCTCACCTACTGCCGCAGAGGGGTCCCATCCGCGGACGGGCAAAGGCACGCGAAGCATTTAATGAATTGGAGGAACAGACAACAATGCAGAAGGAGCATTAAATGTGTTTAGGACGGCATGATGACCCTCCTTTTACCTACCCCCGTTAGCCTGGCCTGTATAAGGGCCCTCGGGGGCATAGGGAAAGGGGGTCGGCCAGAGGTTGAAGAAAACAAGCAAGAGCATAGCAGTAGAGCGGAAGGAAGGACTTGTAGTTCCCAAGCTTTGCACTGCATCAGTTAAAAAAACACTCTTTGAGAGCAATCCAGCAGGAAGTAAGGCTATTACCCACGCGAAGGGGGCCTGAACCTGGGTAAAATCCTCGTGTCACCATAGTTCGTAAAGGTCAAAGTTTGCCGCGCGGGAGTCTCTAGGGTTTCTCGCTAGGTTTAGCCGGTACCAAAAGCGCCCTCCTTCCAACCAAACCCGGTTCAGATCACGGACTGTCAGCGGAATACGCCGACTGGGCGCGCCTGTATGGGGGCTAGTAGCTGGTTTTTCCGCTAACTCCGGCGGACTTCGGTGTTCGCGGTTGAAGCGAGCTCGCGATCGAAGATGGCGGATCCATGAAGACTAGGATCTCGCGGGCGAAGCGACGACCAAGGCGCCTCCGGCCGTCGCCGGCCGAAGAACCGTACCCGCCCGCCAGGGACGGCGCCATTGCTCTCCCGAAGCGGTGGAGCAGCCCGCGTCGAAAGGCTGGCCATGGAGGCGCCACCCCACCTGAGAACTTGCACGCCGCCGCGTGCCCTTCGACCACCCACGGTGGAGTTCGCGGGATTCTCCGCCACTCCGTGGTCGCGGGCATTGCTGGCCTCGTGGATGCGCCCAACGGGTAGGGCTCTCGGCGCCAGCACCGAAGCGTACCTCGGCGCTTAAAGCGCATCTGGCGCTCAGCCTCGAAGTCGCCTAACGAGAAGAGCCCGCCGTGGGCGGGGTCAAGGAAAGGACACGCTGCCCGGTCCCCGCCTCGAGGAACCGTGAGGACCTTCGCTCTCATCTCGACGAGAGCCGCCGGCGGCATGGTGGTGACTTCGCGATCGTCTGCCGCGCCATCCGGACCAAGAGCGCCGCCATGGCAAGGTGTGGCGGCCGACAATGAGAGTCCCCTCGTGGCTCTCACCTCGGGACCGGAGGAGGTTCACTCCTCGGGTCGCGGCGAGCCAGCCAGACCTCCCACGCACGGTCTCCGAACAAGGCTTCGATGAGCGGCTCGGCTCCCTCTGGCGTCGGGTGCGGGCCTTCTCCGGCGGTGCTGGCCGCAAGTGTTCGCCGGACAGTTTCGCCCGTGCCATAGAGAAATATGACGGCACCACCAACCCGGAGGAGTTCCTCCAAATCTACACGACGATGTTGCAGGCGGTGGCGGATCTCAAAAGGTCATGGCCAACTACCTCCCAACGGCCTTGACGGGTTCTCGCCCGCCTGGTCTTGAATCTCCCGAGGGCCTGCACTCATGGGGACAGCCAGCGACATTTTTGTCGCTAATTTTCGTGGCTCCTTCAAGAGCCGGTGTGGAGGATGACCTCCACGCCTTGGAACAAGAAAGGGGAGTCGCCGCGACTTCATCCGGTGATTCACATCGCCGCAACACCATCCCCACATCTCCGAGCAATCACCGCCATCGCCTCAGAGGGGCGACGCTGATCAAGAAGATGAAGGAGAAGATGGCCACCCGTACCATCAGCTCAACCTCCGAAGCTTTTCTCCCTCGCACATAAGTGTCTTGCGCGGCCGCGAGGCGAAGGCTACCGCCCCAAGGGTGGCCAAGGCAAGGACGAGGCCGGGACATCGAAAGGTCCCGGCCGTGCGGGCAAGAAGGCGCGGAAGCGCGAGGCGGGGGAGCCTAGGCAGGTCTTGGCCGCCGAACGCGACGATGAAGAAGACCCCGCGCCTCAGAAGCGCAACCGCCGCGACCGGCGTGATGACCGCCGCGAGCGGCGCGACGACCGTCGTGACCGGCGTAACGATCGCCGTGATCTGGCGCGATGACCGGCCGCGATCAAAAGGAGGGCGAGCCCTACTGCCCGATACATAAAACCAATACCCATGACCTAGACAAGCCGCCGGGTCGCGGGCGAGATGGTGGAGAAGCGGCTCAAGGCGCGCCACCGAGCACGATCAAGGTGAAGATCCGCCCCATCGCTTTTCAAAGAAAGCGGATCACACCGTGGCGCACATCCACGGTGGTTCATCCACCATTCCTCCAACGCCGCTTACAAATGGCCGAGAAGGAGGTATCGCCACGGCGCCGAGCTCGAGGGACGGTCGGACCATGAAATGGTGAGCAAACGATCACCTTGGTCGGGCCGACCACCCCGAGGGCACCCCACTGGGGCATCTCCCGATCGTGGTAGCACCCACGGTCCGGAATGTCTGGTCAAGGCGGAGTCTTGATGGACGGAGGCAGCTCCATCAACCTCTTGTCTGCGTCGGCATTCATGGCGCCGCAGATCCCGCCGCCAGACTGCGCGCCGACCGCCGTTCTTCGGGTGGCCCCCAGATGGGCTTGTTCCTTGGGTCAAGTTTGCCTCCCGCCACTTTTGGGGAGAAGGATAACTACCGCGACCGAGATGGTGGATTTCGAGGTCGCAGATTTGACCTCCCATACAACGCCTTACTTGGTCGGCCGGGTTGGTCAAGTTCATGGCGATTACCCACTATGCTTACATGGTGGTGAAGATCTGCAGGGCCCAGCCGCCCCATTGTTATCAACGTGGATAGGTGCAAGCCTGCTGCTGCCACAAGGAGCTTGGGATCCGCCGGTGCCACTTGCGTCGGCCGCCGACACCACTTCCTGGAGCCCTTAGGCGGACCGTGCTTCACTCGGCCCGCCGGTGAAGTAAAGGTGGTCGCCTGAGTGGGGCGAACCCCGACCGTCAACATTGGCGCCCACCTCGGCGCCAAATAGGAAACAGCGCGTCACCTTCCTCGATCAAACGCAGACGTGTTAGCGGCAACCGTCCGACATGATTTGGGTCCCAGTGGAGGTGATCGAGCACCGATTAGCGACGCCTCACGCGACGCCCGATCCGCAGAAGGTCCGGAGGTAGCCGGGCGGCGGGACGCCATTCGAGAAGAGGTAGAAGCCGCCGAGCGCAGGATTGTTAGGGAGGTCTCTCATCCCGAGTGGTTTGCCAACCTGTGCTTGTCAAGAAGTCCAACGGAAATGGCGATGTGTGTCGACTTCACCGACCTCAACAAGGCTGCCCCAAGGATCCTTACTTCCCATGAAGTCGATCTCATCGTTGATTCCACGGTAGGGTGCGAATTGTCAGTGCTTCCTGGATGCGCACTCGGATACCACCAGATCAAAGATGGCACTTGAAGACTAAGAGAAGATCTTTTGTAACCCTACGGGTGTATATTGTTATGTAAGAATGGCTTTTGGTTTAAAGAATAGCGGTTCAACTTACGGTAGCGCCATGCATATCACCTTCCGCCCCCAGCTAGGGCGAAATCTGGAAGTTTATGTTGATGACTTGGTTGTGAAGATTAAGAAGAGCGATGAATTGATCCAAGACCTGGAGAAAACCTTTGGTAACCTCCGGAAGAATTGTTTGAAGCTCAATCCGGAAAAATGCGTGTTCGGTGTGCCCTCCGGCAAGCTGTTGGGCTTTCTGGTATCAAGCCAGGGCATCGAAGCCAACCCTGACAAGATATCGCCATCGAGCACATGAAGCGCCAGCTGCTCAAGCAAGTCAATGCTTGGCGGTCGCTGGCCTCCCTGGGGCGGTTCATCGCCCGGTTGGGAGAAAAGAGCTTGCCCCTGTTCAAGCTCTTGAAGAAGACAAACCACTTCGAGTGGACTGAAGAAGCCCAGAAGGCGTTTGAAGAATTGAAGCGGTACCTAACCACTCCCCCGGTGCTTGTTTCCCCGGCGCCGGGAGAGCCGTTACTCTTGTACATAGCCGCCACCCCTGAGGTGGTGTGTGATCGATGATTGGAGAGAGAAGGCATCCAAAGGCCGGTATACTACATCAGCAAGGTGTTACATGAAGCAGAGACTCGGTACATGAGCTCGAGAAGATGTCAGACGTGATCTGGTGGCATCCAGGAAGCTACGCCACTACTTCCAAGGACGGGAAGTTACCGTGGTCACGGCCTACCCTCTGCGAGAGATCCTCCACAACAAAGAAGCTGAGGGCCGAATTGCGAAATGGGCAGTGGAGCTGGGGAAATTCAACGTCAGGTTTGTACCCCGCACCGCCATCAAAAGTCAGAGGCTGGCGGAGTTCGTCGCCGAATGGACTCCCACCGCTCCGGAAGATGAAGAAGTTCCCGCACCTTCTCCCTGGACCATGTTCTTCGATGGCTCTTTCAGGCTGGAAGGCGCGGGGGCTGGGGTTGTCCTGGTCTCCCCGACCGGGGACACCCTCCAGTACGTGGTCGCCCTCGAGTTCAAGGCCACAAACAACATAGCTGAATACGAGGGCTGTTTGGCGGTTATGATCGCTTGGCGTTAGGCGTCCGACGCTCTAAGTCAAGGGAGACTCCCTGCTGGTCATCAATCAAGCGCGAAAGGAATTCCAATGCTCGACCCCACCATGGCGGCGTACTGCGGAGGTCCCAAGAATGGAGCGCCACTTTGAAGGTTTGGGGTATATTCATATCCTCGGCGTGACAATCACCTTTGCGGACGGGCCGTCCCAGCCTTTGCATCCTCAAGGGCTCTGTTCGGTCGGGGTTCGAAGAAAGACTATCGCATCGCCCATCGCAGCCCACAATTCTGTGGGGGCGATGGTGTCATTGTCATGCCCCGGTCCGTGGGGACGACGGCAAGGCTATCGCGGCCTCCGGCTCAGGTGGGGAAGGCGGTGCCACTGCCACGGCCTCCAATTGAGGAGGAAGGCGGTGTGCCGCCTCGGCCCCTGTGTCCGGGAGGGAAGGCAGCCATCTTCTTGCCGAGGCAGCACCAGGGGAAAAGCTCGGCCCAGCAGAGTACCCAGGCGAGCACCGAGTGGTCGCCACCCTTGGGCGGGAAGATCGATGGATGGACCCTATCCTGGCTTTCCTGCGTGACCAAGTGATCCCCGACGATGATGCCTCAGCTGAGAAGATTGCACGAAAGGCCAAGTGTTATACTCTGGTAGGTGGGGACCTATATCGCCAAAGCGTAAACGGAGTTCTCTTGAAGTGCATCACTGGGGAAGAGGGAGCGGCCTGCTCTCGATATCCATGGAGGCGCAAAGGGAGCCATATGTCCCACGGACTCTAGTCGGCAAGCGTTCGCCAAGGATTTTATTGGCCTACCGCCTCCGGGATGCTTATGAAGCCGGTGAGGACGCGGCTTGTCGATTCTTCGCCGAGCAAACCCACCGACCAGCCCAAGCACTGCAAACCATCCCGCTCTCTTGGCTGTTCGCGGTCTGGGGGCTGGATATCCTGGGTCCATTCTCGGCCTGAGGGCTTCACCCACATCTTTGTCGCTATCGACAAGTTCACCAAGTGGGTCGGCCGAGGCGATCTTGAGCCATCACGCCACGCCGCAATTAAATTCATCTTGCGCGGATTTTCACGCTTTGGAGTCGCTAATCGCATCATCACCGGCTAACGGCACCCGTTCACTGTGTGGCTTTTCCGAATTGTGGAAGAAATGGGCACCAAGGTATGTTTCGCCGGTGGCCCATCCCATGGGCAATGGTCAGCGGAGCGCCAATGCGCTGTCATGAAGGGCCTCAAGATAAGAGCGTTGATCGGCTTCACAAGAGGGCGCGGATGGGACGGAAGAGCTCCCGCCGTCTTTGTGGTCGCTCCGCACCACACCAAGCCGCAGCAGGCGAGACGCCTTTCTTCTGGTATACGGGCAGTATCTCTCCTCTCCTGTCGCTTTCGGTTCCCCGCAATCTCGGTGTTCAACGAAGAAGACCAAGAGGATCTTGGCAGAAGATGTCAACCTTTTGGAGGAAGTCTTGGGATCGTCTTTGCTCTCGCCGCCCGCTACTGACAAAGTCTCGGTACCATGCCACCCGGGTCTCTGAGAGGACACTGGCAGTAGGTGACCTGGTCTTGCGCAGAGTCCAGGCGCATGCCGGGTTGAACAAACTGTCTCCCCGGTGGGAGGGCCCCTTCAAGGTGGTCTCAGTATCTCGGCCCGGGGCGGTCCGGTTGGCCACTGAGGACGGCGAAGAACTGACGAATTCCTATAACATAGAGTTGTTATGAAATTCTATCCTTGAAGGAATTGTAAGTGCCCATTGCCGCCCTGGCCACCATGAGGTAAGGATCTCCCTTGGTGGTTGGCGCTCTTAGCGGTTAGTAAAGTTGTTGCCTAAGAGGCTTTCAATTTACCATTGCTGTCCCTTTCTGTGCCCTTAGCGACAAGTCTTTTCTGCACGGATGTCGCTGGTTCCATATGTCTGCTAATTCCTTGGTGATCTAGGAGTCACCGGTGTCATGCCGGAAACAAGGGACGGGCGACGAAGGTGGGCTAGATACGATGCTCAAGCGCGGCTCGCACACCTCGGGTTGGCTCTCCGAAGCACCGCTGGTTGTCACCGCGAGCATCGTTAGTTTAGTACCCCTCCTGGGAGCCCGAAACTTTGACGAACAGCACCATGGATCGATCTCCGAAAAATCGCAAGGACTTAGAAACCGAAAAAGGGATCAGAGATCGCTCCGTGCGAGAACCTATGTCATTCAGGTTTTTCTTGCATATGCCTACTCATTCTGTTGGTAGCTGTGCCCAAAGCTTCTTCGTGGTCGCCCAAGGGCTTGGGGAGCTGCTCGCCCCGAGTCTCTCCGTGGCCGCCCGGACGCGTGGGGGCTGGTCGCCCAGTAATGTGAAAAGCAAGATAAGTGCTTTATACCGCATTTTCGACCATTTCTTTATGTGCATGCGCTAAGATGGGTCAAGTTGCGCGTGATTGTCACGAGCGCCAAAAATTAACGGCCCCTCATGATTAAAGGGAATACGCTAAAAGCGTAGCGTTCGACACGGCCGAGTAACCGGAGTGCAAGTTAGGCGTGGTACTCAACACGGCTCGTACGTCTCGGGTTGGCTCTCTGAAGCACCGCTGGTTGTCACCGCCGAGTCTTGCCGGCCTAAATACATTTCGGAAACTTGTTGTTTTGCCACGCTTACGTTGCGGCGTGCTTCGGTGATCATCGGTGCGTAGTTCTAGAAGAGTTTGGACCAAGTGGCAATCCGCGCAAGAGCTAAACGCTAAGATCGAATTACGTCTAGTGTTTCCTGTCGGGCTCGAGGTCATTTTTTGCCTGAGTCCCGTATGACTTGTGTGCTCCTTACTTGTGTTTGCAAACAAACACATTTAATCGTAGCAAAACTCAGAACGCCACCCTAACCTAAGCATTCCTCGAGCATTTCGGCTAAGCTAGAAGACTGGCCGCCTGGCGATTTAGTCCAGGGAAATTGATCATGCGAAGTAAGCAAAGCATGCAGGTAATTTTGACTAAGAAATATTCAAAGTTCGCTGGTGCATGCAGAACAGATGAAGATCAAATAAAGATAAAACCAAAAAAGAGCGGCAAGGCGTCGGCCATCATCGTCATCGCCAAAGTCAAGCTCGTCGTCGCTTCGCCTTCCACCGCCGATGGGGTGGAGACGTCCATGACCGGTGGTCTACTTGCAGAGTTCGCCACGCAGCCCGGCGGCGCGACTGCGCGCCTCCACTGGAGCAAAGATCCTCAACGCCGGCCGTCACCACCGCCATGGGATCAAAGGCGGCGTCGCGGTAGTGCGGTGAGCGTAATGTGGGTCGCGGTCATGATCGCGACCACGCCCTTCCTGGCGAGCGAAGGCGAGGCAGCAGCGACCGAGTGCCTTCTGCGGCTGGTTGGTCGCGGCGAACTGCAGCTGAATCTCTCGATGGCGTGTTGGCCACACCCCAAGGGTTCGAGCACCTCTTGGTGCGCTGAACGCCTTCTGAGCATGATGGACAGAGTTGCGCCGCAGACGGAAGGACTCGGCACCGAGGTCTTCGCCGTCTCGGCCCTCTCGCTCACGCTTTGCATGGCGGCCGCCGTCTGTCCTCTCGCGCGCGATGCCGCCTCCCGCCGTGTCGCGCTCACCCTTCGCGCAAGAAGCAGCCTCTCACCGACGCCAAGGCTCGAGTAGTCTCGGCTCCGTGCCTGGCGGCTTCAACGAGGGTGTTGCCAAATGCGTCCTGAAGATCGCCGAGCCGGGTGAAGATTTCGACGTGGCGTGTGGCGGAGGGAATAGCGGCGTGGGAGGCTTGAGCCCGAGGCGCGGCCTCGGGTCGGCCTCAGATTCTCCCGGCGGCCGAGGCGCTAAAGGGCAGGGCTTCTCCGTGGGCGGCTGAGGCGCTTGGCGTGTCTCGAGGGGCCGCCCTGGCAAGACCCTCGAGCCCGGCCATCGAGCGTCGACCACCATGGAGGTGGTGGCACGGGGTCTCGTGGGCGGAGGTGTTGGCGCCATGGTCGGGCAGGCGGCGCCGGAGGAGATGGCATCGATCGGGCGCCATGGAGGCGGTGGCATCGAGACGGTCGTCGGGCGGGCGGCTCGCGTGCCGCCCTTGCGAAGATGCCGCCGCTAGTGGCGGGGCGGCGGTGAAGTTTGTTCTGTGGCGGACCTCTTAGGGTCCGAGCCGCGGCATCCGGGCAACGGTCGCTGTTCGTGGGTCTTGCCGCGTAGGAGCCGTGTTCCTGATCACCGGCGCGCCGCGGGGTGGCACCACGACGACCCCCGTGGAGTCCATTAGCGGGAACCGCCTGACATGTTCCAGCGGTCGCACAGACGCAGATCGGGCGAAGCGTCGAGCCAGCGCCGGGGAAGATGAACTGCCCACGGATAGCGGCATCAGAACGGAGAGCCATCTGCCGATGACTATATCTTCCAAGTTTCGCTACCGCGGCGACAAGAAATTGGTGTCGGTTGGTAGGAGCCACAGAAAGAACATGTGCGAGAAAAGACTAAGGGAGAATGAAGACTTACGCCACGCCACGCGCGTGTCTTGTCATTGTCGCCGAAATCCGCCATGCCGGGCGGTGGCGGCGGCGCAAGGGCCGATTCTCCGGATGCGAAGTCCGTGCCACCATCGCTCGATCAATCCGCGCCCATGATCCGCTGATGCGGTCGCCATGGCAAGGAGTTCCGCTGCCTCGACCACCGAATTCCAGTTCTCCGAGGCCTCCCGCTCGCCCGGCACTCCCAAAGCGTCGACCCAGCTGTCATCGTTGATATCTGACCGATCGGCTGCGCCATGCCCTCGATTGGATTTAATGGAAGGCGATGTAGTGGGAAGCCATCCTGCCTCAAGACGAAGTAGTAACTCCCACTACCTCATTGTCGGTGGAGGCGCGACGAGAGGAAGAGGTAGCGAAGAGGGAAGGTTCGGCATTACCCCTATGAACATCTCACAGAGGTATGCGAAGATGGAGAGAAAGATGATGGAGTTGGGGTAAGATGAAGATGGTGGATCCCGTGAGAAATGAAGTACGGTGAGGAAAAAAATCGAGAAAAGGGCGGACCAGCCCGCCATCGGTGCTCAGAGTGTATGATGATCTCGCTCGAAAGGCACGTGGCGTGGCGGTCCCCGCGCCGAACGGAAGGTGCTCCTCGGCGCTATGACGACCATCCTCTTTACCGCGAGAGTATCCGCGGTCGAAGGAGGGATGGCTGCGCCATGGAGGCAAAGAAGGGAAGGCTTTGGACGAAGAAGACGAAGGAGCGAAAATGGAAGGCGCAAAGGAAGCGTATATGCGTGAACCGCTTGATACAAATATACCTATATATGCGGCGTTGTGCAACCGACGGTTCACGAAGGACAAGATCGGCGCCGTTTGGTCCCAAGGCGAATCGACAGATTCGAGGGAACCGAGGCGTCGTACCCTCATGAGTGGTGGCCCCACCCAGAACGCACTCAAGATTTAATGAAGGTTACGAAGAGGCTTTGGCGCGTGTTCGGGACGGCCCGGCTCTTGTCTGTACTCTGCTACTGGGTACCTCTCCGCCGCGACAAAAGCGGTCAACCAAGTGGTCAAGATACCTAGCCCACGTGGCGCCCGGCGGCGGTGGGCGGCACGCCGCCGCTCGGCGAAGGCGCCCACGTGGCGCCGGCGAAGCGGTGGGCGAAGCACGCTTCGCCGCCCGGAAGCGATCACGTGGCGCCCGGCGAGCAGCGGGCGAAAGACGCTTCGCCCGTGGCGGTCCACGTGGCGCCGGCGAGCAGTGGGCGAAAGCACGCCCTGCCGCCGGCGCCCGATCCACGAGTACTGGCGACGGGCGGGCGAAGCACGCCCGCCAAGCAGTGCAGCAAACCCGTGGCGCCGGCGAAGCAGGTGGCGAGACGCCCCGCCGCCGGCGCCCGATCCACGTGCGGGCGGCGGCGGCGATTGGCGAAGCACGCCTCGCCGCCCGCCGCAAGGCAAAAGGTGGAGCGCGGTGGCCGCCTCGAAGCTCCTTCCACTACCGCATGCGTGTCGAACAGCAGTTCGCCATAGCAGTTTATCGCCATAAGGGTTTCTGCGACAAGCCCATTCCTCTGACGCCTCTCACCTACCTGTCGCAGAGGGGTCCCATCCGGCGGACCGGGCAAAGGCACGCGTAAGCATTTAATGAGGCTGGAGGAACGGGACAGCGCAGGAAGGAGCATTAAATGTGTTTAGGACGGCATGATGACCCTCCTTTTACCTACCCCCGTGAGCCTGGCCTGTATAAGGGCCCTCGGGGGCATAGGGAAAGGGGGTCGGCCAGAGGTTGAAGAAAACAAGCAAGAGCATAGCAGTAGAGCAGAAGGAAGGACTTGTAGTTCCCAAGCTTTGCACTGCATCAGTTAAAAAACACTCTTTGAGAACAATCCAGCAGGAAGTAAGGCTATTACCCACGCGAAGGGGGCCTGAACCTGGGTAAAATCCTCGTGTCACCATAGTTCGTAAAGGTCAAAGTTTGCCGCGCGGGAGTCTCTAGGGTTTCCCCTCGCTAGGTTTAGCCAGCTGCAAAGACGCCCTCCTTCCGAACCAAACCCGGGTCTGTAGATCACGGGCCTGTCAGGCGGAATACGCCGACAAAGCAGTTACAAAAGCATTTACAAAACTGGGTACAAAATGCGTCAAGAAAGACTTGCCTTCGTCGACGAGGTGCGATGCGCTGATCTGAAAGTCTTCTCCTTCGTCGGCTACTACGACCGGTTCTTCGACTACGCGCAAAACGAAGCACGAAAGAATAAAATAAAATAAACAGAAACTAAAAATTATAATAAAAATATTGGCAGATAGAGGATAAATTTAGATGAATTTAGAAATCTGAATCACTCGATTCGGAGTTCGGATGGAGGAGAACGGTTCAAAGGAAGTTTGACAAGAAATAAAAACATGAAATTGCGAAATGGCACTGTAGCATCGCGATGCTACAGTGCTTCGTTCTCCTATGCGCCTGTGTTACAGAGGAAATGCCAGAGAAGCAAGGAGGGCAAGGGAGGGCAGCAGCAATGCCAAGAGGAGGAGCGGGCGCAGGGGGCGCAGAGAGACAGGCAGGCGGCCACCGAGCGTAGGAGTCGCCATCGGCGCCAGCCAGTGAGGCGTCGGCAGGGCGGCGGTGGTCGGCGAGGTTTCAGGCGTCGGTCGGCTCCATGAGGGCGGCACGGCACGGCAAGGCGACATAAACACCACGCAAGACGGTGGCAGCGTATGGAGGCCGAGACAAGGCACGGCGGCGATGATTCCGGCGACGCCAAAAACGGGCCGACGGCACGACTGTCAAAACCACTCTAAAACGTGAAATTTCTCGAAACTAAGGTGAGCACGGGATAGCTTGCATCAAGGGGAGTCTACGGGTGCAAGGAATTGAATTGGTTCGTACCCAAATGGGAGAAATCGACGATTTAACCGAAAGCGGCGATTTACTTAACAAACTCGAAATCCGGGGTCAAACTCCAACGAAAATCAAATCTGATTGAATGGTTGTGATCACAGAGGCAAAAGGCACAAAGTGACGTGGTTGGTTTATCTAGAAATTCACCGGAGCAAAAGATGGCTCGCCGGTGTCTTTGGAGAATGCCGGGCGTCGGGTTTTCTCGAGTTTTGGGATGGGAAACGGCACTGAATTGATGAGGCATGGTGAGCATGGGGTAGAGGACACCGGGACGACGAATTGAGAAGTGGAAACTCGTCGTTTCGTGGAGAAACGGCCGAGTTATTGATGTTTGAGTGCATTTCGGTTCTACTCAATTAATCCAATTCCGGTGGGTTAAAGGATGAATGGTCATGGAAAATGGGTTCTCCTAGTCAATATCTTTCAAACGGACCCAGTCTTGCTCAATTTGGTGGAGAAAATGAGAAGTTATGGGTGATTAAAGAGAGACATTCATGTGTGGCTTCAATTGTACAGGCTCGGGAGTTTCAACGATCTGAGGAGGAAGATGAACAGTAAAGGCCACTTGTCACTTTCTCATTGGTTGGAAGAAATGGAGCGACAAAAGCACGAGGAATAAAATAGCAAAAATGATCTAAAAATCCTGAAATTTTTTTTAAAAATACTAGAGATTATTTGGAACCCAATAAAATTAGTTTCACTGAATTTTGATGAATTTTGGAATTTAGATTATTCCGGAACGAATATACTGATTTTGATGAAAGACCGCGAGAGATAAAATATCAGAGAGATTCTAAAAATCTTGGAACAATTCCCAAAAATGTTTTGGAATATTTGGAACCTAATGCAATAGGTTTCAGGATTTTTAGAGCATTTTGGAATGAAGGTGAAATTTTGGGTAAGAACCAAAATTCCGAATTCCGACTTTTGCGGACGGTAAAGGATCGAACTTCAATTTCGGATGGATAAGGATGCCAGGTTAATTAGAACACCGAAGAAAAACTAAATTTTAAAATTAATTAATTTTAAATTAGCTTTTAGTAGAAACCCGAAATTGGGGATGTTACAAACCTACCCCCCTTAGAGAGAATCGCGTCTCTGAGATTTGGACGGACAAGAAGATAGAAAGAACAAAGGACGCTGCTTTTAGATCCTTTTTCATACATCCAAGGTTCTTCTTACTCTGAGCCAATGCTGCGCTGTACTTTTCAAAACTTGATAACATTGCTCGATGCCTGACACTGATCAAATCTTGAAAGTCCTGATTGGATAGACTGGTACTCAGTATCTATTTGGGGTTCATCTCACTTGATTCACTTTTAGCTTCTAGTACCTTTAGACTTTTGTTCTGCTAAAAAAACATAAACAAAGTTCACCACACACATTTGGAGGCTATTGTTTTCATACTGGATTAATTGATTCCTTTTAATTTGGTACTTTGAATTCAAAATATATCCTCATGGTACAAACGAGAATTATGGCTCTACAACCATCCTTTATTTAACTCATGACTGGTTCCCAACTCATATATACTTTAAAGACTAACATCCAGAAATTACTTCCTCAATTATACTCCTT